>OU383775.1:1838003-3103003 GCA_910950805.1 Acrocephalus scirpaceus scirpaceus
AATAGCTTAATTGAGTTTGAGGGGGGAAAGGTCATTTAATTGGTCTATTGAAATGTTAACAGAAACAGATATGGCAAGGGATAGACTTTAATGGCTGCAGTGTGGCACTGATGTCTGCATTCACTTGCAAAATTGTTAATTAGGGCACTTTGGTAGTTCATTTGCTTTTGTATTGATGTGCTTAGTCCAACGAGAGAAATTGGGTTTGTATATGGTATTTACATGGGGCAGCAGAGGTTCACCATACAGTCGGGAATGAGGCAAATACAGTGTAAATCAGAATTGGGTTATGATTTGTGACAGTGTCTTCATTAACATCCTGCTGGTTATGGCAGTCATTTTCTAGTGGCTAGTGTATTTTTGCATGTGATTAAGTTTGATATGTTTGGTTTCTTTTTTATTTTTTTTTTCCAATCATTGTGGTTGTGCACTTGAACGATGCTATAGTAATGATTTTTTTAAAGTTAGGTATACAAAGCTTTTTAGGCTAGATAAGAACAAAATGCACAGTAAAACAAGGAATTACATATCTGTGTTCGGTGAGCCCTGGAAGGAGGTGTTATCTCCTTAAATGCATACCAAAAGAATAGATTCAGTTGCAATTCCTGGCCCACAGTCACCAGAGCCAGTGAAATTACAAAACCACCCCTCAGTTGTGCTTTAGGTCCATCGAGCCTCCCTTACAGAACATAAACCTTGAAGGTATTGGCATTTTGTCTGTGGGAATGGCGAAATTGCATGGAGTGTCCAGTAGCATTTTTTGAGGGCGGTAATTGCAGGGATTAATCCGGGTGCTGTTTCCTAACAGACTTGCTGGATGCAAAGGTTTGTATTTGCCTTGGCTGGAAGAAGGCTGCATTGAGTACAGTTTATAATAATACACCATACCCTAGGTACTCTGTATAAACAGATGCAGCAAGGAAAAAAGAAGGGGAAATGCAAGTAGCTGTGAATCATCACTTTTACACCAGGGATCCTGTTGTCCTAGCAGAACAAGCTGGGAGAGAAGAGGACATTTTGCAGCAAGCAATGTGCTGATTTTAGCAGCTCCTGATTGAAAAGGACTTTTTGTTCATTTTCCCTATATTGTACTTTCACGTTTGGGTGCCGTTTCTGCCGCTGGCCTCAGCCTTGGGGGCTTTGCTCTGTAGATTTCGATGGGGCATTTATTTAAACTGCAGGCATTCCTGGAGCCAGAGTGGACATGGGCTTCATTCACTCATATGTATTTGGGAAAGTACTTACATGAAGATCACAAATATGCACAGCACAGCTATCTAGTTCTGCAAGTTTAATCCCAGCCCCAGAAAGTTTCATTGTGGCCCTATGCAAATGTATTTACATAGGAATGGGTCTTGGGTCCTTTAAAGAAGGCAACAAAGTTGGAAGACTGAGGCCAACAAATAAATGAAAGTTTCTCTAAATCCATTGGATAATAGAGGCAGTGTTAAGGCTAACCACAGTGTTGAACTAAACAGAGGGATTACTCCTGGGTTTTGCATCAGTTGTTTTCTGCCGGGTGGCCTCACTTGTCAAAAAAAAAAAAAAAAAAAGAGAGAGAGAGGAAAAAAAAAGTTTAACGGGCAAACATTCACATGGCACATTGAGAAAAGAAGTATGCTTAATTCCATCAAAGCTCAGAAATCAGTCATTAATTTATTCTAACCTCCAATTGTTGGTCATTTGTGAAACATCTGGCCTTTAAGTCATAAGAACCTAAACATAAATACAATGTGAGTTCTCCTGAGGATGGAAGCTGGGTGTAGTGGGGGAGCCGTGTCAGTCTATGTACGTGAGCACGAGCGCACATATGTGTGTGCATTGCAGAGCCTGCAACTGCCACTTCATTTTGGAGACTTCAGAACACATTAAAATGAATCCTTCAGTTAATTTACTCTCAAAATTAGATTATTGTTCATTTGCATCTTGGAAAAGTTCTGCCATTCAAAAGAGTCTCTTTCTTCATGGTGGGTTAACAGTTAGATATTTAGCAATCTTGCAGCTTGCTAGTCAGAAATAGTTTCTAATGAAGTTGAAATTTGAGATAGAAAATATATAAAAGCTTTCAGGAAAGACATACCCTATTTTCCATATGGCTAAGTAATTGTTATGATATTTGTTTTAAAGCTGGACTTAGACACTCCTGACTGCCCTCTAATTTGATATGGCTGGTCCCGGCGATTCTTCTGGAGGAAACTTTCGTAGTAGAATGCAGTGAAGGAGATAAATAATTTTGCAGCTATAAGCACATGGCAAAGTATAGAAAATAATTCGGTCGCCCTTACTGTCATGCAGATAACAGTCTCCAGGTTATTTGCCTCTGCTGGGAGTTGGAACCCAAGTGAAAAGGAACTGAGTGTTTAAATGGAGATTTGAAATAAAGGTAGCATCTCAGAGCTGACAAAATTCTAGCTTTTGTTAAGGGTAAAACTGCTATTTAATTCTCAGGGTTTGGGTGTTGTTTTTATTTGGGGAGGGATTACAGTTCCTCACGTAGCTCAAATGTAGCAACATCTCCTGTGATGAAATTTCTTGTATTTCACACGAGTGAAATTAGATTACAAATATGATGGAAAAAATTAGATCTGTCAATCCACATGGGAATCTCAGAGCCTTCTCTTTTCAGGCAGTTACCTTCTTGTACTACTTTTTTGTTTGTTTTTTTAAAGACCTCTTTGGCCTGACCATTTGCTTTTCTTGCTCAGCAGAGGCTGCCTGCAGTTCTCAGGCTGTTTTGACGGTAGAGATAATGATGCTGTCCAAATGCATAACAAAAAGAAAGAATTTTGAAGGTTTTCTATCGAGCTGCTCTTTCCCTCAATATTTATCCTTTCCTCCTTGCTAAGTAAAGATATCTTGAGTCTGCACTCCATTGTGAAATTTACTGTATTCCAAACCTAGATCCGTTGTATCTCCTTCCAAGCTGGGTTTTATCCTTTCCTACTTGAAGGATATCTGTGATTTGGCAGCCTGGCACACATTATATTAAATGAAAAAAAATCCCATGGGTAAATTAGGGATGGCTTGATACATTTTTAGCCTTGTCCCTGCCCCAGCATGGCTGGAATTTGGTGGTGTGGATGGGATGCATGTGGGAACCCGTGGGCACTCACACGTTGCGCGTTGCGTGTACGAGCGCGCGCGTATGCCCGACCCACCAACACAATACGTAAAAAGTCACGTTTCAACTTTGTTAAAGCACTCATTTCCAAGGCACTGATGTCCAAAGTGTTGGTAGGATAGTGGAGATGAGAGAGGGAAAAAAAAAAATCTCTTTAAACAGCTTGTGAAATGTAATGTTTGAAACGGTTCTTTGAGAACGTGCAGATTATGGCTTGTGTAGTGACTCTTCCCAGCTCTCTGGGAAATGAGCTGTTGACATTCTTTTGGGTCATCATCCGAGATAGGAGGGCAACCACAAGGATTTAGCAGATAAATTCATCCAAAAAGACCTTTATCCATTTCATTGCAACTTGGAAACGTTCATGTCGAATAGCAGCATTAATGTAGCCCTTTTAGCCCTTCAAAGTGAGCCTTATGTTTAAAAAAAAAAAAAAATGACCAGAGTAATAACTTCTATAGGTCTTCTAAGAGGTAATTCATTATTTACATAATTCTGGAGCATAAACCCATCTTTCCTTCAAGAGGCTCTGAAATAGAATTGAGGCTCTTATACAGAGTCTCTTTTGAATTCTAATCAACTGGATCTGTCTCAAATTCATTTCTAGTTTATTGTAAACAGTGGAATTTAAATTAATTTCTTCTTATCTTGTCTTTTGAAGAAAACTAGGAGCATGTTTAAAAGGTTTTATTTTTAAATACAGCTCAGACTTTATTTTCTTTGGCGATTTTGGGGGGCCTTTGGGGGTTTTTTAACTTTATAAACCAGGTGTCGGGCAGGATGGGCTTTGACAGCCAGATGACAATTACGCATTAGCATAGGTGATTATGAAATAAATAGGGGGAAAAAATTACTTTTTTTTTTTTTTTTACTTGAACTCAAATGATACTATATAGGCTGAATGTGAGGCAAGGTTCCCACAATGCACTGTGAAAACCTAGGCTAACAACCACCCCGCTGCGTTGAAAACCCCAAAAAAAGACAAAAGCACAATGAAATAGAAAGCTTACCACCGGTAGCTTTCAAAACGACAAACTAGGCAAACTATACATCTCCACCACTCCAATTTTGTCAGAATGCTAATGAGCTTGCTCTGATCTTTACTCGGCTTCCCGTGTTTTCTACATCTTCAAGGACCACATGGCGCTAGCAAAATAAAGACAACTAAATGAGAATTTCGAATGCTTTTTGTGTTGGGACCTGGTGCCTTTCAGTTGACGCACTCGTTGAATATTCTCAACTTAAAAGCGTACAACAGGGGGCTGGGTATGAACTTTTTAGCAGGGGGAAATTTGTACAAAAGTAAATGAGTGTGATGAGGAAAATATGAGAAAAATTTCTGATTAATTTCCGCTCTATAATATCAATGACACCTTCAGCCCCTCTCATACTCCTCTAACAAGAGATGCTGATAAAAGATGAATGATTCTGTGTTGTTCACAGTGAATGTTTAGTGGTTTTTTAATAGCGGCATTCTACATAAAAGACACCAGGAAGTACTCCGCATTAGCAGTTGAGATCACTAGTTAATAGGATGATGTCTTTTAGCTTTTGTCACAAGATTATTAGAAAGGATGGGTTTCTGTTCTCATCCCGACATACTTTAGAGTGCTTGTTGAGCACAAGTGCTAAAATACAGGTTTCTCAGTATTGTTTCGCATGCAAAGTAAAAGCCCTTTAAATGCAACACCTTTTACTTTTTTTTTTTAACCAGGTGATTTTTGTCATTGATCTCTTATTTGCCCCCTTTAGCTGCATTAATCACTTGGAGTGGTCTGCTTCTCAATGGGGGCTTGATGATGTATATGTGTATAGATTCACTATCAAAAAATAAATCCCTTATGTGCTCTGCCCCTTCACAACCCTGATTATCGAGCTGTATTTACCAGCCTGTATTATACCATCTTGAATGCTCCTTACTGGAGTCGCCCAGTCTGCAAGAGAAATCCGTGCTAGAGTAGGGAGGGGTGAGCTAGGAGGAGGCATCCTATTCCCTAAGCCAAATTTCATCTTTCAAAAACAATTGAATTCACAATTCTCTTTGGAATTCCCCAAAGTAAATGCAGATTTGTATTCACCAGTGTCAGGGCTTGGGGAGGAAAATGATGAATGCTCAGTTTTGCCTGAGAGATGAATTTAAAAATTGGTTTTGTTACCTCTTCAAGCTTGCAAGCAGACAGTATGAAAAATATCTGTGCATGTACATAAGGAGGGAAAAAAAATCATTACCTTTTCATCTATTTCATATCTTGCCTAAATGAGGCAGAGTGAGTCAGTAACACCATAAGTTTTATAGCAGTTTGTCAGCCTTGCTTTCCTGCACTACTTTTGTGCTTGGGTCAGCATGAGTAATCTCAGGTGAACTGACAACTTGCCAAACCATGAGACAGAAATGAGTTGACCGGCCATGTTGTGAAAGAAAAAGGTGCACATCCCAAAGCAGAGCAAGGGGAAGGACAGTATAACAACAGCCTTCCTGGCAAGATAGATGTAAAAGTATCACTCAAAGCAACATTTTTGATGCTTATCTTTTTACATTTAGCATAAGAAGTGAGTGAAAGCATTTGAAAGAAATTCTAGATACGTGAATTCTACATCTGTGATACTGGTTTGGGTCCCTGCTGGTGTTGGTTTGTGAACCTTCTCTATTGGAAATACATTACAACCAGGAGGCTGGAAGGATATTAATGATTGCAGTTTGTGTTGGGTGGAAGAAAAGGCTTCTGGCATGAGCAAAAGATATTTATTCTAACACGATAACAGTTCACAAAACTATGCCTTGGTAGTTACAGCTTGTTTTGAAAGCAAAGCAATATTCTAAAGCATTTGTTGAGATGCATCTCTCTCCATTGTGTAGAAACGTTGACTTGCTGCCAGGGTTGTGGTAATGGGAGCTTTGACAACTACCAAAACCCCGGGTGACAGGAGTGCAGTGACACTATGGTCGAGGTCTCGTTCACAATATGGTAGCTGTGCCTCTCCGTGGTGTCCTGTGTGACTTGGGTGACCTGGAGCTCTGCAGAGGTGCCTGCTAAGACACGCAGTGCAAAGTCATTCATGAGAGTTTGTTAATGCAAATAAACTGGCACTCCAGCAAGCTGATTTCCTGACAGGAGTCTTCAGAGCCCAGATCACAACACATGCACAAATTTCTGCCCAAGTATGCATTTGTAGTTGCCAGAATCATGCATTTTATGAGTGATTGAGAACATCTTGAGGTTTGTCAGCCTCTACAGTTTCCCTTCTGTCATGTTGCCTCCACAGTCTCTTACTGGCAAACTCTTTCCAATATCAATCCGTCTCTTTCCATTAACAGTTCCTGCAAAACAAACTTGCCTTTGGTAAAGGAAGGAACTTCCACAAAACAAACCTCAGAGTTTGTCTCTAATTCCCCACATCTCTTCAGTCTTAGGTCTGTGCATTGGTGGGGAAAAGTTCACAGGAGGTGACCTTTCCAAGACCAAACGTGGGCAGCATGCGTGTTCAGCCTTCCCAGGCCAATTCCATTAAATCCTTAAAGCAGCTCAGCAGCAGCAGTGACCATATTTTGGTTTTTTTCTCCAAGTAACACAGAATGCCATTGGCTGGAGGGACTGAGTGATAAGTCAACCTCCACTCCATGCACTTCCCTGGCTTTTGTAGCCTCATCATTGCCTTCAAAGAACCTGTCAGCAGGTTGAAGCCAGCTTGAAGAAGAGAGTCCAAGTGGAGCACTGCCTGCATAGCAGGAGACTACTCTGGGAGAGCCCTAGGCACTATGAATAGGCTTGCAAGCCTTCCAAAAGCCTTACAAGACCCAACAGACACTTGCTTCTTTTAACTGATTTCCATCTTTCTTTGTGGTGTTGCAGTATAAGTGCCCTTTCATGTGGCAGGCATAGTGTTTGGCTTCCTGCCTGGAGTTAGCTTGCTCCACAATCAGTGTCTGCAGCAAAGGGAAGGCGAGGAGAGCGGCCCTTGGGTCACCCTGCAGCTCCTGGCCCACAGTGCCACTGCAGCCTGCAGAGACCACTGCTGCTTTTGCTTGGGTTTCTTCCATTCACCACCAAAAACACCTCCTCTGTCAAAACTGGGACACCTCAGCCTAGCTGAACTCATCCAGAAGGTTTGGATCCCAGAAATACAAAGCTGCCAATTCCCAGTTAGGGGTACACATCTTCATTAACACGGATATAAGGTCACATCCACTGCTAACACCATCATTTTGCTTCAGGCAGCTGTTTGGGTTAAATTCAGCCCTGTCCATTAAAAAAGTAACTTTATAATGTCCACTACCCTCCAGCTCCAGGAGAATGTGTTCTGAAGGAAGTAAAGCAACATTTGGTAAAAAGGGAATAATGCTACCTAGTAGAGCACACTCCAATGACTTTCAGATAAATGGCCTCTCACTTCTGTATCTTACCCAGCTATCACTTGCCACATAAACAGGTAGTAAAACTGTTTAAACAGGTAGTAAACTGTTCTAAGGAGTAGTTACGAGCTGTAGAGAAATTATTATCACTCATGACAAAGCTTCCAACTCTACTTATAAATCCGCAAGCGAAGTAATTCATCTGCCATACCATCATCCCTCTCTTGCTGGATTTCCAAGCATAATCCACCTTTTTTTCCATCATTACAAAATTTTGAGTCTATGAGTTAATAATGCATGTCTTCCTGTGCTGAAATTTCTTCTGAAATTGTGCTGTGGGAGGAAATTTGGATACATGGAATACGAGAGGGTGATAAAGCACAAGCATTGGTTTTACTCAGTGCTGGGATTCCCTGCAGGCACTTGTCCTCAAGGCATCACTTTCTTACAGGAATCTCCAGGTATTTCAGTTGAATCTCACCTCTTGCTGCCTGAATTTTGGGGCACAAAGTTTCTTGGTCTGGATTTATGGTGCCATACTTAAAATATATTCATAATCTTTATCCAGTCCAGGCATTCTGTTTTGGTTGTCTTTCTGTTATTTTCTGCTGGCTGCTGTGTTGACTCATCATGTAGAGAAAATCAGTGGTCTTCCAGGTTTTATCTTCCACAGTTTGTCTTTTTGTGGAAGTTTCAGTCCTGTGATAATTTTAGGCTGCCCAGATTGTAGGCCACAAATGTTTGCCTTCCCACTGCAGGTAAATAAATCCCCTCACGTGCCAAGATGTGGTCAGAACCCTACCTTCTATTTACACAGCTCTCCAAATTTTAAATAGCCTCTCTGATTTTTTTGTGTGTTTCATAACCAAAGAAATTATAAGTTTCCTGCTTGATATTAAACTAACTTGATGTCTGCTTGTGATAAAGGCATTTCCTTGGTGGCAGCTCCATTTCATTAGGGTTACAGTACTTTTGGGGGCTGAAATGGAGTCAGACAATGAGCTGCAATGTAACTCTGCCTGGCAGATTCTTGGCAGTCGATTCCCACCTTTATGAGACTCCATTGTGTGGACATCAATGTCTCCTTCTCAACTGCTCTCAGACAGTGGCCATGAATTTGCCTTTCTAATGTTCTTAGGCGTTTTCCCATCCAGCTTGGGCTCAAAAACTTGTGCTAGGGTTTCACCTGCTACCTACCACTTCTGCCGTGTCATCTAAACAAGAGTTCCACCTGCTTATCTGTTGCTGGCTCTTCTTGTTCATTTTCAGTGGCTTTTAGTAACTGAGGAGGTATTCTGAGAGAAAGCTGGGCTTGGTAATCTCTAATGGGAGGCCTGAAGCTCAAGGTGGAGCAGCCCATCCATTCGTGCTGTGAGGTGTCTGTTGTGGGTTCTGTTTTGACACCAATTACTTGAAAATAATATTTTATCCAAAATTCTGAGGTTTTCCACCAAAGGTAGCCCTCTGAAAGCAGATGCAGGTGATTTTTCAAAAAAATATGTCTCTTTTGGGATGTCTGAGTTTCACTCAGTGAAAAAGTATGGACCACTGGTCATTTAAAAATTTTCACTGTAGCTTTCAGTTGCATCAGAGGCAATTTTGGAGTAGGTCTCATGTAACTCTCCTATACAAATACAATATAGGCTTTTCTGCTTAAGTATTTGTTAAATTCAGCACCTCACATTAAAAACAAGAGCTCATCTGTGCATAAGCTGTTCACAGTGAGCAAGATGAGAAGACTGTTAAAATCAGTGGGAAGTCTGCTGCTGACTTGGAAGCGTTTGAGACCTTCCACCAGCCTTTGTTAGCAACGTGAGGTTGGTCAGCTAAAACACCCGGCGCTGTTTCTCATCCCTTCCCGTGTTCCCTTTCAGTAAAACTGCAGTGGCCACAGCAGAGCAGCCCCACAGTCTGGTCCAGAACACCCCACTGTAGTGGGACAGGTATGGGTTGAACCCAGGCTGAGGCAAGAATCTCTGCAGGGGCCAGTCACAGGCTAACCTGGCCCCAGGGAGCATTTAATTTAACCTCTAAAAATTAAAGGTTAGCTTGTGTCCTAAAGCAGGAGGATCCAGTTCCTACCTCCCGTGGTTTTTTGTTTGTTTATTTGAATATTTATTGCTGCAGCTTTGCCTTTCCATATTCAACGTTCAGCCTGGTTTTAATTCTTGCTGAGCTCTTAGTTTCAACATTGCCTCGTGGCGACGAGTTCTACCGGTAAATGATGAGGCTTTGAGGAAAGATCATTCTTTTTATCGGTTTTAAACACACCACCTTCAATTTCAGTGAATTTCCCCAGGTTCTTACGAGACAAGATGAGACACATCCTAGAACTATTCTTCATTTGCCATTCATGTTCTCCTTCAGGTAAACAAGCCAATCTGTCCACTTGCTCCTAATACAGAAACTTGTAAAAACTCGTCCCTGTGATTGGGCGAATGCAACTTGTTGGGTTTTTTTTTTTTTTTAAGCAGACAAATAAAAACAGTGGGGTATGTTTTCAGAAGGCCTTCCTGTTAAATTTGTGGAATTCACTGGCATTTGAACGGCTCTCAGTAGTCACCAAGCTTCTGTCAACTACAAAATAGCCCAGAAAGAGGAGCAGAGCAAAGTCGGCCAGTTTTTGTTGTTATTTGCCCCGCTCCAGTTCCCATGCACTGGCATTCTCCTGCTGGCCTCTTCACCCAAGTGTGTTGAGTGAAGAAAGCTTCTTCTATTCTATTTTAAAACTGTGTGTAAACATCAGCAAATGGATGAAGAATGGGCTCTGTCTTAAGTAGGTTGTTTTTCATGTAGTTCTGTTGAGGTAAATGGGGAGACATGGGAAGGTTTCTGTGTTTAACCATGACACCATGGCACACACACTACACACAGTGCAAATAAAATTTAAAAACAATTACTGCTTAAGGACGGCATACAGAGTGATTTCTGTAAACCTGTTATTTCTTGCCAGACTGAATGGGCTGGTTTGGGATGCTGATGTAAAACCTTTTATTATTTATCCTCTACAGGTTGTAATTCATTTTTGCACAACAGCTAAATACATTTACATTTAAGGATTTTTTTAAAAATATTAATCTATTGTCTTATCTTGACAGATTTATGATAGTATAAAGTGTAAAGGAGTTACTGTATTCATCCATTTACACTGTAAACTAATCTTGTTCCTGCACGTTGTTGCTTTTTCTTTTTTTTAAGTGGTATTCTCAATGTTTTGTAGCACTTTCTTCTCTGTTTTCTTAGCAATGTACAGGTTTACTATGTTAATCCATATTGGGTTTATCTAATGTCTAGCTGCCCAAATGGCTTAAAAATAATGGGTCTAATGGTACATACATGCATTGGTAGCTGGCTGAGTTTGAAAGTACTTTCAGCAGAAAAGGGAAAAAAAATTGTTCTTTCAAATTGATTCAGAAGAGACATTTGTCAAGATGCTTCTTATTTAAATAATTTAAGAGATAATTAGCTTACAGTGTAAACAAAAATCCATTTGGAAATCCAGAAGAATATGAAGGAAGATGTGTTTGTAAAAGACTGCCAGGAAGCTGTACAACATTAAAGTAAGCTGGTTGCTTATATTGTTCTCAGAAAATGGTAATGTGTTTGTTACCGTGCTTCTTGAATACTGTAGAAGAAAATTGACTCAAGTTGATTTCAAATAACAATCAGAAATATGCGTGATGAGCCACAGGAGAAGGGAAAGGGATTTGGGGTTGTGGTTTGTTTGGTTTTTGTTGGGGTGGGTTTTTTTTTATTTTTTTGGCTATCATTAAAATTCCCACTATCTGTACTTGGGCCATCACTAAAATTTGTTCCAGCAAGGAACAAAATTACCAAACTTTACGCTGCAGCCTCTGTTGAATCCTGAGCAGGAGCTGTTACAGCTTGGAATCGCCACTCAGAAGCCAGTAGGAGCTTCTTGTATCTGAGGGCAGAATTTAATGTCTTGTGCTATTTGAGCCTTGGTGTTGGGCTCATTCCTAATCATTGAGGAGGGTTCTGGTAGATGTCAAGTGAAGAGAAGAATAGAGCACGCATCCTTCACCACTCAAGCCAGACAATGAAATTAGAAAATGGCACTGGGAGTTGATGTGAGAGAATTCCCTTGGATTCCTAGAGGAAGAATAAAACAAGAATGAATTAATTAAAAAAAAAAAGAAAAGAAAAGAGTTGGGGTGGGGGGGAGCAGGCAGAAAGAAAGAGGGGAAAAAGAAAATAAATGAGAGAGAAACCCTGCCAGAAGCCTCCTCAGGTTAAAGTCGGACATTAAAAACTGTATTGACTTTTCACATAAAGGCGCGTGTACTCACTGTTTCATCTGAGTTTCTGCTGCTGCATTTTTCAAATCTCTCACCGAGCAGTTTGCATGCATATGATGTTTGCAGCACTGCCCGCTCTTATTTGAAGACTGTTTTCAGAAGTCATTATTGAACTATAGGATAAAAAGGTATAAGCATAATTACGCGTTAAAGAGAATAAATATGTTCTGCTAGATAGTTAACCAGATGAGGTTAAACAAGATAAGATGAATTCTGGTCTTTTTAGAAACCTGGCAGTCTTCATTTTAAGCTACAATGTAAAGTGCTTTATCCTGAGATTAGGTATTGTGGCAGAAGCTAAAACTGCCTTTTTCCCCTAACCGTGCCAGAATACAACCTCCTTTTCTTTCTGCGCTAACAAGACTGCTTTACCACCACAGCCCACTCTAAGTAATTAAATCAATCCTTTGTACTTACCGTATTCTCCTCTAGTGACGGTACTAGATCTGATTATATGCTTCATGCATATTCAAAGTACAGCACTGACAGCTCTTTAATGAGCTCTTACTTAATCAGTACGAACAATGTTCATCTTGTTCTTTTTTTCCTCATACATTAGAGCTAGGAACAGTTGGGGAAAAAATGAAACATCCAGCATTCATTTGAAAAATATATTGTACTTTGAAAAGTGTCTAAGCTGGAGAAGTTGCATTCTGCCCTTTAAAAGTCTGATGGACAAATTGGATTACTAGTATTGGATTAAATAACAAATGGTTAGAGGAGAAATGAGAAAAGCTCGCTGTGATCACAGGCTTTAATATTTTTTGTTACTTATAAAGCTGAAGGGGTCTTTAACCAGTTATTAAAGTCAGGATTAATTTGTAATGGTCCAACTTACTAGCTTTAAAAGGGTTTTGTTGTTGTTGTTTATCAAAAACAATAGTGTAATGCATGTATTATGGAAAAAATTTAAGTTTAAGATCTGTGGGCTATTTATAGATTTTCAGCATCTTGTACTGGCTTAGATAAGGGGTTTGCATGTGTGGGATCGATTTGTTCTCAAGCATGGGGTTTTTTTCATTTAAATAATCTGTACAGTTTGTTGGGGTTTTTTTCCCCAAGAACAACACGGATACTTTCCCAATTTAAATTCTCAAGCGTTTGTAGCAAGTCGATTAAATACTTGTTTTACACTTGGAAAGTGGAAACAGCAACCACCCCAGCAGCAGCTTGGGTTTTACAGAGTGAAACAGTGTTGAAGAATGGCTGTTTCTAAATTTTTTATTTAGAAATTGTAAGTGTCAGTTTAGCTGGCAGTATTGGTGCAGTAAGAACACTCCGTTTTTCTTTGTTGAAAGTGTTTCGTGTGCATCCTTTCACCAAGTAAAAAAAAAAAATGAAGTAATGCTCTAATGCTAGTGTATTTGCCGAAGAGTTTTTTAAAAATTTCTTATATATGGGAGTTCATCTTTATTTTGCTTGCCTGGGAAGAATTTGTTTCAGCTCTGTGCACAAGAATTTAAAAGCTGACAGTCAACAAATAAAATATCAGGATCGACCACTATTAATATTGCACACATGTGTCATTTCACTGATCAAAAAGGCCTTCGCCGGGGTAAAATTGGCCTTTTTCCAAATTGCAAGCTTTTTCTCAGCTTTTTCTTTTTTGCTCTTTCTTCTTTTGTTGCTGCCCAGGGATTTGTGCCTATCGCAGCCGATATCACATGACCGGTGTCAGGGCATCACATGGGTCCAAAGCGAATACAAAAACAGATTTAAAATTCTGTAAAAACAATCAAGACTTTGTTAATTCACTTCTAAACCGGCCCCATTCTATGGATATTGCGTGTGCTTTGGTGTCAGCACGGATATATTAAAACAGGCACCTGTGCAGATCTGACACGACAGCTCCAAGCTTTACCCAGATCTTTTCTCATTATGTGTTGCAACTAACTGTGTTTAGGAGGAATGCATTCATAGAAAGAAGATTATATCTTAAGTTTATGTTCTTAACCTGAAATTGCATGGTACGAAAGTCAACCAAGTCAGATCCACCATTGAGCCAAACGCTTTGGAGACATTTATCTCTCCCACTTATTTTTCAAGGCTTGCAAAATTAAATGCAGCAAGGGCTTGTATTTATAATCTTTCAGCCAGATATCCCAGTCCAGCCCAAAACTGGCAAATGGATTGAAATGTTACTGTAGCCACGGATGTCTGCTTGTGAGAACTTTGCCACATTGCTAGTAAAAAATCTCATGCATTACAGAATACACTGGTCATTTTGCAAGGATAAATTTAAAAAAAAGGCAAAAAAATCGCCTTCTTCTTGACCTCTCCCCTAAATAAGTTTCCACTACTTGGTGCATTTCAACAAAAGGTTGGTAATACTGATTATCATCTAGTTCTAAAAGCAAGGCCTTTGATCTGTAACTTCCCAGCAAAGTGTGCTGAACTGATGAATATTGTTGTAAATGCTGTGGTGTGATATTTTATGCACAAAACCTGAAGTAGAGATATTGGGGGAGAGCATTTCTACGTGTCAGATTTCTTCCTTCATTTCTCCATTGCCCCAGGAGCTGGGCCCTGCTGCTTTTGCTTGGAAAAACACAAAATCCACACTTTGGGATGCTCTGCCCTTCCTGTCTCACTGCTAGCAAATTGTGGCCTGAAATTTGCTTCCAGGAAATTCCATTGACCAGGCACTTCCCAGGTGGATAGGTGGATATTAGTGGATGTCTCCTATCAGAAAGGAGAGCATGCCAAATGTGGCTTTTTCTTACTGTGTGGGTCCACCAGTTCCTCCCCAAGCTGACCCACCTCCCTGTTCATCCTCTTCTCCTGCTCTTGTGTGATTCCCTCATGGCAGAGGGAATCATAGAGTTTGGAGAATGCTGGAAAACTTTCCTTGCAGGCAGGAGGCTCAGTCAGGGTGTGATTCTCCACCTAGGTCTGGGCTTGCACTCTACTGTGGCATTGGGGTGTGAACATGGACGTGGTGAGCATCTGAAACGTTCCCATCCAAAGCTGAATGCTTTGGTTTGGGGCAAACCAATATTTTTCTGGTGTCTTTCCAGCTCCAGGTGCTAGAAATGCCTGCTCTGCAACCAGGGATCCTGTGGTTGAAGTTAATAAGGTGGCATCCCCAAGCGTGCAGCACTTTGCACCAGAGATTTCAAACCCCTTTAGAAACACCACAGAATTAACTTTTAGCACCTCAGTACAGGTGATTATTCCCATATTGCACATGAGGTGCTTAAACTCAGACATGTACTCATACTCTCCCAATGAAGCACTGTCAAAGCTGGGAAACAAACTGGGAAACAAACTCACACTCAAAGGAGCTCATGCTCCTTTGCCTCTATTCCAAGTTTATTCCTAGATTCATTTTAACCCTATGAACTGTGTGAGTTTCATAATTCAGTGAGGACCATACAGCCTTTGCTCAGCACCTCAGCCTGAGGGATGTGAATGGCAGGTTTCCACAGAAGCACAGCCTCCACAAAGGACTTTCTCTGAGATCCTGAGCTCAGGAGAGGGTGGAATTTGGCTCACCAGTCCTGCTGTGTGGAAAGCACAGTCAGGAACTTTCTGGACACTCATCTGCCTTTCACTCATGGTGGTGACACAGAGAGTCTGGCAGAGCTTAGCACTGCTGCAGCTCCTGATCCTGCCTGGCATGGGTTGGGGCTAGGGCAAGGGGTACCCTTGGGTACCTGGATCCCCAGATTCTTTGTATTTGTGCAGATGCTCCCCTTGGTTGCAGGTTGAGGAGAGGAGCAGCTCTTTCCAGCTCATCTGGGAGAGTGGCCCTGAACACAGAAGCTGAGCAGGTGCCCACACCTTAGCCAAGAGTTCAGGATTAGCATCTCCTCTGCAGCTACTTTGATCCTTGCCACATCATCCTGACTGTGCTGGGTTTGCATGGGTGGAGTGGATCTTGCCTACAGGAATTGTTTTTGTCTTTGGTGATGACCAGACATCTTTTAGCAGTACGGGTTTTTTCACTGGAAGCGTCGCAATTATATAGTTCATTTGGGAGAATTGAAATAATACACGGTCCTTTTAAAAGGTATTTATTTAGGTCAGGGCATCAGCATGATAAAGAGCACTAAAATGTATCCTGGAGGATGGCTGCTTTCAAAGATTTATTTATAAAGCAGGCAGGACTCACAATCATATTTTTACCATTGGAGAAAATGCCTTGTCATGCTCAGTGATACTGGCAACTGATACTCCAAAACCTGAAGTGAAAATATGGACCTCAGCTTGTGAAATGCCACATAAGTAATGAATTTCCTTTGATTGCAGGAAGAAACACAGAAGAAGAGGAAGCTATGATGCAGGAGTGGTTCATGCTGGTTAATAAGAAGAATGCCTTAATAAGACGAATGAACCAGCTTTCCCTTCTGTAAGTACAGATGAACACAGGTACTTACAAAAGGGTGATTTACTCTTCAGATAGATGCAAAACTTTTTTTACTCTCTTAAAAAAAAACCCCTCCAAAGTGAGTAGTGTGGATGTGTTACACATCAAGTAACTTGTTTTTTCCTCATATTTCAGACTTGAAAATGAAAGGCATGCAATGACACAAGATTAGCCAGAGCTGTGAAAAAAGAAATTTTAAAGAAATATTAAGCACTGTTACATTTTTAAAAGCCCAAGAGTAGAATAAAATTTTAGAAATGCACGGGTAGATTTGGATTGTGCCTCAGATGAGACAGGTGAAGTCTGTTCAGAGAGAGAGCCAGATTTGAGTCACCACCTTGCTTTGTAGAAAATCCTCAGTCCCATCTCAGCTGAAGGGATGTCAGTAAATCAGTCACAGCGCAGTGATACCACTGATACTGCAGAGTAAGGACAAATGAACCTTTTCTCACTGGCAGTATTGAGGAAGGGAGAAGGTGCTGCTCGTTTTTAGAGGCATTCTGCCCCGAGTGCTTCTCTCCCAGCTTCTTTCAGTTTGATATTTCTTTCCATAATGCCACCTAGTGTAGATGCCTGCATACTTCCCTGGGAAGAGCCTCTGCTCACCTATCTCCTGCTGGCTCTGAACTGGACACAGGATTTTACCTGCAAAATATTAAGCTTTCTAATCCCTTGTCTAATTTTTATTGTTGATCAGGGCAGAGTGTATATAGAGTAACACTTCCAGTGTCACATTATCTTGGTTAATAGGCTGATGCTGGAATTTGCTTCTTAGATCTAGGGGAATATTTTATAACTTGGACATTCCACAACAGCCCTTCCAGAGAGGAATATGAAATAATTGCATCCTGTAGTGCAATGGAGTAAAATTGACAGAATTAAAGCCAACCTTAGATAAATGAAAAGCCCCTGATACTGAATTGCCCACCTGAGCCAGATTTTAAGTTTGTGTATCATTTGTTTGGAGTGGCTTAAAGTTAAAGAGAAAAGTCAGTTGCGAGTCCCAAAATCAATGTAAGTTAAAGGTGCTTTTAAGTGTTTAATGATTTAGTAATTAACATATTGATGAACATTTGCAACTTGCCTAGGGAAAAGGAACATGACCTAGAAAGGCGCTACGAGCTGCTGAACCGCGAGCTCCGAGCAATGCTGGCCATTGAAGGTAAGAGCAGCACTGAGGGGGACTGAGGGGGGAAAGTGCTCACTGCTGGGCAGCCCTGGCACCTGCAAGTGCCAAACCTGGAGGCTTCTCTGAAACCCATTATTTTATATTATTTGATATTTACAACATTTCAAGGGACAGCACACGGCAAGTGTGCTGAGGCTGTGATGCCGTTATTAAGTTTTCTTTAAAAAAAAAAAAAATTTAAAAAAATATCCAAGATATGGGACAAAGAAGCATGGGATAATATCTTGTTGCAATAAACTTGGAAAAGAAAGTGGTGAGGAGGCAGAGAGTGTGTCTGGGGGTTACAGGTTTTTGTTGCAGCAGCTCTCTCTTTGCGGCGTTGTGCTGCTTTTGGTGCGGCAGGAAAAGGAAGGGGTGACCCACAGAAGAGAGCTTCTTCTTTTTCATGTTTCAGACCTGTTCTACAGCAGGGACTCACTGGGAGGGAAAAAAGAGGTCTTATTGGTTTTGGTGGTAAAACTCTAGGTTTGTCAAGTAAATATTTCATCAGGAGCAGCAGCGGGATTAGTGGGATCCTTTGCACGGAGTTTCTCCCTTCCCAGTTTAGTCACCTCACCTGAAAGGAGCTAACACTGGGGGAAGATTGACACGGGATAAATGAAACAATTGCACCCTTTCCATAGGGCTTTCCAGTGAATTGTACAATAATCCTGGGGATGATTCATAATAAAAAAATAAACATCCAGATAGCTTAAACCATTGCTTGCATTATTTTCTTATTCAAATATCTTAAGTGTTTTCTAATGCTGCACCACTTACACCTCTCAGTCACAAATGCTGCCTTACAGTTCAAAGATGTTTGCTTTAAAGTTAATCCTTTGGGCTCTGTAAAATGGACCTTTTGTCTAATCAATGCAAATTGATTTTGCTATTCTGTATTGACCTCTCAACCCTTTGACTGTCCATGGTAATTTCTTTCTTCACCTGATAAGGTACCTGATCCATAATAAATCAATTCTAATTAGTTTGGAGACTTCACTGGGAGCATAAGTTTGTCGGAAAAAAGCAGCAGGTTTCAGGTAGCTTTTTCATATCTCTCCATCTCTAGTTATATTTTTTGCATAAGACTGTCTTCACTGTATTCTTGGATAATCCTGAGTCATAAATACATACATTGCTTTCTGCAGAGACAAGCCAGATTAATTTGGAATCCCACTGATGAAATATTTAAAACATGAAATAATCTAAAACTAGAGGGAGCTAGGAGATCCTGGATTTAAATCTAAACTTTTGACGTTTAATTGCCTCATGTATATATATACATGCAGCCTTGAAATGTCCTAGCAGCAGCCTTTGAATGTCTAGCAGCTTGTGCCATTTACACATTGTCTGGAACAAAAATGGCTTTTTTTCATTTCTTTTTGTAAGTTCAGAGAGGGGTGCCTAAAGTCCAGAAAATCATCCTTTTTTTCCTCTCTCTTGTTTTCTTCTTCTTTTTTTTTTCTTTTCTTTTTTCTTTTTGCTACTAATAGCTATCATGTTACTGGTGATATGGTGAACAGAGTTTAAAGAAGCAAACATAAGTGCCGGAGAATTTTGCTTATTTTTAATTTATGCAACCAAGTCCTCATTTAACATTTTAGCTCTCAATAAGGTTATTGGTCTTCTAGAACTTTGAACAGTTACCTGCTTTTACCAAACAAGCATATTAAAGGAGTAACTCTCCCAGGAAAACACCTGTGAAAACTCAAAGTACGCATTTGTACTTTGATGGGTGCATTGGTGTTTTCTGCGTTCAGGAGATGCAAAGATGCACTTTTTGGGAAGCACTCCTAAAACCACACTATTTCCAGCGGGATTTCTCTGAAGGAGCAGAGCACTGTTGGCTCCGAGGCCATTTAACCCATTGCTAATCAGTGCTTGGGCTCCCTGAAAGAGTTGAAAAGACAGATCTCACTTTTTACCAGCACCGCTTCCAAAACCGAAGTGTATGGGCAGGAAAAAGAAAAATAAATACATTATATATATATATGTAACAGGATGGGAGCGGTTTGTTTGTCTAAAAGAAAGGCAGAACGCACCAACCCAAAAACTGGAACTTAAAAAAGAAAAAAAAAAAAAGTCTTTGAAAGGTGGTAATTACTGTTTTGGTAAATCGCTCTAACTCTTCCACGCGTGACTATTGCCGTTTAAAAATCAGTCAGCCGATTTACTTCGCTGGTTGATGACAGGGTGAGAGAAGGAAAAAAAAAACAAAAAGAAAGGAGAGAAAAGAGTTTTGCGGAAGGTGGGAGCCTGCTGATGGCAGATAAAGGCGGTTCTGCCGCGCCTGCTCGGGCGGCGTGCGGGCAGCGCCGGCGGCCGGAGGTGCTGCCCCGTTAGGATGCTCAGTGATGTGGAGACACACGGTGGCTCCTTCCCGGCCGCTCATCCGCAGGCACCGGGAGCCTGAATGGCCTCTTGGAAGGTTACGAGGAGCCACATGAATGACCCAGGGTGGTAAAAAAAAAAAAAAAAAAAAAAAAGGCACGCTCACCCCCCCCCCCGCCCTCCCTGCCCCCACGGAGCCGTAGAGATAAGAAAGGGAGAGTTAAGGCGCTGCCTGCTTCCAGCTAGAAAGTGTGTTCCTCGCCCGAGAAAGGCCGGAAACCCTCACTAAGAGGCCGGAGAAAATGCAGGTAAACGGGCTCCGTTTTCACCTCTGTCTGGAGCCAGCTGTAGCCAAGGTGGTGCCTTTCAGATCCTGCCTTTTACTGCAGCCGAGTGCCGGGATGCCTCACTTCCAGCTACCTTTCCTCTCGCTCCTTTCTTTTATTTATTTATTTTTTTCTGTCGAGTTTTAATGCCTCCTTAGAAAAGATAAGTTCATTTTTGCACACCTTGGGGTGGTGTGTTCATTTTCTGCCCAAGAAATGGATCTTCTTTCGGATTTTGTACATCTTGATTTATTCTTGGCTTATAGTTTGAAGTGGGTGCTCTTCTAAAAGGATTTATGCATAGGTTCACTATTTTTGTAGTTATGGTTTATATGATAAGCTTTTTATATTTAAAATCAATATGTAATCCTGTGGAGGAGCTTATCCTCTAAAACCCCATTTGTAAATCTATTTTAGCTTTGTTACACCGCGCAGCCACAGTATTCCATAGATTGATTAGGTTCAGCAGCAGAATCCTATCAAATGGCCTGCTCTGATGATGATGCAAACTCTTTCAGGATTGCTAGTTGACTGGAACTAAAGATAAGACCTGACTGCAATCCCCCAATGTGCTCTTTACAAAACTAGTGTTAATTTTCATCAAAGTGCCAGGCTTATTTATTATAGTGGCAAGGTTGAAGGTTTGACTGGGAGAACTTTCGGCCATTTCTATTAAAGCATTTCTGTGGGAACTGGGCGCCTGTTTGCTCAAAGTAATTATCAGTTTAAGCAGTGGGGGGAAAAGAAAAAGACAATATGAAGTCAATGAAGATGAATAATTGAAAACATTTCTACTTCAGTGTGAATTTAGCAAACTCTGTCATTTTAAACTGCCTGTCGCGAGTGGTGGCACTGGGGCTTTGGGCTTTCAACACTTTTAGCTCATATACAGCCTCAGAGCTTAATCCTATTTTTGTCCAGAGTGTAGCTTTTATAACAGTATTATTCCGAAATCTCCAAATTAATCACAGCCCATATTGTAGCTTCCCGGAGCTGCAGTCAGCCTGGGTGACTCTATGTGACAGGTGTTATAGGTAATCCTGGCTTAAAAGGCACAACAGGTAGGAATCAAACTTGAGCACAGTTGCTTTTTTAAACATAGGGGTGCTTCCCAAAACTGCTGCCCAGCAGTGTTTGGTTGGATAAAACAAAACTGCAAGGTAGTCACCTATAAAATGTTATTTAAATAGTTAGAGTCAGTTGGCATTTTAACCAATTGCTGCTTGGCTCTTTATTTATTTTGGGGGGAGGAAAGGCAGACTCCTTCTCTAGAAAAGGAAGTAAAATTGCAAGGGAATGTTTCTGCCAGCAGGCTTTCCCATGGTGTGTTTCAAACATTAATAATAAGCAAATGCAGACAAAACAAACCAACAAAAACCAAAACAAATACACGGTTTTGTTCCATGAAATCCTAATAGGACATTATTTACTTGACAGGGCTGTAAGATGAAGCAACAAAACTTGTGGCACTTAGGAAGGGACTTAACAGAGAAAAGCAGTGAGGGACTGAGCAAAACATACACTGAAATATTCTGACTTGTTTGCTCTTTCAAAAACCAAAGTTGCTGCTGCAACTGGAGAACAGGGGATGAACAAACAAAAAGCTTTAAAAGTAAGAAGTGACAACCACCAAAATTGCAAAAACATCATATAAAGTCCAGGTAGAGACGATGGATTTCAAATCCCTCTTCATCCAGAGCTCCGTGTGCCCAGCTGTGCCGGGGAGCCTGAGTCCCAGCACAATTCCCAGCTGAAGCCAGGGAAAAGTTACCCTGGAAGTTGGGGACGGCGTCTGGGGGGAAGCAAACACCCCTGAAATCCTCTCTCTCTGTCTCTCTCTCTCCTTTTCTGTCTGGCTCGCTGCCGTGGCCCTTTTCAGGGCGGCGTTGTCACGCTGAGATCTCATTGCGTGTCAGGGGCTTTATTTGTGGGGCAGAACGCTCCGGGGTTTGGGGAGGCTCCGGCTCGCAGAGCGGCGGAGGAGCGAGTCCCGAATGGGTTGGGGTGAAGGAGCTTTGCCCAAGCGGAGCAGAAGGGGAAGCAGCGGTGAAAACCGAGAGATTTTCAAGATTTTTGGGTGCTGCTGCCCAAATTAAAGCAGCTCTGTGGCAGCAAAAAGTGGCTTGGATCGCCAGTGATTTTTGGCTGCTAACTCCACTTCTGTGTACACCTGAAAAATTATTTCCTTAGCAACGATGGAGGGGAAAGAGAGAGAGAGAAAGGAAAAAAAAGAGAGAGAGAGAAAGGAAGAGAAGGAGAAAATAAGAAGGCAAATGAGCAAAAATAAAAACTCCCGGGAAGTTCGGGCGTGTGCCCTGGGTTTTCCTGCCCGCCGCTTTTCCTGCGCCCCGCTCGTGGGCCCGTGTGCCCGGGCAGACGGCGATAAAAGCGGTTCCACATTCCTGCCTTTCCGCCGCTCTCCCAACCTTCGTTGCATGATGATGCATCTAATTTTTAATTTGTAAATACAAGGCTGAATTCCCTCTAGCACCACTTGCTTTCATAAAGCTTCTGAGCAGTTTGCTGTCTTGAATAAATTCGGCTTTGGAGGGGGGTCAGGGGGATTTGAACCACCGCATTCTTGCGGGGTTTGTGAAGATTCACATGGTAACCGGTGGGGAGCATTGTTCGGCTTATCTGAATAAGCACCAGCCATGTGAGTTTTAACATGATCGCCCAGGGCAATGGAGAGCGCGGGTGGGTGGGGGAGAGAGCCGAAAGCACTGCAGGACTGCACCCTCTCTGCCGGGGAGGACGGGGACACCGCCGGGCCGCTGGCGATGGCTTCTCCCGGTTTTTTGGGGTTTTTTTGGGGTTTTTTTTGGAGCTGGTGTCCTCTTTCCCTGCCGCTCCTCGATTGTCCTGCTATCTCCCTCATCATCTACTGCTCCTGCTTTTCATTGTTTACCTTCTTAATGAGGGAGGCGGGGAAGGCTGGGCCGTGAGTGACAGCGACAAGCCCCGACGGTCTGGCTGGAGAGCCCAGGGCTGCGGGCGGCCCCGGGGGCTGCGCCGGGCCGGAGCGATCCCTTGGGGAATGGCCTGGCTGCCGGGGCTGGAGGGGCCCGGCGATATTCTGTAGCAAGTGTAATTTTTACTTCAAAGTGGGAAATGCTAATGAAGCGCTCTACCTGCCTTTAAAGTTGCTGCGCGGCATATGGTGCGCTGTGTGAGATTCCTGCGGCCGCGGAGAGCCGGGGGAGAGAGGAGCGGGCCTGAGGGGAGCGGGCATTCCTCCGGGAGCGGCCACGGCCGTGGGGAAAAACAAAACAAAATTTTACGCTAAAAAGATTTAAAAAAAAAAGGAAAGAAACCCCCCACCTAAACGACCCCAAAATCGCTGCTGAGCTCCCCTAAGTCAAGGTGGGCGAAACGCGGCCGGGGTGTGCTTGTCCCAGTGAGGGAGAGAGGCCGGGCCGGGCCGGGCCGGGCCGTGCCAGGCTGCGCCGGGCCGGGCCGGGCGCCCCTGTCCGGTCTCACCGCCGCTCTCGTTGTGCTTCTCCCGCAGACTGGCAGAAAACCGAGGCGCAGAAGAGGCGAGAGCAGCTCTTGCTGGACGAGCTCGTTATTCTCGTTAACAAACGGGACGCGCTGGTCAGGGACCTGGACGCCCAGGAGAAGCAGTGAGTCGGGCGGAGGGAAGGGAGGGAGGGAGGGAGGGGGGTCCCGGCCGAGCCCCGCGGTCCCCGCGGAAAGTTTGGTCCCGTGGCCGTGGGGGAACTCGCGCATCCCCTCACCGCGCCTCTCTCCGCAGGGCCGAGGAAGAGGACGAGCATTTGGAGAGGACCCTCGAGCAAAACAAAGGCAAGATGGCCAAGAAGGAAGAGAAGTGCGTTCTCCAGTGAGCGGCCTTCCCGCGGCGGCAGCGAAATCGCAGCGCGGCTTTCTTAACCTTCTTAAAATGCCGACATCAGACTGGGAAAAAAAAAAAAAAAAAAAGAAGAAAAAGATGTTTTGAAAAAAAAAAAAATTAAACTTTTTTCCATTTTCTTAGGCCAGATCTAGGCTGCGCCGGGCCCCGCTCCGTTGTTATTTTTTGTTTTCCATTCGAGCGAACTCGCGTTGTCCCATGATTTCCGTGTGGGCTCAGCTCTCCTGCCGAAAGCGTTGGAAATGGAATCGCCGAGACCCCTGGCGTGCGGGCGATGCCGGAGATGGGCGGAAGGAGGAGAAGAAATAGTTTGTCCTGGTTTCTGTAGCTGGAGGAGGGCTGAGTTTTGAAATAAAAATGTTTTTGTCGTAATAGGATTAGAGAGGGTGATATAGGAAAAAAAAAATCATTGGGAATGGTTTCATCTAGTCCTGCCATATGTAATACTTAATAAGCTACCTACATTTTATAGTTAGGTCAGATCCACCCCAGTTATTATTAAAAATGTGCTGTATTTACCAGTGGTTTATTACATCAGTTTCGCATTTCCCCGGGAGTAGAGCCGAGCTGCTCTGGTTTACTCGGGGGGCTTCTCCCCCAGAGCTGGCACAAAACCCTGGGAGCGGCTGCGAGCCGAGCGGGGCAGCCCGGGGCAGAGCCCGGCCCGGCCCGGGACAGCGCGACACTTCCCGCCCGCGTTCCCCCGCGGACCGGACCGGGCCGGGCCGCCCGCTCCGCGTTATTTATTGCGCCCGGCCGCGTTCCCCAGCGCCCCCCGCCCCGTCCGTGTGCCCCCAAGCGTGTCCCGCGCTCGCATCGTCCCCTTCGTGGAGCTCGTCTCTTTTATTTATTACAACACCGAGTCATATATAAAAATTTTCAATAAAACCCGAATCTTTCTTACCGTAACTGCGGCTCTCCTCATTACCTGGGATTCTCCCCTCACCCCTCCCGCCCTCGGCCGGCCGGGGAGGGGGCTCGGGGGGCGGGAAGGGACCGGTCCCGGCGGGGGGGGCAGCGGAGCTCCGCGCCCCGGGCCGCCCCGGCCGCCGCCGCTTCGCCCACGCAACGAAACCCCCCGGACGGAAAAGTTTTTCGTTCCGTTTTAATAAAACGCAACTCGTGGAGGAGGAGGTGAAACTTTTCCCTCGCCGCCCGCCAGCGGCCCGGGGGGGATGCGCGACCCAAGCCCGCGGGGAGCGGAGCGGGCGGAAGGAGCCCGAGCCCTGCGGGGTCGCGGCTGCAGCTCCGCCGGGCACCGCAGCAGCGCCGGCGGCTCCGGTGCCACCGCGGCCCCGCTCCGCGCCGCGCCAAAAAAAGTCCCCCGTGGAGGAGGGAAGCGCCCGGTTTGGTGCGAGCGGCCGCCGGTGCCGCGGGATGTGCCGGCCCGGGGACCTGGGGGCTGCCCCGGGGCCCGCAGGTGGATTTGGCCCCGTGAGAAGTTTGGGAAGATGCGCAGAACACTCCGGCGCCGGGGCGGGGGGGCTGGGGCAGCGGGCTCCGCCGCGCTCTTGTGCCCTCCCGTGAAAATACCGGGGCTGGGGAGGGCAGGAGAGGCGCTCCGGGGGCTCCGCGGCTGCGGAGGCTCTGGGGGGAGAGGCGGCAATGCCCGGGCACCGGGAATGCGGAGCCCAAAGCGAGGGGCTGCCCCTGGGGCGAGGGGGGCGGCGGGCGGGCATCCTCTCCTCCTGGGTGGGGGGCCGGCGTTTGCCCAGCTTTTAAAGCGAAAAAAGTAACTCGGTCGCTGTGCTGAGGGAAAAAAATAAGTGTGCGTGTCCCCCGTGTTTGGCCCCCAGCCCGGCAAATCGCCCCCGCCGGGCCGAGCGGCCCCTGCCCCTCTCCGGGCCCGGGGTCGCCAGCCCGGCCCCCCGCCCACCCGCGGCTCCCGCCCTGCCCCGACCTTACCTGGGCGCAGCGGGGAGGGCGCCGGCTCCGTCCGGCGGAGGGAACGGGGGCTCGGAGCCGCCGGCACCGCCACCTCGGGGGGGCGGCCAGCCCCGCGCCCGCCCTGCCCGCAGCCCCCGGCCGAGCCTGCGGGGAGGCGTCCGCAATTGAGGATTGGGTAACCGCGGGATTGCGGGAGGCTGGGGGGGCACGGACACCCCCGGTGTGCGAGTATTGGGGGGGAAAGGCTCGGGGGGGGCCCTGCCCGCCGGGACCGGGGCTGCCCCGGCGGGAGAAGTGATGGGAAGGCGGCGGGGGCGGGGGGAGCGCAGCCCGAGGCAGGAACTGCCCCGGCAGGAGCGGGGCAAAACGGCGGAGAGGGGCTGGAAGGGGGGAGAACTGCCCCCGCAAACTCTTCCTCCTCCCTCCTCCTGCCTTGGCTTTTTTTTTTTTTTTTGTGAATGGGCCGCGGCGCCTTTCTACGGGGAGAAGTGCCCGTGTCGCTGACTTCTGCGGGAGAGCGGGGGAGCTTTGCTAACCTCCTTCGCTCCACTCATCGGCTCCCTCCCGCCCGGCTTAGACGGTTCCCTCCTCGCACGGGAAAAAGATTTGAAAAGAAAGGAGAAAAAAAAAAAAACCCTCCGACAACAACAAAATAAAATGGGGGGGAAAGTCCTCCCCCCGGAGACCGCGCTGGGATCGGGGCCGGCGGGCAGCGCCTTTGAACATTAGCTCGCTTTCAGCTCCGCTGCAATTAGAGGGAGTTGATTTGGGGAGACCAACAAAAGCCGTGCACCGGAGCCTCTCCAGAGCTCCGGGGCCGCTCCGGGCGGCGCGGCCGCCGCGCCCCGACCCCGCGGCCCGGAGCGAGGAGCGGGGCCCCGCGGAGCGGCGCCGAGGGCCCGGTGTCCCCTCGCCCCTGTCCCCGCCGCTCCCGGACGGGCCCCGCCCGCTCGCCCCCCCGCAGCCCCTAAATTCGGGACACGCGGGGAAAGGTGCGGTCGCTGTAGTTTTATTGGGGTTTTAAAAGCGCAAAGTTTGGGAGAGCCCGCGGGCATCGGGATGGGGGGGCCGCCGCGCCGCCTCCCCTCCCCGGCAGCGCCCTCCGCGCCGGCGAAGGCGGCGGCCGAAACTTTTCCTGCGGTCTCCCCGGGCGCCGGGGACGCGCAGGGCGGCGCGGGGGGCATCCCGAGGGAGGGGGCAGAGCTGCGCGGCCGCGGAGCGCCCCCCCGCCGTCCCCCCTCCCGCAACTTCTCCAGCAATTCCCACCGCCCTCCCTCCCCGCGGAGGTGGCCCGGGGCCCCGCAGCCCCGGCTCGGCCCGGCCGGCTCTCGGCGGCGCCGGGCTGGGTGCGCGGGGGAGCGCGGAGCGGCGCGGGGCGGTGCGGAGGCGCCGCGGCCCCGCGCTGCCATTGCCCGGGCGGCTGTCAGTCAGGCGGGGAGCGGCCGGGGATTGGCGCCGGGCTGGTTACGCAGTTGCTTTGCGCGCACATACAAGGGTAGGGCCGGGGGTAGGTGATCAATCCTCATCAGGGCCGCGGCTCCATCGCCCCGACAGCGCGGGCCGCCGGCGAGGTAAACGCGGGGCACCCCGACAAGTTCGGGGGTGCGCGGCTCGGCTCCGGGCGGCGCCCCCCCGGCCCCCCTCCCCAGCCCGCCTCTCACCTGCCGGCCCCCCCGCTCCCTCCCCCGCTCCCTCCCTCCCCCGCCGCGCCCCCTCCGCGCCCCCCGCCCGCTCCGCCCCGGCTGCCCCGCGCAGCCCCCGCCGGGCGGGCTCAGTCGCTCCGCAGGTGGCCGCGCAGGTGAGGCGGGCGGGGGCGGCGGGCACCGCGCTCACCGACGGGGCGGGCGGGCGGCGGGACGGAGCGTAGCGGGCCCGCGGTGCCCTGGGCAGGGGTGGTGAGCGCGGCCGGGCCGGGGCTGCCTCGGCATTTGCTTCTTCCCTTCTCTCGTCTTTTCCACTTTTATTTCCCCCGCTCCGCGCCGTTCTCTCCTCCCGGGACGGGCCCGCTCGGCAGACAAAGTTATGCAACCCCGGGTCCCGGCGCTGCCACCCGGCCTGCGGGGGCACCGCCGGCCCCGCCCGGCTCCCACCGCCAGCCCCGCGGCCCGGGTGCCCCCTTCCCCCGGCCGGGGGGGAGCTGTCGCAGCCTCGGGGCTCGACGGGGCCGCCGGGGGTCTCTCGGCTCCGTGCTCCCCTCCGGGTTTATCCGCGGCATTTCCCCCCGAGCCCGGGCGCCGCCGGCTCTCTCGGTGCCGCGTCCCCCCCGCCGGCCCTGCCGGAGCCCCCCGGGCGGGCCCCGCCGCCGTCCCGTCCCGGCTGCCCTGCCCGCGCTGTCGCCCGCTCGGCTGCCGTGCCGGCGCGCTCTTTTTTTTCCCCTTTCCCCCCTTTTTAACTCTTATCCATTTCTAATTAAAACGTCCCCGTCTGCTCGCTTTTAAATTAATTATACTTCCCTCCTCTGATACCTCCTTTTGATTCCTAATCCAATTATCTTTTTAAATAATTGCTTTATCTCTCCCGATCGCCGGGCACTGTTGCCGCTCGGCACTTGCGCGCGTCTCGCCTTCGTTTAAAATAAAATAATTATAAAATCAGCGATCGGAAAGCCGCGGAGCCCCCGCGCCGGGCGGGCGCAGCCCCGCGGGAGCCCCCGGCAGCTCCCGGGCGGCCGGAGCCTCACCCGCTTCTCTCCGCTCTCTCCCCAGGCGCTCCGGCCTCGCCTCTGAGCGGGGAAGAAATCCGCCCGTCTCTCGATCCTCGTTGTTATTTTGATTATTATTTTTTTTCTTCCTTCGTTTTTATTTTTCTCTCGCTTTACCTGCGATCTCTCGAGGACCTCGTGGCGGTGACGGCGGGACGGAACGAAAAAAACTCCTTTCACACCGACTTTGTGCTCCGTTTTTTAATTGTCGTTGGCTTTAAAATATTTTTTGGCCTCCTGCGTGGGGAATTTTTTGCGGGGACTCTTTTTGTCCGATTTTTTTTTTCCCATTTCGTTTCCCCCTTCCCCACGCCGTACATTCGACTCGATTTTGATTTTGATTTTTTTTTTTTCCCTGCGGGACTTTGGAGGAAAACTGCCCGGCTTCTAGCATGATGTCTTACCTCAAACAGCCTCCTTACGGCATGAACGGGCTGGGGCTGACGGGCCCGGCCATGGACCTGCTGCATCCCTCCGTGGGGTACCCGGGTGAGTGCCGGCCCCCCCGGTCCCCCCACCCTCCGGGAAAACTTCCATCCGTGCGGGTCTGGAGGAGCTGGCGGGGCCGTACGGTTCAGGGTGGGTTGTGGGCTGGCTGTTTGCCTGCACCCCTGCCTGGGGACGTTGGGATCTAGCTGGATTTCCCCCCCTGTTCCCGGGGTGTCTTCGTTTTTCCCAGGGATTTTTAAGGATAACGAACTTTCGAATTGAACAACAACAAAAAAAAAAGTAGTTAATTTGCACGCAACGAAATCTCCCCGTAGCTCCCGGCGGAGCCAGGCCTGACCCTTCCCCAGCCCTGTGCCCCTCGCCCTGCCCGCGGCGGGACCGGCTCCGGCCGTGCGGGGACGCCGCCGCTCCTTGGGCAGCGCCCCAGGCCCCTGTCCCGGGGACACCGGGGCTCCCCCCGAGCCGGGGCGTGCGGGAGGTGCGTGGGGGCCCGGCGTGACCGGCCTGGTGGTGCTCATCCCCGCAGCCACCCCGCGGAAGCAGCGGCGGGAGCGCACCACCTTCACCCGCTCGCAGCTGGACGTGCTGGAGGCGCTCTTTGCCAAGACCCGCTACCCCGACATCTTCATGCGGGAGGAGGTGGCCCTGAAGATCAACCTGCCCGAATCCCGGGTCCAGGTACGGGACCCGCGTGGGGGAACCCTGCGCCGCTGTGGGATGGGGGATGCGGGACCGGCCCTGCCCAGACCGGCTGCTCCATCCACGCTCATCCCTGTTTCCTTGGGACAGGGATGCGTGTGGGCTCCCATCTGCTCGGCTGTCCCACTGTGGGGACACGCAGCCAAAGAGGGAGCATTTATCTCTATTTTTAATGATCTTGTATTGATTTTATTTTTATTAATGTTTTCCTGTCACCCTCCGCCTGCTCCAGGGCATAGCATCCCAAAAACCTGGGTGCTTCCCAGAGCTATCAATGGATACCCAGGAGGGTGGGATATGCAGGCAGCACCCACCGCAGGATCCATGCCCCGAATCCCTATTTTGTCACAGTGCCAGGGACACGCACGGGCTGGGACACCGCAGCCTCTGACCCGGCCATCCTCGCGTTTGGGAGGCGCTGGGACAGCCGGGCAGGGGTGGGATTGGTTTGGGGCTCTGAGGGATGTGCAGTGAGGGGGTACTGGGAGAGCGGGTGCCAGGCTGAGCGTGGCTGGGTGCTCGCAGGCTGAGGAGGTCCGGGGGTCTCCTGGGGCTGTCCGGGGCTCTTCTGTGGCTGTCTGGGCCCCCGCTCACCCCGCCACGCTCCTCGCTCGTTTTCCCCCCTCAGGTCTGGTTCAAGAACCGCCGCGCCAAGTGCCGGCAGCAGCAGCAGAGCGGCGGCGGGGCCAAGAGCCGCCCGGCCAAGAAGAAATCCTCGCCCGCCCGGGAGAGCTCGGGCTCGGAGAGCAGCGGGCAGTTCACGCCGCCGGCCGCGGCCTCCAGCTCCGCCTCGTCCTCCTCGTCCAGCTCGGCCTCCTCGGCGCCGGTGGGCGCCCCGGCCTCTCTCAGCACCCCGGCCTCGTCCATCTGGAGCCCGGCCTCCATCTCCCCCGGCGCGGCCCCCGCGGGGGTGACGGTGCCCGAGCCGCTGCCGCCGGCCGCCGCCTCCTGCATGCAGCGGGCCGGCCCCGCCGCCTCGGCCGCCTCCGCCTCCTACCCGGTGTCCTACAGCCAGGGCGGCGGCTACGGCCAGGGCTACCCCGCGCCGCCCTCCTCGTCCTACTTCGGGGGCGTGGATTGCAGCTCCTACCTGGCGCCCATGCACTCGCACCACCACCCGCACCAGCTCAGCCCCATGGGCCCCTCCTCGGTGCCGGGCCACCACCACCACCACCCGCTGAGCCAGAGCTCGGGCCACCACCACCATCACCACCACCACCACCACCACCAGGGCTACGGCGGCGCGGGGCTGCCCTTCAACTCCTCCGACTGCCTGGACTACAAGGAGCCCGCCGCCGCCGCCGCCGCCTCCTGGAAGCTCAACTTCAACTCCCCCGACTGCCTTGACTACAAGGACCAGGCGTCCTGGCGCTTCCAGGTCTTGTGAGGGACCCGGCACCGTCCCCCCCTAAAGCTGCCGCCGACCCCGCCGCCGCCTCCTGGGCAGGACTCTGGCTCTTCCTCCTCCTCCTCCTCCTCCTCCCTCTTGGTTAGCAGTGGCGATGCCCCGGGGAGGCCCCGCCGCCCCCCATCTCTACTGACTGATATTTATTTTGCTTCCTGCGCCGCTCCACCAGGTTTATTATAATTATTATTTTTTTAAACGCGACAGAAGAGGAGTTTAAAACAAAACAAACCGAGAAAATTTAAAAAAAAAAAGCCTAGCGTGTCCCCCTGCTGCCCCCCACCCCGGGCAGAGGCGCAGGCTGGCTCCTGCCCTGCCAGTGCCCCCCCGGCTTTGTGCGGGGACCCTCGGCCCCCGCGGGTGTGGAAGCCCCGGCTCGCCGGTCCTGAGCAGCCTCTTGCCGCGGGGAGCGGCGGGAACGATGTAAATACTCGGTCCGTTCCAGCGACCACCATTATTTTTAGTTGATGCTCTTGGGTTGGCGTTTATCTAGAGTCTAACATGGAACAGAAAGTCCGAAAAAAAAAAAAAGGAAAAAATCTTTTTTTTTTTTTTTTTTTTTTTTTTTTTTTTTAAATCTCAGTTTTCTTCCCTACGAAAATGAATATTTCCTGGTCTCATTCCTCCGTCCATCCTCGAGGGCTCTGCACAAGCTTTGGCTGTGCCGTCCTGGGGCTGAGGGTGATGGGGGAGGCAGCAGCCATGGGAGGTGCCCAGAAGGGAGGCAAAGGGGGAGGGAGAGGCTGCCCAGCTGATCCGCAACCCGCAGACCAAAAAAAACCCAAAACTTTTGGAAAAAAAAATAAAAGGAAAGAGAGAAAAAAAAAAAAAAGCCGCAGAAAAAAAAAAAGTTTTGGTTTATTTTTGGGGGGGAGGGTTGCAGGGATAAGCAGCTCTGGTTTGGGGCTGGGGAGGGGGGAGCGCACGGCTTTTCGGAGTGCGTTTTTTGGTTTGGCTTTCGTTCTGGTTGTTTCGAGCCCCTTGTGTCGGTCGGTGCGTTGTGGCGGGTCGGGGCTGCAGCCCCGCGTTCCTGCTCGCCCCGCCCGGGCTGGCGCTTCCCGGCGGCGGGGACAGGGACAGTGTACGTGTGACTTTTGATGCCGTAACCCCTTCGACTGTAAGGCAACCCCCCCTCCTTTCTTCCCGCCCACCCCAATAAAATCTAAACTAATAAATGCAGCGGTGTCGTGTCCTCCTTCCTCCCTCCCGCCTGCTCTTCCTCGTAAAACTTCCCTGGGGGGAGTGAGGAGCCGGGAATATTTCCTGGGGGGTCCCATGAGGATGGGGATGTGCGTGATGGAGTTTGTGAGTGCTCTGGAATGGGGACCCACCGAAACTTCTGCAGGTGCGGGCTGGGCTCCCACTCTTTCGTTAATTGGCGCTTAATCGGTTACGGATTTATTGGTGCCTCGTAGTTCCGATGGGACTCAGGGAATTGCCCGAAATTGCGATTTCTCCACCAGGATCGGTGGCGAAGCCCCAAACTCGGGACCGATGAGGTGGCGGGGAGCGAGGGCCGCTCGGACGTGCAGCCAGACCTCTGTCCCTCCGTCCGTCCGTCCCTCTGTCCCTCTGTACCTCCGTGCGGGTTGGGCACCTCCGCTTCCAGCCCCGGCTCCCGGCCGTGCCACCCCCAGCCGCTGCCGGCTGCGCTCCAGCCAAGGAAGAGAGGGAGATGAATTTTTTTCCTGGTGACAATCTCCCCCTCCTTTTCTTCCCCCCAACTCCCCGACATTCCCTTCCGTTTTTGGAAGCCGCCTGTGGGTGCTGGGGCTGTTCCTACTCGCACAGGACCGGGGGTGCCTGAACCCCGTTCCCCTGCTTGGGCCGTGGATGCGCTGCTCGGGGAGCATCCCCAAATTCCCATCCCGTTCCTGCAGCAGCGCCCGCTGCATCGGGGAGCTCCGCGGCCGTGCCGGGTGTCCCCAGCCCTGGTGTCCCCAGCCCTGGTGTCCCCAGGGGGGCAGCGGGACCCTGGCGGGGTGAGCGGCGCCGCTGCTCCCCGCGGCCGCTTTGGGGAGGGTTTCACGTCCCCCCTCCCGCACCGCCTGCCCCCACAGCATCCCGGGGAGAGCCAGCGGGGCTGGCACTGCCGTGCTGCGGGGGGAAAACAGCGGGATCAGCCCCAGGACACCTTCCCGGGTCGTGGTCACGGCAGAGCCCCGAGGCGGGGGTGGCCTCCGCACCCTTGGGTGCCACAGGGAGCTGTGGGAGGGAGGGGACGAGGGGTTGAGTCAGTGTCAGGGGATTTTTCTTTAAGTGGTTCTTTTCCTCGTTGTCTCCTTCCGTGCATATATGTAGATAAAAGATATCTATATTTAAAAAAATTATCTATTCGTGTACTATAAAATAATTCTCTTCTGCAATCGCCGAAGTGTGGCTGGGCGGGCAGTTTGAGTGAGGGCCACGTGTGCCGGGTCCGGGTCCATCAGTCTATCCCCAAACCTTTTCCTTTAAAGGGGAAAAAGTTATCACAGCCCTCGTGGGGCTGGGAAAAAAAAACAAAAATAAAAATCTGTGTTGGGCACAAAACGAACCGGAGCTGCCCTCCCAGACTCGGTGAGCGCATGAGAGATAAGATCCAGCAGGTGTAAACTCACAATCCCCCAGACACGCACCTTTTGTCTTTAGACAAAAATGATGCACACTCCATCATCCCTACAAACCGTGCTCCACCATCACTCAGTAAATCGGTGATGCTGAGGGACGCAGCCAAGAGGGGAGCCCGAATTTTGGGGTTGGTGACGTGCTCCTGGACCTCTTCATCCACAGTGGGGCTGGGCCAGGGCTCTGCTTTGGGGTGCTGGACTCCAAGGGATGCTGGTGTTCCCCAACCTCCCCGCCCTGATTTAGGCACCTGAAACACCAGGTGCCACCGATCAGAGGTTGATTTAGCAACTCCCACGCTGCAGTTGGGGCATTTTCCTGTCCCGCTCACACAGACCTGGAGCTTTGGAGGCACAGAGGAGACCTGGTCCAGATCACGGCTGTGCCCTCAGCGCTTGGCTCCATTTGTTCCAACTTTTTTCCCAATCAGCGCCAGCAGGGTGGGCAAAACTTGACTCCCTCCTGCTGGTGGGCTGGGCAGGGTCGTGCCTTGGTTTGGGGGGCCCCAGCACCCTCCCTATTTTCCAAATTTCTCCCAGCGCGGGCTCCTGGAGGCTGGCGCGGGCACCCCGAGTGAGTCAGGGCAGGTGAGGTGGCACGGCGCCGGGTGCCCGGCTCCAGGGGCAGGCGCCAGCAGGATTGCCGAGCTTTTTAGGGCAGCTCGGTTCTGAGAGAGCTTGGCTCCTGCCTCACCTCTCCAGCAAGGCTGCTGGCTGCGTGGCTACCATTATTATTATTTTATTTATTATTATTATTATTAAAATCGCGCTCGCTGCCGGGGGCTGCGGTCAGCCCCGGCACCATCCCCGCGCAGCTCCTGCCTCTGCACGGGAATTCCTGCTCCAAAGGCTCCTGCCAGGAGCTGAAGGGCCAGGATTTGGGGTGAGCGGGAGGAGGGACAGAGGAATGGGAGAACATTCCCCAGCTTGGGCTGCCCTTTTCCGCTGGTGCTTCATGGAGCTGGAATAATCCATGACCTATTTGCTGTTAGCAGAGCGTTTGCTCCGTGTCCCCGCTTTGCTGCTGAACTCCTGCTGGGACAGGTGGGATGGGAACACCCTCAGTGGACCCTGCAGAGGTGGGAAGAGGCTGGACAAGATTTCTGCTCCTGTTGTCACCAACTCCTATTTTGGGTGCTTTAGGAACTCGAGCCATTCCGGCCGAGCACGACTTAAATTATTAAAAAACAACAACTAAAAGTTGTGTTGTGAGCCTCAGAAGCTGTGCCCACTCACAGCACCTATTACAGTTATTTTGCAGGCAGCCCTCCTGGCAGGGAGCAGAGCAAACAGGTGATTACAGCCGAACAAGGAACCACCACCGCTTTGTGGTTTTCCCTGCGCTGACCTCCGCTGTTAGCCAGTCGCGGCTAATTCACACACTTCGAGCAGCAATTAATGCACATAAAATCCCGTCTTGGTTCCAAACCTGTTTTGATTTCGTCGGTGGAAAGTCCGCAGGTGAACCTCCCGGCTGAGGAAGCTGCTGTACTGGAGAGCTCTGCTTTCATGTCTCACTGCCAAGCACAAAATGCTGTGGGGAAGGAGGAGGGTGAAAATGGGCACGGGGCTGAAGCCTAAAGGGAAATATCTGCCTATTTCCAGTTAAATCCCCATTCAACACTTTTTTTCTTTTTTTTTTTTCCTGGACAGACACAGGACTTTTCCAAGAAAAACCGTGCGAGGAGGATATTTTTCTATGAAAAACTACAATTTTAGGCAACAGCACTCTGGACCTTATGTACATTTCTAGTATCACTTCCTGTATATTTTTAAGCCGAAATCCTCTTAGCATGCAAAGTAAATAGATTATGATATACTGAAGGATTAAGAATCACTGTCTGGTGTCAGATTAATCCCTCATATAGACCATCACTTGCACTGACAGGAATATGGCTGCAATTCAGCAGGATAGCTCCATGGCAAGGCCATGTGTGGCAGCCTCTTAGGCAGAACAAGCCCCCCCATCACCGCAGTCCAGGCTGTGTTTCCCAAAAATTCAATCTCAGTCCCTGGAACATTAAAGGCACGCTCCTCTACAAGCTTGCCTTGGCTCTGTGTGGGCAGGCAAGGCAGCAGCTGCTCTGTTTCAAAGCTCTCTGTATTTGTTTTTCCCTGTTGAGTGTACAAAATCTCATGGGCTGCAACCCCTTGGTTCCCTTCAAACCTCAAACCAAAGCATCCTTTTGAATGTAGGTGTGGAAATGTGCAGGTTGGGATGAAGTGCCCCAACAGTGCCACCAAAATCACCCATCAGGCAGCAGAATTTTGACTCATGGGGAAAATGGACTGTAAATATTTTATTTGGGTAAAAAGCAGAATTTTTTGTTAGTGAAATACTTCTTGTGGGGTTGAGTGGGGTTTTTTTTTGTTTTTATATTTACATTGTGTTTCATTTTCAGTCCACTGCACAGATTTCCACAGTACAGATTTGTTCATTGCATGAAACCAACTTTAAGGAGCTGAAGCTTTGGGCTTCAACTGCCCCGTGCTCCCCAAAAAGCTCAAGGTTAACCCACACACGTGCCCGTGGAAGAGCACAAAATCTCCGTGTCCTTACACTCCATCAGGTTGGGATGAAGTGCCCCAACAGTGCCACCAAAATCACCCATCAGAATTTTGACTCATGGAGAAAACGGACTGTAAATATTTTATTTGGGTAAAAAGCAGAATTTTTTGTTAATGAAATACTTCTTGTGGGGTTGGGTGGCTTTTTTTGTTTTTATTTTTACATTGTGCTTTCATTTTCAGTCCACCATTGTTTTGATTTTGGTTTTGATTTTGATTTTTCCACCATTTTCAGTACAGATTTGTTCATTGCATGAAACCAACTTTAAGAAGCTGAAGCTTTGGGCTTCAACCACCCAGTGCTTCCCAAAAAGCTCAAGGTTAACCCACACATGTGCCCATGGAAGAGCACAAAATATCCGTGTCCTTACACTCCATCAAGTTGGGATGAAGTGCCCCAATGCTGCCACCAAAATCACCCATCAGAATTTTGACTCATGGGGAAAACGGGCATTAAATATTTTATTTGGGTAAAAAGCAGATTTTTTTTTTTTTGTTAATGAAATACTTCTAAAGGCTTGTGGGGTTGGGTGGGTTTTTTTGTTTTTATTTTTACATTGTGCTTTCATTTTCAGTCCACCATTGTTTTGATTTTGGTTTTGATTTTGATTTTTCCACCATTTTCAGTACAGATCTGTTCATTGCATGAAACCAACTTTAAGGAGCTGAAGCTTTGGGCTTCAACCACCCCGTGCTCCCCAAAAAGCTCAAGGTTAACCCACACACGTGCCCGTGGAAGAGCACAAAATATCCGTGTCCTTACACTCCATCAGGTGGTGGGAGGATGATGCTCGCCCCTCTTCCCTGCCAGCACAAAACAGAGAGGGCTGGCACGGGTTCCCTTCTCAGTGCATTTTCCCTTTGTGGTTGGAGGAGGCAGATTAAAATCTGGGCTCCAATGGAATGATGCTTAAGAGGCTCCGCATCCTTTTTTTTTTTTTTTTTTTTTTTGAGGCAAAATAATGGTTATTCAACTAAGATGATATAGCCAGATATGAAAATTGAGAGCATTCTTTGAAAAATGCTGCTGACTGTGAAAGGCTGCTCTTTCACAGAGGTATCCTGAGTGAAGATCTTATCTGCTGGTATCTCAATAGGACGGTTTTCAGAGCCTTAAGTGGAAATTCAAATCGGCTTCCAAGAGAAGATTGTAAAAACATATAATGCACAGAGAATTACAGACTTTTCTCCTGGAAAGCTTATGGATTCATCCAAGAAACCCCACCAAATTTTTCAGCAAATGGGGGTCAGCAATGACTCATTTTTTTGACATCTTTGATGAAAATGTCACCAAGTTGCCCTCCACAAGCAAACCCAGGACACCTCGTGCATGGACACATCAATATGAACTCAGAAATAATTTGGAGGTCTAAGAACAGGGTATTTTGGAAGCCTGGTGCTTTGTCATCTGCCAGCAGTCAGAGCCAGGGCTGGCTGGAAGTTTGCCAAAGGACTTCCCATGAAATTCTCCACCTCGGTGAGGTTTCCTCTTCTCTGCTCTGGCAGCTCGGTCACACCAGCCCGAAGTGCACGATTTGGAGAGACCCTCTGTCTCCAGGCTCCTGTGGGGGAAAGATGGGCAGGATCAGGCAGGCTGCAAGGGAGAGGCACTGGGGGATGGAAACACAGGTATCAAAATACCACCCCAACCCAGGGAGAGCTGGGAGAGTGGTAGACACTGTCCCACTTTGGCCTGGGAATGAAGGATCTAGCCCCCAAAATGCTGAAATCTGGCTTATCATTCAAGGTAAGGCATTTCTCATCTGTTTTTCAGCCCCTCACACCCCCCTGGCCCTTCTGTTCCTGGGAAAACCAGGGCTGCAGTTCCAGAGACTGTGCATGGTGGGATATGAGGGGCTGGCAGCCAAGGCTCCACCTGCCTTTGTAGACCCCTCACCTGGTGCTTGAAATCTGACTGGCAAAAGTGAAACTTTGGGGTTTTGTTACCTTTTAATTAGACCGGGTTAATGGCAGCGTGTGGCCAGGCAGGTTTTAGAGCCGGGGATGGCATTTTGGACACCTCGCACCGTGCAAATTGGTGATTTAAGCACTATTAAATCCCCATCCTGCCCTCTCCGTGCAGGGTGGAAAGCTGAGCCCTCAGAGGACGTGGTGATGGGGAGAGGGAACGTGTGCCACCAGCAGAGGTTGTTTCACAACCCGGGCTAGCGTGCCTGCGAAATGCATGAAATGCTTTGCCTTGGAAAGCGATGCAGTCTAGTGAGTCATTGCTTTCTTTTGAATTACAGATGAGTAGCCAGCCCTTCATGATGCAAAGAAAAAAAAAACTAGGTGTGGAGCTGGAAACAAAGGGGAACGTGTGTTTGTCCTGTCTCAGAGGGCAAAACACTCTGGCTGGCGTGGGAAGAGGGGTGGGCTTGGCCCAAGGAGGTGCTGCCAGGGCTGTGGGAGCACTGCTGAGGATGGACACGACTCCTATGAGTGACTCCCTGCCTCCTTGACTTCAGTAAAGATGGGAAAAAAAATATTTCCTAACTCTTGGAGCTTCACAGGGAACCTTTACCAGAGCAGCAGCTCCATCTCATGGCTTGTGCACTTCACCACAGAGATGGAGATCTCCCTCCAAAACTGCAATTCCCTCCACGACTTCCCTACCTCAGCACGGAGGGAGCAGTAAAAGTGCAAGGTCTGTGTGGGCATTGAGCTTCCAGCCCTTGGCTTGGCTCTTCCCTTGCAGAGAGATGCTGAGAGGTGGCCCTGACGAAGTGCAACCCCTTGGAAATCCTCAGAGGTACTTTGAAGATGATATCAAAGTGTCCCTGATGCCCCAGACCCCACCAGGTTATTCCAGAGTGGAAACATGAAGCACGGCTTCACCACTGAGGTTTCTGCTCTCTCTCCAAGGTTGTGAGTGCCTTCCCTGGTAGCAGCCCTCATGGTGGGGCTGTGTGGATGTGCCTTGGGGTGGCCTCAAGCTTTCTGTGGGCTCTCCTTGCTCTCGGAATGACACTTGCTGGAGGCTTCAAAAATATGATTTGTTTTTCCAGTAAATCCCTGAGGAGCATCAGTGGCTGAAGGTAAGGAAGGGGAGGCTCTTTTGACCCTAGAGCTGTGTCAGGGCCTTATGCAGGGGGGTTTCTGCTGGTTGTTGCTCTGGGGATCAAGAGAGTTGGTGGGCACGTGAATGCAGGCTGGGAAAAGACTCCACACCATGTTTGACCAAGTAAGAATTCAAGGCTGTTTGGGCTGCTCAAGGTGCAGGGGCCAGAGTGCATCAGGTGGGTATCTGACCTGGGCTTGTGATTTGTGATCTGTGCCTCTGTCTGGGGAGATGTGTGCAAGAATCCAGCCCTGCAAATCTATCTACTTGATTTTTTTAAAAAAATACTTTAAAAAAAAAATCCTATTTGCAAACCTCTCTGGTGACACTAAAGCAGACCTGGCGGTGTGGTGTGGGATGCCTGTGATATGGCATGAAGCTGTAGAGGTATTCCATGTTAATCAAAGGCTGCAGAGTGGTAATGACTGGAATCCTCCTCTGATATCTGCACCTCCTCTGCTGCAGCACCCCGGCAATAAAAGGTGCCGTGATAATTTGATGGGAGTTGATTCCCATTGTGCAGGGAGAGGGCTCTCCAGGAACAGTGGCAGCCACCACTGCAGTGCTGCTCCCTATGGTAATGAGCTGCTCGTCCTCCAGAGAAGGAAAACATGAATATCCTGACAGGAGAGCATCTACTCGTGCCCTGGAGAGCTCAGATCGTGGGGCTTCCCATGGAAATGATGCGGTCCCGCTCCGGCAGGCCAAGGGAGGAGCGGGATGGGGAGGCACACCCTGTAATTGAAAAGCCACTAAGTCACCTCGGAGCTGCAGGGACAGCAGGATGGAGGCAGTGGTTTGCTCTGTCTCCACAGGTCTGAGGCACAGCAGGGGATCCTTCTGCTCTCCCAGAGTGGGAAATACAGAGGAACCTCCTCCCCGTGCTGCTGCGTTGCTCCCGGGAGGACACGCTTTTCCTCCTGGGATTATTCTCAAGGGCATGAGGAAGGTGGGAAAGGACAAGAGTGGGAGAGAGGAGAATAAATGAAGGAGCCCCAGGAAATAATTTTAAACACCTGTTTTACTCAGATGAAGCCTGCCTGGTTCCAGGCTGCAGGAATGACTAGGTGGAAGGACATGCCTGTTGCTGGGATCCATAGGTACCGCTCCTTTTCACTGGGAATGCCTTGATTCCCTTGAATAGCAAAATACAAAACCCATCGTGGCTGACAGGTGCTCAGCTGAGTGATAATGCAGTAAAATTATCAGCTGGTAGCCATGAGGACCCATTGGTCTCAGCATCTTAAATTGCCTGGTAGAAGATCAGTCTCTGGTCCAGAAGTTGAGATTCACATTTTCCAAACTTGTTTGTACCAAGATGTTTGGAGCTTTAACTTCACTGATCCAAGTCTGGGTGCTGCTACATGAAAACCCTGAGCTCAAGATCCTCAAATCCCAGAACGACACAGAGCAGGAGGGACCTCTGGGACCACCCTGCTCAGAGCAGCAAGGCCAGGCCAGGCCTCAAGCAGCACAGTCCTCCAAGCCACCCTAACCTCACCTCCAGGATGGAACATGAGCACCAAAATCTACTCCAAATATCCAAATATTGTGGATGGGATGCTCACTTCTCATTTGCTCCAACCCTGTTGCCTCAGGAGCTGTACCCACACAAGCTATGCACAGGGCAAGGAAAGCTGCAGCTTTTCCTCATTCCTCCACCATCTGCCTTCATCCCCACCTTTGTGCTCAGTGGTGGGATCCTCTGACCCTCTGGCCAGCCCAAAACCATTTGTGGCAAAGCCCCATTTGTGCTACTGCCAGCTGAGAACACCTCAGCAGCCCTTGCCCACCATCCCCCTCATGCCATAGGGCTGCAGGCAGGACACAGGTGACCCCCATGGCAGCACAGCCTTGCCTCTGAGCCACTTTCCTCCAGAAAATGGATCTTGTTGAACAGCCTGAGCCCTGCTTGGCTGTGTGACAGCCAGCTGCCCTGGCAGGCCACTGGGAACAGTTTGTTGCACGATCTCTGCAGTTTCAGGGAGGAGAAGCTTCCTCATAGCTGAGAGGAGCAGCGAGTGAGGAGTTCAGGTGCTGGGATGCACCTACAGGAGACAGATCCGTGTCAGAGCCATCCCTGCTGAGGCCTCAGTGGCCATTGGAGCTGGGAACAGGTCACCCCTGGCTCCAGCCTTTCCCCAGTGGCCTGGCAAAGGAGGGCAAAGCAAATCCTGCAGCTGACAGCTGCAGGGATCTCCCTGCAGGAATTGCCTGTGCAAGAAGGGCCGGGTTTGGGTGTGCTCCCCTCAGGTGGCACCAAGCCCAGTATTGTGTGAGCTCCCTGGGCTGAAGCAACGTGTGGGAAGTGGTGGCAGGGGGATGAAAGTGGCACCTCAGGAATGGGCTGACCACCGTGCAGCAGGCTGGTGGTGGGTTTGGGTTGGATTTGGGATGGGTTGAACTAAAATCACACCTCAGTCCAGCGAGAAGGATCTGGGAGGGAGCTGGGGTTGTTCAGCCTAGAGAAAAGGAGACTCAGAGGTGATTTTATCACTCTCTACACCTTCCTAAAAAGTGGCTGTATCAGGTGAGGCTTGGTCTCTTTCTCCAGGCAGCACTGACAGAATAAGGACACAGCCTTAAGCTGTGGCAAGGGAAATTTAGGTTGGATATCAGGAAAAAGTTTTTCACAGAAAGAGTGATAAAGTACTGGAATGATCTGCCCAGGGAGGTGGTGGAGTCACCATCCCTGGATGTGTTTAAAGAAAACCTGGATGTGGCACTGGGTGCCAGGGTTTAGTTGAGGTGTTAGGGCTGGCTTGGACTTGAGGATCTTGAAGCTCTCTTCCAACCTAGAAATTCTGTGATTCTGTGAATTCTGTGAATTCTGTGAATCTGCTCTGATTTGCTGGGTGCTGGTTCCTGCGCTGATACCCAGCTGCTGCATGACTTCTGAATTTCCACATTTCCTGGACAAGGTGTTGATGGAAATGTTTTCTCAGGAGCATAAAGTCAGTGTTCCATGCCTGGCTGTTCTTCTCCAAAATCCTTGGTGTGCACCACATGCTCCCCTTGCCCTGCCAGCCATCCTCCCCTGCAGCCCACAGCTGCTGCCTCCCTCCCAGAGCAGCTCAGAGGGACGTGCCCCATTTTCCTGTGCACAAGCAGCTCTGTGATGTGTGCTGAAATCCAAACACCTGCTCCCAGGTCACAGAGGTCACACTTTGACCCACCAGCCTTTAGCAGTGGTGACTTAGTGCTGCAGTAACTTTTTGGAACCAAAGAATGCTTTAACCACTCCCTTGGGTAAGTCCTTAACGATGTGATGGCAAAGTTTTCTTTTGTGCATCACTTTCCTTATACAGGGTGAATGTTTGGGCTTGTGGATTTCATTGTTTTAGTCCAGAGGTTTAAAATTAACTTCTCATTTTTTAAATTCAACTGCTTGTGTGAAGGCAAGGAGATGTTCCACAGAGCTTGGGGAAGGAACAGTTAACTGCTGGCTGACCCAGCTGCAAACCCAGGCACTCCACCAATGTCTTCAGACCATCACTGCTGCTGTGCTTTACTTCACCCTGTGTCCTGAGGCTGCCAAAATCACCCTGAGACCAAAGGAGAGGTCCTGTGAGATGAGGAATTCCCTCTGGTGCCACCTTGACGTGGTGAACCCTGGTGCCCAGCCTGTGCCCATCCTCCACCCCGTGCAAATGCACAGGGGCCCGCAGGAAGCTGCAGAGGTGGGGCCGCTCTGTGTTCTTCCTCAGTGCTTCAGGACTGGTAGAACAGCTCTTAGAGCACAATTTTACTTGGCACAGCCTGGTTTTGTAATGAAAGAAATAAATAAGTGCCATCCTGCTCTGCTGGGAGGTTGAAGTGTTTCCTTTTTTTTTTTTTTTAATGATCTGTTTGCGCTGAGGCCAAACACTGAATACTTTGGCCTCAAAAATAAAAGCTTCAACAGGAATTGTAATTGGAGGGAGGCTAAAACACAGGCACCCTTGTGCCTCCATCCGTGCTGCCGCGGGATTTATTTTATAATTTGTTATATTTTATTTCAGTTTTTCCTTTGAAAGTAGAACGGAGTTTGTGCTGCGTGCTGCTGACTCACCAGCTCTGCAGGGAGGCTCGCCCCATATCCGTGCTCTGTGTGCACCCCCAGTGGCTCCCAGGCATCCCAAACCACCCAGGAGGGAATGGAAGTTTTCCCCTCCTCTCCCCCCGGCAGTGAGTTTCCTCCAGGCTGGAAGGGTGAGGGAGAGGGAGGGGGACACAGTTCTGGAGGCTGGAAGGGTGGGAAGGGATGGAGCACCTCTCACCTTTTTTTTTCCCTATCATTCTCTTCTAAGAAGTTCAGATTACTTTCTTCATCTTTAAATGAGCAAACCACAGAATGTTTTCAATTTTTCTTTCACTTACAACTTTAGGCTGAAGGGTTTGGCTATAACCAAAGGACTCCATCTCTAAGCTGTTCAGTTTTGTTGTTTTAAAAGCGGGGCCTTGTCTCTCCTTCCCAGTCCTGGGACAATTCAGAGAGTGAGAGCTGTCCTGTGTTAATGAGTTCAGAGGTACAATGAAACCACAGAGCAGCACCTCACTGCTTTTCCCTGCAATCTTCCTCTTGGAAGGGCCAATCCAAGCTCTGGTCAGCTCATGTGAGAAAAACGTGGATGGAGGGTGAGACTTTTTCTGTGCTGTGCTCAGTACAAAGCAGCAGGTGAAGCCCTGCTCTAGCAGAACCAAATGGGAGCATTTTTACCAATTCCAGCAAGGGCCCTGCAGGCAGACAGCTTGCAGGGACAGGCTTGGGGAGGGTCAGGAAGCTTCGAAATAGAGTCAATAATAATAAGCAGAAATGAAATAATAAATCAGAAATGGGTTACCTGCTCTGAAGGAACGGCTCTCATATTTCCTTCAAAAAAAACCAACAAAAACACCCACCATGTTATTTACAGTCCATTTAACTCACTGAAAAACCCAAACAAACAGAGGTATTAGGTAACTTTTACTTTTTTTTTGATAAAACAAAGCTACTTTATATCACGTTATTCAATGGATGAATTCAAATACTTACAATATTGCTTACACAAGCCTACACACGCAGGATATGTATATTCCCTCAAACACCACAAGTTAAAGCAGCCATGATTTCTGTGGATGAGGCAGCGTGGAGATGCAAGGCCAGGGATCAGGGATCCCAGGTAGTCCCAGCTCATGGAGAGCTGCTGCAGGACTGGGATGGGCAGTCTGGGACAGGCTGCAGGATCTCTCTCCCTGCTCTGGGGTGGTGCTGGGGCTGCCTGCCTGAGTGCTCACCTCCTGTCCTGGGAGGGCTGTGTGCTGCCAGGCTGCTGCAGGAGCTGCTGCAGGATGAAGCTTCGTGTTACAGCTTGAGCCAAATTAACAGCTGCCAACATCAAAAGGAAGTCCTGCTGCAGGCAGTGTCCTTCTGCCCCGCACACACAGGGCAGGCTGGTTCATGGGATGGACAAAAACCCACAGAAAGGAAACGAACAGCTTTTTTGGGTTGGGTTAGTGTGCTGTGGGTCCCTGCATGGTCCCGAGGCTGTGGGTGGATAAGGTGCTGAGGGGACACCAGGATTGTCCCATTGTGCTGGTTCTGCTTCACTGCCAGGTGGAAGTGCAGCCATAACTGGCTCGTTTGACACGATCTCTTCCAGCTGTGGCTGTAGGAACCACCTGGGAGCCTGGCTCCGTTCCTACCCTCCTGTCACTGCAGCCACGGGACACCCGGACAGGGCAGGAGATAAAAATCCTCGTCCCGCCCTTTGTGCAAACACTCTGACCTGTCCCTGCCTGGCTGCCTGTGCAGGACAGAACTTCAACCACCACCTTCTGGTGCTGGACTGCTGCACTGCCTGGGCTCTGCTGTGGTGGGAATGCCAGGTGCTCCTGAAGCAAGGCAGCAGCAGGAACCCTGGGTGCTTCCCAAGCCATGGAAGCAGGGAGGCTCTGCTGCTGCTGGCTCCTGCACGGAGCAACAGAGCCACAACAGCTGGGAGTAACAAACCCTGCCTGTTTGTGTTAAATCAGGGATACTGCTGCGAGATAAGGAGATCCAGGTGATTGGTTGACTTATTCTACTTTCCATGAGCTGAGCCCTCCTGCCTTTCCCTGCTGGGAATACACAAACCAAGTTCACTCTGCAATGCCTTGTTTTTTTCTCCTGGACCCAAATGAATTTTTAAGATATGAATTACTAATATTTCTAGCTTCCCCTGTGGATATTTGAAAGAGACTTGTTCACTTACCTTCCTGGCTGCTGGAAGAGGTTTTCTTGATCAGGGAGCTGACGTGGCCATCCGCTCCAGGCTTGGTGTCCTCTGCCTGTCTGCGGCTGGTGGGTCTTGGAAAACAAAACAGAAATGATGGAATGGGAGGAAGCAGTGACTGCAGAGCACAGCAGAGCAGAGCAAAGCTGTTCTGTTTGTTTTCTATCTTTTCAAGTATCCAGCAGCCGGTGTGATTTCCTGGTTGCAAACTGCAGCTCTTTTCTGTCAGATGCCAGTGGGTTTGTTGACTGAGTGTCACCAGGATCACTCATTTGGCTGTGCAGTCACTCCAGCACTGCCCTGTCATTCAAAAGGCTGCTGGTTTTTTGAGTAATTGCAGTTTTGCTAAGCAGGACAGGCTGGGGATGTGCAGCACACAGAGCAGGCACCAGGCACTGCTGGCAGCCCTGCACAGAGGAAGTTGGGCAGATGCCAGGAGAGGAGGATGTCAGACCCAAAATACAGCACTGATTTTCTGACATTTTTTGTCCCTACACCACTTTCATCACTGAAATCCAGGTTGTGAAGGAGATGCAGGGAGGAAAGCATCAGCTATGTGTTACGGAAAATGCAGATGGAATTTTGTTGGTTTTTTTGTGGTTTTTTTGTGGGTTTTTTTTTTTTTTTTTTTTTTTGGGTTTTGCTAGGCTTGATTTCTTCAGTCATCATTAATCTCTGCTTACACAGGCATGTGGAAAGGCAATCCATTCCCAGTGCTGTTGGACTGGAAACCTGGAGGCCACACTGTGCCATCTTGGCTTGCTGACTCGCCACTCGTCCTTCCCTCCACCACCTGCCAAGCGCTCAGTGAAGTCCAAGGGAGCACTGCTTTCACCAAGAATGAGTCAAGTACAGAAAAAAAACTAAACATCCAATGCCAGGCCAACTGGGAACTCTTTTGGGAGGATTCCCATCGTTTGGGTGGCTTTTCCTCCTCTGTGGATGTAGTCATGTTTGACTCAAGTAGTGTTTTACTTAAGGGTATGACAGTGGTGCAGCAGTGAGAATAAAAGTGTGAACGCTTTTGTGCAGCACCCAATTTCTTCACTGCCACAGTGCAAAACCTCACTCAGCTCTGATAATACAAATAATGCATTCCAGGCATAAAAAGCCCTTTATTACTGATGAGAACATAAATAATTGAAGAAAAAGCTGAGATTTTTCCCCTGTGCCATTGTCCTCCCACTACCAGTGGAAAGACAGCTATGCCAGCAGCTGGGAACATGTAAAGCAACTAAAAGCACCTCTCCTCATCAGCTTTCTCGAGACATTTTTAAGCTGCACTAATGCAACTCTCCCATCACACTAAGCTTTATTGGTTCAGTGTAAGAAACTAAGAAACTTCATTGGAGACCAGATTATGCTGGTTGTAAAAGCAGGGGGGATTCTTCTGCTCCTCCACCCCATTATCTCCCCCGTAGTGTCTTGATCAGCTTTCTTACACACAGCCTCGGATTCTGCCCAGGCCCACAAATTGCTTTTTTGGCTGCCAAATTGCCATAACCCTTCTATTTTTATGTTTTAAAAGAGCTTAAACCCCTCCATCCTCTTTGGATGTGTCTTTAAAATTGACCAGGACTGGGAGGATTTCATGTATATCCGAAGGCTTAGAAGAAGATGTTACCTCTACTGAGCTTCTAGTTTTACAGTCAACAGACATGAAAAGCCCAGCGGGGATAAAAGGAACTTAACCAGTTCAGTCTAATGCATATAAATCTACCTAAGAGCTCAAGGCACTGGAAGTACTCAGTGCACTACATTTATCTGAGTCTAAGATACAGAAATGGGTCTTCAGCCCACATGCCACATGTCCCATTTTGATGCCAAGTTAATATGAATTAAGAGACTGAGATGAATAAACAAGGTCAGTCTGGGCTGGGCCAAGTTGAATCAATGTAAAATAATTGTCAGTATTTTCTGTCAGCGACGCTGGTTTATCTTGGCTCAGGATTCTCGGTGCTATAGATTATAAAATGTTTTCAGTGGAACAGTTGGCAGACATTTTATTGATTTTTCTTTGTTTTGTGAATGCTGGAAAAATTTCCATTAAGTATACACGCCATTCATGTGATGAAGCCAAATTGCTTTTTCAAACTTTTCTTTCTTCAAGTGTGCTAATGCGTTAATACATTAGCAATCTAATTTAATCAAGAGGACCTTTGTCTGGAATCAAGAGGCCATGGAGCACACCTTGATGCATCTTGAGCACTCACGGGCTAAGAAGAGTTAATTTTGTATTTTCAGGGTGCAGTATGCCCACTGACTGATTAATTTGCCCCTCTGAATTTGGTAATGTATTATCTCAGTTCTCCAGATGTAGAAATTGAGAGTGCAACTTTGCACAAAGCCATCTCTATATTCCTGCTGTTGCATTCTTGAGGGATATGAAGCTCCTGGGCTGAGCAGGATGAAAAGAATGAGAAAGAAGAGAAGGAAGAGAAGGAAATGGAGGGAAGGCTGCAGCAACCAGGCAGGAACAGCTCTGGATCCAGCTGAGCTGCTGGATCCCACTTCTGACATGAATTTCCTCCACCACATCACCACATCCCTGCATCACACCTATTAACAGAGTTAATTTGGAACTGAAAACTGTTCAGGTAGATAGAGCAGCTGGTAGGATTACACCTGGACCTGGCAGATGTTATTCCTCAACCCACATTCCTGCTATTTTAAGGCTGGGTTTGCTTCCTGGTTAAAGAGGACTTTTGAAAAAGGTGGAAGCCATAACGGTGATGAATGCTTATTTTAATTGCACAGAACAGTCAATAAATCTATTTAATGCTGTTTTTTATGTGACACACAAAAGGGGATGCTGTAGGATAACTCTAATTCCCTCCCCTCCATGCTGGTTTAATAACCAACACAAAGATCTGAAAGATGCTGTTAGAACTTCCTAAGGTTTGGTCAGTGATGCTACAGATTCAAAATATACAGACATTCTCATGAGCTTAAATAAGGACTTTGTAGAGAAGTAGGAGTGTGTGCATTTTTAAGTACATTACCAACAAGAAAGTTTTATGATAAAAATCACTGTGATGATAAACATTCTTGCCTTCTATCCTAATCACTTGTATTGAAATAACAGATAGCCTAATTAAAATGGGAGTGGTTTTGGTTTGGGGAATGGGCACTAAGCAGATGGATAATGAGCTAAAAACCTCTTCCAACCCAGCCTCACAGAGATCCTGACACTGCCAACAAAAGGAAGATATTTAAGTCCACAGAACACTATGGTAAGGAAAGAGAATGACACAGGGATGGGAAGGAAACCCCCACTGCAGCTCCCAAGGCCAGTGGCAGAGCAGTGAGTGCAGTCACAGCTCTGTGTGACTCTGGTGCCAGACCCTGCTATGGTCACAGGCACTCACTGGTTGACTCATCCAGAAATGAGCTGTCTCACAGTCAGCTCCTTTGTGTGGCTGAGAGGATCAGCATGGACCTCGGTCCTCTCAACAACAACATCCAAAATATTCTCCTCAAGTGCAGGCTGCTGCTGCAGGGTTGTGCTGATCAAAACGTTTTAATAAACAGATAACAAGAATAATGGGAGGACAAGAACTTCCAGGCTAAAACATAGCTGACACTTGTAAGAAGAGAAGGCAATGGTCAATGCCAAATGTAAGCCAGGGGTGAGATCTTTATCTTATAAAATTATTCACTGGACTGTGCATTGTTGGTGGTGTTTAACTGTCCTTTTTATGTTAAAGAAATTAGGCAGCAAATGAAATGCTGCTTTCTGGAATGCTCTCCTGACATCTTTACTGCCCATAACTTTGTGGGTGTGTGTATGGCTCAGAAAGCTGACTGCAGCTCTCCACTGGCAGCAACATCACTGCTGCTTCCATAAAACAGCATGGAGTTAAATCAAGAGTGAGTTCTTAAAGAAATAAACCCTTGAGATTGTTTTATGAATGATTAGTTTGTTTCCAGCCTTTTCTGTCCATTTTCTGTCCCTGTCTTCATCCCAGGTGATGGTTTTCCTGGTTAAGCAAAGGAAATGATGATGTGAAGAGTTAGTTGAAACTTTTTAAGCACACAGCCTGAGAACTGGGCTTCAGTTACACATATGCAGAGTCAAACTCCCTGAAGGGCATCAGAAACAAGGTTTATTAGGTAAGTGAAATGTGTCTTCTGCTAGTCCTCACAGGACCCTTGCTCGCTACTTCTGCCTAGATGTGACTCATGAGAGATGCCTCAGCTGTCCCAAGAGCTGAAACACAAGGAAGAAAGAAATATGTGCTGGAGGTGAGCTTCCAGAAAATTGAGTGAAATGCAGATTTGGGACTGACAGGGGTGGCTGTGTTAGAAATGCAGTAATTGGTGTGACTGGCTGGTACAAAGATGTAAAGCCAAGGCAAATAACAAGAGACTCTGAAAGAGGAAAGGACAGCCATTGGAGACCCTTGCTGAACAACTGCAAAACCCTGGTGTGGTCTCTTACAGGAGCTTAAAGAACCACTGCTACCCAGGAGAAGCCAACTACAAACCCAGAAGTCTCTGGTAATGCTGGAGTATCTGGGACAGAGAGATGGAACACTGCAATGACCACAGAACAGAGAACAGCCCTATTTATTAGGGTCCCAACACTAAAACTTTCTTTCTTTATAGACATTTCCTCACAGGAAGAAGTCTGATGCAGACTTGGCAGCAGATGCATCATAGAAGAGCACCTCTGTGAAACTGGAGGCAAACCAAGCCACAGCTGGGTGCTTGTAACCATCTGTGGCTCTCTTTAAGCACAGGGAAGAAGCTCTTGGAGTCACCTGTGCCTCAGCAGGTGACCTTCCCAGCTGGCTGGTGTTGTCACAGGGAGTGCCTTCGAAACCTAAATTCTTGTTGGCAGGCTCCAAGCAGCTGTGAGAAGAAGCTGTGAGGCTCCAAGAAGCTGTGGCCAGCCAGGAGAGCCGTGAGAAGTTTTCTTCCAGAGCATTGTAAGCCGTCACCAAAATCTCCGGCCTCTCCCAGTGGCATCTCCAGGTGTCCACAGGCAGAGGAGCTGGAGCTTGGGTGGGAGCTTGCTTTATGTTCTCCATTGGGAAATCCCAGCCATTTTTGCAGCTCTGGTGACTGCAAGGAACCACTCCTGAGCTCAGCAACTACTGGTGACCCACCTGGGGTAGGTGGGGAGCCCAGAGTTGGGGCAAAGCTGAGCTCTCTCCTCTCTCCCCAGACGCCTGACGAAGGCAGAGGTGGGACTGCCAGAGACGTGTGAGTCACAGCAGCCTCCAAAAGGGAGAAGGGAAGGGAGGGAGGGAGGACAGCGTGTTTATACCTTGGGATCAGAGGCATGTTGGGATTAGTCTCGGCCCTGGTGTGCTGCTAAAGGAGCTCCTTTTGTTGGAGCACTTGGAGAGCCCTCTGGAGACAGCACAGCCTCCAGCATGGAGACTGTCTTTATAAATTGCCCATATCCTTGCTATTGCCCATTGCTATCTTCATCCCAAAAGCTAAGAAGGAATAACTGGGCATTGTGTTTTTAAAGTCAGGCCCACCTCCAAATCCTGAAAGCTTTAGAGCGTGGCCCGTATCCTAAAAGTTGTAGGCAATGCATAAAAAAAAAATACTTCACTTGTGGTGTAAAATGAATTTAACACTGAATACTGAAAAAGCTCAATGTCCCCATGTGAGGGGAGACAGAAAACTGGTTAATACACAGATTTCCAGAAAAAGAAGGAAATGTGTGTTTTTCCCACATTATGTACAAATGGCTGGGATGAACTCAACGTGGAGCTTCAATGTCATACACCAGAGTCACTAAAAACATTCCTACAGACAGTAGGCACAGAAAATAAAAATAAATCCATATACTAGACATTTATATACTCACTGGGAACAAATAACTGGTTCTTTCTTTTCTATCAAGAATGCACAAAGAAAAATATTTGACTCTTTGCAGAAGAGCTGTTTCTTTTTAATTTCCTATCCCTTGCAAGGTGGTGTGCAGGTTTATTAGCAACAAAAGCATTGGAAAAAAATCCCAGTTACCAGAATTGTTGTTTCTCTCTTAAGTTCAAGGTTTTAGTCAGCTTCACAAGAAGGGCACTCTCAAAAGATCTTCCCAGGGATTTTGATTACAGGCCAGTGATGTGCTTACAGAAATCTGTAAAGATCATGTCAGGTTTTTTAAAGTTCTGCTCACCACCCGCAACTGTTAATTTGCTGCATTTCCATTGCTGTATTTCTCTTTCCTCCACATTCAACAAGCACGGCTGCCTTTGCCCAGATGATTTAATTTGAAAATGGTTGTGTTAAAAGCTTGCAAACTCTATGTTTCTGGAGATTTCTTTGCATCTATGCAGTGTCCTCTGGGCTTCCAGGTTCTTAGTGTGTTAAATTTTTATTGTGTTTACAGTCATGATGCAGACAACAACTGCAGCTGTCAGGAAGGTTCAGAATATCAAACATTTTGAAGCAATTCACAACTCACCTGCTGGAGCAGCTCTGCACTGGTGCTCTGTCAGCAGGTGGGTTGCACCCTCCTCCCTGCTCTGCAGATGGGTCAGGGAAAGCTTCACAAGATGGGTCCTCTTCGTCTGACTGCCCCAGAAGCTCTGTTAAGATCAATCAAGACATGGTGTCACACTTAGTTCATCTGAAAATACCAACCAAGCTGCCAACCATTTGCCTTGGATGTCCATAAGGACAAGGGTGTCCTCTCCTGCAAGGGATCAAACTGAATGGAAACCCACATGCTTGCACAGCTTCCACCCTTGGCTTTTCCCTTGAGAAGGAGGCCAAGTAACCAATGACCAGCAACAGGTCCAAGAGTTTTTGAAAGACCGAGACTGAGTGTTTATTGGCTGTAGTTAGCAAGGAGGAAATGCCTTCTCCAAGTTGTCAACTGCAGAAGGCCCAGCTGGCTGCCAAAGGCTGCTGCATGAGCATTTCCCTATTGCCATAGGGATCAAAGTCTGATCTATTGGACTAGTTCCCCAGAGGAGTATGTGTGACTCCTTCCTTTAAAAATAAAGATCTCCCTCAGCTTTGTTTTAAAATATTTTGGTTCACAAACAAGACCTGAAGTCTTCACTAGGTAAAGCATGGGCGTCCAATTCACAAGTTCCAATCTGAGCCCACACTGTGGTAGAGGAAATGGTTTAAAAATATCCGAATCACTTAAAAATATAGAGGAAGAACTGCATATTCTAGGTGTGAGACTTAAAATAAATAAATAAATAAATAAATAAATAAATAAGTCAATCAAACTGCAGGCTAGCAGTGTTTGGATTAAGGAAAAAATAAAAAAAAAACTGTTACAGATAAAGACTTTAAAAGATTTTTCTCAGAATTGTAAGACTCTTTCATGGTTTTTTTTTTTCCCTCTTCTAATTCTGTTCTTCTCCCCTTGTTCTCTGCCTTCTTGGATGCTGTATAAGCTGATCTGCATGATACCCATGGTGGCACCGTGGGCAGTGGGGAGGATGTGACACCCTGCTGGAAAATCCACGCTGTTGGATTTTACATTTCCCCTGGAGACCCAGAACGCTCGCTGGCTTAGGAGGGCAAATCTCCTTCTAAAATCTCTGAGTCCTAAAAACCCAGTGCCGTGGGATTGCTGTGGAGTGCTCCTACTCTTCATGGCACCTAAATATTACTGGCATCCGTGGTGTGAGGGAGGGTGAAGTGTGGCAAGGTTTGGCTTTCCCAGGTGGCCGATGTTTGTCTGTGCTGCTGGTTCCCATATGTGGAGCAATGTGGGGAGTCATTGAAAATGACCACATCTCAAGCATGCACACCTACAATAAATAAAGGTGCTAAATAAACCAGCACTGGTGCAATTTCTCCTCTGTCTCAAATTAAAAAAAAAAAATCCAAAGAGAAATAAAAGCAGTATGGGCAATGCTTTACATCTCAGAAACTCAAATCCAGGCCAAGTAAAGGAGGATTCTCTGGAGATCTCTTCTGGGAGCCTTGCAGAATGAGAAGCCAAGAGGAGAGGAACAGTATTGAGAACTTATAAAGGTTCATGAGAACGTTATAAAAGTTTTTTCATATATGTGAAGAGCTCTGGGAAAGGGCTTAAACAAAAATTCCTGTTGATGGGGAAAAAATAAATTAGGCAAAATCCAGTGCAGGTCTTGTGGCACAAACTTTGACAGCCTCTGCTTTGGAACACAGCTCTCACTGCTGTGCTCCCACCTGGAACTGAGTCTCTTTGCTCCTGAAGAACCTCCCTCTTCACTTGGCCAGAGTTTGTTAAGAAACAGAATGTCAAACCTCTGAATTTCCCGATGTGAAAGCTCAGATGTACAGTGTGAGTCAAGAATCTGTAATTAATTTTCCTTTTCTCTTTTCTTTTTTTTTTCCACTTACTCATTAACATCTAAGGCCTACCTAACTTATCCCCTTAAAGCTACAAACTTTCACCAATATATGATGTCCATGACTTTTTTTTTTGTCCTGAGCCACCACTCCTGAGGCTGACCCAGCTCTGAGGAGTGGGGACATTTCAGAACATAAAACCCTGAGAGATGCTGGAAGAGGAGTGTGCATTGAGAAAAAAAACAAATTAGAATTGGGTCAGATTTTCTTGCTCTCTTTCCATCACACCACTGCTCTGTGTTTTCTTGTCCCTGCTGAGAACCAGCACTGAGTAAATCCCAGTCTTCACACCAGGCACTTCAGGGTAACTCATTTTTGTGCTCTAGGTGGTACCCAGAAGCTTTTTAACGTGGGGTGGGCTGAAATTTGAATGTATAGAGTCCTTGTGTGCCATATTTCTAATATATGAAGGCTATGAGCAATTAATTATAGATGGCCAGTGACTGATATTTTGTGCTGTGGATGTAGCACAGCTACACCTCATTAAATAATGCTACTGGATCCATAGGAACCTCAGGGAAAACAGAGTCTGTCACCTGCAAGCACAAAACCAGGGGAAGAACAGGGTTCTTCCCCACAGGAGTGCAAATAGATTTCTCTGCACTTTCATATCTAAAATAAATATCTGGAGCTGACCTCAAGTTATGAACACTGAACCTGTTGTGGTGTGGGGATACAGCTGCAGCGTGGAGCACTGGGCAGGAGATGCCAGGAGTGGTTCAAAGCCACAAACCCATCAGATATGAGCTCCAGAGTAAAGAAATGAATGTTTTTGTTGTGGGACATGGACTCTGCTCCCTGTGAGAAGTGCTAAAGCAGGAGAAACAAACGCACAAGGAACGCTGATTAAACAACACAGCCCTTCCCAAACTAGAGGCAACATATCCCACTTTTAATTAGAAAGGGAAGGATTTTGGCAACAATGCCACAGAGCTGGGAGAGATTGGTGGTCATCACATTTAGATGAGAGCTCTGGCTAGGGTTTGGCACTGGAGAGATCATAAGTTTCACCTGAGTTTTGTATTCATGCAATCCCAGATATTGCTTTGCCTTACTGCACAATAAACTCTTGCTGTTTAAATTCTATTTAAACAGCAAGAGTTAAATTCTATTTAAAGAGTTTAAATTCTATTTAAAAGAGTTTAAATTCTATTTAAACTATTTGCTTAACATGTTAAGATCCGGGAATTTCAATCTGAATTTCCAAAACTTTGAGAGTTGGTATTGTGCTAACGTTGTGGTTTCATCATTAAAGTAATTTATCAGATGCAGTAATACGAATCTTTTGTGCCAAAAATATTTCTTTAAAAATCCCACTTGTCGTGATCAGTGTTGGGATGGTATTGTGCACACCCAGCCACACAATGACACAATGCATATCCTACATTTCCGAAATTCGGTGGTAATTGCTGTTGCTCCATCTCACGCCTGTCTGAAAGAGCCAAAGATCTTTCTTTACAAGTCCACTGAAAGTTCTCCTACGCTGTAATGAGCAGGATGCTCTCTAGGTAATGCATGCAGGTGATATCACGCCTTGCCTGCTCACACATCTGTCATTATTTAACCGTATCTATTCTCTTTTGAATCTGTGTCTGCAAATCGGGAGCTGTTTCCATTCTCCAGGATCCTGCCCTGGACTTTCAGGGATAAAAATGCGTTTCAAAACGTGCAAATCCGTGGTAAAACGAAAAATCTCCTTTTAATATTGTTCGCAAAATTGACAGCTCTACTTAACAGCAGCCATTAAATTATTTACAAAGTGGCAGCTGCTCTTGTAGCAGCCTTTTTTTTGGGCGTGAAAAATAAACGAGTTGATAAGTGAGAGATAAGCCATTTGACTTCCTCTTTGTGCGCCTGGCATGGTGCTCAGAGCCAATTCTGTACAATCTGATGTTTACAGAGCAATCCTCGTGTACGACCTCCTTAGGCAACAGGGACACAAGGAGCCTTTAAAACGCTGAAGCAAGCATTTAATCACAACTCTTCATGCTGATCTCTGAAAAAATTCAATAAGTTCAAAAAAATGTAACTCCTTCTAAAGATAAAACATAATTTTTTTTTTCTTTTTTTTTTTGCTTCAGGAATTGCAAATCTATCCCAATGGACTCCCAGTGGAACCACACAGACTTCACATTGCTGTTTTACTAAAAAAAAAAAGAGAGTAGAGTTTTTCCAAGAGAAACAAATTAAGGGTCTGAAGAAATGCAAATAGTTAATTCAAGTGAGTGCTGTAAAACAGTAGAATTTAGACACTTTTTTTTTTTTAGGCATTCAAACAAATTCTTTTTAAAAATTGAATAGCTAATTCTATGTAAGTAAGTTCATATCTCCTCTTACTATGCAATAATGTAATTTTTATAGTTAAAGTGGTTATTTTTACCTGTTGATTATTTTCTCATGATTTTATAAGGTTTGGGGGATTTTTTTAAAAAAAGGTAAATAACTGCTGCAGAAGGCATGAGATTGAGCATGATCCCACACATTATCAAGTTGTGGTAACTTAATTCTATCCCAGGTTTTCTCAAACTACATGAAGCTATTTTTAAAGCCACTGCGTCAAATTCTTCTGGTATCAAATCCAGTGGGAACTTCCATTGCTGATTTGAGTGTGGTCAGCTCTTTTTTTCTGGTTACAATTGTTCTCCTGAAAACATCTTTCTAAATAAACATATTCTAATAAAATAATTTCGTTTCAACAAATTCCTGCAGGGAAACCACAGAGCTTTGTTTGTGAGTGTGGAAAAATGTAATTCTAAACTTCTTTGCTTCTTCTGGGCTAGTTTTCCATGGATTTTTATTTTTAGATAATTTTTGTGTTGCCTTGTTAATTCCCAAGGCTGACATGTTTGCATTTGACAAATACAAATGGGTCAAAATATTGGTTTTGTAGTACTTCTAAAACTCATGGAGAACAGCTGTTGCTGTTTGGAGAGCTGGATAAGATTATTCCTGAAATTAAACCTGAGTGTCTCACAGTTCTGTTGTTAAACAATTTGATGCCTGAGAAGATAAAGCATTTCAATCACTACTAGTAGAATCAATCCTTAAAAGCAGCATAACATGTCATTATTTCACTAGTTGGGTAGTAGGGGTATCAGCAGTAAAACTATTTTAATGGGTGTGCCAGGAAATTTATAAATTAATATAAAAGTTATGTGATAAAAGTAAAGAAGTGGCTAACATTTATAAACAGCTGCTTTGGTTTTGTTGGTTTTTTTTGTAGTGTAGACAGTTATACTTAGCAGTTTTCTGCAGCTTGCTTTGAAACCTGGTTATAAAACTTTCTGCAAATGGAAATGCTGAGTCTTTACAAGCATTGGCTGAGATTTCCATCTCTACTACTCATTTGCTCTGCTAAAATCACACTCAAAATTAAGCTAACCACTGTATAGCCTGAATAGTTAATTTTATATCTCCCTGGAGCCTAAGTAATCAGGTTCCTTAGGAACTACCCCAGCAGTGCCAATATTAATTAATTAAAAAAAAAAAAAGAAAAAAAAGAAAAAAAAGAAAAAAGAAGGTGTGTCTTACAGGGTGATCCAGATGTGGTAGTACCAGGCTGTGAGGAGTCTCCAGCTGGAAGAGACTGAACAACCAAGGATTTGCTTCAATTCCAGGACGTCTCACTTCAAAGGCTTGCCTGGTGTCTCAGCAAATAGAGATGCTGCACCTCGAGATGTTATCGGGTTTCCCAGCCCGTGGGAAGATTGCCAGGCAATCCTGGCAGTGGGAGAGGGTTCTCCCCTCCCTGAGGATGCCTGTGAACCAGCTGGAGAGTGCCAGGATGAGCAAACCAGGGCTGCTACTGCTCAGCAACTCCGGCAGGCATGGGAGGGAGGACAGTCCTGGTGACTAGGCAATGTCTTTGTTTGGTGAGTGATGCTTTAGGCACAGACTTTATTTTTAGTTTTTGGGTTTGATTTTTTTTTTCCCTTTTCCTGCTTTGGTTTTTTTTTTCCATTTTAGGTGACTCTCCTAAAACAAAGCTGTGGGGAAGCTGCTGGCGAGCAGAGACGTTCCCATTGTTCGGGGCGAAGGCTGCAGCGGTGGAAAATGTGGGCGCGTGTGCTCCCGAGCATCCCAGCAAGAAATCATTCAGGGAAGAGCTCATTATTCATAAGTGATGCTCCAGAGAGACTCCACAGAGGCAAAGAAGCGCCTCTGGCATTGCAAGCCCCAACCCACAACGGGCAGAGCCGGCGCTGCCGAACCTGCGTGTTCCTTCAGCTGCTCCCCGTGACGCCCGTGCCCAGGTGGGGCACACCCTCTGCTTGGCACTTCCAGCTCAGGGACCCAGCTCCTCCACTCCTGCCTCCTGCCCTTCAGGCACCCAGAGCAGGCAGAAGTGCCGGCCAGACCGGAGGCAGGTTGGCTCCAGGGAGGAGAAAAACCCCATTTCGAGGGGTTAATTGGAAAAGACAAATCTGCAAACACGAGATGCGGAACGGGGAGCCCGCGAAAGGAGCGCTGCCAGCTGGAAGCTGGCCAAACTGATAAAGCAGAAAAAAAAAAAAGAAATTGAGGGTTAAATGTTTTGGATGCTGAAGGCTTGGAGTTCAAAGAGGAGCTCAAGGAAACTCCCAGCCACCAAGTCCGTACAAAGAGGCTCTAGGCAAACACAAACCTTCTGCCGGACAGCTTTATCCTAAAGAACTTCCAAAAGGCAGTGGTTCAAATGAATGCTTAAGGGATATCTTGCAGCATCTGGGAGCTCTTCTACAAGGAAAGATGATGCCCACGGGTGAGCTATGGCTGAGGGGCAAAAGGAGTTGCTTTTCCAGAGGGAAGAGGATGAGAAGTGCGTCTGCCCACGTTGGGTTGGGAGAACAATGTGTAACTGTGGATGTGTTTTCATTGTTTGGTAGAAAAGGCAGAAGGGAGCTGGTCCTGCAGGCCAGGAGGTGAGGGCAAGGCTGCAGGTCACTCTGCCTGCCCAGGAGCACCAGCTCCTGTCCACATCAGGAGTGCAGTGCTGATGGCAACCCATTTTCCACCAGTTCTATAAAGACTGAAGGACTGAAACAGAAATTTTTGCCTCAATCCCAGGGATAAAACATTGTGGATTTTTAATTTTTTATTTTCCAAAAAAGTCTGGTTTAGGTTTGAATGGGCTAATCCAATGTGGTGGATTGGGAACAGGAAAGCCACCTTATTCCACTGGATCAGGAAGCTGGACTCAAAACAGAGATGGGACAACGGGTGATGTGTTTCTCTGACAGAGAACACTCCCTGTGCCAGCCCCTTCTCTCAAGGTTTGGTGACCTTGCATTTCCATATTGTCCCTCCCCTGTGCAACCTCAGAAAGCCTTTTTTTAAAAAAATCAGATTCTATTTATGGGTGGGAAAGTAGTATCCACACTTTTTGAGCAGGTGCACAACTATGCCCCAGCGTTGGAGCAAGGCTAGAGTTCAAGAGTTAGGTAATTGTATCTCTCTCAAAAAGGAATTGCCTCAGACCAGTTAATTTGTCAAGATAACGAATTGCAGCAATTCTCCTCATTTGGAGCTGGGCCACTAACACTGATCTGAACTGTATTTAAACTCTTGATGACAGAGACTGAAAAAGATATTGCAATACTGGAGGTACAGGTTCCTAAAGCAAAACTGCATGTACAGCTGGAGCTGAGAGGCAGCAAGGGCATGCGAGTACACATCCTGCATATCCCTTAGATATGAAGAAATTCCCTGGGGCACCGACTCTGGTGCCTGGGCAGGCAGAGTTCATCTTGAATCTTTGGGAGTGATTAAGGTCCAAAAAAGGATAATGTAGTACCCATCAAGTCTCAGTTTCTGCAATGTGAGATGACACGAGGAGAATTTTTACCTCCCCCTCTTCCAAATAAAGAAACGTACCCCAAAAAATACTCATTTGAAGTTTTTGAAAGCTTTCAGGTAGCAGCAATAAAAACCCCTCTGAGGGCCTGATGCTGGGATTCCCATGACATTCTGTTCTGTATGTCAAGTATGGTTGCTGCCATATTTTTATTTTCTCTGCCACAGCAGGCATGAACAAGTTTGGAGGAGAAGAAAAGCAGAAGGAAGCTTCAGTGAAAACGTAGGCTTAGGCCAATGACTGTCCCATTTCTGATGAAAGTTAAGCAGACAGCATCAGGTGAAATGATGTGTGTTCCTGTGCCAGATTTTCTCCCCTGCCTGCCAGGCATTCCTTCCTCCACGAGAGAGACAAGGACCAGAATAAATCCTGTACACTGACTCAGGGGAACTGAAAGGAATCTCTGACTCCTGCCTCGCACTGGCACACCCTCTCCAAGAAAACAATGGATTGAAAATGAAATTGGTTGTTAACTCTGTGATTTTGTCTGCGCCTTAAAAAGCATCAACAAGAGAAATTAGATTATTTCAGAATATTTCTGCTCAATGGCCTACTCGGGAATGAAATTACTTTCTTTTTTATGTTATTCAGAATAATCATTCTCTACCTGTAAGTGCACTTAATTTAGAAAAAGCAAAGTGGCTTTTATTTTGGAATAAGTGCATCCACAGGCAGAGCTCTTTCCAAACAGCTAATCTGGTCATTGCCACATGTAAACAATTTATGTAAACATAAATTGATGAGCACGGTAAAGAACTCATGAAGGTATGGCCTGGGACTCCTTACTCAATTTGCAAGCACTTACTTAGACCTATCTCCCTCAGGGCTGGTATGGTGATCAGCAGACCTTACAGAGAGCTGGGCTCAATTTAAACAACATAGTCATACGTTTGAAAAAGAAATGAGCTTTTGAAAACTGCTGCCCCCCCTCCAAGTTCCAAGTAAAAACGAGGTTGATCCTCACTTTTAAATATCTGCCAGGTGGTAATCTAGGGTTTAGCAGATCTCAGAATTGCTGATTGCCCATAGGGTTGGGTCTAAGGCTGGCAGGGGGTGGAGGTGAAGTGTGTGCAGCCTCTTCTAGAGCAAACCAGTGGCTGGCAAAGGGTGACTTTACATTGCCTGCAGCTGCTTTCCTGGCTTTGGATGAAGCAGGAACATCTTGCTGTGTGTAGAATGCCAAGAGAGGCTTCAATTCTATGGCAGAAAATTGTGGAAAGTTCTTTGCAAGGTGGGTTTTCATCTTGTGTGTCGTGTTGGGTGCTTATCTGTCGCTGTTGGACACAAAATAAAGATGAAGAACTCTAGGAATATTTTCAGAAGGCAAAGCCTAGAAGGCTTTATTGTCTAATTTTTCTTATTATTTTATAAGGTAATACGATACAGATTTAACATGATTGGTGAATAGGGATGACACCTCTCTAAACCCATTGGTTAAACCAGAGAAGCAGAAAAACACCAGCTGGGCAAAATTGTTTTGAGAAAGAAACGTTTTTCCAGGATCATTTTGAGAAGAAAGCTTGTTGAGAAGTTTTCCCTTGGGAAAGAGCTAGCAACTGTTAGCAGGCTAAAAATTTTCTCAGACTCAGAAATATCAGGCCCACACTTATCTCTCTTTCTTCCCAAGAAGAAGAAGAAGAAGAAGAAAACGAAGATGAAGACGAAGACAAAGAAGAAGAAGAAGAAGAAGAAGATGAAGAAGATGAAGAAGAAGAAGAAGAAGATGAAGAAGCCAAAGAAGAAGAAGACGAAGATGAAGACGAAGAAGAAGACGAAGAAGACAAAGAAGAAGACGAAGAAGACAAAGAAGAAGACGAAGAAGAAGAAAAAGATGAAGAAGAAGAAGAAGACGAAGAAGAAGAAGACGAAGATGAAGACGACGAAGAAGAAGAAGATGAAGAAGAAGACAAAGAAGAAGATGATGACGAAGACGAAGAAGAAGAAGAAGAAGAAGAAGAAAAAGAAGAAGAAAAAGAAGAAGAAAAAGAAGAAGAAAAAGAAGAAGAAAAAGAAGAAGAAGAAGAAGAAGAAAAAGAAGAAGAAGAAGAAGAAGAAGAAGAAGAAGAAGAAGAAAAAGAAAAAGAAAAAGAAAAAGAAAAAGAAAAAGAAAAAGAAAAAGAAAAAGAAAAAGAAAAAGAAAAAGAAAAAGAAAAAGAAAAAGAAAAAGAAAAAGAAAAAGAAAAAGGAAAATTCTTCTCTTGCTGCTGCTCGAGTGCTCCTGGGAGGGAAAGGGCCACCTCAGCCTGGAAATCTGGGCTGAGGCTGCTCTGTGTTCGCTTAGTGCATGTGTCCACACAGCGTGGCAGCAGCAAGAGCCATGTGGGAGATGCAAAGTGACCTAGATCAGCACTCCTAATTCCTGCAGCCGTGCTACCTGTCCTGTGCAAGTGATGTGAAATAAACACCAGCCACGTTAGAGACTGACCTTGTTTTCTTGGAGAAACCCGTGTAAAAAAGGGATATAACAACGCTCTTGACACTTACCTCACAGGATGTTGTGAAGCTTAATTAAATGTGTGCAAAAGCATTTTGAGATCCTTAGATGAAAGAAGTTTTTATAAATGCAAATTATAATAATTACGGCTAGTAACCACCATCAACTACTGAAACAATTAATTCAGGTTGCCACAGGCCATCACAACAACGTGTGCAAAGAGGAATCAGCCATTTAATGACATATATGTTGCGTGAGAACTCAAAGCCTTAAAAATACTGTAAACAAAGAGGAAAAAAATGGACACTCAGGGCTGGCCTCTGAGGGTGCCACTGGTGGAAGTTTCCTGGATTGTTTCCATCACCTCCGTGTTTGCATTGTGATTTGTCCCCAGGAAAGAGCCCACCCTAAAAACTGCACTGCTGGAATTGTTTTATGTCCTCATGATTTTTATATTTAGCATTGCAAGAGAGCTGAAAATGACTGCAAACACCTCGGCTCGCAAAAATTTGGAAATACATGAATATAACTCGATTTTAGCTCTTTTTGGTTAATTCTCCCTTCACCCAGTCCCCCCCTCCCCATACACACACTGCCCCCACCCCGAATCCCCAGCCCAGCCCACTTGCAGCATCACAGAATAGACTTTGGCTACAGGGCATTATCCAGCTGACTTTCCAAGGGGGAAAACAAAAGCCAAGCAATCAAGATGTGTCTGGCCAAATACTTAAAGGCCCAGTGCACACATTTAGTTGACAACTGAAATCTGAACCATTTTGTTCAGCCTTTCTTGCTGCTTCAAAACTGATTTGGGCTTAAAGAGCTCAAACCTACAGGTGTTTAAATGCTCTCCCTTGTCAGCAGAACAGCCTGATCAGATATGGTCTGAGGATGCAGTCAGACTGGGAGAAATATCCAAAGACCCCACAGGTGAATCCCAAAGAGCAGTCTAGCCCACCTGTGGCCCTCAGGCTTGTTTTGCTTGCCTTTAAAGGTGAAAATTCAGAGAAGTAGGAGTTACTAAGAGCCCAACTTACCAAAGCAATTAGGCTAAATGCACTGCAGCTAGAAATTTAAGCAATGCGCTGAATTTAATTTGGGAATTCATGGATGTAAAACTGAAACCTTTAACATTTAACCTAGCAGCAAATTAAATCAGCTTTCTGACCAAGTGAAAAATTCTATGCTATTGAGGTTTGAAAAGTGTGAAGCACACACCTATTAAAAGGAGGTTTTTTTTCTTTTTCTTTTAATGAAGAAAAACTTGGGACCAGTTAGTTGCCTAATCCAAATAATGAAAAAATGGGAATACTACCTGCAAATAAAACCCAAATTATAAAACAGCATTGCTTTCTAACCTCTGCCAGACTAATGTATTTGTAGTGAGTGGATTTCAGAGAGAGAAAAAAAAAGTTACTCCTGCTGGAAGGTTGTGTAAACACTCTGACATCAACAAGCATAATGTGTACCTAAACTGAAAATTCTTACTTTTTTTTTTCCCCCATCACTTTAAAAGTACTGACTTTAGGATACTAAGTTGGTAATGTCTTGGGTAAATTTTCATAAAACGAGGTTTTATGGGGTCTGTGTGCATCTCTGCAAAGAAAATCAGCAACACTGATGTGCAATGCATAGAAAACGTGCTACACAGCTGGTACCAACACGTTGTTTTAAACCTGCAAACCCTCAAACCTTATTGTGATGGGTATATATTCAAACTCTGTGCTTGCACACACATATACACAAATATATATATATATATATATATATATATATATATACACACACACATAGAGGATATGCATAAGGGTACCCTGGAATCTGGAATCACAGAATATCCTCTTGCTAAACTCTCTCAATGACACTTCTACAGTGCTCTGCTCAATGTCTCTTGGCTAAATCCTATAAGACAAAACTTGGATGCATTTTCTAAATGCACCTCAAGGCACTAGGACATAAAAGGAGTTGGAATACGAGCACGCCTTTGCTTTACCCATCTCCAGAGCGCCCTGACCGACATTTTACAATTTACCAGAAAGGTGTGGCTGAAAAAGGCACTGAAGCAGATACAGGGGCAGGTCCTGCCTGATATTTGCATCCTGTCACTCACCTGCTGCAGTGCTTTGCTGCACAGACTTGCTGATAACCACCAGCCCATTCTGTGGTTTGGGTGCCCAAAGGCTTTAGGAGCACCAAAAACCCTGACTTGTTGCAACTCTGGGCACTAAAAAATTCAGATTTCTGTGCTGACAGGCACTGACCCTCAAGAAAACACTGCATTGGACCTGAGGCTGTGGAGAAGGCTTCCAAAATTGAATGACAGAACTAGAATTATAGTTGTGTAGTCTGAATAGAAGTGTGTAATATCACATGGTAGAAAACTTAGAGTTTAAAGTTTTAGAATATAGTAATATATATGTAAAGCAAAATAGAAGTTTTAAGGCAGAAGTTAGCCCATCTTCTTCACAGGTTTAAGTAGTATTTTGTAATTAAATAAAAAGTCCACATTGCAGGCCACAAGTGATTAGTTATTAAGTTAAACATAAAAATAATTTAAGTGTCATTTCTTCATTAGACAGTTTATCCTTAAAAAGCCTTGTGGAGAAATAAAGACAGCTCCATTTTTAATTTGTCAGCTAAAAGTGCTGTAGAACTCACAGCTTGTGAAACTACAATATAAATAAGAAGAATATAAACAAGAAATTCCATCTCAAGCATTTAATCCCACCTCTAGTAAAAAAAAATAAATAAACCACAACATGATGGGTTGATACTTTCCTTCCCACCAGAAAAGATGGATTTAGAGGAAAAGAGCTTTGGACACACTACACTTCATGTGCCGTGTTGAAGGGGAAATGCAGCTCTGTAGGAACAGTGGGTTTTTCATTCCCAGGCTGTCCCTTCCCCTCCCTGGGAAGCACCTGACTGATACCCCTCAATTACAGAGTGGCAGGAATACCAGAGTGGGATTTTTTTCTCTTTTTAAAACCTCACAGAGGTAGTTTACACTACACACTGCCTCCTGCAAACACCAGTGCTTTCTCCCTGCCTATTTAAATAAACTGTGTCAGCAGGAGCAGCGGCTGTGGGCACCACTTGGGAAGCTCCAAGCCCTGGAGGGAGCTGTGGGCAGTTCCTGGTGCTGCCTGTGCTTCTGAAGGCATCCAAAGAGGAAAGTCCATGGGAAGCAATGCAAAAAACTGATGCCTCCATGCCAGGGGAAAAAAAAAGTCCCCATGGCTCCTGCTGGTGTCTCCTCACCATCCCAATTCATTCCTTTCCTGGCTCCTCTTCTCATTGAAGCAGACAACAGGAGTTTGGAGATTAGCTCCTGTCTCAAACAGATGCTCACCTCTTTGGAAAAATAAGAATGATTTTAAGGGAAGGTAATTAACCTACATTGCATTCTCTGATATCTGTTAAATGCAGCGTTGCTTCTCAGCCACTCCTTTTATCACTTAAAGTGCATTTTGTATCCGTGGGAAGCAATTAATGTTCAATGGGAAAAAAATTGCCCTCACAAAGGAATCTTTCCACTTTCCTGCATTGCAGCAGTGATCTTTTTCCCTCCTTACATGCCACCACCAGGCCTTCTCACACCCAGAGATGGTTACTTCTAACTGAGTATTCCACTGCCCTTATAGTCCTTCCTTACAGCCTGACTCTTCTCTGACTTCATGTGGAAACCCTTCCTCATGTTTTCTGGCACATTTTTGGGCTGGTTTAGGCTGCAGTTGGGAACTCAGCCCATTGCAGGGAGGATCCTGGCACCAGGATACTTTCTGATCTGTAAAGAATTGCTTGGAGCAACACTCTCTCTATAGGAACAGTGCTCAACACAAAGCAGGGTTACAGCTCTCTGCAGCTTTCAGGTCTATCTGACTCATGATTTTCCTTCAAAACCAGCAAAATCACCTTTGGAGTGAGCTGGAGGCAGAGTGCCATGTGAGCAGCTTGTGCCTGGCCCTTGAGGCTGTTCTTCTGCCTCCCCTGGGACCCCAATGGAGCAGGGGTACCAACAGCCACAGTGGCCACTGCTGGGGTTTTTAAAACTTCTTCCCTAGCTGGCTTTTCATCTGTTCCCTTTGTACCACAAACAACAAGAAGAAGAACCTGATCTCACACCACATGTGAAAATAAGGACCTCTTCAATTTATATCACTGAAGTCACAACAGATGTGTTATACAGCAGGGACTGCCAAGCCCTCCACCAGCTCTGATAGGTTTAACCACTGCTATTTAAAATAATAGAAAGCAAAAGCAAGTTGGGATGCCAGTGAGCTGGAGCAGAGGAGACAGCTTTCTAGGCAAGCTGAGTGGCACAAGCAGTGGGAGAACATCATGGTGGCAACTCTTAATATGAAAATGGTCAAGGATTACTCCACACTCTTGCAATAGCAGATGGCTGGGGCCATTTAATCAGGCATCTTTTCTATTCCTAAAGCCTATAATTATCTGTTATAAGGACAGCATCAGACTGGCACAGGAGTTTTTCATTTCCCATCCCCAAATTGAAGGGGGGCACGTCCTGAAGACACCTGCAAGTGCCCAGCTTGGGGAATTGTAGCAGAGATGGCACCTGAGTGTTCTTGTCCTGGCTAGGATTACCCTGGGCTGTGCAGTGCATGCTCAGGACTAACTGTGCCATGGAGTTACTAGAAATCTGGAAGGAGGTAAAAGCAAAGCCAGCTTGCTCAGATGCTTATCACAGCAGCATGGTGCTGCTTGAGATTTAATCTGGCAGTATAAAGAACAACACCAAATCTAAGCCATGCTCAGAACCTGCTCCCTTTCAAAGCAGAAAAAGGTGAAGGCAAAGCTGAATCCCAATGATCTTCTGGCACAGCAGAGTCCCTGATCCTGGAGAAGGCTAAGCTGGTTTAACAATTATGTCGACCTGACCAAAATCTGATTAAAATTAAAGGTGAAAACATTTGCATTTCCAAATGTAAGGCAAAAAAAGAGGCTATCCTACAAGTACTTCATGTATTCTGACTACTGCTACTGGAGAATATTTTATAAATTAATTTTCTTCTAAAAATACTTTCCCCCCTCAATCCTAATTTTTTTAATTTAAAAACTTTTAAACTCCCATAACACCAAAACCTGTTTGCTACATTTTGGGAAGTGCCTGAAGCTTTGTTTAAAAACAGTTTCAACTTCTTAATATACGTCGTGTATTTTACTATTTCTTCACCATGCATGCTGCTGATACACCAGAAAATAGGCACTATTTCTGACAAAAAAAAAAAGTTCCTTTAAAACCAGTTTTTAAGTTTTTTATTCCTCTCTTTGGAATGAGTGCACTTCAAGTTGTAATTTCTAATCCAGCATTTTAAACAACTTGTGAAGGACTCGTATAGAAGCACCAACATTGTCAGGCTTCAACTCACACAAGTAATTTAACATTTGCACCGGGCAAAGCAGTTTACCTCCTGCTGACTGCAAATTACTGATAATATTGACTGTTTCTTTTTACCCCAAAACAGGGCGAGATCAGAGTGTGTGTGTGTGTAGAAACTCTTCTCCTGCTTTTGTAAATATTAACTTTCTTTGACAACTGCAGCACCGGGAACCTGAGCCACGCCGAACGAAATGCAAACAGACTCACGTGTTAGTAAATAATTTCAATTAGGTGATGGAATAAACCACCCGGAAAGAAAATGTTCATTGCTTTCTCCAGCCTTTCCTTCCCCTTGGTTTCACGCTGTGTTTTCCCCGAGTGGACAAGGAGAAGTTTAGGATGGGGATTTTCCCTGCGCGCCCCGGTGTAGCCTTTGTGTACAATGGTTGTTGTCACACTGACACCTAATGGCAAACACGAACGAGAGGATTACAGCTGATTTCCCAGGGGCAAAAATTACAAGAGAACGAGCGAGTTTAGCAAAGGGAATTCACCCGGCTGCGTGGTCAGCCGGAGGGAGGTGACAGCGAGGGGCCCTGGCATGGGATGGTGCTGAAAGGATGGGCAGCCTGCCATGGAGAGGTCACACAGCCCCCAAAGGAAAGCAAAACCATGCAAGGCTGAAATGAGGAAGCCAGAGTCACCCAGAGGGTTGTAAAGGTCTGATTACATCCAGTTCTTTACCTGCTGTCTTGTTCCTCATCCCAACGAGTGGGCAGCAAAACTCTCAAGCACACACAGCAATAGGTTGGGGCAGCACATCTGATAATACACGAAAATAAAGCACTGACTAAAGCCTGTGCTTCCTTCATGGCTGTTTGAGGAAATCAGGAACTTTTCCAGAATGTTTTGCTGTTAAAATTCTGTTTATTACAGTGATCAATGTGGTGCTAATATCTGAGGCAATGGCAGCACAGGGAACAGGGTGACCTGGGCTCACACTGCAGCAGAGGGTGCCCACACAGGCTCCACATTTGCCTTCAGGAATTAAACATTTTGCCCTTTGGTGGCTAAAAGCAAGGGTCTAAGGTAGGCACTCTGTAGATCTTTTCTTTGGCCATGCAGAAAAAGAAATAAATAGTTGTAGCCATCATCTGGTTGATAAGGGTTTGTATTATTTAAGCAGAGGTGTGGTGAAATTTAGCTGTGAACCTCAAACATTTGGGTTCCAAATCCTTCAGTCAGAGGGGGAGCTCGTGCAAGGCTCCTGATGGTTCATCAGCACCCACCAAATAATACAAAATCACATCCTGGGATTATTCTGCAAGGTGTCAGGGGTGGCCCCAGAATTTCCTCTTCACCTGGTGCACTTCAGGTGTATTTGGAGGTCTCCAGGGGGGATTTTAGCAGCAAGAATATTAGCAAGAGAAAGGACTAAATTCAGCAGAGGAAAATGAGCAGCAAGATGTAGCAGAGGTTTCATTAAGCAAAAAATACTATCAAGTTGTTGTGAAAAAATGTTAAACTTTTTTTTTAAAATAGAGAAGCCATGCTTAGGTTTTTAACACAAGACTACAGGAAAGAATATTGACTTCCACGTTCCTTTACAGGGAAAAATTTTAAGCTATCAGTTAAGTGGTTAACCCATGGAATGTAATTTATGTGAGAGCCCTACCCTGACGTTTTACTGATGTTGTGGTGTCCCTGGGCTGGGAGGGCAGGAGGCAGGAATCAAGTGGCTGTTGCAGCTTTGATTATCATAAAGATGAAAAGGTGGGACACTGGCACTGTGACTGCAGTAAGTGACTAATTAAAGTGAACACCATACATGCTTATAAGCTGTCATTAATGGTATCTTCCCATCATATTAAAATATTTTGCCATTTCATAATATCAACATTGCAGAGATAACCAACTGCCTCCCAATCTGTTTTTAAGACTGAATTTACAGTTTGAAATCTAGCACGATTCAGGACTTTTGGTGTCTTGAATGCTGTGAAAAATATTATTGAATGGCAGGAATTATTCATGCATGAGTTGGGGAGTTGCAGAAGTTTCATGGTACTGAGATTTAAAGTAAAAAGGAGTGTCAGTGCAGACTAACTGACAGGAAGGGTATTTAGGGAAAAAATACTTCAAATAGCTGAAATTAAATACAGAGTGTATGTTGAGGAAAGAAAAAAGTCATTAATTCTGGATGTATTTACTGCTTTGTGCTCAGCACTGCAGATCACTTTTTCACCAATGGTTTTTCTTAAACAACTTCCTTTGTTTCAACTTCTGGCCAAGTTTGACACTTTCTGAAGTGCATGACAGAGCAGAGCAGTGGATGCAAGGATGCAAAGCTCACCCCTGGGCCTCGCTGAGCTCTTCCCTATGGCTTTCACCAGCCGTGCCCTGATTAGAATGTCCCGGTCCTGAGATGGGATTTTAACAGGGAACTGGGTTTTGTTAGGCTGGGAGCACTCAACAAGAACCAACATCAGCTTATCAAACACTCCAACACCTGTGGTGGGAGTTTTTCAGGGGTGAAGTGTCAAGCAGTCTCTTGTGTAGGAGTCTTTGGAGGAAAACAGCCTCAACCTCTGCTCTTGCCGTTGGCAATTCCACAGTATTCCCACATAAGGACCTGTGGTGTGCCTGGGGAGTGCAGTGAAAGAGGAGGAAATAAATAAATAAATTGTCCTTCAATGTTCTTGTTTGTTTGACCTAACACCACATGTGCAAGGGTTCTCATCTCTACGAGAGTTGTTCCTTCTGAGCACAGGGATCTTCACCTTTCTCCTGATTGTTACTTCTAAAACTCACTAAAACTTGGAGATAGTTCTTTGGTTGGTCACTCAAAAACCCTTAACACTGAGAGAACACAACCCAACACTTGTGAACCACCACCTCTCATGGGCCCACCTTTGCACCTCTCTCCCCAGCCCCTCTGCTGTCACGCAGCTGATGAGCTGGATTACAGCCTGTCACATCACGTTACGTTACGCAGGGCAAACAGGACAAAACACATACCAACTGCCATGCAAATATGTGTTTGCCAACGCTCTTCAGGGCGCAGAAATGCAGCCGGGAGAGCTCCTCTGGAGTAGGAAAGCCAGAGGCTGAGGGACGGCTCCGGGGCGGGTGAGACAAACGCGTCCCTGACACACCGTGAGCACACGGATCCGCAGCTCCCAGCCGGCTGCAGCACTTGGGAAAGCACCTCCTGCTTGCTTTTTTTGTTCTTTCAGGGAAAAAAAAACCAAAAAACAAAACCAAAAAAACCCCCAAAACCATCACCACCACCACCAACAAAAGCAAACCAAAAAAAAACCAAAAAAGCCCCCAAAAACGAAAACAAAACCAAAGCAAACAAAAAACACCAAAACAAACAAAACCCACCAAAACAAACCAAAACACCCCAAAAAAACCAAAATGAAAAAAAACCCCCCCAAAAAAACCCCACCCCCACAAAACCCCCAAAAAATCACCGCAGCAGCAGCTCCTGTGATGTCACAAAACAAAACAACAAATACGTAATAATTCCTCTGGCTTGTGTTCAGATGTGGAGCTATTTTCATGACTGGTCAGATTTTGGCTGTTCATGTGTAAATACAACACTCACTTATGTGTACACACACACACACACACACACACACACGTGCACGCTGTGAGATGTGTGAATGTATATTACATATATATTATGTGGCTTTTAACTGCAGCCTTTCAGACCACATGTGGGCCTTTTGAAGGTAATGGGAGATTTACCAGGGGCTTTTTCACAGAGCTGTAGGCAAGAGTGGAATCCAGAACATATGAATATTATACTATTATGATATAGTGTAAATCATCTAGTTTGACCTGCAGTGAATTAGAGGCTATTAGATTTCATCCAGGTATCCTACACCAAGCCAGAAAAACGTGTGTTTGACTAATGCATAAATTGTATTTGGCTAAGACCTATTTCCCAGAAAGGCATTCATTCAGTCTTCATGCAAAGACACTTTCCATGCATCAATTTCTTTGATAGTTTGTTTCAACAGTTGTTTTAACTCTGTATGCTTTCTATTTAAATTTACTACAGTCTATGGACTGAAGTCAGTGATGAGAAGCCAAATTCCTGCTTAAATTCCTAGCTACAATGTCAACAGCTTGAGTAGTGTCTTGCTTCTCTTCACTTCAATGCCATGGGCATCCCTCCGAGATCTTTTATGCTGAACTATTCTTTATCATGTTACATCCTCCCCCAAGGTGTAGCTCTGTGAATTCCTTTCACTTTTAAAACTTTCTTCTTGATCTGTTGCCACCCAAAATATGTTGTTTACTTGGTAATTAGTGTCATCCATTCACTGCTGTCTGTGTGCATCAGCTTGGCTGGGGGTTATAGGGATAAGATGGAATTATACTGAAGAGATTTGAGATGAGTGACCTCACATGCCTTTCAATATCCTAATTGTTAGTAGAACAAAACCATATCAGATACAGACAACTCCTTTCAATTTTCAGAACCTGGAAATACTGTAAATATTTTTTCTTGTTTGTTTTTTTATAAACCAGTCACCAGTATGTGGCTCTAGGTACAAAAAATAGAAGTCCTTAAAATTGGCAAAAAATAGTTAATCTATAACTTTGGGTAAGATTTTTTTCATAATCAATAGGACATAATTTTACTACTGGCAGACATCACAAAATATGAGGATCACTAAAATTAAAACATGAAGGAGAAGATGTCTTCATTTTGGGCATACAGTTGTGCTTTTTAAATCAGTTCTGTAGCAGGCAAGAAAATGTCACTATAGACACAGGGAAAAAAATGGAAGGCCATGATAATGTAGTTGACACAAAACTATAAATCCCTTTCAAGTGAAGATGCACAGATCTTTGTGGAGACCTCTGCAGCTAAGCAAACCAACTAGCCTTTGATGTACTTATAATTATTGGGGGCTGGGGATTATGTCTTTAGGCAAAGCTGTCTAGCAGGGGGCAGGTGTAGATCAAAACCGACTTCATGACACGAGCAAGAGGAGAGGTGTGATGAGGAGGAGCCAAAACCAGCTTGGCATCACTGTAGGCTTCAAGTAAAACAAACAACTCCACTCCTTGGAAAGAACACAAGGAGGGGAGCAGCAAGTGCCTGTAACCCTCAAGGGAGTGAAATCCTCAGTACCAGCTGGAAATTTAAAAATAGGATGCAATGCCATGAGGGCTGGCTGCTGCTCCCTCCTCTTGAAGCCACTCTACACCAAGCTGAGTGTCCCACCAAACCAGTCAGTCCTTGTCACACCAGGCCTACCCATGAGATTCTTGCTTGCTAAAATCCCCATCCAAAGCCCACTGAAGATGGCAGAAATCCTTTCAGTGTGTTTAGTGCTGTGTGTGGCTCGATATGTTCAAGAGAGTGTATGTATGAGCACAGTTAAATCATTTCAAATTACTTCAAAGACACTCATCTTGGGTGGCACAAAATTAAAAAAGGTGCTTGTGGAAACTAATTTCTTGCCATAGGTGAACTGCCAATCATACTTAGAAAGCATTTTTCATTAAAAAATGTTTTTTTTCAGGCTCTCCGGGGAAAAAGTCACATTATTAGAAAAATAAAAGCAAAGGGTTTGATTCCAGAGGTTTTGATTGACTTAAACTGAAAATAGAAATAAATAAACAGGGGATCTAACACTGAAGGGGGCAGGCTCCAAAAAGCTGTAGCATGACTAGGTGTCCCCTGAGCATTCCCAGATCACAGTTCACCTGTGCCTGGGACAACACCATTGAAGGACACCGTAAACATGTTACACAGTGAAACAAAAGTCATTAAATAAAGGCCAAGATTCCCAGTTGAAACTTGATAGATGACAAAAGAAAGCTGCACGTGCCAAGGAAGAGCAGGAAATGAGGAAGGCTTTGCCATCAGTGTCAGAGAGGGTATGTGAGGGTGAGGGAGAATATCACTGGAGAGATGAAAGGAGTCATTATGGATCAGAGGAGAAGGAAATGTTACCAGCTGGGCTAATGCAAGGCCAGAGAAGGTTACAAGCACAGGGGGACAATTCTAAACATGGTCTTGAAATGCAAGCAGGCTCCTCAGGACTGTCAGGAAGAGGGGAAGATGTGAGTAAATGATAAGTGGTTTGGAGGTAGCAGACTGTAATGCAAGACCAGACTGGTATCTCAGACAAAACACCGTAGGATGTGTCATTATTAATTATCACAAAGAACATGTAAGGCATTCAATATAAAACACCATCACGGAACTAAGATAAAATTAATTAATTCTCCACTTAGGGTTCAAACTGGTGATGTTCCTTGCCAGTAAGGTGAAACATTTGGGGTCCCTACATTTTAAATGTCATTTTACAAACACTGTGGGAAATTAGACTTCAGTCTCTGTGAGAACTGATAAGATTCCCTATCTTGCAAACAGTATGGAATGCTTCCAGAAATATTTTAAAATTCTATTTTAAATGGAAAAAACCTCAAGCACTATCATGAGCCATTATTGAACCACCAAAATGTTAGTCAGCCCCATCTAGCATTTCAGAACAATGCAATTATCTGAACATCAGTGTTTTTGTTAAGATACCTCTGTTAGAAATGTTGCCTAAACATTAGTTACTAATATTCTGAAATTCTAAGCAGAAATACGAGGTTTCCCAATTTGCCTTTCAACTATGCAGCAGGTATCTGTCTTGTCACAACATGAATCCCTTTTGGGTGAAAACTGTTGATTTGAAGGCTAAAATCCCCTTGCTAGGCCCTAATGTAATTTGTTGGAAGTTGGCCTTGGGAAACTTTCTGACACTGCCTACATATGCTCTTGGTTGGATATTCATTGAGCAATGATGTCTGAAGGGCTGAGCTCTTCACCTCCATGATCATTATTAGCCATGGCATTTCTTAACAGGCTCTGCCATGTCGGTTCTTTGCAGCTCAGGTTTTACATTAGCAGCCCACACCTCACAGCACCAAACAGATTCACTCTCCCACCACAGACAATAGTTCCAGGAGAGTATGTGCCAGGTTACACTCATAAACAGAATTTATTAGTAACCTTCACAGAATGCCAATATTGAATATATTATTTATTCTCTCTTTTAATCAAGTGAAATGAGGTGCGCAGCATACATTTTAGGCACGGCTAAATGAGAACTCCCTGACCTCATTAAGGAACTTGTGGATCTGCTACAGAAATAAGTCAACAGAAAAATCTTTGCAAGGAGAAACCACAGGATCCACAGCCAGTGGTCTGCTGATCAAATAAGAGTGGGGAATGAGGAGATAGCTAATGTCATTTCTGAGATGTACAGTACCATTACCTCAATCTTCTCATCCCTCAAGGTGCATTTTCACAGGCTGTCAAACACAAAATCTTTTGAGAATACTTAAAAAAAATACTTTAAAAATACATGATTCTGCCAAAACCATAGTTCACCTGACACTTCATCTTGCTCAGCAATATTCTCACCAAACTACTGTGCTCTGGAGGTCTACAGGTGTTTTTAGCAGATGCCCACAGACATCCTTAGTTCTGAAGGTGGCTTCCTCAAAACAGTGTCCAGCAAACTGCAATCATGTGAGGATGAACTGAGAAGAGCCCAAATGCAGAAAATCTTAAAAGAATCAACCTATTTTTAGTTTTATCTTTACAGAAATATTGGTCTAATGTATGTGAGGAATCTACCCATACAGAACTCTGGATGACGTCTATAAATTTTAGATGAAATTATATTGTCATTCTACTTTATTTGTAGGAGCTCTAAACTTTTCCTGGAAGTCTGAGTTTGAAATATATTCTACTTGAAGTGAGCCCTGTACACAGAAATATCTTGACAAATTAAATATATCTGGGGCAAGATGGAGCACTTTCAAAGGCTTGGGAATCAGCCAGCAGCACTGACTCATTTTCAAGCAGTGCTGAACTGAAGTTTGGGGATGGGTTAGCTCAGGAAATTTCATCAGGTGTTGACATATGACAATGGGTCATATATATATATATATATAAATATAAATAAAATAAATAAATATATATGTACATATGTTTGTGGTTTGTTTTTTTTTTAAGAAATAAGTTGTAGAGGTGTCCAGTATAAGCTCGACAGCACTGGTTGCACCTTTCTGCCTCTCTTTGTTTAGGTTATTTTCTTCTTGTAAAAGTCTGAAGTGAGTGTTCAAGAATTTTAGGGACAAGTGTGACCATTGATGAACTGAGTGGCTGCAAGCTCCACAGAGCAGGGACCAGCTGAAGAGGACTGGGTTTGGGAAGAGGTCAGGGGACACAGACTTGTTTGAAACTGCATTTTAAAACTTTTGTCTCTGGCATGATTTTTTCTCTCCCCCCTCTCAAAGTATTAGAAAAAATACAACAATTTACATATAAAGCACTTATCATTTGTTTTCATTTGGCCCACAGAGTTCATACCTCATGTCAACTTTTTTTTGCCAGCAACAGTTTATGAAATAAAAACATCATTAGAAGGGACGTTGGAATAAAGTACAACAAAACAAAACCTGTGGCTGAGATTTCACATGTTTAGGGTGAGATCGAATCTGCAGCGAAACAAACTCATGGGAGATTCCTGTTTATTTTCATACAAAATGAATTGGATGCAAATTCATTACTGTTTAGAGAATGAATCTCAGTGACAGTTTGTCCCTGGGGGCATTGAAAAGTATTTTAAATCATCCTGATAGTTAATTATTCAGCAGAAGTCTTTATCATATAAAATGACTTTAATAATTTATGCTAATGGGGCGTTGCAGACGTAACTGTAGGACTGGTCTGGAGGAGGGGAGGACTGTGTGCCTGCACATTTATAGATGAATTGAAGTGTAACTATTACACATGTATGGCATTTGATATGCAAGGAAGGCACCTGTGATCACCTCAGTTCTTTTCCCTGCCCCTCTCCCTGCATGGGCATCTACAATGCCACAAAAGGCTCTCACTAAGTTTATAAATCTAGTAATCATGGTAGTTTGCAAGGAATTAGATGAAGATACAGATTGGAGTTTAAATTTTCTGAATGAAGTGTCAGAGAATAGATAAAGATCAGATGCAAGTCCTGAGTATCTCAGTTGTATTTGGTGCAGCACATAAATACCTAAGAAGTTAGAGAAGAGAAAGCAAGGGAGATGTAACTGCACACTTGAAAGTGCCCATTAAGGGATGACCTAAACAGGTGTCCTTTTTTTTGAACTCTAGTGGTGAAAGGGCTTGCCCAAAATCCCAGTTATGGTGGAAAAAATAGCTTTAACTATTTGAGCATGAAAATGAAAGGCCCTGAAGAGAAGAGTTCAGGACAGGCACTGCTTGATTCCTACTCTGCTGGAGAGGGAAGGAGGTGCTACTGTATTGCAGTAGCCCTGAAAGTCATGGATTTACACAACCCATGTAAAAATCCATGACTTTAATCCATTGGCTATAGAAACAGCCACATAAATCTCTGCATTTCTAGGGACTGGGGTGGCATCCCTCTGTGTGCTCTGGGTGAACAGGGAGATGTACAGTGCTGAAAGAATCCCACGTTACCCAAAATCTCAATGGTTTTGTGACTCTGACTCACAAAAAAACCCTCTGAGTTTTAATCCTCTTCTGCCTCTTGGCATGGGATAAGGACAAACCCTCAGTGATTTCCTCTAATATTCAATGATGCAGTAGAGTAAGCAAAACAGAACTGTGCAAATTTTATACAAACATTTTTAGGCTTCCTGGGTTTTCTTCCCTTTGGCTCCAATGGAGGTCAGCTCCCTAGACATGGACACCTGCTTGGTTCATGCTATAAGGCACGAAATCAGAATGGTCTCATGTGTTTGCATACATCTCTTCATGTCAATTCAGAAGAAACACAAGGAGAAAGTGAATGAGTTGTGGGTTCCCCTGCATGAAAAGTCATCTGTGTTTTAGCTATTAGTCTCACACTGCAACTTTAGCAACTTATATTCCTTGTGGGATGGCAAGAATCCCACTGCATGCAAAGCTGCTGCTTTAAAGCCAGGATGTGAAGCTGTGTTCACATCAGTAAATGTTCCCTCTGAGTGCTGCCAAAGTATCAAGGCTGGATGTGCACCAGCAAATATTTGGAGGTGAGTGAAATTTCCATGCCTGGCCTTTAATATTGATATGAACAACGATTTTCAGATCCAGCCCTTTACCTCTTGCACTCAGTTCAGTTTGTGCAGCCTGAACTTTTCTGTACAGCCACAGTAAAAATCTTTTTGCTTCATGGCTACCCTCACCCTCACTGAAAGGCAAAGCTATGTGATTTTTATAAGCCTCCTTCTTTAGTTACAAACAAAAACACTGTTCTTTAGTCACAAATAAAAATCCCGTCTCACTTTCAAAGAAAACAATGCAATCAAAACAATAACCCCTCTACAAATATAACAACATGTTCTACAGGACTAGTATTGATTAAAACAAAAGGGCTTTTTAAACACCATTAATTCTTACCAATTCCAGTAGTTATTGATTCTGCATCAATGTCATTAGCCTTTCTCTTTGCCACTTCAGCTAGTGCCAATTCACCCTTATCTAGAGCAAAGTAATGGATGTCCTTTGGAAATAAAGAAGAAAAAAGATTAATCTAAAATGAATCTCAAAGGAGCAACAAAAGGGATTTTGAAAGAAAGAGGCTCTTTTATTATTTAGATCACAAACACAGATGGAACTGATGAACCTACCATTACATTTTAATTCCCTCCAACGCAAATGTATTTCCTTACTTGTGCTGTTGAATGCAGCAGTGAATGAAACACTGACCAATCATGCACTGATAAAAGCAAAGCTATTGACTCAGGCTATGAAAGAAACCAATCTGTCTGCTTTTAACATAACTTCTGTTGAATTGAAAGAATGTTGGTAGGAGGTGGCTCTGTGTACACCCAGATCTGGAGGACCAGAGCTCTCCTGGCAATGCAGATATGCTGCTTAGAGACATGCTCTAGTGATGGACCTGTTAGCAATGGGTTAACAGTTGGACTCAATGACCTTAGAGGCCTTTTCCAACCTTAATGGTTTTATGATTTGGAGGTTTCCATCTTTTAGGCACTGATTTTTTGTTTGAATGCTTTCATACCCTGTCTGTTGAAGGTCATTACCCTCACTGTTACACGGGTAAGAACAGTGGTGATGATGGTCCTCTCTGTGCTGATATTGGAGCTAATAAGAGCAACAGTGACTTCTCAATGGTTTTAACACCCACAGGGTTGGCATGATTCCTAAGTCACTCCTGAACAACAAGGGGCTTTCCAAAAAATGTTGTCTAGCACAAATAGTTGCTAATTCTCTGGATCTAGTTTTTTATCTAGAGTCAAAAATCAGAGGGCTTCAGCAGAGGTGTATTGTTATATTATTATAACATATAACAATATAATATGTAATATATATTATAAGATATTATTATATAGAATTATTGAATGGCTTGGATTGGAAGGAACCTTAGAGATCAGCTTGTTCCAACTCCTTGCCCTGGGCAGGGACAACCTGCCCTTCCACTGGGCCAGGTTGCTCCAAGCCCCATTCAACCTGGCCTTAAACACTTCCAGGGATGGGGCAGCCACACCTTCTCTGGGTAATTTCTGTTCCAGGGCCTCACCATCCTCACAGGAAGGAATTTCTTCCAAATATCCAAGCTAAACCTGCCCTCTGCCAGTTTAAAGCCAATCTCCCTTGTCCCTTATCAAAAATCAAGGCTTTTAATTGTGTATTAATATTTGAGGTGAAAACCACCTGTGCTACATACAGAACTCTTTGTGGGAAAAGATGTTCCTGCAGACAAATTACACTCTCACTGCTCTTGGTTTTGGTCCTTGAAAAGTTAAAATTCATTCTTGACCATTAATCAAGAGACAATTAATCCCCTTCTCATCTGGCATCACAGACACATGCTGCTCTCTGCATGAGCTGTGACACAGAAAGTGAGGGAAATCCAAGAACAGTCGGCAAAGTTTTTTTTCCCCCTCTACTTCGTTGAAGATGCCATTTGACATCCAAAGATTTGAGCCATTCCTTTGTTCTGCAAGCCATCTGCTTGCAGGAATTTAAAGGGAAAAGGAGTGTTTGCTGGAAGTATTGACCTCTGCATGCCATAAAAGCAATTATATTCTCCCTAATGTGGAAGATTTCAGGTGAAACCATCCTCCTTGAAGTGAGTTTACTGCCACCTGCACCAATATGACAGAAACTCATACAGGAAAAGTCACTTTACTCTAGAAAGACACATTTAGATGAAAAAAGTGAGATAACAGTGTTAGGAGAAAGACTTGTTACTTTCAGTAACCCCTCATTTAACAACAATAATTTTAAAATAAAACTGAAAATCTTAGAGGAACTGAGATGATTATGCAGGAAAACTTGGAATTGACTTGCAGGATCTGCAGAGTCTACAGGAGACAGTGGTGTCTTCTCATCACAAACACAGGTGTGACTGAAAAAATGTGCAAATGTCTTGGAGCAGAGTAATGGGTTATGAACTTGTGGCGAACTCTCCATTTCCTCTCTCTGTGGGTCTAACCTTGTCAGGACAAAAAGGGCCTGAGCAGCAAGGTATGATTTCTAGGAAGATTAGACAGCAGATACTGTCGCCTTATTTAGACAACAATAGAAAAACCCAAGGGCTCTTGGACAAGTCTGAACTTACAGAGATTTGGATATTCAGGTAGACTTATTTAAAACACATTCTGACAATGTTTAATGATTGTCTTTTTGTAGCTGAAACTATGAGAAGTATTGTATACCCCTGTGCAACTTCAAATTTTAAGCTTGAGGATAAGGGTGGAAACAACTGCAGAAAATGATGAAGTTTTGTCAGTGAAGAGCTTGTGCACTCTGTGTATCAAAGCAGGTGTTATTTCAGGTCTTGGTTTTGCCCATTTTCTGGTTTGAGTAAAAAAAATGTAAAGGTGTCACATATACATCAATAACTAATAGGAGCCTTGTAAGAAATAAAGGTTAGCAGTAGGTTGGTAAGCAGCTCTCCTTGCTGTTCCTCAAGCTGCTGGTCATGAAGAACAATAAAAAAAAGCAACCTTTGCCTCATCTCTAAACCAGCATTAGAAAGAAAAGATTACAGATATGAAATCTCCTAATTAGACCATTTCAGATCAAATTTAGGTGTTTCTCAATCAAATAAACCAGCAAAAGTGGACTTTTCTAAGAATTTATAACTCTCTGAGTAGAATTAAATTAGAAAACTGAAAAACAGAAAGAAGAAGCACCAGATTACTTTAAAGAATGACACAAAAAAAGATTTAAATTACCTGAATATTCATGACAGGGTTTTTTTTTCACACAATTACCTCAGAATTTTTAAGTCCAAAGATCATATCTATCCAGAGCACAATGGTGACAATAAAAACAATTTCCAGCTGCTTATCAGGAGCTCTATGTTATCATTTAGCAGTTTGCTTACTTTTTGGACTGCTTCCCTTTCCCCCTCACCTTTGTGACTCACAGAGCTGGCCGCTGGTGAGCAGAAGTCATTTGAAACACGACGTGCACTTGTCTATAGGATATTTCTGGGCAACACTCCAACATTTCTTCGAAGCATGCACTTTCCTCATCAGTGTATCACCCAAGATCTGACAGCTTTATTAAAGTGTCTTTTCCTTGAGTTTTTTGCTACCTTCTGCACACGGGATGGCCTTTTGAATTCTCAGCAGCTGAGAGCTGGAACGCACTATAAAAGCATTTCAGGCTAACAGCCTTTCCACTGCTTGATCTCTTCTGTCACAGATTGGATCAGTTACTGTCCAATAAATGGAGCTGTTATTCGTGATACTATGTCCTTTTTGGTTTTATTTTTTTATTGAACCTTGTAGGAGATGATATTAATTGAGGGGCTTGGGTGTGACGTGAGGGTGAAGCTCAGGGAGGGACACAACAGTGGTGTCCTGCTATGGCATCACCTCGTGATGTTAGAGCTACAGCTTTAAGCCTTTTTTTTTCCTTTCTTTTTAGTTTCTTTGAAAGAAATTAGCCCTCAGATAGCATTCTCTCAAACTTCTTTGCAGCCTCCAAACAAATGTTGGGAACGTTGTTTGGTGAAATTGATGCTTGGGGTGAATTCTCTAAGATACAGGGCATTTTCTTAGAAGCCTCAGGTGATGGGTACTCAATGTTTGCATCCTCCTCAACCTCTGTTACATCTATTCCTCTCTATCCTTTCCTTTTTGTTCCTTCTCTGCTCCCCTTTAAGAAACAGATTTTTTGCTTTCTCATTTTGCTTATGTCATCAGGTATCTTTATTTAGACTACTATTTCTTTGTGAAATCCCATTAAATTAATTTGGAATAAGGTGTTGTGACTCCTAAAGCTACCTGAGGTTTTAAAAATGGATAAAACTGCTTTACATGCAAAATCAAATTGTAATTGCATTTTGCCCTACATAAACAATGTATAGGGATCATTCAGTATTAAGCAGAAGTGAGGAATGCACAAGCCTGGCTTAGAAGTAGCATTGTTATACTAATACCTATAAGGACTGCAAGGTTTCAGGGAACAGGTTATCTAATTTTCACACAGCATTAAGCACAATGAAGCCCAATTCCCAAGAAATTACCACAATTAAATAAATACTCTTAATGACCTCTGCGTGTTTAAACTTCCTGAGTCCTGTACTTAGTGGACTTGCAGCAGTACCACTGTTAGCTTCTTGTAAAGTTTGTTCATTAGTGACTGACTTAGATGATGAATTAGCAAAAGGACATTTACCCAGAGGAGGCAGGGATGTGTGCTGCTTGTAGCATAATTTAGGGGAAATTATGAGGAATTTCAAAGGTAATGCAAGCAGAAGGAGGACATTAAAGAACTGGTTTTGATCTCACAGTGGCATAAGCCAGGAGGAACCCTTTGGAAACACACATGTATAAGGGCATTGCTAGGATGGGAAACGAGGAGTAGGTGTTGAGAGAGGGAAGGAAAAGCAAAGAGCAGGGAAGGATGGAGTTAATTGAACTTTGTGAACATTGAAACTCCTCTTGAGGAAAGTTGGAGAGACTTTTTGGTGAGGTAGAAAGTGTTATCTATCACTTGTGGAGCCAGGTATTGACAGTCCCTCCCTCTTGCTAGCAGCTGTGCACCCACCTCAACACCCAACACTGGTGTTCCCACCCTGGCTCTACAGAGGTGCTCCCTCATCCTGCTGTCAGCAGAGGGAAGGAAAGAGAAAAAGAAGGAAATGCTCTCAGGCATATGAGACAGGGCCTTTGATGGCCAATGCTGGGACATTCATTCTGTCAGAATGGCTAAAATTAGGGAATATTTATTATCTGTACACTGGGACAGCCCTTGACAAAAAGCTTTAATCTGCTCCAGACATACTATAGTCTGAATCTTGTATGTGGCTGCAGCAGTGCTTAGCATGATTAGGTGTAAAATTTGTATTGAGGAGGTTACACTCAGTGAAGAGAGAAAAGGAAAGAGATGATCTGAAAAGGCAGAAAATCGAGGGGAGTAAACATAGAACATGTAATGAATTTCCTAAAAGTCTGACATTTCCATCACATTCTTTTGATGCATACTTAGGAAAGTTTATCGCAGTATTCACATCTTTCTAATTAGATGGAACAAGCCAGATGATTAGAGCCGTGAAAAAAACATCAAAAGGTTCACACAACTTTTTATATAATTAGAAGGGAATTTTCATAACCCCTAAAAGCAGGATTTAATTGTGTAATTTAACATACAATTTAAATATCAAGATCAAACTAGCAGGGCAAGTGACTTAATGGGATAAATGATATTAACATCTAGTGTCAAAGCTTAATTTAAACAACAGAATGTCTTCATTATGCAAAAGAGTCAAGCAAACGAATCGTTCAAAGGGCCTTTTTTTCAACAAGCCCTTTCCTATTGTTTCTTTGAAAACAATGAAATCAGCTGTGGAGCAGCAACATGCTGAGAGACTAGGAGAGCACGACTGGCTTTGTCCATCTGACCTCCCTGTGACATTGTGGTGCAAGATCTTATAAAACAAGAACCTCCTGCAGTGCTCACACAGAGGACCTTTTAAGAGCTGGTTAATTTTACTTTTGTAGCTAATTAAATGGGAGGGGGCAGAGAGTGCATGAAATGTTAAAACCCTTGTGTTGATGCTGCTGAGCTTTGTTGTTTTAAAAGTACCAGCAGAAGCGTTCATAATTTGTCACTTTTCACAAAAACCCCAAGAGACAAACTAAGAGCATTCAGGATCCCCAGGACATGGACAGCTCTTGTGTCCAGGACTCAGCAGTTGGACTTAAAGGAACAGATTAGAAATGTATAAGCTTATTAGAGTGAAATGTGACATTCACCCACATCAGGGCAGATGAAGAAAGGGAAAGTTGAAAAAAATTCCTGGAAAATTAAGGGCATGCTGGGGAAAATGTCAGTGACTCTGAAGACACTCAATTCCTATTCATGAATTTCATGATGGCAAAGGTAGAACAGCTCTGTCCTCAGTGTGTGTCCAAGACTGCAAATGACCTGGAACTGTTTTAATGTGTGCAAAAGCTGACAAATAATGTCCTCCAACAGCCTCTGTCTCCAGAAACAACTCACCATGAACAGGTCCCGAGCACCAATGTCAACAGCAAGCAGAAATGCTTTTTCAAACCTCTGGTACCTGAAAGAAAAAGGAAAAATGTCGCTTGCTGAGGTTAATTTAAGAGCTGCATCGAATTTTGCTCATGTACAAAGTTCTTCAATGCCACCAAAAGTGATGCCAAAGTTTTACTGGGGAAACTTGAAAGGCTCATACTCAGATTGCAGAACTGTGAGGTAGAACAGTGACTACCTCCTTCATTGTTTAAAACTTTCACCAAGTGGTTCAGTGTTGAGTCCCATCAGATCTGGTTGAATCCGAAGGGAGCTGAAGATCCTAACAAATCTATCCTTTACAAAGATAGTAACCACAACACAGATGAACAGTATCTCCAGCAATGATGGTAGGAACCTCAAAATCCTCTACAGAAAATACTAATCCCAAATTTCACATTTCTTCAGAGGTTCCTGTAGAAGTTTGCACTGAGTTTTGTCCTTGCAGACCCCTCGATACAGCTCTCTGAAGAGGCTGATCCAGTTGAGTCATGAATCCTCAGGGACTAAAAGAGGTGGGGGTGATACAGTTTTGTCTCATAACTTAGCCCAGTATTATCACAGACTCCTGAGAGTTTTCTGAGATCCTACAGTGAAAAAGATTGCATCTGTGAAGTAAAATAGGGGGAAAAGAGCAAAATCACAAGCAAACACCACCTCCAGATGTGCTGCAGAAGGCACCACCTGAGCATCACCCAGAGATGCAGCAGAGCAGGAAGGGGGCAGAGGGAATGTGGAACTTCACCTTTAAGGACCATTCCTTTGGTGGGCTGAGACCTTGCTGAACAACAGCTCCTTCCATTTGTGCTGACTGACCAGCCCCTCCGTCCTACCCATCTCCTGGGGGCTGGGTTGGTCCCTGGGCTGACGGCTCAACCCTGGACTGATGGATTAATCCCTGGCTTTGCTGAGCCAGGCTTACCAGAGAAACTTGGGGATTGGCTTCATTGGATTGGTGACGCACCACTTAAACCTCTTCAGAAAATCAATATACTTAGGACTTACACCTTCCAGAGACTAATATATCTGGCTGACCACACCGAGGTAAAATCTGGGCTCCTTGAATCCCTTGACTTATTGGTCAGAAATTCGGTCAAGGAGTGGCTTCACCTTCCACCAAGTACATGTGATGCCATCTTGTATTCAGGTTGTGAAGATGGTGGGTTAGGTCTCATTAAATTGGCGGTGCTTATTCTGAGTATACATGCACAAAGATTACCTCAACCTTCAGATGAGGCTCTGGTAAATTTTCTAAGAGGAGAACATTTGGAGTTGTTAGATAAGAAATTATGGGTACAAGCTGGTGGTGAGAAAGAGTCCATCCCAACAATTTGGGAGCCTATTCCAGTGGTTGAAGGTTTGGATGGTGTTTGAAGGTGAATCAGAATGGGAGGCCCCCATTCCAAAAATCTGCTATCTGAGACTTTGTAATTGGGGGAAAGTTGAGTTTAATAATGGAAACACCTGGTTTTCCAGGGCCATGGTATTGGGAATTTTGAGAATGATAACATCAGTAATGGATGGTTAATATGGTACAGAGGCATACCTCACTGGAAGCTGAACACCACACTCCATCTCCTGGGGGTTACAGCAAATACCCACACAGGATGGAGGGACTGGGCAAGGGTGCCTGTATCCTCCTGTATGCAATCCTTGGGAATTCCACAGGTGCAGGAGGACACGAGCCATCCATCAGAAGCTTTCTGTACACAACATTGCTCTGGCAAATGCCAATCCCAATGGAAAATTCTGCATTGGGCTAATGTCCTTAAACTAGGCATGGATAACCATTATGTGACATTGTATTATGAGAGAGTGATTTTATCTGCACACGATTTTTTCTATTGCACATTTTTAACTGCTTAAAATTAGCTACGAAAATAGATTTGGTGATTATTTTTAGAAATGTGAATACCCTAATTTTATTTCAGTTGGGAGGTAAAAGATTGACACCATACAGAATGATTTTGTATTTGTCTCATTACAAAGTGGCTAAATTTTCCCCCTTTCCACCAGCAAACAATTTCAACAATGGATCAGTTGTAGAAACGAGGTTTGGAAGGAGATGATTGCTTTGCCCCAGTGAGGAAAAACCAGCACTGTGATTTCTCAGGGTTAGAAAGGTGTAGGCTGTGCTTGTCAAATGAAAATTGTCAGACAGCATCACAGGGATGCCAGAATTTGTACAGCTCTGTACCCTGGTGCTGTCATAGGAAACTGTGGGCAGTGCTGCAGCTCCTCCTCAGGTGTGAACAAGAGGAAAGATGGGAATCCTCCTTTGCCTGGGTGGGTAAAATAATCCCATATGATGCACCACACCGGGATTCCTGTTCCCAGCCAAAGCCTCAGCGGTTTCCTGGCTCCCTCCTGCTACAGCCTTATCGCTCTCCTCTCCTCCACCACACACTTGGAATGATTCATCAGATTGCAAGATAGGAACCAGAGAGGACTTTTCCTCAAGGAATAACATTCGTGACAAGAAGGCATAATACCTTAGCTTAAGTAGAAAAGGAAATGCACTCTCCAGGTGAGGTTCCTAAGAGGTGGAGCGGGGAGCCCTTCCCTCCCTAAAGCTAATCTCCCTGCTGTGCCTTCCAAGTACTAATTTGCAGCCCTCCTCACAGAACCAGTTTAAGGGAGGGGAAGAGATAAATTAAAGTTAACCTCTTGATCACCAGGGAACAGGCTGTGCACCCCCATTTTTTATGCCTATCTGTGTATCTGAGGCTTTCCAACATGATTCCTGAGATGGATTTTCCATCATAACACATTGTTTTGCAATGATGATTTTGAAGCCATGCTTTAATTAAGAAAAATAAGTACATGTTAAAATATGTCAATATATCTTGAACAGCTATCATGTTCATATTTTTTTCCTGGCATATTTTTCTTTTCCTGGCATATTTTTCTTTTCCACTATGGATTAAATACACATTCTTAGTATAGAGGGGAAATTGGAAACTGAACAGAAACCAGCTTTGTGACTGCCTAAAAAGAATGTCTGTATCATTATTTTGTATTTCCAAAGTTATCACTGTATAGACTGTTTGAATGACATTTGCTTTAGCCAAGGAAAAAATGCCTGCAACCAAAAAATATGAAATAACTTTCTCATTTGATTGACTTGCAGAACGGAATCATGGCCTTAAGCAGTAATTTCTTTGCAGTTTCACAAAGATTTCAATTATTCTTCCTTTAATCAACATACATACTTCAGTCTCATTATGGCCCCTATTCATAAAAGTGTGACATTAACCCATTATTTTCAGATCTACACTAAGGGAAAAAAAAAGGGAAAAAACCAACTAAGAAAAGCTCTTCACAAACCAAGTGTTGCAAATAACAATCACAGTTAATTCATAATTTTTTATAAATTGAATTGCTTTAAAAGAGGGCAGATGTTATAAAGAAGAGTTACAACTTTACTTAGGCCAACAGTATTAAATCCGTCAGGAACATCCAGCATTTTTTAACCTAACTTTACTAGAAGATAATTGTTATTCTGAATCCCTTTGTTATGAAAGTTTTGTTGCTTTTAACGTCCAGAAACCATTAGAGAGAGGTCAATACAGCATGAGACCAACCTCAAGCTAATAATATCTGTTTTATAAGCACATTTCATCCTAGGAAGACCTCTTACTGTTGTTAGCACACTCAACACTTTATCAGCTCCTCAAACAAACAAAATACCCCCCAAGTAAAACATTCCCCCTTTTGTTCTTGTGCCACAGCCACCAGGTACAGTATTTGCTCTCTAAATTGGAATCTCCAGGGCTCTGGTGTTGAACAGAGCCTTCCCACCCCTTCCTCCACCTTGCCCCTTATTGCTTGGGCTCACAACAACTCCAGCAGTCGAGACTTGCACGTCTCTTGAACAAGAGAGATAAGGAAATCCACCTGCAAACCATGAAGTTCAGCCACTTGTTTGGTCAAATGGAATATGACCTTCAGGATTAGAACTCTGAAACTGCAATTAACCACGTAGGACACATAGGAAAACATTTCCCTGAAAGCCATTTAGTAGATACAACCTTAACTTCAAATTCTCATGTAACAAAAGAATACTTTTATTATATGCACTTCTGTATGTATTCTAAAAAAGTATTAAAAAATTTCTGTTAGTATGGGCAAGGAAATCAAGGGAAATGTGAATAATATAACAACAGGCATGTAGTTCAAAAATAGTCAAGGCAGAGAGGAATCCAGACTTGCCTTCCATGGTGAAGTGACAAACCTGCTGCCTGCCTGTACTTTGGGAATATGACTTAACTAAAAAGATGCCAGGAAATAATTTTGTTTTAAAATAAAATATATAAGTAATAAAAAATATAATGTTATCTGTAACTTCAGAAAGGTTATTCTGTTCACTGGCATAAATAATAAGAGAATCAAATGCCTGGGATTTCCTTCTGTTGGATGTTCAGAAATAAAGTAATTTGAAATAATGTTGATCAAAAAAATGTGTATGGATTGCAGCCTGCAGCAAAGGGAAAAGAAGTCTCTGGATTTTTACAAAATGTTCTACAAATATTTAAAAAGGCAAAATTTTTTCATCTGCATTCCACAGCTCCTAAATTGAACATGGTCACCTAAAGACAGAGATACATTTTTCCCACTGAAAATGGTCACCTTGAAAACACTTGTAATATTTAGCCATAATTATAAAGTGTCTCGTAAGACCTCCAAGAGCCAGGGAAATAAAATAAAAATCATGTGGAGGGAGGAGGAAGGGAAGGGAGAGGGAGCTCATGCAGGCAAGCAATATAGTGCAGAAAAGGTGGAAACATTTCTTTAGGGACTAGTTACAACCAACAAGCCTTCTTAGACATGCTCATCGACCATGTAAGCATATTCCTTGTGCTGGGCTGATAAAGGAGGGCTGCAGCAGTTTTTTTCCTTGTCTTCAATAAGAGTACACAACATTTAGAAAATAATCTGCAGGGGGAAGAGCCGTGGCACAAATAATATTTATAAGGCAATCCTTTTTAATGGAAGAAATTTCAGAGTCCTCCTCATCTCACAGTCCAATCAAGAGTGATATGCATTCAAAAAGTGGATATTAAATATGCACTGAGCAAACAGAACAGGAAAAAATGAATATTGAAATAATTTACATGTAATCAAACTACACTGAAATTAAGTTTTAATTGTTCAGTATTCCATGATGCATATGCAGATTTTAAAGTATTCAGAATATCAATCAAGTGTTTACTTACATCAAGCAATTGTATTTAAGCATACAAAACAGATGATGAAAATATGTTCAATCAGCTACAGCTCCCAACATTTACTGCTGGGTTTACATGATCACTTTTAATTCAGTTATTTCATTTAATATTTCAATTTAATAGCTCATTCTTTCATTCAATTTCTAGGCATCTTGCCCATTTCTTAAACACAATAATAATAATTATTCATAAAAGGAGCTGTTTCCTCATAAATTCTCATATCAGCAATTTTTGGAACAGAAATGGTTTTCATGCTTTTTTCCCCCTCAAAATATGTTGTTATCATCTGAAATATTTTCCTTTTAAATTAGACAATATTCAAATAAAGAATAACATCTGCAAAATGACTCTGAACCCCGTTCTGTTGGAATTCTGAGCCAGAATAATTAAAAGATTATTAGGTTAAAGAACCTAAAAAGTGTGTGGCTAGGTTGCTAAGTGGTTGATTTAAATGGGGACAGATCAGTTTTTTTCACCAACTGTTGAACACAACACCAATGATTTAGGCATGTAGCTGATTTTGGCTTCAGAGCCCTTTTACAAAACCAGGGCTAAAAGGACTTACATATTTCACAGGAAAAATTCTCATGTGTAATGGTCCTTAAAATGACAACCCTGAAATTCTATTGACCTCCAATGAGATACTTTAATGTAAAATTTCAGTAAATTCCAAAGACTTAGATTGCTGTGTAATCCATGGTGTATAAAGTGTAGTATTAGTCAAAGATTTATATCCTGCATTTTATATTGAATCCTGAATAAGCGGCACTTAAGAATTCCTGGAGAGGAATAAATACATTAAGATCTCACATTTCTTTAAAAAGCTCCAGATGAACTCCCAAAAAAACCCCACTTTAAGCAAAAGCCAACCAAAACCTGAAATGATTTTACCCTAATGAGCTCAGTAGGACGCCCTATTTTAAATAAGGTGGTTGTAGAGAACTGAATGCAGCCTGAAGACCAGGAACTCTCCAAAGAACTTATTTTATGTTTCCTCCTACACAGGTTCAGCACAGCAACTCTTCCTGTTCCCAAGGTACCCTGCCAAAACGTGCTCCAGGCAACACTGTCCTCCTCCCAGCAGGGCATCCACGGAGAAGGGCATCCCCTCCCAACAAAGGTTTGGACAAGAGGCCACGTGGACCATGCAAGCTGCACATGCCTTGATTGGCAGAACTTCTATCTGCTGAACTTTCACTGCAGCTTTTTGGGACACAGATAACCTCCTGCCTTCTATTTAACCCCAAGTGGTTGCTGATTTTCACAAAACTTGCAGCATTTGCTCATTTCTGAGACTTCTACCCTCTGTTAAATTGGCTGAGATTCCCCAATGGTTCCGAAAGTCAGCAGGAAAAGCGGCAGAAGGATCAATGGGTGCGTTGGGGAGCTCCACCCCTCTGAGATGCCAGCAGCATTATTTTGCCAGCCTCCTGCTATTATGCCACTCTGTTTTTGGATTATGAGCTCCTTTGAACAGGACACACAAACCTCTGAGGAGGGTTCACAGCCTTGTTACCTTCTAAGCCACCGACGAGGAGAAAGTGCTGCAGAGCACACCAAAGGCTAATGGAGAAACAGCCACTGGGTCTGTGTGTGTGTGTGAGTCAAGGGGATAATCCCCTAAATTGTATCCTAAATTGTATTTTAGATGCAGCAGCTCTAAAGGTTGTCCAGGTATAATCTATACATCCCTTCAGGCCCAGATTTAGCGAAGCATTAACATACGGGTTTATGACCTATAATTTTCCGTGGGCCCTAAATATGGGCATGTTAAGTGAAATGCTGGATTTGTGGCCTGAGTGACCTGTTTAAAAAGAAATCCCTCGTGGAACCTTTCAAAGGTCATACACAAATAGGTCCCAGGTAAAGTCAGTGAATAAACTATGAGAAAATACAATATACAAATACAAAAATACAAATATCTCAAGGCACCCAAAATTTCTGTCACTTGAAAGATACTCTCAAGCTACATTATTTCTGACCTAAAGGAAGGCCACCCATAACTTTATGGATTATTGGGCGTAGAACTGAATGCCCTTCACATCAAAGGGTACTCTCTGGTTTGAAGCAAGGAAGCAAACAAGCAAACCAAATTAAAAAAATAGGAAGAGAGAGAAAGCTAATAAGGGGAGCCAGACAGTATGACTCTCTGGCCAGAGAAAGCCCTTGAGGGCTCTAACTGGCTGTGAATCTTGAGGTCATTCCCAAACCAACCATAAAAAAAGTTAATAATCTCACTATGTGATTCCTATCTACTAGGGTGATATTCTGCTCCAGGAAACCAACATGTATGAAATAGTTCAGGTGACTCTGCCCTACACACTTCTTCTCAGAGTGTCTTTGAGTCAGATTTTCAAATGAACCAAGCTAATTTTTGAATGAAGTAGTTTAACAATAAGGGAATAATTTAAACATTTAAAATACATACTTAGCAAGAAATAGTTTAGATGTATCAAATATTCTGGAAAAAGCAGTGGGTCTAGGTATAAAAAAAGATATGTCACTTATTTGTTGAACTTTGCTCAAATTAATTATAAACCAGCACTATTGTAACACTCTGGAACTGCCTCATACCTACACTGAAAAACATTTGTTTAAAGATCCTGATTCTGTGAACATTTATGTCACACACTTCCCATGTGATGCTGATCATTCACGTTGGCTTGTGCTCCTGCAGGATGGGCCACTGAAGAGTAGGACTGCATCCCCTTCCTACTGGGAAGGAGAATTCTTTTCATATCTGTCAAGTGCTCTGAAATTTTCCAGAGCAGGTCTGGCCATAAAAGTCTGGACAACAGAAATTTATTACTGTCATAAAAGATTATTACATAAATTGAAACCATCACAATTTGTATCTTTTTAAACCAGATCCTGTCTTTTCTTGCGATCTGTACTTCCTTTCAGCTTCCTACACTCCTAATTTCCTTTTTCACACTCATTTTCCTTCAAGAGGACATATTTGGTTGCCATAGCACCTTGCATTTTATCACTGTGGCTTTCCTTCAGGTTCCTCTAAGCTGCAACCAACACCCACCCAGCAAACAGAGGCTTCCCCCACCCCCAAACCTCTTCATTCCTCCAACCTCTCACTACTTAGTAACTTCTCAACAGCCTATCTTTATCTTTAAATACAGACACACTCCAACATACTCTTCCAAAGTACTCTGGGCTAAAAACAGGTGTTAATTAAAAATGCTGATAAGAGTCAGTGACACCTGTTGTTTCACATTTATTTTACTCAACCCTGTCTGTTAAATCCTAGCCTTTATTGCATTAATTCGCTTCTGCTTTTCTTCTTTTCCAGCTTTATCCCTCTCACTCTGGTGATCATGTAAACTTAACAGTATGTCTTGAAAGCTGGATTTTATTGAGCAAACATATCAGCATGTCTACACACTAAAGACAGCTATATAACAGAGGCCCAGTATCATCGCTGTGGTTAAGGATGAGTTGCTGCCTCTATAATAAATCCCCATTGTATACGTGTGATATCTCTGCAATTTCGAGCTGCAGCAGATGGAAATTTGGTATTAAAGTTAAGATGAACAGGCCCTTTTCCTCCTTGGCTTTCTATGAGGTACAGGGCCAATTCTCCCTCATGCCTGACGTTGGATAAGATGTGCTTTTTTAGTGCTAAGGCTTCTCAGAGAAAATACATTAGCTCAGTATTTTCTAAAGCTGGCTGCCTAAAGATGAGTATCTCCTTACAGAATCATGGTGCAGGGCCAAATTTTGAATCACTTGCTGAGTTATGGGCCCATTAGAGTATATTTACCTTTTCCATCTGTGTTTGTCAATAGCCAAATTATTTCTTTATAATAAAATAATGCAGTGGTAATGCTGATAAAATTCCCCCATGTCACAGCTCCATTGCAGCAAACAGCTGCAGAAGAGACAGACAAGATATTGTCTGGAACTTTGTAAGAATTTTGGCACATTTTTGAGGGAGTAAAGGGAAAACTGTGGAGTCTGATGTGCTTTTTCTACACAGCATCATATCCAGAACATAAAATATAGGAACAGCCTTTTGCTGAGACTGAAGGAACTCCTGACCTAATCCCACACCATTAACTAGGAGAGAATGTTAGGACAGGACAAACAGATGGTGACACTTCCCTGAGCAGTCTCCTGGTCTCCAACAATTTCTGGTTCAGGGATTTGCTGAGCCAGAGGTGCTTTCCAGGCCAATGTTCCTCAGTGAATTCCTCTTCTCTGAACCTCCCCTTTGAGCTCACATACAATTTTATCATCCACAACATCCTGTGGTAAGGAGGCTCATATTTAATTATACATTATGTGAAGAATCACTACATTTTGAAACCACCACACGTTAGCTTTGCTTGATGACCTCTATTTTTTGTATTAGAAGAAGCAGTGAGCAGTCATTTACTGTGCTCTTTCTCCCTAGCACTCACCATTTAATAGATCTCTATCTCTGCTGCCTCCTCTTTAGGTCGAGGAGTTCTAGTCTATTTAGCCTTTCCTTTCACTAAAGCTGTTTCATGCCTTTAATCATCCTGGCTACCCTTCCTAAACCTTTTTGAGTTCTACTATATTCTTTGACAGATTATGGGACTCCAAAACTACACACGAAATTCAGGTGAACTGAAGTTCACTGTTTTCTTTTCTAGTCCTTTTCTAAGAATTCCTAGTTTGCAAAGTGCTTTTTGTAGTTCTGCTGAGCACTGAACTGAGTATTTTATAGCTGCAGAATTATAGGACCAAATTCTTCTTCCAAAATAATGCTGAACTCAGATTGCATCAGGTTACACACAAAGACTGGAGTCACACACCACTGTGTAGAAAGGCCTTCACTTTGAATTTATTTACATTTAATTTTATCTTCAATTTTGGCACTATGTTACTGCATCCTGTGAAGCCCTTTTGCTGTTCTTCACAGCAGGTCCTATTTTTACTAGTGTTAATAATTTAGTGTCATCAGCAAATGCTGGCAGCTCACTATCTGCTCCTTTGCCAGGTTACTTACAAGTATAGATCTGCTATACTTATAATTTCCATTGGTGACCTCCATGACAACTGACCATTTACTCTTACTCTGTTTCTTACCTCTTCATTAATTACTTATCTATGAAAGGAAAGCTTTCCTCTAATCCTGTGGCAGCTTGGTTTCTTTAAGACATATTGGTGGAAAACCTTCCAAAAAGGTCTTCAGTGGTCAAACTTTCATCAGTAGCAGCTGTACAGCCATTACTCACATGATTGCTGACATCAAAGAATTTGGAGGTTTGAGACATGACTTGCCTTTACAGAAATCCTGCTGATTCTCCCCCAATATGTTAGTTAGTTGTCTGTGTGTTCACACATTTTTAAAATATAGTTTCTACTGATTTCACTGGTGCAGAGGCTGGACTTACAGGGCACTGTTTTCCAAGGTCTCTCCAGACTGTTTTAAAAACTGACTTAATATTTTCCATGTTTCTGTCCCCAGGTGCTAAGCTCATTCTAAATGTGAGGTTACACACCACAGTGTGTATTTCAGATGTTTTATCCTTTACTACATTTAGAAATTCTGCATTAATTTTACCTAGTGCTGGTCATATATTACCATTTGTCTATCTCTAGCTGATACTTCAGCACTCACCAGTGTAAACCAAGAAACATTCCCATTCTCTCCTATCGTGGCCAACTAGTCAAAAGGAGATTTTTAAAGAGATCTGCATGCCTGTCTGCTTTTTGTATCTTTTGTTGTAAATCTTCCTTGATATAAGTTTTTTTAGTCCATATGCCTCTCTCATTCTATTACAGAAACTATCTGAGCATCTAAGACCTTTCTGTTAACTGGCCAGTAATAATGTGATACAGGAGCTCGGCATTTACAGTGCAAATCATTCCATTTATCTTCAAACAGCTTACCTTTACATGGCTAATTTAAGCTAATTAGGTAGGCTCCTTTTGTAGTTAATTGATGGGGATAGGCCCTGACGTTTGACCTTATCTGAGATATCTCCCTTCAATGGGATTACTCATCCTTTGGGTGCCCATGTCTTTATCCTAACTACAGAGGGAGCCCAGATGAGCATGTAGGACACATAAATTCTGCATTATTAAGGCATGAGAGGTGCACCCCCAAGACACTACATCCAGTTATTGGACAAATGACTATTCCTGACTTTTTTCTATATTTTCCTTTTGGTGTTCTTTCCTTCACAGGCTCTTGAAGAAGAGCTCTCCTCGAGAACCATAAAAGGCAGATCTGCATTTGAAGACAGAAAGCCTAGGGCTGCCTATTCAGTTAGCTCTTCCTGCAGGGCACTGGATGGAAATGGGAGAAAAGTCAGCAAAAAGGCTGAGGAAGTGAGAGAAAACTTGATCTGATGAGCTGAGAACAAGCTATTCACAACAGAATATTGCTAGATTGCACATACAGTAAAGGGAAGTGCAATGGTGGGGCTCGGGAAGACTTTGAAGATGAATGGAGAAAAAGTGTCTTGGTAAAGAGATGAGACATGAATTGATCTGGAAAGACTTCAAAGAAAAAAATAAACCTTAAATTCAGTTCTTGGTCAGGACCTCGAATTAGGGATTTTTTGAGTGCCACTCTAAAAGAAGATGTTATTAGTGACTAGGTGGAGTTGATGGAGAGGGAGAAACTGATGACCTGGGAAGGCTGACTGACTTACAGCAGCTGCTCAAGGATGGAGATATGTTGCTAAGGACTAATTTTTGAGGGTTTTGTCCATGAATATGATATGTTTGCATTGTTTCTGCACTCAGTGTATGCCCAAAGCCCTTAAGATTTCAGGGAAATTGCACAGCTGGTACAGCAGGAAAAAGCCACCTTACGAGGGCAGATTATCAGTTACACAGCACAACAGTGGTCTCCATGTGGGCTCAGCTTCTGAGAGTAGCAATATCAAAGTCAGATTAACCAGCATGTGGGAATAGATTTGGCACAAACAACATCAGCCCAGCGTAGCTATTTCGTGTTCCTTTTTCCTAGTGCAGTCCCATGGGTGGGGACACAGCAGAGAACTGGATGACTTCTGGCACTCTGGGCCACCAAACTGCATCTCTTGCTGGCTGTGCAAAGTGGCTCCAGATTACAGCAGCTCTGGGACTGCTCTAAGTGTGTGTAAGGGGCCATTCTTCCCATCCTCCAAGCAATATCTCTCCCGTTAGGTTGGGCAACAAATCTTGCCCAAATCTCTGGCAGCGATTTGTCACGGTTTATCCTCATGGCATTTTGTTCTCAAGCAATTATTCGTGTAATTCATTGTCCCCCCACCCCAATATTTTGCTCATTATTTCTTATATTGTAATTACTGCTAGAGAATTAAATCCTGGAGTCATTCCTGTAGCATCAAAGTATGTGACTGAAATTGAAAACTGTGTTGGAGCTGGTTTAAGGAAAGATATCATTAACAACATAGGACTGAAACAAAGACAGTCTAAACTTTTTATGAGATCTTTACCCTCTTTAACTGCAAAAATAACCTGGTTCTATTAAATAGGTGCCTTTATTTCTTGTTTCTAAAACAGGTCAAGAAGCATGACCAGGGGAATCTTTTCATGTGTAGTTCCATCACAGCAATATAAATTCTCATTTATCAGTGCCGTGGTAATATGAAAACCTTTGGTTTTGATCGTTTTTCAAAAGATGGCAAAAAAATGACTCTTCAAAGTCCTCTCCAAGAGGTGCTACTTTAGTGAAAATGCTACTACTGAACTTACTCCCATAGAGATGAGTTCTGTTCATGTGGCCACCATAGAGAACCCGACTGCCATCAATGATCATTTTATCTGAAGGCATAATTTAATGCCTAATAGGTTACCTTATGAATATAAAAGACATCCTTCGTCCTCACACATGTAATCATTAATGTTTGTACATATTTTGTGACACACTGTGTACCAATATAATTATAGATTCTACTTCTAGGGTGCTCTTAAAAAGGATCATAAAAGCTCTTTGCTCACCCTGTCTCTCAGTTCCATACAGCTGGCATCAGATGGGATTGGGAACTATTCCTATGGAGATGGGGCATTTTTTTCACCTTTGATTTAGGGTCCTATTTAGGATGGAAATGCTCACAGTGAATATCTACCTTGGAGATTGCAGTGTAGTGATAGGGGAACCTGCTTACCAAGGGGGTAGTTAGTACTGCATTAGTGATGCACCTGCAGGGCAAAAGAGCTTTATTTTAGCTTTTCAAAGGCTGGCTTGGACTTAAGTGATAACTGTCTGTGTCCAGGCATCATGTCCTGTAGTGTAGCAGTGCATTTCAGAACTCTTGGATGGTGAAGTGGTTCACAGAGATCCGTGGTGGCTGGGAGCAGGTCTCCCCTGATGCTCATGACCACTTAACTTCTCATTTTCTTCAAGAGTGTTTATTTACAAAGGAGCCCTATCAAGTCCTGTGTGCAAAGTCACATCACTTGATGAATGTTCTGCCCAATACAAAGATAATTTTTTGCATTTACCCAGTAGCATCTTACATGGAACACTGCAAAGAGTAAAACACTTCTGAAATTTCTGAAGGAGTGAAAACAGCAAAAGTAAAAACATGGTGGAGGTTCTCATTTTCGGATTCATACAAAGGAGAATCTTTCATGAATCCATCCAAAATTCTACCACTGAATGTGATCAGAGTTGCACTTTTCTCTTGAAAGATGAAAAGGCACTATGTTGTTATTTACATCAAAGCTTTGCTTTGTAGATAAACATATTTGTATATGTGTACTAGGGGAAAAAAAAAAAACCAAATCTCATTCTCTTAATGAAATTATCAGATTGAAACCTGTAAGTAGTTTTGAATCTTAGTATTTTCCCGTGTAGGGAAAAAAAAAAAAAAAGGAAAAACAATCTTTAAACTGGGGTATTCACAAACACAAAATCAGAATTACAAAGGAGGAAAGGGCACAGCAGAACTGCAGAACTGTGGCTGCATCTTAATTCTGCGACTCCTGCGCTGCATTTCAGACTTCACTTTCAAAAAATGGAACACAACAGAGCAGGCGTGTGTGTTTGTGCCTGCGTGCCCGTGTCAAACAAACAAGATAATTTCATGCAGTAGAAAATGTGACAAGCACAATTTACGAATGCTTGATCAGAGTGAGGCAAAGCCGTGAGTCAGCGATGCCACAGCCGAGGAGTGAAAAACTGTTCCAGGGAGGCTGCAGCTGCCCAAGGCTTCCCAATAAATCCACCTCTGCTCAACATTTTACATAATGATATAATGCCTTGCATTATTACAGGCAGTGACATCATAATAAAATACCAGAGTGCTACTGAAGTGGCAAGGAACACCTCAGATACATTTCTGTGCTTGTAATTCAGTTCCTGTGTTTTTTAATTATAGATAAGGATTTAGAGTGAAAATAATTATTCGTTCCATAAATACTGTTGTAATGGATCCCTGGCATATAATTAAGAGGCCTTTAATTTTAATTTTGTGTACTGAATGCTTGGGTTTGGAGGTATTCCATATTTTACATTCAGGGCCTATACCTGCAAAGCTCTAAGCTTCTATTTTGGTGGAAGCTGAAGTTGATGTGTGGTTTGCAAATTTAAGAACTTTGCTTTTTTAATGATGGATACAAATAATATGGCTGAGTCCAGTACTCAAAGAATTGCAAAGAATTTTCTCTTCCTTCAATTTGCAATCTGTTTCAATTGTGCAGTCAGTGTTCCTTTGCCCATCTGAGCTTGGAGGGAGCATCTTCTTTCTAAAGTGCAATCATGCCTAAAGAGGGAATCATAGCATTCAGCATTTTCTAGAAACTGACTTCACTGATGGCAGAAAAACAGATAGCCTATAATCTCTCTGATAAAGTGAAAATGGATGTCCCCAGTTATTTGCAACTGAACATACAACCTTTTGGCCTACAGCAAAGAGTAAAATCCCTGGCACATGATTTTTACTAGGTGAGGATAGCCCTTCTGAAAAGGTGACTGTATTTTTCCTCAGTTCTAGTAAATACAGACACTCACATCTTTAAAAGTACAACAATAAATGGCACTTTTTTGGCAGGCTCAGCAGGCAGGTCACAGACTGTCTCAGCATGTAGAATGAATTAATATTTCTCTCCTGTGAGCTGGTCCTTCTAAAAAGGCTTAAGGCAGATTGGTGGGGTATTCAAAGGAAAGCTGGAGAGGGGGGTGAAAACTTTTGTTTACATGAACATTTTTCAGATTTAGATCTCGAAACATTTAAGTTTTAATCTTGTATGAAAGGCTCCACCCTTCCCTGTCCATCCCTGATGTGTCTGGTCTCCTCTACAGCCCACCACACACCCCTAAGCTGCCCTTCCCCATCTGCCTCTGTGCTGCCACTCTGCCCTTCTGGCAGGACAGTGCACATTCCCACAACTGCCTTCAGACCTTTGTCCCCAACATCTTGTCTTTTATTCATCTCCTAACCCCACTTCCCTGACTCTTCCTCCCAAACTTCTGAGTTCTTCTCCTTAGTTCCTTGTCTTCTAGGTTTAACTTTTGTGAATCTGCTGCTTGTCCTTTCTGAAGCCCAAATGAACTGCAGAAGGCCCTGCTCTGTGCCAAGAAATACTTTTTGAGTATCAGCCACTATTTTACTGCATATAATTTAGGAAGCACTATGCTTCCTCCACATCTTGCTGCAGTAGGGTTCAAAATGACCACTTTGCTTTTGAGTGCTCATGCTCACAAGAGAGTAACAAATGCCCCCTAATGCTGCATCAAGTTTACAATCTCACTTTACAGGGCTTCTGTAGCCAAGTCTTCTGGTTTGGTCATGCAGACACATCTGTTGTGATGAAAAAAATCACTCTGAGGAGATACATTAGCTATTTGTAACTAGCCTGCAAGTATTCAGTGCTAAATGAAAAAGGGTAAAAGAGTGAATAAATCAAATAATAGAATCATAGAAACATCAAATATCCTGAGTTGGAAGGGACCCACAAGGATCATCAAAGTCCAGCTCCTGGCCCTGCACTGGTCAGCTCCAAGAATCACATCCTGCACCTGCAAGCCCTGTTCAAACACTGCTTGAGCTCTGTCAGGCTTGGTGCTGTGACCACTGCCCTGGGAAACCTGCTCCAGTGCCCAACCACCCTCTGGATGAAAATCCTCTTCCTAATATTCCATCTAACCCTCTCCCAGCACAGCTTCATGCCTTTCCCTCGGGTCCTGTCACTGGTCACCAGAGTGAAGAGATCAGTGCCTGCCTCTCCTCCTCTTTTCACGAGAATGCTGACCACAATGTTTCTTCTTCTCATTGTAAATCTCAATGTTTCTTCTTCCCTCAGTTTCTTCTTCTCCAGGCTGAACAAACCAAGTGACTCTTCTGTCTGCCAGGGCACAGCCTGCCATCAACCAGGATCCCCAGGTCCCTTTCCATGGCACTGCCCTCCAGCCTCTCATTCCTCAGTCTATGCATCCAGGGTTTCACCATCCCAGGTGCAGAATTTGGCACTTGCCCTTGTTAAACTTCCCATGGTTGGTGATTGCCCACTCCTCTCATTTGTTGAGGTCTCTGCAGCATCTCCCTGCCTTGGAGGGAGTCAGCAGCTCCTCCCAGTTGTGTGCTGTGTGTGAACTGGCTCTGTGTCCCTCCCAGTCCTGCATCCCCGTCCTTTATGGAGATGTTGAAGAGCACAGGGCCGAGGATGGAGCCCTGCAGAGCCCCAGCAGTGACAGGTCCCCAGTCTGATGTCACCCCGTTCCCTGTAACCCTTTGTGCCCCAGCCATGAGCTCAGCCAGCACAGGATGTGTTTGGCCAGCTGGGGGATGGACATTTTGTCCAGAAGGATCCCATGAGAGACAGTATCCAAAGCTTTACTGAAATCCAAAGTGTAACATCAGCTGGCTTCCCTTGATCAGCTGGGTGCAGATCAGGTTTGATAAGCAGGGCTTGGAGCTGTGCTGGCTGTGACCAGTGGCTGTCTTGTCCTTCAGGTGATTTCAATACCTCCATCAATAACCTTCTCCATAATTTACCAGTCACTGAAGTGAGTCTGACAGGCCTGCAGTTTCCAGGGTCATCCTTCTTGCCCTTCCTGAAAACTGAGACAATGTTTGCCAGCTTCTGGTTAGCTGTGACCTCTCCAGATTCCCAAGACAATTCAAAAATCATGGAGACAGGCTCACAATGACATCAGCCAGCTCTTGGAGTGTTCTCAGATGAATCCCACCAGGCCCCATGGACTCATGAGGGTGCAGCTGGAGCACTGGAATGGTCCTCAGGGCTCAGTTCAGCACACTGGGACCCCCTTACCCCATCACTGGTGCTGAAGACAGAGACAAAGAAAGCATTAAGCATCTTTGCCTTATGGCCCTGTTTGTGAGGTGACATCCTCATCCTGTAGCAGGCTGATGTTATTTCCGCACTGTTTTTTGAGATTGATACATTTAAAACCCCCTGGTTTAATGGTGTCCCACAGTTCTGGGCAGCTTCATCTCCAGCTGAGCTTTGGCCCCACAAATTTTCACCCTGCAGTGGAGAACAGCATCTCTGTACTCCTTCCATGTCACCTGAGCTTGCTTTCCCTGACAAACAGGCAGTGGGAGGAACTCCTCATTTTCAGTGTCCTCACTCATAACATGGTGACCTGAGAAGGAAGGAGCATAATTCCCTTCTCACTTTTCCTCCTGAACCCACAGCTGTAAATCAGGCCAGCAGGAGTGCCTTGCACACTCACAATCACAGAGCAGCAGCTGCAACTTTCATGTGCCTGAATTAGTGGGCACTGTGCCTCCCTATGATCCTCCTAGACATTGCATCATGCCTGCATGGCATTCACTCACCCAAAACCCATGGTTTACCATTCCCCAGCAAATCTGTAGTTCTCTCTGCTTAGCCTACATTTAAATCATTCTAGTCACTTAAGAAAACATCTAAAAGGAAATAAACACCAATTAAGGCACAGCCACTTTAATGCAATAATGATCAGCTCTGAACATCATTTCCTTGCTTTCTATCAGATAAATCTCCCATATTCGAACATTTAATTTTGTACTTAGATTATGTCTTCTGAGATAAGCTTTAAGCATTACCATCTGTTCTGCAGCAATCACATGATCCTATCACTTTGATTCGGTTGAATACAAATCCCTTTGAAAACAGGAGAACAGCAAAATAACACATTTGCTCCAAAATCTGCCACAATTATAGATTGTTGCAGGGTTGCTTTACAGTGGGAGGTACAAGCCATGAGGAGACTCTTGTGCACACCTCCTGCTGTGCCCCACGCTGTCCAGGCAGCACTCTGACACTGAAGGTTCTTGTTTTAGGAGGGTTGAGTCAGTGTTTCAGCTGCAGCCTCAAGGGCTGGCAGCTCAGCCAGGGCCCCATGCCTCTGCATGCCTGCTAGCACTTGGAAGCAAATCCTGAGTCAGAGGGGAGACACCTTTCTCTTGCAGATGTAAGAGCACTGGGGTTACACCTCTCAGCAATCTCTGAGGCGTTTTTTCCTGCATCTGCCCTCTGCAGGCAACTGGCCCACGGCCACAACAAGTTGGCCACTGCCACAAGAGCATCTTCCCTGCTGGTTTCTAGGAGAAAGGCAATAACAGAGTTTGCACCCACTGTTGTGGCCATGTGTGTTAAGAAAACTGCAGTGAAAGACTGACTGGTGCACATTATGCAAATATTGGATCATTTTTTGATCATTTTTCAACAAGGAATGATTTCCCCACTGGAATGGACCTGTTCACCAGAAAGATGATCCTCCTCAGACTCCAAATGTAGAAGACCATACAGAATACTTTTCTTCTAGATTTGAAAAGAAAGCACATTCTGTGCCATCAAAGTAACTTGCTTTGCCCATGCAGACAATGTATATACAGCCTGGATTAATCACTGCAAAGGGATGCATTTTAAGTCTTCTCACCATGTCCATCCACACTCCTTCCCAAAAAGGTGTTACAAACATTGTATTACTTAGAATGTAATTTCTCCTTATTTTCATCCACTGGATAATTCTCAAAGGGAATGTCTCAGCTGTATTTGTGAACAGGTTAAACTGCCACGTGTCAATATTTATAATGGATTGAAAAACAATCAACAACAAACCAATGCCCTATAAATTCTTGCTGAATTTGTTTTTATTTCACTTGCAATATCAGAGCAGCTTCCCTGTAAAGACAAGGTGAGGAAGTTGGGGGCCTACAGGGAAGCCAGAGAGGGACTCTGTCAGGAACTGTAGGGGTAGGACAAGGAGTAATGGCTACAAACTGAAAGAGGGGAAATTTAGGTTGGATATATGGAAGAAATTCTTTACTATGAGGGTGGTGAGGCACTGGCACAGGTTGCCCAGAGAAGTTGTCTCTGGAAATGTTCAAAGCCAGGTTGGATGGGGCTTGGAACAACCTGGTCTAGCAGAAGGTGTCCCTGCCATGGTGGTTGTAATGAGATGACCTTTATGATCCCTTCCAAACCATTCTATATAATTCACAGACAATTTCAACATTGCATTTTCTCCTCTTTTCTTAATGGCACTGAAAATTACTGGAACGTGAATTTATATATGAGAATAACAAAATGTTCAGACTTCAATGGAGCAAAGACAAAAATGTCCTGGACCATGCAGCATTCTTTTGTGTTCTAGCATCTTTTTAAATTCAGTGTTTTCTCCAAGTTTGTAAGTTCTTTCTACAACTAATCTGCAAGCATTTGGTGAATATCAATCTCTCAGAATCATGTTATCTTTTTTTCTATCAAGCTAAATGGGAAAGGGTGATTCATTTTAAGTGTATTGATGACAGAAGAGCTCTGAATAGCACTTTATCTGCATTACTCTGCTTGAAAGGAACAAAGTGCAAGTTAAACAAACATTAACAATGAATGCATTTTCTTTCAGGGGTGGTCCTTTTGGAAAACGCTAACCACATTAAAGCAGTTAGTTCTTGAAATCTGCAATTTATTTTAAGTTGACAAAAGTTGAAACTGTCACTCACCTGAGCAGGTGGTGGAAGAACCTTCTTGCATATCTGCTGATGGGGTCCCTGTACTCCAGCACTGTTCTATCCAAGAGGGGCCTTGTTGGAGCATAAAAGGTTCCAAGGCTTGCCTCAAGCTGTGCTGTGGAATTCAAACACAGCAGCAGTGAAACAAATGAATTAGTTTCAATTACAACAGGTCGCTCATGTTTGCAGTCAGTCAAATTCCTCAAGCAGTGATGAAATGCGATGTTGTCGTAGGACAGATGAAATTAAAATATGACAGATTGTACAAACACAAACGTGCACATAAACTTTGGCTTGGAGGCACAGCTGACAGTGACTTTGAGCAACAAAAGCTATCAAAAGGATAAAGAAGTCTATAACACATCAAGTTCTCACCAGCAGCCTACAACTAAAAGTGACTCATGAGACTAATACAGTGTGAACAAGATCGTCCAGTAGAGATCAACTCTCAATTAGCTCAAATCATCTTTGTCCTCTTAGGCAAACAACAAGGGAGTTCAGCATTTCAGGGATTATTGTGTCAGGTCAGCAGGTAACAGAACCCTCTTTGTGATGGCCTCGAGGTCTAAGGAACCTCCTTCGGCCCACAGTTCTTTAAAAATTTTAAATAAAAGGGTCTAGAAACCCTGAGGGTTTGACAGCATGGAGTGGTGGGAAACAGCATAACCTCCCTCATAGTCAATAAAATAAAGCCCTTTTGTTACACAAGTTCTCTCTTCTTTAAATACTTTCTGACAGCTATGCTCCACAGCTCAAGCTCTTTGGCATCTTTCTACACATTTTTAACACAAAATTATAAACAATATAAGTAAACATACAGTATATTTATGTGTCCCACATGCTTAGCTGAAAGGAAATTAAATGATCAATAATATTTTTGCTCTTTGACTTTGCCTTGAGAGTTAACAATGTAGTACAAGGCCTTATAAGCAAAAAAGGGAGAATTTGCTATATAAGTGTTTGCTGTATATTTGTGGTGCTCCACAAGCAAAATATAACCTATTGTCTCATTAGGCAGACAGAATCTCACTGATTTATCATTATTAACATTTATTTGAACTAGGCATTTCTGTATTTAGTGATAATGTTTCTTCCAAGCATAGTTACATTTGATTTTATTAGGCTTGATAGCACTAAATGTGCTAATAGTACTGTGTTAGTTACACAGGCAAACTGTTAGTAAATTAGTTTTGTGTTATCTCCAATCTAGATAGTAAGATAAGTCGAACTTTAAAGGTATTTTCTTTCAAAGCAGCAGTCAATTTAGATTAAAATAGAAAAAGAAGCCACACTCTCCTGCCATTGCTGTTTTCTTGACAGCATGTTTTGCACTTGTGAAATATTTGAACTGACATGGAATATGAGTAACTACTAGCACAGTTATACATTCATTAAATAGCCCAGCTTGATGTTGAAGGCAGGATAAAGATCTCAAAGATAACTGCCCCATCACTATAAATAAAAGGTCCCACTGGGTTTTGCTAATAAAAAAGAAAACAAATTACCATGCCAAATTTGTTAGACTTAGATAGAATAACTCCTGGATGGAATAAAATTCCTTCTGCTGTAAACAGTGTTAGGGAGCTGCATGGGGGAAACACACAGACATCTCTTTATAATGTACATATTTTTAGAAGAGTATCATATCCAGCACTTTCACAGATCCTTTTCAAAGCATGTTTTATTTACAGTCTATATGTTGTGTTTGCAACACAGAGTTTTGGTTTTTTTTTTTTTTAATCAGATCCCACAAAATGGGATAGCTGATGGCTTGGCAGCAATGTAGGACACCTTGGAGTTTTTCTATCATCAAACACACCAGAATCCTAAGTATTCTCTCTTCCCACAAAAGATGCCTGATCTCCAGCTGTCTGCCTGCTAGACTGGAGGATAACACCTTCACTAAATCAAGGCACTTCAAATCTTGAAGTCTATTGAGTTTCAAGATACACAGCAAATCAAGAGGAAGGCACCACACCAGGCTTCAGCAGAGATGGGGCTAAACCTAAAACTCATCATTTCTTCTGAGGGACCCCAGCTACTACAGCAGGGGCCCAGATTACAGTGAGGACAAATGCTATAATCCTAAAGGAGGCAGCAGAGGATAGTGTATTCAAGGCCTTTGCATCTTGTAATGAAAGAATGACCCTTTGAAAGCACCTTAAAAAACGGACTAAAATCTCTTGTCCCCATTGCAGGAGAACATCCCTCCTTAAGCTGGTGCTGTCTCAGCAGGAACATAACACAAATATTTCAATCCTGTGATAACTAACCTTTGTAACATAAGATGAATTTATAGAATGTAATGAAGTTATGGAATATAATGCTAGCACCATCTATATTAAGTAATGCCTATAGCATATATATTTATTTATTTATATATATTACAATGTGCATTATTTTAGTGTCACTACTGATACAAACTAAAATGTAGCCAACACATTGGTCCAGATTTTATTGAATTTACTTGTATACAATGACATGTGATTATGAGGCACCATAATCTGGCTGACTGGCTGGATTCTCACTACTGTCTTCTTTATACAGTCAATAATCCACACATGAACTACCAAGACATCACAAAAAATCCATTAGGAATATAAACAGTCTCTTACCTTCCCTGGCTGGTGTAAGCTTTTGTTTAAGGAGGTGGTTGCAAATGGCACTGAGGCAGATAAAGCACTGCTGACCCATCGTGTTCCAGTTCATGGTGCTCAGGACATTAATTGCCTCCTGTATCTCATCATAAGAAATGTACTGGTGGATGATTTCCACAAGGCCCAGTTGTCCTCTTGTGAACACACCTTTAACAAGAAATATTACAACCAGAGATAATGGGTTTATACTTTGATACAGGCTATGTAAAGCAGCAGCTGACTCCTTTTCAGCACAGGTAAAAATAATTGCCATAATTTGAAATTAAGTTGATGGCTTTCAGTATTAAATTTTTTATAAGAGATAGCACCTTACTGTCTTGGTATACTTAGACTGGGGGTGCTGGACAGCAGACAAAAAATCATCAATGAGCTTCACACATGGACATTGAATGAATGTAGCCAAAAGTCACTGGTGACATCACACAATGAAGTTTGGCTTAGACAAGGTAGAACAAATTTATTTGCAGTTTATCACTGCTGTAAGGTAGGTAATAAATTCACTTTCACAGCATCTCCTTCCTGTAGGGAAATACTGCTGGACAACACTAAACCCCAGCACTTGTCTCACACAGACGTAGCTTTGCATACAAGTGCAGAGCAGCTCCAACCTCAAAGCAACTCTTACTCAATTCCTCTCCATATTGCAACTCCTTTGGAACTCCCTTCTAGCTTGGCAATATCCTCTGAGTGAAGCATTTTTTTCTGAGGGGATACCATGGAAATTATCAACATCCTGATACTACAGACTTTGAATTACAGTGGCACATGAAACTAAGAACAAGCTTGCCACACAAATGTCTCTTGGCTTGTAGATCTCAGCTTCCAAACAGAAAAGGTGACTCAAAAGCTGCAGGAAGGAATGTTATTTATTTGTTACTCTGACTAACCAAATGATCATGTGACATTGGCCACACATGGCATTTTAGCAACTCCTGCTCACTTTAGGTCACTCTGATAGAGTACTCTTTATCAATACTCCTCCAAATATTAGAAAGAGACCAGAATAAATTTACTGTTTTCTCTCTCTTTAAATAAAAACATAGTTTTTAGTGATTTTTTAAATTTTATTTTTAATTTTTTTTTATTTTCTCAATTTATATTCTGATGTTGTTTGTTGAAACTAAACACATGGAAAAAGTTCTGATGAGAAAAGGAACAAGCTGAATTTCATCACTAGTATTAAAACCATAGGACTGGCTGGGGAAAACAAAGCCTGGTAAGAGAGAAAAGCAGACCTGTTATATATAAAATATACCTCACAAAACTTTCTTAACTGCTGAGAATACTGTTTGTGATGTGAAGAAATGAGGGGAAAAAAGTGGAGGAAAATATCTGAATTTAGCTTGAGGAGAAATAAACTGCTGAGAACTGGTGGTTATGGGGAAAAACCTTACATATTTGCATTTAGTAACAGAGAAGTACTTAATTTTTTAAGCATAGTTGAAGAAAGGTTTTCTATTGTATTTCACCTTATATTAGCATGTATTAAAGGACATTATGCTGGGTAACAACCATGTTTAACTTGTTAATATTTAATAGTTATGGCAGACTTTATTCTTCCTAAATGTTTAGTGATTTAAAGTATTACAGCAGCTGGGCAATCTCCACATTAACCTCTCAGTGAAGATGAAAATACTTATTTTCATGTTAATGAAATACAATACTATATTTAAAAATGCCATCAGAGGCCAGCAATGCTGAACCACTGGCACCAGTTTGGCATTATCCAAGAGCTGGTTTGACATCAGTGACAAGAAGTCATTTTTGGAAATGAGTTTGGCACTAGACACCAAAAATATTTGCCATTAGTGTTTGAGGGTATGTTTAATATGACTTTTTCCTGAAATTAATCTGGATACACAGCATAATGGAGATTCACAGAACTTGTCCAAAACCATAATGTAGCTGGAAGTTAAAAACATATTTGCCTATTTGCACTGACATAAGTTTCTTAAAAGACTTCTGTGGGAAACAATTCCAAGCCATGTGTTACTCATGGATTTTATTTCAGTCCTGAATGCCTGTCCGGGTCTTGCTGTCACGAGCCCTTAAATTTTCGCTATAATTTATTATTGCCTTTAATTAATGAATTTATTTGTTCTGCATTATTTCTTAAATAGCAGAAAGCTAAAAACTGCTGAGACTGTGAAGAGGGACTCACTAATCAACACAGTGCTCCCTTGGCAGACAGTGTGGCAAAGTGAGGAGATGAGGTGCAAAGCTGAACACCAGGATGAAACAGAGAGCAGCACATTTTTGCATGGTGGACTACAAAGAGGGAGAGAAGCTCTGCCTCCTTCTTGGAAGAGATTTTACAGTAATTATACAGAATGAATTTTAAAATGTGATAACTTTCAGCTGTAGAGGTCAACGTCTTCCCATTTGGATGCTTGACTTCTCCTGGGTGGTGAGCTTCCAGGCAACCTGCTTGGGAAAAAGAGGTGACAGCCAACTCACTGCCTAATTGATTTAGGAACGGTGCCCAGGGAGACAGTCCAATTAAGTTTACAAGCTGGCAATTAGCAGGAAAGGCCTCTAAATCCCTCTACTGAGAGCCTGCTTGCCTTGGTAGGAACATAAATGTGCTAAAGATAGCAAGGGGAAAGCTGTGCATTCTGGAAAGCTGTTGTGAGAAAACCTCACCAGGGAGGACTGGAGAAAAAGCAAGGTAGGGGTGGGCAGAGTGCCTCCTGCTCAATCCATCCCACCAAATCAGGACAGAGATAATTTAGAGGTTTGTTTTTTTTTTTTAATGGCCAACGTGCACAAACCCATCAAATAGCTGTTATAATTAGTGTTCTGGGGTACTCTGTAACTATTAGACCTGTCATTGAACTTAATGCAGCTAATTATCTCAAAATAAATGATAACCTGTAAACAGGTTTTTTTTAAAATAGTTTTTCTGAATAACAGCAATAATCTGGATCAGCTCTTTTAAAACTACACAACTATAAGTCAATCCAATTTTTTTTGTTACTATTATGTTAATATTGTTACCTATTATATTAATTTACTTTTCTGCAGTGGCACACTTGGTTAATTTTTTTAAATTTTAGTCTTTCAAATTTTTAGGTCTCTGGTAATTTTAGACAGGTTTTTCCCCACAGAAGCACATGTGTGTCTCATTCAGTAAAGAAATAAAGTAGATTTCCAAATCTTACTATCACCTAGGTTGTTATTTTGGTGTATTGTTGGCTTTTTTTTTTTTAAATAAAAAACGCTTCTTCCTAATCTCAAGAGCTTTATACAAAAGAATCATTAAAAACTCCCATAAAGATCTACAGAAGTAATCCTGTTTTCTTGGACAATGGGCAAAATGCTGAAATTTTCCAGGATGGCTGTCTGCCCTGCTGAAACACTGGCTTGGGAGTCAGAGGGTTTAAGCATGATTGTTTTTTTAGCTCTCACAATGGGCTTGCACCACTGTAACTTGCCTGACTTGAATGAAATGAATACACTCTTCACTGATGAGCCACTGCAGGGGTTTTATTCTTAGTTCAGCCACTGTGTAACTCTTGGAAAGCCCTTTAGCTTTTCTTTTTGTTTTTCTGCTTGTAAAAGGAAGTTAGTTGTGGTTTCACTCTTTTAAAGTCTCTTCATACCTTAAATGAGAAGTGCTACATAAATTCTAAAATTAGCATTATTACTTCTTTTATTCACAACTCCTTGCAAATTAATTGAGAGGCCAAACTTCTCTGAAGGTTATGAAAATCATTCTTCTCCTGTGGAAAGTCTTCAAAGGAAAAAAAAGGTGCAACTTCATGTACTGAAGCCAGGAAGAACAGAATACTGGACAAATATACCTTGTAACATGCAAAAAAAAATTGGTAAAGAAAATAGAATTACTATTCTATTATTAAATATAGCTTATTTTAACTTGTTAGGGTTATTACTACAGAATGAATACAATTCTTGAGATTATATATTACTGATTAAATGAATTTTCCAGAGGAAAAATTATTATGCTTTATTAAAGTAGTGAGGAACATTATGGGATGCTGATCAGACAGCAGATTGGGGTCCTATCCTATGAATAGGAAAAAGTATAAAGTTATTGTGAAACATAAAGAAATCCTTGGTATCTTCAGATATCTTTGGAACAATTTGCTTTTAAGGGTATGGTCCCATATACCTAAAATTAGGGTGTTAAAACCTTGTGGGATACAGATGTTTGACAGCCAGATGTGCTTAGTAACTTACCAAGTTTAAAGTGAAGCACTCCCAAGGGTCCTTTATCAAATCTAACCAACAAGAGATCGTGAACATCCACGCTGTCAGGACTGGGAAATGCCCCTGGAGGAACAGCCCACTGGATCTGGATGAGGCTGGTGGGCACCTCGCAGTGCTTACTGAACTGCAGGGTTGCCTCAGGTGAATAATCCTGTGCCAAGAGCTGGATTTTAATTGGGGACAGTGCCGTGTCAAAAAGCTGCAGCTCCCCTTGAGAGCCGCCCACCACCAGCACGGCTCCGGACGGGTGGTAGGTCATCACAGCAGGGAGCAGCTCTGCTTGGGCCAACAGAGTCACTTGGCTGTAGGCTTCGTACAGAACCACTGACGAGTCCTCACAGCCCAGCACCAGTTTGTCCTCTGTCCCATCCCTGCAGCAGCTGGTGGCCCTGGCTGGCAGGGGGATCCTGGTGACGGCGGCGCACTGGATCCTCTTCCTGACGCACTTGTAGACGCAGCTGTCGGCCATGGGCTCCTTGGCCGAGGACACCGAGTGCTCCACCGTCAGCACCTGCTGGGGCTGCAGACAGCTGAACCTGGCATCCAGGGGCTCCCACTCCGTGCGGATGTAGCTCAGCACCTGGCAAAAAACCCAAAGCCTTTTGGTACCCGTTTGTAGCGGTTTGCTCGTAAAAATTGAGCGCTGTGAATGCGCCTTCCCGCGGGTCGGTCACAAACAGCCACGTTCTATTGAGTGACAGCACTGGGATTGTGGATGTGTGGTTGGGATAGAAGTGTGTAATATCACAGGGTGGAAAACTTAGAGTTTATGGTTTTAGAATATAGTAATATATATAAAGCAAGATGGAGGATTTAGGGCAGAGGCCAGTCCTTCTTTTTCACCTTCTTCTTCATGGGTCTAAGTAGCATTTTGTAATTGGGTAGAAAAGTCCACATTTCAGGCCATAGATAGTTAGTTATCGAGTTAAGAATAAAGATAATTTAGGTGTCATTTCCTAATTGGACATTTTATCCTTAAAAGGCCCTGTAGAGAGAGAGATACATCTCCATTTTGAGTTTATTAGCTAGAAGTGCTGTAGAACTCACAATTTGTGAGACTGTAATATAGATAAGAATTAATAATGTGGGTCAGTCACATTCTCGAAATGGAGCTCTGAAATCTACTCTTTTAACACTTAAAAGGTTAATTCATTTGATTAAAAAAGTTCTGCAATAGAGTTTGAGCCATATTTGTTTGTCTGGACCTATGTAACAGGTTAGCAGAACAGAAGATAAAAGAGAGGATGGTCCTGACAGTGTTGGTAAGAGGAGAAAGGATTGATGTAAAAGAATAACTATTCACAAGCGGGCTGGGGCAAAAGTCTGAAAATTCCTGGAAAAATCTATAGTAAGTGACTCTGAGCATCAAGTACAGAGGATTTTTGATTATTTGCCTTGGGCCATGGTAACAGAAAATATTCCTTTTAGTGGTAGAAACAATGGCATGTTGAAACAGCACCTACTACACATTGCCAAATGAGTAGGTGGTAGATGTTCTTCGGTGCCATAAACTTTTAGATGCAGAAAAAATGAATTTGTGATAGCAGAAAAGCGGGGACCATTACAGGGTATTTGAAAGTTAAAAGAACGGGAGGAAGAACACAAAGCCAGAATGTGACAAAAAGACAGCAGCTGCCAAAGAGCAAGAATCTGAAGTGTGGAAACATGGGAAGTACCCTGAAGAGGTGGAAGCAGCAGTGGAGACCAGTGAAGGTTCATGTACAATGATAAATGGGTTTAAATGAGAGGTGTTGTACAGAATTTGAGCAGGGAAACCATGGGAGAAAAAGCCAGCTGTAAATAAGTTACAGATGAGCTCATGAAAAGCTATTTCATAAAAAATAGAGAGAAAACCCGTGGCCCCAGAAGAATGAGAGTAGTGGAAGTCAGTCAGAGCCTTGCTGGTGTTTGTTCATGCAGAAATAAAGAGTGGAAGGAAAATGTGAACCTGAGCCGAACCCTGCCCTCATGTATACCCACAGCAATCCCCACATTGTAAATTAGAGCTGCTGACCTGCCACAACTTTTGGAAGACCCTTGAGTCCAGGTGGTATGAAAGCACAGAAAGGGGTAAAAAATGTGATTAAAAGGCAGAGAGAGGATGAGGAAGGAAATCTAGAAATTTCAGGGTGAAAACAGAAAGGCACACATAATGTTAAAGCAATTTAAATTTGATTTCCACAGATCACAAGACCAACTGAATATGCAATTTAGCCTTTCATCCTGTAAAGGAGAATAAGAAATTCAGATTTTTTTTGGCATACCACCCATTACTTCTAAAGTAACTGATAAATGTATAACCAAGCTTTTTGGGATGTTGATAGAACTGATTAGGATGTTTTGTTCTGACAGTTTACTTATTTTGTCAGCAAAAGGGTTTCTCATTCAAAAGAAAGAAAAAAAAAGGATTATTGGAATTCTCTGGCTGGAAACCAGATGACAATTAATAGAAAAGTCTTTGCTACTTTTAGATAGCTAGGGATGTGCAAAGCACCTGATGCAGAAGCCAATTCACCCAACCTGTGAAAACCACATTAACCAATCTCAACAGAGATCCATGAAAATATGTATCAAAGGGGAAATAAAAGATTACATTACTTTTACAGTCTGAAAAACATTTTCTCACCTCAACCATTCCCTCACCAATGGCTTAGCCTCTGCAACCAGTCATTTTATGCCCACAAAACCTTGCAGTAACTACTGTGCAGATGTTAGAACTGCTGAAGTGTGTTTATTAGGGTGTTAAATTGCCTGGCAAGGAAACTCCTAAAAGAGGTTATTGTGGACAAAGGATTACTGTGACCACAGAGTTCTCTAACCCCAAATAAAGACAAAGTGAAGCGTTACTGTTTGTTCTGCAGTTTTCCCTAGGAGTATGTACAGAGACACAGGTAGCTCTCTTTCAAATGTGTGAAGCAGAAATCTTGCCCAAGCAAGTCTTTAAAGCTTCCCTAACTTCAGTGAAATGAGCCTTGAGGCTCTCTGGGACTCACATTTCTGTCTTCCTGTGGCGAGTTTCAATGTGCTGCATTATTCTGCCACATATTTTGACCTCAAACCAGGATTTTTCTCTGGACAACCCTTCAAAAGCTCCAAGAAAGTCATGGAGATCCACACAATAATCAGGCCTATGAGAGATGACAGCCTGAAAGCACTATTAAATTCTGAAGAGAGATTGGCCTTGAAGGTTAAGGCAACAGAGAAGAAAATATGTGAAACATGGGTTTTACAACTCCATGAGAGTGACTGGAGGAAAACAGCAATGGAATAGTCACAGAAAAATAAATGTTGCCATATGATTGTTTGAGAGTCAACAAGTAAACTCCACCCATTTTTGGGATAATCATTCTTAAAAAGTAGGACAAAATGATGATCACTACCTTGAATTCCAAAATTCTTGCATTTTGAAAGACTAATCTAATAGTCTTGAGATAAGAAGCTTCCTAGCCTTCCACAGTTTTGAGAGCAAATCCTTGAAATGAAGTCTAGGGTAGGTCTGGTTGCTGTGTACAACACAATTCTAAACAAGGAAAAAGTCCCTGCAAGGAGAGAAACTCTTTGTTGCCTTTCAAAACATAAGGTTTGGCATAATCTTTAAACACATCAGGCTTAGAGGAAAGCTTTCTAGACACTGCTGTTCAAATTCTGGCTGAAAACAAGAGAAACATTTCTCTTGCTCAGATTGGAACAGATAAGCTGCTTCTCATGCATCAGTGGCCTCATGTGCCTCTTGCAGGAAGAGAACCAAGCCGAGAGACCTCTTTGTTCTGCCTTCCAGTCCTGCTGAATGTATCTGGTATCCAGCATTCTGAAGGGGAAAAAATGAACATTCTGTTTCATCTGAGAGGGAAGATTTGGGTTTCTCTGTCAGAAGAGAATTTTATTATAGTTTTATTAATAGTTCTATTATTTTTAATAATTTTATTAATAGTTTTATTATTTTTAATAATTTTATTAATAGTTTTATTATTCACTCTTCATGTCGCTAACTGGAAAACTAAAGCAGAGAGACACACAACTACAGAAATGTTAATAATGCTAAGATAATGCTTTTCCAAGATAAGAAGTTTAATAATCAAAATGGGCTTTTTTTTTTTTTTCCCCAAGAAGATGGTATTTACCAATTGTTTTTCTATCTGTTATGTAGAAAAACAAAAAAGTACTACATGGTAATAAATGTAGTGCATACAGTGCTTTAGCTTTCCATTTAAAGGGATCCACTGAGATTCCTTCCTGATGAGCAGCAGTTATCTGGAACCTTGAAAGGTGTTCCTTTAACTGAAACATTTAACAAAATATTTGCTTATGGAATGGCAAAGCAAAAGCTGGAGGAGTTCCCTCAGAAATGGGTGGAACAGGTGTCAGATTTGTGGAGGAGGGGACAGGGCAGTGGATCTGAAAAGACAGAGCTGTAATATCACAAGGCAGGGTGTACAGTCCATTCAATGTTAAATACCTCCCATAAATTCCACTTAGCCTTGCATTTCAAGAAAAGATTTCTGGAAGTATTTTGCATGAAGTAAAACCAATTACTTTCTTTAAAATAAATACATTAAAAAATTTAAAACTTTTATGAAAATTTAGACATAAAATTTTAATTTTTTTTTTAATTTTATGACATGAATGCTACAAAAATACAGTACCTGCATTTAAATACTGTCCATGTAATTTATACATATTTCCTTTATTAATGTAGCAGTCATGCACCACTACTGCTCATTTATATTGTTTTCCCCTTGCAGTACTGCCCTGGACTCTGCCTCAGTTCATCAGCAGGATGAGGGATGCTACACATGCCAGGTCCCTAAATCCTAGAGCTGGGAATCATAACAATCCAAGGAAAAGAATCTGCTAATCTTTGTAAATGAGAGGCCTGCTATGCTATTTAAAATGCTCTCTTTCATTTTATGTTTGAGAGAAATAATAGTGCTAGCTTGTATCACTCTTCTCAGTGAAAATCTTTGAACACTTAAAATTGAAGTATTTTGCATACAGTGCTGGGAAAGGATAAAGTCCACATAGCAAAACAAGCAAGAGTTTTAACCAGCAGTTCTTAAGCAGAAAATTGGCTTACCAGGCAGATGAAAAAAAGAAAACAAAAGAAACAGAGAAATAAGCTTGCTGTGACTGAATTATGTGTCTTTCAGATGAGAAAAAATATGTTTGATTTATTTTATGGATGTTAAAAAAGTGCTTATTTGATTTCACACAGTGAGGCTCCAAATAGCATCAAACATTTGAATTAGAAATGTAAAGTGGGAAAAGTGTGGTCCACACCAGAGTAAAGTAGTTTTAAATATGGCCCAGTGAAGTTGAAAGGGAAAAAACCCCTGTTTTAAAACATTTCTAAATAAAAATGGAAGGCTCCTGCTCTAGGTTACTTATTTGGCTTCATTGTATCTACAGACCTACATGCAATCTTATTATTTAAATCTCCAGTCAACACTTATTTTTATTTTCTTTCAAAATTTATCATCATCATCACCTTTATCCTGTATTATTCATCGAACTTCTAACCCAATGTGACACTGAGGATTTCACATTCTTTGCTGTGTGTGTGTGAGAGGCATTTCAGCCATTCAGACACACAGGGCAGATGTTTTTCTGAGCACTCCAGTAACTGTAGGACAGCTCACACAGAAAAGATCTGCTGTGCTTATTTCACAAATCCCAGGCACAATGTGAAAGCAATAACTATTAAATATTATCTCTTGGGAGAAAGAAAAATAATACTCTCTCTCTCAGGGAAATTATTTTTTCCACAAGATTGAAGTATAATTTCAGTCATTCCCACTAGCACCAAATGGAGTGAAAATAAGAATGGCGAAGACAAATGCAAAGTGCTACAGTAACTGAGCCCTGGCAGCAGCACCTCCTGTTAATTTGTGTTTGCAGAATAAAGTTCATGTTGATTTTAACATGACTTTCTCCCAAAGCATTTAATCCAAAGATGATTTCACATCAGATCCTATTCATTCATAGCAAATTGCCTGAAATAATTTCTGGAAGATTCCTCTTCTGGTTTCGAAATCAAAACGCCAGCATTATCTCCACAGGGAGACAATTTAAATAACATTCTTTGATCCTTGATACTTTAAGGTTAAAAAAACCCAAGAAACCCCAAACAAAATAAATCAAACCACCCCCCAACAATTAAATAAATAAATTAGAGAATGGATGAGTTTACTGGAGGAAACCCATGCAGACAGGAAAGCAGACTGATGTCCCAACAGACAAATACTCCTGCAGCAACATGATTGCACATGCTACCAAGAAAAGCACTTTTATTTCTTCAAGGGACAATTCTTCCCCAAATCTTACAGCATTCAACACAGCAAACACTGATCTCAGAAAAATTAATCAGTAAAATAAGTCAGGATTTGTGGGGAAAAAATTATTTCTGTTTGTAGAGGAACAGTGGTTACCTGTAGCTTTAATAGCAGCAAATGCTAAAAGTACAAAGCCACGTGGCAAAATCCAAATCGAATTTCTAGTGTGTTTAAAAAGTAAAAAGCATTTCCTTCCCTGGATTGAAAAGCTGCTGAAGCACACAACGCCCCAAACACTCCACGTGCAGCGTGAATCATCCCAACACAGAACGTGTAGTTACAGGTGATGATCATGATGAGGGCTGCAGTTGTCTCATCCCAGAGCTATTCCTGCCCTCATCCTAATAAATACTCCTCTGGTGGGCAGCCAGGATCACTCAGAAAATTCTTCCAGGCAGGAAGCAGTACCACAGAAGTGCCCATTTGCCTTTGCTGTGCCCCAGCAGCTGGCAGGTTCCTCTGTGGTTTCTGTAGGTCAGCACTGAGGTGATGGCTGTGGGGAGCACCCATTCATTTCCTTGGGCTTGGTTCCATAAACCCAACGTGCCAAACAGCTCTTGATGGTCTTGTTATTCAGCAATTTCTGGTTTTCTCCTAATTCTAGATAATAATGCTATTTTATCCAGCTGATACTACTATTTTCAAGTAAAATGTTGCTGGTATTACTTGACAACACTTCCTTTTGATAACTGCTCTAAATTAAGTTCACACTTCCCATTCTTCTTGTATTGACAATAATCTTTCACTGGGAGCAAATGAATATTACTGGTCAAATATGATAAATATGGATTTACTTTCATGAATAGCAATGGCATCTCCAGTCTTTATTTCAAATCTATACCTGAGGAATACTACAAATGGCAAGGGATTAGAGGCAAAGAGAGGCAAATAAGCATGATTACAGAACCACTGTATTTTTGTGGTATCTGACCCAGACAGTAACTGTTTACAAGCTGTCTAGAAATGCTAACCATGCTTTTTCTTTCACATATAAGCTATTAAATGTCCTTCAGAAGTTAAAGATGTTAAATTAAAGTCTCCCTCCAAGACTGTAGGGGAAAAACGCACCTCAGTTAAATGCAGACTGGGGGTTGATGCTAATTCTACATCTGCTGTGTTATGACATTCTCCCATCCATGCAGAGGAATTTAATCCCTGCCCATAAGGAACTCTAGAGAAATGCAACAAAAAACCTCAAGCAAAGAGCACCATGAGTGACTCATCATGGACATACAGGCTAAGGGTAGAGGAGGCAGAGTGACCTGAGCATTCCTGAGCATCCAAGAGCTGACTACATGGAACAGCCCAATTGACAAACCAGCAGGACACTTTGTTACTCATACATGACTTAGTTTTCCAAAGCCCTGGCACAGTGCTTGGTATTTTATTGATAAATTCAGGAGAAGGAATTTCATCTGAAGACACACAGAAAAGTACAGGCAAAGAATCAGAAAGGCAGAAGCAACTGAACAGTCAAATTTGGCAGCGCTGCCTTTAAAAAGAAATTTCATATATTTCTGTTACAATATAGGCCAAATTAAAATGATTATGACTTTAAGCCTAAAGCCTCAGAGAATGTTTATTATCACTATTGTGTAAAGCACCTGTGATGTGCTTGGGACTATACTAGAGTTTAAACCAGAAAAGGATAAAACAAGGTGTATCAAAAGGTGCAGAGGAATGCTGTGATTTGGAAATCTCCCTAAAACATATTAAATGAAACACACAGAGCTTTAAACCGATGGGGTGGTGTCTGTCAATTTCTTAAAAGAAAAGAGTTTCTAAAAACGATCTCAGGAAACAGAGACTGCAAACTGCTATGGTGGCATGAGGGAGATTTCTGGAAGATATGGGAAGGAATAAAACAGGCACGGGAATGTTGCTCTCAGAGCCTGGACATACAGAAGTCATGGTAAAAAAGAAGGTCTGAAACGTTAGTGGGATGAAGTTTCATAATAACTGGCACAGGGCTGGAAAAGCTTACAAAGAGCAGCCTCACATTTTAGCTCCCAGAGTAATTTTTTTTCTGTGTGATTTGGCATAGCTGCAGGGGGAATGGAGAACTGCAGGTGTGGATCAGGCAGAGGAGAGAGATGAGTCAAAGATGACCGCAAGTGGAGAGAGGTCAATTGAAAAGAAGTAAAGAAGGCAGAGCTGGAGGTAATTTAAACTTCAATTCTGCAGTGACTAATGACAGAAATAAGAAAAGAAAAGCTGTCTCAGCTACCTTTTCTCTTCACTTTCAATAGGTAGAAAATCCCAAGGGAAAGGAATCTCACTTAAATGAATATTAGTTATCAAAGTAATAGTTTCAAGACATTAAAACATTTACATCTTCCCTAATTAAAGAGAGAAGGATGCTGTTTGTAAGAGTAGCTTATTGTTAAGTGTTACTTAGGGGTTTTTCCTACAGGGAAATAGTCTGCAATAGCTTATCCAGAACAGCTATTCCACAGCTGATCCTTGAGTTTGTGCTCTTCTCCCACAGTCAGTGCCTTTTTAGTCCATATTAGAAGTGGGTAAAGATAAACTGAAAATAAAACTCCAAATACAGAAGCATCTATACAAGATGTTAGTCCAGAAAAGCTCTTACATTTTAAATACGTTTAATTAGGCTCTGGATCTTTCAGAGTATGCCCAGATAGCTTCATTTTTATGTTTCTACCTAACAAAACAAATTGGATTCAAATATTCTTAAATAGATGAAACAAAAATTAAATGAAAACATCTGCCTATAAATGCAAGCTAAGCAGGTGTCAGGAGCAGGGTCAGCTTGTGGCTTTGTCCTTACTCACAGCTTACATTCCCACCTGTAGATGAGGAGTTTTAACTTTTTCTTTGAGGAAAATATCAGTCCCTGATTTGACCAATACTCCTAACAAAAATTTAATCACCATCTGGGCATAGCTAATATTTTATGAAAAACACTTGAAAGAGATGTAAATTGCCTATCAGTTAACATTGCAGACAATGCAGAATAATTGCACCAGACATACATGCAACAGTTATAATTGCTAATTCAGGTTAGAGTTTTGAGTGGAACTCTGACACTTCTATTTTCAGTTTCAGCAGCAGCAAAGCTATTTCATGATAAAGACACAATTTCCTGGCTACATTTCTCAGGCTGACAGTTTTGATGTGAAAATAGTAAACACAGCAAATAAGGTGCTTTTCTGTTCAATAACAAACTTTTGTTTTTACTGTTAGACTGGCTGATCTTCCTGTCTTATGTTTTAATCATATCTGTTCTTTACATCTACCAGAATATGCATTTAAGCTGAACAGCTCTTTCTTTAGCAAATTTGAAAAAATCATGTAACAAGACAGTTCAACACTTTACCTCCAATTTGCCATGTGCACAGCCTAATAGCAAGAGGTTGGCTCTGTCCCTCTGACAGGAAATAGGAGACCAAGGCCATGCTCCATCATTAGCTGCTGACCACCAGCAAATGACCAGATCTTGCATAGAGTTTATTGCCAGGTGACGTTTCATCCTTCTACCTTCTGGTCCAAGTATATCAACATAAGAAACCTGATGGAAGGAAAAAAAAAAATGCAGGAAATATTGGAGGTGATAAAACAGCATGGTAGGAGCAAATGGGAGCATTTACTTTGGATGTGTGAGAAATAATGTATATATACACAGAGTGCTGCTACATATATCTTCATAGGGGCTGTCTGTAAACGTGAAAAATATCTCCTCAGACAGAAAGACATGCTCACTCTTTTATCTGTGGGGAGGGGATTGGGATGGAAAGGAATATGAGTTAAGAAGGAATTTACTGCAATGACTCCAATCAATACCAAAATGTACAGTCATGGTTGCTTGACAGCATCGACCTCCACACAGGATTTAAGCTTAGCCATATTAAATGACAAGTTCTGCAAAGCTGACCACGGAGCTAAGGCTAGTGTTTAAGACATAATCAAATATTAAATATATTCTACAGCATTTGAGCAAACATATATCCTCCTTCTTCCTCCCCAAATTAAGGGGTGGAAACACAAACATCCGCCTTGCAAAAGAACATATACTTCTCTGCATAATGTTGGATGAGCTACAGCATCATGCGTAAAGTTTATGCAGCTCTTGAGAATTGTGCCTCTTCCTCGGGAAGGATTTGTGGAATTTATTATTCAAACTCTGTTATTTGGAGCATGGTTATTTGAAAACATGAGCGGTGCACCATCTGGGTGACACATGCCAAGGAAATATAGATTGCACCGCATTTCTGCTTAAGGAATTAATGGAAGGTTGATAGCTAGGGGAAAAAAAAACTATCTTGCCATTGCTGGTCAGCAATAATCGAACCACTTTCTGGGGATTAAGCGCATGGCTAAGCCTACTGGACCAGACACTAGCAAAGGGCAGGGGGTCTTCTTATCAGAGAAATGCTTCTGGAGCCAGTCTCACTACATGACAGATTGCTTTCATATTCCTGTCTGCAAGGCAACAAAGGCTGGCAGTAATGCGATAATGCCAGAGTGCAATGGGTGTTAAGAACCCGTTGCATTTATGTATTGTATTTAGTAAATAATCAGGCTCATCCAAATTGTGATCTCAGCTCTCAACCAAGGCCATTAAAATCAAGGTTAATGCTTTAATAATCCTTTGCTGTTTTTTATATGGTCAAAAAGAACCCTTTTCTATTTGCATGGTCATAATATTATTGACCTCTTCATCCCATGAATACACATAAAAAGGAACTGAAATCAAAGTAATTACCAATGTTGTTCTCTCACGGTAAACATTTAACTCCTTGTTCTGTCTCCTTCAGTAAATTGAAATGGATTAAAAAAACACAGACAGGAAAAACTTGAAAAAGTCAATATTTTTAGAATATCCTGTGTTTTACTTGTCAAAATATTTTAACAGGCAAAGATGAAACATGCACAATAGTTAGGAGGTACCTGCTACTTGAATTAGAATAGCTAATTTGGTGACAACACATTGATTAGGCTAGAAAAGCACAAATACTTCCACAAATATTAATTACTCCTGTATTGTACTGTTAACTGTTCATGACAGCCACAAATCTTTGTTGACCTTTGTGTCTTGCATTAGACATGTCACTCTCAAATGTGGAATAATGTCACTGAGAAAAGGCAAATAATAATAGTTGGTTTTCTATTTTGCTGGTCTTCAAGACTGTAGTGATTCATATAAGTCTTCCTTCATTGTTTCAAAGTGCAAATAAAATTAAAGGTGGTATCAATTAGAAAGGAAGAGCATAGGGAGATTAATTCATTCATTTAGGTATGCATTGCATAAAAACCTCAACTTTTGGATAAATATCAAGCTGTGAGGAGGAAAGCATGGTTGACTTGTTCTCATTATTGACAGAACTCTGGCAGTCCAGCACTGCTGCCAATTTTGCCCACCACGAGCCTGGACATTGAACAATGTGAGGTTCCTTATCATGACAATGACAATATGTCAGAAATTTAATTATATCATTACAAACGCTTTCCTCATTTTGGAAATGGGACTTTAAACCCCAATACTACATTTCTCAAGACTATGCCAAAAGTCAGAGGCAGAGATGAAGGTTACAATCAAATTTCCTGAATCTTGGCTCCAGGTTTTAATCCCGTGTTAGTTCTATACCAGTGCACGCCACCTTTTTCATTCAATTTCTCTTGAACAAAACCCCAACTCTAAAGAACCATTTTTTTTCCCTAAACCCACAACATTTGTTATTGTTACATATTGTTCCATACAAGTTTGCACAGTTGTAATTGAGGGGCATCTTATTTTTCTGCTGAGAGTGACACTAGTGCTATGCCTGTGATCTTCCAGCTTTTGAAGTTTGACCAAAATCAGCCATGAAGAACTCTAAATCAATGCAGAGAGCTGACACAATATTATTGCAGAAATGAAAAATACTTTCTGCAGTCCCACACTGGTGCAATTCTGAAGATAATAAAAATTATATTTAGCTGCCTAACTAGCAAGCCTCACACAAAAGAACATTCAATTAAAAAATGCAAATGCCTTTTTTTTTGTTGGCTGGTGGAGAAATATTCCACAGTGATTCCCACTGATTTCAAGAGAAAGCAAAGTTAATGTTTGAGCATGGAGGTGTTTGAGAGGCTCAGCTGCGTCAGCAAAGAACTGAATTTAACAACCCTATTAAGGAGCGCTGCAGATACTTCTGGTTTTCCTAAACATTAAGTCAGGAGCTGTGGCCCTCACACTTCAATGACAAAGGCAGCTCACCACAGCTTCTTCGTTAAACTTTAGTGCTATTAAGGAAAAAGCCCCAGCACACAGCCTCAATGAACGCCACAGGCACAAGGCTCAGCATTTTAAAGTAAAGTTATGTATCAGCTCAGTTCCCAGTGAACAGTGAACTGTCTCAAATCCACGTTATAGAGGTTGGATCAATCTTGCAAACACAAGCCATTGCTGAAAAGAGGCCCTGAACTGAAACAGCCTGGAAAATGTATTAGATATTAATCCTAGCAGAAAGTATTTCTACCGAGCAAGTTAAAACACATTACGGCAAAACTTAAATTAAACATACCCTTAAAAAGCTTGCCTTGAAGATGCAAGCTCCCTTATGTGAGGAAGTAAATTACTGAGGGGTTGTCAAGGGGAAAATATTTGCTAGCACAAGATTGTTTTCTTTAATGTTTGCCCAGTCTGATAAATACAAACTCTCTCTTTTGCTCACAACATTCTTGAGAAGAGGCTTGACCCTTCCTCATTCTTGAACTGGATGCAGCCCCTTCCCTACTTGAGCTGCTCAAAGTTAATTGCCCTGGCTGATTATTTTTTCATATTGCTGTAGCACCAAGCATTTCCACCTATGGAAGTGGTGTCCTGATGCCCAAGAGCTCGTGGTTGAAGTAAGTTGTGTCTACCCAGCCCAATCCATCCACGACACAGTGAAATTCATCTTGAGATGAGGTAATTCCACTGATCCCCAGACTGGGTAGTTTAAAGCTCAGCTCAGCTCTCTCTAGGCTTCCTTCCAGCTGATATTGTCACTGTAGTGAAGACACAACCCCACAAAAAGGGCTGCAAAAAAGGAGTATTTCAATTTTCACTAATTGAGACACCAAGGCACCAAGTCACTTGCCTAAGGTCACGCACACAGGTGGCCAGTGGTGAGAAACTCAAGCTTCTATATCCCAATTCCTTACTCAGTGGCTCAATTCTAAAAGCAACTCTCCCAACAACACCATTACTGTAAGCAGTGGGGAAATTAAGATTTCTGTAAAGAATTACAACAGTCTTGGACCTCAGACAGATGACTGAATTATCAGAGCTTTGTGTGTTTGTGTCTATCAGCTGAGCCACAGTAACTGACCATGTGTGTGTTTTCAGCCCACAACACACAAGAGGCAAAACACATTAACTTAAATCTTTTACACTGAGGTTTGCCATTACAGACTTTGCTTCATGCTTGTTAGATGCCAAGAATGTGCCAAGGGTCACTTACTGCTGCTCAATGGACACAAGGTAATCCTTGTCGAGCAGGGGTAACTCAAAATGTGTGTCTGAGCCAGAAAATAAACACTGTACAAATCTGGATCCCTTGGCACAGTATTTTTAACTCAGAATGCCATTCTAATTTTTTTCTTTTACTTTTCAGTGACTGCCATTTTTAGAGTTTGAGCTGCTCTGGTCAGTTATACAAAGATTTGCAGTTTATGTGGCTATACAGTATCAATGAACACTGGTGATTCATGTATGGTTCCTGCAATATTTGATGTATAGTTCCTGCAATATTTGCAGTCCATTGGCAGTTATACCTTGGAGTCCAAACAGGAGAGTTTTTCCAGCCTTTTGTTTACATCAGGAGAATCCATCGTCTTTGTAAACTGAATAAAGCAGAGTTGGTTGTGGTCCTCAAATGACAAGATGATGAAATTGTCTGTAAGAACAGCTGGGAAAAAAAAAAGAAATAAAAATTGTCAGCACTGTAATACCTGTCTCTAGGAACAAAACAAGGTAGTGAACACTCCACTGAGATGCTGCAAAAAGCAATTTTTTCAAGGCAGTGTCTTAAATATAACACTGAAAGCCCTGCAATGTCCTAAAACATATCAGTGTGTCATCCTGTCAGGACCCTCTTGGAAATGAGAAATACAGCCTAGGGAATACTCTGATTACATACACCTGAATAAATTATCTCGTATCAAAATGCCACTACACTCAAATACAAATTTTATGCCCTTCCACATTAATTTTCATCTCTGTATTCAGCCTTCAGTATTTTTTTTCTGATGGTTGTATCCACCAGTACTTTGCAAATGGACCTGATATAGCTTAGCTTGTGTTAAGGGTGATAAATGCAAATTAGTACTCAAGGTGTATCTGGTATTTTGACACTGTAAAGTTCCTGGTGCTGCTGCAGACACCAAGGAGGCTGTTACATTCAAGATAAGGCTTTAGAGGGGTTATAAATTCACTGAAAGCTTCACGTGGGGGTAACCCAAACAAAACAAGCAATGAAGATGGAAGAGATTCCCTTGAAGTCTGAAAAAGCTCAGTGGAATCCCCACTGTTATCATAAGGGGGTGCTAGACCAAATTAGTGCAATATAAATGTGATTAACTAATCTGTCAATGAAAATTACTCAGAATATTGTATCTAGGGTTTTTTTCCCAAGTGTTTCCCAGTTATTCAAGCAGCAGCCACACTTGAAGAGATGTCTGAGTATGAAGTGAGGCACTGGGGTAAGTAGTACCAGATCACTGATGGTTTAAAATAAAGCCAAAAAGCTGTGCTCTGTAAACTCAGAAACCTCTTCTAAAAGGAAAATGCCAATTAAAAGTGGAACCAGATTTAGAAACAAACAAACAAAACTGTGGAAAAACCCCTGAAAAAGAAACAAACAAAACCCCATTTACTACTAATATCCCGGATTCTTAAATCTAAATTTTACGTATCCTTAAGTAGATTGACAGTTTGGTCTTACATATAAGCATGGAAAACTGGCTACTCAGCTTTGCTTTTCTTTAGTGTGATTTATAACCACTTGCATTTTCCAACAGTCATGTCCTGGCACAACTCTGAAGTATCTGGTATGCAAATGCTAAAGGGTAGAGTTTAGAGCCAAACAACTGCCTTTGAAATGTAACATTAACACAAGCTTTTTTTGAAAAATAAAAAAGTGATAAAGCATCTGATAAGGTGATTCAGAAGCTATAACTGAGATCCTGCACACACATGAAAACTGAAAACCACTGAATATGGTATCCTCAATATATTGTACACAGTTAAAATGTTTTGATGTCCTCATAGTTTGCATTAAAGATGAGCTGCAGCACACCTCAGATGCTGAAGAAATTTTACCTTTAAATAATGAGAATAATCTTAAATGCAGGAGGATTATAAAAGCAGTAGTAATTCTGTATTTTGTGCACACAATCTGACCTTTATTCCAAATGTTGAGAGGACATGCTACTCTGAATGAGAATGACAACATTTCATAAGTAATTCTGGCAGATTGCAACCCTTGTCCATTTCTACAATTGCTGAAGTAAGAACTATTATTTTTATGCAAGCTTCTTGTGCTAAATGTAGAATTTCTCTTGGCCAACGTTATAATCACAGCCATAATTTGAAGTCAGATTTGGAAAGATGTGCTGTTTCATTGAATTAAAATTAATTTCCACTAGAACAACGTTATCTCATGTTTCTCATGTAAGGATAGTTCAGTATAAAAATTTGTATTTTGAGCACTATTTGTGTGGGTAACAAAAGCATCTTCTTTTATTGTCATGAAAATAAAAACTGTATTGCAATGAAAGTTATTGAGTGGTTTGCTTTTAGTGAACAGAGGCAGTTTTTATTTCACCGACAGATTTGGGTATTAGCAAACATGGAGGTTTAAGAAAATCTTGAATAAGTGAAATCAAGGACAAAACATTATATAATGTTATTTATAGAATAAATACAGTTGTCCAATTGTAGTAAAACATATTTGTTGCTTTATTAGCAGTATTTTCTGAACAAAAATTTCTATGATGTATTAAGCCGAAGTGAGGCATGATCCCTATACTTTATTTATTATTATTTTTTTAAAGACAAAGTATTCCAAATAATTTCCACAAACTACTTCGATTTGGGAATAACTTTAAATTCCATGCTTTCTTACTTTTTGTCACCTGAAACTAGGAAATCCTCCCCCCAAAAATAGAGTGCAAAAAATCATAGATGGAATTAGTAGTCCAGTAATTAAGGTGAAGAGTGAAAAAAAGAAGATAATAAATGTGTTTTATGCTGTCTGTGTAATTAATTCATAAAAAATGAGGTCAGGGTTAAATTTTTTATAAACAAAGATTCTATTAACATAGCTATATTAATGTTAATTTTCAAGACTTAACTACAATATATTGATAAGAAAAGATTAGAGAGATAGGGTCTTAAAACCTGGGCTAATATTCAATAGATGCCTGTGTAGAGAGAGAATTAAATCACTAAAGATCAAATCTGAACTAAGGGCATTTTCTTACTAGAAGGATGTAATGTGGGTCTACTTTTACAGAATTTGGAAGGTAATGCACATGTAATATGGCTCACACCAAAATCTCATACTCCTTCCTCTGCAGAAGCCAAGACACCAGTTGATTTCTCAATGACATGAGTCATATCATAAAGCTGTGGAAAACAGGGACATTTTTGTAAGTTTTCTGCTTCATTAAATGAAAACTTAATTTTCAGCAGTCACTAGTTAAGAACAATAGTGAGATTCTGGGTGTCAAGTAACTAAATCACAACACCGCCACATAACTAAGGTTACCCAGCCTTTTTTAAATAACAACTTTAATAATAACTATCCCATGCAATTATTCAATTGGCCAATGTTTGGTTCTATCCAGTCTTCCCACTGAGGAAATAAACAGGACAAGCTCAAATATCACATTCACGGCGATTACAGCGCGTAAGAAACCGAATTTTAGAAACCCGTGCAGCACTTGACAAGCCAGCCTGAAAACTTTGATGTTAAATATTATTCTTAAAGTGCTCTTAGTCCTGAGGGTTGTAACTATAGCATTACATGCAATTACTTGTTGTGTTTGCAAGTCCCCAGTGGCAATAATTAGTCTACCTGTTGACATACTCCTTCTCTGCTCTATTGTTAATGCAAGGCAATTGATTTGCACATGGGTGTAATTACCATCGCTGATGGTGTCGGAGATGAGCTTCCCCACCAGGGTCCTGTCAATCACCACCTTCTCCAGCTGTGGCCCAGAAAGGCTTAGGGACACCAAAATACCTGAGTGAAAGAGGAGCTGGATCCAAAGAACGAGAAAACAAGGCGTCAAAAATCATTAATAAAGTGAAACGATCCGAGGTGCGTTATTAGCAGCCGTCCATTACGGAGTAATCTAATTTTCAAAATGACAAAAAATGAATTGCCATTGATGTGAAGACGTCTTATAATGACTTTGAAAGCTGTTTCAATGAAAGAGAGAGATGTAACACAACACTGGATTGTAAGGGTACAAGAACTACAATTGCTGAACACTAGAAGTAGCTAAGTCTCCAAACGTTATTTCAAATACACTGAATTAAGTCTGTTAAAAATGGAGATCAAAAATCTGTTCTGAAGGAGGGAAGGAATTACACTGATCACTCTACCATCCACAGACCTGATATTTTCTGTATAAAGTAACTGCATAGCCTGCACGTAAAAAAATATAAAGCAAGGTTTAATATAATTCTATATGATTATAACAGATTAAACCCAGCACCTTTGTGCTGCTCTTGTTATTTCTGATCATTCATACATTGTTTAAATAAATAATTGCGCCCTACCACAGAGATAGCTGTGAGCTCCCAATTAATCCATTCTCTTGTTGACATAATGTTTTAGATGTCTCTCTTAGAAAGAAAGAATTTAAACTACTGGACAGGGTTATTTCAGAGTTAATTGAATATTCATGCCTAATTAGTTTAAATTAAATGATACATATAATCTTGAAGACTAAGTCACAGTATTTATCAGCTCCTTCTTATGCAATATCTTCTATGAGAGAAAGAATGCTCAGTGGGAGGAGTTATGAAAAACATTTATTTTTGCATAATTAAACCATTAGTCATTTTCTGAATGCAACTATTACAGCAAAGGAAATCAGAAAATAAAGCCCTCAAAAGGAATTCTCAGTGGAAAGACCTCTGCAGACAAGTCCAGAGGGTCCACCAAAGGCCAAGAATCTGGGACTTCAGCTCTTACTTCTACCTAACAGCAGATTTTTAAAGAAATCCCTGTGCTTTCAAAAAAATTAACTACTAAAGAAACACTTGTTCTTGTAAGAGAATTTGGCAGAAAAAATTCCCTGTTTGTTCTGTGCTGGAGCAGTGAGACAAACATGGTTGCAATATTATCTTTAGAATTTTCTTGCAGTGAAAGCCACTGGATTGTATAATAAATAAAAAGCATGGGGGACAGGAATGGAGTGATCTAATTGGGCCTGTCCCTTGTGCAATGCTCTGCTCCCAATAATTTAGTTATGGAAACTCTCATTTATACATATTTTGCTATGTTGCTATACCTCTGTGCTCTCCAAAGAAGAGAACAAGTGTATTTAAACAAATTATTTTCCTGCCCTAACACCTTTGACCAACATGTTTAAAAAATAAATTCTAGTGGTGTGTGAAGTAGAAACAAATAAAACCCTGTGATGTGAAATTAATTTTTAAGAACTTAATGAATTTCTAAGAAATTATCAGCTCCCATCCTGCCAAAGTCTAATCATACATTCATTTATAGATATATATAGATATATAGATATAGTCAGTGTTTCAATATTCCCTGTCATGACAGATGTCCTTTAAGGTTTTGTCCTAGTAAAAATGTTAGACACGCTTCCACTCATGCAGCTTTTATTACAATCTTTCGAAACTTCAATTTGTCCTTATGTTGAAGTTAGATTAGATAAAATCACAATTTATTTCCAACTTGGTAACATGAAGCCCAGCAAGGTTTGACTACAGTTGGCTATAAGTGTCTGAAAAACCTGCTGGAAAAAGTGAGGGTTGAAATCCAGGAGCTACCAAACTGTGATGTAAGCAACAGTGAAGCCAAATCACATAAATAGTCTAGAAAGCTCAGTTCTAAATAACTGAATGGATATCAGCCATTGATAGAGGAGAGTAAAACACCCCCTAATCTTTCAGTCTTGTGTGCCAACAGGAGGGATGGTGCAGTCAGGGTGAAAATTCACTTTATGCCTATGTATTAATTTCCTGGTAGTGGTATAAATCACCATGTTAAATGTTACAGAGCTGGAATAGAAATCAATGAAAACCTCTCCAGTATTTCATGACAAGATATTTATATAAATATAAAAAGTTCTAATGGGTGTGCTTTGCTTTACATCTGTGAAACCAACCATTAAACCAGTGTTATGGATTTTCAGCAAAACATTCTTTGTCATTATTCTCCTCAGAACTTGGAGATATTTGAGATCTTAAACTGCATTTTAACAAATTTTTGTTATAATAACTTAGTGTGGTTGGTCCATAGATTTAAGTTTATTCTTCTGAGAACTTTTAGAGTCTAAATTTAAAAAGTTAATCAGAGACTTTACACACTATATTGCCACGCAAGGTTAATATTTCATTCATCTCCCTTTAAAAATGCTTTGGATTAGAACTGAGGTTTTTTAAAAATTAGAGTTTACCATGAAGTACAAGAAAAAGAAAGAAAACAGGGCAGTGATGGAGTCACCACCCCTGGAGGTATTGAAGATGTGTAGATGTAGAACTTAAGGGCAGGTTTAGTGATGAACTTTCAGTCATTAGGTCAAACAGCTGGACTCACTCTTAAGGGTCTTCTCACCCCTAAATGATCCTATGATTCTGTGCTATCTTTCATCAAAAATATTCCGTCAAAGAGAAAATATTTATGTGCTCAAATCGAAACCACTATTTCAATTTGCTGCACTCTGTGTAGTCTGTGCAAAGACTGTTCCATGGTAATAAGATTTAGGTGCTGTTACACATAAGTTTGACTAGTTAAGCTCATATTTTGGTGGATGGGAGCAGCCCAGTCACAAGCAGGAATGAAAATAAAGCAAATAGGGAAGATTGCAAACTTGGCTTGAACACGGATACACACTCCAAAGGGAGCAGCCCATCAATGCTAAGGAATAAAAGCCAATGTAAGAGGCATTATTTACACAAGGCACTACATCATTCCATCCAACAGACATTAAATTAGGGACAGAAATTCACCATGATGAAACACATCATAAATTTTTCAGACTGGAGTACTGTGATGGGAAAAATAAAATCAGAAGAGCTATCTCCAGAGCTTAAAAAGTCACAAGGTGTGCCTAAACAAAATATGAAAGCATGACTTCATACCCATTGGAAGAATAAGGCAGAGTACTTGAGTGCAGTCTGAGCAAAATGTTTGGGCACCTGGTTATTCTACATACTGGGAAGGAAGGGCCACTTAATTTCTCTGTTACCAAGGAGCTGAATGTGAAGACTTTGTATTATGTATTTTATATGCCAAAAAGCATATAAAATACATAATACTGAGCAGGAAAGGCATAAGCAGCAGAAGATACTCAAGGGGAGTCTTAGCCCTTCCTTTCCCCGATAACAAAGTGCTCCAATATGTATTTGAGATAGTTTTTATTAAGCAAAGGACTTAAGTACAGGTTCATGACTTATGGACTTTAGTACAACTTAAGCATCTACTTAAGTGGATCCCTTTATCCTCAGAAGCCTGAGCCCTTGACTCCTCATTCATGCAGCTCAGCTGCTTATCAGCCCTTCTACCTAAAAAGATACCTGTGGAGCAAAGCCAGGATTTGCTTCTATCTGATTAAAATTGGAAGAGAAGGAAAATATGCCTGTAAAAAATATTGCTGCAAACTGTTTTCCCTTAGAGAGCCCAACTGACAAAGGAATATGCAAAAGGAGAAGAGAATTGCAAAGCACTTCTTGTTCAAGCAGGTTCCCAGGGTTTTTCCCCACCTCTTCATTCCAGATTGCTTTCTTAGCCACCCCACCATAATTACTGTGTTGCATGCCTTATTACAGATGGAGTTATTGTTGTTACATGTTACTGTTTCACAATAATCAATGCATTTGTACTTCTAGCTCCAAATATCTAAAACCACACAACACATTAATGGCCGTGATCAAAAGCAACCAAAAGAATTTAATATGAGGGCAGTGTTCCTCTTAGTAATTGGGGATGGGTGCTGGCTGCTCATGTTCTCTAGACAGAATGTCTTGGGTTTGATATCAAATGTGCTCTGTCACCATGTCTCTTGTTAAATCAGTTTGCTAATGGGCATTGTAGCTGATAGAACAAGCAAGAAAATATTGCTGTGGATCTCAAGTCAGAATCCAGTCCTAAGCATGTCGAGATGGCAACAGAAAAGCTATTTATACACATACGTAAATTGCAACACAAATACAATGAAATGAAATCAAAACAATTTAGCAAAGTATACATAAATCTTTTTCCTTAGCAGGTAACAGATATGATTCATAGCTGGTGCTTGGCTTTTATACAATAAACTGTATAACAATGTTGGTATGTGTTTAATTCAACATCATAATGCAAATGTAAAGCTAAAAAAAAATTTGGAAATCAAATGTTTCAGCTAGATCTCATTTATTTTTACTGCTTTATATTGTAAAACCAAACCTTAACCAATGGCATCGTTTCATAGGAAGATTTCATGATTTTGTGGCAAAACTTAAAAGCATTCCAAAGAATTAGAGAAGGAGACCAAGACAAGAAGCAGCCGGAGCTGAGCTGAGTAAACTCAACAATACTGATAAAATTATTTCCTTAGGTTATTACTCCTTGGCAGGGAAAGCTGAGGAGCACAGTGGCACCTTATTGTAAAGACTTCTTGTCTTTTTCCTGTCATCCTTCTTTTATGGCCTATTTATTTTCCTTTGACATCAGCTAACTGAAGATTACAGGATTATTTCAGCAACTCAACACAGGTCATCGAAGTTGGGGGTCAGAAGCACCACACAGAAATGGTGTGGGTTCAGATCCTGTTGGAACAGAGCTAAAGAGAAGATCTCAGTCCTTTAGGAACTCAACTAAGCTCTTTTAAATACAAGAGCAAGCTCCTTGACAAAAATCCCTGCACTGTCTAGGTTATGTTTACATGAACTGGCACATCATCTATTTCAGAAGCTCTAAGCAGTGCTGGAATGTATACTCAGGACTGCAAAAATAAAGGACATTGGAGGTTTTTTTGGCAATGGACAAGGAAATAAATATGAAACTTCTGATGCAGTGATTGCTCACAGAAAAGAAAAAAAGTAATAAGATAAATTTTGATGCATAAAATGAAATACTAACAAAGGTAGAAAACCAGGTCAGCATTATGGTCATTCTAGGCAAACTCGTATAGAAAAACCAACTTTGAGAAATACACTCATGCAATGGACAAGATAATCTGCAGGCAAAACAACTGGATTTCTCACTGGGGCATATGCATGAAGTCTAATTGGCCATTTGCACATAAACAGTTAACATGATAGCTGGCTTTATTTTTGGCAGATGCACGTTTAAAATTACAGCCCCCAATTTTTGCCTGTGGGCCACTTCTAAGCTGGAAGTGCTGCAGGAAGAGCATTTCCATTCTTTGGGCATTAGGAATAGTGGCAGGCACACTGGCAGCAGCCCTGTGCTTGTTTTACACTAAATCTGAGGGAAATTATACCACTCTTTTAAAGGATAATCTTGTTTTCATTGCATCCCCTTTCATTCTCTTTCCATTTGTCTCGCTCAAGGTACAGCAGCCACTGAGTTTTTGGATGGCACATTGTTGTTACAATACAGAGGGAACTGGTTCAGCTACAGATATGGCAGGTTCAAATGTAACTAACATTTAATGAAAAAAATGGGAAAATGTGGCTGTTGAGTTAAATATTTTAATTTCTATAAAGAAGTTTATTTGACATTGTATTGCTACTAAAGACAAAGGAAAAATAGATACTGTAATTAAAACCATATCCTCAAATTTAGCCATAAACATTGAAATTATGAAAATCAGGCTAATTTCCTACATGTTCTTCATGCTATTTGTCTGACACATTGCTTTAACACTCCAGAGTTAATGCAAATATGGACTCTTCCCACTAGCTCTGGTATTCATCCAAAAAAGGCTGTGAATGCAGCAGTGTTATGCCACAGATGACACCACTGTGTGGTAAGCACTGTTTGCTGAAACAGTTAATTAGTATTCTACTTGGAATCAAAAAATAAATACACAACATCTTCTCCAGAAGCTTCAGAACTTTTGCATCAAAGAGGGACAGTCCAATTATTGCTGCCAAATGCTCAAAGACAGATGAGCAGCAGAAAAAAACAAACCATCTGACATCAAAATTGATAGAAGCCAGCTTTTCTGTTCTAGACTCTTCCAAATGATTAATTTTTCTCTATTTTATTTTCATTTGTTGGAGGTCTTTTATTTTCAGGAAGACAGAAAGTGGAGTAACACAATTGTTTTGGCAAAACATTCGAACCCTTGTTGGAGGTTTCAATAATCAGTCACTATTAAACAAAAAACCATTTTGTTTTGTGATTGAGAAACCAAAAGCAGAATTTAAGGACATAGAAATGACTATGATTTTTATCTATAACTTTCACTCTGGTCATGTTATAACCTTTACCATCACTTATACTCTGGCCTTAGAAGCCATCTGAAAAAATACCCCAAAACCTCAATTTATTAAACCACCCCTTTACATGGTTCAATACCTAATATACTAAGATGAGAACACCCATCTCTTTTCTTTCCCATCTTGTAGAAGAAATAAGTTAAATTGTATTTCTCTCATTCATGTTGATGTAAGCCTGAAATAACTTAGAGGATTGTGAAGCCAAAAAATAAAGAAGAGTTTAACAGAACTGATAGTCAGCCAAAGGTGTTGTATTGTAAAGGGAAGATGACACATCCTAGCAAGAAATTTCTTTTCCAAACTATGCATTGTACACACTGCAGGTGGATGCTGATGAATGGGAGGGGAAGGAAAATGGTAAAGGGAGAATGGACAAGGAAAGCAAATGAAGAGACAGCAAACTGGGATGCAAATGAATGCACTCACAGCTAATTGACTTGGTATTTCTTAACCAAATTCCTTTCCTAATCAGAACAATAATAACAGGAAAAAATGATTCCCCCAAATTAGCAATTAATATTTAAATCAGCTCTAGAAGATTAACATTCACAGATGTATACTATGTAATTTGTATGTGAATGATATACATTTACTAGCAGTAAGATCTGATAGGCAAATGTAGCTTAGACAACCATATTTTTATTATTGATATGAAAAGTCTACATACCATTGGGCATGTCAAGCATTTAAAAATTTTGCTATTCTTAAAGGCATTTCTGGAATTTTAGCTGTACAGTGTTGGGATATTTAACAATCATTCTGCTGACACACATTTGGAACTACTTGAATGAGAAGAAAAAATTATGAGTCTGAAAAAGCATAAAAGTTAGAAGACAAAGTTCCTTTTTGGAGACAGTAATAATACTGACAAGTATTCCCCATGCCAAAGCACTTTCAAATATGATGCATTTCCTCATTAAGTTTGTATAAACATATAAAATTCACTACGTATGTTTTTCAGAAGAAGCACATGATTATGGAGCACTTCATGTTCAGCTCTCCTCCCTGCCCTACACTTCTTAGTAAGGATGTGAAAAAGGGTTTCTTGTACATAAAATGTGGAACTCATATAGCCAGAGAACATAACTATATGTGTGCCACATGTCACAATATCTTTTATTCCATAATTTGATTAATCATCTAGTTTATTTAGAGTGATAACTTCCCTATGACAGAAGAATAAAGTAAAAAGATCTGTGACAGATATGTAGGTAATTAAGACATAAAAATAATATAACACAGATTCCAGGCCTGTCTATATATTTTAATACATAGCTGCTCCCTCAGCCTGCTATTTTGAGGTACAGGATGTTTTCAGTTTCCCCAAACAATAATAGCAATAATAACAATAATTAACAGTAATAATAGTAATCATCATCACCATCATCATCCTCTCAAAGAGTCAGGGCCTTTTAAAGTAATTTCTTTGTGTTGATAAACCCCAGGCTTTTTATTTGAAGCAAGTTTTTCAGGGTAGAAATTTAAATAAACCTAATTTACTTAAGAAGGGCCCACATATTCAAACAACTCCAACGTTTTTCTGTGTTAACATTTTAACACTCCTGCTCCCATCACTGAATGGCTGCTCAGCACCAGCAGCAGAACACTGCAAGACCTTTTGATGACACTGTACCTGACAGGTATGTTTGTTCTTCCATTTGCTCAGCACACATGGACTGCTCTGCATTAAGTCCTAAAGGACAACAGAAAACAGAGAGTGGAGTTGGCAGCACACGTTGTCACTATCAGTTACCAGACTGTCTGATTTTCCAGTTTACAGATGAAAAATGCCACACAAAGATGCAGCTGTTTCAGAAGAACCCACCAGACAAAAGCACATTTATCATCACTGGGAGAGCTGGATCTTTAGGAAAATTAAAGCTGTTGAAAGAGGTTTGAAAACCAGATTAGATGTTGCTGTGCTTGAACCTTTCTGAACCGTACCTCCACCTCCTTGAGTGCATCTCGCAGCTTGTCCGGCCGCTTGGTTTTCAGGATCCAAGGATAATCTCGAGCTGTCAGATAAAAGTGAGGGAAAAAACATAAAGGTGATAGAGAAATGCACATATATAAGTGACTGTATATAGATACATTTACATGTGTGTGCAAACATACATTTACATATGTCATTTTTTAAAAGTTCTATGAGTTGAACTTCCTTTTCTGTGGAAACACAAGCCTGGGGTTTCTAGGAGTTACCTTACATGTAAAAACTCACCTACAGCTGGAAGGAAATGGTTTCTCTTGTCAAAGGATCTGTTTTTTGGAAGGCTCAATCATAGGCACAGCTGGCATGTTCTATCCACAATAACCATAATTTCCCCATGGCAATTGTGTGCCAAGCTTAGCCAGCTGCTAGGCACTTAGAGTGAAAAAGTATCTGCTGTTCAGTATATTAACTCAGTTTCAAGTTTCAAGCATCCTAAACAGATTCTATTCTTCTGAACTAACATTTCATTGCCTAATTTCAAAAAACAGGCACTAACACGTCTGCAAAACATATATGCATGAATATATGCATATATAAAAGTATTAACAACAGGCAAATGTGAATGCCATAACTTATGGGGTCTAGTTATTTATAGGATGTTCTTGAAAATTTGGTCTGAAGAATCTGCCAAGTCAAGCAAAGAAGAAACTGCATGACTGCTGAAGTCCTTTAACAAATTTATTAGTGTCCAGCACACTATTGTGAAAATTCTGGCCTAATACATTAATTCTAGCAATCAGGAGGAAAACCTTCCTCTGGATTGCCAGTAATTGGCTTGTCTCATGGCTGAAGATCAGGCTCTAATAACTTGTGAAATTTCTTCATTTAAAAGTGAGCAGTTTTCTGTTCATAAGTGCACAAAAAAAAAAAACCCCATGAGAAACTAGAACACATTGTTTATAATCTATTCCTATTTAAAGGAAACCTGATGAAAAGTTTTGAGCTCCAAGCTGTCAGTTTGTATGCCAACTTCCAGACTGAATGACTTAGCAGTTATGCCTAAACCTCCCTGCAAAAAGGAGCTAACAATAGAAGTGCTATACAGTGAAAAAATGAAGGATTTCATATATCAACAAAAGAGGACACCAGCAGACAACTTCTCTTTGTGTTTCGTTGGCCTGAAGCCAGTGTTGGTGAAACTGTTACGATAATATTAATTAGGCATGTAAGATCACATTTTCAATGGGCGCCTTCATAAATACTGGAATATTTATCCACGTATGCAAAATGGGAAATTGCCTGTACAGATACCAAACTATCTGTACAAATCAACAGCTGGGAATAAAGTTCTCCCCAGTGTTCCTCTTTCCAAAATGTGCTGTGCTGCATTCCCAGGGACAAGGTGCAGCAGCTTGAGTTCCTTTTGCCTGTCACACGTGTAAAAGGCACCGCTGGAGCTGCTGGGGTTTATCTGGGCTCCTCCTTTCACACATGCAGCCCTGTGGGATAAAACTACACTGAGCACAAACCTGTGAGGCTCCTCCCTGCCTGGAACCCTCCCCACCTTCCCTGATCCCACCAACACAGCATCCTCTGCACTGGGTGTGGGTTTGCCACATGGCTGCACCTTCACATCCATCCCCAGCAGAGTTCCAACCTGCTCCAAACACACCTTGCAGTGATGGGAAGAACTAATCCTTCCAGAACACATTTTGCCTTCATATTGCATGCACAGTTCCATGGGAATTTCCATTTGGATAAGCTAACAGCATAGACCTTGCTTGGTGAAGCTGTCTAAAAAAATCAATTAGATTTTTCATGTTTGAGCATTAATGGATGCTCTGAACAATGCAAAGAGTTGCAAAACTTGAGCTAAAGAAAAGTTGTACTAACAGGAAAATCTTTAACTGTCACAGTACTGCTGTGTGTGATGGCATGAACTGAAATTGCTTTTAACCAGGTAATGCAGGGACAGTGTAAATGTCTCAAAGCTAAAATCATTCTGTGAAGGCAGCTGATTAATTATTAGTCTGGAATTTGATTTTGGCTGAAAGTATTTTAGTTACAATTTCCAGTTTTAAGCCAGTTGCAAGTCAGGAGATGATTGGGAAAATGTTTATTGCTCATCTGCTAAGTAAATTTCATAAGGAAAAATCTGGATTATTTTTGTGATTCCTTTTGACAATGGACTTGAAAAGCAATACCATGCTACCATGCTTAGTGACAGGGGAAAAAAAAATAGATTGCAAATATACCAGGAAGGAATAATTATAAATTTTCAATTGTTTCGTGCTGTGTAGTTCTGTGATCATCAGTCTTAGATGACACGTGCAGAAAGCTACACTGGAAGCAGTCTGAGGTTATTTAATGCTCTTCCAGGGGCATAACCAATCCAAATTTGCCATTTGATCTTACTGTAAGAAGAAACTCAGAAAATATCCTTACATTCTACTAGCTTTTGCTTCTCTTCTAAGTAACTGTGCTTCATCTGTGATGCTAAAGGGAAGAGGATGAAAAGATGAAAATTACATAATGGTGGGTTTTATGTGAATATTTTTCCTTTTTTTTTTCCTTCTGTGGTTTAAAAAGTTTTTTCATATTCCTACATAAGTCAGGGGAGGGAAACTTCCTGTGTTTCCTTACTCCATAGAAATACAGAGGTATATACTAACAAAAAATTTGAAGGTGCATTTTTAGGAGCAAGCAGTTGGTGTCAAACACTGAAAACATCTTGAAGTTTTGTTTAGTTTCAGTTACTGTTATTTATATTTTACCTGGTTCTTTCTTGTCACAGTACTGGTGGATCCCAATGTCTTCATCTGCACAATTAAATGTAAATACATTAAATGATGAATGTGGCACTAGAAACAGAACACAGCCTAGAAAGCAAAGTTCAGCACCTCAAATTTTGCCTGCTAAAGCAGGCAAATATGTTAAATACCATTGAATACCATTGGAACTTCCAAGAACCAGCAGAGAAGGCATGAAGAAGGATGTGACAAGCCCTTCCATTTATTTGGAGCTGTCATTTCCCTTACACACACTTTGATTCCCTTCCAATTGCACACATGCAAAAGTATTTTTACCATCTTCCTAATTAGCACATTTTGTGTTCCTTCACAAGGAAAGGTAAGGATCATGGTGAAAAGTGTGTCTTGGAATAACTTAAAAATGTTTTCTGATGGCTGACACAGCTAAGCTAAAGACAATGGATTGGAGGGGTTTTTAAAATTAATTAACTCATAAAGTTGCTCTTTCAAAGGATCCAGAATTCCTAATCTACAGGTATTATCATCATGGTTCCTGTGGCAAAGAAATTTGGATATTTCAGCTGCACAGGGACTGCAACCCCACCAGTGAGTTCCTGATGTGGCTGACAGAGGAACACTTGGGGTGCCATGGCAAGCTCCACTGGGCAGGTCCAAGTACAGCATTGTGTTGCATTGTTTTCAAATAATTTAGTTTGTCACTGCATCCTTGTCCTCCTAAAGTCAGACAGGTGTATTCCATTGGGAGAAACTCCTTACATGGAAAAAAAATATAATTTTTTATTATAATTTTATTATAATAGGAGGGCACTGAAAAGGCAGGCAGGTTTTAAACTAGGACCTCATCCTCCCTTCTGCCCCAGAATTGTTGAATGAGGCAATCAGGAAATGTATAAATGGAAGTAGGAAGGTCAAAAGTGGAAAATAGGCAGAGTACTCCACAGCAGAGCTTTAATTACAATAAATCACAACTGAGTTTTTACTTAAACCATCAGATTTTTCTATGAAAAACAGCTTTTGAGGTTTTGCTGTTATTGTTGTCATAGAACAGTTCTCATACAAAGACACAATGAGTCAATATTTGAGTAATAACATTCAGCTGAATATCAATTGATTATTCAAAATAATATTTCGATAAAATTATTTCAATAAAATTATTGTATGGTACAATTGATATGAATAATTTTTTTATATGGTCCACTTATTAACCAGTGGGTTTTTTTAGAATTGTATTTTAGGAATAGCAAGATGAATTAAGGTCATTTATACATGGCTAGAATTAGTCTTATGTCTTTTGGAATAATCAATTCATAAGACAAATGTATCCTTGTAAGTATGAAATTTCAAGTAATCATGCAAAATACCCAGAACACGCAGTAATCTTTTATTTTCACATTGAGTACAAATCACAATGCCTCTGCAGTTCACCTGACTGTGGATCAATCACCCAAACCAGTCATTAAACTGAAGCTCACAATCAAGTAGGCCATGGCTTCCCAAGAAGGGAAATGCACCCAATCAAATATAATATATTATATATATTAATATATATAATATATTAATATATATTATATTAATAATATTATATAGATAATATATATAATCAAATATAATCTTAATATTTTAATTATTAATATTTTTCACTTGAAAGGATGCTCCACTTCCAAAAGTGATTGAGAAAAAACAAGCAAAGGAGCTGACCAAATCCAAACACTGTATTGCTGCTAATTTTCTTTCTCCTAAGTATAAAAACCACTTCATTTGGGTATTCAGAATTTTATATTAGTTTAATATCCATCAACAAGCTTTGATGATTTGCTTTAGTAACAGGTAAGAGCTCACCTCTAATACGTAAGTTGGTCTTCAAAGACCACAGAAACATCTCAGTCAGGCAGAAGGACATCTGGTGATTTATGGAGCCTCAGCCCTAGCAAAAGAACAGGGAAAGGAACTGCATGAGTCAATTTATTACCTTCCATCACCAGTGAAACAGCAAGAATTTTGGAATCTTAGTGCTAGAAGAACCTGGAACTGATGATATTTTGTTATATGGAAGCTGTAGTTTTTAATCACAACTGAAATGAATAATGCACAGGAAAGGATAGGATAAGTAACAGCACATCAAACACAGAGAAAGCAAAAATCCTTTAAATGCACAACTGCTCTCACTAAAGCAAAAAACTTCGTGCTTGATGCCTCTAATATACACATTATTATCTATATTTACTGTATGGTTGTTACCCTGACATATGCAAAACTCAATCCATTACTTGTGATTTCGATATGAGAATTTGACCTTCGGGCCAAATTTTTTAAACTCTGCACATTGGGAAGTGTCAATATAGTCAAGAAACAAGTTTTGAGCACAGCATTTGCAGGCATTAGTTATAGTGTCAAAAAAAATGATGTCTTTCTAAACTAAAAAAAAACATGAACCACTTAGAATATATAAATTAGAACTGACAAAACAGATGTGAAGCATATAGAATATGAGTTGAAGTACTATGTTATTAAATTTGCTTGCTAAGTTTTTTTGAACAATCCCTCTGAATATTCCCAGTGCAGGACATGTTGTGTTTCAAAGGAGCATTGGGAATTTTCCTAAACACAGTAACAAGCAGAATTCCCCTGAGTGATTTCCTGCAGTGCTGTAGTCACAAATGGGCCACCAGACCAATTCCTTTCACATTTTCTGCTAAACTTGGGGACCCACTGAAAGCTGGACTGAGCAGAGGTGTCCACACAATGCAGCCATTTAGAACCACTGCTAGCATGGTACTATATTTAAACTTTTTTTTTTTAAGCAGTATGTTCACTCATGGTTCCCATAAGAGCCATTTAGATAATGAATCAATTTAGATAATAATTGCAGAATTTTTATTACACAGTATCAGACCTTCATGAAAAATATGTGCAAGGATCTCAGGTAGCACTAAGTAAGCTGGGAGACCTCGAGGTATTACCACTCAAGCTAATATTTATGTTTGAAGAACTGCCTAATCCACTGAAATTGCACAAAGTGGAAACAGCATTTTCTTTCCACTGATCCCCAAATGTACAAAAAGTCTTGCTGACTTAGTAAATCCCACAGTTCTGTCAGAAAAACCCACAAAAACAAAACAGCAAAAAAAACAAACCAAAAAAAGCTCACACACACAGAAAAGCACACACACCACACATCTAGTTAAAGGAATATACCTTCCTCTTAGGTAAGAATGAGGTTTGGAAAAAAATGCAGGATTAGGAGCACGGTGGTCTGTTGAGCATGAGAATCATTTTTGGTATAAATATAGAGGAGGGTAGCCCATCTTTTTAAAGTAAAAGGAGTTTTTATGATATAATTTTATCTGTTTCCTCATTTTTTACTATTTACTTACTTACATTAGCAAGTGAAACAAAACTTGCATTCCCCAGGGCCCACAGACCTTAGATTAGAATCTCTCACTAATAGGAAGCCATCAAATTGAGTGAGCTTCCCAAAATCCTATCATGGCTTGATAAAACCAAGCCCACACACCTTCAAGTGGCAGATGATGTGTTCAGCAGGAGAGAAGGCACATCTGCCCCAAAGCAAGGGGGTTTGGGGTGCCCACCAAAGCTGCTCTCTCTTCTCTGGTCAGCAGGACAGGAGAGAGAAAATAAAATTAATATGAAGTGAGATAAGGGCAGGGAGAGATCACTGACTGTCGGCCATCATGGGCAAAACAGGCTTGACTTGGGAAAAATCAGTTTAATTTAATGCCAGACAAAAAAAATGAGAAATGAAATAAAATAAAATCTTCCCTCTGCTACCAAAATCTTGCTGCACAAACCCAAAACGCAAGGTAAGACTGGAAGGCTTTGGCATGACAGATAATCTAACATAAAATGCCTAAATTATTCCAAAGCTCTTGTATGTAGGCTCCATGGACACTTCTAGTTTTGTCCTCTTATTGAATATAAACCCATCCCATAATGCTTTAATGCTGCTGAGTGCCTTCCCAGCTGACAGGTCAGAAAAGAATTTCAAGTCCTTTTTTTTTTGCTGTCAGACACATAGAGGGAACTTGCCAAAAAGCAGGAGCAAGTTTTCAAATGGGCACTAAATACTCAGTGTCCAAGATGCACTTTTAGGAAATTTGTCCCCAAAAATGTGGAAAAAAAGAAATTTTGTAAGAAAATGTTAAAAACTCAGACTTCTGAAGAACATCCTTTCAGTTCCACACTGAATAATGAGGAGTAAGCAAAATTCTCCTTGTACCTAAAAAGAGAGATTTGTCAATTACCGGAATCTTGAGAGTTTAGATTTTTTTTTTCTCCACCCTTTCCTTGGACTCTGAGCACTCACTAACCAGCTAATTATTGGAATGCTTGTTACTGTTGTGCCAGTGAAAATGGACAACTGCCCAAAAATAGTGTTCCAGTCCAACAAACTCTAATCTGAAATACCTTCTGATTAGTGCATTCTACAGTAAAAATAAAAAAAAAGGGAGAAAATTTGCTTCTGTAACAAAATATGGCATTGTCAAGTCTGAGTACTTTTTCCAGAGGAATGAATTATTCTTTCTCATTCCCTTTGAAGGAATACATGCCAACTTTCAGAGTTATGCAACTGTATCTCACCATTTCCCACATCATTATGTTCCAGCACAATGGGGATGAGGATGATGACGACAAAGTGATCTTTTTGTATTTGAAAAGTGCCTCTCAGAATTTACAATATTCCTTTTACTCCACGAGCTAGACCCTGCTATTGCAAAGAAAGTAGGTGTGAAAACAGAAAAATTCCTCCCCTTAACTGAGCTTTAAGCACTCTATCCCTCCCCTTTTAAAATTGATCAGAATTTGGAAAAAAAATGGGTTGGAATAAGTCTCCTGTTAAGGTAAAACTGGAATTCAGCTTAACAGCTGGTTCTTTTTCTGGCTCACACAACATTTACTGCCTGCTTTCACAATGCCACCACAAACAACAGGGATATTTTAGTGGTTGCAAAAGCTTACTGACAAATGGAGATGTTTTGCAATGGTCAGCCTGTGCCAGTATCTGCACAGGATTGTTTTGTTTAAAAAAAATCTTCGGTTTGGTAATTATTCATACAGAAAAAAACCTGCCCTGCCACTTTATAACATCAGCAAATGCTGAAGTTGGTATCAAGAATCCTCTCTGACGCCTCCAGTATAGGTTCTGTCATGACAAATAATTAGCATCTGTGCACTGCCTGAGTGATCTGGGGCACTGGTGCTGCATCTCCTCTCTTTCCACAGAAACCTGGGAGAGTGGGGCTCTTGGGAAAGGCAGTGCTCAGCTCCCAAGGTGAGTGCATCCCAAAAACACCTCTGAAAACACACTAGGAGCAACCTCGAGCTAGAGAAGGGGAGATGCTGACTGCTACAGACCATCTGAACTTGGAAGTTCACGTGCCAGAAGCACGGCTCAGTGTGACAACACTATCCAAAGTGTCCCTAGAAGGGTAAACCCTGTAGCTGCCATGATACAGGGCAGCTTGTGATGACCATCTGTCTATTCCATTGAAGGTGGGCCCAGGAATGTGCTCCCAGAAAATCAGTATTCCTGGTGAAAGAGCAGTGAACAAGGGGGAGTATTGCTGGGACAGTCACGACCCAAAGAGTGACACTATAAAAGTTCAGAGGGCTTCTCTTTATTATGTCTGTATGCTCTATTTTATACAGTTTTTATAAACTTCAAAGACAACCTCTAATTAGTTAATAGCTTTCTTGTTAATTATTCTATTACTTAGTAAAAACCATTTTACTTGTCTATCAAATCTGTCTATTCTCAGATTGTTTACATATTTTCTTTACTGATTCTTATGGGACAAATCCCTCGTTATTACAGGTGCACTTATTTTTCACCCTCAGAATAGATTATTGTGTTAAAGGAACTTCCTATTCTTAAAACAGCTTCATATGAGAACTTACAAAATATTTGTTAGCTGCACTTAGAAGAAATGACAAGCTAGATTTTTACTTTATTCCTATAGGGGAGTTCAAAATATTAATGTTGTTTGGGGCACACTCCCAGGAGTGGAAGCAAGGTAAAATACCAAGTTAGTCAGGAGCAGATCCTTCTGTGCCATGCCAAAGTCACAAAACTGCTGCAATGGCATCCTCACTTGTACTAGGTGAGGTTCTTCAGACATGGGCTTGGGCAGAGGTTATAGGACAAAATAAAATAAAAGAAAACACCGCAGCATCCATTTTCACTACTTACATGTCATCAGATTTTCTTGGAAAATAATGCCATACCAGGAATTATTTTATAAAAATTGTCACAGGCCACCCTTTTGTGTTCTCCTATTCCATGGAAATACACAATCATAGAATATCCTGAGTTGGGAGGGCTCCACAAGGATCATCGAAGCCCAACTCCTGGCCCTGCAGGATTCTTGAACTCTGGCAGGCTGGTGAACCTGTCCCAGTGACCAATCACCCTCTGGGAGAAAAACCTTTTCCTAATACCCAACAAAAACCTCCCCTGACCCAGCTTCAGGCCATTCCCTCGGGTCCTCTCCCCATGGAGAAGAGATCAGTGCCTGCCCCTCCTCTTCCCTTTGTGAGGATGTTGAAGACCCCACTGAAGTTTCCCCTCAGTCTCCTCCAGGCTGAACAGACCAAGTGACTCAGCCATTCCTAATTTGGCTTCCCCTCCAGACCTTCCACCTTCCTTGTGGCCTCCTTTGGACACTCTAATACCTTAATATCTTTTTTATGTTTCTGGTGCCCAAAACTGCCCCAGCACTGGAGGTGAGGCTGCCCCAGTGCAGAGCAGAGCAGGACAATCCCCTTCCCTGCCCAGCTGTGCCTGATGGCCCCCAGGACAGGGATGTCCCTCCTGGCTGCCAGGGCACCTCTGACTCATGTCCAACCTGCCATCAACCGTTATCCCCTGGTCCCTTTCCATGGCATTGCTCTCCAGCCTCTCATTCCCCACTCTCTATACCCAGAGTTGCCCCAACCCAGATTATTTTCATCTTCCACAGGCCTAATTTTTTTCAGAGAAATGGAAAATGTGATAGCTGCAGTGAACTCTAATTCACAAAAATACTTTTTTTTTTTTCATTTGGTTTTGGATTGATTACACAATAGTACTGCTGTAGATGCCAGAGCAGATTATCTCAATCTTACTTCTGTCTCCTTTCCTCCACCTTGCAAAGGTTAACATCCAATCTCTGGCACTGCCACAGCTCAGCCACAATGGCTAATTTTTAACTTAGACACCTAATGTTCAACAAACAAGGTAAGTCACCAAGCCATCCTACAAAACTTCTCTATTTCTGTGAGATAATATTTGGAGTAGAAATCACTGCCTGCTTTTTCTTCCTCTTCGTGACCAATTTGTCCTTCACCAAGGAGAGAAACTCCCTGCAGCACAAGTATGATTCAAAAATTTAGGATTTGACTGTGGAAGTTAAAGTTTAGATTGAACTACCTGCATTAGATCAGTTGCTACTTGATGTATGATTTATGTTGATGCAACAATTTCTCTGTGTAAAACACATAAAATAAAATTTTAGACATACTATCTTTAACATTTCTTGTTACATCAACTTAAAATTGAGTAATTATTCATTTAAAAATAGACCAGTTAAATTTTTTTCTCTATCGTGTTCTCACAGATAAAAAATGCAAAATATTCTCCCAATCTTACAAGACAGGCTTCATCTTTTTATAGCTGTATGAAGCCACAGCCTGTTTGATATATAATTAAACACACACTGAAATAAAGTTAGTAAAATCATGGGAATTCGTAAAACTTCATTAAACAGAAACAATCCAGATTATTCCTTCACAGCTACAAGTTTTTACACCAAGTGCCAGCAGTACAGCAATTACAACAAAATGCTTAATTTATACACATATATTGATAGTTTAAATTTGGTTTCTTAAGAAAAGTGCTTAAGAAGGATGCTTATGTCTGTGTGCCTGTCTAACCTTTTAAAGTTTTTAATCCACTGATCTAAATCAGCCAGAAGTAATCTGATTTGTTTTCTCACTAAAGAAATTGTCAAAAATACATAATTCCTGATAATGCTGACCCAATCTGCAGGTGGGCACAAGGAAAACAGGGATAGCTCAGGCTCTGATTGTTTCTGTAGATCTATCCCAGCTGGATGATTCAGCCAAGTTCTCATCTCTGACACTGGCCCAAGAGCTTAAAATAGAGCATGAGATGAGCACATGTGAACAGTCCCTGTGTGGAAATCACTAATTACAGGAGTCCAATCAGGTTGTAAGGCCTTGGCTCAATGGGCCCATTGGTGAGATCAGCTCTGAAGTTTTAGTCACACCACTTTTAAATTTCACAAATGTTTGGATGTAGGCACTGTGGAAACAGCACTGAATGACACAATTTAGTTAGGTTGGAAGTTAAATGGGTGCAAAGGTGGCATTCTGATCTGCCCTCCCTTCTTTGGATTTCAGGGACAGGAATTCTCTCACCCAGCCAGGAAATAAGCTGTTGGGGCTGCATTCTTAAATGTTTCATTCATTAAATTGCAGAAGCTTGGGTTTATTTTCTGGTAAGTAGAGGTTCCAGTGTCCATCCTTCACATTGCAGTGGCAAAGCCTGAGATGCCTGCACATCATTGGAACTCTCCAGTGCCTGACAAAGTGCACATGGGCTGGAACTTCCTTTCCAGTGAGACTGTGTGAATGCTGGTCTGTCACTTCTGATCAGATGAAAACCACAGTGGCATTGAACCCTCCTGTCCTGTCTTCAGCAGCACAGTGGGCTTCATTCTCCTATTCATTTACTTCTCCTTTAAATCCCTTTTCCATGGAGGGAAGAACTGTAGATTTTGTAGTATAAATGAAAATCAGATTCCCTGTCTGATTGAACCTCTGATTTCAAGAAGCAGAAATACAGGCATGCTTCCATAAATCTATTCAGTGCATAATAACTCATATTGCAATATTGGTTTAGGAATATTTTCAACAAACACAAATAAAAAGTTGATCAATTATCATACATCTGAATCTCTAGGCAAATATTTACTGTTGCTACTTTTTTTCTCTTCAGACTCTAACAACTCAGAATATTTTTGCCAAACACATGAATGAAGCAAATTCTTTTAATTATTCTAACTTGCCCAATCTAAATAGGAAAACTATTTTGTAGATGGGTGAACAACACACAGGAGCACTTTGTATCAAAATACACACTGAAACTTCTATTGTAGGAAAGGCCTAAATACTGCTTGCAGAATAATCATGGAAAGGAAATACATTATCTGATAACTCAAGAATTCTGGCATGAAAATGATACATTGCAAATATATTCCCATATGCTGTAAAGTTGTATCATATTCCATTACATTATTTTTTGTGAGGTTTGTTTTATTGTTTTGTGAATCTGAAAATAATCCTCTTTTTGCGATGACAGTTCTATTTACTGAGTTTTCATACTTTAATATATTTGCATATTTAACTATAAAATATACATAGAGCTCCTTAAGAATATTGTTTGACATCAAGTTACTGAAAATCTGTTAATGCTCTAAAAAGTGTTCTGTAAAACAGAACAAATATTAAACCTCCAGCTGATATCAATTATTTCTTGCACAATTAATTGGGCAAAAAGGCACGTGGGCCATTATTCAGAATGGGAACTGTTGGCTTACACAGCTGTCTAGTTCATCCTCTGAGCTCTGAACTAAAAACTCTCTCTACTAGAGAGAGGGTGCTCAAGTTCAAGGACACGTGCAAAAATACTACAGAAAATCCATACGGGGTAACTTGTTGCCACCAAATCGATTGTTCACTTGTCAAAACCCAGGCCCAGGTTTTTGCTGAGTTATCACTCCAGGAGAAGATGACAGGATCAGGAGCTGAGTTCTGCCACGCTGCCGTGGCTCCTGCCCTCTGGAACACTCTTCCAATAGGCATTATTGGCCGGCTCTTTGGAAAGACAGCTATTGATTAAGTGAACAGATAATGAGATTAACGACGGGGAAGCAGAATTAATTTGAGGGAGGTAATGCTGTTTGTCAAGAGGACACTTAAGTTTATGTATCAGCCACACCTCTGACAACCTTAATGAAGCTGAGAACCGTTCTCCAATTGATACTGCAGGCAAGTATTACAATCCATAACAGCTCTCAGACGGAGTGGGTGTGAAAAGTTAAGAAGGTCACGGAAAATAGATATAATTGACCTGGGTTTTTACTTCACAGAGGGAAAAGTTCATATACACATTTTGATAAAGACCCTGAAGGCCTTTATATAAACCAGATAGTAGATAAGTGATCCAAACTACAGATATCCAGTGCTGACACAACATAAGGCAATTACAGAAGTACTAAATGTCAAGCTGCTTGACGACATTCTTTTAGATAGCAATTGCTGTTGTAAATAACCCAATTTTTCAATACTAAAGGCCAGTAGGTCATAAAATTTTGTAGCAGTGTTTTCTTATCACCAGCCAAAGAAGAAGAAAACAAAATCTCTTTTTTTTTTAAACTAAGCAGAAAGAAGGTGGAAGGGCCCAGGCACAGGAAAAGTCCTTGCTCCACTGCCCTACCATTGTTGCAATTAGTGTTTGCAAGGAAGTTTATATTGGCAGCTCTATAAACTTAGAACACTAGTTCTCATTGAAAATGAGTGATGTAAACGTGTGGGCTTACAGCAGTGCTGCAGACAGCAGATCTAAATTGTTTCTTTCCATTTGTGCCTCTGTGCATTGGCACCCTGGTTCATCAGCTGCCTTGCAGCATGGGCTGCTAGGAAATAAACAGAACAACAATGAAGTCCAAAGTAATGGGTTAAACCACAGTTCAGCCTGAATTTTAACTATATTTGCACCTAAACAAATAAGATTCTTCTACATTTTTCTGCAGTATTTCAGATTTAGCTGTCACACAACTAACCAGATCTGTACAAGATGTCAGGTAAAGAGCAGCACTCGAAAATACAGCATGAACAACTATTTAGTTTTCCATTTCTGAGCTGTACCAACTAATTTCTTGCTGAACTGTGGAGCTTTGGCCTTTAACATTTTATACTCTGCATGTTCACTGAGTATGCATTTAAACAATTTTCTAAAGAATATTGGTAAACACATTGATTTCATTTATAAATCTCACAAATTTGCAAGATACCTTTAAAAAACAGAAATGCATTTCTGAGTATATTGTATGAGTTGAATAAATTTACTAGAACAAACAGAATTTTTAGATCTACAACATCTTTAAATGTTGTTTTTCGCATTCCTTTTTAGAATGTCTTTACATTTAAATATTTCCAGTAGCTATTTTATGTTGACCTATTTTGTTTAGATGCAGGCAATAAATTAGGCGAGCAATAAATTAAGCTTTACTAATATTTGAAAATCACCTTTGAATAGCCTTTTGCAAGGCTCATTGAGATTCTTGTTTGTGAGCATTTATTTTTAAATGTTCTTTTTTTTTTCTGCTATACTTGAATTCTAGTTAATCCAGTGAGACTTGTATCTTGGTTTCTTCAATGTAATATTAAAAAAACTACAATGCCTGTGTGTCAGACTTCCTTTTAAGAAAGATTTGATTGCAAACACAAACAAAAAGCTTTTCTTCTTTTGTACTCCTTTATGATCTTCAAACAAGTTTCTATGAAAAGGACCAGTATTTTTTCAATTTTAAGCCATACTCACCTTTGCAGTTAGGAAAAAAAAAAGAAAATTTCATGCTACAATAATTAATTCCTGATTGTAATGTTACAGTACAGTTTATGTTGTGCTCTAATTATGCAGATATGCAAAAAGGGAAAATAACTTTGAAGAACAAAATGCATTTGTTTAAGCATTTTCATAATTACAATGAAACTGTTGAGCAGTGGGGCTGTACACAAACTAAAATATACAGATCTTAATATTGAACTACAAACTCTTCTACCACCCTTGAGAAAACCACGACAGTAAAACAATCAGTAAGTACAGCTAGTTTCAGAAAATTACCTCATTAAAAATGCAAAAAAGATGGGCCCAAAATGGTCAAAAGCTCAGATCAGCTTCATTCCACCTCTTATGGGAGCAGAGTAAGACCAGCTGCCAGTCAGATCCCTGCAGTTGCCTTTGCCCAGTATTTAAAACAGTTTTGGTCTCAAAGCTGTCCTAAACATAATGGCAATAGATTCACTAACTTCCAGCACCATTGCTATACATTTGAGTACCTACAGTAAAGAGAAACAGAGTTTTAGGATCTGCAAAGTGATCACATAGGTAATAGATATCATCCAAAACTTTTAAGGAAAACTTTCCTCTTGCTAATAATACCGTCACCATTGGATAAATACTGTTAGGTGCCACTTTACAATTAACTTCATCTGCTTGAAAAAGCAGAACATTACAGTAACTTTATTTGATATACAAAATACTGATGGAGAGGCCATTTCAACCACCAGTTTCACACATGCAAGAGCTCAAAATTCTGGCTGGTAGGAACCAGTAGTTCATCTTAGCTTCTGTAAAAAAATGTGGTGGTGGAAGTCACAGCTATTATGTATTAAATGAAAATGTAAAATGGATTTTTAGGCAACTCTTAACACTTCAGAAACAACCAGCTATATTGCAGCATCTTGTCAACACATAGTCAAATTATTGAGAAGAGAGAAATGTGAATTGGTTCCCCCTATTTTTTCTGATAAGATTGGTGAGATGTTTTCTGGCTCCAAGCTTATTGTCTTACTAGTTCAGCTGTATATTGAGGGTGTTTTTCTAGTAGATAGATTTGAAGGAGACAAGACACACAGAAATAAAATATGTGTCTCCTTACTGTCTTTAGTCACAAGTTAAGAGTATCCAGTATATTTGTTCATCTATCCTTTCTTTTCATTACAATGCTCTACTCCCATCATTAACTAATAGATTTATGATACTTATTGGAAAAAAAGTCATATGAAGCAGTTCTTGTTAATACAAGAAATATTTACTGAAGGAATCAATCCTGTTAAAATTATAAAGCATAATACCAGAAGGTGTAATTAACTTACAAAAGTATGAGATTAGGTAGACCCCGTTTTCAATTAATCAGTCATTGTTACCTGGTTCTAATTTTAAAACACCAGTTGTGAACTCAACCAGTGATTTACAACAGCTACTCAAATATGCTACCAGCAGAAAAATCCGTGAAGCTCATTTTCAAAGAGTTTCCAGCTTAAAATTGGATCCTGTTATCATTCAGCTCAGAAGAAAAACAACTGCTGGGTTGATTGGTCCAAGCTCCTAGTGGGAGGAGTGTGCACTCCAATATTTTGTTCCGAGGTACAACACTACTCTGATTTGCACAAGGATAGAACCAAACACATCAGATTGCTGGGAAAACATTATAAATTGTTGCATTACAGATTTCCTTAGTATCTTTTTGTATTGTTTTCATAGGTCTCATCTAAAAATGTGTTTGAAAATCTATGAACAACTACCTTTAAAATGACACGACATAACCTTCAATGCTCAATAACTTCAAAGCACTCACATGCTTCCAGTTACCTATGTGTTTATTCAGAAGGTCCAAATTTTATATAGAAAGAATATCCAGTAATTCACTGTATCCAATAATTCAGTCCACGCTAAAGAAAGATGTTTTACTTTTGCCTAGGTGTCACTCTCAAATTGGAAAAAATTTTACTTGAGTCAGAACTAGACAGTGCAGGCACTAAAGCAAAAATGTACACCTTTTAATAGATAAAAGAAACATAAACGAGTATCAAACAATCTCTTGGAAGAATTAGAATTAAATTAGTTATACAACAATGCACACCAGTTTCACAAAGCACACCCACTGATGCTGAAATTCACGTTACTTAAATATGTATGCAAATACTAAATTCCCAAGCTGTGAGTGAATGTGACGTCAGGAAGATTCACCCATTTTAATTCCATGGGTTCTTGCAATGTAAACATTGCCTTTTGAGAAGAAAGGTCCTCACAATCTCAGAAAAAATTGTAAACTGGAGACAGCAGTACCAGCAGCTCCTCGTGTAATTATCCTACTATGAGCATATCAGCATAGATTGGTGCAATAAAGATGTGGACACCACACCTGAAGGGACATTTGGCTACCCTTTTTAAGGCTCAGGAGGCTTTATGGCTCCTAAAGAAGCTCCTGAAGAAGGCTTTGATCCCTTTCCTTTCCAAGCTCTGCGCCAGTTCCTCCAGCTGCCAACCAACATTTCAGCTGAGACGCTCTTTGGAAGTTTGGGCAGCTTTCAAAAGCTGTTGGATATCAGAAATCCTTACCTTGAATCTGAAAATTAGTGCAAAGATGTATCAACTTCTCCAGGAGGAGCATTTTCAGAATCACCATCTCCACGGGCTGGCTTTAACAAAGACTTGTAGGTGGCAGATTTCTTTTGCTGAGTGCTCGTGACCATTCCTGGGCACAGAACTGAGATGTACTGCTTTGTGCTGTGTTCCACTTTGGAATTTTAATGGCTTTGATTCAATCAGTCTTAGGAACTGATTCCATAACAGCAGATTTTTCTCTCAGAAATCTTTTTCATTTCCATTCTCCTTCACTCACCTTGCACCAAGGTCCTGGGTCAGAAGTGCAGGCTTTAAATTTGTATTCCTAGGACAAAAAGCTAGAAATCCTGTTCCCTACTCTGCTGCCTGCACAATCTTACAGCAGAGACACAGCATTTTTAAGTTTGCTACTGAATGAGGAATCATGATGACTCTAGAGAGAAAAAAAACCACCCAGCTGTATTGCACTGAGAGTTTTATTTTTAAATCTCTACAAGCAAGGGCAGAAATTTGCAAACTGCATCTATTTTACTATTCTTGCTGCAAATATATGCAGTGGAGTTATAATGAATGAATCTATTTCTAAACAAGGCAGTAATAATGTGGCAAGTGCTATAATGTACAGATGCTCATCTCTGTCATTAATTAGGTGAGAGACCAGCCCATTTTTCACTAGTATGGGGCCCATGTATATTTTTTTTGTTGTTTTTACAGTAACAATTATGAAATTTAATCATTTTGCTGTTTTGAATCGTTCCACCTTCTCTCAATCACCTTTGGTTATCTGCATCTTAATCCTCTGAATTCTAAGAATAGTAGTTCGAGAAGGAATGCAAATTAAAGAAGAAAATGGATAATTCTAGGAAACATAAAATGATTCCTTGTTAAATCTACAAATACTTAAAGTTAAGTAAAATTGGGTTTCAAGGAAAGAGAGCTCCTTGGTGCAGAAGCACCCTCTAATGGCTGGTTCCTGACTGCTCTAAATCACAACTGAAGAGCAATTTAATAGATCCCCTAAAAAGCAAGGGAAACTGCTAAGATATATACAAAAGAAAAGAAAAAAAGAGAAGGAAATGTTAATATATGTATGCACACACACATATTCACATTTCACATACAGTCTCTGTCGCATATCCTTAACACAGAAAAAGAGCATCGTGAATCTGACAAACTTTTTTCATTGGAGCCTGAATTTCCTTTTAAAACAATATTCTCCATTTAGTATATAAAATAGCTTTTTAATGTTTTTTTAATGTTTTCCCAGGTTCCAGCCACTCTTCAAAATTTAAAGACAAACAGAAACTGAATTTCCTCTCTTATCTCGATTAACTTTTAGAAAAGAAAAAGCTAATTGGCTGAAGGAAAATTACACTAAGTAATTTTCTACACTAAGTCTAAATCTTAAAATAATTTATGCTGGAAGGAGCATGGAAGCCAATGGGTCCAATCCCCTGCACAAGCTGGCCAGCTCTGAACTTGCATCCCAGTAGTAAAATACTATGTAAGAAAATAAAAAATCCTTTCGGTGCTAAAGCTGTATTAGAAATGTAAACCATTTCTGCTGTCTAAAAATACACCTTAATAGGTTTTTTCCCTTTCTAGTCTATGGTTTTACAGGGTTTTTTTTCAATGAAAATATCCAAAATTTGCTCGTATAACTGCATTATTTTACCTCCACGCTAGAATGTGTACTTAGAATACAGCCCCTTATTATTAACTGTTAAGTATAATATCTCAGTGCTGGTACAAAGGCAGTGGCAGATAGAGCAGTTAATAACATGAGAGTAATGAGACTAACCGACCAACTTGCTGCTCAACATCACTTTTCAAATCTCTTTGGGCTAAATTTTCAGTGTGGGGAATTAGCCATAGAAATCCCATTAACATTAATGAATGTTCCATGGTTAACTCCCCATGCTCTGTGCTGAAGATTTACCCCTATATCTCTAAAATAAATATGTACAGATGCCAAAATTCTTTTTATGGAGCCTGAAGAAATTAAGGACTCTATTCTCAAATAATTGACTTATGCACGTGTATCTTTTCCCCCCATGGATCATCTTCCACATATCAGGATGGGTGTAATGTCTGCATTATTCCCATTGAACAGATTATCCAAAGTGCATGTTTACTGCATAAAGGCTGAGTTTAGTTAATTGCATATTTGACAGAAATAATATATAGATTGAGCTGGATTTTTCCCATCATTAAACAAACAGTGGTTGAACAGTATTCAGTGTCATTGAGAACAGCATGTATTTATTTTTATATTTCTGAAGATATAAGTATTAAGGAAAGTCAATAGTCTGAAAGAATTGGAAATTATCCTATACACCTACCAAAAAGCAAATTACAACTGGGTCAACAGAAGTCCTTGCAAGCAGTGACTGAGGCACTGTGTAAAGATGGGGAACAATGTTTGTTATCTTGACTATGAAAATACGAAGGTGGGAAGGGCTTCTAGGACCAAAATCAGCAGCTGCCCCCTGTTTTTGGAAAGCAGGAGTGGGGAACATATTGCCACCATTTTTTCCTCCTATTTACAAGAATTTACCGTTCTTATTTTTAAAATATTAATTTAGAAACTTACTTTCCCAGTTAAGCTCATCATTTCAAGCTCCACTACAGCTTAAAAATAAATATGCCAAAACAACTGCTTCAAGTCATATTCATTTGCTAAAATTTGGAATAAATCTTCAGTAACACTCTTTTCATACATAAAGGTTTACCTTTCCTTCCTTAAAATGACTTTTCTTGGAGATCAGACTGGAATACATCGGGTATAATACCCAATTTTATGCATCTGTCCTGGGAAGAGTGTGTTGGTGTTGCCACTATAATCTTGAAGAAGAAAATCTACTTTACTCCCTGAATACAGAACCAAAAAAATCATTTACATGGAGCCTGTACAAATTGCTTTATCTGAAAATAATACACCAGCTAAATGAAGATAGAGGCAACCCCCTGAAATTGTCCAGTGAAACCATATTTGAGAAAACTCACTCAGAAAAAATGCACAATTCTTCTGGTTATACATGGAGCTGAAGATGGCACATTTAGATAGAAATTCTTTTAGCTTATGAGCAGACTCTTGAAATCATTTCTAGATCAAAGATTAAATGTATAGTCCTCCTAAGAATATCAAACTATGCGACCATAAACCAATCCTCTTTCAATAGCAACACATTTAGACAGATTCCCCCTTTCCATTGAAAGGTCTTTCATACAAGTCTTTCATAGCCAAGATAAAAAAGGGAATTTTCCTGGTAGCATTCTTCACAAAAATGCTTTCAGCTAGAACTGGGAAATCTGGAATGAGGTAAGGTCAGACTGGTGGGGGTGGGGAGGAGAATCAGTCATGTAAACAGGTTTTATATTGCATTTATTACAAACTCCCCTTATTTTCAGTTGCTTCTTTGGAAATTAGCACAACCATGACTGGATTAATTCTCTGTGGGTTTCCCCCTGTACTGTTATTGAGCAGTCATGGGAAAACTCAGCCAAATGAGTATGGCTCTAGTGAAGCCATACATCTATGAGGAAGGGCAATCACCAGAACACAGGGTTTGTCTAAAAAAAAAGACATTCAAACAGATAGGGCACTTAAGCTGACCTCCCTGAAGTGATGTCCTCATACTTTAATTGAGCTAAATTTTTGATGTTTTATGTCACTGTAAATGAAAAGGAATAATTTTATGGAGCATGTTTGTGGGTTTTCTGGTTTTACAGGCACAATCCTACAGGCAGCCTGTCACTCACTGCACTGCTTCACATCTGAGCAGGTCTGCCCATGCAGCCTCCAAGACTACGCAGACCTGCTGAAAACTCTCTTTAAGACAACCAGGAATGTGTCTTTTCAGTGCCATGAGAAACACAGACACCACAGGAGCCACATCTTTTTCATACCTTCAGCTCCTGAGAAAACAAAAAGCAAAGACTTTGGCATGCCTACTGCCACATCCAGTGTTTCCTTCACACAGTCAGTGTTCCCTTTCCACTGCTGCATCCCCAGAGAGGGATTCCATCCTGCTAAACAGCAGCAGTCTTATCTCTTTTGTTTTGTCCAGGGATTTTTGGAACACCAGTCTTTACCTGGAAGCTGCCTCAAGACATCCTGCAGTGTCAAGACACCTTGCACAGGTTTCTCCATAGTGACAAAATCGTTCTCCTCTCACCTACTCCCATGGGCAGTATCAGCTGGAGGCCTTAAGTATATTTGTCCATACCTGATGTTGTCTGCTTGTGGCATCCTATACAATATTTTTTTCCCACCAAGATTTTTGTTTGCATAGGGTAATGGGAGAAGGGGAGAGAGGATAGGCATTTTTGCTTACCCAATATCATATAAACGTGTTGAGAACTCCATTTATACAACATCCCCACTGCTGTTGCATTTCACAGCAGCCTCCTCCCTAAAAGCATCAGAAATTTCCACAACAGTCCCAACAGCTGTTTCCCAATATTCAAATAGTTTGCAACTGAGGGAGCCTTCAGATGGGAATGGCAAAATGCCTGTTGGCACTGCCAGGAACTGCCTACCCAACTCCCTGGAGTGAGTTCAGAGATGGCCAGTGGCCTGTGGTACACTGAATTTTTGCTTCCACCACTGGTCATATCCCAGTTGTGCATCATTACACTGCTTCCTCATGTACATCAGCAAGCAGCTGATCCATCCCTAAAGCAGCACTCCACCAAACAAATAATAAATATTCTGATAAATATCCTGGGGAAGGAGCTACTCTCTTCATCTACCTGCTCCTACCTCTTCAGTAGCTGTATGGCCATAACTTAAGATGTTTTATGAAATCACAGACCCAAGAGCATCTCTCTACAAGACTAAACACGTGCAATCTAATTTCCATTAATGATTATCATGATCTATGACATATGCTCCGTGCTGCCTTACAGCAGTTCAAAATGGAATGGCAAAATTAATAGACAGGGGGAGATGAACCATAAATTTTCCAGCTTCATTCCCAATACCAAAATTTCTGCAAGTATTTCAGGCATTGACATATGAAGAATTGCACAAACATGTAAAAAAAAAAGCAACTGATCCACAGCATGGAACTGAGCAACACAACATTGCAGGATAGGCCCTACCTCCAGGATACCCCGTGGTTAAATTACAAAAGCAGGGAACACAAAATACATCACTCCAGCACGCTGAAGTCCCAGAGAGGCATTTCACTTTGACAAGAGTCAAGTTGCTCCACACGGAGTAAACAAACTATTCCGGTTCCCCCAAGTGCTCTTCATATCTGACAACACCTTTCTATAAAGATCCTTAAGGATCAGGAAGGGCCTGGGATACTGCAATTCCTGCAGCAATGCATGTTTGAGGACTTTTAAAGGTGGTTCACTGCTGTGAAGTCTCACAGCTGTCCTGGCCTTGGTCCTTTCCAAGGATTCCTTCATGAGATGGATGATATTTGGTAACTACATTCCACATTTGTCAGCCTGCACTCAGCATTGCAAAACACGCACCTGAAAAATCTTCCATTGCTCGATCACGCTAACACAAGTCATATTAATTAAGAATATGTTTGTGTAATTACATGGGAGAGGTGCTTTGCACAGCAGTTAAAGTGCATGCAACATCTATAATAAGCAACCCTGTGTGTAAGACATTATTACAGTACAGGATTCTTGGTCTGAAAGAAAGAAGTAATTTGAAAATTGATGCCAACTCTTTGGTGTTTTCTAGGTCACATAAATTGTTATTAGGATCTGATATATTTAAGTAACAAAGCTCACTAAATAATATTTTATCTGACTCAATAGGAACAATCATTCCATAGCATTTGCTGAATAAAGTCAAACATTTCTTCCAACAAGCTAATTAAAAATGTATCATTTACATACAGCAACCGGATCTGACTGGCTATTGCAAAACTTTGATTTTCTTTAGACCACTTCACCTGAAAGAATAAACATTGATGCAATCAAATTTTCACACCTTAAAGTTATAATGATTACTTTGGTTAGAGCTAACTCTTCTCACAGATGTAATAAGCAGAGTTGCACACACTTTGTGATAAAGACTTGCAGGCTAAAAAAACTGTTAGCACGACAGCCCAAATGTCCTGAGGCAAGCCAGCTCCCAGTTACTGCCCAAACCAGGGAGCAATATATAGGAATAATGTGCACATGCTCAGCAAATCCATTTTTATGTTTTCTTTTTCATTTTAATATCAAAGTATTCCAAAGCTCAATTATGCTTCATTAGGGAAACTGTGACTATCCCACTTAATTATTTTAATATCTCAGGATTAGACAAGGAATGCAGAATTTTGGTAAAGCAGACAATGAAGGAAACACACTGACTGCTCCAAGAAAAAAAAGCTGTATTTCATGTTTTGAGCCAATCAACGATGAGCCACAGATATTGTATTACAGATGATTGCTTTAATCCTAAGGCATTTTAGGGTGTATTTGAAGTAACACAAGGGAAGCTTGTTTTGATATATTCACAATATAAAGCTGCTAGGAGATGGTTCCTAGATTCACACTGTGAGTTAAGTTCTCTCTCCCCCTTTGAAACCAAAAAAGGAAAATACTTGCAAGTAGACTTAAAGTCAAAATAAACCATCAATTTGTCACACAGCTCTCTCCTGTGAGATCCCTTTTACTTCTGCATATCACAAAACCAGAACTCCAGGCACACTCCCCTCCATCCTCTGCTACAAATCTTTCATTTAAAACTGCTAACTTCTCTCACAAGTTTTTAAAGACCGTTTTCACCTTCACTGCCTTCAGAAACTCCACAGGAGCACAACTTTACACAATGGCACCACCTTGTGTTTCAAATACCAACTTCCAATCCTTGTGCTGACCTCAACTTCATGCCTTTCCCTCACAGGGGATGAAAAATAAACTTATTTCAATACAAACATATCAAATACGGTAATTAAAAATGTAACATATTATTTTGTGATATATAAATATGCTATAGAATATAACTGTTTCTTTCAACTGAGACTCGTCCCATTTTCTGCCAGTTTAGATTTGTGTCTTTCATACCCCAAATTACCTACAATAAAACCTCTGCCAGCATATTCTTAATTTAGTCTCTGGTTAGTTTTCATGTAAAAGAAATGCTTAGATCCTGCTGGATGACCTATTTTGGGGTCAAAGTCAATTAAATTCTCTCTAAAGCAATGCTTACCCACTTGGTTAAATAGAAATCAAGCTACACGTGTCTGTATCTTAAACCATTATCCAAGAAATGGATAATTCAAATATATAAGTCTTGAAAAATGTTTGCTTAAAAGATTAAAGGCATTACATTATAGTATTAGCAAAACATGTCATCCAGTGCCCAGCCTTTTACTGTTACGGGCAGGGTGGCAGCCTTCCCAATTAGAAGTGGCAAACCACCTGACTAATCAAACAACTCTACTTAAAGTTGTGAATAACTTTGCAAATCCTCATCTGTGTGAGCTGAAATACAAGCAAGTCCTCACCAGGCTGACTTTTCTTTTTTTGGAAGTGGAAAGTGAAATAGTTTTGTACCAAAAAATGGTTTGGTTGCTTACATTTTACAGCGTTAGTCTTTATCTTTGGAACTCACTCACTACTATAACCTAGGCTGGACCTTAAAAAAAAATGATCTGTGACCTTTTCTTGGGAAAAACAACCATGTTGTTCACAACTGCTCAGTAAAAGAAAACAGTTTTAGTAAATAATATCCACAGAAGTTCCATTTCTACTTAGGATGCTCCAGTGTCCCTGTTCCCAATGCTGATTTGGCAGTACCTAACCCTTTGAGGCATTGTGGGCCATGCTCTTCAGGCTCCTCATTTCCAATAAAACCATTCCATTATTCCCAGGCCTAGTCCAATGTACACTGGATTCTGGGATTCAGAATAATGAACTTTTCACAGTCAAAACTGTTAATGGTGCTCCTGTGTCTCATATGCTCCTCCTCACAAACCTAACCCTTGTTTCAGGTGCAGTACTTCTTTTTATTCTACTCTTCCACCTGCTATTTTCTTCTTCATCTTAATGTAACTCAATTAGGAAAAACCCCAGCTGTATCTTTTATATTACTGGCTATACTCAAGTCAGATTTGCTGAATATAAATAAAAGCAGAATTTATAAAGGTAAATTTTGTCCAAAAATGCCTACATATTTCCTCAGATGTCTACAAGGGAGACACTGCTGAGTATTTGAGGCTGCTGATACAATAATCACACTTCCCCTTTGAGTCACCAATATCATGGAAACACCAGTTTTTTAGAACCTTCTTGTGCAGGCTTCTGCACACCTTTTGCCAGAATTTTTTTTAGCATTATATCTTCAAAGGAGCTGCAGGAGTGTGAAGGTCCTGACAACAGACCTCTTAAAAAAAGCCAAAGCTGCTGATCTTCTTTCAGCTCTGCTGGTACAACTGCTTATAAGGCACACAAAGGAAAATGTTCAATTTAAAACCAGTTCAATTCCATGAACCAGCACACCAAGCAACCCTACCAACAGTTTGCCAGGGCAATTATGCTTGTGATGCAAGGACAGAACGAGAGCTGTGTCAGCTGGCAGGGCTGCCAAAAAGATGCCTCTTCAAACTGCATTCTCAGGAGAGAGAGAATGGGAACCTCTGATATAGGCAAGGCTTTTTCAGCTGGAGTCAGCTGGGAACCAACTCCACAAGGAGAGGACACCTGGAACAGTCCTGTTTCTCCCCAGCACGGCAGCAGAAGCTGAGTGGACAGTGTGACCTAGCAAATCTATCTCCTACCAATTATTCACCCTGAGACATCTGCACTCATTCCTTTCCCCCACTGTTCAGCCCCCTGCACTCCAATATCACAGAAGAGCTGCTGAACAAACACAAGCCTGGCATACAAAAAGTAACCCAAACCAGTCCCAGTTTACATTAATTTGCCAGACTATGATCTGGGATGATTCAACTTGTTGAAGAGGCTGGAACAACAAGAGGCATCTCACAGGGACATGTTCCTCAGAGACCAAGCCATCCTTTTTTCTATCCTGCCTGTTCTCTGCTCTCCATGTGGTCAGGAGGGGAAACAACCTTAAGGTAAACAGCAGCTTTTTCTAGACTTTTTTTCTCTCTGAATAAAAGGCTGGGGACAGAGCCATGGTTATCAGTGGTTATCAATGGTTATATCATCCAGCCACTGAAGGAAAAGGAGTGAACAAACAAGACCCTGAAAACATCTTTGTCCTTCCTGGATAAAATGGGATTGTAGGGAATCTGAAAGTTTAAATTCACTCCATTGCTTGGTCACGGCCCTGAAAAATGAGGCATAATGTGTCAGATGAAAATCAGAAGGCAAATTTAGGCACAAATGAACACAAGTCCACAGGATAACTCCATCTCTGTGGACTGAAAGGTCACAAAGCTGCCAAATTCCTAATCAAGTTGATGATGATGATGAAAAAGGAGAAGAATGGTATTTTGACAAGCAGATATACTAAAAGCTGTTAAAGATTTGGCTTCTACAATGAAACTACACTACACATCCCATCCCTGCCAGAATGAAGGCCTTTCACATCAGACTACCATTACCCAATACCTGAAGTAAATGTGGAACAGCAGAAAAAATGAACACATACTGTTGATCAAATTATCATAATCAGAGAGAACTGCCATTGGCTGCATGAAAAATGCAATTGTCAGAGCCATGGTTCCTGCTCAACACAAAAAAAACTTATTAGGTCTGAAGAAGTTTAAAAGTTTTTGAGAATTCCTTGTTTGGTTTATTTATAAGCAGAAAAACCCCAGCTGCAAAAACCCTGATTTCTGTGCAGGTAGAGAAATCCTGTACATAAATTCCTTTAAAAATACCTTTCTTTCTGGAGGATGTATCTAGAATGTGACCCAGACTTCTCTGTACAGCCAAGCATTGCACTACTTAAGGCCTTAAATTGTTTATTCCTTGTCTACATTGCTTTTTTGAGTGGGAATGCTGAAAGATTGAGGGAAAGGCTAAAGGATACAATTGCTCCAGGTCAGTGTGCCAGTTCTTGAGCAGGGCAGATTATCACCAGACAAATGCAATAGCTCATACCAGTGGTACCCCTAATTCTCTTTTCCTAGGCAACAAAGGGGTTCTCACCCTGTTGCAGAATGGCTAAGCTGCTTGTGAAATTGGGATTTCAGCCCTGCACTGATGCAAGGTACAGCTCAGAGCCAATGGTGCACTTGCACCAATTCCAGTTTTCCTTCATTTGCCAGCTGGACCCTGTGGATCTGCTACACAAGCAACTGAATTGTTCCCAATGCAGAGGCAGTGCAAGAACCACAACAACCATCCCAAGATAAATTGTCCCAGATTGTGCACCAGATCCCTGAGGCACCTCATGCCCCTGTTTAGAGGCAGCATTTGGCACTCACTGGCTGATTAACACATACCATCTACCTTAAGGGGAGCCTGAAGATGTTGCTGAGAGTCTGATGAATCCATCACACCAATTGCTTAATGCAGATGGTCACACATGACCCTTCCTTTCCATGTGGATTTACATAGCAAACATGAAAGAAATTGTAAAAATTCCCTTGCATCCAGAAAAGGGATTTAAAAAAATGAGTTCCCTCTTAAAAAACAAACAAAAAGCCCGTTCAACTGTTGTGTTACCTTGCAGTAGCAATTTGTACCTGTGCCACTTGATATCCTATAGAAGGCAAACTCTATCACTGTGTTCCAACACCCACTTTCACTTGGGATGAACTGAGATTTCTCTTTGCCAAGGTATGACAGATGGGAGTCCCAACAGCATAAGGCCCTGTCTAATTCAAAGGATCCAAAATGATAAAAAAGTTTATAATAGGAGAAACAAACAGCAGTGCTGAAGCCTATTATTTGCAAAAATCTTCCAGGTACTCATGAAAGGAAAGAATGATTGACTTTGTTTTCAGGCTTTATATGCTGATCAGTCAATGCAGTATGACTCAATATAAGGGGAGGTTTTGCTGTTAGGCAGAAACAGAGCAAAAACTAAGGGAAAGGGGACAGTTTTCTGTGTAAGCTGTGGCAAGGATGTCTTTTTTCATGCTGGGAAAAAAGCCAGAATCAGAGAGGCTCTGCACTGCAACATCCCATCAAGTTCCATTCGAGACATTTTTCTTTTCTTCATTTTCAGACTTCACTTTCCTCTCTTTGTAGCTCTCATCCCACCTGACAGAACAAGGCAGACTTCCTTGCTCTCCCTTACAGCCTCCTGCCATTTCTGTAGAGCTATTGATAGGATCAGTCAGGATCAGTGTTCGTGAGGAAAGTCCAGCTGTGTCTGTTGTGCCAGGAGTCAATCTCTGCTCATTCTCATCCAGGTGGGTCAGTGGCCCAAAAGTGACACAAGTGCATTCACTGAAGATACAGACTTCACAAAGCTAAGTGGTGAAGGTCTCACAAGCCACAGACAAAGCCCAATTTCTCAAAACCTACTTAAAATATCTCTGCTCCAAGGAACAGAGACATCAGTGTCTTCAGGAACGGAGAGAACCTTTAAAAATGTTAAGAGAAATAAAGTCATCAGCAATTCTACCTAGCTTCATCCTTAGACTGGCAAAATCTTTTTACTTCTTCCCAAAAACCAAGAGCTGTAGGCATAATATACTTCAGTTATAGTAATTAAGGTCAGAAGCAACTAAGTTCCTACAAAATGAATCAGGCAACTTTTCTGATCTCACCTACAGCAAATCATTCAGCCTACTGAACAATTTCATTGTCAGTTACATATTTGGAAATGTCATTTGTTGTTTTTATGCCATTTCATGTGGGTTTGGATAGAGATGTTACGTTGTACACAACAAATAAGCAAAGTATACAATAGGCAGCAAGTAAAATCTTCCTAAAACAATATTTATATTGTAGGGACTACATCAGTCTTTATCAAAAGTGGAATTTTAGTACTCCATAAAATTGTGGTCAGTCTCTATCTTCAAAAACTTTAGGTTCTGATATCTTCTCATAAACAGAATGCTAACAAAAAATGTAAAAAATTATGTTTAGGTTACCTCTCTTGAAACAAAACAGCATTAATATTCCTTATTCAACCCTGTTTCTTATATTTAACATTACTGACATTAATATCTAAATAATATTTAAATGAGTTACCTGGGCTAGAAGAGGATCTGAATTCTGATTTAACCTGGGATAAAGGTTATTCTTTGTTCCACAGAGAGAAAATGCTCATAATAAAATTATTGCCTCAAATCTTCCCTCCCCTCCAAAGCCAAACCTGATAATTACATTTCCTCCTTCTTCTGCAATTTGAGGAATGTTAACCGTGCTTGTGTTCACAGGGACAAATAAAGATGACAACCAAGGAAGCAATTACAATAAATGTCTGATCTGCTTCCACTAAAACATATACTACAGCTTCTAAACAATATGCCACTCAAATGGAATAAACCCTACCTGACACCAAAATTACCAATGTTTGTCATGTCTGAGCACATTTTTGGACTAAATTAAACAAGTAAGTTTTGCCTTTATCAGCTCTCCTAAAAGAAAAAGAACATTTAGTGGCTTAAAAAGCAAGTCCATGTAGTGTGTTTCTACCACTTCTTAAAGAGAGAGTTCTGGGCACTTGTAAATGGTGAATTATATATATATATATTTAAAATGGCATCTTGATTCTTGGTGGATTTCACTGGCAGTTGTGTTTGCAGCTTTGAAGTCCCCTCCAGGTCTGTCATTTGGTAAGGCTGTTGATGGGTGCCTGGGGTGCTTTGTCCTCCGGGAGGCTATTTTCCTTTAATTCATCTCTGATTAGAAGCAATTTATGCATTTTCATCTGTTTTATGTAAAGATCAAAGGGATCATGGTTCCCAATGTCGACCCTATTATAGACAAAAGGGGAAGGCTGCACATTTTTGCTGGGTTGCAGTTTAAGCCTCCAAGCACCCCTTCAAACCACACAGTTCTTGATATATGTCTCATAAACCAGTGTTTTATATGGAGACCCACTTGCTTGCCTGTAAACACCTGCATGCTTTTATATTTATAGAAAACAAAATTGTGGGGTGAAATTCCCATTCTCAAATCTGCCACAATAATTTTTTTGGCCAATGAGAACAAAGAGATAAAAGTTGAAATTCAATATTGCCATAACAATACTCCACTTACCAGCCCCATTAATAAATCCATGGCACTTCATCTAATCATAAACTGTCATAGCTGGCCCTGCATCAGAAAGTCTGTTCAAAGCTTTCTCAATATATTTTTTCTGTCTCCAAGTTACAATAAAGACTGACTTTTATGCAATTTAAATACAAATTATTCCCAACACAAAGATAACTTTAAAATTTATTCCAATATAACCAATATCCAGTAATCATTGATATTCATGACATCGATATTAACATTGTGGTCACCAAAACAAGAGCAAAAATATAGATGAAAAAACTTATCTGAAGTGAAAGGACATGCATAAGGAAGTTTTATTTTATTATTATTATTTTAAGCAAACACAATACATATGCCAGCAAACATGCTGAGATGGGAAACTTCCAGGATGTTGTTCCAAGCCACTAAACACACACTGTAAATGCAAATGCCACTTCTCACTTCCCTGACTCCCTCTCCATAAAGCTCAAATCTTCCTTTATCTCACTAATCATGCATAGAAAGAGAGAGAAAATATTGTGAAGGCAGACAGAAAGTGGGGAAAGCCCTCCAAAAATCCACTTTGTTGGAAGAGGCATAGCACTGTGTTTGGGAAGGCTCACATGGCAACATTGGGAGAACATTGGTGGCTCATGATATTAAAGACAAAAAATTAGGGTTGTACTTCATCAGCAACATCCTGAAGAGGATGTTCCAAATGAGGGATTTGTAATGAATGGTGGCTCCTACCTTGAGCATGGTAAATTTAGTAGGTTTAGAAACTTTGCTGAAATAATCATGGTCATTCTGAAATAATCATTCTCTCACAGGAGTGACAGTGGGGCTGCATAAAGCAAGTGAGGCACAGGAAAAGAGCACTGAAGAAAAGATGCCCAAGAACTGTACAGCTTATTTATCAAGATAATCCTAAGCAAACAAGAGTATTTCGAATTTGTATGTTGAAAAATAGAAAAAAAAAGTCTATCACATTGTAAAGGACTTGGCAATTTTCTCCTCCAGGCCCAGGTTTTTGCTCAACCTGAGTTACCACATGCTACTTAAAAAAAAAGAAAAAAAAAAAACCAAACCAAAACAAACGACCATCACTTCGGGGAAGTCATGAAACTTATGAAACTTGTGACATTTGCTATGGATTAAAAGGAAATAATTCTTAAATGCATTACAATGTTCCCACGTACTTGTGCTCTTCCATAGCAGCCATCGCTGGGATTCTGCTGGTAATTCCCAATCTCCCAGAGCCATGCATGTGGTAACTCAAGTTCAGTGCAAACAGGGAGGAGAAATCCCAGTATTCATTACAAGGTAATTACTATTTTTCCTTCTTTGCAACACAGAATTATCCCTAAAAACACTTAAAAGCCTTGAAAGCTGCAGTGACAAAACAAGACAGGCTGAATTCTCAGCTTGCATCATTACCACCACCACAAAAAACTCTGATCTTTGATAGTTCCTAACACATCAAACCCAAAGAACAGGTAGAAGAGGTATTAACACACATCCCTGCCCTGCCAAAACACAGAAAACTCCAAATTATCAGACAATTCAAGCAATAATTATGGTGAAGAACCTCAAGCTGTCAATCTTACCAATAGTAAAAAAACAATAACTGAGCTCTTGGAAAATGTGTTGGAATTCAAGACAAACTTTAAGCAAAAATAGCTATAGGGAAAGAAACACCACTGACAAAGAAAATACAGCAGAGTTCTTGAAATTTCAACAGGCAAGGAAACTTATGAGGTATTTAGGAATGAATGTTCCAAAAGAAATGGAAAGACTATAAAAAGAAAAAGTTAGGTGCTGCTTTTAAAAGACAAAAATTACCTTGAGAAAGTGGGTAAACATCCAAATTCATTTCTAGGGAGCAAGAACGTTTTTCCTTTTTCAGGTCTGACTTGCCCCTTGCCCAGGGATCCCTTAAACTGCATTCAGAGATGTAATCAAGTTTATATGGTAAAGGGATGGGAAAAAACTGCCCAAGGGCAAAAGGAAGGTCCTGTTTGGGGGAAGGCAGAGGGGCAGGAGGAGACCAGGTGAAGAACCCTTACCTTTCCACACAGAAAGTTGTTAAAAAGCCTTGTTCGATTTTTGGTAGAATTCGGGGTCTTTTACTGCTTAACAGAACTCAGGAAGAAAAATTACCCGGGGATCTATTCAAATCTGAAAGGATAAAACTGAAATTCTACATGTGACAAACTGACAGGAAAAAAAGGGAACTAGGAATTAACTGCCTGTTGCTCTTTTTTTTTTTTTTAAATCACTTTATGTTCCCTTGAAACCATGACACAAATTTCCATGGATTTTCCTCTAGGACCTCAGACCAAGACATTTGGGAAAAATAAAAAAGGGAAGCAGGTGACTTGACTGGAAATGGTTTATTCTTTATGAAAAACAAAAAAATTTGTCTGCTCAAAGTAGTTAGTCTAGTTCTCTTCCTGTGGAATTCAAGAATTCACTCCAAACAACTTGTGGAAAAAAGGCTTAGTTTGGGAAATATTTCCAGCTCAAAACACCAATGTGTTCAAAGTGTTAGTTCTGATTAGAAGGCCAAAATGGAATAGAGAGGTGAGAACTAAACTGTTTCTATATATTGCAACTGGAAAACAAAATATGCTGCCCACAAGTGGAAAAGCCATTCATCAGACTCTACCAAAAAAGGTAAATTTACAAATTTTTCATTCAGCAACTTCAGATAAAAGAAAAAAAGAAAGAAGAGTGATATTGTGACTACAGTGAAGTTTTTCAAGTCTATTTTAAAATACAGTAAGAAAACAAATTCCCTTAAAAGCAAACTGAAGAACACAGTAGGGTAAAAAACTATTTTGTACTCTCTAATGAACACTGTATTTTCAAATTCCCTGTTCCTCTGGTTTAGGCAAATAAGGACAACAATAGGATTACAATGATACACTTTCACTTTTGCAGCCAGGTGTCTAATAAATCACTCGAAAACCCCTTCAGCAATTAAAATTAAAAAGCTTGTTCTAGATAGAGACATGCAATTTTATGTAGCAGGCTTTTAGAAATAAAATCCAGGTTTTTTAAAAAAACCCTTTTGTTCTCAAGCGTTTACATCTCGGATTAATTTTTAAAGTTTTCTATAAATCTTCAACATTGTTCAGATATATAACATAAACATGAAACGTGGCAAAAGTCGACAAGTTAATTTATTGCACCCTGTAATCAACGATCTCTGCTGATCTTCAGAAAAGATAAACTAGAAAACAGTTGCTCATTCTGTAAAGGAGATAAAAGCAAATGGGAAACCCTGAAAGTGTTCCAGAAATGCAAATGCATACATCATTTGTGCTAAAGGCAACACCAACATTCTCCCTCAAACGAAGCCATATATCAACATGTAAGAACAAGGAGGCATTCCTCTGTCAGCAGAAAACAAAGGAAACATTGCCCATGATGAATAAGGCATCAAACTGAAAACAAAATGGCAACAAGGATTATGCACTACTTAAAAATTGATTTTCAGTGTTCTTGCTGAACACACTTGCTGCAGCACACACAGGTTGTAATCCAAAGGACAGACAAAACAGTGCAGGGCACTGCAACTTGTCTGATTTTCTGTGCGTTGGTGATGTACAACACCAACCTCATATTCCCAAATGTCTGTGTTAGGTTCCTCAGTTTTCCCTCGAGTTTCCCAAACTCCTTCTACATTACATTCAGCTCTGTCACTTCTTTGTAGCCATGCCCTTCAGTTCCCTCTTCCTTCCTCTCCTCTGCCACTGGATGCAACTCTGGTGCCAGCCAAGCACACCGTGGCTGCTCTGGAGCCATCTCAGCCATCAGGACCTGTGGGCCTGACATTGCTGAGCCTGAGAGAATTTTTAGCTTGCTAACAATTGCTAGCTCTTTCCCAAGGGAAACTTCTCAACAAGGTCTTCTTCTCAAAACAATCTAGGCAAATAATATTCTTTCTCACAACATTTTTCCCCAGCTGGTGTTTTTCTGCTTCTCTGGTTTAACCAATGGGATTAGAGAGGTGTCATTCCTGTTCAGCAATTATGTTAACTCTGTATTGGAATACCTTATAAATAAGGAGGAAGAATTGGGAAAAAAAAATTCTATTCTTTTGCCTTCTGAGAATCTTGGAGTTTCTCATCTTTATTTCATGTCCAACAGTGACAAGGACCTGCATAGTTAATGACTGATATCAAAGGCCAAATTGAAAAAAATCCTCAAGTTCAGGTCTTTTCTTGAGCAGTCTGGGGAAGGAAACAACAATTTGCATTTCCCTGAATTAAAAAAAAAAAATCACATTTGAAACTTTTAAGATCTCTACCTTATCCACTAAATCCAACAAGCTCCAAAAATGAATGTGGGAACTGGAAGGCAGACTGTGTGAACTTGTCCCTTCGGGTAATCAAAAAAAAATGCTGTGTCCTTACTCAGCAGATTTTACTTACATTAGTCAGGTGATGGTAAAAAAAAAACCAAGAAGGGAAATAACAGTGAATATATGCAATTGTTGCAATTTATGCAATATCTGCAATTGTTGTCTATCTGCAAATTAGGGCTGTTATTTTGAGCTAAGTGTTTAGTTCATCATTTGAAGACAGGAAAACTCTTGGGTACACTTCTTGTTAAATACCTAAGGTTGCAAAGCCATATTAATTCTAGTCTATATCTATATGTATGTGTGTATATATATATATATGTATAAAATATTTTAAATTATATCTTATATATTAATGAATATATAAAATTATAATATTTTATATATATTAAAATATTGTAATTTTATATATTAATAAATATATAAAATTATAATATCTATCTATATATATATTAAAAATATATATCTACTGGTTTAAACCATAATTTCAATAGAGACAAAGACACAGTTTTCATGACCAACAGAATTAGCATTTGCTCCTCCAGAAGAGTCAACTTTAACAAACCCCAGCTTGAAATCTATTTTTGGCACATTCCAAATCTGTTTAGCTTTAACACTGACTAGCAAAAGTGTGTAACTTTTTAAAATTATCCATTAAATGCACAACATAGTCATTAAAAACACCCACTCTCCAAAGCTCTGAAAGATCTATTACAGGGTAGTCATGTAGGGTGAGCAACATGCTCCCTGCTCCTCCCAAAGCATGTTATCCCACCTCAGCTGCCACTATTGAAATAAGTACATAAATCCATAGTCACATTTCACTTTTGAAAACTGGAGCACTCATAAACTGGCATTAGAACCCTGAATTTAGACACTTTGTGATTATGACAAGACTCCACTGTACATAAAGCATGCTACTGGGCAATAAATGCCATTCCTTGATTCATTTTCGAGCAATGAAACATCTTAATAATCAAAAGGAATGTTATCCAAGCTCTGAGGAAAGATGCATGGATGAGTGATAAGATAAAGCATCTTCAGATAAAAAGAATGAAGGGTAACTCATTGTTCCCAGAAAGAAAAGGTGAAAATAGCAATGCACTTCTACCTGGTGAAAGCCATACGTATTTCAGGATTTTTTTCCTGCACCTTTGCTAAAACACAGACAAAAAATGAGAACAAAATTTGATTATTAATACAAAGCAGCTGTAATAAGTGTCACAAAACCTGCTTTTTGGCGTTCATGGATATGCATGCCTTTCCCCAGAGGGCAGGAGCTCCTTATACCCCATTTCTGCCATATCCAACCACAAACCTGGGCAGATCCACTTTTTCATCACTTATACTTCACAGCAAAAGCGTGCCCTGGAGCAACAATCCTAAAAGGCAAACAATAACTCACTTCATAGCTCTCGCTGAAGTGCAGAAAGTGAATTCTTGTGCACTTCTCAGAATCAGAAAGAAGCGGCACACACGAAAATGTTTGTCAAGTAAAACCTGGGAGAGGCCCAAGAACACTTGAAGGTGTCAACAGGACTTGGAGGGGCAAAACCCACTCCACTTTTTCTGCACAGAGAGCAGGACAATTGTTGTCATGCTGAGGAAACTCCCTCAGTTCTTGCTGAGCTCATTCCTGCTCTCACATTCCCAGGCACCAACTGCAGTTAAAGAAAAAAAAACCAAACCCACAGCTTTTTTTATATATACTGATTCATCAAGATAGTTGTATCTTTTTGCAGCATGATGAGTGCCTAATTACAATGATTCAAATCTCTTGTCACCTTCAGGCTAGACTACAGATAGCAATGGGGTTTTAGCCAGAGCAGATAGGGAAAATGAACTTGACACAGCATGCAATGGTTTGTTAAGCACGATATAATATTAAAAACATCACTCCCCTTTTTAATCTAGCCAGGAGGAGGAAGAAAAATCACATGATTTTGAGTTCAAAGTTGCTAAATCCCTTCTTCAGCAAGGGAACATGCTTGTCTGATTACATTTTCAGGTTGAATGCATTTGTCACTCTATCACCTTCCTCCACATTCAGTCCTGTTTTGAGCCCTGTTGGCTTCAGACAGCTCTTTCTCCTCTGAATATCACTGTAATTTCTCAGAAGTTCCTCCTCCCATTTTCCTTCCTGGGGAAAGGTTATGTGCAGGCTGGGCCCTCTAGTGCATGGTGATGCTCATGCACCAAACTCCTGGTGCTCTTGGCTTTGTTCTCCTCTACCAAGCAACTTCTGTCAGAGCATCTACTCCGTTCAGGTGCCTTTTTCTAGGGGGCCCTATTTATGCTTTCACAACTTCAAAAGAAGGAGGAGTTGTGTGAGTGACACCACTCTGGTTGTCCTGTGGTTTATTGCCAAGACTCAAACTCGAGCACTCAGCCCCATGAATGGCAACTCCAGCCAAACCCCTGCAGAAAGAGCATCAAAAACCCAGCAGGAAAACTGGGGGATGAGAACAGAGAAGCAGCTTCCTCACCAGGGACAGAAGTTTGGGAATTGAATCTGCTTAATACTTCCAATTTAGGTCCTTTCTGAGGCCAAAAGTAGTTTCTCACTACCTTTGAGATCAGAGGGCTGCACACTAAGGTGGGGGCTCTCCTTGCTGTATTTCAGCTTTGGTTTAAGACAGAGAGTAAAGCCCTGAGGCTGTGATTCCCTCACTCACTCTGCTGCATGTCCTATCCAAACCCTTCAGCACTCAGAAAACCATCTTGGTGCTCCTCTGCCCCATTTTTTGATTCCTCAGGTTCTATTTCACGACCATTAACTTAATTATCCATATAATCTCAAACCATTTGCTTGTCTTTCACTTTTAGTTTCTTAGGATAAAAAGGACCTTGCTAACAGGCAAAACTGGAGATGATTAAAATGCTTTAAATAAAACCCCTGCAATTATACTTAGAAAACCCAGATATTTTTACATCACTTAAAAATGTTTGGCTTTTAAAGTGATGAGTGAAATGTCTTTAAAATAGGCAACATGATGTACATAACCAAAATTTACACTGCAATAGTCCAGGGGGAAAACATAACAAAACATAATAAAGAAACTGGCAATGGTTCAATGAATGTGAATGGCATCAGGATAATCTGCATTAATTCTCATCCCAGCACATAAATTCACTATGTCTGTGTCTTCACACTCTTTAGTGATTAAAACAGCTGCAATATATAGGGGGCAAGATTGCCTTCAGCACTATCTCTGTCTGTCCTCCCACAGTTTTTAAAACAGCTTCTGCCAGCAAAGGCCTTCCCATCTTTGGAGGAGAAAAAGTCAGTATAGGAATCTTGTAAATGTTGCAGAATATGAGGGCAGAGCATACAAGTGACCAAATTTTCTAATGGGCTTGGAGTTACCTGGTGAAATTGTTGCAAAGTGGAAGCATTTTGAAATTTGCTTTTCCTTCACCTCAACACTAATTTAAAGTCTTCTTTTAAAACCTTCAAAAAGTGTTCATCCCCATTCAAGCTGTGTATGTGATTTGTGTCCAACAGGTGTGACAAAATATGAAAAAGTTTCTGAAAACCAAGAATGGGCTTAGGTTTAACTGCTGTGGATCCATTTAACATAAAGATCATAACCTGTCCTCGTGGATTTTTAAATAAAACAGAGTTAAATTTATACCCCTGACATTTAACATAATGGAATAACAACTATTTATGGTTTCCCAGTCAATTCTGGTAATAAAACTCTGGATGTGGTCACAGAAATTATAAATCTGCATTGTTATCTGGAAAACAAAATGATTATAATAATTTTCTGCTATTACAAGCAATTGTCTTTAATTACCTCAATCTATAATACTTAATTGTCTGAAAAGACAGGATGTCAGCATGAATAGCATTGGTTTGGCAGCCCCAAATTATGAACAGCCATTGAGATGGTGCACGTTCTCTCTATTCCTTTCCTCGAAAATATGAGATCTCACAGAAGCTTGGTATGTAATAAAATAAAAAAACTGAAATAACAAGGAGTCAGACAACACCAAAAATTTTAAATGGTGTGTTCGGATCTTTTAATTATTAATCAGTTCACAGTTTGACCCCCTCTTTCTACCAACCAATTTCTCACATGGCACCAATTTATACCACAGGTAATTGGCAATGTAATGGGAACAGTGGTACTGAGCACACAACCTAGCACTTGACAATTATCCTGGAGATGGACACACAAGGATGCCTTTACAGCATCAGTCAGTCACTGGTAAATAACCTGCTTTCATGAGGTTTAAAAAAAAAAATTGGAAGAAAGAGAAATTTTTTTAAGAAATCATAGCAGTTGCCCAATTATTATTATTATTATTATTATTATTATTATTATTATTATTTCTGTGACTATGTTATAGATCAGCTTTTGCAATCCTATAATCCCATGTATTCCAAAGAAACTTCATAATTTAAAAATTTTGGACTACAATTTCCAGCACAAAGATCATATTTTCTCCTTTCTTTTTTTTTTTTTTTTTTAATTTTAAAGGGTTCTGGTTTGGGTGTGCATGGCAAGGTTTTGGGAGCAGGAGCTTTCAGGGAAGGAAGCTGAGGAAGGTGTTGGAAGCTTTCCCTATATCCAGCAGAGCCAATGCCAGATGGTCCAGGAGGGATTCCTTGCTGGACAAGGCTGAGCCCATCAGTGATGATGGTATTGCCTCAGGAATAACAGTTATTTCCTCATTATCCTACTCTGAGTTGATTGATAAAAATTAAACTGATTTCCCTGAGTTGAGTCTGGTTTGCCCATGACAGGAACTGGTGAGGGATCTCTCCCTGTCCTTACCTTGACCCACGAGCTTTTTGTTGTATTTTCTCTCCCCTGTCCCACTGAGCAGGGAATGAGATAAGCTTTGGTGAGCACCTGGTGTCCAGCCAGGGTGACCCCATCCAACTTCATCCAGGATCTCTCACTTACAATAAACACTGTTTAAAAATGCATTAATTCTGGGTAGTGTGGAGATATCTTCTCTCCAAGGAGAGCTGTGGCTGACCATTCTAGCCAGCTGCAACATTTGGCTCTTTCCATTTTCATGATGTAAAAGATAAAATTAAATTAACTTACCCACACAAGTGCCAGAGCAAAACAAAACCACTAAATTGCTGTAGCTGGGGGGAGCAGAGTTAAGTAATTCCTCTATTTTACACAAGCCTTTATTTTACATAAGTCTTTTTAGGACTGATAAAATATTAGGGTTTATCTGTGTGGGTTTCTTTTCCCAAAATCTTTGTCTGAGTTGGGTTTGTTCAAATTAAAGTCGCTGCTGCTAAAATTCTGTGTGATGCTTCCTTTTATCTATGTTCATGTTAAGGGAAGCAGCAATATTTTCACCATTATCATTATTCCTCTACTTTTAAACAGAAGACCAACAGCATAATCTTCACACTAATCCATGAACCAGATGACAATTATATATATATGTTATAAAAGATGCAGAATTTTAATTATTCTGTTTCCTTCCCCTATTCAGCAAATACTGCAGTATTTCCTTTCATGATGATAACATTTCCTTGATCCCAGCAAAGAGATTTTTGAAACTTCATTGTTAGAAATTCGTGTAAAATAACTAATTTACATGGCCTCAATTACAAAATGACATTTGCTGCAGTTCATCCACGAGGAGGGAGCTTTAAAATTCACAGCATGCCATCTTCTGAAAATCAAGGAGCAGCACTTCACAGGTTGGCTACTCCTGGAGCTTTATGCAGTCTGCACTCACATGTCCTTGAGTTCAGAGTGACTAATAACCTCAGCAAGGTGCACATTTTAAACTTTCATGCTGAAGTTGGCATTTATTCACTGGCATTATGGGTGGCATATTTTTACAGGCTGCTTCTTAAGGAATATCCAACCACCTGCACATTGTGTGTCATTGCACTGAGGCTGAATGTGTTGCAGTTTTGGTGACTGGATTCAGAAAACAAGGATGACAGAGTGAAATTAATTTATTCAGTCATTTACTAAATTGGGATACAACTTGATATATTACAAAGGAGACAGACAGAAAAAAAGACACTTAAGGGGTTTCCCAGCATTACGTACAAAAAAAATTCTACCCGGAAAATAAATCAAAAAAAGTCCAAGGGGAAAAAGTTGATAAAGTTAAATATCATCACTGGCAGATGCCAAAGAAGCTACTCCAGCAAGATCTCTACAGAATATAAATATTTAATTTGCTCTTTAATGAAAAGTCAATAGATCAAGTTGTTCTGCAACAGTCCCAAGGAGTGAGGTCTGCTTACTCACTGAGTATTTATTCAAATGAAACTGCCACCCTTGTCACTGTTCCATAGCCGTCCTGATTTTGTATTGGCACTATGTTACAGGTTTTCCAGAACAAGTTTTCTCAGACTGAATTCCACAGGAAGAGACCTCTGCCCGAAGTTGAGGAGTAACAAAGTTAACAGCACTCCTAAGAGGCAGGGGACTTTGCCAGCAGCGTTCCAGGAACATTCTGAGCTTCCACATAAATTCTGTCACAAGCTGCACCTCATTCACTGACATCACATCACTAAAAATTTTGTCTCAATTTCAACTTAACAATTACATTTACAAATCCTCCAATATCTTAAAAAAAAAAAAAAGCCAATTATATCCTGGGCTGTGTAAAAAGAGAGATGGCCAGCAGGTCGAGGGGGAGGACTCTTTTTCTCTACTCTGCTCTGCTGAGACTCCACCTGCAGTGCTGCATCCAGCTCTGAGGTACCCAGCAAAGAAAGGTATGGACCTGTTAGGGATGGGTCTAGAAAATGAGCCACAAAAAAAGATTGGAGAAAAGGAACAGCTCCACCTTTTTAAAAGGTTGGGAAAATTGGCATTTTTAGCCTGGAGAAGGCTCTGGGTTAGGGTTAGCCTAATTGCCTAATTTATCACTAAAAATGGCAAAGAGAGGTTGAGAAGGTGGAATTTGTCCCTGTCCCCAGGACAGGGAGAGACTCCTCATAATAGCCTAATTATTAGGCTATTATGATAGGCTAATAATACTTAAAGAATGGCTTATCAGAAAGGGGGAGAGGGACTTTTTACATGAGATCTGGAGTGACAAGATCCAGAGCAATGGTTCTGATCCAAAAGAGAGTAGATCTGGATCAGATAAAAGGAAAGAACTCCTTACTCTGAGGGGGGTGAGACACTGGAACAGGTTGCCCAGAGAAGCTGTGGATGTCTCAACCCTGGCAGAGTTCAAGGCCAGGTTGGATGGGGCTTTAAGCAACCTGGAACAGTGAAGGTGTCCATAGTGCATTGGAGTTTCAAAGGTCCCTTCCAGTCCAAACCACTCTGTGATTCTGTGTTAAATGCAACAATTGCAATTGACTGCATCTGGTCAAGTTACTGGAACAAAAACTGGAAAAATAATGGATTGGGAAGCATATACTTAAATATACAGCTCAGGTAAGAAAGAGTGGAAACAGCTTTGTACATCAAGCTTTCTATTTGTGCCTACTTTTCTTTATACTGCTATTTAAGGAATAGTCAATATAACAATTAAGAAAGAAATACAATGTTTTAATTGATGATAAAATTGGAAATAATGCCACATAATGCCATGATTTTGAAGTCCATACAGTCCTATTCTTCCAAGACATATTTCTCATGCATTTTACAAGCCTTTCACTTCTCCAGCAAGACAGGCTCAACATTTACCAAACCACCTAAGTGTCCTCCAAAAATGCAGACTGTCCTTTACAAGAGCAGTTTTTAAAAGTTTAGTCATTTCTGTCTAAAAATGATGCTACCAGATGGTGTTACTACACTGCAGTGGATACTCCTGCCTTCTCAGAGGCACATTCAAATAAATAATCATCTCTCAGATTTTACTCAATGCAAGATAATGTATCACTCTACTCACTCAGAAGTTTGGGTACAACTGCCTGGCACCAACTATAACGGGAAAAAAAGACACTTTATCAACGTCCAGTAGGTCTCAGCTCCCATGAAAAGGGATGTGGCAACTCAGAGCCCAGCAGTGGCCCTCAGCAGGCAAGCACTGCAGAGGAGTCCCAGCTTTCATTTCAGGAATTAGTGGCATTCATTTGGCAAGGACAGAGCCTAGAATTGCAGTTAAACTACTGCTACTGTTAATGACACTTCACTAATTTATGTCCCACACTAAGTTGAACAAAAAACCATCTGCAGTATGCTGCTGTTCTGAATTCTCTCTGCAGGATTCAAGTCCTTAAATCACATTCCCCCCCCAGTCTAGCTTGTCAGGCAAGTCACAAGTGGTCCAATTTCACAGGCAACTGACCCACTGCTGTTAAAAAATGCCTCTTGTGAAACTCCATGAAGGTGTGAAGTATAATATTGGCATTCTCCTGGGCATGATTCTGTGACAGTCAAATGCAAACAGAAAAAAAGTGAGCAGCAGACATCCTTGTTCAAGGGGAAGGATGATGTCACAAACCTGGGCCTGAGGCTGAAAATCTCCAAGGAAGAAAAAAAAACTTGGTCTTTTCCTGGTGAAGCACAGGCAGGAGTTAAACCAAAGCCCTGGGGCCAGAACCACTTAGACCGTACCAGGACTTCCTGATGGATGTGAGTGTAGCTCAGATTGCCTCATTTGGGGCTTCACAGTGAACTGAATCCATCTTAAGACATTTCTAAAAACCAAACCTACTGTATTTTAGCAGTTCTGAGCTCCCTGTGCTCTGTAGCAATTTTTGGACTGATTTGAAACTCAGTCAGGCAGAAAAATGTCACCTTCAGTTTCTCGTGACCTTACTTGGGACTGGCACTTGCTGTGCTGTCCTACTGAAATATGAAACAGGAGCTGGACCTCAAGGAGAATTTGGCTTTTTTTCCTGTGAAATTCACCTCTGAATTCTGCATGAAAAATCAGTGCAATTCCTGGTGTTCTTCCCAAGACCCACTATTCCTTAGGCAACCTGGGATGTTCTTCCACAGCACAATGAGGTCACTTCCAGCTGGATTCTGCACTTCTGGAGCAGCACCTGATACTGAGGGCAAGAATCAGTCCCCAGGTCCAGGCCTGCCTTGCACAGGAAAGGTGATGGATAAGGATTACAGCTATTCCCTGGCATTCAGGGAATCTCCAAGGATATCCCAGAGCCTGCAAGGCTCAGTTTTAACACCTGAGGCAGGAGAGCTCCTTGTTTCCATAGTGCCAGCTTGTCCAAGGTCTTGCCTAACAACGAGAATGTTTCCTTGTCCCACCCCGACGATCAGCAAAACCAGGTGAGTTTTGAAACAAATTGAATTTTATTCTTTGCAAATATTTGCAAGCCACAAGATTTGTCAAAAAAGTTGTCCCAAAAGGCAGAGAGAAGAAAGAGTTAAAGCAGAAACTGGGCTACCCCTGGAGCAGCTCACAGAGCAATTAGAGGTGACAAAGAGAGGAACAAATGAACTGCAGCACATCCAAAAAGAGCATTAATAAAAAACAAAGGAGTATCTGAAATGTTTCAGACCCAGTGTACAAGTGGTTTCACCTAGGTGTCAAAATGCAACTAAAATAAATGAGAACTTGCAAAGTTACAGGCTCTGACTGGAGGTGATGCTGCAATGATGGCTTGAAAACGAGCGAGTCTGTGCCTGTTGTGACAGGTAGAAGAATTATAGAAGAAAGGCCTCATAAAATCAGGCCTTCTCTATTAAATTAATAGCTGGCTGTCATCCCTTCGAAGTGTAGTTAAGCAATTTGCAAGATCCCATGCAAAAAGTCTTGGTATGAAAGGTTGGTTAACACAAGAACCTATTCTTGGGTTGAAAAATAAGTGCATCTGTGTAGACAATAAGATTTGTTCCACGAGAACCCATCAAGAAAAAATGTAAACAACCTGAATCTTAGCACACACACACAAATCACCTTCTGACCAAAAAATGGTAAAGTGGTAAAAAGTGGTAAAAAGTGGTAAAAAGAAGAAGTGGTAAAAAAACTACCAGCCAACAGGTGTTGCACACGAGGTCTGTGAAAACTGTATGAAAGAAGTGATGTGAATAAAGAATTGGCTTTTCCTGCATGAAGAAAATGGAGTTTCGGCTAACTTATCAATATCTGATAGCCCGAGGCGGTGGCGGGAGGCGGCGGCCGAGCCTGGCGCGGAAAAGGAGGCGTGCCAAGCCGAGCCGGGACCCGAGAGACAGAATCCACAGAGTGGGGAAGGAACAGCCCGCAGCCAAACGAAACTCAAGCGGCGAATAGACAAAAAAAAAGCAGCGAAAGGCTCCGGCCGCCGCTACAGCCGGCACAAAATGCGCAGAGACGGGAACCGGGAGGAGGAGCGCACAGAAACAAACGGAGAAACAAAGACAGAAACAAACAGAGGAACAAAGACAGAAACAAACGGAGAAACAAACAGAGCTCCCGGGAAGGCGCTGCCCGGGGGAGGAGGGAGCACGGACTGGAAAATGCATCCCGGCCGCTGAGACGGGGAAGAGCCGCGCCGCTGAATATGAATTTACGCGCCGCGGAAGAGTGTATACGCGCGAAATTACGCCGGCAGGGCCGCGCGGGTAAGGTGCAGACAGAGTTTTAAAAAGGGTAAAATCCGCGCAGTCTCAGCTGGCGAATTCCCGCTGCTGGAAAAGCCGCCTTGGAGCCGCTCTGAGCCGTGCGCGGAGCCCGCAAAGCGCCCGGAGGCGGAACCTTTGTGCGTGCGCCGCTGTGAAATGGTTCCGGCGGGACACGGTGACCCAGGGCGGTGCGGCGGGGCCGGGCGGGTCAGGTTTGATCCTCAGAAACCCCCGAGCCCCGCTCGGTTCGCAGCTCCATACGGACCGCGCCAGCTCCGCAGACGGCAGGAACCGGAGCACATTTTCTGCTCACAGCTCCAACGCCGCTCATTCCCTCCGGGTCTCGCTTTCCATCAGCCCCGCCGGCTCTGCCCGGCCGGGCCCCGCGCACTCCGGGCGGGAGGTGGGAGCCACAAGCGCTGTGCGCCTTTTTAACCTTTTCTCTATTTGTTTTCTGTGCTTCCCCCCCTTTTGCTACATGCGGCCTTTAGAGGGTTTTTGTCTTGCTTTTTCCCCTCCGCTTTCCTCCCGCGGGTGTCTGGGGGGATGCAGCAGCCGGCTCCGCACGGCTCCCACCGCCCCCGCTGCCCGGTAATTCCAGAGTTCAGGATCTCATCCCTGCGGATGGATGTGAGCACAACACAGCGGAGTTTGTTTTTCCCTTTCCCCCCGCAGCAGCTGCAAGGTGGCAGGGCCGGAATTTTCTCTCTTTCCCCTCCCTCTCCTTTTTCCCTGCGCAGCGCCCCCCGCTCCAGCGCGGAGCGGGTTCTGACCACCTCTGTTTAATGAAGATTTACGCATTATCTTTGAATGCCTTGAAAACGTGTTGATATTAAAAAAAAACCGGTTTTTTTTTTAAGTTAAACTTGTTTTCTGACTGAATTCTAATTTTTCAGTTTTACACTTGCAGGAGAGAGAGAAAGCAGTAAATGCGGTGCCTTATCACCTGTCAAAGATTTCAGTATAATCTGATTTCTTTAACAAGAATGCTAACAAATTTGCCAGATGAAATGACACAAAATACAACCGTGAGAAGCTACTCAGCTGTTCAGCACTCTGCCAAATTACGCGTTATTATATTTTTTCAGTAATTCTGCACTCTAAATTTCTGTTTCTGTGAAATTTGCAGTTGCCATGGGTTTTTCCTCATAATTAAGTTACTTTTAAGTTTAGTATGTTTGTTGCCACTTTTATCCCTCATGCTGTTATTTCTCTTATGGATTGTTCACTTCTTCATTTTCTTTTTGTGTTTATAACAGTAGAATAAGCTACATCTTGTTGTACCTGTAACTTTTAAAGGTACTAATTTGCAATTATGTTTAGTTAAGGTCTGAAAAGAGAATCAAAATAAGTGTGTAGCTAGAAGGCTACAAGAAGATTTATGTTCCTCACAAAAAAGGACACAGTAAGTTTTCAGGAATTTAGAGGAATTTGCCAGAGTCACTAAAAATCCAAAATCTGTCTCCAAAACCCGTGACTGTTGGAGAAGAGCCCTATTCTATTTCTCTAAAGACCACAGATCTTATTTTTCCAACAGAAACAAGGCACTTGTCCTTGCTCTGGCAACATTCAAATACTTAGATGGTAAGAAATATGTTCAAGCTTGTGATTTTCTAAACTATTTAGATACACTTTTATTCTTTCCCCCAAATCTTGTAAGCTGAGGATTCACTTCCAAAATAGTTTTCCTATCAAATACAGCATATATAGGTTATAAAACCCCAAAGGTTTATAACCTTTATATAGCACAGGTTTCAGCATTTTTTAACATAAATTCACTAATGGGTTTGCCAAATTGCCCAGCCCAGAATTGTGTGTATATATTATTAAACCCCATTTTCAGTTTTCATACTACCTGTTTCTTAAGAGTATATTAGTTCTTCTATTTGGTGATTTATATACTTACAAAGATACTCAAAAGTTTTGTCTTATTAAGAGAAAAATTGCATAGAATGAGAAAAACTTCTTAGGTAACTTTGCAATCTTTTAACTAGTAAATTAGCAAAGAAAGCACCGAGATAAGTCTTTGGGAATATATTTGAAGTCTTAATGAAAGGATCAGATTACAAAAAGCCATAGTGGGAGCATTATATGAGGAAGCTTTAAAGTTAGTTGCAGTGTATTGCAAAAACAACACTCAAATAAATTATTTTTCACTGCAGTATGCCAAGTTTTTGGAGATAGAATTAAAATTGGGCTTTCATTTTAGACCAAGTAAAGCATAATACTAGACTATAATACTGCATATACTAGTGAGATCCAAATGCCCACGGTGTTGCAAGATAACATTTTCCCTCAGGCATTTGAAATTTAATGCTTCTTTAATATTCTCTGTTGGATATTGTTAGAATGGAATTTCAAATATTTCCTGCAATTTGAGTTAAAGATTACTGAATAATGCTGAGCAGCAAAAAATTTTTGAAGCGTACATCTAAAGCTGGCGTAGTAGCTTAATGTCCTGTTGTTTCTTGCTTTAGCAAAATTAATTTCTTCAGTCTTCAACCACGAATTCATGCACCACCTGGAGATACAAACCCATAATTTAACTGTGGTTTATTTCTGGCTCCCTTGCCTAATACACGCTGAGGGCAGACCCTGTGTGTCAGGCAGCTATAAAAGGAAAAGGCCATTTCAGAGCAATACTTTATATTCTCCCAAATCAGACAGTAAGCAACTTGAAAAACAGTATCTGGCCCATTATTGTAAATAAATGGGATTACAGGCCATGAAAGATCTATTAAAAGTATGTATTCTATTACACAGACAAGAGTAACACCTTTCCAATAGGACTCAAAACTTTCAAAAGGCTTTTGTCCAATTAGAGGCCAATTTTTTTCACCATACCTGTGTTAGTGCTTTACTGTGGGTACTATTTACAGGTAAGGGTAGATGGCAAGTTGAGCAAAAAGGCATAGTTGTTATCATTCTAAAAGGAAACTAGAAAGGCAGAAACTGCAGTCATGATTCCTGTTGCTTGATTACTTCGTGGAGAAGCCTCCTTCATCCAAAAATGCAGCACCTTCCCATCATTTGTGTGATGATATAAGGGCAGATTTCCCAATTTTTTTCTATGACCATTGTTCCCTTCTCATTCATACTGGGCACATGACCACCCTGAGTTCAAATTAACTAATTCCTCAACACCATCTAGGACAACTCTAAATGACTTCCTGACAGTCAAAAAGTTTCTAACATTTTCTTTGAGCATGATCCTGAGGACCATTCTCTAACACAACCCTCGCCAACACTGAACTAAAAAAACCAACAAAAATATCTATGCATGCCTGGTTTTGAGCAACAGGAAACTCCAAATTATGTACCACTGGTATGGGCAATAGAGTCCACACAACTGGAATCAGGGGCTTCCAGTTTTACTCAGAAATGGGGTAGTTTAGCCCTACAGTGGGCAACTGAAGGAATACAGGCCTGTGCAGAGTACTTGTGTTTATGTGAGCAGAATGAATAAAGTTTGAAATTTGAATACAAATTTCTTCTTTCTTTACTCAAATACCAGTAGACACTGAATATGGTCAGTATTATAAGCATATATGCTACTAAAGCCACCTATAGACTCTGCTGCTGCCTAAAAATCAGTTTGGAAAAGGTTTCCAAAAGCAGGCCAGATGCCAAAATGAGTCTGTTAAACAGCAGAAAAACCTCCATACAGGAAACAAAGTGTTTAGTTGCCTCTTACACTTATTACTGATGAATTCATGTTTGAAAGTTATGTTTCACATATGAATAATGCCATTAAGATAAAAATTTATCAGTGTTTTCCTTTCATAAAGAATTATATTTTATACAATTAATTTCAAAAAATCAACACTGTATGACATCATTCTCCTTCCAGTGGTGTTTTTAGGGATATTTTCTTTGAAACACTAATCAATTCTTGGGGGAAAAAATTGAGAAAAATTTAATCTGTATAGTGGCAGCTATTAGGAATTTAGTTCCATGAAAATACAGAAATAAATTCACATGGATGTTGTAAAACAAGCTGAAATATTTTAAGCAATCTATGTGACCATAATTCATAGAAATAAGCCTGATGAGAAAAACTCTTGTAATTATGCAAGAGATTTGGCATGGAAGAGCATTCATCAGTCATTCTGACATGGAAAGGATGGATCAAGGAAGCAGATGGATTCTCCCATCTGCACTGAGCCTAGAAAATGGAAAGTCTTCATTATGGTTGCTAACTTCTTGTTCAAAATGTATTGCTTGATTATCAGGTTATAATAAACAAATGCAAAAGAAAGAAAGAAAAAGAGAGAAAAAGCAAACATTTCTTTTCAGTAGGACCTGTTTCCCTTGACTAAATTGTTTCACTTGACTAAATGCTTACCTCCTTCAAAAAACTCACAAGGAGATCAGTTTAATGTTTACACCTCGTGGGGGGAAGGGGTGCTGGTGTTCAGGTTGGGGCTGTTTAATGTTGCATTGAATTAACTTTTAAGAGTACAAGGTTTGCTTTGGTAGAACTTGAATTGTTACACAGGTCATCTCCTCTTTACAATACCAACCTGCCTCTTCTCCTCCACACAGTGACATTAGTGTTAAAAACATGCTGAACGTTGTAGAAATCAATGATTAATTACCCAACTTTAATTAAAAAAACCTAAGCTGTTAAGAAATTAAAAATGAGCAATAAAAAATAAAACCACTTCCACAGAGGGTAAAATTTCTCCTTTAGACAGAAAGTTTTCACCACAGCAAAAAGAAAATTGGGATTATAAGTGGAATTTATAGATTAGTTTCTTCATGACATTTAATGTCCATGCAGTATTCCATGACTGAAGTTTAGAAATGAACAGTGAAAATTTATGTTTGGGACATTAGAAGTAGGAATAAAAGACCTCCCAACGCTGTATTAATTTTTAAACTACAATCTTGCTCATATCTATATCTTTTAAAAAATCTATTGCAGATCTCTCACATACTTTACAAAATAACTTTTGATCCTCTTAGTTCTATTTCAGTATTTTTTTGTAATGTTTTACCTTATTTATGAAAAATCTCTTACTGTTATTCCCTTGGACCAGAATGCAGAAGAGATTTACAAACCAATTCTACCATTTCTAGGTTTGAACCTGGCCATTGCATAGTTAATTTTTTTTTACATAGCCTTGTGCATTTTAAATGTTAATTATATCACACAGACTTAGCTACAAGAGACATGACTTGGTAACAACAATTGTAAGTAAATGTATAAGATTTAAAAAAAAAACTGTATTAGACATAGAGAAGATGATAAAAAGAAAACTTCACAAATTATTGAAAATTAAGTGTAAAAACTTACCTAAAAATATTCATCAATTTCTATAGATGGCAGTGAAGTAAAACAAAATCCCATCCAAAATACAAAAGAACAAGGCCAGCTGTTAACAGAGAATAATTCATTTTAAAATATTAAAAAAAAGGAGATAATTCTGGTAGACTACCCTTCAAAACTACTAGTTGCCTTGAAAAATAATACTTAATCCCTAGGAAATGGAGATTAAAACATCTTAATACTTCAGTGTGTTGTTTAATTACCACGTGTTTAATTTCCAGGTGATTCAGTATTGTTTTAGTGCAAAAATTGCAAAGTGTATTTGAAGAGTTAGCCAAGAGCTCAATTCACATGCACACTAAATTTCCATTACTTCATTTGCATGTAATGTTTCCATTTATGCAGCTTTTTGTTTACAGTGCTATGCAAAAGACTCATACTAATGAAACACTGGGGAACATTAAAAAATATTTTTAAAAATGACATTTAAATTTTCCTTGGAAAACATGAGAGCTTAATAAGTAGAAACAAACTTTAGGAAGGAAATACTAGAACTGTTAAGTTTTGCTCACTTTAAAAATTACACCACATTCATTAAAAAGGCAACATTTTACAGTATCTTTACAGCTGAGATGGACAACAGTGTCCATCTTGGACTAATTATGTTTGGATTGAAAATGAATTGATAAACATACTTCTGACAAACAAAAGCATTTACACACAGCTTTGCATCAAAACAAATAATTTCAACACAAAGTAACAAGATTTGTTAATATCTCAGACAGCAAATAACTGCAGGAGCTTGGGTAAAAAAGGACCAAGAATAAGAAGAGTTTTACCTACAAAAACAAGTTTGAAAGTTTCAAGTTGAGCTCTTAACTGAAATACATTAAATCAATACAATCTGCTATGCTGACACAGACAAATCAGTTTACAGCCTGCTAACATTGATTTAGCTAGAAATTGATAAGAAATCAATTTACACTGAACCAATTACAGTCGGTGGAAATTACCTTATGTGGGTCCACATCAGGTTCTGTGTACATTTAAATCTTAAATGATCTTAAATAGTGTTAATTAAGTCTGTACAACGTCCTGGTGCAGAAAAGGTGAAGAGTCACTAGGGTAAAGCATCTGAGGACACTCTGGAAAACTTTGAATGGGTTGAACAAGCTCCCTCCTCCTTTCCAAGCTTCCCTGCACTTCACAGCAAGCCAGCCCCCAGCTCTGCCTGCAGCTGTTTGGCTTTCAAACCCTTCCATAGGAGGGAACTCGGGTACAGTCTTCATTCATATTAAAAATGTACGGTTGTTAACCGATATAAATCCTGAGCACATGAGCAAGACTCGCTAAAACGAGAACACTTTGCATCAATATTTACATTTTACACCCCCTGCCCTAAAGGAGGAACTTCCCTTTCCTCTCGCAGGACCGAAGGAGAAATTGCCTCAGTACCCGTGCTCCTTAGATTGTATTTTAAAAATAATGTTACCTGCCATAAGGACTAGAGTAAGATTTAAAACTAATCCTGCAGAAAAATACCGGGACAAGTGATTTGACATTAAACACTAAACAGGGAATCCTGTCGGGATCTGAGGGAAAAGAAAAATCAACTGTGCTACCCAAGACCTTCTTTTACACCCTAAAAACACAGCTGATGAAGCTCTATTCTGCTGATGTGTTTTTTATGCCAGTACCAGCCTCCCTTACAGCCAGACCAAAGGAATTTACTTCACTCAACGATTCGAAACACAAGTAAACGAGCAGCTTTATTTTTGTACAAAAGTGATGGCTACTTTAGCCACGCAGTCCTACCAGCGGAATAGCACATGTTTCTCAGCTTTCCCTGAAAATAAAAAGGACCAAGCAACAGGATTTCACGAAGCGTGGAGCACCCCAGGGCAAGGCTCTGGAGCGCCGGCAGCTCCCCAGAGGAGGCCGGGCAGGAGGGAAACGTGCGGGAAACGCGAGGGGAACGCTCTGCCCGGCCCGGGCTCGCAGCTCCGGGGGCGGGCAGCTCCGGGATGCCCCGGGGGAGGGCTGCTCCACCGGGCAGGGCAGGGCAGAGCAGGGCAGGGCCCGGCCGCGACTCGCACCCACCGAGCGCTCCGAGTTGGCGGCAGCGGCGCCGCCGGTACCGGGGCCCGTCCCGCGCGTCACCGCAGCAACCGCGCGCGCCGCCCCGCCGCGCACGCGCCCGCCGCCCTCGCGCCCTCCGCAGCCCCGCCGCCGAGCGCGCACGCGCGCCCCGAGGAGCCCGCGCTTGCCGCAGCCCTCCCCGCCGCCTCAACCCCTCGCGACCGCGCGCACGCGCAGCGGAGGGAGCCGCGCGTCGCCCCCTAACGGCCCAACCCCTCCGGCGCCGCGCCGCTCTCCGACGAATGGGGCGGAGGGGGGAGCGGCAGCCGCCAATGGCGCGCGGGGGTGTGGCGCGCCGCCCCCGAGGCACGCTGGGAGTTGTAGTTCTCTGCGGCAGGCGAGCGGCGCGGGCCGGCGGCGGCCACGACTACAGCCCCCAGGCAGCCCCGCGCGGCCGCGCCCCCCCCCGCCCCGCCACGGTACCTCGGCGCAGCGCTGCCACGGCCGCAGTCGCGCCGCAGAGGTGACCTCGAGCGTTCGGTGGACTCGCTGCTCCCGTAGACATGGTCGGTACCGGGCCCGCGGCAGTACCGCCGCCCCTCGGGTTCCTTCGGCTCGGGGCAGGGAGCTCCGGCCGGCGGAGGTGACCCCGAAATGGCGTCGCCCTCCCCGCCCGGCCGCGCTGCTCCCGGGAGGGCCCGGGGAGTGAGGGGCAGGGGTGACCCGGAGGTGGTCGTGGTACCAAAAGGAGCCGGGCCTGGCGGCGCCTCAGGGCTCGCCGCAGCCCCCAGGAGCCGCGGCGGGGTGACCTTCCCGGCGGGGACGTGGGGTCGGTGCCGGCCTGGCGGCGGCTCTGCCTCCCCCTCTCCCCAGGGGAGGGCGGGATGTGCCCCCGTCGGAGCACGGCGAACCTCCCTGTCCTGGGGCTGGCGCTCCGGAGGGGAAATCGCGCCTTTTCCCGGCGCCGCGGCTGCCGGCATTGCCTTCGGGAGATGGGGGCTGTCAGCGCCTTGTTCAGGAGGCGTGAAAGGGTTTGGTGCGGTTCTGTGTTAGCTCAAGGGAAAGTGCTTGTGAAATGTCTTTAGTGGTTCATCCCTGCTTGCTGTCGGAAATCCAGCTGTTTGTTCAGACTCTCTAGATTGTCAAGGAGTCCTTCGGGTTCTGCCCTGAGGTTACAGAGGTGAACTGCAGTGATTTGCTTTTTGCAGCATGTGTACATAGATATGCAAACCTGCACAGAGACCTTGCTTTCCTTTCTAGGCATGAAAAAATCTGTTTTTCTAGACTCGATACCCTGTTATTCAAACCTTCACTTCCAGTATTTTGCTATAGAAAGGATGCTTGCAAGCTCTGAAACGTGGCTTATTTCACCAAAATCTGTAAACTTTATCCTACTTTTCCACTCTTTCTATTTAAAATGTGGATTTGCAGGAGTGACAACATGACAGCAAGTTCTAGTTTGTATTTAAACTGGCAGAGCATGGGCTGGTCTCACAGAGACCTGTGGGTTATAACTTTGATGTCCAGACTTCTCAGAATGTCACCGTTCTTATCTTGCCTTTGCTGTTCAGGTTATGCATGTGGTGTTGGGCAGAGGCTTTACGTTTCTGAAATAAAATCATCTATCAGTGCAACCACCATTAGCTCAATGAGATGGAAAAAGTTTTACAGGGCACCCGAGTCAAGGTTGTTTCTTAAGGAAGGAATGCCTTTGGAATTGCTTTGGTCTCTGAAGCACAGCGCTGGTGGTGTTCCTCAGGTGCACAGCTGCACTGCTGACACTTTCTGCCACATTTCCAAACACTTTTATTGTCACCACATCTCCCTTTAAAGAAGAGAGAGCAAAGGGGAAGTTCCTTAGGCAGACTCTAGACTTTGGAAGAGATAAAAATTTATTTTAATGATTAAATAATTCTTGTAAAGCGAGGTGAGATAGCTTAGTTGGCTGTAATATTCAGGCATAATGTTAAGCTAATGGTATTTTATAGACGAGCTTATCAGCAATAATCTTTACAGGGATCTCTCATAACTGCAGTTAGCAATGCAAAGTCTATCACTTGTGTAGTCAGGATGTTCCTGTCACAACATTTGATAGGTTGTGAGTTATCTTTTACTTACCTTTATAACCTCCTGAGTCAGTTTTGCAGCGCAGTGCTGTTTGCAGGTATGGCACTTATGTTTTAGATCTGCTGTAATCACAGACATAACTGAAGCATTGAGTTCTTAACCCAAAGTGTGTGTGGGGCTTCCCCACTTGATATTGGAGGCTTTGCATTTATCTGTGATAGCTTAGGAGGGGGAAAGATCCTACATTTGCTGGATTGGATGAAGAAGGATACCTGGGGATGCAGTGTTAGTTGCTGGGGGCTTTTCTTTTTATCATTACTTTTGCTACTCTTTTATTTTCCTAAAGCTTTTTAACATCGATTGAACGTGGAGTTGGAAGGCTTTGGAATAAAATAGTTCAGCTAGTTGTTGCTTAATTTGTCCTCTAGTTCCTGTATACCTGAGAGTGAGTAAAGGTCACCCCTGCAGTTAGCACAGCATGAAAGTCCTGCAGGAGCCAAGTCACGGGTTAAAGCGCCTGCACACGAATGTCTGGAACCTACAACTTCTATGGGGGAGCTTCTCATTTCTCTAAAAGTAGCCTCAGACTCTCAGTGAGACCAATTCTGATATGAGATGTAAGGTTTTTGTGGTGAGAGTTATCCACGTTTTGTAAGAAGCACAATGGTTTTGGTTTGTTCATCCAACTTCTGGATTTAAGAGAGAGCATGAAAGTTTCTTTGATGCTAAATGCTCACAATTGGTGCAGGGGTAAAAGGGTCTAGGGAATGCACTGAATCCAAAGTACTGAAGGTTTGGAAAGGAAAAACAAGTAGGCAGCACTCCTCACCTTATTTTAGCTTATGTGTGTTCCTTCTCCAGCCCCAAATGGGGGACAACAGGAAGGATGGTAGTAAGCAAACATAATTATGGTGAGAAGGTGGAGCTGAGTCATGACTGAAGGGTTTTTTTGGAGGCTAAATGTTAAGTTTATCTCAGCAAAAAAATAATAAAAATGTTATAAATAGGACTATTTATCTTCTGCTTCTTCCCTCTCCTGCTGTTGTGCTGAATACTCACCATAATGCTAGTGGATAGGTTGGCATTTTTTTGTTTCAATCAGGCTTATAAAGTTCATAGAATGGAGAAAAAAATCTTTTCTTTTCCCCTTTTTATGACACTACTTCAGAAGAAAGAGCCTTAAAATCTTTCTTCTATTCACTGAAAATTCAGAAATCAATTCACAATTGATTTCAGATACCCTATAATATAAAGAAAGCATGTTTTGCTGCTACCTGTGTGAGTTCTGGAATAACTTAGCACAAGATCACTTTTTATACGATGGGGATTTTGCCAGGCCAAGGTTTTGCAGCACTGTAACTTTCCAGTACTTATTTTATTAACTAGTGTGGTCAGCTGCCTTAAAAGAGTGTTCATTGTTCCATTTATATTAATAAAATGTAGATTCTTCTTAGGAACGTGCTGAGATGTTTGCTTTAAAATTTGATACCCCTCTTAATCCGTGCTGCCACCATCATTCAGATGTTATGGTACATTTCCCTGCTCAAGAATAGAGTACCAGAACCAGTTTTGAGACTTAAACCAGCAAGAGTTGATTGTCTGCTCTCCTTCCCCTCATAGAGGAGTTTTGATGAAGTTAGAGGGATGTGGCTCATAGTAGGACAAGTTCAAAAGAGAATAATGCACTTCAACCCCATGTAATGGGTAATTGAGTAATGAGATATTTAAAGAATCATTCCCATAACGAAGGCCAGGTCTAAATCTGCAAGTTCAGTAGTTTAACTTCATCATTTATGCTCTGATTTTGTCTAGCATGTGATAAAATGGGGTAGGTGGCCTATTTTTTTAAATTATCTAACACTAGTGTGATGCAACTGTGCTTGTCTGATCACTTCTGCAGCGAGAATACACTGGAAACCCACATGGCTTTCCTATAAATATCAGTGACAGGAATGCTGGTTGGGAAGGATCTGTAGAGGTCACAGAGTCTGCCCTCTTTCTTGCTCCATGTCTGGAAGTTGCCTAGTCCAGCCTGATGGGGAGACTTCTGCCACTGATGGATCGTGTCATAGGTGGTTTGGTGTGGGCCTTGAAAACTGCCAGGGGTGAGGGTTATACAGACCCTCTGGGTACTCTGTTCTGCTTCAGCAGTACCACATAATCAAGAGTTTTTCTCTTAATTTGTAGCTCTTGCACCCTGCTCTGCCACTGCTGAGAGATGTTGGGGGCAGTGTTATTTTTCTAATACTCTGTGAAGGTGTGGTGGTCTGCTGTTAGATTCCCCCTTATCCTCTACCTTTCCAGCACCCTCAGCCTCATCTTACAGACCAAGAACTCAGGTTTCCAGAACTGGACTCAGTATTCCATCTGCAGTATCACCAGCACTGAGTGCCAGTCCTATCTTTGCTCTGCAGCTTACACTTTTCATGATGTAGCCCAGAATGCAATTAAGTCACTTCTTTCACATTCAGTTATGCCTGGTGTGTATCTCAAATGATCATCTTTTAATTTTCTGAAAAAGTGGGCTTGGCATTCCAGCAGGCTGGTGAGTCTGCTTGTTCCAGTCCTGGCACAATCTGCCCAGCCCTATTGATTGCCTCTAGAGGAAAAGGGAAACACAAATAACAGGTTTACAAAATACTGAGTTGCAAAAGTCCTTTACCACGTGGCCCATTTTGATAGAATCATAGAATGCTTTGGGTTTGAACAAACTTTTAAATATCATTGATTCACCCCCTGCATTTGGCAGGGACATCTTCAACAAGGCCAGGTTTTTCAGAGACCTGTCCAATTTGACCTTGAATGTTTCCAGGGGTGGGGCAGCCACCACTTATCTGGACAATCTGTGCCAGTGTTTCACCATCCTTATTGTAAAGTATTTATTTCTTATCTAAGCCTGTGCTCTTTTAGTTTAAAACTATTGCCCCTTGTCATTTCATAATAGGTCCTACTAAAAAGTTTGTCCTAATCTTTTTTGTAAGTCCCCTTTGATTATTGAAAAGCCACCCTGGTACCTTCTGTTCTGCAGGCTGACCAACACAGACTCTTGCAGCCTTTAATTTTCAATATTGAAACCTGAACCTCTGGATTTCTCCCAGTCCTGGTTCTGCTTAACAAAGTGGCATTTTGCTACAGGGCAATCCATTTTTCCAGTCTTATTTGCAATATAGTAACATTTTGGCAGTCTTCTCCCAGTCTTTTGGAGTTTTGGGTCAGTTTGACAATAGACAGTTGTATTATGGATTGTAGTGTCTGTATTTGTTCATAATGTAGCTTTTGTCTGTGGATTAGTTAAATTTGCTGCCTAACAGTTTAGTGGGGCAGTAGTTTTAAGTCCACTAGATTCTTTGCTTTCTGGCATTCAATAAGTCTTTGGCTGCAAATAAGCATTCAAAATGCTTAATGGGAACAGCCCTCAAAATTGAAAGAATCTGAAAAGCAGTCAAGTGTCACAGCTCGTAAAACTTCTGTAGTAAATTTCAAGAATGAATGGGTGGGGTGTATGTTGTATTGCCTTATGTTAACAAGGCAGTGTTGTTAAAGGGAATGCAAAATTTTTCAAATACATCGTTATTCCTGGCATTTTGCAAGTTTTCCAGGAGCAATTCTTAAGGATCTTTTTGCAGTTGTGGTCTGTTCCTGTAAAAGCAAGCAGAGAAATTGCTGGTGGCTCTAGCAGAACCAGCAGCGTGATCCCAGGAGCTGGGGCTGATCTGCCTTTAGGCACACGCTTTCACCCAGGTTAAATAATCCTTATTGCTGTGGTAACTTCATTTATAACTGGTGTGGGGCTGAGGTGTGGAGCTGTGGGTAAGGCTGTGTCATTCCCTTGCAGGGTGAACCTGTCAGAGTGCTGGTGACTGGAGCTGCTGGGCAGATTGCTTACTCCCTCCTCTACAGCATTGCCAAGGGCGATGTCTTCGGCAAAGACCAGGTAAAATTGCACAGGAATGAGGGAATGTCAGAGCTGCAGTGCCTGAGACTGCTTTCATCATAGGCACTCAGAATGGTTTACCAATATGCAAGTAATTGCTTCTCTAAGTGGGGAAAATGGGAGTTCTGCTCTGTTATGCAAGTTGTTGGTTGTGCTGAAGTTGTTTTCTGCAAATGTGTTTTAAATCTTGCATGAGGTAACAGCCAAATACAAGACAAATTCATTTTCAAAACAGATTGTGCCCAGCTTGCACTAAACCTTCTCTTTCCTTCCAGCCTCTTATTCTTGTGCTGCTGGACATCACTCCCATGATGACGGTTCTGGAAGGTGTGGTGATGGAGCTGCAGGACTGTGCTCTGCCGTTGCTCAGAGGTGGCCAAAACAATTTTTTCTTACACCCACAAGATGTTGCAGTACAATTCTTGCATTTATGAGTCCCTGTAGCTGGCAGGAAGTTAAGCAGAAGAAAATAGTAGATGATCCTTCCTTGGTTTTGTATTTTGTGGAATATAATTGATTTAACTTAGCCTGTAAGCCAGGAAGAATGACATCAAATAGGTTTTGTGAACAGAATTGGCAATGAGGATACCTGGGTTTCTATCATCTAATCCTGGGCTTTCAGCCTGGACAAGAAATTGTCAGATACTTGTGCATGTGTGCATTGTATTCTGGCCCAGCCTTGAAATATATATATATATCACTGCTATATTATGTATATAATATTTATTGCTAAATTTTAAAAACCTAATTTGATCTTTAAAATATCTTCTATATAAAGACACAAAATAAAAAATCACTCCTCAAGCCATGTAAAGAAGCTGAATTCTGATAGTTTAAATAAGAAGAAAGGGAGCAAGTAGGTGTTAGTGCAATTACTATAACATGTGACAAAAAAACCATGTAGGTACCAGCTCTTGTACAAATCAAACCCCCTCTGCTTTGAATTGTTAAAGGGGCAGCAAAACTTCACTTGGGTTGGTACTTGCCAATGAAATTTTATTGTAAAAGTGAAGAAAAGCATATGTACTATATGCACTTTTTTAGATGCAAGTATAATGTATCTTTTTACATAGATTTCTCCTGTGTTTTCCACTCTGGATAAACATTTGTATATAAAACCCATTTACTGGCAAGTATTTAATCTGTGGAGGTAGGGCCAAATGACTACACTTGTATTTTTGGAAGGGGAAGGTGGTGGTATTGTCAGATTAGATTATATACAATTTATGCACAAAGAATATTCCCGTTAGCACTATGCCATGAGTGTTTATCTTGCTGAATTCTTTTCCCCCTTTCCTTTTTTTAGAGGTCATTCCAACAGACAAGGAGGAAGTTGCATTCAAAGACCTTGACATAGCAATTCTGGTTGGCTCCATGCCAAGGAGAGAGGGCATGGAGAGGAAGGATTTACTCAAAGCAAATGTGAAAATTTTCAAGTCTCAGGGTGCAGCCTTGGACAAGTATGCCAAAAAGACTGTCAAGGTGAATATAGGAACTGAATTTAAAACATTAATTCTCTGTTACATAGAGATCTGGATACATTGTAGAAGAATATTGCACAGACAGGAGCCTGTCCAGTGTGGGCATTCCTTTCCTTATGCCCTGGAAAATAGACCACAATCAAGGGTAGATAAGAAACAGAATGTTAAATAGGTGGATGATTTAGTCATTAATTTGTGTGGTGAAAAAGGTGAGTCTTACATTGCATTGCTGTATTCCACACGTACTGGTTGCCACCAATTTGAAAAGCAGCTCCATAAAACTGTATTAAAAGAAAAAATAAGCAGTCTTTTGCTTGTTATCACTCTTCTCTGGGAGAACTGAATTAACTACATGCAGCTGCCTACTTCATATCCATCTGTGTCCTTTAACATAATGACCCTTAACTTCAGTATCAATATGGAATTACAGTTGCACAAAAATCGGCTTTATTTAGGTTGTTTGCATCTTATTCTTTGGAGCATTAGAAGATTTTAATTGTTCTCTCTCAGATTCCTTCAGCACAGTTAATGGGATCATGTGGCTGCTCTCCCACTGCTCTTAATCTCAGACCCAGACTCTGACTGTGCTTTGTATCTGACTTTTTAATGTCAGATACTTCCTACTGCTTCCAAAGATGTGTTTGCTTCTTTATCCAGTTGGAATAAAAACTATCAATGTAACTATTGTGGAGTAGTGGAAAATTTACTGAACTAACTTTCAAAAGGGGAAATAAATACAAAGGGAAGTTTGCAGATCAGCTTGTGTGATTTAGAGTATATGGAGTTTGACATAAGTCATTTGAGGCACAAATGAGGGATGAATAAAAATCAGTTTTGCATAGTAATACATTGATCTAAGTTGAGGCAGTATTTTACTTCTAACTGCCTATGAACATAGAGATAAGTAACTGTTCTGGCTTTCTTAATTATAATGCAATTATATAGAGCAGTGGCAGCCAGTCCAGAAAGTGTTTAAAAGTGTTTGGTTAAAAGTGTGCACGTGTCTGTCTTTCCCTATATCTGGTGGCATGATGTTTGAAGCCAGGCTTTAGGTCAGTGTACAGATCTCCCCAGAAGTCTTGTTCCCTTTCACATTGGATGTCAAGTTAAAGAAAATACCTACCTGGAAAATATTTTTATGTGCAATTATAGAAGATTGGGTGACTACGAACGACACACTTAAAAAGTAATCTCATTAAAGACAACCAAGAGATTAGAAAATTTAACTTTTAGATAGCTTCTTTGAAGGCCAAGCAATGTATTTCACTGGAGGGAGGTGTTTTGCAGAAATACCCACTTCATCTTTCCTTTTTTCCTTTTTAGGTTGTGGTTGTTGGGAATCCAGCAAACACCAACTGCCTGATTGCATCAAAGTCAGCCCCGTCCATACCAAAGGAAAACTTCAGCTGCTTAACTCGTTTGGATCACAACAGAGCCAAATCTCAGGTAAAAAGGGCCTATTCTGTTCTCTCTGCTAAATACAAACAGAGCAGTGCTTTCAAGGAAACTTCTGAATTGAGAAGCTGAAGTCAATGCAATGGACATTTTTAATTTCCAATTAGATTGCTCTGAAACTTGGTGTGACTGCTAATGATGTGAAGAATGTCATCATCTGGGGCAACCACTCCTCCACTCAGTATCCTGATGTTAACCATGCGAAGGTAAATGTGAAAGGGAAGGAAGTTGGAGTCTATGAAGCTATAAAAGATGACAGCTGGCTGAAGGGAGACTTTATCCTGGTAAGATACCTTTTTTTATTTTTAATGATCATTTTGTGCATGTGCTTTCTCCCAACCACATCTGAAATTGTAAACAATGTAACTGATGTCGTGAAGCAGCTCTTTTCTCACACTAGACTAAGCCATCTTCAGATACCTTGTTGCTATCAGTTATTTGCTCTTGGAAAATTCAAGGCAGGAAGGTCTATGTAACTTCCACAAGAAAAATCCAGCTGGAAAGCTAAAATGATTCAGCAAAGTGTTTTGATCACAACTCAAGTGAAACTTGTGTGACACAGAAGCACCAGTGCCATTTCACTACTGTGGCTTTTTGGGGCAGATTTGTAGATGAAGTGGGATGATCCATTTGCTGCTTCCCACCCACCAGAAAAGGCCAGAAATTCTTTCCTTGCTCATGCATGTGCATAGACATACACACACTTTCCAATTCTAGATATGTGGCATCATTAGCACCATTTCTGAAAAGAAATCTGAAAAATCTAGAAAATGCCTGCAAACATCTAAATGTAGGGTAGTAATAAATAATATTACAGGTTAGTAAAATAAAATAATGGTATTAATTGATCAAGAGCACAGGCTACCTAAGTGGGGAATGGGTTACTAGAGCCCTAGATGAATAAAACTTTATCAAAACTATTAACTTGAGTATGGTGAGGTAGATTCAGCTGTCTTCAGGAATTAAATTAATAGTATGCATTAAGTATTGTAGGATTGAGACCAGCAAATTTTCACATTGGTGTTCAGAGAAGACCTTAATTGACAGTGTATTGCTGAGACATCTGTTACTGTTGACAGGCACAGAGTCTCCTGGTGGGAAAAGCTTGAGACATCTGGTTGGTATGAGAGAAGTCAGCTAGCTGAAAAGCGAAGGAATGAGCCTCTGAAACATTCTGTTACATTTGTGTTGGCAAAAACTCTTCTAGATTGTATGCCACACTTGTTTAGTGAAAGAACTGTATCTTCACTGATAAAATTAAATAATTGCATATGACAGTCTTTCTTGATGGCATTTACTAACAGCATGTAGACCAAGCCATGATTTTGCTGCTTTACAATTTAGTTATGGTTGGGTTTTTTCCTTAATTGCAGACTGTTCAGCAACGTGGAGCAGCTGTTATCAAGGCCAGGAAGCTGTCCAGTGCTATGTCAGCTGCCAAAGCTATCTGTGATCATGTGAGGGACATCTGGTTTGGCACTCCAGCGGTAAGATGTGGTTATTGGGTGCTTGTTTGCCTAATGCTTTGATTCTGTGCCCACCCCACTGACCTCGAGTGTGTGTGTGTTCAGAGGAAGGAATCTGTCCTTTTCTGGAGTATGTTGTGTCATAGGAGATAGAAGATATCAAAAAGTATGAAAATTTTGCTTGCTTCTAGCAGTGAAAAATGTATTTTATCTCTGACTTTTCTGGTTTCAGGGGGAATTTGTTTCGATGGGAGTCATTTCTGATGGCAATTCTTATGGTGTTCCTGAAGACCTGCTGTATTCATTCCCTGTTGTGATCAAGGTAACCAGGCTGTATTTAAATCCAGATATCTTCTGCAAGACCTATTAAACTGTCATGTGAGCTCCTTAACAGCAGTGTGGGACTGCAGTTGCTGGATGTGGGGGTTTAGCAGTCTTGCACAGAGAGGACTCCAATTAACCAAGTTAAATTAACTTGATCATCCTCTGACTGCTGGTAAATAAGTACAATCTGACGTGACTAACTGGTGCTGGTTGCATTCTTTATCTGAAATAAAATTAATGTGGGCCACAGGTGTTTTTGCTATGCTGCAAATTTTCTGTCATGCAGAGTGAATGAAGCCTGTTCTTACACAGAGGGCTTTTTATTTGTTTGTTTTCAATCAGGACAAGACCTGGAAGTTTGTTGAGGGTCTTCCTATTAACGATTTTTCTCGTGAGAAGATGGATATCACTGCTAAGGAGTTAGCTGAAGAGAAGGAGACTGCTGTGGAATTCCTCTCCAGTGCATGACTAGGTCAGGAGGAAATACAAAACCATTTAAGAGTGGAAGAATCGAAAAGCCGTCTGTAGGTCTGCTACCAAACACCACTACTGTATCCAAGTCAAATGTCTGTGGCCATTGTGCATTTTAAAGTTCATATGCTTACTGGTACTGTCGTGCCTCTTGAGTTATTTAGCAAAATATTATTAAAGAAGTGAAACTAGTTTGTTGACCAAACTTTTTGTCTGTTCAATACTAGTTGCTTTCTGTGGTACAGGATAATTGTTTGCCTCAGCTACTAACGCACAATCTGAGTCCTGATTAGAATTTGGCACTACTGGAACACGTCCTGGTCCGTGATCACTTCAGCATCCTCTGTCTCAACTGAAAATGAAATTAGAATGCCAGTAATTCTCCTTGAACCAACAGTTCAGTGACCCAAGTCTATCACTGGACAGACTTCAAGTAAACACAGTTCACTCTGGTTATGCTTACAATGTTTGTCAATAGAAATATTAAAAGTTGTTCAATCAGATATTGGCTAAGAGTAGTCTGTTGCACTTTATTTGCATGTTTTAGTTGTGTAACTTACACAGGTTGATAGTACAAGATAAAAAAAACCCTGAAAGCCTATTTTAGGAAACTGAGGGAAATTAGTTTAAGCTTTAAACATTACTAGCTTTTGTAATGACTAACATTTCCCTTTGCCTGAGTTGGTGTCTGTCCTGTTCTAATAGAAGTTTCTGCCTTGTACTAAAGTAAATCTTGGTTTGTCATATCTGGAGTCATCTCATTTCTCTTTTTTGGTTTGTTATCATTAAATGAGGATTTGAAAAACAGAACTTCTTTCACCAGAAAAGGAAAGGTTTAACTGAACTATAAGCAAATTGAATGGTTTCTTTGGGGATTTACCAGCCAGAATATAAAATAAATCAGCAATCAGTAAGCTTATCCATAAAAATAGGTCTGCTCTCAGAATAATGCTGTATCTGTTAAGTACAGTGACAGTGATGCAGCAGAGACTTATTATACAAAGAGGTGAAAGGGAAGAGAAGCATTTCAGAAAATGGGAATGTGCTGCAGCACAGGGCACAGTGAGTGGATGCCATGAATGCTCATGAAGCAGCTGTTGCAAGCATTTGTGCATTTCTGCAGTCTTAAATATAGACAGGAAGTATACACAGTGGTGTTTTTCACTGTTTTTCTCATTCCTCTGAGCCCCTTAGAGTTTAGTTTTCAGGAGAAAAAATTCATGCACCTGCCTTTTCATGACAGTGTGGGCACTTCTGCAGAAATTTGGGAGGGAAGAAAAGCTGCCAATGTGTTGGCTGCCTTCTGGCAGTTCCATGCAAACTCAGTAAAATCTCATTTCAACATGAGCTCAGGGATCAAAGGAATTCATTGCTGTAATTACCATGCTACAATTTATTTTAAATTGTAGTGCAGTGAATGTGACAAGAGATGGCTCCAGCACACACTGTCACTTGGTATAAAAAGGCTAAGTAAAAGAAAAAGTGCACATCCATGCCTGATAAATATAAATAAGAGATGATAAATGCTGCTAGTGTGCTTTGTGCCATACCTACTGTAGCATCACCACATAGGGAATCAGCTTTAAGAAAGAAAATCTGGCCGATCTGGCTCTTCAGGGTTTTTTGATGTCTGTTTTAAAGGAGCCTTCTGCAGGAGACTTCTTGTAGAGTAATGTTTCTAACAATGTATCAGGACACTAGCATAGTTAACCTCAGTACTTGATAGAGTATCTCTCCCCTGATACACTGAACTCAACAGTTGCACTGGCATTTAACTCCTCAAACTGAGTTTTAAGCACTGTTTCTGTTCCCTCCACACTTCCATGAACCCGTTCAACGAGAAATCTCACCTGCTCATTGTCCAAAGGCTTTGCTATCCTGCTACTTACAAACTGCCCACGTGGTGGGTATTGTTTGTATTGGAAGTTACTCTCCAGTTACTGATGAGGTATTTCCAGGACATAAAGACTTTCTGTGCAGGAAAGGATTTCACCTCCATTCTTTACTTGCTGATTACTCCTCCAAGAGAACAAAAGCTTGGACTTGAAGCAGCAACTCCTGAGTGAGTACATACAAGCATTCTTTGAGAAACATATCCTGGGGGGAAAGTAGGGCTGTAATTGCCAGATCCACTCCTGGAAGGTTTCTAGATGGAGCAGCTGAGAACACTGGGGCTCCTGACTGAGTCTGTCAGCAGAAAGGCTCCCAGGGAAGGCTGGAAAGTTGTTCAGCCTGGCTGGCATGCCTTGTCAAATCCCTGGGATTTGCAAATCCCTGCATCCCAAGCCTTCCCTTCATGCTCCTGAAAGCTCCACAAGGCAGGCTGCTAATATGCTCTCTTTGTGCTTTCTTGACAGCATTGCATGCCCAGCAAGAATTCTTTTGAGAAGGAGAAGAAACAAAGCTTTTCCACAAATGAACAAAAAACTGATTCCAGGTTTCATCATCCTTCTCCCAGTAACAGCTGTTCCTGCTATTTGTAACAGCAACTCAGGTGAAGTTGGAAACTCCAGATCTAACAAATTAATCTAAATTAATCTAAATCAATGTTATACTGATGCTCATCACAGAGCTTCACCCCTGGGCAGAGTTATAAGGCATCACATCATATCCAGTCAATAGGTTTGAGTCTCACTTTCCTCAAGGGAAGGCAGGAGAACTTCTCTGGCAAGTGCTTTCAGAGCACTGGATTTACAAAATAGAGGAAAGATGTCCTGAATGAGCTTATTAGAATTATTTCCTTTATTTCTTCCTCCCCACCTCCCAACCCCAGTTGCCCATATTTTAGAGTCTTTTTTACATCTGTAGACATTTTTTGCATTCCAAGTGGCAAATCCTAGAGGACAGCTACACCTCAGTAGACATAAAAGAGGAAGTTACATAAATGTAACTATTTGCAGCTTAAAGAGCAGATACTTTAAGTACCAGGTTTTTTTAAGAAAAACCATTCCAACAGCTCTTTAAGTGGCAGCTTTTCATAGCAGCATGATAAATGGTACTGAATTAGAACAGAGGCTGAGCAATCAGCTGCTTAAAATAAAACACTGTAACTGCAGGTAAATAGAGAAGTGAACAGATAAAGATACGGTTTTCAGCTCAGGCAGAAATAAGCCCATTGCTTTAATTTTACAGAATCTTTAATTAATTTATAACTAAAAAATTAATTGCACAGGTGCTTTCTTTTTTCAAGCTGCTAACCATAATCATCCATGCCAAGACCACCTTAAATCCTAAATAAACTGTAAAATAATTAAATACAAATAAAAGTAATTTTACAGTGCAAGTTTCCTTGGAGCCTCCAGATGGAGCTAGTAGAGAGGGAGTCAGACTGGGAAAACTTTTCTTCTCCTCAACCTGTAAGCCTCGAGAATAAATACCTGCCCATGGGAAAGCAAACAAATCCCATTCTGCAGTTCCAAGAAGCTCTTGGACAGGGGAGTGAAGGTTTTGATGAAATACCCACATTCCCAGTGTGGACACCTGTCTCCATGCCATTGAGATGTCTACAGGAAAGGTGGCTGCTCCATGACAAGGAGAAGAACCTTTGGATGCACTTGGTGCTATCCTTGCTTGAGAGGTGCCCCTCTCTTCCACTCCCCAGTAAATGGAACAGCACTTGAGATCCCAAGTAATAAATTCAGGAAACAAGTCCTGCTGTTGGCTCTGCAGGAGCCCACAGCAGCCAGATGATCTGTCTCTGCCCCTCAGCTTCTTGTGGCAGATGTTTGCAGAAGGAGTTGAAAGCCCTGGCTGGAGGATGCTGTTCAGGGCGTGGTGAATTTCCTTTGCAAGTACTTTGGAGAAGGTGGGACGGTTTTGCACCAGGTGACACTGGCCTGAGAGGTAAAGTAGAGCAGGAAATGCAGCCATATCTTCATCAGCAAGGAGAGCACGAGACAAGTAATCCTGAGCCATTAAGCTCTCCTGACTGGAGAAGCAAAATCCAGGTGAAGATGGTTGTGCTGCTTTTGTGAGAAAAGCATAAATCCTCACCATTATGAAATACCACCCTGAGAAAACCAGGTGCTGCTTGGTAACTCCTCTTTGGTGTGGTCTGGTGCTGGTGCAGAGCAGAGCACGATAAACATCTGCCTCTTCTGAGAACCAGCAGCTCTGCCTTCCTGAGGAGAGGTGAAGGAGATGAGCCAGAGGCCACCTGTGTGTGTTCAGGGCTTGTTGATGCCACTGAGTGGAAATACCTGGAGGAGCCAGACAGGGTTACCAGGCATTCCCATTTCTCTCTGCAAAGCCACAGGAGATGAGGTTGGCTTTTCTTGGCAGGTGCCAGGCATTTCTCTCCATGTTGCACAAACAGAAATAATTAACACAAACTCCTTGCATGCTATACTCCTGTGAAACTAAACACGGGGTAAGTTAAGTTTCTGGTTGGTGCCCAGGCTGGTAACAGTGAAATCTGGTGAACTGTTTGATCTCAGCAGTCACAAACCAGATCCCCATGAGTGAACTCCTGGCAGCACTTCCCCAGTGCCTCCATTCCCTGTCCTCTCTGCTGTTCACAGACTCACCTGCACCAGCCAGCAGGAGAAGACAGCAGCCAAGCACTGCTGGTCAAGGGCATCTGAAAGGGTTCAAACTCATAATTTCTTATAAAATTCAAGCTCATAATTTCACTGGATGGTAAAGAAATCGTTAAAAGAGTTGGTCTAGACTTGTCCCCTGTATTTTATACCTCCGAAATTGACTTCATGTTTCTCCTCCCAGCTCTCACACTGGCAGCTAAAATACTTGGCACAGGCTGTGGGGCTATGGAGAGGTGATCCCTTGAGGCAAACCAAAGGTGCCACTTGAGCCACGAGGTGTCCCCACAAGGCAACTGCACGGCCTTGGAAGGACTTGGAGGGGAGCCACGGGAGAAGACACAACTCTGCAGTGCTGGGCACGAAACTCTGACTCTTTATTTTTCCTTTTTTTTTTTAATGGTGACTGTCTATTTTTGACTTTTGCTAGAAAGAGTGCTCCCCTTCCACTTGAGGAGAAAGAAATCCAATCTTTCCCAGCCTCCCCAGGACCACAGGCTGCAGTAGGTGCAATGTAGGAATAGAGGAAAGCAAATGTTCTATTTTCCTTGCTCTTCTCTGGTCCCACTGCTCTGCTGTTCTCAGTATGCCTGCCACATAGAGGTACAGAAGAGATCTAGAGAAATGATGCTTCTTGGCCAAACAGTAACTTCCCCAAAAGTGATCATTTTGGCACCGAAAGTGCCCACCCCAATTCCTAGTCTTTTCATTCAGAGAGCAAAAGGGCTAATTAAGGCTAATTAAGGCTAACCTACTCCTATGGAGATGACAGAAAATGGGTCTTGAGGGTACCAGTTCTTGCTGCTCTATTATTTCTACAAGGTGAGATTAGGAAGTGTTCCAAAATATGCAGAATTTGTGCCTTTTTCTGAGCAGCTCAAATCTTGGGCAGAGAGGACAGCAAAAGCAAGAGCCCCTTGTGAAGCCCTGAGATATTTGGTAGACAAACCCAAAACCACCACCTTGTTGTGAAACCAGCCTTTCCTTTCTTTTACTTTTCACCCAAGCACAGAAATGTTTTGGTGCACAGAGAAACCTTTGATGATGGAATAAAACCCCAGAAATTTCTTTTTGTTTTTTGGTGAGTGGTGGGGAAAAAGAAGGTGTCTCAGAGTTTCTACATTTGCACTTGACTATCGAGCCTCCCAGCCTTCCTGCCACTAATTGAATGAGGTTTTTATGCTAAAATATATGTAGGGATTATTTAAATATAAATAAATAAATCTATAAATAAATAAATCAGGTTTTAAAAATATAAATAGAATAGAATAGAATAGAATAGAATAGAATAGAATAGAATAGAATAAAATTAAATTAAATTAAATTAAATTAAATTAAATTAAATTAAATTAAAAAAATAAAAATATTGGGGGGGGTGGTATATAAAATATATATAGGGTTTGGCTGATGATGGTGCTCTTCAGCACTGGTTGTTTTCCCTTTCAGACTAGAGAAATCAACAGAAGGAAAGTCTGTCAAATGGACAAAAAAACCCCTGTTGGAGGGTCTCTCCAAACCTAGAAGCTGTCTGTATTGAGATAGAGCTCAAAATAACCTCTGCTCAAAGTCCATGGTCCTTCCACCTGGTCTTGTAACCTGGGCAATGACCTTGGCCACAGGATAAGTGGGCTTATCTTGGCTCCTGGCATGGAAATTGCTGACAGGGAATACAGGGACCTGAAGGGAGCACGCAAGTTTGCTGCTGTCCTGTATCAGCTGTGGGGAGGTATCCCACAGCCCAGGGGTAACTGCAGCTCCTCTTCCAAATCCCAGGCCACAAGTGACACTGCCAAACCTCTGGGAGTTGACACTCATCCCTCCTGAAGCACCCCAGTGATGTGCCTCCTTGACACACCCCAGATAATCATGGAAAAACTGCTTGAATTCCACAGGGGGAAAAAAACTTGTCAGAAATATTGCCTGCGAAGTTTTCCTTTCTATGAAAAGTACCAGTCATAAAATCCCCAAATACTTCATCCACGCCACGTTCCCGACTCCTACTGCAAACACTTCCTTCATGTCATGAGTCACCTGGTTCCTGGTGTGCTCACAGGGCAGGTGATGAAGCCCACACCTACCCAGGGCTAAAATGTCCTTTGGCAAAGGGAGTGATACCTGAGCAAATAATCTGTCTCCTGATTCACGTGGCTCCTACGTGGTTGTTCCTCTGCTTGGGATCCTGGCAGCACTGCTGGGAAGCAGGAGGGAAAGGTCAGGGAAGCGAGTACAAAACCTCAGATCACGTATATCTTCATGCAAACAACTAAACAAACAAAAAAAAGAGCTGTAAAAAAAAAACAGTGAAAGATTATTCAGTGTTTATCTTGGCTTTTTTAAAAAAAATTTTGTTTTATTTCACTGGCAAGGCAAACATTGGGGTGTCAAGGCACAAAAGGACTCCTCGATATTATTTTTTTGAGAATGTCAGACTGAGAAAAGTCTGACAATGCCATTTGAGTAACTTCAATCTGAAAATCAAAGCCACAGAGATGCAACCTGAGAAAAACTGCCCTGTTGTTTCCCAGCCACTTTTGCTATTGATTTTGACTGGGTTTGGTTATGGAGCTTGATAAAAGCGGGGCCAGACACAAAATCAATGCTGCTTTTCACATATATTTTTCAGTCCATTATATGCTATTGATAGCACCTGGTATTTTTCATTATGACAAGTTTTTATCTTCCCCTGGTTAGTTCATGAGCTTTGTCTTTGTTTCTGCTTTTCTAGTAGATAACACTCTACTCTCCAAATAACTTCTCTGTAATGACATCCCTCATTTTTGGTTGTGGCACCCTTTCTTTTCTTTTTGCATCCATCATCTTCCATTTACTCCATATGAAGGGTCTGTTCTTTTGTTCCCCATTTTAGAATGTGTTGAGAATGATCTTGTGTGTGTAAGCTTATGAATTTGTCTCTGCAGAAGGTCTGGTTTTGTCTCTAGCACAGGTTAACAAACCTTTTGAAAGCAAAGGGAGGGAAGCCACTCAGAAACAGCAATTAACAGTGTGGATTTCAAGAGATGGGAGAAAACAAGCAGATGTATTCAAAGAGACTGGTGAGTGAAGTTCACAAAAACACTGGGTGAACCCTAAAGAGAGATGACACAAAAATGAAACGTGTGACACTGTTAGAGAAATGACCTGGCCAGGAGGATGAGGATGTCACTTCAACTTAGGAACTGATTACCTGGAAATGAGAGGAACGGGAAGAGAGCCAGGCTAGTCTGAGGGATAATCCCAAAAGCTACCAGATCTGGGAGAAGGGGAATATGGGCAGAAACAGAGAATTTCGGGGAACGGAGGAGGAGGATGAATTAGCCCTGTGGTGAGGAGGAAGCAGATGATGAGACAGGACAGAAGGTGCTGGTGGGAGGTGGAAGTAGGACAGACAAGTGGAGATGTCAGGTGGATGACGTCCCTCCCATGACCCAGCCCGCTGCTTGGGCAGGCGTGAGACGAGCAGAGTCACACCCAGCGTGTCCCTGAGGGAGGCTGGCAGTCACCAAGCCCCAGCAGAGGCCACAAGGGCACGGCTGTGGGAGCACGTGGCAGGGGAAGCGCCCGTGTCGCCCGCTGTGTTTGCTTTGGCGTTGGCAAGGCAAACGAGAGCAGCCAGGGGAGAAGCAGAGTGCAGGTGGCAGCCAGCATGGCCTGGGGGGTGGGTTGGGGTGTCCTGCCTCACTGGAGTGACAGCAGGAGGGCAGGGACAGAGGGACAAGTGTTGCTTGGACAACTCCTCGACGCTCCCAGCAAGAAGTTCTGGGTGAAAGCCAGCAAGGGAGGTTGCAGGGAAGGCTGAGGAGGAAATCGTGCAGGTTATAAAGAAAAAAATGAGGCAGTGACAGCAGGAGAGCCTGCCACTTGGAAATGTCCCTGGGAACAGAGCTGGGGCAGGGCTTATGGAATTTTCCCAAAATTCTGTGAAAGAGGATGCTCCTCTCATCTGCACTAAGCCAGCTCTTTTGCTTCAGGAAGGAGCACATGGGGTCTGTAGGGACCCTCTGTGCTGGAGAAGGCTCTTGTCCTTATTCCCACCCAGCCTTGCAGCAGAATCCTCCTCTGGACCTAGCAGGAGTCTAGCACAGCTCAAGGTGAGAGTCTGGAGGGGTAGAGGACAGGCATTTCTTCCATTTTTGGGCACAGTTTCAGCAGCCAGCCACCCATATCTAATGGCCAGTTCCACCCAGGTGTGCAGAGGCGCTGGAGGCGAGGGATGCCAGCTGGCTCCTCCGAAATGTGAATGCCTGGAGTGTCCTGCAGCACCCCTGGGGCTGTGGCCTGCTTGGAAATCCAGCCAAACCCCCATCTGCAGCAAAAAGACAATGCAAGGAGAGGCAAGAGTCCGAGCTGGAGAAATTAGCATCAGCCACCTGTGCTGCTCCCATGTGATATTCTACCCTTGCTTTCCTAAGGCAGATCGTGCTCTTGAGCACCTAACTAACATGGAGCAACCAGGACGTGCCTCACCTTTTCTCCTGACTCATATCCTGCTGTGGTACACTGGGTACACAGCAGCAAAAGGCTGAGATACCTTTCAGGCCACCGTCCTTTAGTCAGGTCCAAGAGCTGACTTGTCAGAAGTCTGGGAAGGAGGCGGCTCCCAGGGTACCACAGTTCCAGAAAACGTGTGCTCATTACATCAAATGGAGGCTGCACTTTGGTACTCAGACTTAAAGGCTTCTCTTCCATTTGTGCTGCCTTGGCAGAATCAATATCATAAAGACAAACTGCTCGGCCAAACCACTGCTTCCCTTCCAGACTCCCTGGAGTGAACACATTTGTGTTAGAGTTTATACACAGGGACGGGTTTTTCTGAGATTTGTTACATTTACATGAGGGGGAGAAGGAAAAATGAATTTATTAATCCATGCCATTCCCACCTCCCTCTTATCATGTCATGGAAGAAGATATGATGGATTTGTGAGGGGAATTTCCACAATCCTGCTCTCTTTGTTCTCCCTCAATAACTATTTTAACATGGTCTCTCTTTATAGCTGTATAATTGCCACTACTTTGGAGCACTTGGAGTGGTCATCAATCTTCATTGGAGCAGAGGAAGAAGACCATAACACAGAAAGGCCTTAACTATGACTGCTTCCAGTAATTACCAGCCCTTCTTTTTATGTGGTTTTCTCCTGTTTTTTATGATTTGATTCCAAATTTGCATCATTTTAGAAAGTGACCGTTTCACAGGTGAACCCAGATTTTATTTGCTATAGATAAAACTGGAAGTGATGCTCCAGTGAAGCACCTTGTCAGAGTTGTAAGGGAAATCACACCAGCTCGGGAGAAAGGAATGGTTTGGGTCTCTCTCCCTGGACAGTTTCATTCAAACAACTTTTCCCAAGCAATCATAGAGCAGACAGAAGAGAACTGTAATTAAAAAGAGCTTACAAACCAATCTCAAGGTTAAATCAGAGCTGGAAGGTCAGATTAGATGTTGTTATGTTATTTATGTAGCTTATTCACCTTGCCCAAAATGGCAGGATGGCTTCAGCTCTGCTGAAAGCTTTATTCACCATCAGTACTGTGCATAATAACCGAGCTCCCACATTGCTCAGCTCACCATGACCACCACGTTTTTGGGAGAAAGGGCTTGTGTCAGATCTAGAACAAAGTGGAGGCACTGCAGTAGCTGTTAATATTTAATCACCAGGAGTTTTCCAGCCCTCTGGCACAAGCCAGAGCTGGGGAGCATGTCCTCTGTTCACAGTGAGCATGCACTGCCCCGGTGGCACCGGGGGCGAAACCTGAAACTTCTCAAAGTCCCTTTGATAACAGAAACTCAGTCAACCCGGGAGCTCTTGTTCCCAGAAAAAAACCCTTAATAAAAGTGAGTCCTGCTTTCTCTGCAGTTGTCCCTCTTGATAATGAGCTGGATTTGGGGAAAAAAAAAAAAAAAAGAGTAATTTCCTTGGTTACAAAGAGCAAAAAACTCACTCTTCCTAACAACCTAATGAATTTCTAAACGAATTATTTAAGCTGACTTGTGATTATTTCACCTGGTCTTCCACTCTGGGGGGCTGCCAGGTGATGGGCAGACGTGGTCATCCATGGCCATCTCTGAGAGGTGGATCAGCTGGGGCTGAGCCAACCTTGGTCTCCAGCCTGGCATTTGCCCAGCCCTCGTCAGCTCTCACCTTCAGGAGAGAGGTACGACGGAGTCACGGGTCTTGTCTGCTGCCACCTCAGCCAAAAATACCGGTCCTGCACTTCTGAGGATTCAGAGAAGGAGTGGATGACAGGTGGAAGACACAAGGCTGGAAAGGAGATGGTATTTTTGTAGCTTGCTCTCCAAGGAAGCTGTTGACCCAACGGGGATACATGACAAGAGGAAAAAGAGGAGATTTGAGACACTTGGACAACTTCAGGCTGATGAGGTCTGGACAATGGTAAATGTCACATCCCTGACATCCCACATCCCTGACATCACCCTGACTGATATCAGAGTGAGATTTGGTGAAAAGGCATCTATGGAGAAGAGTGGCAATGAATTCTGTCTTTTAAGTTTACAGCTCAGGAACAACCCACTCTACAGAGTGGGACCCATCCTAGATTGTTGCTTTTAGGGAATTCATGTTGATTTTCCATCTCTAATTCAGCAAACAGCTGGAGTTTTTTACAGAGCTTTTTCAAGAAGATGATAAGAGTCACTAAATCATTTTGTCTCATTTTCCCCTGCAAAACTCCTGTCTTCTCTGCCTTGCCTCTGCCAGCATGTGAGCATCCTCAAGGTCTCAGCGTCCAGCATGACAAATGCCACGGCTGCTCTGCCTCACCCACTCCTTTCCATTAGAAAAAGTGACGTTGGAAAATGGTTTTGTCTTCCAGCATTCACTCTGGGAATCCACTCTGGCAGGGGCAGCTCCACATGCTTATCTCGCCCCGGGGCCAGTGATTAGCAGGTGTTGCATTAGAGCTGCTTAAGTGGGCTCAGCCTCAGAGGCTCAGCTCTATTTATAGCCGAGTTCAACCCCGGGGCTGTGCCAAGTAATGGACACGCTGTGGGACGTCGTCATCCTCTGAGGTTCCTTAAAATCCTTGCAGTCCCCAAAAGATGTGGAAGTGTGTAAGCACAAACAAATGCACCCTCAGGACCTCAAATCACTGCTCCTGGTGCTCCCACTTGGCCTTGGGTGGTGTATATTGCTTCTTTATTTCATCAGTTGGGTGTTTTGTGGCTTTTATAAGCCAGTCAACGTGTAAATTAATCCATATAATGCAACAGGTTGTAAAACTGTCATTTACCTTAATTAATCTCGCTGGAAAATGCCTAAAGGTGAACTTCAAGTCGTTTTTTATGTAAAGTTATATGTATTTAGTGATCAGTTTGACATGGTGCATTTTTAATCCACACAAATGATCAGATTTTGGGACTTAATCATGGCTAATTCAGATCCTTTAGGTTCTAATCCAGGTACCTTTAGGTTTGTCCCTGAGAAGTGGAAGGGCAGTGCCAGCACATCTGTGATGCTTTGGGAAGGCTGACCTGAAACAAGAGACTGGACAGAGCCAGAGAATCAAGTAAGGATTTATTGAAAGGCCTCCAGGATCCACCTTGGGCAGGACAGGGCCTGACCAGGGCTACACCCAGGGTGGACTAAGAAAGGTCACAAAATGGCTGAGCGGTCACAAAGTCTTACATTTTTATAAGTTTTAGTGTATTTGCATATCAGGGTTTCATTGTCCAATTCCAGCTTCAGTTTGTGAGGTCCCATCCTTCTTGTTCCTCCCTCCAGCCCACCCTTGTTTGTGCTGTTGGGCCTGAAAGTTGTCCTTGGTCTTCAGCAGGAAAAGGATTTGTTTTGTCTCCCTGCTGTGTGCAGAGAGCTGACCAGCACTGACTGTGAGGCTCAGAATTGCACCAGAATCTGAAAAACATGAAAGCCAAAACTTAAGGCATCATTGGAGACTCCTGCCTGCAGCCTGTGGAACGAAAAGGTGGGAAGGTGTCTGGGCAGGGGATGGCCAGCCCAAACAGTGAGTTCAACCAAGGGCAGGTTGGACGAGAGCATCCAGCAGGGTGTTATATGTGCCTCCATCTGGGTCATCTCTCATTTTGGGAGAGGTGGCAGGGCTCGCTGCCACATCTCCCAGGAGCCGAGGAAAAGTCATGCCAACAAACAAGGATCTATTTTAATCACAGCCCTGACAACTGTCCCTCCTCCACGGGGGTTTGAAATGTCACCTCAAAGACAGGGGGCTTGGTACATGCTGTACAGCTTAATGAAAAAAGTCATGTGGAGCCTCGTGGATAGGAGTTTGCTGAGTTATACTGGGAAAATTAAACACAAGTCACCCTCTGTCTGGACTTGGCATTAACACATTTATCATACTAAAGTCGTTTTCCATGTGATGGTACTGAAAGGCCAAGTTCTGTCTCAAACACATGTGCTGTCATTGAACTGGGACCCAGGACACTACAGATGGATTTATTTACTTCGTCAGGAATTGCTGCCCCTTGGTAGCAGCACACAGTTCTTAAATACCAGCTGGATGTGAGCCCCTGTGGAGGAGATTTTGGTTAGTGTCCCTTGCAGTTTTCTGTGGGTACTTTAAAGTCCAGACATGCTTAGCCCTGTTATTCCCCACAAAAATGGTGAATGTCTTAGTGGGTCTCATTATAGTCCAAATTTACAAGCCAGTCTTGAAAAAAAAAAATAAATTGTATTTAACAGGAAAAATTCCTGTTAGAATTATTGGAAGGAAGCACTGGACTCTGTGATCCTTGTGGGTTCCTGCCAACACAGGATATTCTATGATTGTACAATTCAGAGAGGCAACATAGAGTTTTAATCATCCCAGCATTTTAAAACTTAAATTCCTCTTGGTGTTCAATTTTTTTCCTTGAGTTTTGCCAGTTAACACTTAGGCACAGAATTAATTATGAAGGATTGAGTTTTACAGGTTCATTCCAAGTGTTGCTCATATAAGTACAGTTGCCTGCTTACACCCTTCTCCAGAGGATTAGGAAATGAAATCTCTTTAACTGAAGAGCACTGGCTATCTAATTTCCACTTCTCATTTCATTGACAGCAACTGCAGAATATCAAAAGAACAATGTATGGTAAGAACTAATGACACATATTTGGCATCTGCTCCCAATAAAGCATTTGTGGAACAGAAAATTGGTTAAAGAAGGAGGTCAGGGACCACAAATAAGAACAGCACTTCTTAAGGACCGATGACAACAGATGCACTGTCTCCTGCACTAGGAAAATGTTTTACTGCTGTGTTTGTTAGTTAACCACAGGACAACTCACAGCCACTGAAAATATTCCACTGAAGTCCTAGCGTGCTGCTGAGTCCAACAAGTGTGTGTTTTTAAGGGAGGGAAAAAAGGCAGGATTGTCTTCTCCTCCCCATCTGAGAGGGGTAGGAGAAGACCAAGGCCACAGGAACCCGTGGGACGGGGATGTGGAATGGCTCAGGAACCCTTCCCTGCCTCCCCCGGCAGCAGCACTCAGCAGGAGGGGCCATCAATGCCAGGATTGTAATGCGGCTTTCCTTCCCTCCCTTCCCCAGGTCCGCCTGCAGCCTTCCCGGCACAGAGCTGCCTTTTCAGCGGCCCCCGCTATTCCTGGTGCTTTTTAACCATCTCCTCGTGGCACCAGCCTGGCTTCGGAGCACCGCAGGGGACACGGGCAGAGCCTGCTCCAGGAGAGCCAAATGGGAGCGCTGGATTGACCTGGAGGACGTGCAGAGCTGTCTCTTGAGGAATTACAAGCCATTACCTTATTACACGCTTGAAAAAAGGTACAGAGAAGCCCAGCTAGCTACGGCTCCACCCGAAACACATGTGGGAAAGATTTAATGGGAGCCGTGCGCTGCCAAACTCCTCCCATGCCAGCACCCCTCCTTCCCAGCCCGGTTTTTCTAGCAACAAGCATTGCTGCCTTGTCTGGTGCTCAGCTCTGAAGCATCCAGTGCCCCCACAAAGGCTGCTATGAGCCTAATTTATATTTGCTGTTTATGCTGGGACATTAATTTGCTTGGCAACCACGGATATTTTTCCCATGCTGGTTTACTATTATTTATGTGCACTCACAGTGGCAACTCTGCTATGTACAGGGAATATTTATTTATTCTATTTATTGGGGAAGAAGTTTGCTTGGGTTTTTTTTTCCATGCTGGCTCCTCCGTGGCATCTCAGCTGGGTGCTGGTGTGCTTGTGGGAGAAAATGCAGAGGTACAATTGAGCCAGAGAGAAAAATTCCTCTGTTCTCACTTTGCTTCTGCTCCACCTTGGCACTTGCAGATGACTCTTTTCAAAGCACGTTTCTCTCTGTCTGCCTTTCTCTCTTGGTGCCCCCACCAGAGGCACCAGGGATCTCTTGTCTATACAAGACACCCTCTCTACTCAGACACCCCTTTTCCCATCACAGAAGAGGTGCTAGGGATGGTTTGGGATAAGGGTGGGTCGGTGTGGCTGAAACTGTTGTGGCTGTGGTACAATCTAACTACAGAGGTGGTAATTTGGGAATATCCCTGGCCACCTCTGCAGTGTCAGTTAGTATGAGCTGGTGTCAAAACAGCCTATGCACCCAGGGTAGAAGTTTTGGACTTTTTCCTTTTGGGATTCTGGGTCCAGAATCCCAAACACTTGGACTAGGTTGATGGAGTGGTTCCCTCCTGCAAAGAAAGTTTCTTGTCAAGTGGAGCTGGCAGCTTGCATCTCCTTGCCTTGGGAAACGTGAAGCTGTGGAATATTTCTGCAGCTCCCTTTCTTCATGCTTTTGTTAGACACAGCTCCACAATCGCCCTGTCCAAGTTGGGAACAAATATTTGAGGTTTTTTTTTGGTACTGGGGGCCAAGTGGCAAAGAGCAAGTTGTAAACACCAAGGGATGGATATTCCACAGCCCCCAGCCACATCCCAGCTGCCTTGGAGGAAGGTCACCAGCCAGGCTGTGGGCTGGGATGCTTTGAAGGGCTGTGCTGAAGTCATGAGTGATCCACACCCCGTGCTGCTGACGTAATCACGGCAGAGCTGCAGGATTCACAGCAGGGCAAGGCACAGCCCTGGTAATTTAAATTCTCTTTCTGTGTTCTCTGCCTGCTAACTCACACGTTGTTGGATGTCTCTGGGTTTGGTTTGGCTGGAGTCTCCACCTAAGCCCTCCTGAGCTCCAGAGGAGCTGGATCAGAAAGAAGCAGCTGGGTCCTTATTTTAGGAGAAAGCCCAGATCAGGCTGTGAGCACTTCATATATGGGGAAAACGTGGGTTTGAATTTAGACACACTGCTCCTCCTAAAACAGAGAGGCAGACAGCTGAGCTGAGGTCCAGCTTGCTAGGGACAGCCTTCCTGCAAAGGTACAGCACACCTGGAAGTGCCCCCTGAGCTGCTCCTGGTCCAAAATGATCTTCTTGCATCTGGGACAAGGAAGGGATTCAGGACTTTTGTCCTTCTAGCTGGTGTGAAGGAAATAGAGAGAAAAGAGGCATGGCAGATGAAAAAGATGGAGCTACCTGGGGGAAACAGAAGGAAAACAAGGGAAAACATCATGGCAGAAGACAGTGGTTAGGGAGAAATTAGGTTTAGAGTGGGAAATATCTGTAGGTAGAACTCCTAGGAAGAAAAGTGAGGGATGAATGTGAGAAAATGGGAAGCAACAGGTCACCAAAGTGATTGTAGGATTGCAGGAAGGTCTGTAAATGCACTTATTTTGTGTTGGCTGTGATCAGGAGATGATCCAAAAATGTTCCAAGATCCAGCTGTGCCTGTCCTTTGGCCTACTCCACCTCTCTCTCCTGGAAGAGCATTTCTTCTGGGCCAAATATTTGGGCAGGTGAGGGTAACAGGAAGGTTTCAGGACATGAAGAAACCTTTGCATCTTTTTATTTGTTTTAATTTGAGATTGTTAAGCCATGTAAACATGCATTTTTCTTTAAACTGGAAAATGCCCATACACACACCTAAATGTGTTTATTTATATACAACCATCTCTTCCCCCCTTGCAGGAACAGGTTGTTTCTCAGCTCTTCATCCCACTCAACCATAATGTTTCCTCTGAGAGCTCTGGCAGCAATAAAGCTCCGTGGAGCTCTCCCTCTGCCTATGGAGGGAGTGAGGCTGATCCCATCCCTCCAGTAACCCACTGGGTGTGGGGCTGGCACTGGGTTATCCCACAGCTCATGGCTGTTCTCCAGTGATGCCTTAAGTTTGAGCTTTCATGTTTTCCAGGTTCTGTGCTGCCCAGGCAGCTCTGAGCCTCACATTCAGTGCTGGTGAGCTCTGCACAGAGCAGGGGGACAAACCAAATCCTTGTCCTGCTGCACACCAAGGACAACTTTCAGCCCAACAGCACAAACAAGGGTGGGCTGGAGGGAGGAACAAGAAGGATGGGACCTCACAGCCTGAAGCTGCAATTGGACAATTAAACCCTGATATGCAAATGCACCAAAACTTATAAAAATGTAAGACTCTGTGACCGATCAGCCATTTTGTGACCATTCTTAGTCCACCTTGGGTGTAGCCCTGGTCAGGCCCTGTGCTGCCCAAGGTGGATCCTGGAGGCCTTTCAATAAATCCCTGCTTTATTCTCTGGCTCTGTCCAGTCTCTGTTCCAGGTCAGCCTTCCCAAGGCATCACCACCAAAACCTCCCACTACAGGACAAAACTCCTTTCTGAGACCTCTAATCTGCCATCGCGCAAAGGTGACCACGAGAGTTTTCTCTGGGAAGCTGCAAAGGGCAGGACTCCTGGTGTGAAGGGGATGAAGTCCCAGTTTCCACCAGGGTCGAGGTCCCCGATACTGCCAGCTGGGCACACTGGTTTGGCTGGATTTTCACGTTCCTTCAGGTATCACAGGTTACCTCCGAGCAGCAGCACTGCCTCTGCACAGGACAGGGCTGATCTGCCCTGGGAAGTGAGTGGGAGGGAATGCAGAGTTTTGGCTCTGGTACCTAGGAACTTGAGGTGCCTGTGGTGAGTGTGATGCCTTGGGAAGGCTGACCTGAAACAGAGACTGCACAGAGCTAGAGAATAAAGTAGGGATTTATTGAAAGGCCTCCAGGATCCACCTTGGGCAGGACAGGGCCTGACCAGGGCTACACCCAAGGTGGACCCAAAATGGTCACAAAATGCCTGACTGGTCACGAGATCTTACATTTTTATAAGTTTTGGTGCATTTGCATATCAGGGTTTAATTGTCCAATTCCAGCTTCAGGCTGTGAGGTCCCATCCTTCTTGTTCCTCCCTCCAGCCCACCCTTGTGCTTTTGGGCCTGAAAGTTGTCCTTGGTGTGCAGCAGGACAAGGATTTGTTTTGTGCCCCTGCTGTGTGCAGAGAGCTCACCAGCACTGACTGTGAGCTCAGAACTGCACCCCTGGGCAGCACAGAACCTGAAAATATGAAAGCTCAAACTTCAGGCATCAAGTAGAGGTGTCATTCCCATGTGTTCAGAGACCCCAGCTCCCTCCCTGCCCCACACGCTCAGGGAGGCTGGGGTGGGATGGTGCACAGCAAAACACTTCTCCTGCATTGTTTTACTGGCAGGGAAATGTAAACCATTGGCTGCACTTATTTGCTGACTCAAAGCTGTGATAGATGATGCTGCAATCCAAAATGTCACCAGAGCTGTAACCTGACATCAGGTGACTGGGGTCGCCGGTCTCATGATCGCTGTCGTATTTTTGGAGCTGTGCTCAGCCCAGAGATAAGGCTTCCCTTGCAGCTTCCTTTCTCTGCAAAGATCATGGCCACGTGTCTGTAGCCCTCTGCCCTGGGACACGCCACTGGCAGCTTCTGGGAGATTCCTGAGGCGTGTTCAGGGCAGCTCTTGGGCTGCTGGGGCTGGTGGGATCCTCTCTGCTGTGCAGAGCGGAGCTCTTCCCTCTGTTAAGGCACCTTGTACCCAAATGGTCACTTCCAGGCCACCATCCCTGGCACTTTGGCTTCAAAAGGTTAGATCTGTGGACAATCTATTGCTTTGAAACAATACAGGAAGAGCCTTTCCTTGCTCAGTGCTCCTAATACACAAAAGTTGAGCTCTTCTTTTCAGGTTTGTATCCAGTCCAAAGCACATCTGAAGTTTGAGGAGTGTTCAGTGATGGAAGTGTGTCAGGCTCGACCCTGAGGGGAGTTTTACTGGTTTGTTAAGGTTAAGACACCCCTGGAGACACCTGCTAATGGACTCAGCAACATTTTTGTTCTGCCTTTATTGAACTGATATCAGTCAGCCCTTCAGGCAGTTGCCTGAGTATGTCTTGGTCTGTTTTTATTTGTGCTGAAAGACCTGACTGTCTTTGACCAGAAAGATGCTCTCGTTTCACCTGGAGGCAGATGGAGCCTTTGAGAGCCCCATCAGCCTGGTCTGCTGGTGGTCTGTGAGTGTGCCAGCCCCTCGGAATGCATACAGAGATCCCATTTGCCTTAAGAGCATTTTACATCCTCCCAGGGTATTTTAAGGCTGGGTCAGTGTAAAGTGGCTTTTGTATTAGGAAGTATCAGGCCCAGGGATTTTGTAACTCCACTTACTTCAACTCTCATAATCAGCTTGAAGTCTCTAATTAGCTGCATTAATGACTCAGCCCTGCAGACGAATCTTGAAGGTGAAGGGTGACATGCTGGAGCTGCTCTCTTATCTGGGAAAGGCTGAGATGTACTGTGCCTTTTTTTAAAGGGGGGAATTGAGCAGCTAAGAAATTTACCCTCTCCCCAGGTTTCACTAAAGGCATTAAAAGCCATTTGATACGTTCAAAAGCCATATCTACCTCTCTTCTGCTCAGTTATGGACTCTCTCCAAATTAGCTTTAAAAGATACAATTGCCCATCATTTGGGCTTCCTGGAGGCCACCTGTTACATCCTCATTTCAGATCCATCAGGTAAGGCCTGGGTTTGTTCAGGGCCATGGTTTTCCCCAGGGAATTGTGGCTCCTGGAGTGCAGTGGGTGATCTGCCTGGCTGGATCCAGCCCCAAGCTGCTCCAAGGAGAAGTGGCTTGGGAGGAGAATTGTGTCCATTCTGCACGAATTTAATTAAAGCCTGACAACAGAATGGAGGAAGTTCTTGACAAAAGGGACTATGAAATTCAAAAGGAAAGCTGCTTTGCTGGCTTTCATTGAGTGAATGGCTTCTGGAGTTTCTCTGGTCCCCATAAATGGCTATAATTTGCTTTTCAACAGCTTCTACTAACAGTTCTGCAGAAGTATCTCATTAAAGTTTATGCGAGCTTCTAATCTTCCAGGACTGTAAAAAATGCCGAAGTTGCTCTGTGCCTTCGCATGAATTCGTGAGCTGATCTCATCAAACTTCCATCTCCGGAAAAAAAATAAGCCCTGTGCTTATTTCCTGACAAGCTGTCGTGTTTCCAGCTCGGTGGCTTTATGTCCCCACTTCCCAGACAGTCAGATGACATCTACTGTCCCACGGGGCTGCAACCATGCTAGGGGAGACCCAAGAAGCCACAGCCCCATCCTGGAGGTGTCATTCACTGGAGAATTCAGGATTTTTAACGCCTCTTGCAAGGTTCTCTGCTGCTGGGCAGATAAAAATATTGTAGCAGCAAGAGTGCTGCTGTGCCCAGCCCTGCAGAGCAGACATTGCAGCTTTGGGCCCATGGGGAGCATGCAGGGCTGTGTGGGGCTGCTGGGGGCTGCAGCCCCCTTGTGCCCACAAATACTGGCTGGGATAACTGCATTCCTCATGGGAGGCCCCTAAAAGAGGGACCCTGGGCAAGCAGAGCTCTGGGGTGGTGCTCCCACAGCCCTGCAGGATGGCTTAACCAGCTCTTGGCTTTGCCATGCCAGCTTTTGGGACGTGTCTCCCTCAGGGATGGGCTCTCCAAAGGGTCTGGCAGGTGGATTGTTGTGTGCTGTGGGGACCTCAGCACCCCACAGCATTCCCGGGAGGTTGGAGCCACCTGGGGGCAGGGAGAGGTGGCTGTGACCAGGGAGGGTGGTGGCTCTGCAGCTGGAGGCAGGGTTTGGTCACTGCTGAGGTGCAGCTGCTGGAGCACAGCCACCTCAGCAGTGACACTGGGACAGAGGACAAGGAGGACAGCTGCCACCTGGGCTGGGCTGGGCACAGCTGCCACGAGCTGGGGACCAGCCCCTCGAGCTCCAGCCTCAGCAGGAACAGCACCAAGCAAAAATGCCACGTCTCCTGGAGATGTGGTACCCGCCAGCTTAACCTCTTGCATGGCCATTTGACTTTCTGCTCTTGATTTTTTTTTTCAGCCTATTTCCCTTTGCACGAAAAAAAAAGCCTTTTTTTTTTTTTTTTTTCCTTTTTAATAACTTTCTTCTCAGCCCCAAACTTCCCAAAGGGGTAGGATGACAAACTCTATCTCAAAGCCCAGTGTGGCAGAGCATGGATAAGAGATGCCAAAGCTTGGGCTAGCTTGCTTTATATATTTATATATATTTATATATTTATATATCTACATATTTATATGCATTATACACATATATATACATATATTATTATACATATAATATTATACATATTATATGTATTATTATTGTATATTATATATTATTATTATACATATATATTATACATATATATTATACATATATATTATACACATATATATACACATATTATTATTATACATATAATATTATACATATTATATGTATTATTGTTATATATTATATATATATATTATACATATATATTATACATATATATATTATACACATATATATACAGCTGTATATACATATACATGCAGAACATTTTCAGCTGCTGCCTGGCCCAGCACTGGGTCAAATCTGTGTGGCTGACAGAGCCAAGAGCATCACCCCCTCACCGCCACACACCGGAATGTGGCCCAGCACGCCGCCCATCACGGCAAATCAACTCCTTGCTCGCCTTATTCGAGGCTTCCAGCTGGCAACACTGCCGCTCCCGTGGCGTGCCCTTCCTAACAAATCGTTTCCCGAAGTTTTCTGCTGAAAGCTGCCGGGGTTTGGCTTCTCAGTGGAGTTTGTGCCCGGTGAGAGCCCCGCGGTCCCGCCGGCTCCTCGCACCCCGCGATGCGGCGGTGCCGCCGCTTGTCCCGGCACAGCCTGAACTTGGCAGCATCCCAGGGCGCTTCCCAAAGCTCGGGGACCCTGCCTGGATTGTGGAGCCAGTTCCCCATCAGTACAGCCAAACTCCTGGGAAAGGCTCTTCACTCAAGCAGAGAAGGTTGATTGCCTTTGATAAGCTTGTAAAACATTTCTGGCTGTTTCTGGATTAAACTCGCTCGTGTTTTACCCCAGAGCTTAACAAAACTAGGAAAAAAGAAAAAAAAAAAAGAAAAAAAAAGAAAAAAAAAAAAGGGAAAGTGCTCTTGAGCAGGTCAGATGTGTTTTAGCTGTGGACAAAAGCCTGACTTTGAAGCAGCCACCTTCATACAGAATCACAGATTGGAAAAGATCGTTGAGTCCCTAAGGTCATTGAGCCCAAACATTAAATATTTTTTAAGGAATTTGATCAGGACCCATTTCCAGAATGGGAAATGCTGTTGGCTTTGGGGACTTGCTGATGGGGCAAAATGCAGCTCTTGGAGCACGTGGCATTATATGTTCCTGGCAATAAGCACAGCCCAAGGCAGTGGAGGCACCCCAGGTCTCCTGTCCCTCAGTAGCTGTGGCTTTGTGTGCTGCTGGGATGAGGCTGTTTGCTCCTCACTGGCCTCATCTTGTCATTCAAAGACCTGGTTTCCTATCCTGACCTCTGTTTCTGAGGTGTTGAGCAATGATCCTTAGGAATCACTCACTGTGCCTCCCTTGATAAAGGGTTTTTTGGGCGAGGATCTTCAGAGCTCACTGTGTGCCAACCCCTGTGGAAACTTGATCAGGATTGAAAATTTTAGGACACTTCCTCTGTGAAAATGCACCCAGGACAGAAGGGTCTGGCTTTATATTTGTGATGTTTCAAAGCACAATTCCACTGCATGGCTTGCACTCCGGTAAGCCTGTCCTTGGAAATAGATAAAACATTAAACATGTTTCACAATTAACAGATTGATTTATCATCCAGCATTCAAAGAGCAGCACTGGGGGCAAACTTCAACCCCCTTCACCCCGAGCTTGGCTGGACGGGGTGGCAGCTGACAGTGCTCCCAGAGGGTTTGTGCTGCCACCAGCAAAGCCTGAACAGCTGTGAGGTCATCCCAAAGCATCTGAGATTCTGACTTTGCCATCAAAAAGGGGATCATGGTGGCAATGTCGTGGAACCCCAGAATGGCTGGCATTGGAAGGGACCTTAAAGTTCCAAACCCCCTCCCCTCACTGGGCAGGGACACTGATGTGCAGCGCTGTGGACACTAGAAATAAATTGTTTTCTGATGTTTCATCTGGCTTCTCCATGGCTATTTAGTGGCATGAAGAAAATATTTTAGCAGGGGTTCCAGCTGAAGTCTTTTGTCTCTCTCGAACTAAGGAAGGGAAGCAAATGTGGCCTTAAATAAAAGGATTTACTATGTGGGAGAAACTGTGATTGTTTCAGAGATGGGGCTGGGAAGTCCAGTGTGGAGCAGGCAAGAACTAAAGGGATGAAATCCACCCATTTCCATTGGAGAAGGGGTAAAAAATCAGGGCAGGCTTTGTGGGGAGTCACTGTCCTACCACAAAAGTCCTTGAGATCATTTCCAAGGGGCCCCAGGGAGCTTGCCTGGCAGTGGATGATTTGGCTAGACCATGGAAGAAGTTGAAAACATGTCCATTTGTAGCACTAAATACATCATCTCTTCCTTTCTATTACAAACTCTATTTTCAGAGAATGCTCCCAAAACGAGCAGGTCCAAAATGAAACGAAAATGAAGGCAACAAGTCATTGATAACAACTCCATGATCTGAAATATGTTGGCAGCTGGCACTCCCTGCCTTCTTCCTTAATCTCCCTAAATATGTCCCTGAAGGGAGATGGGGTGAGGCTCAGCAGGGCCACGTGTTCTTTGCAGTGTTCCCCAGGGGCAGGACATCCCCATGGAGCCACAGCTCCAGGCTTGAGGCCATCCTGAATTTGGCCCAGAAAAGATCTGGTGGCCTTGAGAGGTTTTTATTTTGATATTTTGTTCCTTACTCCAGCAGTGATGCATATAATCCTGCACGTGCCAGAGAAGGAGGCCGGTGATCTGCCAGTAAGGGGTGCAACCGTTGCAAGAAATAAAATGGAAATTAATTTATTTTATGCATTTCAGGGGGGGAAAAAGGATCGTGTGGACACACTGGGGTTGGGGTTCTGTGTGGTTTTGGAGCATTGCAGGAGTAGGAGTTGGCTGAAGAACATCATTCCTCTCTGGGGCAAGCTCTGTTGTGCTGCTGCACACGGGCTTGTGAGCACAGATTTCATTTTCCCTCAGAAACCAACGGGTTGGGTAACTGTGCAAGGAAAAAATATTCAAAAATGTGGTGAATAGGGGAAAAAAAAAGTCATCTCTCTGGAGGGGACAGTGATGGGAAGAGAGTTATGCAAATCTGGGGCTGCAGCAGAAGCCTGGGCATGATCCCAGCACATGGGAGGGAAGGGCTGCTGGACAAACAGAGCACTGAATGATGCCAGTAGGTCTTTCCTGTACATTTCTGCTCTTTGTTTGCCTCAGGGATTAATATGTGTGTGTGTGTGTGATAATAAACTCAGTAGCAGTTAGAAGGAAGCTTAGACTTTGGTTTGTTCTTGTTTTTTCCTCTTCGTATTTGATAGCACGTGGTTAATACAGAACTGCAGGAAGAAGAAATAGATGTAGAGATAGTTGTTAAGTAAGTATGTAGCGAAATTATTTTCTGTGATACGTGGGGATAGGAGATGGACATTTTTAGTATAGATAAATTTACTGTTCTAGTTTGTGGCTAAATCACCCTATAACTAAGGGTCAACCTTATTTTCCACCTTAAGCCTCTGCTGCTGTTCAGTTCCATGAGAATATTACATATTTCCCTTCTCATCCAGATTCTAATGTCACCTTAAATTAATCTTGCTTTAAAACCTACTATGAAACTTCAAAATAAAAACTAAAATTCTCTGCATCTTGTTGGATGAAGCATAAACTAGTGCATTTAGGCATGTGTCTCTTAAGTACTTGAAGATATTCCCTGCTTTCATAACCCAAGATTTTGTATTAAGACGTGTCAGTAGATTAAATTTCTCCCACATGACTGAGAACAGGAGCCATCCAGAGAGGATTACCAGACAATTTCAGCCCTAGAAAGGGTCCATCAGGAACCTCCCCAAGCTCAGCAAAGGAAAATGCCAGAGCAGAGACAGAGTTCTTCTTCAAATGCCAGAAGAGCCAAGCTCTTCTCAGAGGTTACTCAAGGGGCAGTGGGCACAAGGTGGAAGAAGAGAAATTTCAGCTGGATATCAGGAAAAAACGTGTTTTCCATGAGAGTGATCTGAAAATGGAACCCAATGAGGCTGTGGAATATCTGTCTTGGGATATGAAAACCGGCAGGAGTTGGAGGACGGGCCTCCAGAGGTCCCAGCTCCAGAGATCCTTCCTGGCCTCTGTTTTTCTGCAGTTCTCCGACTCATTAGGAAAACCCCATGGCCTATTGGTAGAGAAACCTGAAAAATTACAGTGACTCCTTGAGTCTTGTTCTGAACTCAGCTGTTTGGTGCTTTTCATAGCCAGGTTCACCATGCCCCAGTGCATGTCCTTTCTTTCTGCATGTCCAACATTTAAGACCCAGTTCCTGCCCGGTCAAACACCTCTCCACGCCCCGCTTGGCCAAGTGGAGTGACCTGCAAACCATTCCTCTCCCCTTGCCTCCAGCTGCCAGGCAGGCACCAAAATCTTACAGAGATGTTTCACCAAACCCACAGGAGGATGCACCAGCAGTGTTTAGTCCCTAATCCTCCGGGCTGGGAAGCTTTGATGTCACCCAGCCCAGTCAGCCTCAGTGGGGCAGTGAGGGAGGCTCAAGATGTACCATCCCTTGCACACCTCCAGCCCTCAGCACCAGCATTCCAAGGTCCACCACCACGCTCCTGGCTCCAGAGAACCTCCCTGACCACGGGAGCAAACCTTGGGATGTGGATGAGCCTCCAAATGGTACTGCAAGGCTCTCCCCGCCCGGGTGGGCACACAGGTGTCCAGGCATGGCCGCGGGGTCTGAAGCAGGTCCTGGATCCAGCCCAGGGGAGGAAGGGGAAGGCTCTCACCCCACTGCAGGAGTAATGAGCAGATTTTCTCTCCGCTGTCCCCAGCACTTGGCCTCCAGCCCCGAAAGGAAGAGCGCCGTGCCAAGAATTTCCAGGGCTGTGTCCAACAGAGCAAGCTGACACCTGATTTGCCGTTAATTATAGCCGTGGGAACAGGGCCAGGGGCAAATGCGAAGGGGTGACAACCGGGTGGCGATAAGGACAAGGCTCATCTGTCGTTTGTCATAAGGGCTCATCGGGAGGGCCTTGTTTTCCGTGAAAAATCAGTGGGAAGGCTCTCCAGCAGGGAGAGAAGCAGCTGGCAGGACAGGACCTATAGGAGCCCTGCCCTCCCCTCTGGCTGCCTTCCCCCCAGCACCTCCAGCCAGAGAGGGCTGCGTTGTTCCCAACACCCCCTCGGCACCAGGCGCCAGCCACCGCAAAATTCCTGCAAGAAGGGAGGTAAAAATAGACCCTGGATTATTACAGAACTTCTGTCCAGCCTGTCTGTGGGTGAAATAACCCCCATTCCCTTGTGAGGCCTGAGCAGCTCCAGCCATCCCCAGCACCACTGAATCCCCACCAAACCAGGAGACCCTGCCCTTGCAGCCTCTGCTCTGTTCCTCTTTGGATAAGTTACTGCTCAGGAATGCTGCTGCTCCAAGAGGGAGCACCCAAAATCTGCAGATGATCCCTGCTGAGGTGATTAACAGGAGATTTTTAGGTGCAACCAGGATTATTTCTGATTCAGTGGCTTTCAGTCCCAAAGGTGTGCTGTGTGTCCTTGCTTTAAACATGGAAAAGAGACAGACGGAAAGACATAAAATTAAAAATATTCCCTTATTTTATTTTAATTTAATATTTTGTTCCAGCATTGAACCAGGTGGAGTTGATCAACGGCTTTGTGAGCACAGCATGGGCAGTGAGAACCCTGCTTCTTAAACTAAACAAAAATGAAATGAAATGTGGATTTTTACACCTTTTTAACGCTTGGTAAGGATTTCAGAAGGCGGCAGTCACAGGTTTCTGCAGCCCACCTTGAAGCCCTGGGGTATCACTGTCCGGTGCCACAGGGACATTTTTTAATGATGCACTTTGAAACCTTTGACCTGTTGGGCGCTATTAAACTCGTTAATGCTTTACGTCACGGATGGTTTGAACCCAGCCCGCGGGGACAACTGGAAGGGGAAGAGGGAGTGGGAGCGATGGTGCTCGCCGATGAGCCTCCGCTTGTTGGGGAAATGCTGCAAATGGGTGTTGGTCAGGAAACAAAGCTCCGGAGCAACCGGGAATGTGTCGGGCAGCGGCTGCTGCTGCACTCGCTGGGCAAACAGGAGCTGGCAGAGCTCAGGTACAGCCGTGCCCCGTGTGCCCCGCCCAAGGGGCCCCAGACGTGGCCTTTTACTGCTGCCAGTCACTCGCTGCCCTTTTCGGCCAAAATTCTGATTTAAAAAAGAAAAAACGAAAAGAAAAATTGCAATATATAACTATATACACAGTACAGGTTTTGTAGATGGTGTAAATACGTACATCCATAATATAAATGTATCTAGATTAAATATATATATAAATCTCTAAGTAATAAAGATTTATATTTACAATAATATAAATATAAAATATTTATTATATTTATAATATAAAATATAATACATATTTATATTTATATTATATACACACACATCCTTGGGGTTCCGTGTGTGTATCGCCTACTTTGCCAGATGCACTTGGAATTATATGTATAACTCAATATAATTGAATTTTGTTTATATTTGTTTGTAATATAATACAAACTCCTGGATTTATAATGTAGATAAAGTTGTAAATATATATTTATAGAATATAGAAAAATACGTCACATGTGTATAATACATGTAAGATACAGAAATCATATATATATATTACTACATATATGCATATCATTACATATATATTAATACTTATATACACGTTACAATATATTATGTATTTGTATTATGTATTGATACAATATGTATATTATACATATATACACCTCTATTTATAGTATATGAGCATCTATATAATATATATATATTAGCAGAGAAATGGCCATAAAGCAGCTGTGTTACCATTTTTATTATTTGGACAACAACAAAGATTTTTCTATTCTTCAGCAGTCAGTAAATTAAAATGTTCACACCTTGGCTTTCCAGCTGCCTCCCAGCCATATCTCCTTGGCATTTGCACTGTCTTTTCCCCATAAACACAGACTTCCATTATCTGCTGACCCTTCCTAGCTCGAACAAGTCAGTTCATTGGCAATAAATGAAGTGGATGAAAAACAGGGGAGAGAGGGAAAATAAATGTCCTCAGTGGGAAACTTAATAAAGAGAGCTAAGGAAGAAATAAATGAGTGGGATGTAAGGGTGATGCCAGGTCTTCAGAAGGGCTTTTCCTCCTTGTCACCACCCACCTGCAGGCCAGGAATGAGAGCCAGGAATGCAAGCCCATGCACAAGACAACTCTCCCAGCCAAAACCTGCCAGTGCTGAGCCAAAACCAGGATGGGGAGAAGGGCTGGAATAAGGAGGGGGGACAGGACCAGAACTTTTGGCAGCACCTTGCGTTGGTGTAAGCTTCTCAGTTGATGAAACCAAAGGAAATCACTACTACTGTACTTATTTATTTTATTTACAAGGCATATTTACAAGGCAGCTTATTTATGAGGCATAAAAGCAGGCAGGGGTTTGGGTTTGGTGCCTCTATCCCGCTGTTCCTTTGTGACACAGCCCCAGGTTCCTGGAAGGAGCTGAACCCCCTGGCTGAGGTGGTGACATCAGGCACTGGGGGAGCAAAAGATCCTGTTTCATTTGGGGCATTCAGACCTCTCTTTGGCCTTCCTGTGTCTGCCTAACCCCAAGTGTTGGTGCAGGAGGGTGGGCTGCAAGGATGCTGCTCCCTGTGCATCCCTGGCTGGCATTTTGGGAGCAGCTTGCCTGTGTACTGTGACATAAACCTCTTCCTGAGCTTAATCTAGCTCAAGAGCTTTACCAAACTTTGCTGGTTTGGGATGGATTGGTTCTGTGACACTGACTGACACCAGCAGTGCTCAGTCTTGACTGTTCCCTTCCTTCCACAAAAAAGCAGAGAAGGAAGGAGTGTTTTCCTTTGTAACCACCAGGTTACTGGAATTAGTTTTATTGCTGGCAGATAAAAAGTTATCTCTGCTTATCACCCTGTAAGTCATGCCTGTAATTACTCTTTAAAAGGACAGCTGTACCAAAGTTGCCCCAGTCCTAGCCAGAGGTTACCCAGGCTGTGTTTGGCTTGCAGGTGTTGGATGTGGGATCATAGCAGAGCTGAGCTGTAGAAAGAGAGTAACAGGTTTAAATCAAAGCATTTTAATTAACAGGGGAAGGATCAGGATTTTGCTGAAGTTCTGGAGTAAAACCAGGACATTTTTCCTGGTGGATCCAGGGCATAAAGAGGAGCATCTTCCCTGATGTCAAGAAGGCAGCATGCAGAGAGCCCTGTGCTGTCAGGCTGCTCAAAATGAAAAGGGATGCTCCCAGGTCCAGTGGATTGGGATGTAAAATTCACAGGGGCTTTGCATTTTTTGTTTTCTTAGGCAGATGCAGAGTTGAGCCATCCCACCCCCAAATGGACTGGCTCATCCTGATGTTTATCCCAGAGAACTTACAGGGAGCTTCAGCCAGGAGGGATGAAGACCACCCTGCCCATCCCAGGCAAGGCTGCACCTACCTAACTTTGGAAGCTGGAATTCAGCAGCACCCTGCCAATTCCCACAGCCCTCTCCTCGTGGTGACAGGGCACTGCTCTGGCCTGCACTTTGACTCTGTGTGGATGTAAGGATTCAGGGATGTATTACAAGTGATTTTATAGACAAGCATATATTGCAATGCCATATAGAGCTGATTTAAAAAAAAAAAATGAGAAAGTAAAAACCAGGGTGGTGGTTTACCTGCAGGGTGCCATAACCACAGTGCACAGGGAAGCCCAGGCACTGCTGGGAAGTGTCTGCAGGCAAAAAAAAAAGGAAAATATCTGACAAAGAGGAAATCACAGCCTAGCTCAGGAGCACCTCTTGGCCTCTGGCACCTGTGTGCTTCCCAGGGCTGCTGCCCAGCAAGGAACGTGGCCATGAACCCGGCATGGAAAGCCATGGGTGGAGATGCTTTAACTCACGGTACACTCCACGAATCAGAAGTATTTACCAGAAATATTTAACAGAATCAGGTTGGGAAAGATCTCTGGGATGATCGGTCCAACCTATGACCCAACACCGCGTCAGTCCGACCGTGGCACCGAGCGCCACATCCAGTCTTCCCCGAAACACCTCCAGGGCCGGTGACTCCGCCACCACCTCCCGGGGCAGCCCATTCCGATACCAAACCACCCTTTTTCCGTGGAGAAATCCTTCTTACGGTGCAACCTAAACCTCCTCTGGCGCAGTTCGAGGCCATGCCCTCTCACCCCGCCGCCGGGAGAAGAGGCCGAGTCCCACCTGGCTGGGAGTTGTGGGGGCAGAATCCCCTCCCGAGCCCCGTTTTCACCGGGACAGCCCGCCCGGGACGCGCAACCCGAGGACAGCCCGCCCGGGACACGCACCCCGAGCGCTCCGAGCCGTGAGGGAAGAGGACGGAGGGGGGGGCGGTGTCACCGGGGCCCCGCCCACTTCCGGCGGCGCCGCGCGCGAGGGGCCCGCCGGGATGGGCGCGCGGGCCCCGCCCCCGCCGCGGGAGGGGGGGGGCGGAGGGTGTGGGCGGGGGCGCGCGCGGCACGCGGGTCCCCGCCCCCCGCCCGCGGTGCCGCAGGACGAGGTGGGTTCGGCGCGGCCGCCGCCGGCACCGCCCGGCCCGGGCTGAGGGGGGGGAACCCCGCGGCGCGGCCCGGCCCGGCCCGGAGCGGCGGTGGGGCGGGGCAGGGCCGGGCCGGGCCACCCCCCGGCCTGGCGGGGCGGCCGCGCCGGCTCGGCCCGGCCCGGCCTGTCCCGTCCCATCGCGTCCCGGAGCCCGCGGGGAGGAGGAGCCGCCGCGCCGGGAGCTCCCCGGGGAGGCGGGCGGCCCGGCCCGGCGGGGAGGGGAGGGGAGGGTCGGGGGTGGCGAAACCCGGGGCGCGGCGGGTCCGCCTCTTCCATTGATGAAATTTAAATTGCTCGGGGTTCGCCGCCCGCCCGCCGGCCCGGGAGGGACTGCTCGGCGGAGGGGCAGCGCGGCGGGCGGGCGGGAGCTCCCAGCGAGGCCGGGGTCGCCGCCTCTCCCGCCGCAGCCTCCTCAGCGGCGGCAGCCGCGCTCCGGCCCTTCGCCGCCCGCCGAAGCGGGGCGGAACCCCCCCCGAGCGAGGCGCTCCGTGTTTACCCGAGTGTTTGTTTATTTATTAAAGCGCGAAAATGTCGGCTCTCCTGAAAGGTAAGCTGACGCGCTTTGTTTTTCTCGGCTCCTCCGCCGTGCCTACGCGGGGCTGCGCTGTGGTTTGGGTCCCGGTGGCTCGGGGCCGGCAGCAGGGCTGCGATGTGCCCGGGCTGTCCCGGAGCCCTGCCCGGGATCCGGTGGCGGGGCAGGCTCGGTTCGGTTCGGCTCTGTGGGCGCACGGCGGGACCGGGCGGCGGGGCTGTGCACGGCCAGGGGCTGGGGGATCCTGCGGGACCTCGCCAGCACAAATCTCTGCTAAAGTTGCCGGAGGATTGATGCCGAGGTTGAACGTCTTCGCTTTTTTCTCTCTTTTTTTTTTTCTTTTCCTTTTTTTAAATTTTAATATTTTTTTCCTTTGACGCTTGAGTGTGTTTTGGCGTTTTTTGATCCCGGTAGGCTCCGGCACTCTCCTTTACTCCTCTCCGCATGTGGGAGCGTTTCTGTGTACGTGGTCTGAGTTTTGGATTCCCCGTGAAACAGAGAACCAGCCCTCAAGAGGTCATTTTGGGAAGAAAAATTACTTTGGTGCATTGCCGTTGCAGTTTGCTTTCCCTGTTTTCCTGTATTCCTCGTGGTGCGGGTGTGCTTTTTGGTAATGACATACGTGCCTGTAGGGTTCCTTAGTATAAATCCACACAGGCCTATCAACAAATGTAAAGCTGCCTGCAGAAGGAACACGAGTAGGTCGTTTGCTGTACAAACTTGGGTGTTGCAGGCACCTGAGGGCCTGGGCAGGCTCTGGGAAATCACTGTCCCTCACACAGGGGATGTCCAGGGCTGGACAGTGCTGGCTGTGTGAAGGCATCACCTGTCTGCAAATGCCCTGTGACACCTGGCAGGAAAGCAGCCAGCTGGAGGAGGAGAGTGTTCCCAGCACTGTTGCTCAACCGGCCACTCTGAAAGTTATCAAGATAAGCCCTGGTGAAGTTGATTAGGAAAATATATTGCTAATTGTTCTTTTAAAATGGAATTGGCTTATCTCAGACCGCTGCTGAAGGTAGCCATCTTGCAGAGAAGTGCTGTTATTTCTGAAAGCTGTAGAAACCTATGTAAAGATCATAATTGGCTTTTAAAATATTAACAGAGATTTGACAGTCCTGAAAGCCTTAAAAAAAAAAACAACCCAAACCATCCGCTGTTTAGATACACTTTTGTCAGGCCGATAGTACTAAAACATATTGTCATGTCAAGTGATATTTTTAGCATGAGGATCATCTGCTAAACTGGGAAATTCAGCTGTGTCTGACTGTAACACCTAAACTCTTGGTGTGTGCAGCTGGCAAGAACAGCTTCCTAGGCTGCAAATTTCTGAGTTAGCTCGGGCTAATGTGCTCATCCGTCAAGAAGAGTCAGAGCATAAAGGTTTCACTTCACGTGTGCTTCAGTCCAGCATGTGTTGGCAAATTTTGCCTCTAGTAGTAGGAAAATGTTTGTAGGGGCTGAGTGGGTAGGTTCAGTTCTAAAATTTGAAGTAGTATTTGTTAGCATTGCGTGTTATAGCGTGGATATTTAAAGAGACTTTTTTATCCCTGCCAGAGATAAAAATTGCCTTGAACTTTAAGTGGAATTGTTGGAAGTTAAGGCATTCACTCTACCCTGAGCACAGAGTTCAAGGATAGAGTGTTTAAAGTTTAGCTGAGTGTTGTAACTTGCTGGCCACCCTTTTTGGTTTTTATGTGTTAGTCTGGCTCCAGGGAGACCTAAATAATTTTCTGCTGTAGATCTCTCTGTATGCTTACTTGGGTTGCAAAAGTAATCACAATTCATAACCCTCAGCCCAAGAGTTTCCCTGCTTTTTCACGAGAGAAGTTCTTGCTTGACTTGTCCCACAACTCCCTCCTGTGCTGCCTCCTTGTACACATAGTAAAAAGGCAGTGAAGTTCTCTTCTGAGTGGATTACTGAACAAAATCAATCAATCTTAACATTTTCTCTGCTTTTAATGTAGAATAAGAGGAATGACAGCAGAAAGGAGATATGTGCAAGCCCCTCAGTCGGAGGTGGCCACTGTTCTGTTCTTGTGCAGTTTTCCTGAGGAGAAAAACTCTTGTGGAGTTTTCCTGTCCCTTACATAGTTTCTGGTAGTGTACAAAGTCCTCCCTTCTGTTAGCTTGCTCTGATATACCATGACTTGTTTTTCTTCATACGTCATTTATAAAATTAGGCATCATAAACCTGCCAGTGCTCTTCTGTGTGCTGTAGCTCGTGCTGTGAGGGCAGGGGCCAGGTTAGCAGTCAGAGCAGAGCACAAAAGCCTGCTAGAAATAACAGTGGGTGGGGGCAGGAGGGTTGGAGTGAAATTCTCCATGCGTCAGATGCCGCCGTGAACTTGACTGAAGTGCTGTCCTGTCTCTGCTGCTTGGAGGAGCGCTTTTACCAAGGGCATTAAAGTGAGATATCCTGTGTGGTCATTTTTGCAAAGCCCAGTGTTCTCCGAAGTCCCAGCTATTTAGTCATGCTCTTCTGGTCTGTGCTCATTTCCTGTGTGGGCAGGTCCCCCTAGAGTCTCCCACTGCCTTGTACCACCCTTTTCTTACCTCTGACGAGTGTTCAGGAACACTGGTTTCATAAAAGTGGGCTTAGGCTGAAATATGAGGCATTGGTTGCGAAATAACTTGGAAAAGGCATTTCTTTCTTAACGTAATTTGGGATTTTGTGGCCACGTGTATCCTTGGAAATATCTTCCCAGAATTATCCGGCACCCCAGCCTCCCGTCCGATTTTTAGAGGCACAGTAACTGCTTTTCATTATGGCCTTAGGAAATTCTGGTTGCCTGCAGGAAAGAACTGCTTTCAGATATGCAGTTGCACTGGCCTTTCAACTTCCTTGTTGCTGCCGGGTGAAAAGGGAAATCAATCTTCACCCAGGCTGTTAAATTCAGTAGTTTGTGTTAAAGGACTGCAGTGGTCTTTCTGCCAGCCATAGGCTGAGATGTATGAATGCCAGCTCCTTCCCAAAAACTCCTGAGGGGCTGCTGGAACAACTAGAGCCAAGTTCACTCATCTCATGCACCAATACTGCTTTGGGGAGCCTTTAGAGAGAGCAGCTCAAGTCCTGGTGGTCATTTCCAAGATTAATGCTCAAAGCCTCTGCCTCACAGTGGCGTGTTAAGAGCAGAAGAGCTGCGGGTCGCTGTTTCTCTCCGCTCTTAGTTACAGTATTCACGTTCTTACCTAGGCAGAATAGATACTTTTCTTGCACCAGGCAAGCACGTGTTTTTATGGACTCCAGCCACGTCCTTCCTCTCTCTTGCCCTGTAGTAATAATAATAATTATAATAATTGGGCTAACAGCACTAGCAATGCTCTGCCCAAGCCACCGTGTCCTGACACATCGGGTCTGGATGAGGCTGAGGGGTCGCAGTAATTGATAAATGTTAAATGTAAAGCCTAAATACCCCCCAGTGCTGATGGTTCAGTAAGAGCTGTCCCATCCAGCTGCTCCTCTGCATGCCTGATGCCTGCTATTGGAAGAAGCAACAGGTCTGTCTGCTTTGCTTTCCCGTGAGGATGTGGTGATCAAATGTGTTTAATGTTTGCTCATTCAGTTTGTGGAGAACTTAGAATATTACAGGAAAAATAGAAGACCCCTAAACCAAGGCATTGTCATATATTTACTTTTATGACATCTTTTTATCTGGATTTGTGATGTTGCTTAGTCTCCAAGTGCTTTTTTTTCTGGTAGAGACACAATTCTTTTGGCTAATATGAGCAGAACCAGCTTTTCCTACTTACACAGCAGGCTGGCTGTGCCTCCCTCAGCCCCAGTGTGTTCCACACAGGGCTGAAGGTCCCTGCAGAGACTTTGGATTTGCCGAGTTCCTTACGAGATGTGTTGCATCACCCTGGGAGGTTCAGCTGTTTTACAGGCCTGTGAGCGGTGAGAAATGGCCACTGTTGTTGCTGTAGCACAGAAGTATGATTATAACATGGTGTATTATGTTGGCAGGATTAGAAACATATTAAAGCATCTCACCCCAAAGGTTGGGGATGCAGGGAGTACTTGTAGCAGTTTGGTATTAAGCATGAAGCCGGTACAGACCTCCTTGTTTTTCCTGTAGGAAAAAGTGCTTCCTGCTGGAGAGCTGTCTGTTTTTTTACACATTTGACCCGGAAAGATAAGCCTAACAGGCTTTCAGCTCTTACCTGCTTTTATTACTAAATGAAGCATTTGATTAAAAAAAGGACCTATTGTTCAGTGTAGTGTTCATCTTGAGCTGGCGTTTTCCCGTGTTGCACCACACATACTATGTGCACTGCAGCACTTGTCTGTCTTTTTTTTTTTTTTCCTCTCTCCCTCCCCTACCTGCAAAACAGTGCAGTCAGGAAAATGGCTTCTGTGGGCTTCAAAGCAAGGATTAGATACTGTCACTGAGGCTGAGGCTGTGGAATACTTTGCTTAGGAAAAAAAAATAAAATAAAATCAAAATTGCATTAAAAATGAACCGTCTCTGGCTTTCTTAGACATTCTCAATAGAGGAGCCTTTTAATGCATGTTCAATAAGTGGACTTTAAATGCAGGCTCCTCTTCTAACAATGTTTTCTGTCAGTGTCGCTCTGTTCACTTGTAAAGTTCCCTCCTGTCCCTTTTTTGCACTAGTATTCAGGGTGTTTCTAAAATCCAGCTATATTTGGCAATACATCACTCTCTGTGTTACAGGGAAGTGATCACTCAAGGGATTTGGCAGAAATTAAATTAACTGAGGTCTTTAGAGAACATACTCAGAATGTCTTTGGAGAATACACTCGCTTTCTGTTGGAAAAAAAAAAAAGTCATGTTCTCTCCCGGTTCTTTCTGCAGGGTGGACTTTGTAGAATATTTGTGTATTTACTCTTTTTCACGTTTGTGGAGTTTATCACTTTCAAAAACAAAACAAATGCTGAAGTGATAGACAGCCCAATTTTCTAGGTTGCTTAGTAACTGAAGTGCATGCTGTAGTGTGAAAATACTCATGACAAAGTAAGGGAATGTTTACTGGAACAAACAGAAGATCCTGTGAAAGTGCACCGTATAAATAATTAAAGCATATGTTTTTATTTGCTTGTGGAACAGAGGGATACCTTCAATCACAATGTTCTGGATAACTTCTCACTTAGAAAATTCTTCTTTTTCACACTTCTACTTGCTGAAGTGTGTTGATGAGGTAGGATGTGACCTCTCTAGCAAAAAAGTGCCGTGCTGCAGATTTTTGGATACTTCTTGAGATGGACCATTGGTCCTTTGGAGTGGTTTTGAAGGAAGGGTCATTATTCTTTGGGCCCAGTTTAAGATCTGTTCCCCAAGTAACCAGGAACAAAAACTTCAGATTCCTGGAATGCTAGCACAGCGATAAAACAAGACCAGATTTTATGAGTTTGTTAGTCTTTTTAAAGAAAATTGAAAGCTATTTGTAGTCTAAATAAGCTTTTTTAAAAAAATAATTTTCTTTTGTTTTTATTCAAGATTTAAGCAAAGCAATGTCTCAAGCTGGCTCCTCACAGTTTCAGGAAGTCATTCGGCAGGAGCTGGAGTATTCCATGAAAGTAGAACTTGATAAGATACTTGCAACTGCACACTCAAATGAGATAGAGGTAAGGAGCACGGAGTGGATGCTGCTCAGAGCATGAGGAATGGGGTGCAGGACATTGAGGCAAATCTAGAAAGGAGATCAATCACAGAGTTCCTTATTTTTAGGATGTGCTCTGATCCTGTGTGGAAGAGCAGCCAGGATACAATGTCAGGAGGAGACTTTGAGTTCCCTCTAGACTGGGTGACAGAGTTATTAAGTGTTTAATCATCTTTAGTTATTAAAGGTTCTGTGTAATCTTCAGTGGATTACAGAAAGGGAGGGTAAAGCTGTTATCTTAAATGTTGGGCCAAACTGTGGTGGTTACAATTTTGACAAAAGACTTGTTGTGTAGGTATCCAAGTTGGTTTTGTGCTTGGAGTGAAAATAAGCTTTTGGTAACTTCTGGAATTTTACCTAAAGTTTGGCATGTCTACTTCAGTGCTAATGAAATTACTCTTGTGAATAGACTGTGCATCAGTTTGTAGAAATGCTTCTGTGATTGAGTAGGTGTGCACTGAATACCAGCATTAACTAATGCATTTCTTCTTTGTAGCACACTAAAAAGGACCTGGAAGGATTTAAGAAGCTATTTCATAGATTCCTACAAGAAAAGGGACCATCTGTGGACTGGGGGAAGATTCAGAGACCTCCAGAAGATTCTGTAAGTTGTGATTAAGTGGAAGTTTGTAAGGAAAATAAAACTGATAATTGCTACTTAAGGCAAATGATGTATTCACCCATGGAATGGGTCTGTCTGCCGTGGTTCTGTAAAATCACGTAGGACAGCACTTTGGGTTCTAACTGGGAAATGATTATTTGTTGACATATGTTGTATGCCTCCCTGAACATCAGGTTCTGCTTACCATATGTGTCAAGTTCTTTGGTATTATTTTGTTAGCTGCCCTGGGAGCAGGGGAACAAAATGGGACAGATGCCACCTCACCATTTGGTACCTTCTCTGGAGTAAACTTGTGTGAGAGGGGGAAGTAGGGAGGACTCTTGTTGTTCCCATTTCTCTCCTGCCTGTAGGAGAAGGCTGCACGTCTCAGATGAGACTGTTCCCAGCAATCCTTTATGTTTAATAATTTGAAAGGGACATATGGCAGGTGGGCTGGGTAATAGAGCTCATTTAGCAACTTCTGTAACCTGCAACAGCTCAGCAGAAGTGAGGGATCTGAAACAAGGAGTTGACTGTGGGGGGTTTTGGGGCCTGATTTTCTAATGTTATCTATGTTGTTGTAACTTATAACCTGTAATTTGAGCTGCTGCTGAAAAAGCACTATGTATTTTTTCAGCACTGCTTAGCACTGAAATAAACACTTCCTATTAAACCTACCCTCATTTTATTGATTCATCAGCGGCCTTAGGCTGTCCTTTGACTCTTGTGTAAGGAATGGTGTAGCTGTGCTACGAATTCCTGCTTTTCCCAGCGTAGTGATCTTGGCATATTGCAGGAGTTCTGTGTGCTCCCAGGCCTGTGGTTTCTCTGAGGCTCTCTGTGTGCCTCAATCGAGGCTCTGTTCCCCATGAAAGGCAGGCTGTCCAGTTACTTCCAGAACAGATGCAGGGCTGCTCTATAAAGCGTTGAAGAATGATGCTGTTTTAGAGCAAGTCTAGGGTTTTTCCAAGGTTGAGTGTTTTCTTTTAACTTCAAAAACATGTGATGTCTCTCTTTTCTGTGCTGTAACACTGAATGAAGTGTTGCTTTGGGGAGAGAAGTCTGCCCTCAATGAAGAGGCCGGGGTGGGAAATTGGAGTTCTAGATAAGATGACTTACAAGGAAGGCTGAAGAAAAGGGGATTTCTTTCAGGGCTGGGGGGCTGAGACTCTGGAGGGGCAATAGGTCTTTTAAATATGTAAGAAGATAGTTAGGACAATCAAAGGAATAAACTGTTCCCTGTGCCAAGGGAAGGCCTGGGATTAAATTACAGAAGTTTGATGCGAGTGAATGGCTGCTTTGTGGAGAGGAAGAGCTGTTGTCTGTTTTTCAAGTTTTGCACACCTTCAGTGGAAAAACAGACAAGTTCTGTAAAGGTGTGAAAGTATCCAGGTTGGGCATCTGGAGCAGATGTTAAACTGGAGGTTGTGGTAAGGCTCTGAAATAGACTGAGGGCATATTCCCAGGCATGGGGTATTCCCAGGCATGGGGTATTCCCAGGCATGGCAAGTTGCTAAAAAAGAACTAAGAGAAAGGTCTAACTTCAGATCACAGAGGGCTGAGTGGGAAGGGCAGAATTAGAAAGAGTATCTCTCTCTTTGTCCTTATGGCCTGTACTGCCCATTCTCAAATGTGTCCCTGTGCTGTGTAGCAGCTTTTGATGAGAGAAAGGTAGGAATTCTGCAGAAGCAGGTTTCTTCTGGTCTGATGAGATGTATGCATGATGGGAAATGAAATTTTGCTTCCTAGCATGAACTTTAAATCAAGTAATCATGCTTAATAAGTGCCACAGGAGAGAGCTAGGGCAAAATGTCTGCAAACAAGCTTCTTTCCATGTCTTCTTCACTTCATAGTAAATATCTCTTTCTTTAGGGATACTTGGACTTTCTGATCTGACAGAAAGTGGGTTTGAGCACTTATGAAAACTGAGAGCAAAGTTAAATTCTTTTATTTTTTTCTTTTCTCCTTTTTGCTGACCATAAGATTTCTATTTCTCTCCCTGCTGTATCCACTCCCTCCTTTTTAATGCATCAGTCATGCCAGGGACGTACTGTGGAAAATGAAAAGGGTTCCTCATAAGACACATTCCAAGGGACCTTCTCCCAAATTGTTCTTTGCTGAGGAGTATGACTTGTGGAATTATTAAATAAAAGTTGATTTCCTAAAGACCAGAATTTCAGAATTACTAGTCTAAGTAATATAAGTAAGAACAGTAGGAGCTTTTAGAAGGGGTAAAGAGGGATAACTTTTGGAGGGCTGCAGTACAGAGTTCTTTGGGACAGGTATCCATCTGTGAACACATATTTTGTTTGAGTGCTTCTGTTCAGTTCCCACTGAGTTTTCTTTTTCTAGCTATAAAACCTCTGAACATATCCTCCTCCTGCTCTTGTTAGAACAGCACAGGGGCTGGTATATAGAAGAGGTGTTTGCTGGTAATCCTGCAAGTGATTTATAATTGCCTGTAGGGATGACCTTGTTTTATGAGGTGGTGGGATGCTTGGCTGCTTGGAGAATCTCACACTGCAAGGATCATGGCCTAGAAAGCACCAAATTCTCTGCAGTGTGAATTTATTTGCCTGTGATTGTTTTGGAGAGTTGCTTTGCTGCTGGGAATTCTGGCAAGTATCATCTTCAGCTGATCCCTAGTAGAGCAAAAAGCATATGTTGAGGTATCTATGTGCCTCTGTGTGTATAAACACACAGACATACGTGTGTATCTGTAAACAGAGGCACACAAAAAATCTGCCAAAGTGTGGGTTTGTTGCTTTTTTATTTATTTAGCAGCTTAAAAAAGTTCATAAATAGTTTATTGGCTTTATGGGCTTTGTCTTTTAGGTGGGGAAGAGTGTTTCAGGCTTTTGCCCAGTGCCAAGGGACCGTGTTGTGAAGAAGCAGAATTTCTGATCAGGCTTCTGTAGGTCATCCACTGTGTTATCTGTTGTATTTGTTCTCTGAATGTAGCTGCTAGTTCTTCCTGAAGACAAGTAAAGGCTCCTGTCAGTAAACTGAGACAGAAATTACTGCTTTGTAGTATTCCTGGTTTTCTCTGCAATGGGAGATTTCATCCCTGCCCTCCCCGTTTTCAGTGTAACAACTTATACTGATGACAGTAACAGAAGGTTGAACCCATTTCACGCTATATTGGTAAACCTCTGACTTGTTTTTTCCTTCCAGATGCTTTGCTTTCATATGTCCAAAGGCTTAGCTCGAATAGTTAGGACCCATTACTGTTACAGTCTCCAGAGAAGAAAGCACACTGAGAGTGCCAGTTAACAGGGAGAGGAGGTAAAGAATGTGGACATGGCAAGTGTAACTTAATCCCCTCCATGTAGATTGCAGCGATCTGTTTGTTTGAATTGGAAGCAATAGCAAAGTCCTGCTGGGAGGCCTCTGAGAGAGAGAACTGCAGTGATCAAGTTAACCTCAGAACAGCAATGCAAAACCTCATCTGGGATGTAAAGAGAACATCTGAAGCAATGTGAGTGTGAAAGGAGCTTGTCTATTAGAGCCTTTGTTTTTTTTCTTCCCCAGTGGTTGGATTCTTGTCTGCAGCTCAGGTTGTCACCTCTGTGAGCTGTATCATGAAGGAAAAGAATGAATGTTATGCCCTTACTCAAAAGCTAAATATCTTCCTGATCTTCAGCTTTGGAAACAGGTTTTGAGGGTTCACAGAATCATGGAATGGTTTGGAAAGGACCTTAAAAATCGTCTTGTTCCACCCCCCTGCCATGGGCTGGGACACCTTCCACTAGACCAGATTGCTCCAAGCCCTGTCCAACCAGGCCTGGAACACCTCCAGGGATGGAGCATCCACAGCTTCTCTGGCTGACCTGTTCCTCTGCTTTACCACCCCCAGAGAAAAGAATTTCTTCCTAAGATCTGATATCAATCTCGTCTCTTGTAGCTGGAAGCTGTTCCCCTTGTCCTATACATTGTATCAGCCTGTGTAAGAAATCCTTCTTCCTCTGTAAGCCCCCTCTGGGTGCTGGAGGGCTGCTGTGAGGTCTCCCAAAGCCTCCTCTCCTCCAGGCTGAGCACCCCCAGCTCTCACCCTGACCTCCCAGCAGGGCTGTTCTCTCTCCCATCACCTTTGTGCCTCTCCTCTGCACTGCTCTAACATCTCCACACACTTCCTGTGCTGAGCACTCCAGGCCTGGGTGGGGGGGGTCTCACGAGGGCAGGTCTCATCTCTCTCTTCATCTTGGTGCCATTTCTGGAGCTGTCCCTTGGTGCTGAGTAAATGTTTCCTCCAAGTGTAAGTCCGTATTAACTAATAGGGGCGTCCTCCTTTCCGGTCTGCCCACGATGACAGCCCTGATGCTCATTTTGTCTGTCTCTGACAAAACTCTTGCAAGCCTCCCTGCAGTAGGAGTAGGCTGCTGGAATCTGTTAGTCAAACTCCCAACGTTGCCTCACCCAGGCTGTTCCAAGAAATCACTTCTGCCACATTGGCTGCAAAACAAAAGAAGCTGCATGTGTCATCTTCGAACAGCCCCAAACCAGGGCTGCCAGACGTGTCTCCAGGGAGTGACACTGCAGCCATGCATCTGCAAGACATGTCATTCCTGCCCCTGGCTTTTTTCCTGAAGAATTTCCCCATCAGCACTTGCTTGTCAAGCACGCTGTTCCAAACCCTTCGAGCAAGAATTGATTTTTATTGCTGTGGAGAGCTTCTCCAGTTGTGTGTAAGCTTGGAGGTGATGAGGTAGTTGTGCATATCAGTGCCTGCACGTGGCTGGGACTGTTGGATTGATAGCTCTGGCATCCAGCAGTCCTGGTGCTGCAACGTTCCTGCTGGAACTTGACTTCTTGACATTTGTTATTCTCTGAATTAAAGACCCTTCAAGATCCAGGGCTTTATTGCCAAGTTGACGTTTCCAGTGCCTGTGCCAGAAGAAACTGAAACATTTAGTGAGGCTGAGTCATAAATTTTGTGTTGTAACCGGTGCAACATCCAGTGAACAGAGTCCTTGATGGAACTGTTACCTTCTTCAGGACTTTTACTCTGAATGTTCTGCAGGAGCTGGTTTCAGGCATGATAGCAAAGGCATTGAAAGGTAGTTGGCACTTTAGCAAAGGCAAATGATTTCTGAGGAAGTCTGGCCCTGAACTGAGTGTCAGACCTTCTGCTTTTTGTGAGTGATGCAAGAATAACATAGTGAGACTTGAAAGTTGAGATAATTTTTTGGATGTTCAGACAGTGTCAGAACATCATGGATGTGACTCACATCCCACCCAGCTCAAGATGAAGTGTCTTTAATCCATGTACAAGTCTAATGCAGGGTGTTGCTGCCCTTGGAGTGGATGGGAAGCAGTAAATCTGAGTGTAAATCTCTGTAGGTTCGCTGGTAGCAGAATGTTCATTGAGCTTCCTGATGTACCTCCAAGACACTAAACCCAGGATTTATCATCTCATTGTTAATGAGAGGAGCAGTTGTTTTTCCAGGGTGTTTCAGCCTGAATGTAATCTCTGTTGTTGACAAAGCACAGCAAGAGTCCCTTTTTTTGTGCACTTCTGTTCCTGGAAAGTTCTTGGCAGTTTGGAAGGAAGCTCCTGTCTGTGTCCTCGTGAAACAGCAGTGATTGTGGTGCTGCCATGAGACCTCCACGTGGAGTTATCTTGCAGTACATCCTATAGGCTTTCCAGGTCCCATGGAATCCCAGAATTTCCCTAATGTGAGGGATCTGCCCTGATCTGTTGCCTGTGGTGTCCTGGAATGCTGGAATTGCACAAGCCGCCCTCTCTACCCCCGCATATCCCAGTAAGAAATATGATTCTTGTTCCAGGGCAGTGTGAATTTCCATTTGAACCCCAGCCCTTGCCCAAAGCAAACACACACTCTGAAATCTACTCTGTATGTATTTGTTTTTGGAAAGCAGCTGTGGATCTTACACACCCCTTATCAGACTTAAAATGATTTTCTAGCAGCTGGAATGCTCCAGCCCTGGAACACCAGGGCTTTTCTTCAAAAGAAAATCTCTAGAAGGGCAGGCTAAGGGATAATTGTATTGATTCTGCTCTAACAGTTTTGGCATGATTCTTACTGTGGCATTGCTACCATGATTTCTTTGACTTAGGTGCTTTGAATTAAGGGACAACAGTGCCTAATGTGAGGCATACTGTCAATATGAGCCTGATTTTGCTCTCCATCATGAGCCCCCCCAAATGGAGCCCAGACTCTGTTTTTAAACCTGTAGGAAACAGCTGTCAGTGAGGTGGAAGACTTCCTGTAAGGCTTATTATGAGCTGGATGAACACATTCTGAAAACAGCAGAATAAGAACTGGGAACTCTCTTCCACTCTATATCATGCTGTTGGGAGAAATGAATTGTATCAGAGTAATGTCTGGAATCAGAATCACTACAGACTGAGTTAAAGAACCAACATTTTCCCAAGAATGTTGTCTTTGACAACCTCAGAGCACAAAAAAAATTAAAACCACCTAACCAAAAAAACCCAAACCCTAAACAAACAAAAACCCTGAGTTTTAGCTGCTCAGGGAAGGAAAGTTATATGCCTTGCTTGTAGAGCCTGATTCTTAAATTTTGGCCTGACTGAAGGGGGAGAGGGGTCATCCTATGGGACAGTGAGTTAGATGGTTCCCAAGGAAACCCCCTCCCCTTCTGCAGGGCAGGAACAGGGCTGTGACAAGTGCCATAACTGGCCTGACTTCTCATCTGCATGAAGCCGATGGTGCCTGGTGTCACAAAGTCTATGGAACCTCTTGAGAAAAGAGGTTATTGTGGTAACAAACCAGGTTATTTGTATGGTAACAAATCAGTTATTGTAGATTCACTTTGCAGATGTTCTTTAGGGTTATAATTGTGGGTTTTATCACCACATTGTAAGTTTTGAAAGTTTTTAGGAGAAAGCAATTTCTTTCCAAATATCTGACTGCTTTTTTTTTGTGTTTTGTGTGGTGGTGGTGTTTCTTTTTTTTTGTTCATTTGTTTTCCCAGATCCAGCCCTATGAGAAGATCAAGGCCAGAGGGCTGCCTGATAACATTGCTTCTGTCCTGAACAAACTGGTGGTGGTGAAGCTCAATGGTGGCCTGGGCACGAGCATGGGCTGCAAAGGCCCCAAGAGCCTCATCGGGGTGCGGAACGAGAACACCTTCCTGGACCTGACCGTGCAGCAGATCGAGGTAACAACACCTGGGGGCCAGCACACACTGAGCTGCTCCTGCAGGGCCTGCCCACAAGGATCAAGTGGAGGCTTGCCAAAAGAAAGAGGAGAGGGAGATGAGGTCTGCTCACGGTGCTGGGTTGAAGCAAAAAATTCCTTTGGGAGGAATAGACAAGGAAGGGGCGGTGCAGTCAGTGACTGAGCTCTGTGCCCCCCATGTGTGTTAGCACAAGTGTCAGCCTGTGCAGGGGGATTGTGTCCAGGAAAACAAGCAGTCACACTGTAGAGCTTGTCTGGCTTGGGGAACTCCTGGGCTTGTTTCTGACTCCTCCAGCTGCAAGTTTATCTTTTAAAAAAAGTTTGGGTTTTTTTTTTATGTTAGAACAAAGCTTTTCACTGCAGCTCCAAGTTCCTTCATGCATCCAAACTCTCATGCTGGAAGAGATTGTTGGCATTTTTCTCTCCATCTAACTCACTGCCCCATAGGATGGCCCCTGTCCCACTTCAATTAGGCCACAATATAAGAAGAAAGAAGAGCAAAAGAAAATAACAGCTGCTGGTGTTGGGAGAGAACATTTCAGCTTGTTTTTAATGCTGAATATTCCTCTTACAGCAGATAATGAGGACAGTTATTAGAGTAGGAGGTGAGGTGTGCCTGCTCCATGGTTTCTGAAGTTTTTGCCTCAGTGTGATGTTGTTTGGAGTGGCTCTCCCATGTCTGTTAGATGGGTCTGTGGCAAACTCAAATTTACACCCAACTGATGCAGCCCTTTCTCCAAAGCATCACTGTGGAAGTCTCTGACTCCACCAAAGTGTAGTGATCCCAAATGCTCCAGCAGAGGAGGGTGAGCTGATACACAAAGCTTAAAACTCACTCAAGGGTCTTTTTCTTTTCCTCCTGCACTTTCTAGTTTTGGTGGAACTGCTGTGATCTCTGATTTTTTTGCCTTTGTTGTGCAACTGGAAATGCTCTTATGTATTTCAGCTCCATGCTATAGATTCCCAAATAATTAACATGGTGAAGTTTTATTTATTATGTGCTCTGGATGCAATTGTCCATCTCTGTTTGCCAAGAAAACTTGGAAGTGCTTCCTGTGCAGAGACAGTGTGGAAATGTCACCTTGACAGACTGCAACAATTTGATGGAAAACATGCCTTTTGTAATCAACAGCAGCTAAAAACTTAAAATGATCATTTTGTGGCATTGTGGTTTCAAATTTTAGACCTCAGTGCAGGTTTAAAAACAAAGATTCACTAATTAAAGATACATTATTAGTGTGGGTTTTATCTTTACAACGAACAAGGATTTATTTTCCTTTACCTGATTTATTATCCTTTCTGTAGAATAAGTGCATCTCTTTTTTTTTCTCATGCATTCATTATTTCCAGTCTGTTTCACCTGATTTCTTTCTCCCAAAATCTCAGGAGTCAGGAGTTATAGCTAATAATACATGCTGAATTTACCATTTATTTCCCATCTCAGCATTTAAACAAATCCTACAACACCGATGTTCCTCTGGTTCTCATGAATTCCTTCAACACGGACGACGACACAAAGAAAATCCTGCAGAAATACAGTCACAGCCGTGTGAAGATATACACTTTTAATCAAAGCAGGTATCAAAAGACTTCTCCACTTGGGGTGGAAGGAAAAACTAGCTTGTTTCTCCACGTTCCAAATGGGGTGGATTTGAGTTTGAGGTGCTGGGGTAGCAGTGGTGTCTTTTGCACCCGCGTTCAGTCTCTTTTGGGCCTTGTGGAGAGACTGAAACATCTTTTGGGCAGAGTCAAGGGCAATGTGTTAAAACTGGGGAGAGGAGGCTGTGTGGGCCCCAGTTTGTAAGAAATGTACAAACAGTGTTGTACTGGATGCTGGCCACTTGATTCCTGAGTTTGCTGTTGGTTTCCTTGGGCTCTGGAGGGAGACAGACCGTGGTTCCTTATGAAGAACAATCTCTAATCCAAGTGGCTGCTGGGGTCTGAGGTGTGTTTGATATGCCCTGAACCTGCCTGGCAGAGGAAAGCTGGTTTGCAGTGTGGCCTGAGAAGTGCAGTTGTAAATCTTTGAGCAGATGGATTGCATTCTGTAGCTTCTCAGTGACAGCTCAGAACTTGGGTGGGTCAGAATGCTCAGGAAGAGAACACCTCCAGAGGCCCATGGAGCTGCACCTGAACTGCAGTATTTTTATTTCATGCTAGTCTGACACTGGTGAGAACGTAACAAGACCCGTTGTCCTCACAGGTATCCCAGAATTAACAAGGAAACTCTGCTGCCAATAGCCAAGGATGTCTCTTACTCAGGAGAGAACACGGAGTGCTGGTACCCTCCAGGCCATGGAGACATCTACGCCAGCTTCTACAACTCTGGGCTGCTGGACAACCTCATTGCAGAGGGGAAGGAGTACATTTTTGTGTCCAATATAGATAATTTGGGTGCCACTGTGGACCTTTACATTCTTAACCACCTCATGAACCCACCCAATGGAAAACGCTGCGAATTTGTCATGGAAGTCACAAACAAAACCCGGGCGGATGTGAAGGTAAAGGGAGAGGGGTGAGAGCCTCAGTGTGTTGGTGGCCATCTCCAGCCTCCTCTGAATCCATGGATTCTGACATACACCCAGTCTCCTCACAGCTATTTTAGGCACCATTTAACACATCAGCTTGGATCTAATTTGAGATGCACAAAATCAGCAAGTTTAGCGAGTTCTAATTCATGGAGCAGATTTGATGTGTGTTCTGGGCAGCAGCAGATGAGGACAGTCTGGGCTGGCCTGGAAGCAGGAGTGATTTGTGCAGGGTGCAGGTCAGGACCTCTGCACCTTCTCCAAACTGTCACCTACACAGGGGCAGAAACTTGAAGGTGGAAGCTTGAGAACAGCACTGAGGGCTGGCATGCAGCAGTTGTGTCTCACAGAAAACTGCAATCCCAACCCTGCACAGCTGCCCATCTGCTCCTGCCCTAACCCCTGGCTTTGTACAAAGTCCAGGAGTGACATTTCTCTTATGGTGTGTATCAAATACTGGTAGCCTGCAGTAATTTGTCCTGCAGCTGTGCTCTGCCTCTCTTCTTTTGTATGTGAGGATGAGGATTTGGATTTTTTCTGTATTCATTGGGGAAGCTCTTACTTAGCCCTATAAAAGCACAGCAATGCACTGTAAGAATACTTAGATTTAATTTAGCTTTTGCTCCATACTCTGACAAAGTACTGCTGAGGGTGATTTTTGACAACAGGGGGGGAATATTTATATATTTATATTTGCAAAATATTCTCAACAACCTTCATTAAAGGAATTAACTGCCTTGGAGTGCTGAAACATGATCGTTGGATGGTCCTGACTTTAAACATGTACTTTAAACAAGCTCTATAATTAGTAACCTGGTAGCTGGTTACTAAAAACAAGAAATGTGTTTTCTCTGGAGTTCAGCTTCAAATGCCACCAGACCAGTGCATGTGCCTGTGCCAGAGGATTTCTCTGGCCTCTCAGGAACAGGAGTTAACCCCTCTCATTTGCCCCTTGCAGGGTGGCACGCTGACACAGTATGAGAATAAGCTGAGGCTGGTGGAGATAGCTCAGGTCCCTAAAGCACACGTGGATGAATTCAAGTCCGTGTCGAAATTCAAAATATTCAACACCAACAATTTGTGGATTGCTCTGTCTGCAATTAAAAGGCTGCAAGAGAAAAACGCCATTGACATGGAGATCATTGTTAACCCAAAGGTAATCAGCTGGCGAGGGTTTAGAGGACACTGACCCAAACAAACTTTTAGTTTCTGGGTGGGTAACAGGCACTGCTGCCTCACAGAGCCACACCAGGGGTGAGGGGGCAGCTCTGGCTGAGGTTGAGCTCCAGTTCTGAGTGCCAGGATCTGCTCCAGGTGTTCACCTGAGCTTTCTCTTGCAGACTCTGGATGGAGGCTTGAACGTTATCCAGCTGGAGACCGCCGTAGGTGCTGCTATCAAGAGTTTTGAGAACTCTCTGGGGATAAACGTCCCTCGTAGTCGTTTCCTGCCTGTGAAGACCACCTCGGATCTCTTGCTCGTGATGTCCAATCTGTACAGCCTTAACGCCGGCTCTCTAACCATGAGCGAGAAGCGTGAATTCCCAACAGTGCCTCTTGTCAAACTGGGAAGCTCCTTCACAAAGGTAAACACCCGGGGTTCACCTCTTGGAATAAAGGCACAGCTCACACCAGTTCCTGAGTGAAAAGTGAGGTTTGCTTTATCTGCCTCTGCCCACTTTTGCTCTTTGTAAAGGCTGTGGGAATGCAGGTATTTACCGTGCACCCCTCAGCTGAGCAATGGGAGGTGAGCTGGCCGGGGCTGCCCCGCTACTGTTCCTCACCCTTGTTCCTGAAAGAAATCACAATTACAAAGTAGCAACTTCTCTGTTGATTCAGATGTAGGTTACAGGAAGGTTTCTGAAGGGTGTTCGAGAGGCTCCTCCCACAGATGGCTTTAAAACTGTTTCTATTATTTCCTCTTTCCAAAAGGTTCAAGATTACCTGCGGAGGTTTGAAAGTATTCCAGATATGCTGGAGCTGGATCATCTCACGGTTTCAGGTGATGTTACATTTGGGAAGAATGTTTCATTAAAGGTGAGTGTGCAGCGGGGATGCTGCTGCAATAAATGTGACTGATCTCTGCTCCCTGGCAATTCATCCTGAGGCAGTGCCTGTACACAGAGTCCATAGGAGCACTCCTGGGAATGGTGTAACTGGCCCAAAGATGGCAGAGGCTGTGGCTGGATAGTGACACTTGTGATGGAGTGCAGGATGTTGCTGCCAAAGCTGCTGCTCAGGCTGAGAGGTTTATTTATGGACCTTGAAAGCACCACAAACCTCCCATCTCTGTTCAAACACTGCTGCCACCTCTGTCCTTTGGCCCAGTCACACCTCCCTTCCCAGGCTGGCCTTACCACCCCTTTTCGGGCCCTTTGGCATCACTTTGGGGTTCTGGATTTATTAGTAAATAATAAATTAGCAAGTTAGTTTCTCTCTCAAGTTCTTCCTTAGGATCTTGCCAGTCCTGGCAGCACCTGCAGATTGGCAGGTGACAGGGGGCATCACCTGGCACAGGCTGTGGGCTCTGAGCTGTCCCTCTGTCCCCACATTTGCTGTCCAGCTGGAACAGGACAGGAGCTTTCCTGGGACACACCCAGGGGTGGGGGTAACATTTTTCCACTTCAAAGCGAGCAGACTGACAAGAGCCCTTAGAGCGACCATGTCTTCAACTTTGTAGGCTGATAGGATCTAGTGTGGTAATTACAGAGGTTCCAGAAATGCTTGTTTAAAACCTTTGTTCTGGGGGAAAAGACCCCCAGGTGTGTATGCAGAAACAATACAACTAAATGCATTCAGGCACTGGCTGTGGTTCTGCTGACACCTGACTGCTCCCCCAGCCACCCTCTCCCCTCCTTCCACATCAACAGGAGTTTCTGAACCCCTGTTTTCTTTTCTGTGACCCCAGGGAACAGTCATCATCATTGCAAACCACGGTGACAGGATTGACATCCCAGCTGGAGCCCTACTAGAGAACAAAATCGTATCTGGCAACCTGCGGATCCTGGACCACTGAGTCCAGGCGAGGGCACGGTCAGGGCTGGGGCTGCTGTGCCAGGCCAGCCTCGTGGTGGAAGAACCTTTTAAGCATTAGAAATCTAAGTACACAGAGGGCCTATGCTTCGTCATCTTCACAGTACCCTGCAGTATTAATTTAAAGTTAATTTCTCTTGCTTATCTTTAAGCAGCCACATAAAAGCGCCATGGATGTGCGTAAGTAATGCTTCAGTCCTTAAAGAGATTCTGTAACTCAGTTAAAATAACCTTGAAGTGCAATACTGTTTGTCTTGCGGGAAGATGGACAGATCTTCTTTGATAAGAAGTTCAGAGGCTCGCCTCGACCATTCAGTAGTTTTGAATTGCTTGTAACTGCAGAAATAAAGCTGTGAAGCAATACATGTGGGACAACATGGTTGGCAACTCCTGTGACGTTTTAGGAAGGCACAGTTGAAAACCAAAAGTTTCACTACTGCTAAACAGGCTCTTAAAACCCTGTATTTCATGTGCTCACAACCTGTAGCCCTCTTCAACCCCCCCTAAGTACAAGTGGGATGTCCTATCCCAGTTGTATGTCGAGGTACTGGGGTAAGGCTGTCAATACCTCCATTTCCGTATCGTGAGAGTGGGAATCATCCGTGTTCCAAACTTGCCCAAAGAATCCAATACTTGAGAAAAATGCCTCAGTAGCCACGTGTGGTGTTTGCTTTTTCACATCCCATTCAAGACTGGATCTCCTGTTAATATCTTAATCTTTGATCTGCCCTCTTTTTTCAATAAATGGATCACGTTGACTACACCTATGTTCATATTGTCACAGCCATGTATGTTAATTTATCTTCTCTTGAGTTTCTAAATTTGTACAGGAATTGAAATCCCTGTCCTGATCACTATTGATTTCTTAATGTTTCTCTTGTATTTACATGCAGACAACTTTATTTTATAAGCTTAGTATAACACTGGTATGTATCATTAAAGAAGTTGGTCTTTAAAAACAACTGTGATTTTAGAGCTTTATTTTGACTGACAAGGAATGACACGTGTTATGCTACCAGGTCAGCATGCCTGGCTGAGGGCACCACAGGCACACACACACTGCAGCAGAGACCATTCCATCAGGCATGATCAGCTCAGGGTCAGGCACTCGAGGACACAGGGGTGAGGTGAGAAACGCAGGCACTTGTGCTGAGTACTGGCAGCCTCCAGTCTGCTAAGGGTAGTATTAAAAACTCTGAAATACACTGATTTCAATGCACTCTCCTTAATGGTGCAGCCTTTTAGAAGCAGCCTAAAAACTTTAAAGTTCTTCCTGCCCTGTTTTTTGTGTCCCTGTCCCTCCCTGGTGGCAGGGGCCATCCTTACAGCAGCCTTTTCCCACCTTCCAGCTCCCCCAGGAGCCCCACTGCTAACGAGGTCACTCCTCTCTCCCCCAGGGAATGGCTTGGAGGAACTGGCCCTTGCTTAGAAAATCTTGTCTTCAGATTTTAGGTCCTGAGAAATCCCCTGGAACAGGACTGCTCCCTAACAAAGCTGAATCCTAGATGCGAGCAATCAAAAGACATTTATTTATATAAAGTTCTGTAAAAAAATAAATTTTAGAACAGCATAGTTTCATAGAGAAAAACATTTTCTACAGAGTTCCAACTGCAAGATTTTTATATTGTACCATCATTAAATAAGGTGGGACACCATGTGAATTTCATTGCACTAGAAGAAATGCAAAGCATCTTTTTAATATAAAGATATACAGAGCATTCTAGACAACTACAGCTGTGTTACAGCTATGTGTTCTTTTGGATTTGGTCCAAAGAAACCTGAGTCTGTTTCCAGAGAGAATGAAAAAACATTGCACAGACAGCTGATCACTTGTTTCTTGCTGAAGGACACTGGAAGGATCTCTCCCTGCAGCTCCCTCTAAGCTCCCCCGACTCAATCCTGCCCTTCCTGGGGCTCTGGGCTCAAGTATTCACCTCACTGTGGTCACGCTGCTTAGAAGAAAGTCAGTCTGTTGTCAGAGCCAAGTGACTGCTCCCAATGGATTATCACCTCTTCTGCTCCCAGATTTCAGCCATGTTTAGGTCTAAGTCGTTAAGGCCTTTCAGAGCTTGAAGGTTTCCAGTGTAAAAAGCCACGTCTGAAGTAACCAGCCTGCAGTGAAACACACACAGGATTAGAATGTGACCCCACCACATCCACCTGGACAAGCAGACAGGGTTTGTCAAGGACTTTGGCACACAATTGCTACAATAAATGTTCAAATCCTGTGCCTGGATTAGACATTTCAAGTATCAGTTCAACACTCAATGCTATGGATGTGGTTTGTTTTACAGCAGTGATCATCCACAACAGGATTACTGCTGGGTGTAAAACTAGTTCTAGGGAAGGGAGATCAAACTGTGAGTTCAGAAAACTCAGCAGGAATTAGGCATTTAAAACTTCTATTCTCTTGCTGCAATCCCAGGCTTATCTAGACTTAAACCACCAATTCCATTCCAACTAGGAATATTAATTATTGCAACATTACCTTCTGTATTCTAGAGGGTAATGATTCTGTGATTCTAGGATTAATGTAAAAAGCAACTGAACAGCACAACAGCTGCATTGTTTATAACAGTTTATACAGAATTAAAATCCCTCAGATACTGTTGAAACATGTCAGGGATCATGAAGCTTCTTGCTGGCAAGATGTAGGAACAGAAGCTTCATTTACATAGTAAAAAAGTTAGCCAGGATTCACAGGCCTGGAGTTTTACTATTATTACAGAAACAAGCAGTTTAAACAGAGTGAGGATCAGAAAACCGTGTTAAAAACCTGGCCAGTGAAAACTGCTGAACAGCAGCAAGTGCCACCCAGGGTTTGATGTTCCCCTTCTGAAACAGCCCCAGCTCCCTTGGAGATGTGTCTGAAGGACAAAACTGCTGCCATCACAGTCCTGGGCCAGCTGAGACCTCCTGACTGCTGGGAACACCCCCAGAATGTCACCAGGAACATCTGTCCCAACCCTCCTATCTATCCAAAAGGGATCCAGGCCATGCAGCCACAAGGACAGAACAAAACCAACAGCACAGGATGAAGACAGCACAGCACTGAGTTTGGAAATCCCAGTGAGAGACACCCCGAGCACATCCAGGGGCTCTCCCTCCAGCTGGGGCTGTAGTGAGCTTGGCTACCAAAACACCTTCATAAATACCAAAGGCAAAGGAATGTCACCTTGTGAGCACACCACCAGCAAAGAGAACCAGTTCAGATGAACTCTTGCACAAAGCACAAGGAGGAATGCACAAAAACAGGAGAAGCAACAATGAACTGGAAAGGAACAAAACTTTCATTCCAGTGACATTTGAAATATCAACTTCCTTCGCTGACTTCTGCAACCTAAGACAAACTTCTTGCATGGGGCTAGGCCCATGAGTTTCACTCACACTTGGTACACTGCAAACACATCACTGCCCCAGGTCATCAGGAGCAAATAAGAACTCAGAAGAATTCAGCCTGCAAGAGGCTTTTCCTGGGAGGTGGGGAGAGCTGGCACAGCCAGGACCCTCTCTCAGGACAGGTACTGCTGACCTGTGTGGGGATGGAGTGGGCTGTGGCAGGGAAGGGGAAAAGCTTTGTGAGCATCATCTGTTTCAAATCTAGTTCTGCTCTAAAAACCATCCCTGCAGAGCTGCCCACTGCACGGATGAAATGCTGCTTTCTCCTATTTTTACTCTGCCAGCACCATGAGTCACCATCCACGTTTCAAAGCTGCTTCAGGAATCACACAATTCCTGCTAATTAAACTGTGGCTGCTGCTGCCACTCAAAGGGAGAGAAAGCAATCCATGAGCTGAGGACACCTACAAGCAGTTTCCAGTTGGACAATGCCCATCTCCCAAGTGGATTGCACTCCTGGTTACTGTGCAGTGGCACAAGTCATGTCCTTTACTGTAAGAAAGCTCCACATGGGACATGCTAAAACGTGGAGCTGCATTTTTGCAATCACAACTTCCTTGCAGAAGGAAGAATGAAAGAAAGAAGCAGCAATGCCTGCTTATTTGAACAGTGAAAGAGGAGCAGCTCACCCATTCAGAGGTCCTCCATCGTTGACCACATTGAGGTGGGCCAGCTGCCTCTTCAGGTGGAGTTTGTAGCTTGCGTTAATTCGTAAGAACAACATCTGCAAGAAAACCACAGCAGCAGAGTAAGGAACTGTGCCCCTGCTCACATCACTGCCCCCAGAGGGGAAACACCCTCAATCACTGACTTTCGGTTTTGTTTCTGCAACTCGTGTGATTCTTCCTCCTGCACCTTTCTGGCCTCATGCAGTCTGTGACAGACAGGACACCCTCACCTGCTCATTGTGTGTGGCACTTGGCAGACATGTTCTCTGGAGCATGAACTCTTCTCCTCTGTTGTCTGAAGTTATCTAGCAACTTGTACTAAACCTAGAAGGTAACAAATCTCCTTCCTGTGCTAGAAAGGACCATTTCATCTAATGTGAAAGAGAAATGACAATTTGCATTCGGTGACTGGATTGGTCCTTCCTGTACTTAAGATTTGCAGCTCTGCAGTAGCAATGACTGCAGCAAAACCCTGCAAAAGCACATCTGGTACAATTCGGGTGTGTAATACATTTAGGGATTTTTGGAAGCCACTGATCCTGAGCAGCGTTACAGAATAATCCTCTCACAGGGCTGCTCTCAAGCCCCAAAGTGTTGCCATTTGCATGGCATTTCAGCACTAATTCCTGGATTGGCAGCTCAAAATCCTGAAATCCATTCTTTTTGTGTGCCTCATCCTTCTCCCTACACACTGGAATACTTCCTTCAGCTCAGCCCAAGCTGTCCGTGTGACTGCTGCCAAGGCCTTTAATGTGTGGGTTTCACCAGGACTCAAAAAAGAATTCCCCTCTCCCTGGATAAAGTCTCTCCTGTTCCCAAAGTCCATGTGCATTTGCAAGTGAGCCGTGAGATGAAGCTCAAAAATAACATTCACCTGAGTTTGCTCCTCGGGAAGGAGATCATATATAGCTTCATGCATCTTTGCCATTTGCTTGCAGATATTCCTGAAGCATGCTGAAGGAACAGGGGCTTTCACTTCATACTGGAAATAAACACACAACCTCAGTTGTTAAAAAGTTAACTCCTTTCTGCCACTTTAAAATGGTTTATGTAGGTGAGCTCCCAACAGCCAGCTGGGGCTCTGATTTGCCAATAACTCAGGAATCAAAATCCACAAATTAAAAGGGTGGCTGGGCATGATCTGATCCAGCCAGGAACTGCAGATGCAGGTCCTGTGGCTCTGAGCTGGCCCTCTCCTTCAGACTGGTACGAGCCCATGACAGACAAGCACTTCTGCCTCTGAGAAATGTCCCCCTTGAGTACTTCCCCAGAGAATTCTGCTTGTCTAGGGTCATGCACATGCAAATTTCTGAAGAATCAAGGAAAGGAAACCATAAAGAAATGGAAACTCCTGAAATATCATCTATCTGCCATTAAAAAAAACCCCAACCACATCACAATACGAAAAAACCCCACAAGAACATTGCAGAAATACCTTGGAAAGCAAAGTGAAAAAAAGAGGTCCCTTCTCCCAGTGCCTGAAATCTAGGAAGCAAGGCACTGGAAAACACCAGATGGCAAGAGATTTGCTACAAAGGGAACAAAATTCTTATGTCCCCACTCTGGATAGGGAAGATCTGAACAGGATTTCAGAAACACTGAAAACCTGTCCCAGGAAGCAGCCAGCTCTGCAGTCCCAGGTGGAGAGGCTGTCACTGGCAGGGAGGGTGACCCTTCCCCATGGAGCCTTGCACAATTCAGGAAGGAATTGAATTGTTGTAGCCACATCATTTACAAACAGACTGCAGGAGATGCCTGCTTTTATGTGGGCCTGAATTGTGAAAGAGAACAAAGCTTGTCTGAGCACAAGAGAAAAAAAGAAATGGGGCATTTTGAGAAAGTCTCTACAGAAAATCCAAACCAATGACCTAATTCTGACAGAAGTAGCAGAAAAATAACACTTTCTGTTCCAGGGAACAACCACCCAGCACAAGGGATCAAGCATGTCTCAAGGAAGTTAAGCAAGAAATTGTTTCCTATCTCCCAGGACGTTGTTAAGCCAGAGGGAACTGGGAGGCTGCAGCAGTGGCTCTTGCATGATTACAGCCACACCCAACTCCTCATCGTCAGGGGGAAAAGCAACAGCCCCAGGAAGAACTCCAAGATCTCCTGGCCATTTTTATCTGCAGCTGAGGTCAACAGCTTGAATACCACAAGGGATCACAAAGAACCTCACTGCTCTTCTGTCCAAACAAGGCAGCAAGCTCCAACAGAAGCTCAGAACTTGCACTGGAATTCTTCCATTCATGGTAACGAACGAGCCTTTCCTGTTTGTGGAATTTATTATTGCCACTGTTCAATAACCCCATTCCTGCTGTATTTGTATTTCCCTGCCAAAGACAGCTGTTGGGAAGTGTCCATGCTGCTGTGAGCTGCCTTGTGGCAATGGGTGAGGACAGCTCAGACTGGAAATGCAGAAGTCACTTGCTCATATTACCCAGTGCCAGGTCAACATCCTGTCCTCTGCACCAACTGCTCATCTCCTACAAAGCAGGAATTGCTGGGTTTGAAGTTCCCCCCACTGCTATGGAACTCATTGGGTGCATTTACACACCTCAGAGCAGGTGACCACTTCATCCACAGGACACTGAAACAGCTGGACTCAGAAAACCCCTGAATGCAGGAGCACACTGACATGGTTGTACTGACATGCCTGTTTGCAAATGTCCTGGGTTTATGCTCTTCAAAGCCTTCAGTGCCAAGATTTCATTTTTTAGGAACAAGATTGAGCCAAATGATGGCATGTGCTAGGAATGGAAGCAAATCAATAATCCTTTGGTCCTGGACTCTGTGGGCTGCATTCATGTGGGCCAAGCACTGTTACTCAGCTTCCAAGAATTCTAAAGGACAGGAATAGTCCCAGTTTACATCCTGTGCCAGCTCCCAAAGGGACAAGGGGCTGTGAAGATGGAGGGACAGTAAGGGATGAGTTCTCACTAACTGCCATCAAAAACATAAACTTTGTATTCCTGCTTTGTTGTGGGCTACATTTGTTTAGATCAGTAATGTAAATTCTGATTTATCTCAAGAGATACAGTGGCCAAACAGCCATGGTACTTCACAAAACAGCTACTTTTACCTGGGACAAAACCCCCAAAAACCAGCAGACCATTTTGGTCTTTAGAGAAGAGCACAAACACATTTTTTTAAAAAATAAGCAGAACAGGAGTGGGAAATCCCAATTTAAATGCTTTTTTTTTTTCACTTAAGTTTAGGCAGCACTACTTGACAGACCAAAGAACAGATGAAATGAAAAAGCACAACATAAAGTAACAATAAAATAACAGAAACAGTAAGGAAGACAGAAAAGCTGCCTGTTGCAACCACCCCACTACAGCTCCCATCAGCCTGCCCCCAGCCTGTGTTCCTGTGCTTCTCATGAGCTCCTTGAAGGAAGATGTTGGCCCAGGCCAATCAATCAAATCTGTCACTAAAAAATGAATTTATTCCTGTCATGAAACAGCTTATTTTTCCCAAAAACCCTAAGATCCAAAGCACAACACTAAGCTTTAAAACATCATGTACTTTAGGTATCTGTGGGCCAAAGAGGTGTCTCAGTGTGTTATACCCTGGGGTGAGGCACAGTAGATCCAGCCCAGGACCACACTGCAGCCCTGTTCAAACACCCAAAACCTCCTGGAGTACTGATGCTGCTGCAGAGCAGGAACTGCTGAGCACAGACCTCCAGCCCAAGAGATGGGCTGGTCCTTCCCCTCCTAAACTCTTCTTCCTCAGCCCTTTCCTGCTGTTTCCTCAGTTGATGGAAATGCCACCCTCGCCGTTGGAAACATTTTAATTTTTAACTTAATTTTAAATTAGTTAATTAGATCTTTAATTTAATTTAGCATTTAATTTTTCTGGGAGTGAAGGTGACTGACACCCAGCTGGCAAATGTAAACACAAGAACATTCATGAGAACAGCACAGAGTTTTCCATCTATACAGTTAAAGGAAGTTCAAACAAGCCTTGGTTAAGAAAGTTTAAGATTCCACTTGAAACATCTAGACTGTACACAATGAGACCTCCAGTTGCAATTTAGAGAGTGTATAATTATTTCCATAAATCATTACCTTGGATAATAGTTTGTCAAATAAGCTATCCATTATGGCAACGAGCTTTGCTGAAATTTCAGCTATGTGGTCGTGATAATCCTGTAAGGGAAGAAAGCAGGTTTCATTTTCTAGTGGCATTCATGTTCTTCAGAGCACAGCTGAAAAGCAGAACTTTGTGTTTCAGGAAATGCTGGAAGAATTACCTTTGTGATGTGGTCAAAATGCCTGAGCATGCTGAACTGCTTCGGCTGCAGCCGAGCTTCAAAATGAGCCCTGATAATGGGAATGTAGTGTACGATGAGCTGGAGGCAACGTGAGGAAAGGGCTGTGAATCCAGGGAGAGAAATAAGGTAGTTATTATTCAGGAAAAGTCATTTCTGTGTGGATTGTGTCTCCTTTGACATAAGGAACAGATTTGACATAACTTCACACAGTGGGCTTCTGTCTGTTCTCAAAGCATGGAGAGTGTTTGTTTTCCTGGGAACCCCCCCAGTGAGGATGCCAGACTGGCACCTGGCTGCTCACCTTGGGAAGATGGGATAAGGGACTGATTTTCCAAGAGGCTTTGAGTGTTTACTCGATATTTTGAGCCCTGAGCACAGGCAGACATCAGACAGATCTCTAAACCTCAGTAACCACATTCCCAAGGCAGCAGTGGTGTACAAAACACCCTGACCTGCCCAGAACCTGCTCCTGCTGCAGTGCCAACAGGATCCCAAAAATCCAGGCTTCTCCCAGCTCCAGCAGGGCCTGAGCCAGCAGCAGGACACACACTGGTACCAGTCTGGTCACCACACTGGTCAAACATTCTGCAGCAAAATCCTGATCCAGCTGTGGCCCAGGCCTCTCAACCCATTCCCATCAGGCTGTTCCCTTTCCAGAAGGGAAATGCAGATTGTTAATCTCACCAGATTCTCACCCTGAAATATGGAACTCTAAGCTTAAACACCTGCTCCAACCCATCCATCAAAGGCTCCTAATTTCAGGAGAAAAGTTTTAAAACTACACTCCAGGCAGGTAACTGGCAAGGTCTTACCACCCCCCCTTGTGTTCACACACAGCCCCACAACTCAAACACAGCTTATCATAAATATTTAGGGATTTTCTGCCCTTGGGTTTTTTAACAGGCAGGGGAACAACCTTTGGCATTTTGAATACAGAAATCCATACCTAAGTTTTTCGTAGTGATTGTTTTCAAGCCAACAACTTGTAATGCACCGGCTCCAAGCACTAATTGGCAACTTCTAGAGTTGAAATACTGTGAGAAAAAGAAGGACAGTGAAAATGCATGCTGACTCTTTATCAACTACATAAACTCACAATTTAGAAACACCACCAATGGAATTTTGCAAGATTAAGTAAGTTATGAAGGCCAGTTCCAGAGTGTCACTGGTTTTCCTCCACAGAGTAGCCATGAAATACCAGAGGGGAAAACATCAAGATGAAAGGTTTCTACTCAGGCTCTTGACCTTCTCCACTGCTGATGTTAAAGGAAACTTGAAAGCACTGAAACTCCCTCCTGCTGAGGTGACTGAATCTCTGCTTGCAGCAATATGAAATACTGGATTTAATGATGCACAGAAGATGAAAATCCTGTAAGAATTCCAGGTAGAGTGGACAACTCATGCTTACACTTTCCTAACTTCGAGGAGAAAAGAAGTGGGAACTAAAAGCACATAGGGCAACAAAGCCTCTGGACTGTAAGACAGTTGCTATCAGCACGTTCTTATTTACACTGGAATTCTGCTTCCTCACCCAGCTGGAGACACCAGATATTCCAGCCTGGGCCTGGGTGATGCAGCAGAAAAGCCACTTTTGTTGTCCCCAACTCCTGCACTGAATGTAGAGAAGTCCCAGGGCTCATATCTGAACAGAACTGTCCATTGACATGGAGAGGCAAAACTTTTCTCATACACCTCAAGGTGCAGAAAAAATTGTGACAAGGCTGCCCTGCAGGACTGCCCTCACCAAGGCCTCCTTTTTGAGGGCAGGGGCATTATTCTGCTTCACAGATCTTTCTTCAGGATAATGCAAGAACAAACCCAAAATTTCAACCTTCCTTGTGTAAAAAGGGGAAATCATTTTCTGGCTGTTGCCTGGTGTCAGTCACAAAATGCACACCACGAACCAACTCTGGGCTGCCAGGATGGTGCATCCAGGGCCAGAAAAGCAACCCAGATCTTATACCACAACTAAACCAGAGCTTATATATGTGGTCCCTGATCTGAGAGGCAGAACCTACACTGCTCTCAAGACAGAGGGCAAGGGCTGAAACTGCCTCACATGCACTTCATTCTTCTCCAGGAAAACAAGAACTTTTCTTACACCTCTGTGTGAAAATTAAAATACAATCAAAGGCAGCTGTATCTCACAGAGCCTAAGCTCCTCTGAGGTATTAGCTCAGGTTAGTGTTAACTGTGATGCAATCCATCCAAAACTTGGTCTGTAAAGGGTGCTGGACACACGTACTGTCCCTGCCTTTTGTGGGAATGACTGCTCCCAGATGGCCTGGTGCAGACACAGCAGGGAGGGAGCAGAATGCCTGCAACAGAGCAACACCTCCTCCTTGTGCCTGGAGGGAGGAAAGCATTCCTGCATCCAGCAGGAATGCCAGGAGCCTTCTCTTGTCTGCTCCACCTCAACAGCCCCAGGAATTACAGCTCAGTATGGGCCCCTCACATCACTGAGGTGCCCAAAGAAGGGTCTGGAGCACAAGTCTGAGGAGGAGCAGCTGAGGGAGCCAGAGGTGCTCAGCCTGGAGAAAAGGAGGCTCAGGGGGACCTTTTTCCTCTCTAAAACTCCCTGACAGGAGGGTGCAGCCAGGTAGGGCTCAGTCTCTTCTTCCACAAGCAACAGGACAAGAGGAAAAGGTCTCAAGTTGCACCAGGGTTTGGATATTAGGGATAAAATCTTCACTGAAAGGGTGGTCAAACATTGGAACAGGCTGCCCAGGAGAGTGGTGGAGTCACCATCTCTGGAAGTATTTAAAAGATGTGCAGATGTGGCCCTGGGCATTGAATCTGTTTATCTTTCATTGTGGTTTAGTGGTGACCTTTGCAGTGTTGGGTAAATGACTGGACTTGATTGATCTTTGAGGTCTTTTCCAACCTAAAGGATTCCAGGATTTCTCCCATACACAGGTGGCATTTCACTCAGGCTGCAGCCACAGCTCAGAACTGCCTGGAATTTCATTACCTGGGAATGCTTTCCATTTTCCATCACAATCAAGTGTAGCTCTTGCTACTCTCAAAGTTTGCTGGCTCTGACAGCTGTCAAACAAAAAGTACAGTGCCAGAACACCTGGAGTGGCTCTGCTTTGTTCAAAGTGTAATAAATGAGCTTTTGTTTTTTCTAGGTGTTCTTGACATCTGTCCAATTGATGGCACCTCGCTGACAGATTAAAAATACAGTAATTAAACTGCACATGATGTTTGAACACCGAGAAATAAACCACACATGACAGAGCTAGAATGAGATAAGGTAAGGAGAGGGAAGTAACACAGAAATGCAAATCTGGCCAAGTTTGATGCATTCACTGCTGTTCTACCTGTGAAAAGGTGCTGCAGTTCCTGAGGGAAGCAGCACCTGGAGAAGGAGACTTGAATAGGGGCAGGCTCAGACAGACTGATTTGCCTTGGATGGTGCTTTTAAAATGGAAAATTGGTGGATGAATCTGAATGACAACTGCAGAGAGCAGTGTTCCTGTGTCTGGTTATTCAAATATGAACTACCAATAGGACAAATATTTAAAGGTCCATCTCCTAGAGTTTGTTTCCTCTCCCCTGCCCCCCACCCTATGTAAAATAACCTTTTGGAGATTGACTCTGTTTATCTTTCATTGATTATGCTCAAGTTCAGAACTCAAATAACTGATACAACCTTTGTGGGCAAAGATACAAGTGAAAACCTTGATATAAATTAACTGCTAGGCTTTGGAGCCTATATAGATACATATATGTGTGTGTGTATATATATATGAGAGTTTTAAGGTGCATTGATGTGCTCCTTTTATTATTGATTACTTATTTTACCTTGCAGTGTCTGGGCTTTACCAGCTTTCCTCTTTTCTAGTGAGAAATAAATGACAAAGAGGTCCTGGTGTTTCATCACCTTTTACATTTCACCCCACACTATTTTTCGTGCTTCTAATGACTGCACCTCTACTGATTTGTAAAAACCAAGGGACTTGTTTCCTTCCTCAATATAGGTATGTATTTCTGTGGCATCAGGGATCAAACTGCTTTTCCTTCAGCAGCATTAATCCTACACCCAGCCTGAAGGACAGGCAGCTATGTCAAAAACTACTAGATGGGATTTTCAATATTCAGGTGAACAGCCAGAATTAATTCCCACAACATTTTGTGGGTTAATTCTTACAACAAATTGCATCTTAAATGCCTTTGGCTTGAAAGGTTTCCTTACAGCACAGTAGCAAACACAATGATTCTAGGTAAATTTTATGATTTATATGAAACCACAAAACCACATGAACATTATTGAGAGTAAGACATCATCTCTGCACCCTGCCTGGCACTGGGGCACGTTTGGAGCCCTTCAGTGAATACCTCTGGTACCTTCATACCTTCAGTAAATCTGACAGGCGGGTCAGCATGTCAGTGGTGATGGAAGGAATGTTATCCACACACTGGCAGTACTCCAGGATTATTCTTATTAGCAGCAATACTGTCCTGAAAGAGAGGTAACAGGCAAATATGTCATCTCAGTGCACAGAAGATGCTGGAAAAAAATCAAACACAGGCCAGTCATGTTGATTGAAAGCTACCCAATATGCTAGGGATTATAGCATTGAATAAATCCACTAATTGATGTGGAGCAGAAGTGAAACATAAAAGGAGATTTACATAGTTACAGCCAATACCCAATCCACAGGGTGGTGCGTGGGAAGAAGTATTTTATATGAAAGAAAATCTCTGAAAAATACGTAATAAATGCTAAGGAGTCACAAACAGAGAAGGCAGCTGTGAAGAAACAGCACCAGATATTCAAAGATGCTCAACACCTGTAATTTCTCCTGAAGTCAGCAGGCACTGGAGAATTTGGGAGCTACTGGATGGAATTAAGGAGGCTCCCCATAGAGCAAGCATGCTCCTTGGAATTCAAATACACAGAAGGCAGGAAAATTGATGAAAGATCAAATGTTCAGAGCAGATATTTTAACATCTCAAAAAGTTAAATCTCTTTCTTCCTTTAGGCAGTAGAGCGCAGAAAGATGATGACAAGTCAACTGAAGATAAACACCTGGAGAATGTTTTGTGAACACGAGGCATTTTATGATGAATGCATTTTGTTTGATTAGATGCAATGAAACTGGATGTACAAGTGTGTAGAAATGAAACAAATATTTGCACTGTGAAGCTCTCAACTGCTTCCCAGAGCTAAATATAACAAGTTTCAAGTGAGCAGAGGTATGTTATCAAACACATCATATATTAAGCAAATTTTATCCTTTAGAGTTCCTACTCGACCTGAAATGCTCTTCAGCAGTGATTTCATCTGCCTGGCACACAAGTTCTCAGATTCTGTTTCCAATTGAACAACGACACATCATCATGAAGCAACTCAAAAAATGACAGCTGCTCCAAGACATCCTGTACATCACACCTTTTAAGTTTGGTGCAAATTGATGTTAGAACTCTGGGGAGTGAGATCTTCCAGGCTTTACTCCCTCTCCAAAAACACTCTCATGCATAATTAATGCTCAAGCCTCACAGTCTCTGGAAACACAGCATGCTTTTCAATGAAAGAAATAAGGGAGTATCATACATTTTCAAATGTCTCTGATATAACCAGCTTTAAGAAACCACTTTCCAATTCAAATCAGCAAGGATACCAAGAAACAGCACATGCAGCTTCTGAGATGGCCCATGTCTTATTCTGAATAAGATAAAGCAACCATTCAGTAGTGGACTCTGGTATTTTGGTGCTGTCCAGCCTGGAGAGAAGAAATCTCTGGGGAGACCTTATTGCAGCTTTTCCCTACTTAAAGGGGCTTATGGGAAAGATAAGGTGTGCTCAGAAGACAAACCTGTATTTTCAAGTGTGTGTTTTCATGAAATAATTGGAAAAAATCCAAATAAAATTATAAATTAGAACCTAGCTATTCAGAGGAAAAAAATGGCATTTTAATGTAGCAAAGAGCCTGCAGTATTTTATAACTGTTGGGAACCAAAGAGAAACTAGTCTGTGAAAGGAGAGTGATTTTTAATTTAAATAAGATTGCTAAAGCTGTTAGCATTCATCACAGTTCTACTCAAAAGTTCTTGCCAACTAACCCACTGCTAAGAGAAAAGAGTGCATCTTACCCAACTGTTGCATATTTTTGTCCTTCAACAATAAGGAATTCAGCTGGCTTTCTTTCTTCAGTAGCTAGATATTTTTGTAAGACAGGAAAAGGAGTGAGTTGAACTAAAAACAAGTGCAAAAAATGCTGTTTATAAAAATACAATGTTCACTTGTTAAGGTTTGAAAAAACCCACAATTTTCTCTCCTTTATTAAATAGCTGATCACCCATCAAAATTTTTACAACCCATAAAGTTACTTCACTATCTGCTATGATTTTAGATAAAAAAATCTCATTGTCCCACAGTCATTATGAACTTAAAAACTCCAAATACAACAGAAGAAAGGCAGAAAAAGCCACTAGGTTTTCTACTATTCATTCTCAAGTGCTTTGCTGTGTACATTAATATTTTAGCTTCAAATCACTTTTTCCTCAGGCTTCATAACAGAAGCTCTTACTGAGGCAGTTTTTCATGCTAAATTGTCTGCTTGAAGGAGGCTGCAGGAGGTTATTTTAGGAGCAGTGGCTGATGAACATATTTTGGTGTCATGTTCCATAGCTGAAGTGATTATTGCTTTAATACACTCTGTTATCTGCTACATTCCTTCTGGGAGGTCAGGGTATCTCCACCATGACATCACTGCATTTTCTTCCTTCCAATCTCTTTTCTCCCCCTCTCTGCATGTTTTCTTCCTCTTCTGGATATTCACTTCCCCCCCAATCACTGCAATACTGGATCAGTATCCCCACATTAGGCATTCCCACTGTGCACATGGGGAAGTGGGGCAGGAGGAAGAAAAAGTGACTTCTCTGAGGTCAAATGAGGTTTCTGTGGCAAGGTAAATAATTGAATGAACACGAGTTTTGCCTTCCCTGAGCAGCCACATGGCATGCTGCCTTTGATTTGAACTGGCACATGAAGCAGTGGGAAGGAGCAGGCTTTGTTTCATACAAGGAGGGCTGAGCACATGCACGTGCTCCTCAGTCCCTTGCAATTCCTCAGTGGTACCCTGTGGGGAAAGGCTGGATTTGTGCAGAGACTGCAAGCCTCTACACTGGGAATAAAAAGGCAGCTCTCTCCCTGTGCTAACACTTCTGGGTGTTTTCAAAAAATAATCTTTCAGCAAAAGGCATTTCAACACCAGTAACAGGAAAAAAAAATAAAAAGAGAACAGCTCTCAACTTTCTTCTCATCCCCCCAAGGGACAGCAAGCAAACACAGATCCAGCATGTTATCAGAGTATGTCCATCAATATTCAACAGCAGAATTATGAATTCAGCAGGTAATAAATTCATTTCACAGCAGGACTGCAAGAAACACACCTGTTGGTTTTTTTTCAGGGAGAGAAATTCTGCCATCTGACACTGAATCAACGAGGTCCTGGAACTCAGCAGGAACTTCAGCTTGCTTCCAGCGCTCATTGTCCAAAAGCAGGCTGGTGATAAACACAAAAGAGAGGAGGCTGAGAAAGAAACACCTTGTCTTGACACTTCTCTTGCCTGTAATGCTGAAAAACGATTTAAAAAATACTGGCCCAAAATGTTATGTCAGTCATCTTCATGAGAAGGAGGTGCCCAACAATTGTCAGCAGCAAAACAGAACAACACTGTGCTGGTCTAGAGATCTCACAATTTGTTCATTCAGTCTGTCATGGGAGATCAAAAACCACATCAGGCAATAAAGGTCTTTATGAGATCACTGCCAATGAAGTAATGTATAAATACTGGAATTTTAACAGCTTTTGATGGATGAGAGCAAACAGACTCAATGGATGTTATTGGCCAGGCTGTTCCTCCAGTTGGTTTGGGTTTGCTTTTTTTGTAGAAAACAGCTGAAAGTGAATTATTCTCAAACCCCTGAAACTGAGCAATCCTGCCCTTCAATGTTACTTTTGTGTACTTTCTATAGCCATTACTGCATTTGTTTAGGTAACTGTAGAACAATCCATTTTGAAGAAATCAGGTTATGAAAACAGGAAAAGTCTAAACCAACTGGAAAGAATTGGTTTAGATACAATATTAAAAATTAAGATTTTATAATTGATATTAATAATTACTAATAACTGTATTAATAATTAATACAGTTTTTTCACCCCCTGCTTTGAAGTACAACAAGCTTGCTGATGTTCTAGGCAACAAAAGAATGGTTGGCATGTGATACATAAAATTATTCATGGAAGAACACAAAGATTCTCTACCCAGAGGTACCTTAGTTTTGTCTTCCTCTCCTCATGAAACCTATTCACAAATCTATTGGCTTGACTCTGAAGAGCTCCTCTCAAGGACATGCTTTTCCTGCCACAGATCTGCTCAGTATCCAAGATAAAGCCTTCCATCAAGCGAGACAGAGTAACGAACTCGTTGGAATTCAGCTTCTCTAGGAAGCCATCCTGCATGCAAAGAAAACCATTGTAAGGAGACATACCACCACAGAAACTCAGAGACATCCAGAAATAAAAGTCAGCATGTCTGAGGGCTACTACAGTTTGAAGAGGCACGTTTTTTAACCCTATGTGGGACAGACAGGGTAGAATGCAGTGCAAGCAGCTACACTGTCACAGACAGGCATTCTCTGCGTGAAGCATCAAAAACAGCAAATCAGAATATTAGAAAAGAAATATTTTTAATATTAAAAAAATTAAACACTGGTGTGCTCTGAGCATTACCATGCAGAGCCTGTGGCAGCTTGAACAGTTCCTGTACTCCCATCATGGATGCCATGAAGCCTCAGAACCCTCATCCCAGCAGTAACCTGGAAGCAAATGCTCACCAAGCATCAGGCACCACCAGCAGTGTGACCCAAGCTCCTCACCTTTGCTCTGGCCATGAGGAACTTGACAGAACGATCGTGGCAGACGTCAGAGGCGTTATAAAGGAGTTCTTGGATGTTGTTTGCCAGCCTGACCAGCTCCAGGTCAGTCAGTTTCATGTCATCACCGATCCTGCAAATGACAGAACCACTTGGCTGAGCATCAGTTTATGGAGCAAACAACATTTCTGCATGCAGGAGGAAAGAGCCTTGCAGCAACTGTCAAATGCAGTCAGTTAATCACCAAAGTCACTTTATACAGATGGGATCTTCTAAGCTGCTGTCAAGTGAGCTCCTGTCAGCCCCTTGTAGTAAGGAAATGCGTAATGGCACATCCTTTTCTCTTTTTTTTGATTCTGCATTCTAATTGCTACTAATGCTCTAAGAGTAAACATGATATAGCCATTACTGATACAACAAATGTAATTAACAATTTACTGAGTTAAAACTTACCCAGCTCCTGTGAGACTTCAGCATCACAGGCATAAGACTGATGAAGCACAGCACTTCTCTTCCAATGCAATTTTAAGGCCTAAAATAGATACTCTGCTTTCCCCACAGCCTTAATCTACAGGCTGTCATTCTATTTCCTCCTTAGACTTCAGGGTCTTAGGTTGGTGCTTTTTAAAAAACCTTGTATGACTTGTCTACTGCTCTGAGGCCAGCACTGAGCACAGCTCTGCTGTTCATGGTTCATGCCATTAGTGAAGATCACAATCTTCTGGGCCAGCCCAAGGACTGACAGCATGACAGGAGAGAACTTTGGAAACTACAGAGCAGCAACTGGGTAACATTGCTCTGTGTGTTTTTACACAGAACAGCAACTGGGTAACACTGCCTTGTGTGTTTTTACACAGAACAGCAAATGGGTAACATTGCTCTGTGTGTTTTTACACAGAGGAGCAGCTGGGTAACATTGCTCTGTGTGTTTTTACACAGAGGAGCAGCTGAGTAACATTGCTCTGTGTGTTCTTATTAGCCTGCTCCAAACACAGAGCAAAGGTGCAAACAAAACCAGAAGACTGATGAAGTTCATTTTAGAACAAAGTTATGCAACCAGCCTCGGAAACAACTTTACTCCTCAGCAGCTCTAGCTGGATGGGATATTTTTAGCAAACTTGGCAAAGTGCTCCAGACTAGTTTGGAGCCAACCTCCTTCCCTTCCCCTACTCTTCCACGTAACCCTGGACTCTTCCTCACATTCCATTTCTCTTCCAGCACATGACAGATGTTCAGACATACCAAGGCCCGTGTTTCATGCACAGCATATTTATTTTAAATCCATCTCCTTCAGCCAGCATTGTCATTTGGTGGGGAAGGTCTCTATCAAAACTAACAGCTGCTTCAACACATCAGTACAGCTACTCAAGGACCAAGCAGCAAGAGCAGGCCACTTGCTGTCCTCCATCTCTCAGCAGGGTAACAAGTGGTATTTCAGTTTTACTTGACAGAACTTTGTATCCAGACTGGCTTTTGAAGTGGTCCATGCCCAAATCCCACATTATGCCTGGTTCTTTTCAAAAAATAGCTCTGATTTGCAGCCACAAGCAAGGGGTGCATAAAAGAATGCCAGAAGGTTGGAACTCTGGAGCACCACAGGGCAGCACTGCCTATGTAACAAAAGCACTGAGATGGATTTATTAATTTATTGATTTGTGCAAGTCATATAGTTGAAGGGCAAACAGAAGATTTTTCTCTAGAATTTATCAAGGTGTATTCCATGAAGCCATCTTTAAAAAAACCAACAAAAAAAAAGCAGAATAGGAAAAATAACCATAGGGAACATGGAGAAGGAACAGAAATGCTTCTGCCTGCTAAAGGCATGATAACAATCTGTGTTTCAGGGACTCACATCTTTCCTGCTCTCTACACAAGTGGCCTCCCCAGAAAAACTAATGGAGAAGGGGCTCTTTTCTGGAAGAAGTGGCATAACTCAGTCCCTGCACCACCACACATGGAGGTGAAAAAAAGGCAAACATAACAGTGTGCTCTGATGGCAGTCCCTAAGGGGAGAGCCACTACTGATGCCTTAGCTTTTATATTTTCAGATTCTGTGGTGCTTAGGGATGAAGCCTCGTATTAGGAACTGTACTGTGCTCCCTCTACAGAGCAGGTAGACAAAACAAATCCATTTCTGCTGGAAGACCAAGGACAACTTTCAGGCCAAGAACACAAACAACAATGGACTGAGGGGTGGAACAAGAAGGACAGAACCTCATAGCCTGGAGCTGTAACTGAACAATTAGACCCCAACATGCAAATAGACCTAAACTTATAAAATGGCAAAATCTCGTGACTCAGGGGGCCATCTTAGCCACCACTTGCAGACCACCCTGGGTGTAGCCTTGCGTAGGCTTCTGTAATGCCCAGGGTAGATTCTGGGGACCTTTTAATAAATCCTAATTTTACTCTCTAGTTTTGCCTAGCCTCTGTTTCAAGTCAGCCTTCCCAAGGCAACACTACCTAGGAAAGCACATTCCCCCAAACCCATTTTTGTACCGCGTGACCAGAAACAACCGCACTCCGGCTGGGTGTGACAGGCAGGGTGAGCTCACTCACATCATCTCCACCCCTCCTGGAGTGACAGAGGAGGAGGTGTGCTCCTTGCTGGACGAGGAATCCGTGGTGCACTCTGGCTCGGAGACGGAGTCGCTGCTGCAGGGCTCGCTGTTGGGGGAGGCGTTCCTCTGCGGGGCCGGCAGCTCGGCGTCGCCGAAGGCGTCGCTGATGAACATGCCCTCGTGGGTCAGGTAGGCCACCTCGCTGTCCACAGAGCTCTCCTTGCCAGGGTTCTTCTGCAAAGTGTCCTCCAGCTCTCGGGTTTTTTGGTTCTTGTCTAGAACCAAGAAAACCACGCTACGGATAGTATTTAACGTGGCCTAGAATGAAATATAACTTGGATTACAAAAAAAAAAAGCCATCCCAAAACCCAGTGCCACAAAGAGATTTGCTTTCACTTCTCCCTTTCTTTATTAAACTAAATCCTGGCTTTATTTTCCATTGTGTAATTAGTATTTAGAGGCAGAGCCATGTGTCTGATGGCAAGCAATACCTGGTGTTTCTGAGACAGGTGAAAAAAAACCTCATTTGGAGCAATCTAACACCTACAAAAGTCTTGCCCTAATCCCTAGCAGCTTAGACTAGAAGTAAGCAAGCAAAAGAGGTATTATCTCTTTGCCACTACTCTCTTTGTTAGCACTAATCATTTTTGCCCTGGATGCTGATATTCACATCTCCTTTCAACCAGAAGTTTGAACTCTACAAGCAAAACCAACACCTTAAGACATCAAATGAAAAAACGACTTCACTCCCTTTCATGCCTGAACTGTATGGAGTTCTTTGTAAATGAATGTCTTACCTTTACTCTCTTGAGGAAGATGGTGAATTTAGAAAAAATATTCTTCAGTAAATCAAACCACTGAGGAAAATTCATCATCCTCATCTGGTCTGCAAGCCTAAAAAAAGAGCAGTATTCAGCAAACAGCAATTGTTTGCTGGCCATGATGCCTACTGGCACATAAAGGAAAAGAAAACATGCTTTAAATGGAATAGCAAATATACAGAAAACTGTGCAGACTTTTACCTGGCAAGCAACAGACACTACCTGAACAACAGTCATGATCAACACAATATAAGTGGAGTGGGGAAGGAGGGATATAGAATTAGATCATTCTATAAGAAAATGAAAGCTTCACATTTACCCTTCAGTTCTTTCCTGGGCATAATGTTCCCTTCTCTGGGATAAGTATGTGTTACCAACAAGGGATGGGGTTAATAACACTTCCACAAACCACGTGGGAGGAAAAAAAATTACCAAAAAATCTACATGAAAATACTTTTCAAGTGTTAAAAAGCTGTGTTATGAAGCCCATTTAAAGGCTCAATTTGCAAGGCATTGCAATGAGACCACTTCTGCTATTAAAGTACAAGTCAGCTGTTTGTGGCAAAAGGGCAGAAAAATCATCAGAACAAAAACTAAACCCTGTAATAATACACATCTAGGACCCAAGAGCAGGAGACTAAACACTGGAGAATGGTGACCAAATATCCAGTGTGTAAATATGACCCTGTGCCCAGTCATTTCCCAATCTGGGTATGAAATCCATGCAGGTTTTGCAACTCACTTTGCTTTATCAGCTGGACTATTTTTATTATCTTGGGGTAACACTTTGCTGAGTCAAGAGAATCACAAAGCCACAGAAAAAACAGAAGCTGGCAGGGCCCCTGGAGCTGGGGCCTCTGGAGCTGCCTTGGCCAAGCCCTGCTCATGGCAGGTCCAACCACACTGGGCTGCTCTGGGCCAGTCCAAGCCTGACCATGTCCCAGAACAGATTCCACAGCTTCTCTGGGCTTGTGCTGCAGTGTTTGACCAGCCCTATGGGGAACAGATTCTCCCTACGATTCAACTGGCATTTCTCATCTTCCACATTGTGCCCACTGCCCTTTGAGCAAACTCTGAGAGGAGCCTGGGCTTGGTGAGGTTCCTGATGGACCATTTCTAGGGCTAAAGTTGTCTGGTCTCCTCTCTGGGGGAGGAACTTAAACTAATGACATGTTTTAATACAAAGTCCCAGCTTATGGCAACAAGGAATGCTTTCAAGTGGAGATATATGCTTCATGTAGTGAGATTCACACAGTTTTAGTATTTATTTCAAAGGTAAATGTAAGGTAACATTAGAATCTGAATGAGAAATAAAACAATATCCACCCAGAGGTGGACACAAGCAGAGTCTTAAGGTGCAAGAGAAGCATAATCCTTAATTATAAGGAAATTTAAGCAAAAATTAGAACAGTAAATTTATCTATGCTAAAAACCATACTATCCCCTCCCACCACCACCACCACCAAAAAAAAAAATTCTGGCTGCATACTTACTTAACAACCACTTCTGTATCTATTTCTTCTATCTGTGATACCGTATTAACCACACACTGTCAAATTTTAAGGGGAAAAAAACAAAACAAAAGAAGATCTTAGCTTCTTTCTAAGCACTGCTGAGTCTCATAACAAACACATAAATTCTCAAGTTAAATAAGAAATGAAAGACATACTTGTATCACTTAACTTGATTCTCTAAAAACAAGCAAAGAATTTAAAAAAAAACCCAAAAGAAACCCCCCAAAGCAACTGGTGCATACAAAACTGGAGCTTCTTCAAGTCTCCAGTACAATCAATTTTCATTCCAAACACATCTACAGTTTTACAGCCATTTCATTGATCTCTTTTCCCATTTACTTGTAAGCCCAAGGTACAAATCAACTCCACTCAGACTGAAAAAGGGCTTTTCTCCCAAATGCCAGTTAATAAACTGAACAAATGAGTAGCAGAGTGTGAACTCATCTTGCCTTTAAGCAAGTCTGTACAATCCCAGTGGTGACTGAGGGCTGCCAGCTCAAGCTGTGTGGGTTTTACCTGTGTTCTGAATAATGGTGGTGAGTACAGAAGAGTCTGAAGAACTGAACATTGTTCTTGAACTATGCAGTGTGCTCAGTGCTTACAAACCTCTGCTCTTACACTTAAACTCACTAAAATTCACTGACCAGAACAGCCCAGCAATGCATTTCAAGAGGAAGCACATTTGAGGTGTGGCAAGAAAAGTTTCCTTTATTAAGTACCCCTAAGAGTTGAGACAATGGGCTGCCCATACAAAAGAATTGCACAAACCACACAGGAATACTCAAATCCTGCCTATTTTCCTTCTTCAACAGAAATTTACACTGGAATTTCATGAAATGTTATCTACTATTAAGCAGAGGAGAAACCTGAAAAACCCAACTTAAACTTTTCCAGCATAATGGGAAAAGCATTTTGAGATGGAAAATGTGCAAAAAAATAGGGAGTGCTACCTGTCTATTATATGAGCAAACAAAGGGAAGGGGAAAAAAAAGTCTCCTTGTGACTGCTGATACAGGCAAGTGAAAAGCCAGGGAAGACTGCCAGGCAGATAAACAGCTTTATCCTGGTGTTATTCATTGATTATTTTTTATTTATTTACTAGCAATATGGGCCTATCCACCTTGTACAACCAGACCAACAGAAACCATGGGGCTGCAATGTGAAAAGGATTGGAACAGCAAAGTCTGGCTTAAAACAAAACCCTTCAAATAACAGTTGAAAAACCAAATTAAAGGTTTTTAAAAAAAACCAATTCAAACTTTTAAAAGCTAGGTTCCCAACCCAGTTCACAATGCAGCTGTGAATTGCAGACTATCCTATGAGGACAGGAGATGCCCAAATCAGCACCTATCTCCCAGCCTTGGAGATACAAATCAGAGTTCATAGCACATCAGAGCATAACTCTGTAAATAATCACCTATCTCTAGGGAAAAAACCCCATTCTTACACAATATGCAGGCAAACAAATGAGTAAAACTGAAAGTACCAAACATCCTAAGTCCAGCCTAAGCCTTTGCAAACAGAAGTCATCATGTCACTATCCAAATTAGCCAATGTATTTTCCCCAAAGAAGTAATCTGAATTTTGTTCAATTATTTGTTCTAGTTGGTTTTACCAATAAGGTTTTTTGGCTTTAAAGATACTCTTGCCCTAAATGCCAAACCACCACACCAATGCAGAAAAGGATTTGGGGTTTAATTTAAGGTTTTTTTAAAGGTAAGCACTTCTACCTGCTCCATTACTTCACCTTGCCCTCTCAGAAAAAGGAAAGGATATTTTCCAACCTTTTATCATGTGCCTGTGCTAGGTCTGTGTTAACATTAAGGCAAGAAATATTTTCTGTACACTTGCAGGGAATTAATTTGTTTAAACTGGCAACTTCTTTGATTCTCGTTTATGTGTTTACACCAAGAACTCGAGGGTTTTGCTTTACAGTGTGTTGGGAGGGAGAGGTTTTTAGTGTGGTTTTGGAGTGTTTGTTTTGGGTTTTTAATGAAATGTAGTGTTATGACATAACTCTACTACTTTGGAGAGCCACCTGTTAAGAGAAAGGAAAGTTCACAACAATGTTAATTTTACAGAGAAAACTGGGAGCTTATGTTACCTACACCTTCCAAAAGTTATTCTGTAAAGACCTCTGTGCTTCAGGGAGCCCTTAAGTGTCTGCAAGCTCAGAGAGACCATCAGACACTAAAAAACTTCATCAGAGCTGTTCTGTTCTTAATGACTAAAAAAAATTATTTGCAAGGGGTAAAGGAAAGCTTGTCAGATACACTAGAAATGTTTGTCTTACCTGTTTAATTATATTTTTTGCAGTATTAATCATTTCATCTCCATATATTTCATAAAAATTTAGCTTCCTTTGTTTTAGAAGTCCAAATACTAGAGATACAAGTCTCTCCTATCAAGAAAAAAGAAAATGTAAAAAAAAAAAAAACCACACATGAAAAATATCAAGATGAAGACAAGAAACAATTCTAAGAAATTGCATAGCAGTAAGAAAGTTCATGTATCAAGCACACAGTGAACAGCATTTAGGTCAATCCAATTCCTCCAGACTAATGCCAAGCTTTGCCTATACAAAAAAAGTTCCCTGTGGCAATACCAGCTGAGTCTCTTTCTCCCACCCCCTTTCCTGCCAGTTCCTCAGTTGGGCTCATTCACAAGTGCTCAAACCTGTGGATATTTCTAACCATGAGTGAGCTTCCTGATCCTGAGCAAGACTGGCACTAAGCACAGCCCGAGTGAGAGGCAAGAAACCCCAGGGAAGAAATTGCACTGCTACCAACCACTACATCTCATGAAATGGATTAAACAAGGCTCAACAGATCACAGGCTCTAGCAACTACTAAAAAGCACTACAGGCAAAGTCCAGAAAAATCTCTTTTTTTGCTAGAAAGCAACCACAATACTTAATCTTTGTATATTTATCATCTTCAGAGGAATGAGGAATATCTATCTATATATACTGTAAATGAAGCATGCATTCAGGGCAAGCATATGCTTAGTAAAAGCACCCATGAAAGCACAGGGAAACAGAATGAGAACAACATGCAAATATCAGCTTTCATTGCAAAAGTGAAATTTTACAACCAAGTCAATGAGAGTTCATGTTCTTCTCCACTTACATGCTTAGGTTCATGAAGTGAACTCAGTATACATTTAATCAGAGAAAAGAGAACTGATGATTTTGAAAAAATAAAGTGGGCCTGGATTGCAGCTCAGAGTTTAATTAGAATTATTTAATCTTATCAAGCACAAAAATAAATGGGAGGGGAGAGGTGTGGATGAGAAGATAAATAGTCTGAAATTACAGTGTTGCTACTAGGGACCTGAGTGAATTAGTTAGTGCTAATTAAGTATGTTAAAGATGCAAACATATTCATGAGACAGTTTATTTCAATAACAGACATACCTCTTCTAGAATTTGGCAATCATCTTCTAGGGGTCTATTTAAATCATTGCGAGCATAAGTTGAAAACTCTGCAATCATCATTTTATCTATCAGCTTTTCCAGTTCACAAAGCTGTGAGCCAAGATGCCTAAGAAAAACAGCCATTGAGATATGAGCTAAATAATCAACCTGAAAACGAATCATTAGTTCACAGTTGAAGAAAATAACCACCCAGCAGGAAATTTCCATGCAATCAACGCTGGCTTAATGGGAGGCTCCAATCTTTCACTCCTCAGAGCAGCTGAAATCATGCATTTTTCAGAGGCACTGTCACCTTACACCAAAACATATGGACTTGAATATTGATGGAGGATAAAATTTGGAAGTAGGGCTTTTGGGTTTTTTTTTTTGGAAGGTGCCAAGTACCTCTCTGCCCAATGAGGTGAACCAGAACTAAGAATACTCAGTGCTTGTCAGTATAAAGGTGTTAAAAAGAAGGAATTCTTCTTTTGCTTGTTGAGCTCCTCAGATCATCAGTCCACAAGTTCTTCTAATTCAAACATTTGAGCTTTTGATGTGGTCACAGATTAAATTCACATGACAGGATGGCTTTCAGAGAACACACAGGAGTTTTTAAATTTGCCATTTTTTATGCTACTCTAAATGAAAAATGTTTTTGCCACGTATGGGTGATTTCAAACCATATTTTGCAGGCTGTTGTCATACAGAACCACAAGGGAATTTCTCACATCAGAAATGTCAACCACTCTTTAGAAGTGGGAACTTCAGAGATGTCAAACACTCCAGGCTTTTCAACTTCCACTAACAGCTGGGAACGAGTATCTGTAAAAATCAGACTGCCTTTTCTTTAACAAAAACAAACACAGACTCTCTGCAAATGAGAATTAAGAGGAGCTGTGATATTTTAGATAAGCCTAGATACAAAATGAGGGAGGATGAACATGGCTTTCATTCAGTGCTGGTGTGGCTGGATCCTTTGCTTGGTTCCTCCTCCTTGCAGAAACCCACATGGCCAGCAGTGAGCTGAAGTCCATGAGTCTTGCTGGATCTGAGTTGAGCAGATTAATTTATTTTAATTTCCAGATGACCAGGGATGTACCTGCTTTTGAGATCGTTGCTCAATAATTCATCAGAATGGACAAAGCAGACACATTTCAAATATCTAATTTAAGCAACAACAGCCTGTAGAAAATCCAAGCCTGCATTGTGGGCATTTCAGAACAAACACAACAGCAAAACACCCCAAAGATTATTACAAGTGGAGCTGCAAAACTGACTGCAGGACTAGGAGCCACAACACAAAGGCTCTGGCTGAGATGAGCATGAAGATGCTCCTTGGTACATTATTTCTGTTCCTGTGCTGAACTGCACTGAAACACACCAAAACCTCTTCTCTCAAACCCCAGCTATGGAAACATCCAAAATCAGCTCCCAACACCTGCCCTCAACACTTTCTCCAAGAGGTTCTGGTCCCTAGCAGCCACAAAAATCCTCCCAACCTGAAATATCCAGGAACAAGTCAAACCTTCATTCATATTCCAGCAAAACACCTTGGCAGTTATCTCTTAACAGGTACCACTCACACATCAGATCCCTTCAATGAATATTGACCATGACAACTCTATCATGTAAAATGATGACTGCAGGGTAAAACTTCTTTTAAAATACACAAATGAGAATTATTTTTCCATGTATCTGTATTTTACTGTATAAAATACTATAAAGGTGGGGTTTGCCAGCATACCTGTGAAAAAAACCAACAAAAAACCAAAAAACCAAACCCAACCCCTCCCCACAAACAAACAAAATCACTGTATCTCCATCACCCACAAGGACTGTGAAAACAATGCAGAGAAAGTGTTTTCACAGATTTTTAAGTTAGTTAACACATTAGCTTTCTTTTGTAAAATTAGAAGGGTGAACTTGGAAAGGTTGGAACTCTAAAACTTCAATTCTATCCTAGAGTAGTAGCAAGCAGTTACAACTGACACATGTCATTAGTGACATTAATCCAGACTAAAGACACCAATGTATTACTTCCCACAATCTTTATGATTTTTACACTTTTTCCTACAACTAGAAACTTACATTTTTCTCTGCATACAGTATGACAAGGGGAAAATTAATTGATGATTTGAGTAGTTTCCTTACTTCTTTATATAGAATGATTCTGACACGACTCAATTGAAAACACCAAATTCTACAAGCTGCCATGGCAACACTAAAACAAGATGTTGAAGGGTTTTTAATCAGATATTTAGTAAAAAAATAGCAATTGTTTAGAAGATGTGGTATTGCTTTAGAAGTTTCTTGTTAAAATAAACCAGGTATTTAACTCACTTGACAACTGCATCATTCTTGCTCAGAATAAAGCAAGCAGATCCCTTTGGTATTTCTTGGGAAAAGCTGAAGAATATGTGCTTGCCACCAATTTAGATTAAAAAAATATTATTTTTAGAAACACAACATTCTACTGAGTAGTTGTATGAAGGTTTCCATCTTTCCACTGCATATTATTTCTTCATACAAGCAATTGTGAGATTTGGAAACTGCTGGGCTTCTCAACTGCCCTTGAATTTCTGGTGGGGTGCATGATTTAGGTAGCTCTTGGCTCACCTTTGTGAGCCTTTACTGCCCAAAGCAGAGAGGACATTTCCCACTCACATCACTGTCTGTAACTACCAAAACAACCAGCTAAGCCTTACTCATATCAATTATTCTCTGCAGACAAGATGATTATCTGCCTGCAAATATGTTCCACACCTGAGGGTAATTTTGAAACAATGGCACATCATGTCAATCCAATGACAAGAGAATAGCACTCTCTGCTGACAGAGCACACAGGTTACCCAGCTGTAAAACACAGCTGACTCTGAGTGATGCTGTCACAGGGCTGCAGAATTGCACTGACTTATCACCAAGATTGATACAAAGGTGACTCAGCCAAGGGCTGTGCACCAGAATCAAGTGGTTGATGGCAGGAACACTAAAGAGGACAAACTGCACTGAGGTGTCTGAAGAGAGACAGGTTACACTCTTTAGATGGTCTGTCTCTAGGTTTTTTAACAAAACACTTACAGCAACTTTATCCCAATAATTTATTAGCTCTTTTAATTTTTTTTTCATTTTTAATATTTTTTCTAGTACCTTTTCTACATAAAATTTGAGTGTTTTTCCAAACTAGCTAGAAGGGGTGTTAGGAACTCAACAGAAGAGCTGGATAAGAACAGTAGTAACTATATAAAGTTCTGAACATTCATGCTGCAGTTACTGAGCAGCAACCATGATTAAATTATGCAAGCTGTGGACCACTGGGCTGCAGGAACCACATAACCTCTAAACAAACCACCCCTCAACCAGCATCAACTCAGAAAACTCAGCACACAGCTCCTCAGCTGGCTGATGCAAGCCTTGGAGCTGATTTAACCACACACTGCTTCTGCCAGCATCATGCCACATTGGCAGCTTTGCATGTACCACTTGTATCTTATGATAACTTATTTTACATCAGCATCAGCTAGAAGGATTCTACTGTATTAATACTCCTGCATGTTCCTTACTCCAGCCCAGGTCAGCCACTAAAGACACAAGGAGCCATCCCTGGGGTGCTGCCTGGAGGAGGATTGCAGACCTCCACGTGGAAAACACCTCCCAGCTACAAGCCATGCAAGATGAAAGCCCAGCCACAGCTTTGCTCTCATCTCTGCACCCCTAAAACAGCTGTAAACCAGAACAGAGGACAAAGCTTTTAGATGTCAAAAGTTCATCCCACTCAAAAAAAAAGAAAAAAAAAACCAAACCCACCTCTGGCAAAGGAAGTAAGTCACACTGCTTATGCCACACTTACATTTTATACCTTCTGTATTAGGTCCTCTAAGAATGAATCAATGAACAAAGGTAGAACAAATCCCTTTAGCCAATGTAATGTGCTCAACACATTCCAGCTCTGCTTGCATTTAATGTATCTCCAACATGGTTACCTACCGGAAACTGTGAATACCTTGAAGCTCTTGCTGTAACACCTCTTGTGTTGTTGCTATTAAGTCCAAAGCTCCAACATACTCCGAAGTGGAGAGCAGCAACTGTACTGTGGGCTGTGTTTGGTGTACAGTAGCCATCAATTTCAGTTTATTGTATGCTTTTATACAGTTATTTCTGGTGAGCGACAGTCTTAAAACTCGAAGCGATCCTTCACACATTACTTTATCAATTTTAGAGATTTTCTCTCTAAGCAATTTTACAGCCTGGGAGGTTTTCCTGAGGTAGTCCTGCAACTCATGCTGAGAGGTCATTGCATGAAAAAATGCTTCTGAGCGGAGAGAAATCTGATGGGCAATATTGACTTCCACGATGTCCAGATAATGGCTCAGCTGGGAAGAGGAAAAAACAAAACTATTGTTATGACCTGGAAGCTTGATCACCATGCAAATGCACTTTCAGAGTATTTGTCTTATTGTATCACGAGGAAATTTTGCTAATAAAAGTTAAATGCCTTTGTTGTTGTGGCTTAATGACTTCTTTTTAAATTAACTCAAAATCGCTGTGGGAAGGCTGATTTGATACGCCTTTCCTGCTTGAAAATAAAAAGTTAGAAAAGTAAATAAATCTAAAACATCTAAAGTTTTGTACCACATGGTTGCACACTGGCCACAGAATATGCACAATAACCAGGAGACAGCTCTGGATACTGGCTTGCAAGCAACAGAATATACATGAAGATATGCTATGAAATTTGGGTCACTGGAACTACTAAAGGTGCAGCCACAATACTCGGTGACACTCCCTGGGAATGGCTCTGCTTATTTAAAAAGCTGTAGTATCTTCTTAGCAGAAAAATCTCCAGGGTATCTCTGGCTGCAGTTGTACTTTTGCCAACCAGCTGGAATTAGTACTAAGCCCATTTCCTGTGTGCTGGCACTGTGGGATTCCCAGAGTACACCTACATGTTCAGAACCTGAAATTCAAATTCTCTATGTGCAGTTACCAGACCACTGTGCTGGCCTGATTCTTTGACTGTAAAAGCTCTGTGTTCTGGCTTGTGCTGAATATGCAAACTCAAAGACTGAGGCTTTAGGATGCTCATCTGAATGTTAATACTCAGATGACCTGGTTTCTCAGAGGTGCCAAGCATTCAAACCTCCTGCTGAACTCCAAAAGGCCAACCAGAGGTGGAAAGGAAATCAGCTGGAGAACATTTCCTTTTGGAGTTATTTTCATACTGCTTCCTATGGATACACTGGGGATTCATACAATATGCAAACCCACCGTTTTTGTTCACACCTAATTTAATCAGAAGCAACCTCCACCAACCAGCTGTGACACACCTGGCCACAGGGAAAGCCAAGACAGATTCTGACACAGGGATCAGAGCAAGGGCTATTACAAACAATTATTTATGTGATTGTACAAACCAAATGCCCCAGGTCCCTTCACTGTGCTAAACAAGGCAGAACAAACAGAGCAAACAGCACCTGCCTCAAAGATCTTACAGTCCCAATGTAGGGCAACACATGGGAGGAGGTAAAGAAGAAAACATCATGAGGAAATTTTTGAAGTAGATCAACAGCAGCTCCAAAGGCTGTGAGCAGATCTGCTAAAGGCAAGGCTTTCAAAATCCTGTTGGAAAATGGTGCCTGGAGCTAGGGGACAATTATGGCAGCAGAGTGCATATTTACATGTGGTAGGTGTAAACCTTGTGCAGCTCAGAGGCTTTAAAAAGCAAAACAAAAAATTTGGGCTCATTTCAGTCATATGAAGTGTTTTCACTCCTCTGCATCAGTCAGGGCTCTGTGTCTGCTTCAGCACAAGTCCTTTCTGAGTGCCCATCCTGCTGCTGTCAGGCACATTTTGGGAAGTTCACAGCATATGCCAGACAGTGCTTTTTCATCTTCAGAGAGCAACTGCCCCAAAAAACTCCAAAGAAGCTTTCCTCCAAGTTTAGCTGTGGAGGACAACCTAGATAACCTTTGAGCTAGCCTCCAGCAGAGCCTGTCTCTTGTTCCCAATCTGGCAGGAGAGCAGGAAGACTAATTCCCAGAAATCTGGAAACACCTCCCAGAAAATCTCATGTTATTTTTTCCTTATGTACCTCACAGACTGCAAAATTACTCAGATTTTCGAGAAGCATTTTATGGGTATTTGTACTGTAAAGATGAGTCATTATAAGATTTCCTATAGTATGACCACATAACTAGCAAAAAAAGATAAAAACGACCAAGCAGAGGCTTCTGTTTTCAATATGAAAGAAACAGCTCTGCTTTCATGTTCTCCTTTGTGAAATGCAAAAACAGATCAGTGCAGACAACAACAAAAGTAAGAGGAATCTCCTAAAACACTAACACCACAGGATTTAGCAATGCTTTTAGCATAGAAAACACAGTGCCTTGAATCTGAAATTTTCCTGAGATGCTGGAAAACAAGTCTTACACAGTGTACAACCTGTGCAATCCAGCTTTCCCTTCCCACAGACCTGCTCTTCCTCCCTCAGGAAACTACTGCACACCTCTGAAGTTCTCAATACAGAGCTGTTTCAGTAAGTTCCAGCTGTTGTGAAGAGCCTTGTTGCATCATATATAGATTTTTTTTTCCAGATTTGATAGATTTACTGAGCAGAGAAAGAAGTTCTCTTTCAGCAGGATGCTTCCTGCATGATTTACTAACAATCTGCAGCCTGATGTAAAATGAGAGACAGCAAAGCCCACAATGATGTCTCAAGAGACACTACACAGCAGCAGCCATGGAGTTCCTTTGCAGAATCCACCAGCACTGATGGATAACCACAACTTTTGTCAAAGTTGTACCTTTTCTTGAAGTAATTTGGAGGAAGCTGCATCACGATTTCCTTTGCCACCAGCAGTACTAAAATGAGACCATGGTAAAACGGCATTAAATGTTAAGGTATCTTCCAAGGCAAAATCTGGTTTCATAAAAATCTGAAACAGAAAAACAAAAGAAATAAATGTGCCTCACTCACCCCTGTATTTTTTGCCCCAGTTAAACCCATCTCCTGTCTCATTAAGCTAACACAGACCTGATTTGTTGATTTCAAAATCCAGACTTTCATTTATCCAGGCAAACAAACTCATTCCAGACCTTACAACCAATGTACTTTAAAAGCTTGTGTGATCTGACAAAGCCTTATCTTCTGAAAGTGGAAGTCACAGCTCCTAAATTACATATGTATTCAACCACTTGATGTTTAGATGACCTAAACACCCTGAGAGTGCAAACACAGGCAGCTCTGAAGTGCAGACAGGCCCTCTCAAGGATCTGAGCAAAGCTTCTTCACTAACAAGGGCATCCTGCTGCTGCTCTGCTCATTCCTGGGGTCACAGCTCCTACCAGGCTGATGATCCAGCCAGCTGTCAGGGTGCTGAGTGTTCCCTGGGAAGGAACAGAGCCTCAAGCTGACATCCTTTAGGCAGGATGTAGCAACCGTGCTTCCCACAGGAAGAGTCAGTAACGTGTAACACTAACCACGCCTCCTGGAGAAATATTAATCTAAAATTCTCTCTGATAACAGTATTTACACTTGACAAAACCTTCAGCTTACAGGCAGGCAGCAGAAGCCTCTTCCTTTTATTTATGAAGTGTCATTTTAAAAGGTTCAACATGGACTGCAGCATCACACCACACTCAAGCATTCTTGTTCCTTGGACTTTAAACACTGCAGTGACAGCTACTTGAGCTGCAGCCTACACGGCTGGCACAGAGCTGCTGACCCACATTAATACTCTGACTTCTCACTGTGCCTATAAAAAAATGATTCAGACTAAAATGGAATCTGGAGCTCTGTCTTTTGTCAACCTGACACAAAAACCCACATTGTGTATGCTCCATGCTTATATGCAAGAGAGCTCTGAGCAAGGATTCAAGTGTTAAACCTAATGCTGAGTTGTACACTAGGCAATTTTCAAGCTTTTCTCAAACTCTTCAGTTTTCCCTTCCTCCTAGACTGGCTAATTCTGCTCAGCTTTGAGGTCTTTAACTTCATTTATTTCAAGATGGAAAAAAAAAAAGGTATTTGTATTATGCTTTAAGAGAAAAATTGAGACCATGGAAACAAGGAAAAAAAAAAAGACAAAGCAAATCATCCTTAATCTTTAAATTCTGAGTGCTACAAATCCTCTTGACAATCAACCCAAGTCATCAGCAAGGACAAAATTTCTAAAAAGAACAGAATACATGCATATATCCAATGTGAGAAAGCCTTACAACAGCTCAGAGTGCACAGAAGCCATACCTTAGGTACTTGTTCCAGATCTGTCCTGGATTTATCTAAAATTAAACAAAACACAGGCAGTCATTCATGAGCAAACAATGAGAAACAATTCCCTGGAAACAAGTGAATCCTATGAGGAAGTTCTCAAGACAATGACGCCATACAGGCTTACAGACTGAAATGAAACTTTCTGACTGAACATGAGGAGAATCTTGATGATATGAGGACAATCAAGCATTGGAACAGGCTGCCCACAAGGGCTGGATACTTTGGAGATTTTGTGGATATATATTTGTAGGTATTTTCTGGATATTTCTATTCTTCTTTGAAAGCTTTGAATGGCCTGGCCTGACCTCACAGCTGAAGTGGCTTTGAGATGGCAGTTGCAGTAAAGGCCTTCTGAAGTCCCTGCCAACCTGAAATATTCTGATTCCTTGAAGTGCTCTTTTGTCCTTTGCAGTTCAGGTCTCATGCTCAGACTACTCAAAGGAGCTTGTACTTGGCTGCTTTGGCAGAGTCAGTGCTGGCCATACAAAGCAATCCACTTAGCACTTCACATTCATTAGTGCACTGGCAAGGGCCAGCACAAGGTCCTTCTAGTATCACCCCAGTTTTACTGCCTCAGACTGAAGCTGCACATATAATCACTTCTGCACAGCACTTGGAGTCTGGATGCACAAAGGCTGGCAAGAAGGATGGACAAGGGCTCAGGCCAGAGCCCCAAGCACTGAGCAGGCAGCACAGCAGCACTAATTCTCATGGAGTATGCTGACCTATCAACTGCAGAGGGTGAGAGAGTTGAGCTGGGAAAAGAGTTAATTCATTATAACCCAGCAGAACTTGAAGAAAAGGCAAATTCAGACTTTTGAGGTTCAGCCAAAATCCCCTGTCCCACCCTTTACTCATTACAAAGAGGGGGCACACTGGAGGACAAAAAAGTTGAGGAATTTAAAAGCAACAAGCCCATATCTCTGCTGGGCAGTCTGCTCAACCCTGACAAACATGGCAAGTGCTACCTCAGCATCAGCTCCCACACTGCTCTCTTTGGTTTTCATTTGTTTCTTACTTTATTTGTATCAAAGTACAAAAGGCAACCTTGGAATCATCCTGCTGTCCTCACCCTTTGGACAGACCAATTCTTACAGGAGTGAAAGGCCAAGTCTTGTGGGATGGAGTGAGAGGAAGACATGAAACAGTGCAGAATTTATAGAAAATCACAAGCTTCAGTTTACCAAATGATTCTTCTACTGGAAACTGTACAAGGAGCTCCCAGTTACTTTGGCGCCAGTAATTTTCTCTTTTTAAAAATACTCAGACTCTTTTAAAAAGGATTAAGTGAAGAGGCACTTTGATATTGCAGTATGCAGCACAGACTCATTCTGGAACAGCTATTCCAAAGTAACACCAATACAGAGAAACCCTGCAGAAGGGCTTCCTTTTGCATGGAAGAGGAAGAAAGTCAACTGAAACAACTTGATCAGAAGGAGCAAACTACTGAATCCTTTTTCCTGTATTACCTATAGACATTGATATAGATAAGACTTATCAAACAAGGTTTGATGAATGAAATAATTTATGCTAGTGTTTTCCAGAAAGTAAATTAAAATAAGTAATAAAAACTTTTGCCAAGTTATGAGTGTTTTTATTTTTTTTGCTTGTCTTTTTTTTAAATTTTATTCTGCCTCTTGCCTTCCTTTCTGTCTAGTTTCCTAGTAGTTGAACTGCTTCCTTGAAGTCCTGAAATTCAGCCTTCACATGCAGGCTTGAACTCCTCAGCACTAGGCAGACCTAGACACTCTGGAGTGAATTGTGTCAAGAGCCACAAAGATGATTAAGAAACAAGGAGAAGAGACTGTTTAGACTGGAAAAGCCATGGGGAGATCAATGTGGGAGATCAAGGACACAAAGCTCATTTTTCTCAGTGGTGCCCAGTGCCAGGACAGGAGGCAATGGGCAGGAACTGATACACAAAAGATTCCATTTGAACACAAGGAAGTATTTTTACTTCAAGGGTGGTTAAACACTGAAACAGGTTGCTCAGACAGATTGTGTAATTTCTGTCTGTGAGATTTACAACCCAACTGGCCATTGTCCTCCCACAGGTGGCCCTGGCTTGAGCAGATGGTCTAGACTAGATCATCCTGAGATGTCATTTCCCACCTCAGCCCTGAGGTGACTCTCATGGCAGAGATACAGGAATGGCACTGCAGTTTTCACTGAGAAGCCAACAGGTGATACAAATTTAATGCAACAGTTTCAATGGATTTTAAAATAAATAGCAATTAAAGAAAACACTGCCAGGGCCACAATGACCCACCAGGAATCCAAACATGCCAGGAAAAAGTTTAAAAGCAGGTATCACTAATGTTTTGACTTAAAAAATGTCAGCAGTGGTCATGAATACTTCTAAGCCTACCATGTCTGAGTTTCAATTATGGTTTCAAAGAAATCATCAGCTCTTATTGTACATGAAGATCTCAAGCAAGTAACAGAAACAATTAGTACATTATAGAAGCTGCTCATGTTATAACATACTGATACAAAAAGACACTTTTTAATTAGACTGAAGGAGGCTTTGACTGTACCGTGAGTGTGTAATAGTGTCCTGTCAAAGGTATCTTTAGGAGTACAAATATTCTTGCACCTTTCATGAACCTTCTCTCTCTGTAGAAGAGAAAATATAGTGAAGAATTATTCTGATGCTTTAAACCCAGATTTTTTTTTCATTTGAAGCAAAACATTCAGTGAAACACAACTAAATTATGCAAAATAATTCTGGCAAGTTCACAGTATTTTCTGCCTCTTATAAGCTCAGAAAAAGTTTGTCCAGGTGAAAGGTACCAAAAACTTCAACCTATAGTGGATGCATTGTTTTTTCCCTGTATCTTTACATCTCAAGAGAAAATGAACACAGAAGTTATTGAAGAGGTGTAATAACTCCTTTACATAATGACATATAATCACAGATCAATTGTAATTACATACACAAACACTTATTTGCTGACTAATCCAGGAATCACACTAACACACAAAAGAATCCCTTTTCATTGCTAAATCAAATTGGAGGAAAGCAGAAATTACTTGCACATATTACTAATGAGTACCTTGCTGAAACCACATATCTTGTTCCATCATGCTGAGCTTCAAATTTTGAACACCACCAGAGATTATAGTGGTGAGAAATGTTTCTAAAGAACACCAATGTTAACTAGATTTCTGCCAGAAGCTACATCACAGCTCAGTTCCAAAATCTTCTTTCATTTAGCAGTCACTGCATGAAGTACTAACTTTAAAAGATGAAACCTTAAAACATTTTAAATGATGAATATGTGAGTTAAAGGCAATAGTTCAGTCGTGGTTCAATTATAGACAATTCCCTTCTACAATCTTTATCTATAATTACACAAGTAACACTTCCTGCAGCTAATTCTGAACCAGCCAAAAAAAAAACAAAAAAAAACCCAAAAAACAAAAAAAGGAAGCTACAAACCAAGGAAGCAGAAAACAGCAGGAGACTTCTACAAGTTCTTTCAGTTAAAAAAAAAAAAAGAATACTACATACTTACTGACACTTGTATTTTTAAGAGATTGTAGAAGTCTCCTACTGGTCCTGGTGTCCTTAGATGTAGCTTACACTTCCCTGTTACAAAACAAATCATCAAGATAATAGGCCTCTTTATAGTTTAAGAAGTTCATGCATAAATGTTTCAATGTTTAGACTGAAGTCTCCTAAAAAATATCTCCAACCCTTGCAGCATGTTGTAATTTGACCCAAAGGTCTGAGAATGCTATGTTGCATTGTAGAGCCTAATCCTTAAACAATCCTTACAGGAAAAAAGGATTAACAACCAGAAAGAATAAATATGAACTGCAAGCCCTGGTGCAGAGCTCAGTACTCAGAAACAGAAGTCAAAAATAACATGAAATTGCCTCAGGACAATTCAGAGAGCATTTTCCACACGATGGGTTCTGAGATTATAAAACCAGAAATGTCTGACGAAGACCCAACCAACACTGAAAAAGCAAATTAATTATCAGCTAACTGTACAATGGGTTACCAGCCGGGATAATTTAATTAGAAGAAGGATCTCTTTCTGCTCCCTAGGACTATGTGCACCTAATTGGGGCTTCTTACCGGAGTGATTTCCTGTTGGTATGATGCAAAATGTTCCTTGGTGATCTGTGGGAGGTAGAATGAAGGCGTGACTTCAGTGTCCACAAAGTCCACTCCCCATGTTTTTGTAAAGAAATCAGATTCCCTTTTTGCTAACCTAGGATCATTTAGTGCTGCTGGGAGATTGACTTTGGAATGATAAATAGTCCATCTTTGCTGATCCACAACTAGAGATGGGCTGTCACATAAGTTATTGGGATTGCCTGCAGCACAAAAGACAAGACAGTTTGTTAGGGTGAGGAACAAAGCTGTAGCTTTTGCTAAAATGTGGTTCTTAAGCAAATCATATTTTACCAATTACATACTACATTAGAATTATCTATGCAAATAACAGATAATATTCTCCTTTTGCAACACTCCACCTTGCATTTCCTCTATGAGATCAACCAACTCAAGTTTTGAATATTGACACTCATTAAATAGATTTAGTTCAACATTAGCTTCTACTGAAGAGAAAAATATTCTAACCACAAACATTTTTCCAATAAGCTGATCTTGATCAGAATGACAGCTGCAATTCATTAACACTCTATGTCATAATTCCTAAGCTCCCATCCCACCTACTCCTTTGCATAAACTAAGCTTAAGTGCAACACACCAGCTGGAATTGTGACCAGAATCTGGTTTAACAACATCACCAGAGACTCAGTACTACAGACAGGTCACTTGATTCCTCCTGCAGAAGGGCTGGGATGTGTCCCAGAAGGAATGCAGCCAGGCTCCCAGCACACTGGACACGTCTGCTACAGGCTCTGTCAGATTGCACACTCTTCTTACATGGAGTATGGATCAGAGCTGTAATGTGGAATCATGCAAGCCAAGTCCCACCTATAACGGGGAGGGGGTTAAGCTGCAAACAGTCTCCCCAATTGCTCCAAAGTGACACCGGGTGATATAAAAAAGAATCACAGCTGTTGGAACCCTGAGAATTTCAGGCATTCTGTGCTGACAGGCACTGACCCCCAAGCAAACACTGCATTTGACCTGAGGCCATGGAAAAGGCTTCCAAAATTGAGTGACAGCACTGGGATTATGGGGGTGTAGTTTGAATAGAAGTGTGTGATATCACAGGGTGGAAAACTTAAGAGTTTAAGGCTTTAGAATAGAGTAATATATATAAAGCAAGATGGAGGATTTAGGGCAGAGGCTAAGACCCTCTTTTTCACCTTCTTCTTCATGGATCTGGGTGGTATTTTGTAATTGAGTAGAAAAATCCTCATTGTGGGCCACGGGTGGTTGGTTATTGGGTTAAAAGTAAAAATAATTTAGGTGTCATTTCATAATTGGACAGTTTATCCTTAAAAGGCCTCGCAGAGAGAGAGATAGGGGCCATTTTTAGTTTGTTAGCTAGAAGTGCTGTAGAACTCACAGTTTGTTAGACTGTAACATAGATAAGAATTAATAAACATCTGAGTCCGAACACAAAGTACTGTCTCGAGCATTTAATCCTGACTTTGGCAAAAAGAAGTTAAAATGTGACACACAACATGCCTGGAAATAAGACTGTGGCTTAGTACACTACACCCAGAATCAATATTTCTATACAAGAACTATTGCCTGGCAATGGCTCAGCAGATGGAGGTGCTTTCCCCCAGCATTACCTGTGGGCTCCTTGGGACACACGTCCGGCAGGGACTGCACAGGGCGAAAGCGTTTCGTGGCATCCACTTCTTTTTTAAAGAAAGCATCACTGCTGTTTGACTGAGGCACTGGTGAAGAACTGTGGCTTGATGCCATTGCATAAAATCACCACTTGATAAAAGCTAAATAGGAAACAATAGACATGGAGGCTTTAATAAAGCTCTGGGGAAACACTGCATCAAAACAATGACATTCCAGTATTGTTTTTAACTGCAATACTTCAACTGGCACATCTCAACAAGAGGAGAAAGTTTCTTTTAAACACAAAAATAAAAGGCAGAATGTAACTTCACAGTCTGTTCCTCACACACCTGTAGGTTTGGAGGATAGCCTGTTCTTGTGCACAGCACCAACAAAATGCTACACTAAGAAAAAAAAACCCAAACAAGTCTTTCCAAGTCTTTCAGGCACTTCTTCCTTTCTTGCCATAACTACTGCAGCCACAGTGCACACACTCACAATAATAGAATTTCCTCTCAAATATCAGGAAACCTTGTACTTGAATCAGGAAAACTGACAGTTCAACTTTTATGGCTGCCTGGTAAAGTACAATTTATTCCAGCACAATGTATTTGCATAGAGAAGACAATTAAAACATAGATCAAAAAGCTCCAGAGCAAGCAAAGTTCCACTGATTTTCAGTTCAATTTTAAGATCCCAATTTGAAAATAAACAGCCTTAGAAATTTTACACTAGGGTTGAGCTTAATGAGTTCTTTCCATCTGTAAACAAAACTGCATTTCCATCAAAGTATCAGGCATTAGTACACTGCACAACTATTACAGGTTTCAGAGTTTATTAAAACTGCAGAGCACAAGGAGTGCCTGTTCAAAGGCACCCATCTGGATCCCTGCCTTTAAGGAGAAATTAAACACATCTAGCAAGGTCTTAGCATTTAACTACTAACCCTTAATGGACACTTAAATTACTCACTACCCTGTGAAGGAGCACAAGAAGATTAAAGGCCAATTTTATCTTCAAGTGCTAAAGCAGGCACCAAGGGATGGCTGTATCTCACCGTGTCGGCTTCCAGCAGCATCACACATATTACAAATCTCATTTGGAAAAGAAAAAGAAAAGCTTCTACTTTCTAATTGAGGTTGAAAGTGTCCTACAAAACAATTCTAAAAGAGTTGTTCAGCTATAACAGAGCATCCCAGTGAAGAGGCCCAAAGTAAGAAAAACTGACTGGCAGACAGAGAATGGGAACAGTCAGAAGGAGTCAGACAGAAAACCTTTCCAGACATCTGACAGATCTTCCCTAATTACCATAAAGCATTAATCTCTCTCCCCCAAAAGCCCCACAAAACCCTTTTTCTCTACTACTTTTATTGCATTTTCATAATCTAATGTTCTTCCCTTGATACTTCCAAAGTAACTTCTTCATTGAGTTCCCTTCAAATGTTTTGGGGTGGTTTGGTGAAAAATCTAGTACATGATGACAAAACACTTATCATTTTAACGTTCTTAAAAAACACATCCAGTGCTATGTTGCCGTGACCAAGTCTCCTAAAGGCATACAGTAAATTTATCTGCACTTGGAACTGCTTCAAAGTGCTGCATTTGCAGTTTTTCTCCTGAAAAAACCTTTGTAATATGAGTCTGCTCTAGTCAGATGTATGAGCAACTAGGGCAATTTGTAGAAAGCACTGAAATCCTGTAACTCTTTCAAGCCTTTAATTCAGCCCTTCTCCTTTCCCCACAATGAAGTACCATCTAAAAGAATTGTCTAGGATATTGAATTGTCTCAACTACCTAAATGTGAGTGCAGAAAATGTTATCTGTGTGATGCTAGTCAAAGATTTAAAACAAATTCAAAAGACAATTTAAGACTGAAAAGTAGCTCAACACCTCAGCATTTCAAAAACAAGCTCTACCTACTCTTGCACAGATATTTTCATTACTTATCACCATAAAATATTCACTGACAAATCTTAAAATAGAATGAAAAGAGCACAATAAAATACCACTGCAAGCAGTAACCTTCATACTCTTGAGTGGATTTCAACAAGATATAAGGCTTCATAGGCAGAGGGCTTCTTAAGTGGCATGCAATCTGATGCTGTACTAAATTATTCATAGCTAGCAGTTATTCTAGTACCCTCATAAGTCAGGACCTTATGGATAATTAACCCCAATGAACAACCACACTTGCACAGGAAAAAACTCATCTCTGTACTGCCCAAAACCAGGCATTCCTCAAAATGAAGTCCTTGAATTGGCCAACAAAGTATAACTTCAGAAAGATAAAGAAAACTGGACAACAGTACCTGAATTAAATCCACATTACAAAGGAATATGTGCCAAGTCCATATAAAGGCAAAAATCCTGCCCTACTCATCTCTGTACATTAACCTTACCCACAACTGAAAAACTTTAATTTGTTCACCAGCAGAACAGCTGCTCCTTGTGCTCCACTACAAAACATTTTATAGCCAAAGGAATCTATAACTAGCCTAAAATCAACATTTTAAAATATGCAATAATATACAAATTTGGTGATTTAAACATGCCAAAAAAAAATTAAATTCAGTGTTAACATGCAACAAAACTTCTGCAGAGTATTTTAACTCATTCAATTTTCCATGCAAGTGAAAGGCAGGTAAATGCAGTTAACTGCACTAACTGTGCAGAATGACAGGCAGGTAAATGCAGTTAACTGCATTAACTGTGCAGAGTGAATTATGAAATGGTGAGTCCCCTGAGTCTCTTACTTAGAAGAACATATGGCTGTAGTAAGAATATGAGACTGTGTAACTTCATTATACATCAGTGTTTAAATTATATACAATTAAAATGGGTTAGATCAACTGTGTTCTCTCCAGTAATCACCATAATTTACTCACATTTTGTCTAGCAATGTGTATTAAACTAATGCAATTAAAAAAAATGTTTAGAGGTTAGACACAAGAGTAGTGATGGAACCTGGAGCTCAGGGTTATGGCTCTATTTGCAGCATGCCTTCAATATATTACACTTATTTTGTACACACTGTATTAATTTCCTTATTTTAAAAGATCATATTAAATAATTTAGTCACTGTAATGACTTAATACTGCTGAAGTTAAACCAAATCAGCCATGGCAACAATGAAAATAGCTTTGATGATCTGAATTGACAGTATTCCTACAGTCTGAGCTCCCCAAGAGTTGTATTCCAACTTACAGCCTCCTCTTTAAACACACTCTTGTTCAGCAACGTGCTCAGCAAGTACAATATGCCACAGCTGTACAACACAGCGTGGAACAAAACAGTGAGGTGATGAGAGTAAGAGCCACACACTTGGGTACTGCAGAGTCAGCAAAGCAGCAGATCTGTGAGCTGGCAGTGCATTAATCACATGAGGTTATTTCTGAGATGACTACGCCGTGACTCGAGTTTCGCACCCGAGGTTTCAGCTGTTGGAAGAGAGCACAACAAACAACAAAGCCTATTGCTCACAAGTAATTGCACAGGGTGGTTGTGACTCTGGAGAACGTGCTTGTTTTCCTAAGTATCAGGACTTGTACAGAAGTTCCTCAGAAACTGCCTTCATGAGTGTAATTATTCATATGCTTTGTTTTTGCAGTATCATTCATAGAATCTGCTCTCCAAATTTCACTTCAGCTTCAAAAACAGTGACACCTAAGAAGAGACACTCAGCACTCCAGGGGGAGAGCCCCCAGGGTTCCAACTGAACATGCAACACTGAGCAAGCTTTCCTTCAAGTATTCCCCATTGCCCACAATGAGCCACCACCCTTGGACACCAGCAGGCACTTTTCAAAGGGTATGCTCTGCATCCCAAAGGTAAGGCAGAAGTTTCTCTGTGAACACAAATGGAATGCTCAAGTCCCTGCTGCTTGTCATGGCTTTGGCAACAACAGAATGAAATGAAAATATTTTGAGCACTCTTCTGGCTACCCAACATGCTTTGGAATGGAAAACTATCAGAAGCCACCCACAAGTCAAGCTAAAGCAAGACACTGCACCACTTCTAGAAGATACGATAAATACCAAAGATACTTACTGAAGAAAAGCATACCTGAAACACAACTAAAAGATAAAAATGCACAAAGAGACTCCTTCCAGGACCTCAATAGCTAATAAATGGCATGTTGGTACTGGCCTAATATATTTACTCTTTCTGTATTATTACACAGCTCTTTTTGCTAAATCAGGATTTCACCCTGTATCAGGGAAACCATGGTACGAGCAAAGTACACAGCACCTTTGTAGGACAGTGTGAGCCAGACTGCACTAGCACAAGCTTTCACTTTTTTTTTCAACCAGCTAATTCCTCAGGCTGAAATTTCCAGGCTTGTCCCTGCTGCCCTGAGACAGACATCCCTGTTGCAGCAGGGGAGCCAAGGTTAGCTTGGAGGAGGAACATTTAAGCAGTTTCAGAGACTGAGGTTAAAGCTGTGGGAGCTGTTCTGCTAAGCCAAGCCCTTTCTGAACACCAACTTCCACCCTGGGGTTTCAGAGGAGGAAGATGATGGCTGTCAGGAGAATGATGAGGCCAGAGTCAGAGGAGAGCTGTGACTTGTCCCCATGGCAAGCCACCTGCACTTGGAGCACACTCCAACACAAAACATCTTCACACAACTTAGAGAGGAGCCCGTATGAGCCTGGCCTTTCTGAGAGCCTAATAAATACAACTATACTTGTAATTCCAAACAAACACATATTTGAGTTCATTCTGCACACCCCAACAGCATCCCCAACCTCATGTTGTCACACTGAGGGTGTACCTTCTCTGCAAAGCCAGCATGACTGATGACCATCCATGTGGGATGAAATCAACCCAAGAAGGATGCAACATACGAAACATCTGCATTTCCCATCAGCCCTGCTTAGCCACACATGCTGTTATGCTCCAGCAGATGCTGTAATTCCTCAGACTGTGCTACTTTCCCAGCAAACTGCAGAATGGGGACTGTGGAAAAGCAAGAGCACTTGAACAGCCCAAAGAGTAATGCCACCACCCTCCCCTTAAATTGTCTCTTTCATAAAGCCATCTCAAAACACTCTCCACAAACAGGGAAACAGGCAAGAAAAAACAGTAGTGACTCCAAAGAAAGAACAGAACAGCTGCATCCCCACTGCAAAGCACCATGGGTAGCCTACATGGCCAGGATAAAACAACATCTGACTTTCATATTATTACATTTTGTACTGGTTTCTTTTGCCCTTCCCAGCTGTAGCCACACGAACAGCAGATTAAAAAAAAAAAAAAGCTTTAGCTGAGCTTCACTTCTTTAAACACAAGAATAAGATCCTCTGAAAAGAATTACCCCAAAATGTCCCATCACTGAATAATGTCTTGTTATTTAAAATAATAATCCACAAGTGTAAACATTTTGTTAAAAACTGGAAAGGAATTTATCTCCTTTTAGACAAACCATCTGGAAAGTAATATTTCACTTTCATTCAGGTACCAAATAAACAATTATATGAAACACTTGTGATGTACCCCCTGTAGCAAATGGACTTCCTCTCATCTGGAAACTCAACCTCCCAAGGCTGAACACGAATTTGAAATCAGAATGCAGATTCTGTGCTGGACAAACAGATCCACCTACAGCTATTTAGGTCATTATGCACCCAGTTCCTCCACACCAGAGGTGTCAGAATCATTCAGAAACAATCATCAAAGCAGTAAAAATATATGTCAGAAAAGGCCTTAAGGTTGGTTACCCACACTATCACACAAGGTGAGAGTGAAGTCCCTTTGTACCCTTTTTTCCAGGCATCAGCATTACAGTGTGCATTACCCCCTTGGAAAACTGAAATACGAGCATCTTACAGAGCTCCAGAGAGGTCCACAGAGCTGAATAAAGATCCAGGAGCCCCAGCAGGCATTCCTGCTACAGGTCTGTCAGAGGCAGAGACTGCAGAGCAGTGGCTTGTGGAGAAAAGGCAGAAGAACTGCACCAGCCCCAGCAAAAATCCTAACGTGACAAAAGGAGTCTGACAGATGCTCACAGCAATTTGCATCAACAGCACGAGTCCCTGTACAGCCTCTCCACTTGCCATCCTCAGCAGGGCTAGGCTCCACTTGTTCATCAGAAAACAACTTCCTAAAAATACCAATTTTCATGGGAATCGTGTCTTTCCGAAGCCTCACCCCAGTCCTGAACTGCACGTGGCTGTGAGGGAGCCAAATAAAAAATATTCCAGAGTTTGATGTCGTGCATGAAGCTGTGACCAGAGACTATCAAAAAGCATCAGGACATCAAGTCCTGACACAGGGTGCCAGCCCACTGTCACTGTGCAGGGCAGGAACTCTGCAAACAAGCCCATCCAAACTTGAACTTGGTGAGCATAACAGAGCGTGCCACCCATGTTTGCTGATAGTTCTTGTGGGATTAATACCTGCCCAGCAGAAGATCAAACAAAACTGATCACCCCTATTCACACCACTTCCTTTTCATCCCTCAAACAGGTTCCAATGACAAAAAGAATAAATAATTCCATGGCATAAAACCCAGTATGGTCATGCTACACCCAGAATGCCAAAAACCAAAAGGTCTTACACTGCTGCTTACAGAGACTGCATAAAAATTATGGAAACTCTCTAACATATTGCAAAGTGCCAGATATGCTACTCCAGTTCTAATAATCTAGCCCTAACACACACCCACACACATCCAAAATGGCCCTTTTTTTAAAAATTTAAGAACCAGACTGATAAAGCTGGCATATTTAAACTGTTAGGTATGAGTACTTTGGAACATCTGATCAGCATGTGAACCTGTCAGTTTTGAGTACGAGATAAACACATTAACAATTCTTTACCTTCTGCAGAGAATATTCAGGTGTTTTTTTTTAAATCAAGTACCTAGGTGAAATGGGTGCAAAAAGCTAAAAACAGGAAGACAAATCCTAGATTTGCTGGTAAATATGATTTGGACTCACTCATACGAGGCCCCAGAAATATCTATGTAGAACATCCACACTCATGCTCACCTGCTCACTCCCTCTGTTCCATTCATAAAACAAGACAAGAAATAAACAAAGGGTGAAGAGAAAAAAAAAGAAAACCAGAAGAAAATGGTTGGTCTCTCAACTGGAAGGATAATATGAGGTTCATGGGCCTTCTCTGTTCTTCATACTCACAGCTCCTCATTTTCTCCAAACTCTGGAGAAGGAAAGCAGAAGTGGCTTCCTCACAGAGTTGCTGCCTCAAAAGAAGAAGCAATACCTACTTGATCCTGATTCCATTTCCCAACCTCTTCCTGCTCCAACTGCCAAAGAGAAGCCTGCAGTCTGCTTTTTCCACTCATTTCTAGTGGCTCCTGACATTTTCCAGGCAAACAATATCTTCATTCAAGGCTGGAAATGTGCATCTCCTCCTCCCATGAAGTCTGTGCTTGTCAACAAGGCAAGATTCCTGCACACATGCCAGACTCCCACTACAGGGAAAGATGGCTCTGAAGACAGAGGGACACTTGGGACAGATCCTGTTACTGGCAAATGGAGTGGGAGAGGTAGAGATGCTTCTCCTTGTGCAACCTTCTGGCCTCATTGCTGAGGCTGCCCAGTGACTTTTACAGTGATCTCCTGTCAATCAGTCCACTTCAGGCACTGTTCTCCTACCCAACAGACACACCAACCTAATGCCCAAAGGATTTCAAGACCTTCTGTCTGCCCTACAGCGTGTCCAAGAGTCACACTGACTCTCAGGTCACAATGGTAATTACTGCAGCCACTACAAGAACGAATGTACTGCAGCAGGGTTTTTCAGTAAGAGAGCAATTTCTCGCAGGGTTGCACAGCAACAGCTGCACAAGTCCATAGGACTTCTCATTCAGGACTTCATCAGTACAGGTAACACAGTAAAGTCAATACACCACCCATGCTAGAAACTCAAAAAACCCAAATACACGCGAACCTGTAGCCCAGTAATTACTTGGATCCACTTTAAAATAGGCATTCTATACTTTTTTACTCTGAACTGTGATAACTCTATGTCCTGTAACAAAAATCCTAAGTATTGAAAGAATATAAGCAAAACCAAGAAAAAGGGACTCAGCAACGTACTAATGGGACAGTGAGAGGGGGAAAGTTTCGGTTGGGATTGCAGAAGGTTGGTATTTTACAACTCCGTATGTGTATTTCTCTCAACACCGCATACCGTCTTTGAAATATTACAGCAAAGAAACGCAAGAAATTAATCTGCCCATCACACAATTTCAGGATCATCTACAAACCCAGGAACCACCGCATTCCTACACGGCTTATGGAACCAACAAGCCCTTCGGCGCTCCACATCCCAGCCCATCCTGGCTGCCATGCGCCAGAGGAAAACACTATAAATACTTGCTCCCAACGTTGGCTCCCGAGCCGGCCATACCTTATGGAGAACAGGCCAGGAGTATCTCCCGGAGGCCGTCGTCATATCTCTCCCCGTGGCATCGTCGGGAATGCTGCCGGGGACCTGCGGGACGGTGACCGCATGAGGGAGGCCCGGCCTCACGCCGACACCTCCGCACCCTCCCCGCGCCTCCCGCCGCCCACCGGCGGGTTACCATGGAAATTCCGACCGGGGATCCGCAGGGAAGGAGGGAAAGCAGGCCGCGATCCCCCACCCCCCCCACCCCGCCGCCCACCTCCCCTCGCCTCCCGGCCCAGGCCGCCCACACACACAAAGGGCGCCCGGGGAAATTAAACTTTCCCGGCCTCTCCCCGGGGGGAGCCCCGGCGGCGGGCGGGCCCCCCGCGCTGTACCTGCGGCGCCGGGCGGGATGCGCGGCCTAGCGCGGCTCCTCCGCCGCGACACGTCGGTGCCCCCGCGCAGGGCGGCGCAGGAAGGGCCCGGGCGGCGGCGGGAGGAACCAGGCCCCGCCTCTGCCGCCGCCCGGGGGAGGAGCCGGGGCCGGAGCCGGAGCCGGGGCCCAGGCCGGCCGGACGGAAGCGGCCGCGCTGCCGCCCGCGGTGCCCACAGCCGGCATTTGGAGCCCTCGTCACCCATTCCCCTCACCCCGCGGGAGCTCCGCAGCCGCTTTGACTCAGATTTAGATTTTAGGCTCGATGGGCCCGCGGTGCCCTGCCGGCATTTGGAGCCCTCGTCACCGATTTCCCCCAGCCTGCGGGTGTTCCGCAGCCGCTTTGACTCAGATTTAGATTTTAGGCTCGATGGGCCCGCGGTGCCCACAGCCGGCATTTGGAGCCCTCGTCACCCATTCCCCCCACCCCGCGGAGGCTCCGCGGTTTGACTCATATTTATATTTTAGGCTGTAATTCTCAGTCGTGCCGCGGAAGCTGCTGAAATAGAGGGACGCGTTAGGTGCCAGTGGAGCAGTAGCAGGTTCATGCCTGATGGTGCCTTGAACGCGCCGAAATTCCCGGCCGTAGCCCTATTCCAGTCAACAAAACGCAGGGAAACTCTGATTAATTAACAGCAGCGCTCCCGGCTGTGTTTACTAACACAGGCATGTGGCTGTGTGAACGCAGAGTGTGGAAATCCATGGGTTACACGGGTTCACGCCTGGGCTTGCAGCTCACTAGTCGGTGTTTGTGTCTGGTGCTGGCCCCAGACAGGCTGGGCTGAAGGTGTTGTTCTGCTGCTTGGTGGTCAAGGTTGGCAGAGGTTTTGTTTGGTACAATTTGTTTTGCAGACTGAGCCAATAAACCCCAAGTGAAATCACCAAGATCAGGAGCTCCTTGTTGACTTCCTTGAGAGACGTGTCTGACCTGACCAGAGGTCACCCTTTAAAAATTTGAGTTTCAAGAGCAGAAAACGTGACACTACCAGAAAGAAAGACTAGTTTAATGTTACTATTACTTCATAACCGTGGGCTTCAGCATCAATGGCCATTCATTATACCTTTCACAGACATGCTTTAGAAAATAAAGATGCACCTTCTCATGCTTCAGATTCCATCCTTGGCTTTCTGGTGTTTATATTAGCACAGGTCAAACAGACTTCATTGGAAGCTAGAACAGCAAAAAACACAACTATGTTAAATATTAAATGCTTGTTAGGAAGCCAATGAGGATTTCCCTCCAGCAACCTGCAAATGTCACTCACAATATTTTCATAGCATATTTTCTCCTGCCTGGCAGAAATCTCTTTGTGCCTTACAGCTTCCTCTGTGCTCAGACACACTCCTCATGGGCAAAATGTGGCTTGGGGTTTTTCTGGGTTTTTTTCCCCTTGGGGATCACATTAGTTGGAGTCTGTCTGTCTCCTAATCCCTAAAACATGACACAGCAGCAATAAAGTGAGCAAAGAGATCATGAGCATAAGGTAAAACTGATTGCTGTGTATTGATCCAGACTGCAGAAGGACTGAGTTTGCAGAATTTAGTCATGTGGATCAAAGTAAGGAAATGGAGAGGCTGTAGGAGGGAGGTGGTGTTAGCCCTGTCCTCCATGGGGGATTCTCCTTCATGTTTCTTGCTGTTGACCCAAACAAAAGTCCTTGGCTGTGTGGGTTGAGCATGGCATTCCTGCCTCAGCATTGCTGCCAGCTGGCTGGGAGTGTCTCCGTGGCTCCTGCACCACTCACAAGAGAGTTGGAAAGTTTGGATTTGCCCAAACGGAGTTCACAGTTTGCTTTCAGTAGTCTGACCTTCTGGAATTGGAGCTGAGAGTATCTACATAACCACTTTCCACTAGCAGAGAGACAGATGGGAGGGGATGGGAAGAGAGTGGAAGGCAAAAGGAAAGGGAATCCCCAGCAGAGAAGCAGCTGTAGGTGATTATTAACTGCAGACTCTGGTTTTGAGGGGAAAGCCCTTCCTACAGGCTTAGTGGTAAACCAATTTTCCACTCTCTAGCCCTATGGGTCAGCCTGAGGCTGAAGGTGAGTCCTGCAGCATGGATACAATTTTCCACGCCTCCCTTGTATGAATCATGGGTTGATCCACTCACTGCTGAAATGTGTCCAGTCCTGGTCAGCAAACTGAGCCAGAGCCAAGGGCGGCTGTGCAGGACTGACCTCAGAGCACAGCTGCTGAGGTTCACAACACTGTTCTTGCAGCATCTCCAGTGAGTCAGGGAGCTATCCTGCTGGATTCATCTCAGTCAGAGCAGCCTTTAAAAGGAATTTTGCATCAGTTGCTTGGCATGAAATGACCTTTACGTAGAGCTGGCTTACCCCTCAGCTGACATTTGCCCAGGAAGCCCCGATCTAGCTGAAAACCTCGGGTCTGTGTTTCTCTTGCAGCAGAGAGGGACTTTCAAAGCCAGTGATTAATTGTGTCAGAGATGCAGGGGAAAGCCATACCCTCAAAGTGACATTTGAGCCACGGACCCTCCCATGACCTTTAATGTTTTCCAGTTGCAATGAAAAGAATCTTGTTATCTGCTCGCGCAAGGAAAGTATCAAACTGATTTTCTACCTTATGCTTCATTGACATTATCTCCCAGCTAAATGTTGTTACTGTTCTGCTGCATTTTGTATTCAAAGCAAAGTCTTCTGTTCCCCTTGGGGAAAAATAAACTAGAGCTGCATCATCTTTGTGGATCAGAAGGAAAGGATGACAGCCATGGGGTTGCCTCCTGCTGCTTGCTTTTCTGACTGTCACCTTTCTGCTAAACCCCATGGTGGCAGTGACAACACCAGTCCAGCCTGAAAAACCTCCTCTCCCCCAGACCGTAGGAGACTCAGTGTGTGGTTTCTGGAGACTTTGAGAAGAAAGGCTGGTTTAAAGCATAGCAAAGCTCCCTGAGGCATGTGGGCTTGTGACCTGTGGCGTGGGCAGCCCAAACGCGCTCTGTGGGTAAGGACAGCCATCGCTTCACCAGCAGAGCTGGTGAGGTGAGGAAATTCTGAGTCAGTCAGCCATAGTTCACTTGATCTGTTGTCAGTCTGCCTCCTTATGTACAGGTTATGTCCATAAAGTCTGCTCTTATGGGAGCAGTTCAGTTATCTGTGCTTCCTACTGATTGCCAAGGGCCACGTCAGCTCTGCAGGGCAGTGTGACTCAGCCCAACAAACACCCTTACCCTGGGCACACAGGACATAGTCCCACAAAGGCTCTCCCAGGGAAAATCTCCAAGCCCAAGTAGCTTTAGCCAGGAAAATCTTTCTGCTGCTGCTTTTTCATCTCTGTGAGTTAAACTGGCATTCTTACAAAACAACAGAAATATGACAGGGTTTTTTCCTACGCTCCCGCCAGCTCAGGAGCCTTCCGTGGAGTCTTCCTGGAAAAGAATTGGGAAACAGTGAGTTTTGTGCTGTAGAAAATAAACAGTAAAAAGAACAAAGTAGCTCAATGTTTTCTCAGATACAAGAGACATTAAGAAAATAAGAAAATCACTACTGCTGAGTGGCAGAACCAGCAGCCAGCTATTGTAAAAGCTGGGTCATCTCTAGGAACACCTGGCCTCCTTTCTTGAGATGTCACAGTGTTTTAGAAGGTCCTTGCTTACAGGTTCCTGGTACCACTAGCTTTCAGTTTTCCACAGAAAACCTTTGCTCAACTTGTAAAAAAAATGAAGAAGGTACTGCAATCCATAGGGAATGTGAGGGAAAATAGTGATTAAATGTAATTAGAGGGGCAGGTCCCCCAGGAACCCTGAGTGTAGTGGGTAATCTTGTCTCTAAAAGAGCAGCATTAAACAATGATAGGAACAACCAAACTTCGAGGAAAAGCTCTCCTTGGAGGAAGCAAGGCATATAAAAGAAATATGTAAAATAATGAACACTGCAGAGAAGGCAGATGGAGACTTTCTGCTCTTCTTGTCTCAAGTGATGTGAAGGGATATTAAGACTGAATATTTCATGCCAGTAGCAGAGAACATATTTCCAGGACTTGTTTAAGTGGAGCGTGGTGCTCAGTGCCACAAGAAACCTTTCAAGACAGCTCAGGAACATGCAGAACGGGATGGCACTTTTATAGGGCGTTACTGGCTCTCAAAATTAACACAGATGAAAATTTTGAAGATTATTTTTATCATGTCAACCAAATGCTAAATGGTAGAACTCACATTCAGACCTTTCTGAAGACATGAATGGCCCACCCCAAGGGCCACCACCTCCCATGGTGACCTATTAGGATAGTTTCTTAATAGACTCCATCAAGACACTGTCCTAAGGACAACCCATAAAACTGGGATGCCAGGTCTCTCCTGTTGCTCCTGAATGCCCTGGCATGTATTCCTCCAAGTCTCCAAGGGTAGCAGAGCTCCTTCTGGCTCCAAGCCATTCCTCAGCACCTTAGACATGCCACAGATGTGGCTGCATTTCACAGGATTCACACAGTGAAGAGGCTGAGTAAAATTAAAAGCTTTCTTCTGTATCTGGAGTGAGCCCATTTCATCAGATAGCAGTTTATTCTGATGGAGTACATTAATACCTGAGTCATCAGCAGGGGCTCTGGCTTTCTTTATGTCAGCTTTCCAGGCTAGATTTGTTATGTGCACAGCTCCCTTTGAATCCAGCCACGGCCACTCCAACATTACAAAAGGAGGGATTCTAGTGGGATGCTTTCAGGGAAGTGTAATGGGAAACACTGTGGTCCAAGCAGCACCTCAGGCAAGCGGAAAACTCTTGTTTCTGAGATTACTTGTGAGTCAAAACATGCAGTTTCAAAGCAAGTGATGGTTGGGAAAAAAAAAAGAAAAAAGTACAGAAAAAGTGGACCAAGTTTGTGCTGAGGGAGCAGGGCTGGCATCTTAGTGACTTTTAAAGAGAAGAATTTGATTCTAGATACCACGGGGTTCAGTACAGGTTTTACTTTAAAGATCAGAGATAAAGGCCCTGGGCTGTAGATGTTTTCAGACTTTGCTCTGCTCTAGGTTGCAAGACCTGTGGGTAGAGGGTACAGCCGAGTTCACTCGTAGCTAGTACAGGTATCACACACATTCTGCTGAGAGGAAAACCACACAGCTTTCTGCACTTTAAAACCCTGTGACTGAGAGGCTGTGGAATGATGTGGGTGCCTAGATTAAATTGAGGAAGCAGCTTTCTGAATGGTGCCTCAGTTCTGTCTTTGACCTTGACTGGAAATCCCAGGGATTAAAGCAGCTGGGACCACAGGGAAAATTTTTTTTTCATCTAAGGGCATGCCAGGTAAGAGCCATTATTAGGAGAGGGATTGGTGTGAAAAGCACAGGTCTTTAAGTGCACATTTTTTCTTTGCTTGTTTTACTTTGCTTTGTTTTACTTTGCTCCTACCCTCAACTAAGCTCATCTCAGCTTCAATGCGACTGCTGGGATTTAAGTCAAATGTATTTCCAGCAACTGCTTTGCATTACAGCAGATGGCAGCCTTTCCCCAGACTTCCAGAAACGAGGAGTACCTGGATTTCAGACAATCGTGTCTGTTCTTGTCCCCTGGTGGCTGCTAGCGGCCAGCAGAAGCCTTTGAAGGAACCCAGCAACTGATTCAATGCAGCTAGAGACAGAAACAACACTGAAATCTCCTCCTTGCGTTTGGAGAGCTTGGCTTCTCATCAGAGGGCAATCAGCTCTTGCACCACCTCTTTATTCATCTAGGATGATGTTCCCCTTCCAGCTTATATCAGAGTTCAACACTGAAGCAATTAAAAATCCACACTAATTCGTTTCTTCACCTTGACAACAATACATAACAAAACACATCCCACTTGGTGGGGAGTATGTCAAAATCAAAGTGACATTTCTCAGTGCATGACATGCTGTATTAAAAAGCACCTCTGTTAAGAGACCTACGCAGCTGGCTGAATAAACTGTGGTGTGGGTGAGGCCTCAAATTACTTCATCTGCTGGTGACTTTTCAAAAGAGACTCAGATATGCTCTCTGGATTCACCCAGCCCTGAAAAGTAAGGAGAAAAGCGATCAGCACTTTTCTGTCCTGCCCCTTTTTGTTCCAGAAGAGGAATGCTTACTGGGATGGGGGTTTTTGAGATCACCATAGCCAAACTCTTTCTAATATCTCCTGGATTCTTGGAAGCATTTCTTATTGCCACATAGCAACTCCCTTGTCCAAACTGTGTTTTTATACCTACCTGACTGGGATTAGCCAGGCCTAGGGGTCAGTTTCACAAGCACAAGAAAGATGCAAAGGTATCTTCTGGGAGGTTGCTCCTGATGGAAACACAAAAGAGCACAGATTTACTTCTACATAGGCTCTGCTTTCAATTTCTACTTTTTATCCTGCTTCTGTTCTCACAGAACATGTTAATGGCATCCAGATGCTTATTAACACGCTTCATAGTAAGAACCAGAGACAGGAAATACAGGCCAGATGAGGAAGAGAAGAGCTTAAAAAACGGCTAAGAGAGATGAGAGGAATCCAGACTCAGCAGGGCCAAGTAAAATTTACTCTGTAACCTTCAAGAAAGGAATCAAATCGCTGTCAAATGAATGACCCCATAAACTCCAGGGAACCAAAGAAGTCCCACAGGACCAGAGAACCTATTAGCAATATTTAGGGGGGCATCCAAATACAGCATTAATTAATCTTAAACACCCACACAAGGCTAAAAGCAACGGCTAGGGGCTTAAAAAAAAAAAAAACAACAAACCATCAGGCTGTGTCTAATCAGCTCCATTCCTCTCTTTGATAAGGCAGCTGGCCTGGCAACTGGGAAAGGGAAGTCACGGATGTGCTGATTCTCTCTCCCCTTGAATCACGCTGGGTCACGCAGCCACCAAAGGAAACAGTGCAGGCAGCATTGCTGTGAGGTGAACAGGCAGTGGAGCTGTTTATGCCCGAGGTGTAACATCCATCACGTCCCCAGCTCTGTGTGTCCCATCAGCCACTGCCATGGGGACATCAGCTCCCAAAATCTGGCTGAAGAGCCAGGAGATTGGGTTTCTGTGGAGGTAATACTGTGTGGGATGGGAGAAACAGGGAGACAGAGTTAACTTCACACAGGAAATCACCCTCAGTGAGGAAATGACCCCAATTCCCCACGCTATACTCAAAGCATTGGAATTCAGGAGCATCTTTTCCTTACAGGACATGCGTACAACTCACCCCCAGTACAGCTTTTAATGAAAAAAACTACTTAAAATACTCTTCCACCAATGTCTACAGCCCACAGAGCCTGCTGCAGACTGCTGCTTCCAGCTGTCCCTCACAGGAGCCCTCTCATCCTTTGAAAGCTGCCCTCCTCTTTCCCAGCTCTGCAGAGAAATCTGGCTAACGAGGAATCTCGAGGCCATTCCACTGCCCTTCTCCCATCTTCTGGCTGCATTCATTATTAATAGCTCCTCATTAAATTTTAATAAAATGAATATCAGAGGTTTAGGGCTTCGTAGGCACCTTTCCTCCCCCTTTTTTTTTTTTCTTCCAGGTCTATTTGTTGGACAAATTCATTCAGTGTCACGCAGGGGAAGGTGCCAATCCATAGGTTTTGCTGGAAGTTGCCTTTTTGCCTTATTTCCAAACTCTGCAGAAGTGCCTGGAATACAAAAGCTTTTGCTTTGACTTGTTTCTTTAAGAAGGCAAACCCCAAACAGTAGGTAGATATTTGTTCCCAACTTGCTCTTCAGTTTACTTTAGCAGATAGAAGTTTATGAGTTCTACAGTTTTAAAGCAGATCTGAGGTTATGAGTTCTGTAACTGAACCATGGGCTAGGTTGCCTGGAGATGTGGTGGAGTCTCCATTACTGTAAATTTTGGAAGACTAAACATGTTAAACACTTGGAAAAAGTATTTGGGTAGAACTGACCCTCCAGATACACTCATCTTTTTGAGTATCAAGAGCAAAGGTGGGTTAAATATGCCCCACAGCTGCTCTTCTCTTCCTTTGCTGGGCCCTGGGGAAGCCAAACTTGGACACAGCACTTTTATCCTTCTATTCTGTGAATGAGCCCCTAAATTACAGCCTGAAAGATTGTTCAGGTCCAGAACATCCTAAGCCTCATGTATGATACTATTCAGTGTATTTTTTGCTGCAGAAGCATAAACAGAGGCTGGATTTATTAACCATTAGTCTATGAAGTTAAAAGTGTAACAACATGCAGACACACATGGGCTGTAAATATACTTATGTTGTTATGAGGAACTAATCCCAGGCCTCTACAGTATGAAAAACACTCCCCTGTATAAATAATGTGTATTTGGCAATATTGGTGTAGGGCCAGAGGGGATGGGTTGTTGTTTGGGGTGTTTTCCTTTAGGGCTGGCACAGGCTCCAGGCAAACCCCACTTTTAGGGAGGCACTTAGACTGTTCCAGTGACAGCTTTCCCTGGCAGGCAGCAACCAGGAGCTGCCAAGGCCTTTGCCATGAGCATGATTCATCATTGCCCAAAGGTGCTTGAACACACCTTCTGCTGCTCCTGCTCCAGAACAGGTGGAGTGAGATTTCCAAGTGATAACAGTGGCAAAAAACGCTGAGTAACACTGAAAGCCCCTGGAGCGCTGGTGGAGCCGACGTCATTGGCACTGCTGATCCTGCCTGCTCAGGAAAGCTGCTCTGGATCCACTTTCAACGTGAAAAAGTGAAAAAGCTTTAAACATCCATGCCCTGGGTGGTTTTATGGCGTTTAAAGGCCTGCTGATTGCTTTAGCTCCCCTTCAAAAGTGAAGAAAACTACTTTGACAGCTTTGCTGTGTCCAGGTGGCCACTGTGACCACAGGCTGTGGGAAAGCCCAGATCCCTGTCACCCATCTCAGGCAAGGTTTATCCTCCAGCAATGGTCACAGGTGACACCACAACTTCATCCTGACCCATGGACATGTCCCCATTGCAGAGCAGCACTCCAGGGAAAGGCAAGGTAGGCAGGAGAGACCATGACCTCTCAATCCATGGCATCCTTTCAGCCCCTTTGAGTGCACAACTCCGAGGGCTGTGCAGGCAAAACCAGAATGGGCACACCTGCACCACAGTCCCGTGGAGAATTTGGAAACTGCCAGCCCCTCTGCCAATGGGAAGCACAGGACAGAAGGGAAAGGGGCCAATTAAAAAGCCAGGCTGCCTCTGTGTTGCTCAGGGCAAACTGAACAGATGATGGCATCGCTGGAAGCTGCATTTGCTTTTAATTGTCCTCATTCCACTGAATAACTAATTCTCTCCTCCTCCCACACAACAGAAAAAAAAAAAAAAAGCAAGCATGGGATTTTTGGAAAGGATGAGTTGACTCAATTCTTTTCATCAAGCACATGACAGCAAGCTGCAGTTTTTAGCTTTGCATCCAGGCAAGTTTAGAATATCGCTGCATGCATTTGTTTTGTTTCAAATCTTCTGGGAGCAGCTAAAAATATTATTTTGGAGAGATGTAGATATGGAAGCACTGAAGGCTTCGTGCTCATCCAGCTCCTAAATTGCAGCCAACCAAAGGGAATGACAGGGGTAGATCCTCAGTGTAAGATGGTTATATTAAAAAGTTATTTTACAGAGAGCTGGGAAGTGGGAGGTACTTGGAATCCGAGCATGATCCAGGGAAAGAAGTAGATCCCTTCAGCTCAGGCTTTACACAAGACTCAACTTTTGTGAGCTGTTTTCCAAGAGCCCAGGAAAGCCATTGCTCTTCCCTCATCCTTGACCATCTTCTTTTCCAGCATTTTCCAGGACAGACTGAAGGGAAGCCCTACCTAGGTTGAAAACCAGATGACCAAAACACCCTCAAAATATATTTTGCAGGTCTGGGTCCAGCCAACATGGTACAATGCATTAAAAGTCACATATTTTAACAGAATCACTTAAGGAAAGGCATAATCACAACAGCAAGCACAATTGAGAAACTTTCAGATTAAACATTTGCAGAGAAAAGTGAATTTAATTATTTTTCTTTGGGGGGTGTTGAAGCAGAAACAAATATAAGGGTCAAGACAATTGTATAAATAAGCAGACAGTTCATCTTGGGAGTGAGTAGCAAAGAAAACACACATAAAGAAGCTTTTCCCACTGGTTTAACCACACTTAAATCTGACTGACAATGTGAACTATCATGTCCTCCCTCCTCTCTCTGTGCTGCTCATGCTCCGTGTAGTGCTCACAGGGAATCCTCAGGAGTCCAGTGTGTGCCATGCCAGGACTGGAAGAAGGGAAGTCTTTTCAGGAGACCTTTCCACTAGAAAAAGGAGAAATAGACCATCCTTGCATGAGTTCTAAGTCCAAAGAACCCCATGCTCGTTGTTCTTCTGGAAGGCAGCAGATGTCCAGTGGCGATCTCAGCACAGAACTGGTACTACAGACGTAGATGAGGTAGAAGAAGGAAGTCAGAGCAGATTAATAATTTACTCCTGGCCTCAGAGCTGTTTAGTGACACTGAATCAGCAAAAGTTTTCAAAATAAAAACATTATAATATTGCAGGCATTGCCAAATGGCAGAGAAGTTGCCTTTGCAGCAGGAAAGTCCTTTGAGTTCATCTTGAGGTCATTTGTACTCCTGTGAAATATCTCAGCCCCCTGCACTGGAGCAATGGGCTCTCACCAGGGCTGGCAGAACCCAGGATTTCCTGGTTTTGAGGATTTCCTGGTGCTTCACTGCTGGCACAAACACATCCTCACCTGCAGAGCCAGGCAAACACCACAGCCAGCAAACAGAGTGATGTTGGTGCTGGTTCCTGCAAAAGAGGGCTGTAGGACAAGGACTGAGAGCTGGGCACAACAGCAGCAAACCCAAGAGTGGCAGAGAGTGGGCAGGGAGCTCCTGACTGCCAGAGCTGGCACTTTGCCTCTGGTTACTCATCTTCCCTGGAGCTTAGCCTCGAGGAATGCAGCTCCAGGCAATGCCTAACCTGATCCCACATGGGCTTGTGCTGGGCAAGGCAAACAGGACCTGCTCCTGCCAGCACCTGCTCACTGTGACTGTGGAATGGGCTGGAAGGCACGGGGAAGACGGGCAGCAGAAGCTCAGGGGGGTCCAAGGCAGGAACATAAGGATTCAGGCACTGAGGTTTACAGGTAATGCCATTCCCTAACACTGCACTGCCCACCAGCCCTGCTGTGGTTCCCCGAGGCTGGCTTTGGCATGGCTGCTCTCACAGAGGCACCTGAGGCTTGAGGGAATAAAAGCACATTTTCTTCTGCTCTTGAAATCTGTGCCCTTTTGCTTTCAGGCCAGAGATGGGACCAGAGCAAGAAGCAGCAGAGCTGAAGGAGCTGGCTGCTCCTGCTGCAGTAGCACCCATGGGTGTTTCCCCAGCTCAGCTGCTGTCACCATCCACGTTACCATGGGATACTGCATCCCAACAGCACAGAGATGTAGAGCTGTTCTCCGGGAGAAAACGGGCCTGAGCTCCTGGAAGCAGAACCTGGGAAGGGGCAGGACTGCTGCTGCCCCTGCAGAGGCCACGTTTGCCAAGGAGGCACTGATCCAAGTCACAGGAACCATCACAGCTCCTGCAGAGATGCTTTCCCAGATCTTCTTTCCAGTATGCACAACAGTGCGGGTACAAGTGATCTGCTACAGTCACAAAAGAGCCTCAGAAACTGCATTTCTAGGATGATCACAGCCCTTATGTTAAAGCCAAGTGCTACAATTAAAAATAGAGCTCTGCCAGTGTTTTTACAGAAAAAGGGATGAGCCAAGACAAGGACCATGAAATCTGGTCTAATTCAAGAGCAACCAGGCCTAATCCAGACTGAAAGACAGAGTGCAAGTAGCTGTAGTCACCAGGGTAGATTTATATTGCAAAACTGGGAATGTATTTTTAGAATTGAGCCTGGAAAGTGTCGCTTCAGAAGGAGATCAAGCATGCCGTGGCAGGATCATTATGGGATTTGCAGAGCACCTTCCAACACAGGAGTCTCCTGAGGTGACTTCATGTTAAACCTTCCAGAAGAACCAGGCTCATTCCTGCAGGTGTAACAAGCACGGCACAGCTGGGATGGGAAGGTCTCACCCCCAGCCTGCACCACGCTGCTCAGGGCCACACCAGGCACTCGTGGGGCTGCTCCAACCCAGTGGCCAACGCAGCAAAGGAACCAGAGCACTCTGTTCTCCCCAGGAAAGCCACAGCAACCTCCCTGTCTGTGCTCCTGCCCTGCTGCCAGCACCTTGTGCCGCCCCACTTCTGCTTTGTGGAAAAAACAAAAAACCCACCAAACAAAAGGGCTTTATTAGCCAGCTGCTGCCTTCCAGCAGTGCTTAATCCATGCAATTTCCTACAGCTGAGAGGAAAATTAGTTCATTAAATCACCTGCTTTACACGTTGCACTGCCCAGAACAGGGCAGTCACCCACAAACCTGAACACTGGCTGCTCCTTTCCAGAGGCACTTCTGCAGAGCTTCACTGAATTTTAAGGCTAGAAAAGGACCTACACTTAATGTCATTTCCCCATTCATTCCCTTATCAGTTCCTTACACCTGCAGAGGTCTCCCAGGGAACAGTCCTGTCCCATCTGCTGCTTGCATCACCAGCGCTTCTTGCCAGTCCAGCAAACCTTTAAAAGCAGGTGAAGGGCACAGATCTCACCTGGAGCTGGTCTTTGCAGCTGCAAGGGGCTGCTTTAGGCTGTCACAAGTGCAGCTGTGATTGCCTTAAAGCCAGCACGGTGCCACCTCTTGCAGCACCAAAATTTGTTCAAAAGGATTGGCCTTGAATTTCAGAGTGCTTCAGTCATCTGAGTACTTTTAATCTGAATTTCACTTTACCATTTACAGAGGACTATTGCACTCATTTGCAATCAACTATTGCAAAGAACAGAAGCCATGGGGAACTCAAAGAGGGTACCAGAGTCAGAGGTGCTGTTGTTGGTGATTGAACTTGCTCCTCAAACTACTCAACCATTGCTATGCTGCCTTTGACAGCAGGATTTCCCTGTCTTAAGTGTTTGAATGCCCATGTCCTGCCCTTCTAAAAATGGGATTAACACCCAACTTGGGTGAATAAAAGTACAGAACAGGCAGAATGTGGGGCAGACTGAAGAGTGACCCTAGCCTAAAACTCCCCAGAGACACAGCCAATTCTGCTCAGACACCTTTGGCTCATATGTCTTTTTTTTTGGGGGGGTGAGGAGTGGGGTAGAGAAGCACAGTGTAACAATGTATCATCTTTAATGGGGTAGAGACTTAACAAGGGCTGCATGTTGGGCATGACCCTCTCTCCTTCCCCTCTGCAGTTAGGTGTGCATGTACCCAGCTGCACCCCTGGCTCTGCAACCAGCCTCCAGCTGGGCCTCCAACACCACTTCCCATGTTCCTCCTACCATCCTGTGCTCCATCTGTGCTCACAGTTCAGCTCTGTGTTACTCATACTGCTTTGTAGCTTTGTCATCATGTCCTTTTCTGGTTTTCCATCCTCCTGCAGTCAACAAGATCAGGACCAGGGAAGTGTCAATTAGATTTTGTGGAAGACAGAATCAAGAGCTCTTGTCATTTTAAAAGAGCCCAGACATTTAGTTCACTTTTTGCTTACATTTCAGTATTTGTAACTTACTCATTTAACTGTGTCTTTTAAACAACAATCTCACCTTTAACACAGAGTTAAATATAAAACACATTGAGAGGACACATCTGAAAGGAGCCACTCAAAGCCATGACCAGGGAAAACATCCAAAGTCTTTACACAGCTGCTGCTTCTCTGTGCTCTTAATCCACATGTGCAGGACAGAGGGACACCTGAGGTGACAACAGAAGGGCCATCCCCAGCCACCTTCCCCATCTCTTGGAAACAAAGCCACGATCCCAGAATTTCCGTTTTTGAAAAGTGTTTACTCACGTCGTTTAAATAAATTAATTTGCAAATAAAAATTAAAACTACAGTATACTATAGTTTGAATAAGATGATTAGAACAACTACAATACAGGGATTTCTTGCTGCATAAGTTTCATCACTTAATGCATATCATCTGGAAAATGTCAAAATCAGTTATATTTCTATGGAAAGGGAGTAACAGCAGTTACTTGTACATGACAGCTAACTGAACTTATAGTACAGGTTTCCTGACACATGCATTTCCTGAGTGAACCAAACAATATATATAATTTCTTTTTAAAAATGGAGAAATAATTGACAGTCAAAGTAAGTAAGTCATGACATCTAAGCAACACAGGTCTCTTTAAACAAAGAAAATTTCAGAACAGCTTCAACAGAAAAATGAAAACTTTGCTATCAAGTACAGAAATTTGTTACTGTCAATTATACAGTACATATTAAAAAAAAAAAATTGTACAAAGCTGGCCGAAAAAGCTCAAATTAATCCTAAAAAGGTCAGGTTGCCATGAAGCACAGTGGGCTGGCAGCAGAGCTGCATGTAGTGCACTGGTCTTTTCTGGTGGGTACAGAGGGGAAGGAGGGGGAGGAAGGGGAGAGCAGAGAGACACCAGGAACCAGAGCCCACGGCAGCACCACACACTGAGGGTCTGAGCCCAGCCCAGCTCCCCCTCTCCAAGGATGCAGGGACACAGCCTCACATCCCCTGGCTACCAGGCTCCACCTCTGTTCCAGGTGTGGCCCAGATGTGCACCTGCAGCTGGCAGAGGGGCAAAGGCCAGACCTGAGCTCCTCCCACCAGTCAGGGTAGAAGGTTGAACATCCAGCTGACAAACTCCTCGCACACTGGGACTGTGGCCAGGTCACAAACTTTTCCACACACATATCCATGTCTCCCCTTTTCCCCTCCCACCCCCAAACAGCAAGGAACAGAACAAGCCTCATCTTTCTGGTCTGTTCATGTTTAACATTGGAAAAACCCTCACAAATGTCACTAATGCTAAATAAAGAGAAGTGTTAGCGTGAAGGGAGGAAAAAAAAAATCCTTAATCTAGACTAAGTTGCATATTTGAAGAGTCTGGTAAATATTCTCCTCATAACCAGATCTTAAGTTCACTCCTACCAAAAAGACATTCTAAGAAGTCCTTCTTAGCTACCTTTCAACACAGTTAAAGCACAACTTTATGCCATCATAGTTTGCATTAGCTTTGTTTAAAAAGCATTTTAACTATTCTAAGAACTCAGTATTTTAGATTAAGATTTTTCTACCGTTTTCATCCCACGTTCTTCTCCATCCAGATCTACTCTACACATCCATTGCTGGATGTAACACACTATGACCATGCTACTCTCTAAACATTCTAAATATTTTCAGTAATAAAGATAAATAGAAAAGAGTTAATATACATGTTATATTTTACAATGTTTGCATCCAAGCTGTAAACTATTGAATGTAAATTGAACTATTTACCCTCCATATACAAAAAGAATGAAACACCTTTCAAACACTGTGGGCATGTGATTCAAAAAAACCATTAAACTGAAGGCATTGAAGTTCACTCTACAACACTTCCTTCACCTCTTCAGAAAAACAAAAAAAAAAGGCAGGAGGTCTCCCCCTTCTCCCCGTATTTCTTCTATTTCCAGACTTCTCTCAATAAAGAGGGATTTAGCTGTCGTAGCGACAAAAAAAAAAAAAACCCCAAAAAATTCTTCATCTTAATGCAAACCAGCAAAGCCCAGAGAATACGAAAAAACCAGTTGCTTTAAAAATGAGGAATCGCTTAGCTTATCAGTTTCCCGCAGTCCCAGGGAACACCCGCGTTAGTCCAGAGGCCCTTGGAAAATGAGCCTGATGTAACCCTGCTCACCAGCCAGCTGATGCGCGCAGAAGGGACAGGCCGCGTGGAAAGTGTGAGTACCGTGAGGGAGGGGGATCTGGGACCAGTAGGCCGTCGTCTTTTCCGAGCACACGTGCCCGCACGGGCTGAAGGCGTGCGTGGGGGGCCCGGCGTCCACGTAAAATCCCGCCTCGCACCCCAGCCACAGGGGCACGTAGGGGCCGACCGAGCGGCACATGGGGCACTCGCGGTCCTTGCCGTCCCTCTCCTCTTTGTTCCCCCAGTTGTGGTAGCCGTGCACGTGGCCGCAGTTCAGGTACACCCAGGGCTGCTTCTCGTCCACCACGTCTTTCCTCTTCATGCTGGGGAAGGCCAGCGTGTTGAAGCCCACGGGGCACTGGGGCCTGGCGGCGTTGATCTCCTGCCTCAGCGCCTCCAGGTGCTTGACGGTGGGCGTGCGCGCCAGCCCCTCGGCCGTGCGCCACAGCAGCGTCGCCCCGCACAGGTCGATCAGGGAGCCGTCCTGCAGCTGGTTCGTCTCGTTCTCCACCTCGACATGGACACAGACACACACAGCTGTCACCTAGGGGCTCTCTCTGAAGGGTAACAACGTGCACTTGCACAGGACAAATCTGCCTGGAAGAGCCGTCCGAGTTTCAAGCAGCTTCTGACTGTCTCCACAAGACACCCAGTGTCAGCTTCTCTCTGCCTTCCTTTCTTTTTTTTTTTTTTTGGAAAAACCTCACCCCAACATCTTAAGAGATTAATGTGTGCATTAAAATAGACCACACTGAGTCTTTACAACTCTCTATTCCACTACAGAGACCCACTATTTCTCTATAGTACTCCCAACAGTGTTACCTGAAATGCCTCAAGGAGTATCACAAGCCTGTTTTAGTCCTCCATCATAGTTCTGACTTTTATCTTAAAACTCCCCTTTACACATGGCTTTCCCCTTCTCCCATTAGCACTCCTAGCTAGATATGCCACTTAAAACGTTCAATGCAGCATTTCTTTTTCCTGAAACATCCCAAGTCACACCGATCTCAAACATCTCCTGGAAGTGTCTTTGAAAACAAGAGGAAGAGGGAAAACTCAGAATGGCAACATGGAAATGAATATCCAATAAAATTATAACTATTCTATAAAAAAGGAAAAGTGGGAAAATCTTTAAAGCATAAACTCACAAGGGAGAATTGGGAAAATACTAGAAGAATGTGCAGAGGCCTAGGAGAGTTTGCAGAAATACAGAGTAGATTGGGAACTCAATTTAGGAGAGCAGCTTAGATGTACAATTAAGTTTGCAGATAAACTCAAGTCAGTTATTCAGGTTGAGCAAGACACCTTTGTGCATGCAGACATAGAAAGCAGTGTGACTAATTGCAGAGGTGACAACTACATGGAATTCCAGCAGATTCCAGCTCTATGCCCAAACTACCCCTTATGGCTGCACCATTTTAAACAGGTTGCATAAAACACTGGTCACTCCTCTCACCATTTTTCCCCTCTGTTGAGCTGATCTGGTTTCACGGAGGCTGAACACATTCCCACACACAGAAATCTCTCTCCACACGCCTGGCTTGGAGTCTTCTGTGAATCCATTACGAGGATGCATAACTAGAACTCCATTTGTTGTTAGTCCATCCATTTGCCCATCTGATGTCTTCCACTTTGCAGCTTTCTCCTAAAAGAAATGACATCAATGAGAACCTTTAATTTGGCTGAAGTGGAGTTTAGAATTAGTTTAAAAAATAAGCCTGCACTGCTTTTTTAGGAAAAGCGAAAAAGAATTCCCTTACCCCAAGAAAAATGTTTTTTGAGGAGTCAAATCCTGCAGCATATATCCTTGCAGTAAAGGGAGGGTTACGTTCACATATGATTCTGCAGGCAAACCTTGATATTGTGCTCTGCACAGACTGTGTATCTGAATTGCTCTGACTCCCAGGAACTGTGTCTGTTACTACAAAGTCTATAGGACTCTCCGTTGATCGACCAATCTGGAAAAGTATTAAAAAACAAACAAAACAAAAAACCTGGTCAGAAGTTTGTCTTTGTGTGTAGGACTATTCAAATTCAAAGCAATTAAAAGCAATGATACAGAAATCATGACATTACATTTTAAAGCATTCCTGTCCATGAGTCTATCAATTTAGGTTTCTAAAGCCTCATCTGAATTGATGGATTTTTCTGCCTCCAAATGATCAAAGTTATTCTGAAAGCTGGGTACAGCCAAATGAAGAAAGGAGAAATAAAGTGATGCAATTAAGTAAGTTCTGAGATGATTTCCCATTGAAGGCCTTTTCATCAGAGAGGTTACACTCAGGTCAGGCAGACCAGCTGCAGGAGCACCAAAACAGCCAGGGAAGAGGAGTTAGAGGGAAGAGCAGTGACATGCAGTCACTTTGTATGCCCAGAACATTCTGAACAGTGCCAGACTAAGTCAAGGTATAGGTGTATGAAAATCAGATTATGTGAGCTGTCTCTTCAGCTCTGGCAGGCACTGAGAAGCAGAAAACCTTTTGTGAAAGGACCAGGTAGCAGGCTGTGGTGGAAAGTGGCTACATTTACACACTCAGAACACAAGAATGTAACATCTGACTACAATCAGGTTTTCCTCATGGCTGTGCCTCCTTTTCTGGCTGCAGGGAACCCTGAGTTTTGCAGTCCCACACAACTGTACTGAGTTTGGTAGAATTGCATAGGTGTCCCTGCTTTTCCAGTCAGCTCATCTTGTACTTTTCCTTGCAAAGAAGACAAGTATTAACCCTTTCCCAAACATCCACATAGCTGGGTTTAAAGCCCCCTTACACACCACTACTCCCTCACTTCCAGAGCTCTCAGGCTCTTTGAAAATCGGTGGTTATGTTAAGACTGATTAACTGCTGAGCAAGAGACCCAAAAGCTTGAGGTGCTTTTTGGTGAGGGCTGGAGAGCTTTCATGAGCCTAAAACTGCTTTGTCAGAACCTCTTTTTCTATTGCTTCTTAGGCAGGATAACCCGTGAGCACACGGGGACTGCCAGGGGCGATTTCAGAGCAGCACACATGCCAGAGCATGCCTGAAGAGACAACACTCACACAAACAATAGCTTATGCTGCAGTCATTTCATTACAGCCCTTTTGCTCTGTTTCAAGTATTTGCAGTTGCAAAGCAGCTTCCTCCACCACTTCCCAACACCTCCCACCTCCTCAGATCCTGCAGTGGCGTCACGGCTGAATGCTGTGACAGCAAAACTCCTTGCCATAAACTAGTGGCAACAACGAGGGGAGGAAAAAAAAAAAAAAGCTATGCAAGATCACAGTCTGGGAACCAGACAGAACAAAGCACACATTAAAAAGAACCCCCAAACAAACCCCTTCCTTTTGAGAAAAACAGGAAACAATTATAAGATATGAGGGCACACCACAGCTGCAGATGTGTTTGTGGTCCCTTCTCATTCACACAGGAACTGCAGCAAAGTTGTTGTGAACTGCCAGCATCAGCACTGAGACTCCTGTCTTCACATTTCCCAGTGCTTTAGGCATTTCTGGGTTTGCTTAAAGAAGTTCAGAGTATTTTTCACATTAGCTGTGCCAAAAGCTTTCCTGTGTTTCCACACTGTATTTCTTCTACCCTGTCTCCAACTGGTTGATCCCAAATCCCTTTGTAAATGCCAGAAGCAAAGTTCCAAGTGCTTAAAGAGAACTGTGCCCTTCATTCTTCATTTTGCAGGGAGAGACTAGGAGACAGATTATATGACTTGCAGACCAGCAATCAAATGCAAAACCACAATCTTGTGCATTAGTCACAAACCCCCACAACTTTCACCTCTGCCCAAGTCTAAAAGAGATGTACAGACACACAGCCTTGTTCACAGGATGGCCTTGGGAATGAACAGAATTAAATTGCTCTCAGTAGTGAGTGCAGAAACTCACACACACACAAACTTTTGGGTCTGAAGGAAAAAGCCTGCTGAGAAAAAGCCTTGTTTGAAACTACCAAAAAATGAGAACACACTTATACATTTACTTCACATACCTGGAACATATCTGTGTTGCTGTCATGTGTGTATTCAACTACTACTGTCTGGGCCCGAGACAAGGTGTAAGATATGCTGTGTTGGTCCTTATTACTTATTGCCTATGGAAAAAGGCCAAATATTATTGAACCAGTGCACAATAATTCTACAGCATACAGCAGCAAAGCAGACAAAATATATATATATAAAACACCATTGTGCTAATTAATGCATTAAAGCAGATGGTTGTTAATGACACACCTGCAGTTAACTTTCACAAAACCCAGTCCTGGCCACGAAAAAAAAACCTGCAGGATTGATTCAGCAACAGACCAAACTGGTCTCTTCAGCACATGCTGCAACTAAATAAACATGACCAGGGCATACTCTTAGTCATGTTTTCTGTTAAAGCAACACTGGCCAGAACACAAAGGGACAAAACAACCAAATGCAAAGGCTAAAACTGAATGTAACACCTTCATGGCCATCTCAGCATGAACTTGGCCAACAGCAAAGTGAGGACAAAAACCCAGAGACTTCATTCTAAAAGCAGGATTTGAGTTAATACTAAAATCAGTAATGACTGATTTAAGATACACAGATAAAGAAGTGGTGGTAAATAGGGTAAAATGGAGAAACTCAACATAGGTTGCAGAAGTTGTAGCAAAGGTTTCAATTTGTTAGTCTAGATGTTCATTCTGCAATTACCTACTAGGAACTAACAAACACTTCTAAAAGTGCTGCTAAACAGCACTTACCAGACCATAAAGAATTTGCAAAAATAAATATTCTTTCACAGATCTACTATGAATGTAGCTCTGCTACAAGAATTTTGGTAGAAAAATGCTTCTGATTTCAGAATACTTTATATCATTCCCTGAATTTAGGGTTAAGATCCTTAAGTGTCAAGGTGTTCTGGGAGTCACACACCATGTTTGTTTAAAAGCCTGATCTTGTCACTGGCAGTTTCTAAGCAACCACTAAGCATCCTCAAATCCCATTGTTTTAGTAGAAATGCTCCATTAGTTATTGAACACAATTGCACACACACTTGAATAGCCACAATATTTCATGGTAATACCTTAGTTATGATGTATTAGTTTTGACATGAAATACAGTTCAACTTCAGGGCCTAAGCCCTTCCTTTTCTGCTTCTTAATGAAAATTTTGATTACAAGCCCTATGAAACATGCCCTGCAAAATCCACCTGTCCTGATCCATCCCTGGGGAACTCCTACACACTGGATGGAGCACCAAGTGCACGTGGAGCTTTGGCAAAGGATCATTTAAAAGTCAGCTGCATGTGAAGCAAAGTTAGTGCTAAAGCAGAGTGAGTGCAAACCCACAAAGTCTAGAACAGATGTCTGTAGTGAGTTTGGAAAGAAAACAAAATAGAAAGTTTTTTATATGACTAGCCTGTGCCCAGAACATTCATGTTTCAAAACTAATTTTTTTTCTTCTGGCCATGGCAAGGGTTATGCACCAAATCTTCTTTGCTTAATTATTTCTTGCTAACCCTGACAGATACTAAAAAACTTTGGATGAACACAAACCACTCTTTTCACAGTCAGATATTTCTGCTGTTTAAACTATTTCCTAACAGCTCTTTATGTGGCACAAGGAGAAGTCAGACAGACTTGAAAGGAGAAATGGAGGTTACCTTTGCTGCTTGAGGGGTACAGGCAATGTGCACAGTGCTGGGTTTCACCCCATTTGCCTTGGGCCTTTTAAATAAAGCAAACCTACTCTTCCTTCTTCCTCTATCTCCATTTGGGAGAGACCCATTGTACCTATCAAAAAGCACAGAAAAAGAACCAAGTCCATCATTCCTGTATTACTTAGTTTCTCATGAGATACAGACCCACAAGAAATTTCATTCTAAGCACCAAGTATTCTCAATTAGTATAGCATTACTAATTACAGATTTTTAATTAATCACATTTAAATCCAAGAATTGATTAACACAGTCCTGAAATGCCCACAGGATTACAGCATAGAAAACCCTCAGACTCTTACACACAAACACTTACCCCAATACAATCAATTCACCATATTTGACTGGTGCTTTTGATGGATGATTTTCTTGATCAGGAGAAAACATGGGCTTAGCTAATGACTTCTTCTCAAACTTCAGGTCTCTGATCAAGAGTTGTGGCACACTGTTTTCATTATTTCCTGTAAAAACAAAACAAAAATTAAGTGTAAGAGAAAATACTCTACTGCAATTACACAAACTTGCACACCAATCTGATACCGTTGTTACAATATTTTGTGTTTCCCATGTTTTGGTTTTGCCTGAAATAATCTTTAAAAATATATATAAAAACCCACGTGAATTAAGGTTGAATTGCCTTGAAGAACTGCCAGATTACCAAAAAAAAGAGTTTAGAAAATTCCACTATGGCCTTAAAACATCCACACTTGTTTTCCTCCATGCTAGGTTTTAGAATAAATGATACACAGCTTCATTTATTATATTTCATTCAGCTCTTGAGAAATAGAGCCAGACAGGGATTAAATTTAAAGAAAAAAACCCACAAAGCAAGACCAGCCCATTAGCTAGAGAAGCAGAAGTTTTCATGAGAAGTGTCTAATTCAGAGCTTTCCAAGAAGTTTCTGGATTTGCAGATGGAAGGAAGTTGTATGACAATTTGATCTTGAGCCTACCATAAAAGTTTAGGGTGTGCAATGTGATCTCTCATGTTTAGCCAGAGACAGAAGTGATATAAACATCTGTTTGAAGAGAGCTCCTGAGGGAATTCCACATAACTCCTAATGAAAACAATCCTGAAGTGCATTTTTTACTCAGATTTCTGCCTTGAGGAACAGTTCATCTTGTATTTTTTACAGCTTCTCATTAGGAGCATTTCCAGACACTTTTGACCTATCCACCTCATCTCTGACCTTCCTCTAGAGAAGGCTACCCAGCAGAGCACTTCCTTGATAAAGAATAAAGCTGATGAGAGCCTGTTTGAGGCTTTCTTTAACAGAAATAAGAACATTCCCTTGTTCCTTTCAGGTGAGTTTTCATACCAACTCAAAGAGCTGCTCATCTTTTTTAGTACTGATGTTAACATTCTGCCTTCTGTGCAAATGCACCTTTTGACCCACACAGCACTTTTTGAATCCTGTCATCAACTTTGATCACAGCTACAATGCTGTAGCTCCACTTTCTTCTGCCTTGACTAGACCATGGTTATTAGCAGAAAAGATGTCATCATGCAGATTTTATCTAGCCCCACGTTATGTCGTAAGAACAGAGAAAAGGATGTGGCAGTGCTTTGACAGCCTGCTCACATTTGTTCAGAAGCTGTTGCAAAGATCCCTTTATTGACCTTATCTCTACACCCTCTCCCAGTCTTTGCTCCTTCACAGAAAAGCTTGGCCTTCAGCATGTTTTCTCAAATCTACAAGTTCATATTCAGCAGGCATATGTTGATTGCCATCTGCAATCAGCTCACAGTGCTCTCTAAAAACTCAAGTTTGTTCCTTCGTGCTATTCCACATATTTGGGAGGGCTTCTCAAACACATCCCACTGTCCTCAAAGCATTTGCTATCTGCAGAACACAACCAGGAGAGTAAATAAAAATCTTTTAGTTTCTCCTTTCGTTTCTCATTATTTTCCACTTTTTTTTTTTTTGAGTCTGGGTACTGTAGATTTCATAGTGCTTGAAACAAGCTAACTGCAGCCTGGCTAGCACACACAATGTTATCACAACAGTACCCTGACCCACTGAGAGATGATGAGTGCATTGCAATAAACCTGATGTGCACAGCACTGCTGTGAAGTGTCTGTCCCATCTCCACAACAGTGACACCAAGCTATTTCTGCTGCTGGGAAGCAGCAAGCACTTGCACTCAGCAGCTGTCCTGGTTCAAGCTTTAGGGTACCCATCTCTCAGCTGGTGCTGAAAGTGCATTTTACTGATCCAAAAGCCTCCCTCTGTCACATAGGAATGGGGCAGTGGCACAGGAGAGAGCCAAGGAATACAGTTTGCTCCAAAGCATTTCTGACCTGGGATTGCTGACCCAAGTGTAGCAGTGACTCCCCTGGGATTGTGAGGTTACTGTTAGAGGTTTAGCCTTTAGAATTCTAAAATGAAGACGTTAAAGCAAACATATCACATGAAAATGTGACCTAAATGATGCCAGTAGTCACAATACATTGGAAATTGCCCCATTTGATAAAGAGAGCCTCACAATATTAACTGTGTCCACAATTTTCATGTCATCCAGGGCCCTCCTTGCCATCACACCTTGCTTTGGAGCACCACACAAACTATGTGCCTGTGAACACCTCAGGGCTGCTTTACTGAACTTAAAACTGAGCTATATAGATCCTAGTGTTTAATAGTGCTCATTTCTTTAGACACACTTCCCTTCTGAAGTATTTCTACTTATGAAGTGAGTATAAATCTTCATGATTTATCTGTATATAAAAATAAGGATATATTTACTATGAAGTATTTTTACAATCACCTTCATCATTTCTTGTTTAAGAACTTCTTGCATTATACTTGCTTGTACAGTTGTCTTCTGATCTCCTCCCCACATGATTAACCTATTTTCTGCTTGAATAATGATCTCCTCAACAGTAATTCAGTCTCCTTCACATACAACTAATTTCATCTTGGCCAACAGTTGTCCTGTGCCTTCACATTTAAAAACTCACAAGAAATACTGCCATGAAACTACAGCAGTGCCTATAAGGAAACAGCATAGGACTAGGAAACACCATGACAAGGTAACCAAAGATTTAAATAGTATAACCCCATATTATGTTGTTAAAGAGCTGACCCTTTCACTCAGAGAAAGTGGGAAGGCAAACATTTAAAGTAACTTCAGCCATTAGCACAAGAAGAGGTTTGGTGCAGTTTCTCCTCTTCCTCTGTTCATCCAAGTAAACCATTTTAATGGAAAACTAAAAAAATACATGTCTTAGTCTGAGTCAACTTCAAAGCCTTATGAATTGAACAGTTAAAGGAGACTCTAATGCATTACCTGCACAAGTGACCAGAGAACTGTGCAGAAACAATTAAGGGGTCAGCAGTTCCCAGGGACACACTGCAGCAATACAAGGAGTTATACAGAAAATCTCAGCATAGGGACAGATGTCCCACATCTGTTGCTCAGTTCCTCTTTAAAACGTTTTCTTCTGCTTTACATTTAAGGAAATCCACGCAAGTTTATTTTGCACAAGATGAAAATCCACTTCTTATAAGACTTAAGGAAGTTTTGAGCATTAGAAATCTAGAGCCATCATGAATAACACAGCTTGCTCATCCACTTTCAGAAGTCTGGCTGGAATGTTTGAACTTCATTTTTTTTTTCAAATACATCTCAGAACTTTTATGAGCTTCACATATCACTTTCACAACTACTACACCCCCAGATTACTTCAACTCAAGCACATACAAGATTCAGAACTCCTAAAAAAACAATCAGTCCAACATACACACTACCTCTCATCCAGTGTGATTGGCCTGGTGCACTGTACCCAAAAGAAATTTTTTTTTTCCCTAAAAAATAACAAAGATCAATTATATCCTTCCAGTGAGGTCCTGAAGATCAGTCCAAGAGAAATTTCATGCCTGCAAATAAAACTCAAGTGCTGTCCCATTGGAGATGAATCTAAAGTGCCATGGGATAACATCTCCACTCCTGAAACAGAGCAGGCTTATGGATCATTTAAAGCTGAGTGAAGAATTTACTTGAAAAAATACTGTTGAGTAGAAGAAAAGGATCCACCAAAATATATAATGGGCCTTCTCCTGACTGGTTTTTATTCCTAGAGTACTACTTTTCTTCAAAAAATTAGGAAAGGCTACTTAAAAAGACAACTTGGCTTTGAAGGGCCAGTATATAGCTAAGGAACCAACTGTTTGAACAAAATACAGGCAAACTATGTTTTTGCTGCTTTTTGCAGCAGCATTTCAGGACATCAGTGGAACAGGCTTCATTGGAGAAAGCTCAGAACAACAGACTCTTCTAAACTCCTCCAAGAACCTTCAAACTGATAAGGAACAAGATGTCAATTACAAGATCCCATCTCATCCAATGTTCTTCCAAAAATCATAGAACTGGCAGCAGCAAACATTTCACGTCAAGATCTCTGCTTCTGCCAAAGAGAAGAGACAGAAGCCTGAAAATGCTCAACTTTGCACAATCCTGTATTACGGATTTGAAAAGATTTTGAGAGTAAAGCAACTTGTATGGCTGAAGGCAAAGACAACTGTTTGCAGTTAGCCCCAAACCACAATGGGTACCAGTTAAAATCCTTCAGGATCAAAAATAGGACACTGGAACGGGAAGAACTCATGAACAGGTAATACTTTTTTATTCTTAATACTGGTTCCTCTGGGAGCAGCAGAAAGTTCAATGTGCAATATTATTAACATGCAACTGTTTTGAAGGACTGGAAAGTGACAACAACTGAACTGAGAAAAGCATTTAAAATTTATTTGAGGAATGTAAGCCTGATTTCTTACAAGTCTTCCTCCTCTCTAGCACTCACTAAGGCCACAGAAAGCAAAGACTGCTAGAGTGGAGAAAGCAAGCCACAGATTTCTGACTCCATTCCAGTAGAAGGAATAGTTGTATCATAGTCTCTCCTGTCCCATGCAAACACTGATCCCTGCATCCAGACTATCCTTGGGATAGGCCAGACTGGTCCCTGCATCCAGATTATCCCTTGGGATAGGCCAGACTGGTCCCTGCATCCAGACTATCCCCTGGAAACACCTCCCAAACAACGCCTCAGAGTATGTGAGGTTACGAGCTCGCTTTCATTGAGCACATCATTTTCCATAGGGGACAGAGACAGATAAATTTTGGCTGGTTTTGAACCATCAGCTCCAGCCTGACCAGTCACATCTGCAATCTTCAGCTGTCCTTCCTGGTCATGAGACTCACTCACAACTAGTCTTTAGTTGCTTCAGCAAGTCTTCAGAGTTTGTTTGCAGTAAGGCACAGGACCTTGTGAATTAAGTTTGCTATTTTGTAGACTGAGCACAGCTCCTGGAATTGCAGCAAGAACAGCAGTATTTTAATGGTTAAAATGGGCTGGGGGAGGGGAGAACATAAATTCAATGAGCCCAAGCAGAGATTCATTAAACACTCGGCTGCAAGCTAAAAATACTAGAATAAAAGTCTCTTTGTAATAAATTACCGTCATTTTCTAAACACAGAGCCAGCATTATAGGCTGCTAGCAACTGTAGCTAGTGCCAGACTAGCCCTTTTCTAAAATACTGCATAGAAAACCACTCTCACAGTATAGAAAGAAGTCCTCTGTCAATGAATATATTAAAATAAAAATATGCTGATTCAGATGCAAAAAAATGGGAATTTTCCCCTCCCTTTTTATAATACTATATTTATATTCTATATCTACATATTTTAAGGCTTGGATTTCTTTTTCTTTTAGAAATAAAGCAAAAGACATTTTATCTAGAGATGTTTTTATTTTTTACCATTTGTAGTTCTGCACTGACTACCCTTGCAATTCTCACAGCCTGCTCCTCCCTCAGCAATTCTGTGCTAAACCAGAGGGAATAGGGACAAAATGGAATCTAGTCCTTTTGACAGGTATGCAGTGACAGAACAGGAGACAACAAACAAGCTGTAACACAGAAAATCCTGATTAGCTATTATGGGAGGGAAAAACCCTCAGTCCACAGAGGCTATGAGATCTCCATCCTTGGAGATCAGCTGCATGGGGCCCTGAACAGGCTGACCAAAGGCAGTCCAGTCCCATTTTGAGTCCAGGGACTGAACCAGACAACCTCCCAACCTAAATTATTCCAGGAATACAATTAATTTTAGGAAGTCCACACAATTCTATCAAGCAGCTGGAATATGCACTTTACGTGCACTTTTGACCAGTTAAGACATACTCCATTACCAATGAAACAAGATTTTGACCTTATCCCTCAAGATTTACACATTAGTGTCTACAGCTTTATTTGGATTTAAAACCCCATACTGCAAACAAACAATTCATGTTGAATAGTGTGACAATACACAAGTAAGATCCAAGTTTGCCAACATCCACCTACACATTTAAGCTCTTTATCACTCTGGTTTCCACTAGTTAAGTGTCCTGCGACTGCAAGATCAGAAACCAAAATCCTGTGAATACACACACAGTATTTCAGAACTGTATATTCTCTTCCATGGTTACATCTCTCCACTTCAAAGGAAAAAAATCTTGATTTCCAGATTTAAACAACCAGAATACTAAAGTTAAAAGTCACTGTGAGAAACAAGCTGTATAGAATACTAGTCTCCCAAGATGAAGATATTTGCAAGCATGGAAGGAGAAGGAGGTAACAAGTAATCAGAGAGAAGGAAAAAAAGAAAGAAACAAAAAAACCAACCCCAAACCCCACAGTTAACTCCCAGCAGACTGACTACTTGTTTGAGTATGTGCTCCAACCGAGCCCAGGTTGCCAGGTTTCACAAACAATATCAATGATCTAACTGATCTCCACTGGTGCAAGGAACAGGAATCAGCTCCTTGCATCACTGTGTTTCTGAAAGCTGAGACAAAAGTTGAGAAATCACTTGTCTACATGATGGGTGAAGTAACTTTCACCACTGGAAAGTTATTCTCCTTTAACTGTTTTTCCTATAAATAGTTTTGTAAGCTTGCATTAAAAGTTTTTACTGAAGTGATCACTGGCTAAAAAGAGCACATGTTTATCAACCACAGTTTTACCACTTCTCTCAGTTGCCAATTAAAAACAAGCTCACGTTTCCTTCCCACACACACACCTGCAATTTTAACATCAGCAAGTTTTAGACTCCACTTTTGAGATTAGCCACATTCTGTGTACAGCTTGCATCCTTCACTACAGATGCAAAGGGAAGGTACAACGATGCATTGTTAGTGCAATTTAAATGCCTATCACTTTAGATCAATAGCCATACACTACCTTTCTAAGGAAGGAAAAGTAATTTTCTTATTTCTAGAGAAGGGAGTTTTTCAGCATCAAAAATCCCCAGGAATAATTCTTGGGAGTATGGAGTATCAGTCCAGCCTTTTGCCTTAGTATGGTTTATTATTTCCTTAGTGTGTACTGTACACACTTTGTTTTGTAACTCAGAATAAGCTTAGTCATCCACTATACACACACGAGTGTCTTATGATATGAAAGCAAGATAAAAACAAGATATCAAAAACAAGACAACAAGGCCAAGCTCTGAAATGACCAAGCAGCTGATCCTGCACAGGACACCAAGCATAAACCCATAAAACAGCTATTGACTGCTGTGCCTTGAAAACATCTGTGAAATCTCAATAGAGGAGTCTTTAATTGTCAGAAACAGAATGAAAGCATCTTTTCTACCATGGACACCTGCCATGAGTAGACTGGTCATCCTGGAAACAAGTCATGCAAGAGTCAGAGCACATACACACACAAAAACCCATTGTCTGGGGACACTTTGAAAGGGGCATTAACTTGATAGACAAGAGAAAATCTACTGTTTTGCTCTAAGGCCACAGCTAATTTTGTCCTGCTAAGAAACAGCAGTTTTGGTTGACTTGGCATCTAACATTCTGCTTCAAGTTCTGTTCCAGCTTCAGAAGCAAGTCTGAGAAGTTCTCAGCAATTTCAGGAAAGACAGGAACAGTGCCTTGAGGACAAGCAACCTTGCTCAATGAACAAGGGAAGTGTTTTAGAATAGGACTTCTATTATAGGCATCTACATGAAAATCTGTACTTTATGATAGTACTCATATAGCATTCCTCTTCAGAAGACTGAAAATGCCCATCCAAGCACAGGGGCCTGATTTCAATCAGACCTCTGCTAACTTCAGTTCTCTTATTCTGAACTGCCTCTGATGACATGAGAATGTGGTTGGGTGTATTAAACCTGGAAGATTTATGTAATCAATAATGATCCATTCCAACAGACTGACAAAAATCAATTCTGAAAATATTCCCTTGGAAAAAAAGAAACAGTCCAGAATTTTTTTTTTTCAGTTATGAAAAGTAACAGCTGATCCTCCCCTGAGGAAACCACGATAACCTCCTACAGCTTATAAATGATGTAATTCAGACTGCGTGTGGGAAGCCAAAAACATTTGTCTTTTAGCACAAGGTGTCTATTTTAAAGCCGTCACTGCAATATTATCTGTATCCTTAATTAGCTGAGAAAGTTCCTCACCAGTGAACCTGCTCCATTTACACTCAGCCTGAACCCCCTTGCCCCCCATCTCCTCCATGTCAGCTTTTGGATGTAGCAGTGAGAGGGCCAAACACCAGAGCTTGTCCTTGCTCCAGCAGCTGTATTACCTGTCAGAGTTACTCACACAAGCTGCTTCAGAAGATTAATTTGCAGCTTCCTCCATGAAGTTCTGGCTGCACTTGCACTTTGCCTGTTAGTACAAACTATGCTGAAAAAACCAGTTTTAATCTTATTTTTGTTTCACTCATATTATCAAATGGAGTTTATTTGTAACCTGTAACCCTGTATGAAAAAGCCATAAAATAATACTACATAGAGGCATGCTGGGAGAACATCAGGTGTTCATTACCCATAGCACACCTATTTGTATCTTCAGAGAGACAGTGCCTTGCAAAAGTACAAACAGAAAAGAAAAAACTTTGTACAATACTAGTACAGAAGTCTAGTTCTGCTGAAGAGAACTCTACAGTAAAAAACCTTTGACATTATCCTCTCCACTGCTTCAGACAAATTACACAGTATTACCTTAAAAAAACCCAACACAGTCCCAACTTTCAGTTAAGAGTCAGCCACAAGAGCAAAACTTCCTAAGAGTTTAGACCAAAGCAGAGGCATCTTAATATTACACAAAGCAATGGAGCTTTTCAAGTCCAGGAAAATCTACTGTCTGATGCACCTGTACTGGAATATATGGCTGAGGAGCCTGGGCTTGCAAAAAACCCACAATGACTCCTTGTTCTACATGCCTGAATGTTACAGTTTTGCTCTTTATGAGCCTCTGACTTCCTGATAAGGCAGTTCATGTACCAAAGTATCTGCCAAATAGCTGTTTGTATTACACTAAAGCCTTTCACAGAGCATACTATATCATCTTACAAAAACAGGAGTTACAGTTACGTTTAAAGCCTTTTTCTCGGTTTAGACAACAGAAATACTCAACAGCTCCATGAGAAATTCCCCTTGGTACGATTTTGTTAGGTAATGGCAGTTTTAAGGCACCTTGCTCTGCATCCTAAAAATGAGAAGTGACTGACACTTGTTATGATCAAGCAGCACTTACTCTGCCGTGCACTTTGGATGTCTCTGCCTCTTTGAGGTGGAAGGGGAGCCTCCAGACACACTGCCCACTCTCAGATTTCCTTTCCACCACATCACTCAAACCACTGCAGCTGAGGAGACTTTTAGAAGAGAGACTGAAACAATACCACACTCAAAGGGAACAGCAATGGCACACAGAGCACTTACCAGGATATTCGCTTCCTTGCCGTATTCCTACACAGCAGAGAATAAAAATCCAAACCCTTCGAAATTGTTAAAAATCAGCTGAAATCCACCAACTCCTTCAAACCCCCAGCAACTGCCAGACTGAGTGGCTGCTCTGTGTGCTTTTACTTCAGCCGTGGGAAGCGCCTCCTGCCTCAAGAGGGGCTGGCTCTGCCTTGCGTAAGCCGGGTAAACACCGCGGCACCACACAGCATTGGCTGCAGGCAGAGCCGGCATCCTGCTCCTGCTCCATCAATTCATCCACCCCCGGCCCCAAAAAGGAAAAAAGGAAGCAGAGGGTGTGTTGAGAACAATACTGCAGCCCAATTGCCTGGCAGCTCTGCGGATGAGGTTCTCAGAGAAACACTGATTTATTTCCTTCTCTTACATAACTGTTCCCATGCATGCTATACCTTTTTTTTTCATTTTTTTAAACCGTAATTTATTAGCCCAGCTAGCTTTCCTCACCTCCCACACAAAGAGTAATTTCTTAATACACTGAGAATTATACCAGCAGAAACTCTTCAGGCATTGCTGTCCCTGCTCTCACCAATACTGTAGGACTGGACACATGACACACCTGCAGATGTCACCTGTGTGTACTGGACTGTCACGGCCACTGATTCTACAGCAGCTCAATCCCGTAGGATGCACGTTTAGAAAGGCAAATCTGCATGTGCCAGACCAGGTTATGAGCTCATTTCTCATTCCACCAACATTGAAATCACTGCATCAAGCCAGTGGGTGGGATAATTTAAATGTCTGAGCCATAAAGTGGTGATCAAGTTACCACAGCTTCCAAGTTACCTCGTGGAACTGATCATGCAAATGCTGCGAGGCTGCTGCAATCACGACATGACACAGCAGCTTAACCTTTACATCAAGATTTACATCACAGCTGTAGTGGGTGAAGAAGGGGTACATGGTTATCCTGGCTCAAGCAATGTAGGTACAGCCTGACATTTCACACCTCTGTGTTGTACATGTGACTGTTGCTCCTGTTTCTGCTGCTCCCTCTTTGGCTTGCCACCTCAATCTTTTCAACACAATTTTGTGGACTGATGTGCCAACATTTAAAAAAGTTGGTTTATCTGCTCTGTGATTTTTTTAGCTGAATCTCTTCCCCAGTTCACCTCACAGTATAGCCACTGGGTAACACTCAAACCTAAGAACTGTCAAAACAGCTTTTCTGTTCATAATGCCACAACACAGCATAAGTTCCAGCTCCACAGAAGTCAGCTTCACTGCTAAGAACAAGGTGAATGCATCTGTGTTTTCTCTCTTCTCAACCTGTACTCCACAGCAAACTTTCCCATAAGTAACACAGTTGTCCTGTTACAGGATCTTGTCACCTACCCAGAAAATTCAGCTGCAGAACACTTTGTCATAGGTTATTCTGGATAGTAAAACCATACATAGGCTCAAAGACACTTTTTTTTCTCCTACCATAGATTACTAAGCACAAAGACACCACTTTGCTCCACGGAAGTGGCTGAGCCACAGCTGCTGAGCACTGGGAAGTGCCTGGAGAAACACTGATGTACAGGTGCTCCCTTTTTCCACTCTTCTGGTTGCCAAAAACCCCACAGGACTGAACACTGCTGTGAAATGGCACGGTCATTATCACAGCCATCAGATTACTAAACTGGCAAGGGTCTAAGGGAAAAACCAAAACCACACACATCTCCGACTATTTCAACCCAAATTATTTTGCTTATCTGTTTATGTGTTTATTCTGCATTTCCATTATATCAATGCAAATGAGGGGATAGGGACTTTCTCCATCAATCTCAACAGAAACACACCAGAGACTCATCAAGCCAAATCTTAAGATTTAGGTTGAATCCTCCTCCCTGCCAAAAATCAACAGCCTCATGCTACTGGCACACAAGCCCAGCTTTTCCACTGGTAATGTGTAGATCTTTAAAATGGCAATTTTTATTGGGGTGGAAGAGTCACATCACCCCATCTCCCCCATCACTTCAAGTATTTTCTGTTTCATCCCAGCCTATACAAAGTTGGCAGCTTGAATGCTGTTTCAATCAGGGCTAAGGGTTGGTTTTGTGATTTCGCTTTAAAAGAAAAAAAAAAGGAAAATCACATCAGGACTGCATTAGTATCACTTAACACAGAGATATGGCACCAGGAGTACAAAAGGTGCTCTGTATTCAGGTATTTAACTGCAGTGATTAGTTACATCGGTATAAAACCTTCTAGGTTGCATTACTTTTCTCACACAAGTTGTAAAACTTGAGTTGCACTGTTTCAAAACATCCTGAAAAGCAGAACTTAAAAGACTAACTTGCTTCTAGAACTCCTTTATTCTCATTTTACAGACGCAGCTGTTCAGTGTTCAGGTTAATAAGATTGTAGATTACTTTATGCTGCAGCCACCTAAGAAGCAGCTGCAGGTGGATTTGCTTTCTACCACCTCACCCAGCCTCCTGCAGGTAACAATCCTTACCTGCCCTCATATTAGTGACCCTCTGGAGCTATCAGGCAACACCACACAGTGTCCTTTTTATAGCTCATCATGCCCCATCTTAATCCAGGTTTTTTTGAGGGTTTATTTTGCCCCTAGGCACACTTCTATGGGCTGCCTCTGAATCTCACCCAACAGAGTTTGAACCACTTTGTCTCCCTGCCTGTGTTTACTCACAGCCATGCTCTACTCAGCTGTTCTTGTGTCAACATTGCCCCCCACCTTTTATGATGAAGAAGGTTTGATGATTTTCAAGGAATCACAAGAACTGTGCCATGCCTTGAGGACTGGAAGCAAAAGCCTCCAGCATGCTGTCGCTAGGCAAGCTATCTGATTCCTCCTGGAGTACAGATACCATGCCAGACTAAAACAATGCAATCTGTAGCCCGAAATATCACTGCTAATTTCATGAAGTGATGCTGAACTGCAGGGGAGGTTCTTTCCTTGAAGTTGTTAAGGAAATAAAGGGCTCTATCGTCATGTTCTTCTATCTGACTCACAAACAGATGCCGTACAGTTTGATACAGTTACGTGATTTCACACGACATTCAACATGAGCTCTGAAGAGGAATGCATTTCTAGCTGTTCCAGCTAAAAGACACTTGCAGGGGCAACAGGCAACACTGTGGCCTCGAGTGCCCAGACTGGCAAGAAGCCTGAACAGCAAACTCTTCATGCTGGAGTTCACCATACCTGATCTGTACATTACTGCTACCTTTTAAAACTGACACTCTAAACACCTGTTGATAATTTCATTCAGCACAACAGGCAAGGAGGGGAATACGAGCTTGAAATTACTGCACAGGGTATATAAAAACACAGACTGAAGGAAAGGAAACACTGAGAAAATGGAGCAAAACATCTGGTGGAAGACCAGGACGTGTAACGATCCCACGGGGGAGGTATATTTGTACACTCAATGCTGAATGTTGAACATACATTATACACAACCTGAACTCTGTTTCCCATGAAGTCAGAGGCTGAACTCTGATCAAAGGCAATGATATCCAAATAAGAAAAATATTTTGTGTGTTGTAAGGCATTAACACTGTTAGGGGGTTCCCAGCAGCCTAATCTCAGGTGCATGAGGGAAGAAAGAAGGGAAGAGCACTGACTTACCAGGCCCATTAATCTTTTACTGTGTTACGTCACATGTAATCTCTGTGCAAGGAGTTCCCATGTCACGCTGCTAATAAAAAGTCCTACTACAGTGTTTTAAAGAGATTATAGAGGGGGAGACCAGCCTGAAGCCAAGAACATGCTATTTAGGGTATACAATAGAAATGCTAATCAAATAATCTGCAGGAAGAGGAGAAGGGAAGGAAATGACCTAATCCCCTGCACTACTGTGTGGTGGTTTTATGGCAAGAAGTAAGAAAGTTCTTACAAGGGCCAAGGAAACAAAGGTCCATTGTTACAGCTACGGCTTCCAGATAAGAACCCTTTTCTGCATCTCAAACTTCTGTGACATGAAGGGTAGATGGTGCTTTATGGACTCTTCTACACTGACCACTTCTGGAAGGGATAGGAGAGGTTAATTAGATTTGCAGGACAGCTGAGTAAAAGATCTAAATAGAATCTCGAGTTTTTAAGGCACGACAAATGCTCCCTCAAAGATTTGCCAACTCTAAAATGTTGTTCATCCAGCCATGGTGATCCTTAAGCAACTGTGGAGAAATTTGTCACCCAAGCAGCCTAGTTACAGAGTGACAACAAGTCATCACACTGCACAGAGGCATTTCCCATCACAGGAGTCACACTCTGCCACCAGACAAACCTAATGAGCATTCCTTATGAAGTCCTGTTCCACCCTTACATCTCTGTGTGCCTGTTCCTCAGCTAAACCAGGGAAGTCCTTCACAAGAGAAATGGGGCCCAATGAGCAATTCAACACTGCAACTTGCCCAAGTAAGGCATTTGGGAAGTAAGCTGCTCTCACAACAATGCTGTGGTTTAACCAAACCCCAGCCAGTCACCAAGTACCATGCAGCCTGCTCACACCTCCCCTGGCCCATGAGAAAGGCAGGAGAATCAGGGAAAAAAGGTAAAACCCTCAGGTTGAAATAACAACAATGAAGTAACTGAAATAAACTAAAACAAAACATAATAAGGAAAAGGGAGACAACATAAAAGGAGAAAAAAAGGAAACCCAAGAAAGTGATGTTCAACTGCTCACCACCCCACTGAGTGATGCCCAGACCATCCATGAGCAGCAGCCAGCCACTGCCAACCAACTCCTTGCAGTTTATAATACTGGGCATGGCATCCTCTGGTATGGAAATCCCCAGTTTGGGTCACCTGTCTTGGCTGTGCTCCCTTCCCAGCTTTTTGTGCAGCTCCTGGCTGGCAGAACACGGGACCCTGTAAAGTCCTTGATTCAGAGTAAGCACTGCTCAGCAAAACATCAGTGCATTAACATTATTCTCATCCTAAACAGAAAACACAGCACTGTACCAGCTGCTACGAAAATTAACCCTATCTCAGCTGAAACCAGGACAGATGGTTCTTCACCTGGCTTCAAGTACCACCTGAAGCATCAGATGTGCTGAATTCCTAAAAATTCAAGACTGAAAGAATGATAGGATCATTTCTTCATTCTGAAGAAAACACATTTGTTTCCAAAAAGGTCAAACTGATGCAAGTCATCAGCCAAGTCAGAGCCATACAGATGTAGTCACACCAGGCTTCTTTCCAAGACAGTAAACTTTAATTTCCCAGGTACCTGGAAAAAGCTATTATAAAAGATTTCTTTTTAAGTTCTCTAGGATCATTTCTGGTTCAATTCATTTTGGCTATGCACAAGCACTTCCTTAAAGAACTTCTTAGATGTTGTTCAGCAATCTTTCAGCATCAGAACCCAGATTCACTGAGCTTCAGGTATTATGGTTTCCCCTAAATAAAGAAAGGGAGGCCCAATTTGAATTCATTTTCAAGACACAATTTTTGTACTTGCAAAGCCTTTAAGGTTATAGCAGAACTAGCTGAACCTGCATTACCTGAAATTTTTCATTCCCACAAAGCCAGATCATTTGACCATGGATTAGTACAGAGAATCCTAAGAGAGTTGCTAGAAGTAGTAACACTTTCAGATCTAAAAAACATCTTTATCTCAGTGATAAAAACATTTCATGTTAGATAATTCATTCAGATTAGCAAAAAATATAGGAAAAGTATTCAGTTACAGAAATTCAGCTGTAACTGGCTGTCTCCCCACACTCACATTCTAGGCAAAAATTTGTTAAGAGGGACAAAGTTTAAAAACTAATCAGTACAGTTTCTAATTAACTCCCACACCACACAAATGGATCTCTTACAAGAAGGCAAATATATTTACCCTCAAAGAGATTGTGAAGCAAAAAGTCAAGTCTATCCAACATCCCTCTGCTTTATCCTAAATTCCTAACCACACTTACTAACAACTCTTGACACTCACCATTTTGACTGTAGTACCTCTGTGATTCTGGTAAAAAAAGTGCTGGATAACCTCAAAACAGCTCCCCTCCCTTCTGCATGTCAGTGTCCCAAGTCCATCCTTCACACCTGAATATTCTGCAAATCACTGCTATTAACCATAACCATCCTATTATATTCTTCCAGCTTTACACAAGGTAGAAATTTTGCTCTTTTCTAGACCTGTTAGCTCCAGCATTTGCACATAAAAGGATATGACCTATATTCCTCTGGAGAGGTGTCAGAGGGCTGCCTCCCCTCTGCCAGCCAAGGGTCAGCTTTGCACAGTGCCCTGCTAGGAGATGTCAGAGCTCTGAACAGACACAGGGTTCAGCACCTCTGTCTCCTGTACCTCTGACAGTCAAGGACATCCTTTTAGGAATACTTTAAATGCCATTTCATGAGCTCAGGTACAGAACAAAGGTAACTTTAGGCACTAACCCAGGAGAACAAGAAGTGATTGCTTGCCACATACAATAGGTTTCTAATAGAGATACACTGAAATGTCCACATTAAAAGCTGCTCCTTAAAAACTAAGGTGAACCAACTTTTATGCTAATACAACTCGCATTTATACATAAACACAAAAGTAACTTTTTGCATGCTTTAGTTCCCATGTGCATCACCTCCTACAGCCAGCAATTCCAACAGGACAGTTGCAATACCTTCTCCTGTTAGACCACCTGCCTGTTCAAAGTTTGTCATTGCTCAAGGAAGTAACAAACTTTCTTTCAACCAGCAAAAAAATCCCACACCAGTTGATCAGATCTTTCCTTTCTAATCTCATAGGCAATGCATGATTTAGCATACCCAGCCACAATACTCCCTACACTTCTAATCCAATTTGGGTAAGAGGTTTACTGCTTATAAAAATAAACAGGCAGTTGCACTTTACCTCTATTCAGGCATTAACACCTAACAAAAAAAAGGTCACTCCCAAATAGTAGCAGTTCTGTGCCAGAGATGCCATCCCTAAATTCTACTCCTTGGCTGAGACAGAAATGCAGTTACTTCTTTAGAGGTGTAAGGGAGAACTGGTAGCTACTCTTGGCTCCTGTCACATGCAATGTTTGTTATTATTGTGTCAAAAATATTCCCAGAAAAAAAAAGCCCAGGAATGGAATACCTCAACCATGGAGATGGAGATGGAGATGTACTACTTGTACAGGGACTCAAGGGACTTTGGTCTGTCCAGCTGGTCAGGTTTTAATTAAGAGCTAAGGAAATCATTATGGTTCACATTTGACTTACAGTTGCAGGTTTCCAAGGTCATCACTAGTTGCAATTTTTCAATTTTCTATGACCCAAGAAAAATGTTCCCTTCAAATAAAGGAAGGTATCTAGCTCAATACAGCAACTTTAAGTTAGTACAGCCTTCAGTTACAACCAGAAGAACAAATATTCCCAAGAGTGTGGGTTATAAAAGATAAGCAAAGCCATTTTGGTACTAAAAGAGTGGCCTGCTTGTTTTCAAAAGAGCCAGGCATTTGAAATCTGTATTGCTTCTTGTCTACTCAGCATATGCCAGGCAAAATTCAGCAGATGAAGACAAAAGTAATTTTAGATTGGTTGAGTACAGGGATAGTGACAGGCACTGTGACAGAATATTTTTCCAGCAACTGCCAAAGTGATGCACTCATTGTGAGGCAGCATTAGAAAGTTCAGCTGTAGTTTCATGGACTGCCCCAGCATTTTCAGTGATACTACATCACATTACAAACTCTAATGCAATTATATTAGCATGGCAGCTCTCTGACTCTTTGCAATTCTACCAGCAAATAAAGTGTTCCTGAAGACAAAAAATGCTCTTCCTTGATCCACAAGAATTCCACAGCAGAATTCTGTGTGAACATAAACCTTCAAAATTTGGCCTAGAAACTAAGTCTCTTAAAACTGAAGTTTGAGAACACAAGTTCGGTGTATTTCTCATCAACTAATGCTACTTTATTTACTTGACATAAAATGTTCAAGCAAAACAGCTCAACAACTTCTTCTGAAAAAAAAAAAACAACCAAAACTCCCAAAACACTAAACAAAAAACCATGCTTAAAGCTCCATCTTGGCCAGGACTCTGTCTCTTTGCACTTACCAGCTCTTATTTCAAAGCTACCTAGAGAAGCCTCCAAAGCAGAAAAAAATAAAGTTGAACAATTAAAGATGGAGCTAGATTTGAAGTAACACAAGAATGAAATAAAATCTACATTCTTTCTCATTCAGGCATTTTTCTGACATGCAGAGGTATCTTCACACTTGCAAACCCACTTCTGGTAACCTCTGCTTTGCACTTTGTACCTGTATGCCTTGAGAGGCAGGCTTTGTGCAAAGAATTACTTGTTTTCTCTCAAAGAAGAATTTTTTCCATTCAGGAAATAGGAAACACTGTTGGGCAAATACACTGAAAAGAGCATACAGCCACAAAACCCAGCAGTTTTGAGAGCACCACAACCAAGTGATTTTTGAACAGTACCAGACAATTCAGAACACAGTGGTACTTTAGAGAGTTTGGAAATAAATTTCACATGATTTACAGCATCACTTATTTATTAACCACAATGACTGGTTAATATGGTACAGATTTCTTCCCTCCTGAACCTTGGGAAAGAGATTAAGAGAAGCCTCCACTTTAACCCATAGTGTGCCCTCCTGATACCCACACAGGCTATGTGTGTGTATCTTCCAGGGAAACCTTAGGTCCTGTTTTTCTAGTACAGCCAAGTTAACAATCTAGTCTGGAGGACTAGGTTGCCCCTTTTCAGTCAGCCATTCAGGGCAGACTGATTCCTTCCAAGAAATCTGGCTCTTCAGAAGCGATCCTCCCAAGCTTTTTGGGGCAGATTGGCCCTTTCCCGACTATTGTTTCAAATTGCTAATAGCTCCTCACAGCTCAGCGGTGCCTCATTCACACCCATCCACAGAGGTTAGCAGAAACCCTACAACCATTTAATTTGCTGTTTGTCATCAGTTACTCTTGTGCTTTGAGATGTCTCCTGCTGTCCCTTTGTAGAGCAGAAGGCTCTGAGGTAATGCAAGGTCATGGGCAACCTTGACACAAGGTAAGGAGTCACTACTCACATTCGGCAGAGATGTCTGGTACATTCGAGCTTCTGGACCAATGCAAATTCAAAGTAAAACAAAATAACCAAAAAAACCCCTCAAACATGTAAAGGAATAGCATCTATGTAATTCACTATTCAACAGACATACTGAAAAAAACCCTAAAGAACTTCAAATATGGCAAAATCATTGGAGCCAATTTGACACTAGACACCCAGCATGACTTTATGAAGTGTCAGGTGAGTTTTGATGAAAACTACAATTTTATCAGGCTGATTATCAGAGCTGCCTCTAGCACTCACTGTGTTGCCTCAATGCAACTTAGTGGCAGAATAAATTTTCAAGCATGCTCAGTCTCATTCCAGCAACATCAACCCCAGCTGCAGCACAGATATTCTCTAAAGGAAAGAAAACATTTCCTCTGGCTTAGCAGCCACTGTTGTACCTAAACTTTTTAAAACACTGAAGTCAGTCTGTACTTTTAGCATTTTACTGATGGAACTGTGTGGATTACACATCCCCAAAATAAACCTTGAACCATACTTGAACACTGTCAGAAGCTTGCCCTCCTCAATTTTAGAATAGGTACTCCTTGTGTGCAAACACGACTGCCAGGACAAAAAGATGCAAGGTCAGCCACTCTGAAATGCTATCAACACTATACAATGTTACAAAACCAACATGAAAAATATATCAGCTCCAATAATTTTATCAGTTTCTGAGGTGAAGCATTTTTTTATTTTAGTAATCATTTCCAAGCTGAGGCTTTTTTCCTTGTTAGAAGGGAGGCACTTCATTTAAATTGCAGAAAAATTTTTTAAAATCCCAACAATAAAAACAGGTAAGCACAAAACCCCCTATTTTCTATAAAAGTCTTCACTTTAAAACCAATTTGTGGCCTATGCTCTTCATTTTGAAAGCACAGTTTAATATCATGGTGGGAAAGAACCTCTAACTTTAGATATACAGCTATTTAACTTCCATTATACCTAAAATCTAACAGTTACAGTAGCTCTCTCAGATCAGAAATAAGATACTCTTTTTTCATTTACTCAAAAGACTGATGCAAATATTATAAGCAAAATGCAAAGGTGTAGCTGTTGACACAAAGTTTCAGCCCTGAAACTCACCCAACAAGAACTGTGAGTTAGAGCTCAGTGCTGAGCAAAGCACCAATTTTGGGAACAGCTGCACACTCCCAGTTTTGTGACAGACTCCTGTATTTTACTGCTTCTGGCATAAAAACTTACAACTAAGCATCTTCACACTTGCTGTACTGGGGTTTGCCAAAGCCCAGCTGCAGGACTAACTCTGTGTTTTGCTTGTTCTAGGTCCTTCTTTTTCAAAACAGGACTGAGCCTAACATGAAGGGGTGTGAGTTTAGGAATTACTGCATTTCTTTTCATAGCTAGTCCTGTCTCTTCCCTCATTCAGCAATATGAAAATCCTCACACATTACTTAACTAATTGTTTTATTAATACATTCAAATAAGTCTTTGTTTCCCAAAGACATAGCACGGTGATTATTCCTTAACTTTTAATATAGAAAGCTACCTAAACCATAAAAATTGTATAAGAAAAAGAAAGGCTGCAATTCTTACCACCAAAACAATACCACTATGATTCTATACACTGAAGCAGCAAGATTTACCTGGCAAAACCAGGTCGAGAATACAAAAGTTAAGCAAAGATCTGTGAAGGCCTAACAGAAAGGGGCATTATAGTCCAGTCTGGAAATATTATAGTCAAAACTCCCAGTGAAGTGGCAGCCAACTGAAATCAAAGATCATAAGAAAAGCTTTCTTGTTAATTGAAAGCAACATGAAATCTCTTCTCGACCACAAATGCACAGAGTAATCTAAACCAGCTCCAGCATACAGAAGACTGAATCCTTTGACAGAACTTCAGCCTTTCAGGTAACTGCCTGCAAACTCAACATGCTTCAAATATGGTTTTTAGTGTCACAAATGAAGAGTTTCTAATTAAATTTTAAGAAGTAAAAATACTTGCGGTCTGTAAGTTTAGCCCAGATTGGAATTCTGCAACAAGATACTCCTCCTTAAGTGTCTTTTTAAAGCGTGCCAAAACCATTAGTTAAAAGGATAATCTAAATAAAGCCATTGTTAAAAAAATAAAACTACATCATGCCATGGCTGGGACAGCTAAGGTACTGGTCAGCAAGGAAGGATTATTTCCTGGCACAGTAACAAAGCAGCAGACTTAGCTCTCTCTCTCTCTTTTTATTACTGTATTAAACCTTCCCAATGTTCCCATATTCTGTTTTTCATCATCCACCAGGTCACTTCACCAAACCTGATACTTGAGCCCAATTATGCAGGTGTAAGTAAGGATTCAGCTGCACTGGAGGCAACTGAATTCAGCAGCATAAGCAAGATCACTATCAGCCTACCTATGCAAGACTGTACTCGAGCAAATCTTGGCTGGACATGTAATTTAATTCACCACTCAGATTCTGGATAAGCCCCAGACCTTCAAAATAATTACACTGCCATCAGAGACAATGCTCACTGTCAGGTACTGTATTTAAGTTGTGTACTGTTTCTCTGAAGAGATGAAGCACTTAAATGCTAGGTACCCTCCAGCTTCAACACCGTTTCACAGCTCTTCCTAGTGTTTTTCCAAGTGTTTTTGGCCTATGAACAAGTACTTGAACACAGCAAGTCCTCTCTGACCACTGTTTCATTAGATAGAAACTTCCTCCTAATGCATTTTCCAACGAGACTCTCAAGTTTATAAAACAAACCTGTAAGACCTACATTGCTTTTAAAGGTCTGGACCATACTGCATTGCTTTTTGAGCTTCCCCTTGAAACACATTTGCAGAGTTAAGGAATTTTGGACTAAGAATTCACTCATGACAGAAAATCAAGAGGTGCAGTGCAATACAGGGCTGATCAGAAACTAAAATAAATATGCAGCATGAATTCAAGTCAGCAAACTCATGTTGAATAATGAAGTGGTGTTTCCCATACCTAAAATGTTTCAGGCTGTTAACCACCAATACTGACTGCTCATAACTAGTTTCAGGACTTTGGCAGTAGAGACAGAAATAGCAGCCATTGAAGTACTGATAGCTTTGATCATGAAAAACACTATTATGATTAGCATCTCAGGCCTATTTGCTCCAATCCCCTGAGATGTAAAATAAAACCATAAACATTTTCAAAGTTACATGCCGAAAGTCCTCTCACTATTAATCACACCCTTTGTACTTGAGGTTGTACTCTCAATTTCACTGACATTAACTCCACTTGAAAACTGGTTTAAGCAAGGTAAAGTTGATGCTCTCACAACACCACAATACTGCTTTGGTTCAAGCAATACTGAGAGGAGGCAGCAGCTGTTGACCTCAGACCAGAGGGCTAAGGAAAAAGAACAAGTCACAGATACATTCACAGGCAAAGCTACAGAAAGCAATGCAAGAATTTTAAGCCTACCACATCAGAGGGATATACAGTCAGTCTAATAACAAAACTTAAGGCACAGCTCCTTGAACCTCTTAGGAAACTCCCACAATTAATTTGTTTCTCTTGAGCTAGTGAGAAAACTCAGCTCCTGAAAAACTCTGGTCAGCAGGACTGGAGTAAAGACAGGCTGAGGACTGCATAGCTCAGACCTGGAGATGGGGAGCTGTGTGTGTGCACAGTCCAGGGAGATGAGATGGAGAAGGCATCACTCTCATCAGGCAGCCTCAATAAATATTGTGTCAGAGCCTCTGAAAATAACCTCAAGTAGAAATCTAACATTACCAAGAGAAAGTAAATTTGGCACAGTTTAGAAGGCATGTCACTAATATAATAATCTGCATTTTATAAAAGCTGTGGTTGCTGCAGAGATACTGTCCAATGAACCACTTAAAGCATTCCCTTCCACTTATTTTTTAAAAAATATAGTGATTAGAGAACAAATACCTTCACAGATAGAGCAAGACAATAGAAGCAGTTTGTATTGTTCTACACTTGTACTTTCAGCAGCTTATCTCAATCAAAATCTCCCAGAGGTAAATAAAAGCTCTATTTGAAAGGAACTCTAGAAGTAGTTACCAAACTGTGTAGGTGAAAAAACTGAAAAGAAGCTCATGTGCAAGTAGAAAAGCTGGTTCTTGTAGAACCGTGCAGGTGCACACTCACCGCGTCCGAGCCCCTCGAGATCGTAACCGCGCTTCCACTTGGATTTACGATACATAACCAAAACCTCCCGCGCAGAGGGAAGGGGCCTGGAGATGGTGGTGGCTGTCAACAAGGAGCTGAGATCAGTTAGCTGCTAGTGCAGACAGGACAACGATTTTCAACACTGTGAGAGAAAGCCAGAGTGAGACCATATGGTTAAGCCCCATCCACATCAGCAATTGAGAACTGTCAGCTGGCAGAGGCACAGGTAGAGGAGATCCACCTGTCGCTCACAGCCACTACAAAGAATGCTTTCCTAGAGGTGGGCTCAGTGTCTCCTGGAATTGTCAGTGTCTTTGAACACAGCATATGCCCTTGTCTACAGTCAGTACTCCCAGTGCAAAGCAACTCAAATGCTCAGTTCTTCAGCATTATTGAGGGAATTCTGTTGCCAGTTGGTGAGCTCAGGATTTACTGAAATTTAAGAATATCTTCTAGAATTATACTGGATATGTCATAGTTCTACATTTACAGAAGACTGCCAGTTGCAGGTAAGCATTAGACAAGCACTGTCAGCTGACACCCTGGCTGTGTGTTACTCAAAACCACACAAAATACAGGGATGAAAGACCTGGCTTTAACTCCAAACTCCTTAGAGTAAGGGGAGTTGGACCAGATGAACTCAGGAGTTGCCTTCATTGACAAACCTGGCCACCAGCACAGAGGCATGAGCTTTGCATGCAAAGACAGAAGCCCTGCATCACAGAGCTATTACTTATCACCTATCTGCATAGCTGCAGGAATGCCTGAACTTAGTTGTTAGTGTGTAACAGGAACATATTCTGCAGTTAAACAATTTTAAGGTGGCATAAAGGGAACAAATCCTGCAGTTAAACAATTTTAAAAGGTGGCATAAAGCACTGCTGCCTGCAAAAGCAGCAGGCCTGCCTGTGGCCCACCAGCTATGTGGCAGAAGGTTCTGCACAGCCATGATTTCCACAGGCCCATGCTCCAAACTGTTTCTCAACTGGATTTACTCAGTGCTGAGTGCACCTGAACAGATAACAGGAACAAAGAGTTGGGACCACCTTCCATATGACTGTGTTTGTTTCCAGAAAAATTGTAAAATTATACATTTCTAAACACACGGAATAATTAATAGTGAAGTAACAGGAAATAAGAATTTATTTCTGAGCAGTAGTTAAAAGCTATGTTAAATCTTGAAAACAAGGAAACTTTACTCACATTTTTAACTACAGCTAATATTCATCAGTAAAAGACTGATTAGTACAGCAATAATCTTATTAGCACGCATATGGAGGTAGAACTAAGCTTATATGGAGGATGTTGTAAAATTCAGATTGAAAACAAGCACAGTAATAGCAATAAATGAAAAAATTAAAATTCTGTCTCAGTTACAAAAACACCATAGTTCTGCCTTCATCAAGACTTAGTAATTTCCTGTGCATTTCTTCACAGGGCAGTATTTTGTCTGCTCACATTGATGCCAGGTACCTCCACCATCAGTTGCTACAATAAAAAAACCTAGGATACACCAACATTAACACAGGTTATGGTCCAGTTGGAAAACTCTTCCACCAACAATTCTTCTGAATTGGTCACTTGGCTGCATGCTGGGAAAGCATCTTCTGACACTGCCTGGCAAAGATAACCTGCAGAAACTGTGAACAGGCCCAAACAGAGACTCCAGTACATGGAGGGGATTGAGAAGACAAGTGTAGGTCACAAAATACAGTCTCTGAAGATTGTGAGATAATATCTGAAGATTGTCAAAGCTTAAGTAACATTCCCAAAGGCTAATCAGCATCTCTGAGATGGAGTAAAGTCTGAAATATAAACTATGGCTGAGAACTAGACACCTGACTTAAAACCATGTTTCAGCATAAGAGTGAGGCCTAAGAAAAACACAATTGCCATGGTTAAGCTTAGAATACAGACTAACTTGGAATTCCCACATACTTTAACTACAATGACTATTATTAGCAAGGAATGGAGAACTCATCATGAGATCAAGAGAGACTCCCCCACTTAGATGTAAGATCTGAGCAACTTTACCCTTTGCTAGAGTTGTTAGAAGTTGCAAAGCAGAAACCAGAACAGATTGCCATTTAATAAAAGCAGCCTCAGCACAAGGAGAGAAAGGGAAAGCCCAGGCTTCATCGAATGCCATGCTGCTCCACATCAACACAATGGAGGGGAATCCTGTTCCACTCTGAGTGCTGTGAGCCACCTGGCCCGAAGCCATGCTTATGCACAGCTACTTGGCCTTGAGGGTTGAAAATAAGATGAACAGCCAAAATCTGAGGCCAGCAGACACAGCTGTCAGGCAGGGATCAGCAGACCTGAGGACTGTAGCATTATAAATGCTCCAGCCCACATTGGTTGGCAGTTTTGCACTATATCCTACTCTTTCCCTCAGTTATTTCCTTCCTCTCTTTGTCTACCTACCATAATTCCTACTTGTGCTCTCCTTCTCTCCCCTACCTCTTCTCTTTTTTGTCTCTTTGCAGTCTGAAGTCTTTCTGTCAGGCTTCTTCCTATTCATACAGCATGGAAGTGCTGAAAAATCAAAGTTCACAATTTTTGGTATGTTCAGCTTCCTGTCTCAGGATTTTATAAAAACCAAGTTTCTTGAAAGACAGTTGACAGACTCTGCTTTTAACACTGTCCTCAGTCATAATGTATCATTCAGTAGTGAAGAAAAGAGTTCACAAATAATGCAGTGTGCTGATGTAGCTTCTACAAAGGGAGAGTGTGGCCACTGCACACAAGTCTGATCTACAGCTCCCACTGACATGAACAGTCCCTAGCCACACAAATAAAAACTCATGGTTCTTCTCTAAACTCCTGTGGGGAAAAAAAATTGAGATGACAGCAGATTGGATGGAACAGCTCTAAGAAAAATCAATAACAGTAACTGTAAAATCTAAAATTAAAGTAAGTCTGGTTTTGATGCTTTCAGTACACACGGTACATTAAATTTGGCATAAGCCCAATGGAACATGAAGTACTTGTGGACAATGTCTGCCAAGAGCTAGAAATATAGTACTTAGTCTTTAAAGAACAAACAGAGAGCCTCAGTTCACTTCTACTTTACACATCTGAAAAAAAATTAAATCAAGGTGATCTTTCTGGGGGAACATTTGTATTAAATCTAATTGGCATGCTTTGTGCAGTGCTGAATGGAACCCATTGGCAAAGAGTAACTATTTCTCATTCTATAATCCGTTCCACTTGTGACAAAAGGTGACAAACAGATGTTAGACCTCCCCACATTCCAAGACACTGTGCTCTCCTGCTCAGCATCAGGTTTGTGCCTCACGTAGGCTCTCCACCTGGTCCTCAGTCATGCTGACACCTCTAAACATCTGACACAGTGCAAGCAGAAGAAAAATGGGAAGCCTGAACTCAGGGAACTCACGCTGCACTATCAATTTTTTCACCCACCTTTCCATTTGTTGGCACTTCATTAGTTTACATGCCTCAAAGCAGAGCAAGGTTTGATTAGTAACTGAATACCTATTTGCATTTCTGTAGCAGCCTCCAAACATTAGCAAATTAAGCATCAACACACCTGTGAGTTCCTTGCCTTTCTTAAATTAAGGACCAAAAACAAGAGACAAGCCTAACATCCATCTGGGGCTTTGGAGACATCATGCACCATCTCAGCACACAGGTTCCTCTCCCTGCCATCTCCTACATCCTAGCTGAACAGGAGAGTGGAGCACAATTCCAGCTCTGTTACATCTCAGCTGCAGCCCTGCCTTGGGAAACTGGAGCAGCAAGAGAAGAGGAAATAGGTAATGCTTCACTTGACACCAGCCCAAAGTGAGGCAAGAAACTTCTCATGCCATCTTACCCTTCATGTCAGCCAAGCACTACCTGAATCTTTAAAGCTGCTATTTCTTGGTGATTGAGGCTTTGAAATATATAATGCAGCCAGATAAATCTGATAATTACTCCTCCTCATTAACAGCTACAAAATAATATCAGAATGTCCACAATACTTGCTGTTGTGGACTCAGGAGACTGAATGATACAGGACATGTGATTATTAACACAATGTTCACTTCTCCCTATGACTGGTTTCTCTTGGCTTTAAAGTAAGCATTAACTCTTCCCTCACCTTTTGGATCTGGCTCCTCTCTCTGCTCCTGTTTATACACTGGCAACTTGAACAAGTCCCTCCTCAAAGCTGGGGGAGTAAGGAAAAGGCAGCAAAAGTTCTTGTAACACTTCCCCTCTTGAGGCAGAGGTTTCTCCTGCTGTCTATGCATTTATCAGAAGAGTGATATATGAATGCTTACTTCAGTGAGGAAAAAATTAAATAGCCTATATATATATCAGCACAGGAATTTGAAAGTAATTGCTCTAAGTGACAAATGGTTTATAAGCCCACACTTTCTACTACAGCACCCTGATCTTTCTCAGCCAGCAGTGAGAGGTACAAGAAACTACTCTAAGTTCACATCTGCTGCTCAGAAACCCTCTGACAGAGCTAAAATACTGGCCACAGTACTGACTGCATAAATATGCACACGTGCAAGAAAATAAAAAGGATAAAAATAAAAGCTATTTGTGCATTTATTTGCCTGCACGATCAAGCTGAGTTCCTCAATTTCAGCAGGTGGCTGACAGCCTTAATAAAGTAATACATCACTTCTTTTAAAAAAGACAAGAGAAAAAACCCCACCCAGCTGTTACTTTCACCATGGTACACTCCAGCCCTCAGGAACAACCTTGAGCAGGCTACAGAAACCTCACCCAACAGGCAACAGCTCATGGTGTACCAAAAGGGAAAGTTCAACTGGAATGATTCCACATCCACCAAATGCAGCACCTAATAAATACTAAAACAACTGATGTGGGCTACCAGCACCATAGCAATTACATTATTACTGAAAAAAAATAAAATAAAATAAAAAGGAGAACAAAGATCTAGTGTGATGGATCCACCTCCAGAGGAATCAAGAGATGATGACTTGGCTGTGAAAGTCATCTAAGCACAAAGGGGTGATCACCTGTCTTCACACTAATATGCATTACAATGTAATTTGTCTAAGGCTTGGTCTGCTAATCCCAGAGTATGAAGTGCAGTTATAAATATATATGATATGTATATCCATCTATATATATGTGTGTATGTATGTATATTAAAACACAATCTTTTAAGAGGCACAAGGACAGCAGATAGGAGCAGGAAGCAGTGTTTATCTGAAGTGTCAGCACCAGCATCACAAATTTGCCTCAACGTTATCACGTGAGAAAAATAACAAATGAAACATTAAGTGTTTGCTCTTGGGCCTTCTGGTTCTCTGCACTACCTACTCAAGAACTGCTACACCTCTGCCCTGTTAAAAGGCAGTTTTTAACAGACTGTCTCTAAGTTTCAGGCCATTGGAGCTGGTTCTCTGCCAGCTCTTTATTGAAAGTTCATTAAATAAATAACCCCACAGCAAGGGGGTGCTGAAATTAGGTGTTCCCACAATGACTTGTTTTACAGCTGGGCTGTATCATCTCCTCTCCTTTGTAACTATTCAACTGCACAGACAATGTGCTCATGCCACTTGTGGGCATGATACAGTTTTCTGTGGACTTCTGAAAGCAGCATCCCAAATCTGAAACCTAATTACCATGAAAGCTTTGATTGTGAAGAATTTGAAAACAGCAGTATTGACCCAACAGTCCATAACTCTGGCTTCTCAAAATTTAAGTCAGCTACTCTGGTTTCCTACACAGGAGGAACTCTTCCAGTTTCTATCAGAAGATTTTGTAGCATGTTCCTAAATTCAAAAGATGGTAGCTGCCCAGCAAAAAAGGAGTCAGATCCAAATCCAAGAGGGAGCACATACTTTACCTCCAATATTAGTAAGGGTTGAAGCCACTTTACTCTCTTGCACTGCAGCACAGAAGTTCAAAAGCATCTCCTGCTAACCTTAAAGTACAGCAGCAATCTAAACACAGCGACTCAAATATCTATCTGCATTTATTTTCTTCCATGTTGAGCAACCAGCAGATTTGAAGTGGCTCAGGAAAAAAGTAAACCAAGCCAAACAAAGAAAAAATAATGGGAAATGACAGAACTGACATTTTTAGAATACACTAGTTTATCCCAAGAGGTGCATTAAGAAAGCAAAATGAGCAACAAGTTCTTTAAAAGTAAGTAAATTACTTATAGTAAGCCTCCATAAATGATGAATTGTGCATTTTTACCCCTAACCTCACACCAAATAAACAGTTCAGCTCCAGGATCTGACATAAGGATCATTGCTATTTTCCCTATTGAAATGAGTGTTAAATCATGATTAAGACAACAATTATTCTTGTAAAAATACTGTGTGGAACTACAACTGCTTCAAGTAAGTGGAAAGGATATCAAAGTAGCAGGAGACAAAAAACTCAGTATATATATTAACACTTAAAGAGAAGAGGAGCCTTGAGATTTCTTAGTGGAAATTCTTCAGGGACCACTTTCATCATTTAACATGAACAATTTGTCTTAGGACAAAGAAAACACAGATGCAGTACTCAAGTTTGTATGATTTTTAAAAATCAAATCCTCACTTGTTCAATACTGCTATTAAGCTAAAATATAAAAATATTAAGCTAAAAATTCTTCTAAAAAGCAGAAGTATCTGGGAACAGACAAAGTGGCACTTTGGCCTAACTTTGTGACTACTTAAACTTTGTCTTACAGTGTCCCACAGGATGTGATGTTTAAGAGGGCCCTATGTGCAGGGCTTAAGACCTTCTACTATCTTGTCAGGCATGTATTTTCTGCAGTGTTAAGATTTATTCAAGCCAAACCTAGAAACTCAGCCTTTGTTTCCCATGTCCTTGTTTGCTATACTACTGTATCTTTTCTAATTCCAAACTTTTCAGTTGCAGTAAATTCTGAGTTCTCAGCTTCTTTTTTTCCATTTAAGGCCTGCTTTTTCTGCTCCTAAAAATCCTTTTTACTTTCAGTATTTCCCACACCCTTCCTAAAGCCCACAGTTCTACCCGGGTGCCTTGCAAGCTGTTCCAGACATCACTGCTCAATTGCTGGGCAAAGCTGGGTGAAACATTTCAAGCTGGATCTAACCCAGACATGCCAGTCTGACTGCCCTGACCCGAAGAACAATGAAGCCATTAGTGGTTTTGGCCCAGATCAAGGGGTTACCATCCATGGGGATAAGCTGGCAGGGACAAACTAACCCAACAGCTGCAGCTTTCCAGTTGCTCACTACGTGGTTCAGATAATTAAGCAGCAACACTGAAGGGACAAGCAGGACAGAGTGAGATGTACAAATCACAGCACCAAGTTTCTTCTCACTATGCCCTCACAAATTCTTGCAGGCCTTGAGCTCCACACCAATGTGAAATCTTAACAGTCTTCTCAACAAAAAAAAACAAATCAGTGCCCTCAAATTCAATCTCTATTCCCTACCTTGTCCATAAAGTAAGGAAAATAGGTACTCCAGCTCAGAAACGAGTATTTTCAAGCATTTGTAATGAAACCCAAAGGGTTATGTAGTAACAGAAACATTACAAACTTGAATACAAGCAGCTAAGTACATCCAGACAGAAAATCAACTGGCAATGGAAGGAAAAAAAACCCCATAGATGGCGGTCTACTTAAAAGAAAATTCTGGCTATGCAAAGATTTGTGTTTTATTATTTTTCTGGGTTTTGGTTGCTTTGGGTTTTTTGTTTGGCTTTGTTTTTTTGCTGTTTTGTATCTTCAATTCCTAGCTCCAACAAACTATCCCCCAGAGAATCCCACTCAACTAACTCACTCTAAACCCATAACCTGCAAGTACCTACACATTTATATACCTCATTCACTCAAAACCTCAATCAATCCAAAATACCATTATCTAGTAGTTATTCATATTATCAACTACCTTTAATAATAACAAAAAAAAAATATTCCAGAGATCATTTTTGGTTTTGGCCTTTTTAGCTATAGCCTTTCAATACCTTCCTTGCTGTTCACACAGATATATATACACACACACCCTGATGTAGCCAGACCTGCATTTCCCTGCCCCAAATATCTCTGTACTATTTAAAAAAAAAAAAAACTCCTCACAAGTAATGCTTTTCTCCCTTCTAAAAACACATTTATGCAGTTAACTTCTACAAACAGGGCTGGCACAGAAAATCATCTGGTTGGCACAGCTGTCTAGCCAACATCCAGGCAGACCAAGAGTGTTTTGAGCCAACATTGACACATATCCCAAGTCTTCTGCAACATATACAGGTGAACAAGGAAAGTGAGTGTGAATTGAACAAATCCACTTCCTGACAGGAATATAATTACTGGACCAGAGTAAGAGGTTTTGACCGCTCCTAATCTAAAAACTGCAATATAGCTTTAATTAGAAGAGTAAAATTATAGGATACTCCCAATGCTGAAACCACAGCCAGAAATTCACTGCGAGGTTCAGTCCACTCTGCTCTCCAGCACGAGATTCAAGCCCAAAATTCAGCATTTACATAAGTACCAGGGGTGGCATTCAAGTCACCGTGATTAAATCCAGCAGCCATGGATTAAAACCAAGGTCAGCAGATTAACTTTTATTACCTGTTCAGGAACTGAGCCGTGCTCCTGCATGGCAGGCTGCAGAGGATACCATCAATCCTTAACCAAACATTCCCAGCCAGGAACTTCACCAAACATTCAGCCTCAACCAGATGAGCTGCTGACTTGTTCACACTTGAGCCCATGTCCCCAAATGCCACCTCATATGCAAACCAGGAGACATTGCTGCAGCAGGACTGGTATTGATGAGCTCCTACCCTCCAGCACAGCGTGCCAGCAGAGGACAACAGCTTTTTCCTGCAAAGCTTGTAGTTTCCACTCAACTATTTCACAATCACTCATCACTACAGGGTTATTCCAGAAAGGTCACTTTGAGCAGCTGGGAACATTTGGTGCTCAGAATCATGTCACATGGGTCAGAAAAAGAAGGCCATGGCATAAGGCTCACCTAGGTAACCCAAAAGCTGTGCACTCACTCGTGCAAAGCATCCAAGAACCTCTGCCTACCTGGAGAAAAAGTTTCTTTTCAAACCAATATAAATACAGGATACTTGTAAAAGAACATACTCATAGTGTGCAAGCCTGTCATTTTTCTGCAAATCAAGTTATTGTCAAGGAGTTTTTACTGCTTTTAGCAGAAGGCAGAAACAAGGTAGACCTTGCTTTTTTTTTTTTTTTTAAGTCTCAGGAGGATTTCTAGCAGGACAAAGAGCTTCCATTTTTTTAACTTGAAAGGCAGGCTTTTGAATACATACATTCAAATATTTTAAACGAGAAACACAACCACTTTTAACTACTAATTGCCACATCCATTACAAAACTTTAAGGGCACAAAAAACGTGCCATGATGCTACCTTATGGCCCTAGCCCATCCCCAAGCACCCACTGGAGAGCAGCACAGGGACAGGGAAGTGCATCCACCAGCTGCCCATCACCTCCTGAGATGCACAGAGCCACTTAAGTTTTGCCCAGACAACATCATTTTTCATAACTAAATTGCTATTTTACCTTCTTCCCCTTGAATCTTTTCACCCAGGTAGACTTAACTGGGCCTGACTGGAGATGCAATATTAATGTCAGGAGGGCTGGGGAACTACAGTAGTAGTGTGACACTTCCTGGTGCATCCTGCCAACCGGTAGATTGAAAGGAAACAGAAACAAGATCAGATTGAAACATGCTCACTTTTTTTTTTCCATTAAAACTCAACGGTGCTCGACCTACTTCCTATCCCATATCTCTGCTGTCACTTCCTTTGACAGTTTGTCAGCACGCCTGTGAATCTGGAGATTAAGGAATGAATGTCTAGGAAGTGAAAGAGCTGGACTTTTTCATCCTGATGTTCACTCCAAACTTTTACAATCCAACCAGCAAGGGGCATGGTGACCAGCCAGCAACAAGTACCCCCAATTACTGGCATCCAGTAGGAATTGCTAATCAACTGTGTAATTTTGCTTAAAAGAATGCACTTAAAGGTGACTGATTTCTCATGAAACACCCTCATTCTCCCTTTTTTTTAGCTCAGGGCATGGATTAGCATCTACAAACGGCTTTGGGTTTTCCGCTTTTCTGTATTCCAGAGTTCCTGTCTGAAAAGGCATTTTATATCAAAAAATACTTGTAATTAGCTCCTTACAAATGAGTAAGAATTTTAAATACCACTGGCTCCAAGCACATGATCCTCTATTTTATACCTACAACCACAGTCACTAGCTATAAATGCTGAAGTGAAAGGATCCTGTTTTCCACGCCTGGTTTCTTATCAGAAACCAACATTGCTACCAAAATACAAAATGGTTGTAGCAGAGGTAGCACACTAAGTTCTTCTTTAACTGAAATACTAGTAGTTACTCAAAATGCTAATTTCTAAGATGAACACCAGCACGGTGACCTGCTGTGTTGAGAAATACATTCCAGTGTTTAGTAAGAACGGAAACATTCACGAGGCACACGTTACACGGCTTTACTCAGCGTAACAGGAGGTGCTCCTACATGTTTAATTCATTTGAAATAGGAGATGTTGGAGCTTAAGGTACCCAGTAGCAACCTACATACAACCAAAATGCATTCCTAAAGCTTCCTGCCGGGCGATTCACACGACTTCAAAGACTTAGGACACTTCTCCTGCACAGCACCGAGAGAGTCTGATTTTCCCACTACCCATGCCCAATTTTCAGCAAACCACGCTTTTTTCTTGGGGGAAACGACAGTGGTGGAGAGGAAAAGGGGGGAGTGTCTCGGGCAGACGTCTGAACTTTGGCTCTACATTCGCTCACTCCAAAATTGTCGGCCTAAAACATTACAAAGCCACGCAGACCACACAACAACACAAGATCTGGGCAGCCTGTTCATCTCCACTAACCTACAGGCGCCTTCTGCAACAAAAAAGCAACTGAAGATGTATCATCAACAGGTCATCTGGCTGCCTCTTTGTGGGGAAAAAAAAATTCGAAATGCTGCTGAACAGAAACCGGAAACAGCCTTTTTTTTTTTCCCCGTGTCTCCCCCCGCCCCCTATACGGCTTCAAAACGGAAAAAGAAAAAACCCAAACCTATCGTTCTTCAGATGCAGAAGCGCCAGCTTCTAGCTAGCTGAAAGGCTTTGTAATTTCCCTCGCCAAGCGGTGTTTTTTCGAGGCAGAGGAGTCCCCAAAAAAAAAAAGAAAAAAGAAAAAAAGGGGTGGCCTTTAAGGCCAGAAACACCAGCATTACAGCTAGACTGCTTTTTGCCCGCATGTATTCCAGAAGCTGCATTTTGCAGAGGTGAAGCAGCTGCAGTTTTTGAGGTGGCAGTAAAAACAAAAACAAAGGGGGTAGGGGGGGTGGGAGAAAGAAAAATGCTTCCGGTATAAAAACGTAACTGATTTTAAATATACCCTTTATCAGACGAAAATTATTCATCGGAAAACACAACTGCTCCTTATCCCCCCTGCCTTTTGAATATCTTCTCTACAGCTGTTGCAGGCAGAAATGTGTCCCCCCCCCCCCCGTACTAGAGCCCCCTGAAAACGCATTATTTAAGTAGGGGAAAACAAGAGTGAAAAGAAAAACCGAACACAAGTTGCGCTGTACGGCGGGCTGCTCACAAAAGGAGACGGGAGAGAAACCCTGCAATTCCTCCAAGAAGCTTAAAATTAAAAAAGACACAACTTACCCACCGCCCAGCTGGATTTTTCCACAGTAAAACAACATCAAAATTGGAAGAGCTAGGGATTAAAAAAAAAAAAAAAAAAAATCCCGAAGAAAAAGAAGCAAGCTTTCCCACCAAGACCTTTCAGGTTAACGACAGGCAAACAAAATCCCCCTTTGTTTTGTTGTCACCCGCCTGCGTGCTGCTCCCATTCCGCGCTCCGGCACGGGAGGCTGCGATCAATGGACCTGCCGGGGGGAGAGCTCGTTCTTACCCCCCAAAAATATACATATACCACCACCGCCGCCAAAAAAAAACCCAAAAAAATCCACCCCCGAATTCAACAGAACGCTGGTGTTCAACTATTGAGCGACTTTTTTTTTTTTTTTCCTATTTATATATATTTTTTTAAGTGATGTTTTTCCCGAGGGCTCGGCAGCCGCTCTATGACAAAGAGCTTCCCCAGCCCCAGAGCGGGGCCAACTCCGGGTGGGTGGGAAGCAAAAAAAAAAAAAAAAAAAAATTGAAAAAAAAGAAAATACAAAAAAAAGAGAGACAAAATAAAATAAGACAAAAAACTTCCGAAAACCCCGGTGGGGAAAAAAAAAAAGAAAAAGAAAAGAATGGAGAATTATTTTAGAAACAACCACAACAAGGGGAGCCCTGCGAGGCGCAATACAAAGCGCGCAGGGCGGCGGGAGGGGAGGAAGGAGCCCGAGGAAGGCAGGAAAGGGGGGCAGACCCCCCCATCCCTTCCATAGCGGCCTGAGGATGGGGTTCTGTCGCGACAGGCGCGATACTCACCCCGGGGAGGAAGGAGACGGGCACAAGAGGCACCCCACGCCGGCAGGCCGGGAGCGGGGGGAAGCGGCAGCTCAGCCTCCTCACGGCCGCGCGGAGGGCGATAGTTCCGACCGGGCGACAAGGCAGGAAGGCTCAGAGCTCTCACCTCGGGCCGGTGCTGCGAGCCACAGGGAGGAGCAGCAGCGGAGGCAGCAGCCGGGGAGAAGAAGCCCGGGAGAAGAAGCCGATGGACGCCGCCGGCTCCGCCGCCTTCACACCGACTGCCGCGCGCCGCCCCGCCTCGCCGCGCGCCACACCGGCGGGGCGGGGCCCGGAGCGGCCACGCCCCCTCGGGCCGGGCCCGGGGCATGCCGGGAGTTGTAGTCCCGTCCCCCCCGCCCCGCTCTGAGGGCAGCTTGTGTGCCCGCGCACCTGTGTGCAGGTGTGTCCCTGTGTGCAGGTGTGTCCCCGTGTGCAGGTGTGTGCACGTCCTGCGCTTCGTGTGCTGGGCAACGCTGGCTGCCTCAAAAAGAATTCCAGCAGGTTCCCCCTTCACTATTCCGCTCTTGTGGGACTCCACCTGGAATACTGCATATGGTTCTGGTGTCCCCAACATCATAAGGACGTGGAACTGTTGGAGCAAGTTGAGAGAAGGGCCTCCTCTTTTCAGACTGGAGTACCTCCAGCACGAAGACGGGCTGAGAAAGTTGGGGTTGTTCAGCCCAGAGAAGAAAAGATTGTGTGGAGAAATCGCAGCAACCTTCCAGTACTTGAAGGGGAGCCTCCAGAGAAGCTGTAGCAATAGGACAAAGAGTAATGAGTACAAACTGAAAGAGAAGAAATTTAGGTTGGATATTAGGAAGAATTTTTTTAGTGTGAGGGTGGTGAGACACAGGAACAGGCTATCCAGGGAGGTTGTGGATGTCCCAACCCTGGCATTGTTCAAAGCCAGGCTGGACAAGACCTTGAGCCACCTGGTCTAATGGAAGGTGACCCTGCCCAGGGCAGGGTATTGGAACTAGATGATCTTTAAGGTCCTTTCCAAATCCTTAACATTCTACAATTCCATGTGTGCAAGTGTATGTGTATGTATACATACATATTGATGTATAAAAAAATATATATATGTATATACACCCTTATATGTATATGTGTATATATATATATTTCAATTGAAAGACCCTCCTAGCCATGTAAAGAAAGACTATATTAATTGATTTTGCTCTATGCTTTCCACAGCTTAAGAGAAATCACAACCTTGATGTCCTCTTCGATTTCTTTTTTCTTATACGTGGTGAGAAATAGATTTTTAAGGGAAATGGGAGTTTTTACCACCACATCATTCAGAAAATAACATGGTCCTGCCCCAGCACAACACAAAAGTGGAGATGCTTTTGTAGTCATCACACCATGAGCTGCTGAAGAATTATCCACGTCAGAAATATCAGCGGTGTCAGGCTATGTAAACTCTACCCATCATTAACCTGAGTTTCACTGGCCCTGGGGTTTTTAAGGAGAGATTAAGAGATATAACTCGAAGCTCCCAGATTATAAGAACAAAAGGGGTCTGGATGATGATCCCTCGTGATCTCTGGTGCAACCCTGCACATCCCCAAACCAGCTTTTTCCTCAAAGGCACTATTCTTTTAAAATATCTGAGATAAAAATAACCCTGATAGTAAATTCACCACAGCCCAGCTTTTGGCGGCTGCTGCAAACAAAGCCTGGTGTTAAAACTGAGCTCTCCTTGGAGCATTTATTGGCTTGCCTTTGGATTTGCTGTAACTTTGTTCTCCGTGCTCGGCAGCTCCTTATTCCCTGCCATATTTCCAACCCAGGTATTTACATCCCTTTGATTGGGGCACGCTTTAGTCTCCTTGTTGGAACCCTGGGCACTGAGAATTTCAGATTTCTGTGCTGACAGGCTCTGACCCCCAAGCAAACACTGCATTGACCTGAGGCCGTGGAAAAGGCTTCCAAAATTGAGTGATAGCACTGGGATTATGGGGGTGTAGTTTGGATAGAAGTGTGTGATATCACAGGGTGGAAAACTTATATATTTATATAGTAATATATATAAAGCAAGATGGAGGTTTTAGGACATAGGCTAAGTCCTTTTTCACCTTCTTCTTCACAGCTCTGGGTGGTATTTTGTAATTGAGTAGAAAAGCCTGCATTGTTGGCCACAGGTGGTTGGTTATTGGGTTAAAAGTAAAAATAATTCAGGTGTCATTTCATAATTGGACAGTTTGTCCTTAAAAGGCCTTGCAGAGAGAGAGATAGGGGCCATTTTTAGTTTGTGAGCTCGAAGTGCTGTAGAACTCATGGTCTATGAGACTGTATTATAGACAAGAATTGATAAACATCTGAGTCTGAACAAGAAATACTGTCTGAGCATTTAATCCCAACCCTGGCAAAAAAAAGAAGATAAAATGCAACATCACCTCTTTGCTGAGCTCCCGGTACCAGCATCCCCTCATCCTTGGCTATGGTGCAAGTCAGACCCTCACCCCTGAGCAGGAGCGTGTCCTGCATCTCCCCACAGCTGCTGGAAGTTCCCACGGGACTCAGGCACAAGGGAGTAAGGAACACATGTGCAGGCACGTGGCAGGTGACAGCAGTGCAGAGGCATGGGTGGGGAAGCTCCTGGCTCCAACTCTGACATGGGAAACCTGCTGAGTCCTGCCTGCCAGCAAGTCATGTCTCAAGCCAGGGAGAAGGTGCTTCCCTTGCAGAGATGGTGGGCAAAAGTTGAAGGAAATGGGATGGGGAAGTGATGCCTTAAGTTTTGGCTTTCATGTTTTTCACTCTCTGTGCTGCCCAGGGGTGCAGTTCTGAGCCTCACATTCAGTGCTGGTGAGCTCTGCACAGAGTAGAGAGACAAAACAAATCCTTTTCCTGCTGCACACCAAGGACAACTTTCAGTCCCAAAAGCACAAACAAGGGTGGGCTGGAGGGAGGAACAAGAAGGATGGGACCTCACAGCCTGAAGCTGGAATTGGACAATTAAACCCCAATATGCAAATGGACCCAAACTTATAAAAATGTAAGATCTTGTGACCGATCAGCCATTTTGTGACCATTTTGGTTCCACCTTGGGTGCAGCCCTGGTCAGGCCCTGTCCTGCCCAAGGTGGATCCTGGAGGCCTTTCAATAAATCCTTACTTTATTCTCTGGCTCTGTCCAGTCTATGCTCCAGGTCAGCCTTCCCAAGCCATCAGAAGAAGGCAAGGGATGGGTGGAAAACTGCTGTAGTCATGAGTGGCTGCTGCCTGACCCTCCCGTGCTGCCTGACGTGCTCGGAGCTCTGCGTGTAATGAATCACTTGCCACACATGTGATGAAACACGACAGTGGTAACAGATCTCATTATTATCCAATTTACATGGGGAAACTGGGGTGTGGAGAGGTGAATATTATGCCTGGGGCACACTAAGGCCAGATTACAGGAGGCCTCACGCTGCCATCCCATGCTTGCTTTACTAAGCTATATAAGAATTAGGTGCAGCTGGCAGAAGCAGACATGGGATATACTGAGGAAAGCCTGGGGGGAGAGGATGAGCTTGGCATTCACAGTACAGAGCCTTGCCCCTAGCATTTGTGTCCTGCCACAACAAGTAGTTCCTCTTGCTGTGTTCAATGGGGTCCCCTTCAGCCCCCCAGAGCTGCCCCAGGTTGCTGTCACACGCTGTGCTCTTGGGTAGCATTCCCACTTTGTCCCTTGGGAGGCTCTTTCCAGATTTTGCCTGGCCATCCCACCCTCCTGCAGAAGACAAAATGACAGTGAGAGATTTCCAGTATGCCAGCATCCCTGCTGCAGCCTCGTCCCAGCTGCCTCAAGGATGAGTCCTGGATGCCAACGATGCCAGTGCTGAGCCTGGCCCTGCCCTGGGAGAGCACCTGCAGCCAGACCAGGGCTTGTGTCCCATTCCTCAGGGACCATCTTTTATTTAACTCTCTAAATTCACCCTTTATGATGGATTTCTGTTTCATGAATTGGCCCAATCCCTTCTTATATCGATGCAAGCATTTATCCTTTGCACAACCCCCTGGCTTAGCACTGCTCTTGGTTCCCTTTTCATCTCGATCCTGCCTCAGGGTTCATTTCTTCCTCAAAGACGTTTCAGAGGAAGCTTAAGAGACAAATCAGCATTACAAAACATTCCTCTAGTAGAAGAAAAAAATTCAGAAAGCTTTTCCCTCCTTACTTTAAAAAAATAAAAAAAGGAAACAGATGAGTTTGGTGACTCTTTTCAGTATTTCCTTATATTTAACACGTGTCTCTTGCTATGGAAAAAGGGCAATCACCACTGATGGCTTAAAGTCCTCTGCGACATGCCCAGAGGTCTGGAGAAGCTGGTGCTAAAAACTGGGCTTCAGAACTCAGCTCCTTGCTGGCAGGAAGCCTGGGGGCTGCTTTTCTCTCTGATCTTGCCGTGTACCCTCGTACCATAAGCTTGTACCACTACATGGAGAGACAGCAGGGAGCTGAAACACAAAATACTCAATGTTTTGGGGGAGTTCAGCTGGACTGAGGTGACCCAGCACCATGGATAATTCATTGGAGAAGGAATGGCAGGTAGGTAGAGCATCACCTTTGCTGACCCATCTCATTTCACACCAGCTTCCCCCTCCCAGCACTGAAACCTGCGACTCAGAGAACTGGAGTTCTGAAATAATCTTTGATATTTAAATAACTATTTTCTGTTTTCTGACAGCCACATGCTGTTCCAGTGCTCGTGTCGAACAGGCTCTCTGAGTCAGAGGCAAAATAAAGTGACACATGGTCCCCTCTAATGTTCCCATCAGAGCACGTATCGTCCTGTGATCTCACTGCAGCAACGAGGAGACAGCAAAGGCTCTTGGCCAGGTTTCTGTGCTGCTCCTAACTGCACATGGCCCCAACAGCAACAGTTCATTCACACCTCACTGCCCCTGTCTATATTATTAAATAAAATGATCCCCAGCCAGAGCGGCTTGGCTGGGCTCAGGGCCATGCTACTAAACACTGCATCACCAGTCCAAAACCCTTCAGTGCATCTCCTGGTCGTGCATGGATCATTTTCCAGACCTGGGCTGCCAGGATACTTCACCAGGTCCTTCCCAAAACCTTGGAGAGGCCCTTCATTCCTGGGGGAGAACCTGTGTCTCCAAGGGCTGTCCTCATGCCTCCCTGGGTTACAAAACTGAAGTTGGCATCACCTTTCTCATCCAGCCCATAGGATTCTGAGGGATTCCAACCTGCACCCAAGCAAATTTCACGGGGGACTGATGCTGCTGGGACTGAGCATGATGACAGGGCTCTGGGCAGCTCCTGGTGCCACAAGATGCTGCAATTCCTGCCTGCGTGGGTAATCAGCGTGGCTCAGTGCCACGAGCTGTGATTAAGTCATTAGTCAGTCGCGTGAAAATATTTGAGATTACAAGTCGATGCTGAATTCCTTCTTGGAAGGGTTGAGAAAATTAATATTTAGCTCTGGTGGACGTGAGGTCAGAGCCTGTCAAGCACAAGACATGAGACTGTCACCCTGAACACAGACATCAAGTGTTGGGCTTTTCCAAAGGAGCTCACTAATTCCTTCCACTCGTCACAAACCCAGCCTTGGGTTCATCAGCGGCTAATCACCAAATCATTGTAGAAAAATTGAAGCACCCCAAAGCCTGGCAGGTGATTCTTCCTTTTCCATGCCCAGTGGTGTGCACTTGCACCTGTGCTGTGCTCGGGTGGAGTAAAGGGGCGGCTGTGCAATCATCCACAATCAATCAGGCCGATCGTGTACACCGATTAAATTATGTTCTTCCACCGGTTCTTAGAAATGTAATTTGCCTTAAGTTAATAAGCAAACATCTCCCCTCTCAAAGTGTATTTGCAGAGCTGTGAAATCAAGGGGCACTTCATAAAGTGGGAAGGGAGGAGGGAGGGATGGAGCTGTGGTACTGGCACCGTGTTTTAGTCAGGATGCTACTGGAGTGTCACAGGAGTAAGCCTGGATGGACTTGTGTCAGTCCCCCTGACTTTAATTAAATAATTAATTAATTATGTGGAACAAAAATTGTAGCCCTTTCAGAGGACCTCCCTTTGAATACAACTGCAAAAGACGAGGTTTAAGCAGAACATGAAGCCTCCTGCTGTCCCTTCGCTGAGGGCAGGATTGCACCTTGTGGGTTCTGGGATGTATTTCATTGCTCGTCCTTCAATGTGGATCTAGAGGGAAAGTTTCTTCAGCATTTGCAGTAATTTCTCCACCAACTGGTACAGTAAGCAAGACTTCCAACAGCACTCCCAGGTACATCTCTTGGGTTGCTCAGGTGGGAGAAGGTGCTTGGCTTCTGCTCAGCATCACAGCTGTCCTCCCATGGACCATGTAAACACACATCCCAGCTTTCCCAGACATCCAGTCTCAAAATTAAATTCTCCCCACCACCCCCCTCACTTCTTTTTCTTTTGTTCTTCTCCAAAACACGATCCCTCAAGCTGTCGTGTGGAAGGACACATGCATTTTCCCAGGGAGGGGGACAGAGCAGCCTCTCCCCCTCAGCCAACCCACGGCACAACCCAAAAAATGGAGGAGGCAGGTGTCACTTGAGCAAGGCACATTCAGATGCCTCTAATGAGGCGAAATGAAAACACCACGCGTCGCTCGCTGCAGCTGCTCTATCAGTCTGGAGGGTGAAGTAGTAAGAAAATCAGCACATCATCAGCACGTGAGTGCTCCCAGCACCCACAGGATGGGTCCAGTTTATAGGCTGGTTGAAGAAACAAAACAGATTTTGAGTCCTTGAGAATACACAAAACCACAGATGTATGTATGGTTTTGCTTGCATTCAGTATATGCAGCCAATGCTCTTTTTCTCTCTTTTTTTTTCTTTTTTTTTTTTTTTGGCTTTTTTTTCTCCCCCTCTGCATGTCATGGAAAAAAAAAATCCTCTGCTTTCTGCCTGAGAACTCATCTGCCAGAAGGCCTGCTTGTTGTAGCTATGATTTAAGCCACATGAGCTGGCTGCGTGGTAACAGAGTAATACTCTTTCCTCAGCTTTCTCACTCGAACAATATGATTAACACAGTGTTTTCTGGATGGCTTAAGTCTGTCAGTCCAAGGAAGAAGTTCAAGGAAAGGAGGCCACCATGGGATCTGTCCTAACAAGGCTTGTTTAAGCATTGCTCCAGGGAGATTTGCAGCCAGCACCTGATTGAAAGTCCCCCTGAGGCCAGGCTGGCATAGCCACCTTCAACCCTTCATTTTGAGGGTTGTGAGATGCCTACAGCCAGCCCCACAGTGGCCTGGCTGTGGCTGGGTCTTTTCTGGGCAGCTCCAGCAGCACCCAAAAGGAGGGTCAGACACCACTGGTGATGTGGGTAACGTTTTGGGGGAAGGAACTGAAAGGCTCCTACCAGCTACAGAGGTGTTGGGCAAGGAGCTTCCAGTGCTGTACTCTGAGCATTTCAAATTGCTCATTTTCTCCATTTGACTGAGGGGTTCTATGGAACAGAGCTATAAGCAGCTCTTTCTTCTCTAGACCCACCAGTGCCCCTTGTGTTTGCCCCTTCTCTGGGGCTTGCATCTGGATCCTGCCAAATGTTTTGGGGTTTCTCTTTGCTTTTAGGGGCACCCACTGGATTTTGGGGTCAGTATTTGGCCATTCATAGCCGTGTTCATTCCTGGACCAAAATGACTGATATCAAATCCCCTCCAGCTCTCACCTGAAGGATCAAAATGTTTCCTTGAAATGCTCTTTAATTTGCATTAACAGTCACTGAACTTCATTTGGCATGATCTTGTCCTTTTAGCTGGGAAAACCCTTCTTCAGCCCCTCGGTTTTACTTGGGCTCTCCTGAAGGAAATCACTGGGGTGCTGTAGAGGGAGAATCCCTGTTCTGAAGGTGCCTGCAGGCTCGGGGTACGGCAGCCTGCTGCAACCCAGAATGAATCAGAGCTGTGAAAGCACAGGCAGGAGCCAGCATCCCACCTTCCTAGCAAGTGCTCAGCTCTGCCTGCCCACCAGCCATGACTCTGGGGGCTCCACTGTGGCCAGCATCATCCTGAGGAAGCTGCAACTCCATTCAACCCACTCCTGGTGGTCTTTGCCAGAAGCCCACCACCACCAAATGGCTTCTGATGGCTTGGTGATGAATGGCCCTCAAAATAAATTGACTGTGTCTGGGACAATGAAATAAACCATTCCAGAGCCTCAGCACCACTTTGGAGCTCACTTTGGTGAGCTCAAGCACTGACCAGGCATGGGTTGGAAGTGGTGTGAGCTGGAGACCACTCAGAGGCAGCATTTTGGATGGGGTTACCTCCTATGGGGCTGCAGTGGGCTTTGACAGCAGTAGGGTGTTGCCAGCTGGACTCAGGACTGGGAAGACACCCACAACACACTTGATTTATTAATAAATGTGTTGTCTTTGGGGCTTGATGATGGCCCAAAAGCCACTGGTGTAACCCAAGTGTTGGAACCTCTGGGCACTGAGAATTTCAGATTTCTGTGCTGACAGGCACTGACTCCCAAGCAAACACTGCATTGACCTGAGGCCATGGAAAAGGCTTCCAAAATGGAATGATAGCACTGGGATTATGGGTGTGTAGTTTGAATAGAAGTGTGTGATATCACAGAGTGGAAAATTTAGAGTTTAAGGTTTTAGAATATAGTAATATATATAAAGCAAGATGGAGGATTTAGGGCAGAGGCCAGTCCTTCTTTATCACCTTCTTCTTCTTGGGTCTGGGTGGTATTTTGTAATTGGGTAGAAAAGTCCACATTGCAGGTCATTGGTGTTTGGTTATTGGGTTAAAAGTAAAAATAATTTAGGTGTCATCTCATAATTGGACAGTTTATCCTTAAAACCCTTGTAGAGAGATAGATATGGCTGCATTTTTACTTTGTTAGCTAGAAGTGCATACAACTCATGGTTTGTGAGACTGTAACATAGATAAGAAATAATAAACACCTGAGTCTGAACAAGAAATACTGTCTCAAGAATTTCATCCTGACTCTGACAAAAAGAAGATAAAAGCAACACCCAAGCTCATCCTCTTCCTCAGTGCTGGCAGCACTGGTGCTCCTCAGGAGGAGTGACCAACATGATGCCCACCAAGCCAAGGTTCACAGCCATCAAAAACAAGGTTTTCCCAGCAGGAAAACTAGAAAGTGCAGGGGCAAACCCGTTGTTTTCAAAAACCCCATCCCCTAATTGTGCAAAAGGGGAGGAGGAATGAAATGGTCGTGAGTCACTCGGACACACTAAGGTGTGGTATCACAGAGCTTGGCAGACCCACCCTGGCTTCTCTGCTTCCACAGCTGGAGCCAAGCAGTTTCTCAGGGCTGGATGTTGAAAATATTCTTGGGTACAGCAGCCCAGCCATGCCAGCAGAACTGCTGCCCACCCCTGGTCTTGGCAGATCCCATCCCTCGTGTTGCTCTGGGATGGGGCACAGAGAGGCAACCAATGGTGTTGTCTTGTACCATCCCACCAACCAAAGATAATAACAAAAACTGCAGAAGTAACGTAAGAAAAGCATCAGAGAGGGGTAAAAGAGGATTTTTTTCTGGATGCAGGCTCGTAGCAAAGCTGGGCTTTGAAACCCCTGTGAGGCCAGGAAATGTAGGTGCAGTGCCTGTGCCCGGTGTTCTGGTGGCAGCAATTTTCACCACGTAGCAACAGTTGTTATGTAGCAATAATACTTGGCAAATTTCAGGGCACTTGAGAAATATTAATTAATCTGCACATCAGCCTTGTCAGGTTAGGCAGCTAAATATTTTCACCTGTGCTTTGTAGCTTGGGAAGTGAGACCAAAAGAAAAAAAGAAAAGCAGCAGTTTGTCCATAGTTACAGCACAAGCAGCTGCCAACATCAGGGTAGTGCTCAGCAACTGCCTCAGAACAGGAGAGCTGATGCAAAGGAAAACCCAAGGAAAACCAGACAGTGCACCAGGGGATTCAAAGGAAGCACCTAGTTTTCAATCCAGTGAAGCAAACCTCAGAGGGACTTCTCTGCTGCTGGCAGAGAGTTTCACAACTCAGTTTAATTACACTAATCACTTTGATGATGACTCCTGACATTCACCTTCATTAGCCACTGTCGGCCACGCTCAGCTGCCGCGACTCCTGAGCTATCAATGTCTGCTTTAAATAACCCATGAGTAAAATCAGCTGGGAGACAGAGTGTCTGGGCTCTCCTCCGGCACAGCCTGCATGGAGGTGGCTGGGAATGCAAGACTGAAGCCAAAGCTGCAGTTTAACCCTGGCTGAGCCTAGGCATGATCTTTCTCTGGATGTCTTGGCGAGGGGAGAGCTTTCCTCTTTGGCACTGGGAGCAATGGCAGAGCTGAAGTGGAGGGCAGGGGTGATGTGCAAGGAAGGATTAGGTGAACTCAAGAAGTCCCAGACCATGGCACCAGCTTCCCAGTTGCCTTGGGAATGGTGTCAGGGCTACACCTTCTGTTGCATAAACAAGCAGCTCGTGCCATAACCAGGCTTCAGCCCAAGGTTTGTTGTTTTTTTTTTTTTGACCCAGTGCCCGTTGTCCCCAAACAAACAGCAATTCAGGTCACAGGGAGGGTAGTCATGTCCTAAAGACAGGGGACAGGACAGCTGGAAGGGCAAAGCAAAAGGCAGGAGGACATGTGGTGCCACAGCCATCCTTCAAAGCACGGCCAGAGAGCAGCTGGACCCCGTCCCACAGCTCTGAGGCCCTTGTTGTGGCCATGCTGCCATTGCTGGCAGTGTGCTTTGCTTGCCCTAACCAGGATGAAATGTAGGAAAATCACAAAATCCCAGACAGAACACAAAGGCAATTGCACAGGTGTTGGGATGCCGCTGCTTAGGTTTTCCTTCCTTAGGGTTTGTTGTGCTGTTTCCAGCTTGTGATTCCCGTTTTACTAGGAATGCTGCTGAGGGAATACAGACAGAACTTTCAGTGATGCCATTTGTCAAAAGAAAGGAATTTGGGCTCTGCAGAATAAAAACAGAGAGGGGTGAGATGATATTGCTTTGTACTCAAAGATGCTTGAGCCATGCTAAATGCCATTTATCACTCGTACCTGAGAGATACCAATTATCATCCTCAAAGAGCTGGACAGGGTGATGATTTCAAACTGCTAGCAAGCAATTCCCCCAATGCTGACCACAGTCCCAAAGCCTTTCCCTGCAATGTCTCTTTGTGAAGGTGCTCTTTTGCAAACTAATGCCCACAATAAATCCACTTGTGCAGATTTTATTAACAGGGACCCGTAACTCATTAACATGTTCAAAACACAGGCACCTGTTTATAATTAAGAAAAATTGTAAAGCATCTATATTGTAAAAGCAGCATAGTTTTAGCATGAGATTTTTAGAGCTGCTCAAGGTATGAGACAGGCTCTCTGTGCCTGCATCCCTCCTGAAACCATCACTGGGATGCTGGATTTAGGAACAGTGCACCGGGTATGGCATCGCTGCCATGGGGAAGTTGAACACTTAAATGCCATTATATATCTTTGGTGCTTTGTCATGAGAGGATGCTTTTTTTAAAAGAACAAGAAAATAAGGAAGATGTGAGATCGTTTCTCTTTGAGGGATTTTAAGTGTTCCTTCACTCAGCATTTGTAACTGGCATTTTCCTGAGTGTGAAAGTGAGCGGGAAAAGAGGGTAATATTAAGACCCTGCTCTTTGGGAAGGAGATTGCCCATGGCATGTCCTGAGTGCTTCTCTTTTCCCCTGAAAATCCCTTGTTTTGCATCAAGCTGGATTTCTCAGTGCTGGCTCTGCCGTGCTGTATGTGCTGTATATTTTGGCTGGTTTCTCCGCTGCACATCTTGGCTTTTGCTGCGACACGCATCGCACGGTCTCTCAGGAACACAATGGACTTTTGCACTCTCCCTCCGAAGGATGTTGTCACTGCAGGCCCTTCCCAGGCAGCCACAGGAGTGTTTCTGAATGCTCCCCTTGAGGAGCACACACCCTCCTTTTCCAGAAAGGCTTTTTTTTTTTTTTCCCCCGCTGCCAAACCACATGAGCAAAGCTCCCCCTGCTTCAAAGGCAGCCTTGGCTCGCCAGAGCAGATGCTGCTGGGCAAAAGCCACCCTAGGGATGGACACCAGTGCCTGGCTGGCCGAGGAAGGAGGCACTTCTTCCCCAGCAGGGTCCTGCTTTGCAGAGCATCCAGCTCCCCGAGCTGGTTTTGGTGTTTTCAAAGGCAGGAGCGAACTTCCCCAAGTCCTGACCCCGGATGAGCTCACAGCCGCGCCGCTGCAGGGATGGGCAGGACCGCAGCCTCGCTTCAGGAGGGGAAGGGGGACTCGGTGTTTGCTGTGTCCCTGAACCCCTCTGCTCTGCCAGGGGAAAGCAGCGGCTCTGCTGGCTCCCAGGAACACGCAGGCATTGCTTGCAACCAGGCAACCGTGAGGACAGAGCAGAGGGGAGAGGAGGAGGAGGAGGAGGAGGCATCTCCTCAAGCCCTGGCTGATGGCTCTGTTTGTGTCAGGGTGGGGAGAGGACACGGCATCCTACGGGCTTGGGAAGGAGTGGGAAGAGGATTGCCAGCGCTGGGCACACCCCTCCCCACCTTCTGCTGCTTCACTGGCACCTTCCTTCCAGTCCTTTCAGAAACCAGGGAGGAAATTAGGGGAAAATTGAAAAAAAAAAACCAAACCAACAATGGAGGCTCACAAACTCTTCGTTTCTGTACGTCTTCCCGAGTATGTATACAGATTTTGCTCCAACAGACACACTATTTTTAGTGTCCTTTGGGGTATGTTTGGGAGCGAGCCCTTAACTGTTGCTGTGCTGCTATAGAAACCGTATCCATGTACACTGACATGTTTACAATTGTTTTAAACGCCATAAACTTTCAAGGGCAAAAACCAAGCGGCTCATTTCCATTAAAGTAACTGCCCTGGTGTGGGTTTCTTCTACTTTTACATTTATTAATTTAGGACCCTTCTCAGCTTCACCCAGCCCCACGGAGCTTTTGTTTTGGGAAAGGTTTGCCAGCTCTTGCTGCCATGGTGCTTGGCAAACCTGGAGCAGAGCAGTTGCAAATCTGGATTGAGGAAGAGAATTTTTTTTTTTTGCTGGCTCTGCTCGACCTCAGCAGAGGGGTTTTTGGCAGATACCAGGGTGTCCATGCATAGCAGAACCTCCTGCCTGCCCATGCTCCATCCTGGTGCTAAGGAGTTGCTGTGGGAGGTTGTTCAGCCCTTGTGGCCAGCTCACGTCTAAGTGGGACAGAGCAGCTGCCTAGCTTTAAAAAAACAAAACAAAACAAAAAAACCCCCTACCCCACTCAACTTCCCTCCACCCCACCCTCTAAAAAAAAAAAAACAAAAAAGCCAGCAAAACTTTTTAGTTTAGGCTTTGAAAAGAAAAAAAAAAGAAAAAACACTTTTCTTTCTTTTCTTTTTAAAATTTGTTTTTAAATATTTTGTAAAGGTTAGGCTTCCCTGTCTTTTTTTTTTTTTTTTCTTTTTTTAAAGTCACAATTTTTCTCCTATGACAAAGATTAGAAAAGGGCAGAGAAAAGGGTTGGGGTTTTTTTTTTTCCAGCACCCCAAGTGGGCAGCAGATGTGTGAGAGAAGAATTCTCCCCTGATGTGAGATGGAAATGTCATTTGAGCTGGATGAGGAGAGTCCATCCCATCCTCCCAGTGTTAACCTCCAACTGCAAGGTGGGTTCAAGTGCACCTTCCCTTGAAGTAGCAGTTCCAAACTAACCAACGCCAGGGCAAGGCAGCTCCATCCATGGGCAGGCAGGGATGGATGGCTGGGAACTCCTCAGAGCCCCATCACTCTGCTGTGTTCAGCTGGGCACTCTGCATGCTCAGACTCAACCACACCAAACTGGTTTTCCCTGTGCAGGAGCAAAGTCCAGAGAAGGATTTGGCCTCCAGGGTCCGTGTCTGCAATGAGCACTCCGTGGTTCTGGAGGTGTGAGCTTTGGAAATTGTCCTGTAAAGGTCTATGTGTGCTTTGCTGAGGTTAAGTTGGGTTCCCCCCGAGTCACCTGAGATCAGTGGAAATCAGGTCCATGTGGAAGTAAAGGAAATAAGTGGAGATTTCTGCTGAGTTTGTTCCTAAACTGATTTAATGCCTCCAACCTCGGCACCACCTACTTTGCCTCTTTCTTGTGCAAATATTCCAGTGCTCACCTGATTATTATTTGCCATTCAACGCCACAACGGTCAATTATTTGTGTTTGCTGGGTCATGCAATGCAGAACAAAAAGACAACCCAGTAAATAACATCTGCAGTAACACCCAAACAGCTGAACAGAGCCATGGCTGGCTGTGGGTGGCCATTTGCCTGAGCCAGCAGTTTCACCCTCTGCTGTGCCTGCAGAGAAAAAGAAAGTGGCTGTCTGACCCAAGCCCTACCTTGGTGGAGGATCTTGTGCTGTTGTGCTGTGCAGAAAGCTCCAGGTGGAACAGCCAACCTCCCTAAGATGCTTGTGCAGCAGAGGCAGTCACAGTTATGATGCTCTGGCCCCTGTGAGGTAGAAATCACAGTATCTGAAACTCAAATCTTAGCAAAGCGATTAAAAGTCAGCAGTCCAAGAAAAACCCCCACAGCTTTTTGTCTAAAAAACATATTTTCCTGCAGCTGGAGTTTCTGCTTCCCCAGAAGTCCAGGCAGAGGAGGCTGGCAAAGCCTGTCAGACCACAAAGTGTAGCACAAAGCTCATTTTGGGAGCTGCTTAGAAGGGTAAAAATAAAAACCACGTAGAAGGGGATGGACCCAAAGGTCCTGTCCCCAGCTGCAGTGCTGTAGGAGTCCCTTTACCCAGCTAGTGAGGCAATGGCCAGCATCACCATCACCAATCTCAGCAGCACCATCTGTATAACTTCAGCCATCCTGTGCTCCAGCCAAACTGTTTGTAAGTATTATCAAACCACCTGCAGTTTTGTTATCAGAACCCTCAGGAATTTGTCAAAGTTACTGAGAAAAACAAGGCTGAAACAAGAGAAGAATAGCCTGAGAAACTGACCACCAAAAATACAAATTCTAGGTGAAAGAAACACAACGTAATAAGAAACTCTAACCAATTGACTGTCCTGAAAGAGGCGTGCTCACTGCACAGACAAGGCAAGAAAACCAATCAAATAATGCTTAAACATGTGAACAAGCAACATAGAGTCTGTAACTATAGCTTAATGTAAACAATAAATTTGGCTTCTGCTCAATCACTTTGATTGTCTGTCCACATGCCCGTTCTCCTGCAACCATCAGGACAAAACCTGCCCCTGCCTCCCCCTCTCCAGCTCCCAGGACTGATCCTAAGTGACCCTGCTGCTGTGAGATCAGGAACTCAGCAGCACTGCAGGTGGAACAGTCTCAACCTGGGTGAGTTCTGGCTTTGTTTCTGTTACTGCCAGGTAACACAAGATTCCCATCACCCTTCCCTGAGCTCTTTGGGTGTTCAGGCACGAACCGGTTGGGTGACGATGCATAAATTAACTTGGCTACGCTCCGAGGGTTAATTGGGTTGCCCTGTGCCAGGTAGGTGTTTTCTGCATAAGGAAAAGGGTCTCAGTTTCACCCCAAGACCTTTTAAAGGAAGAACTCTGGAAGTTTCTATGCCCTCCTGACTGCAACTGGCTCAATGCCAAGGCAAAACCACTGATGGGTCTCTTTAGCTGTTCCTCAGAACTCTGGCTGTTCTCTGTTGGGCTGTTGCCAAAAAACCCACCTAAATTGTTCAAAGTAAGGGCAAGAGGCTTCTCAGAACATTTTTGGGGTGTTGTAGCAGGTGTGTGGGACCTGTCCCTACACCGTGTGTGACTTTGTTATTTTGTTTTGTATTATTTTCTTCTTTTATCAAAACCTTTTTGCTTTTTCAAGACACACTTGATCATGCCATCTTGCAAATTATTTGAAGCTATTTCTGTGAGGTGCTGGACACCCTCAGAGTGAGTTGGGCCCTCGTGGAGCTAAAAACAGCTGGCTCAGTGAGAATTCCAACAGGTGCCCGTGTGTGAGCAAGCCAGGTGCTGATGTGTGACTCATTTGGGTGCTCATGCATGGACAGAAAGGCTCTGTGTGTGAGTTGGTCAGGCAGTCATGGGAGCATGGGAGCCCAGGCACATGGATGATGTGGGCAGGCATTGTCTGGGAACTCATGCATTAATTAATAGGGTGCTCATCACTGCTGATGCATGAACCTGTTGGGTGTTTCTGTGATAGCTCACTAGAACCCATGGGTGGATGCAGTAACCCCTGCAGCTCGTGCCCAGCTCACTCCTCTCCTTCATTTTAAGACCATCCTTAAAACCTGTTTGAACACAAATCCATCACCAATTTGACTTTCAACATCATCACAATCCTAATACATAACTGTTGCTTTTATCTTCTTTTTGCCAGAGTTGGGATTAAATGACCAAGATGAAATTTTGCGTTCAGACTCAGATGTTTATTAATTCTTATCTCTATTACAGTCTCACAAACTATAAGTTCTACAGCACTTCTAGCTAACAAACTAAAAATGGCCCCTATCTGTCTCTCTACAAGGCCTTTTAAGAACAAAATGTCCAATTATGAAATGACACCTAAATTATTTTTATTTTTAACCAAATAACCAAACCCTTCTGGTCTGCAATGTGGATTTTTCTACTCAATTACAAAATAGCACCCAGACCCATGAAGAAGAAGGTGAAAAAGAAGGACTGGCCAATGCCCTAAAACCTCCATCTTGCTTTATATATATATTACTATATTCTAGAACCTTAAACTCTTAAGTTTTCCACCCTGTGATATCACACACTTCTATTCAAACTACACCCCCATAATCCCAGTTCTGTCACTCAATTTTGGAAGCCTTTTCCACAGCCTCAGGTCCAATGCAGTGTTTGCTTGGGGGTCAGTGCCTGTCAGAACAGAAAAATCTAAAATTCTCAGTGACCAGGGTTCCAACATCTCCCCCTCCTGTCTGAACCTGGTTTCAAGCTCCTCTCTTGCTCCCTGCACACCCAGCAGAGGAGTTAATCCTGGAGCAATGTGTGCATATGCACTAACATTTCACTCCTTGCCCCTGGGGACCAGAGATCCTGGCAGTTATCAGCATTACAACCCCAATTTTTGTTTGTTATGAACTCCACCCCTTACACCATGGACTAGAATACCAGGGTCAACATTATCAAAGTCCAAATATATGTATTTGTCATGACTTCACCCATTGTCCCTGAGGATGGAGGAATTAATGCTGTAAAAACCTGGATGCAATACTTATTGCAAACACTCATACCTGCAAAACACTTATCCAGGAAGGCCACAGCAGCCTGAACAAATAACCTTTGCAAAGCCCAGCCCTTGCACCTATTACAAATGTCAGGCCTTGTGTCTGCAAGAAAAAAAAAAATATTAGGGCAGTTCAAATGCAACATTTTCCCATCTGTGTCCTCAGAGCTCTGTCCTCCCAAGTCACCAACCTTGTTTTTCCTGCTGCAGCTCAGTGCTAGGAGGTGATGGTTGCCCACCTTCTGCACAGAGCAATTGTTACTAACTCTTTATGCTCAAGTGCAGGTTGTTCAGCTGCTCACGTGGAAGTGAATGGAGCACTCAGGTGCAAATTGCTTTGGATGTGGAAGCAGGGGCTCGATGGGTGCTCATGCATAAGAGAACAAGATGGGGGCAGGAGACCTCTGTGTTTGTTTGCACACAGCTGAGCAGGGGCTGCAGGGCACAGCCTGGCACAGCCACCACAGCAGCACTGGGTGAGCTCTGGTTTTGGGCTGCTTGGCTTCTCCTTCCCCCTCCCCACAGCCCCAGCAGCATCCCACAGCCTGTGCTTTAAGTCACTCTGCTGGGGTTTTTGAGAACCAAAACTCCTGAAATCCTCACAGGTTGCCGAGGGAGGGGCAAGAAGGGATTGAGATATCTGACTGTGGGTGATATTTTCCATGGGCACAGGACACTGGTAAAAAACACTTCGTGTTTCTAGTCAAAGGCAGAGATTTGGCAATCCCAGGGCCAGCTGTGAACTCCTTTAGTCATGTCACTTAGCACCTTGCTTGGCAGCTGTCACTGCAGACGCTTGCAGAGTCACGACTTGGAAATGCAGGGGTGCTGATGCTGCTCCAAGAAGCTGGAAGGGGGCAGGAGCTGGAAGCATCCAAGCTGCACCACTCACACACAGCTTCTTTCTGGAGCTGCTCCTGCAGCCTGGACCACAGCCACCACACCCCTAAGGGGTTTGACACGTGTGACATGGGGACACTGATCTTTGGTGGCTCCCCCACTGTCAGCTCTCCGAGAGAAGTTGAGACACCTGGTGCTCACTGGGCTTCAAAGGTGAGGAACTGTCCTGCTTTCCCAGAGTTTCTCTGGTGCAGATCTGCCTGGCTGGGCAGGTTTGAGGGTCCTGGAGATTTGGTGTGTTAGCAAAAGCCTGGTGTCCTCACAGCAGGACAAGTGAGCCAAATTAGGGCAGGTAGCTGCTGATGCCAAGCAAAACTGGGGCTGCAGAGTGGAACCTCCTCAATGCTTGATCTGCATCTTCTCACAAACTGTGCAAGGTTCTCAGTGAACGCTGCAACACAACAGATACCCCTTAATCCCACAGGGCTGAGTGTGAGCTAAGACCTTACTCAAGGGTAAGCTGGCATCCAGCTGGGCACAGAACACAAATTCCAAATTCCTACCTGAGGTGACAGCACCATCAGGGGACACTCACCCCACCCCATCACAGACAGCAACACAGGGAGCCTCTGTCTGAAAACTGGAATAATTTTTGAAGGCAGGATCACTGAGCACAGCAGGAATGTGAAATTATCACCATGGAGAAGCAGACTTCAGCTCGGAGCATCCCAAAACGATTTCTTCCGAGGCTCTGGAAATGGTTTACAGCAGCCATAAATACACCACACACACAATGACACCTCGTGGCAGGGTGACTCCGTGTGAATGCCCAGGGGTGAGTTCCTCCACGTGTGAATTGCTCAACGGGCTGCCTGTATTTATCTCTACACCTACAAAATCTGCATCAGAGCAGGTGTGCTCCTGCCTGATGCCACCAGCACCTTGTCCTTGAACCCCAGCCTTTGGGCAGTTTCTGAAAGCCAAAAAGGTTTTAGTGACACCACTGAGGGAAGTCTCTGAGCAGCCTCAGACAAACCTTGAGGACCACCTGGTGCACCCTGGCAGGACAAGCACATCCCATCAAAGCCCTGCACAGAGCAGCCTCTGACCACCTGGGAATGGGCACTTGGGAAAAGCTGACCATGAGGGATGGGTGAGCCAAAAACAAAAGGCTTTTTTCCCACTCTATTCAAAGAAAACAGCTTTAATGGGAAGAGAAGGAGTTATGGTAATAGAGGGAAGTCTGAGGGCAGGCAGGGATCTGCCTCTTGTTGCAAAAGTCAGCAGGAGGGGGTTGCTTTGCCCAGAGACAGGATTAGCTGGCATTTCAAGAGGAGGTGGCTGAGGAAAGTATTTGGTAGGAAAAATCACACACTTCAAGCGTGTACTGAAGTTTCAGGAACCATTTCCATATGCTTCTGAAACATTTCCTGCTTGACAAAGCCACAGAGAATCCCGACAAGGGACCAGGAGAAGAGTCTGGTGCTGCCTCATGTGGCATCTCTTCAAACAGCTCTGTAGGAAGGACTCAGGGGTTGCCAGAACTGGAATTTCTTGCTGCACTTTCTTCTCTGAGTAAGGAGACGTCTTCACACACATTAATTCACCCAAGCATCTGGAGACCAGGCAGGCCCAGTAACACTTCAAGCACAAGAAAGCCTGAAGTGTGTAAAGAGCATGAAAGGACTTGCAAAGCAGTGGTGGTGGCTTCTTACTCAGAGGCCACCAAACACTGAAAGGTAAAAAATAGGCAAAGGTAAAAAATAGGAAAAGGTAAAAAATATTTTTTACTAAAAAGGTAAAAAATAGGGCTGTGAATGCCAAAATAATTCATCAGGTGGGAGGAGGAAAACTTGAGTACTCTGAGGCAAACGTGTCCTCTGAGGAAGGATTGAAGAGTGATAATAGATGAGACTTTAAAAATTGTCTGTGGCCCCAGGAAGGTCCCTGTGCAGGTTGGTGGGTCCTGCTGACTGCTGCTCCAGAACTGCATTTAAAGCCCAAGCCACTGGGCTGATCTCAGCTGTAATAAAATGAGAGATGCTTCACATGACTGTCACAAGAAAAGTTATCACAAACACCATCCATCATTTCACCACGGAGGGGGCGAGATTGATTTCCATCCTTTCCTTTAGGGACAGACAGGATCAAGATGAGCTTTGTTCTTGCTCTTGGATCTCAATAGACTCTAAATAGATGTGCCCAGCCATGGGATGTCCACATGTGCAACTCTCCCCTTCCTCCTGCCTTTGCTGAAGACTGAAACCATCCCAAAAAAGCATTTCCAGAGGAAGGGCTGCCACTCCTTATGGATTTAAGAGGGCTCATGAGCACATGTTCCCCCTTGCCACAACTGCTGAACCTCCCAGCTGGGGATCTGCTCAGCAGGACAGCCTTCAAAACATTTTACAAGAGCTCTGGCAATAAAAGATGCATGTCAGGACAGCAGATAAAACTCTTAAAAGGTGATTGGAATCGAGTTGGGTTTGCAGCCACTGGGGTTTATTGCACTGGAAAGCAGCCACCCATGGCTGGGTGAAAACTCAGACTTGCACTGTCTGCAGGAAAACTCAAGGGTGCTCAGAGCCTCTTCTTCCTCCTCTTCCTCTGGCACTGCAGGGAAAGAGCCCACAATTCCCATCTTGGGCTTAGTTCACTTTTTAGGATGCAACCCTTTACTCCTCCATTTTTTATTTTTTTTTTTTGTTTCAGCTCAGGCAGTTGTGTGCCTGACAACTCAAAGCAAAGTGATTCCACTCCTTTAACTTCCATTCCAAGTCCTTTAACTCCTGAAAATCACCTTATTCCTCATTTTCCATTAGGACTGAAGTAATTTTTAAAAGCAAAGATAATTTCAAAAGCAAAGTTATTTAGAAATATTTTTTTAATGTTTCAACTGTTTAGAAACATTTTCATTTTGATAATTTGGGGTGGTTTTTTTCCCAAATTGTTTTATTATGGAAATTATGAGTATAAGTTATGTAGCATTGGAAAGAAGGTTGCTGTGCCTGTGTGGCACAAATGGCAGGAGGAGGAATATGGAGGCTTTGGGGAATCCTGTGCAAGAAGGGCCTGCTCAGTGTGGGGTTTCCCCTGCTCCTCCAGCCACTGACACCAAAAAGATGGATTTTTCCTGTCCCACAGGGGGTATGTGCCCATGTGAACGTGGCACATCACTTTGCTGCTTTCCCACAGTGAGAAAGGTTTATTTGTAGAAAGCATCTCTGAAATTTAGGACTGAATCCATTGACCTGATCGTGGTGTCTTTTTGGCTGGGAGTGGGGAGAGAGTGTCAGCATTCAGTGGGAATTCATACACAGAGAACCCTGTTAAAGGAGTCCCACCTACATGAAAATACACCTTTGCTGTAGGGTCAGCTTTACATCTCCTCATGCACAGCCCAAAAAAACCCCTTTTTGTTGCTCTGATGCAGGTGCCAGTCCCTTTTCCCCAGACCACAGAGGGAATATTAGGAAACAAGGCAAGATTTGGGCTCATACAACACAGTTTTGGCTATGAAAATATCTCCAGTGCAAGCTTTCTTTGTCCTGAGAGAGTAACCCAACCCAGCTAATACTGAAGGGAATTCAAGTGTGCCCAGTGCCCCAGGAGATCTCCAGGGCTGCCTGGCTGCTCCCACCAGCCCATGGCAATCCCAGAAAGGCTGGCTAACACAATAACACCGTTCCCTCAGGCCCCAGCTCAGAAACACACTCAGGCACTTGTGAAACCTTTGTCCCACACTTAAATCCCTGAGGTTTCGTTCCCTTAAGCCACAAACCAGATTTCTCCAGGTGCTGAGCAGGGATGCTCGTGCACAGAGTGGGAAAATGCTGCTTCAGCCTTGCTCTGATGCACTGAGGACACTGGAATAGATCTCCCACGTGGAAAAGAGTGGAGCAGGTTTGGCTCAGCCCTTGCACTGACACCATCCTTCAGATAAGATCAGACCACAAACTGCCCGGGCAGATGTTGCATTATTTATTACAGCAGGCTACTGGTCTGAGGCTTGAGGCCAAGAAGGAGGGGGAGAGGACAGCAGAGAAGATTAAAAACCCAATATTTCTTAACCTCCAGAATAAAGGGGTTTGAGAAAGAGGGAGCACAAAGCATCTGTGTAATTTATGCCTACGTCAGACATATGTTTTTAATGAGTATTTTCCTGCTCCTTAGTGAAGGAAGGAGATTCCTTAGCACATGAGATTACACAGATTTCCCCACTTAGAGGTCCTGGGACTCCTCAAGAGATGAGCAGGTCCCCAGGCACTGCTTGGCTAGTGCCCCAATTTGCCAAGCACTGCATCACAAGCACTGGTGGGCAACTAGAGCATTTTTAGCTGAGTTTTCAGACCCAGTGGCAGGACAGGAGGTGAAAGGCATCCAGAGGCAAATCCAGAGCCAGTGGTGAAGCTTTCTTCTGGATGCCTTGCTGATGCTGGGGTCACTGGAGCATCTTCAACCACACACAACTCACCCCGTGGGGACCCTGGAGGCAGAATTGTCCCCCACAGCAGCAAGCCCTGCTCATGGCACTGCCAGCTCTCGGCTTTGACATCCCAAAACAGCTCCAGGATCCATCAGCTGTGGCAGAGGTGGTCCCCAGGGGAAGGGTGGGAGGTGCCTGCAACACCAAGGGGCTGTGAAATGACAGATTAGTGAGGCAACGGTGAAGTGACATCATTCTTGGACTTGATATTTATAATAAATATTAATAATATGTTGTTATAATATTAATATAATATTGTTGTTATTATATTATAATATATATTACATATAATATACTATATATTGTATATTATATATATTATATATTATATATTATGTATTATATATTATATATATTATAATGTATTATAATAATATTATAATAATATTATATATAATAACATTATATACTATTATATATTATATATTATTGTACTATTATAATTATTATATATTATATTTTATTATATATTATCTATAATATATATTATAATATATATTATATGTAATACACTGTATACTACATATTATATACTATATATAAAATATATAGTCTATAATCTATATTATATATTAATAACATATAACATATAGTATATTGTATAATTCTATAGTCTATATTATGTACTGTATATAATATATCATACATTATATATTATGTATATTATATATTATGTAATAGATATTATTATAATATATTGTTGTTTATTTATTATATTATTATATTTATTTATTATATTATTTTTACAGCTGACAGAAGCATTCAAGCAGGGGAAACTGATTCTCCATTTCAGCAGAGAATTTGCTGATTTTTTGTTTGTTTGTTTGGGGTTTTTTTGGGTTTTTTTGGGTTTTTTTTGGGTTTTGTTTTGGAAGGTACAGCAGCTGCTGCTGCTGTTTCCTTGCTGCCACTGCTCCTACAGGGCTTGACTTCCCGTGCTGCAGCCTGGCTGAGAATTCAGGAATTTGGGGCTACACTGATTGCTGCCTCCTCCCAGCAGCTCCGGGTGTGTGGCTGGGCGCTGGAAAAACCTCAGCCACCGAGGTGGAGGGCAAGGACAAAAGAATGGGAGCACGGAGAGGGGGGAAAAGCAGCACTGGGAGGTCTTGGTGTAGGGTTTCAAACAGTTTTGGAGCAGCTGGAAATAACCGGAGGGGCCTGTTTCTCAGCAGCTTCGTGCAACTCTTTTCTTGCATCAGTGCAGAGCAGATCGGGCTGGAGCAGGAAAAGCTGGAGGAGGGGATGTGGAGCTCTGCTCTCCACAAGCAGGGGATGCTCTGCTTGCTGCAGCCGAGCTGGGCTCGGGCAGGGGAGAAGCCTTGAGGGATGATGAGTGAATTGCCCACCAGGGGCTCACGAGTTGACCTCTGGGGGCTGGAAACTGGGCACAAGGAGCAGCAGGAAGGAGAGGTGTCCATGGACCTGGCTTGTTCTGTTTGCCCAGGCAGCTCCCTGGGTACCAGGAGCCTCAGCACAGCCAGTCAGGGCAAGTCCTGGTGCAATGTGATTTTGCAGAGGGCTTAACCAAAGGTTTGCTTCCCCCAGTGCTGCCAGCCCTGCCAGAGCACTGCCTTTAGCAGTGATGGGTTCTCTGCCTCTTCCTCCCACCTTCCAACCTCCCTCAATGTTTCTGGTGACTTCTTCAGGCCATGTTTGATTTATCCCCATTCTTTTCTTTTCATGCAACGATTTTTTTTCTCTCCTCCTTCAACATGTTCCTCTTTCCCCCAGCCAAGCCTCCTAAAGTCCAAAAAGCCCTGGTTCCAAGGTCTAACCCTGCTGATGGCTGTCTGGAGGATGGTGCTCATGACATCAACCCAAACACAGGACTGTGCTCACTCTACCTACAGCATCAACCACCCAGGCCCCCAAAAACTGTCACTTCCACCCTCCCTCTCTTCCTTGTTCCCATTACATCCACATCTCCTCTTCCTCCACGTGGTTATGAGCTGTGCCTGAGGTCCCACAGACCCCACATCCCCTTGGGCATGCACAGCTCACCTCCTTTGTGGCCAAAGGAGTTCTCCCTTCAGCTAAGACAGATCTGCTTAAATCTCCCACCCTGCTGGGTAAAAACTGACTGCTCTCGGCTTAGAGGTACAGATGGCATTGCTGCACACCCTGAACCCTTTCCTCAAGGGTGTCACCCCAAAAAAATCACATGTAGAGCAATAGGAGCCGTGTTTGAGAGCAGAAATTGCAGGAATCCTGCACAGATGGAGTGGTAGGAAGTGAAGGGGAACAGGGGTGGTGCAGCCTTGGGCTGGTGGCATTCCTGCTGGCACCATCTGTTCCTCCATCCACCAAAGCAGAGCCTTCCCCCAGCTCCCTTTTGTTCACCCAGGGCTGGTCACCACCAACCAACCATGCAGGAATTTCACCCCACCACACCCTTTAACCAAGGTGGGATTCCTTTTATGTGCCAGAGGTTCTCTCCCTCCCTGGGTGCCTTCTCTCCGTGCCTGGAGTGCCCCAGGGAAGAGGGAGCTGGTGCAGTCGTGTCCAGGCACAATCAAAGTGCCACAACAGAATTATCTCCCTGCTCACTGAGGACCAGACAAGCCCATTGCACCAACACAAATTTTGGGGCTTTAATTAGCCAGGCAGGGAAACACTGCTCTGCCTTTAAAGCAACCTGTGTCTGTTTAAAAGGAAAAACAAAAGCTTTGAAACTGGAGATTTAGAAGGAGGGAGAGAAAACTGAGCTCAAAATCATTCCATTGCTCCAGTGGCATTGCTTTGAACCAAAAGGATTTTTTGGAAAAACAAAAATTCCATCCCTCTTGTTCCTCCTCTGAAAATCAGACCTTGGGGGTGTCAGGTTTTCCTTTCATTGGAGGGTCCAGCTTCCCAAGGCACTGGGAACTGCAGAGAGGGTAGCTGGGGGTGAAGCAACATGAAAGGAGAGGAAACTTCCTGAGTGCTGCTGGACCATTGCCTCCATCACCTCCCAAGCTCTCTGGCACCCAGATGTCTTGCACCAAAGCAATGACCAGCAACCTTTTTTTTCATCTATTTTTCATATTTTTTTCTTATAGGCATATAAGATAATAACTATATTAAGATCTGCATCCATCCAGACACAGAGCTGAAACTGAAAGCTGCACTGCAGAGGGGCTCAGGAGATCAAAGGTTTTTCTGCTGCCCTTGAAGTTGTGCTTGAAACCAACAACTATTCTTCTCAAATCCTGCATTTTATTCGAAGCTCAGTTGGAGCTGATGCCTTGCCCGTTTATTTTCAGTTGCTAGTGGTTTGTCTGCAACCAAAATAAGTATTTCTTTAATCCTTTCTTTGCAACATCACTCGAGGAATGGGAGCCATACGTGTCCCTGTGCCAGAGCCTCAGGGTGCCACGGGCTCACCCTGCCCAGGACAGCCCTGAAGCCTTTCATGCACAGTCCCACACTGCATTTTGGGGATGTGCTTTGAGCTTTTACTGCTGCAATGTCTCAGTGCTGTCGCCAAGTGCTCACCACAGAATTTCCTCTGCTTGCAAGGCTCTGCCAGCTCTGGAACCTTGTACAGATTTTTAGCACCAAGCCCCATTTGAGGCAGAACCCTAAAATCGTTCGGTGGTACCACATAAAGCTCCATCTGCCACGTCACAAGGTGAGTGACATTTCCTGACAGCACGTTTCATCATCACAGGACCTATTTTTAAAGCACTGGTTTAAAGTTGTAATGAATGTCAGGGATTAGCATGCTGCTGAAACCACCTCTGCCTCAAAACCCCTAAAGTTTTGGACTCTTTTATTCTGCTTTTCCTTGGAGGGACTGTGACACTTTTAAGATTTGGTTTTTGGCATGTAGTGTCTGGCACAGTCCTGCAGTCTCCATTGAGTAGGGACACTGCTTGCCTAATTTCAGCAAGACACTGCAGAGGGTAGAACCCTCCAAGATTGTTATTAAGAATCCACAGTTTTTTCACAAAGAATGGTGAGTGGTTATAAAATTAAAAAAATAACCCTGCTGGTGGCTCTGGCTGTGGGTTACCCTGCCCCATATCAGAGAATCCACATGAGAGAGCTGATGAAAACCAGGATTTTAGGTACACTGAGCAGGTCACTCCTGTAAAGCATCTCAAATTCAGATTCACATTTCTTCTCTGTTTTCTTTCCAAGATCAATAATAAAAATTATGGAGGATAAATAGAGAGAGGGGGGCTAAAACACAACTTCACCCAAGTGTGCCGTGCTCCTTCACTGTTTCACTCTAGGTCCTTCTCTTGTGTTCTTCTCCTTCTCATTGCTGTTGCTGTTCTTCTCCTCCCCCTCCTTTTTCTTCATCTTCTTCTTCATTGTTACTCCTACAACTGATTTATTTCTATTTCAGATGCAAACCAAACTCCAGCCACACTGGAACCACAGCTAAAATCTGCCTAAAATCAAGGAAAACGTTGAGAACAGCCTGTTTAATGTGGTGGAAAGATTGACAAAACAGAGGCTGGGGCAAGGGTGCTGTGGTTGCACCCCACAAACCTGTCCCAGGCATGGGGTGACAGCTTGGGGTAAGGAGGAGAGGTAAGGTCATATATCCAGTACATATCAAAGTCCTGTCAGCTAGGAAAATGAGAAAATGATGCTTTCCAATTTCCTCAAAATGCACTTATTGCTGCCTCAGCAGATTCCTGTCACCCTCTGGGATGCAGAAACCAACCAGTCCAGTCTGGAAGGAAAATCAAGTGCATCTTTTGCTGGTTTGTAACATGACAGACGTTCCTGCAGCTACCTGGCTTCAAACAGGCATCTCCATGAGCAGGTGCAGAAAATGCCCAGCCTAAAGGGATGAGCAGCCTTTGCCTTCAGCCTTCACTGACTGGTGAGGTGCCTCATGCCCTAAAAAACTTGAGGGCAGGCCCAGCTGCTAACGCAAAACTCCTTCTTCTGACTCAAAACGTGATGTAATTTAAATATCAATCATTTTTTCCTAGAAAAAAAAAACCCCAGTTGAGTCTGCATGGCAAGGCTGTGCATCTGTGCTGCCACAAGACTTCCCCTGCGTAAAACAGGGAGACCTTTTGACCTGAGGGACTTCGCTTCCTGCGGAGGAAATCGGGAGGGAGCAAAGTTCACTGGGATCAAAATAAGTCTTGGCAACACAAGATCAGATTTCCACACACTTGCCCGTGTGTGAGAAGGGGGTGCACAGCCCCAGCACCCCAGAAAACAACTGATCCAGAAAGATATTTTCAATTTCACCACGACTTCAGGTTCACTCTGCCTCAGGGTTGTCTCCAAGCAGAAGAAAAGCCACCATGACATTCCATTTTGGTGTGGATCACCAGAAAATCCCCAATCCCAACGTAGCTGTGGTGCCTTTGAGTGCCAGCAGCTGATGGGACTGGTGAGTGCTCTTGTGGTTGGTTGGTTTTGGGGTATTTTAGGGAAACTGCCTTGCTCCCTGCTGCCCTCAGCCAGCTCCAAGCCTTTCCTACCAGCAGGAGTTTCCACCACGCTGGAGTTTGGGGCCGGGGCAGCATCTCTGCCTCACCCCTGTATCCATAGCTGGGCAGATGGGTGTCAAAGGGAATGAGTCCTGGGAGGAAAGAGGTTTGGGGAGGGGGAAACCAGGATGTGCTCCTGTCTCTTTCCCACCCTGCCACCAACAAAGCAGAAAGCAAAAAGGCCGTGGGGCGGTGGGAAAGGAAGTAAGTTTGAGGTGCTTGTTGCATTCCCTCTGCATTCCAGTGATGGCTGCAGAACACCTCTGGGGAGAGGAACATCCACTCAACTCCCCCAAAATGAGTGCAGTTACCCAGAATTTTAGGAAACAGAAGGAATGTGCAGGGTATCTGGCACTGGGAAGTGACTGGGGGCAGAGATTTGTGCCCGAGTGACAGCAGAGCCCTGAGCAAAATGGGAGGCAGGGGGACAGCAGCCCCTTTTGTCAGCACTGGCTGCTACATTTCTCACTTTTGGAGTAGAAAGTTGAGCAGCTGCTGTTGCTGGGACTGCAGGAAAGCATCTCTGGGCTGCTTGGCATGGAGGGAGGGGAGCAGGTCCATCCCTGGGGAGTCCTGGAAGGAGTCTGGCTCTTCTTGTCCATGAGCCGCTTTTATTTTGCTTCCTTTAAAGGCTGGGAGGAAAGAGGGAGGGAGGACACGAGCAATGTGGTCTGAAAGAAAAAAAAACCAAAAACCAAACAAAAAAAAAAAAAATAGGCAAGTTAAAGATGTGAAGTGCCTGGCAGAGACCCAAAGCACAAGAGCACAGAGACCGTGAGAAAAATGTAAGTTTGCTGCCCAAGTGGATGGAAATCAGATGTTGCTGGGGACATCACAGGACTTGTAAATGAATAAAGGAACGGGCAGGAAAGGAAGGAAGATCCAGCCAGGCTGGAGAAGGCAACCCAGCAGGGCCTTGATCCCAATATGGTTAATATCCGTGAGACTTAGTCCCACAGGCAGCAGTGATTGTCCTAGCACAGCATAAATCCTTCACTAACTCTGCTAAACCTCATCTCCTGAGAAGGGAGGAGTGCAGACTTCAGGGCTTTGGTGTTGGGGCTAGCTGAGGAAGAGGAGGGAGTTATGAGGATGGGGAAGAGAGTCAACCCCTGCTGGAGCACCAGGGATCACAGCTGCTCCAGTGGCACTGGGCAGCTCCCATTGCTGTTCCCAGTTCACCCAGTGGCTGCTCGGATACACGGCCCAGGAATGCCAGGGAATCTGCTGGGCATGGGTGACCCAGAGTGGCAGAAGAAGGACAGAGGGGTGGCAGAAGAGGTGGGACACTCCCTTGGGAAGGTCTGCAGCAGGATGGACACACATTCCATTTGGAGCTCAGGTGACTTTGGCTGTTCCAGGTGCAATCAGACATGGGATACACTTTGAGATTAATGGAAGAAGCTGCCAGTGCCTTTATCATACACATGCACACACAAATCCTTGATCTAGTACTCCCTGCAGCACCTCCTGCTTGTACCCACCTGCCCAAAGGGAAAACCCATGCAAGGAGCAGCAGGGACAACTAAAAGAAGCCTCTGTGAGCTCTGTATCACCCATGCCAAATAGGGGAAGGCTCAGAGACTTTGCTAGAAACCACTCAGAGCTGCTCCTGGCTGAACACCTGGGTGGGCCCTGCCTGTCCTGAAGAGAGCTGAAGGGTCTCCTGATAACCCATTGCTGGACTGAGTGAGCAGGTCCAGGGCAGGCTCTGGGTGGAAGCACAGCATTCATAGTGTACCCAGCCTGCCAGGCAGGCACAAAAGGTTTGTTCCTGCCATTTCCCAGCTCTTCCCCCTGGGAAGCCCAGTCCTGCTTGCCCTGGGCTGGGAATGGAGCCACCACTGAGACCTGCAGGGCACTTTCTGTGAGGAAACAAAGTCGTGCTCCTTGCACAGGAGCCTGGGGACTCCCAGGCAGCCAGCCCTGGCCCAAGGCACTGCTGTGGGAAGAGCTGGAAGTGCCAATAGGGATGGCTGCTGCCCCAAACTGCTCCCCACCAGAGCTGGATTTTGGGGTCAGGGCAGTGAAGTACCCACCCTGTGTCAGTGCAGTGCTCTTGGAGGCAGCACGGGAGGAGATTTCAACCCTCTTCAGGTGGGTTTAAGAGGGATAGGTGCTGAATGTGGGTGAGGAGGCACCTGGGGAGATGGGGACATGCAGAAATATTCAGAGAGGGTAAGCAAAACCACAGCTGCAACCGATTACACCATTAAAGCAGAGCGGAGCCTTGAGGAAAAAAAACCCCAAACCTCCAAAACGGCCCCAAAACCTCCATCTGAGCACGCTCAGAGCATCTTTGTGACCTGGCGGGACCTTGCCTGGGGATGTCTGGGCTCGGGGCTCCCTCTAGAGGGTTTCGCACACCCAGCAAATCGCCACACCACGGCCTTGGGAAGGGAGCGGGACGGACCCCAGGGCTCAGCCCTTCCTTCCCTTGGGGTCCTGCTCTGCATGGGGTGGCCCTAAGAGCATCCCCAAACTGCCCTGAGCCAGCATCAGCGTCTGCAGCTCTTCCAAGGGGCGAGGCAAGAGCAGACACTCAATGTGGCTTTTTATTTTCTTTTCTGTCAGAGTCAGGATTAAATGCTTAAGAGATGGTGTTTTGTGTTCAGACTCAGATGTTCATTAATTCTTATCTATAATAAAGTCTCACAAGCTGTGAGTTCTAGCTAACAAACTAAAAAATGAAGCCCTATCTCTTTCTCTACAAGGCCTTTTAAGGATAAGCTGTCTAATTATGAAATGACACCTCAATTATTTTTACTTTTAACCCAATAACCAAACACCTGTGGCAAACAATGTAGGCTTTTCTACCCAATTACAAAATACCACCCAGAGCCATGAAGAAGAAGATGAAAAAGAAGGACTGGGCTATGTCCTAAAACCTTCATCTTGCTTTATATCTATTACTCTATTCTAAACCTTAAACTCCAAGTTTTCCACCCTGTGATATCACACACTTCTATCCAAACTGCATACCCATAATCTCAGTGCTATCATTCCATTTTGGAAGCCTTTTCCATGGCCTCAGGTCAATGCAGTGTTTGCTTGGGGTTCAGTGCCTGCCAGCACAGAAAGCCTGAAATTCTCAGTGCCCAGGGTTCCAACAACTCAATATTTTGGCAGGGAAGTGTTTACAGGGATTATTTCAGCCAAGCAGGATTTGGGGAGAGGGGCATCGGAAGCTTCCTTGCTAATAACTTCATTAGCCCAGGCTGCCCAAAGCAATGGGGCACTTCAAACACATCCATGAAGAAGAGAGCTGTGTTAACTCATCCTTGAGGTTTTAATTAGAGCAGCTGCAGGGGCAGGTTGGCAGGTGGGCAGCATCTCACAGCCTTTGTGAGGGAGTCTTGGCTCTCCACCTCTCAGGCCAAAGTCACGGACAGAGAGAGGTCACACACACACAAAAGAGCACCAGGAAAGAGGGTTTGGGTGCTTTTAAGGTTTCCTAGAACAAAACAATTTGAAGTCCAAACACATGAAGCTGTAGGGAACCTGAAATTCTCCCCATGCCCTTTGACAAAGGGCTCTGCTCAGCTGTGAGCAAGATTTCTATTCCTTGTCTGCATACAAATTCCAGCTGCCCCGCTCCCTCCAGAAAGGACAGGAGAAAGCTGGGAAAAGAAGCACCACAAGAAGTTGCACTTCCTTCTAATTTCTACTTTTTCTGCTATTGAGACAAATACTCTTTGTAAAAAATCTGGGAGAAGACAAGCAGGATCCTGCTCAGTGCCTACCTAAGGGTGCAGTTAAAGCCAGAAAGGGCTCTTGAAGGAAAACTCACGTCTTACTAACTTAATATTCCCCTCTGAAAGGATGGCCAGACACTGGAACAGGCTGCTCAGGGATCTGGTAGGATCACTATCCTTGGAAGTATAAAAAAAGAGCATCGATGTGGCACTTAGGGACGTGGTTTGGTGGTGGGCTTGGCAGCGCTGGGTTAATGGTTGGGCTCGGTGACCTCACAGATCTTTTCCCACTCAAAGAATTCTGTGATTCCATGATTCCAGCTGGTCTCAGCCCGGTCACAGCCGCTCCCCAGGCTGGCTGATGTTCACTAGATGGTGCTCTACGCCCTCCCTAGAATTCCCGTTCCTCCTATGCTGCATTTCCGAGCTGCAGCCTCAGGTGGGAGGAGAACGGATATTTTCCTGTTCGGGGGGATGTTTTCCACCGCGGCAAAGCGGGATGGGCAGCGGGGTCTGAAGAAGCCCAGGCTGTGTTGAAACGCAGTGGGGAATGCGTTGAGGAGGTTGAGCAGATGGAGCAAAAGGCGTGATCATTTCCCCCTTGGCTGGAAGCTCCTTGATCGCACCGATTTTCCCCTCACAGAGGATGTCCAAACTTTCCCTGACCAGGACTTAGCTGAGGGAGGACACTTTTCCCTTTTCCAACCGTGTGGGCACACGGTTTGTGGGCAAACGCTTCCAAAATCCACCTGGGGGCACAAAATGCACCTGCGGGCACAGCAGGAGAGCGTGAAGAGGCTTGTGCCTCCTTCTTCACCTCTTCAAAAGCCAAATGCCAGCCCCAGAGAGCCCTGGGGAGCCTCAGCACCCTCATCCAGGGCTTGTGGAGCTGCGGGGAGCTGGAGCTCTGGGTGGGCTGAGTGACAGAGTGACAGCTCTGCCCCTGGGGAGAGCACCAGACACAGTCCAGCACCCTCCTGGCATGGGCAGGGAGGATTCCTCTTCAGGGCTCAGCAGACTGAGCTCTTAAGCGGCGCTTGTCAGCCAACAGATAAACACACTCAGAGTTCAAAGTGTGTTTATCACCCTCTGATGGGGAATATGGCATGTGTTTATGCACAGCGTGGAAGTGGAGAGGCTTTCTAAGCGTGCAAGGGAGCTATCCAGGGAAAGAGGCGGGCTGCTTTGCTGGGAAAAGGATTTTTCAATGTTTTCTCGCCTGATTATCTCCCATGTTCTCTTTGCAAAATGTGTGTGGGGGTCTCATCTTGAAGCCTCCGACCCATGAGTCAGCCAATGGGTTTTTGCATTTGTTTTTTTTTTGAAGCCTATCCAACCCCTCGTGGTGAAGACAGAAACCATTGCCCAACAACAAGCCCTTCCTGAAATCCAGTTTTGCAGGACAAATCCCCCAGAGAGGTTTGGTTCTCTGTGTCATGGATGCCTTCAGTATGCACAGCCTCTCCTTTTGACAAGCTGTCAAGAGGTTTTAAGAGGATCCTTATTGCTTTACACACCCCGGTTGGGAAAGCTGGAGCAAAGGGATTTTCTTGCCTCTCCTCAGACCTGGCATTTCGGGCATTGTCACCCTCCCAAACTTCCTCAGAATCATTTCAGTGCAACAAAATAATCAGGCCCAGCCTTAAAGACATCTCAAGCCAGATCACTGCTGCCCAGGAGGGAATGAGATTGTTTTCATGGGGTTTCAAGGAGATCTTTCTGCTGGAGCAACAGGCCCTCAATATTTCCTGGGTTGGCCACATTCTCCATGCATTCCCTTAAAAATTCTCCATGCATTCTCTTAAAACCTGGACATTCTCTTATTTCCTGGACATACAGAGGAGAAACAAACAAGCTTGGGAAGCACAATCAGAATTTCAGGCTGTGATGTCACTTAGCCTTGCCCAGAGCAGATCCTGGGATCTGGTGCAGAGCATGGATAATGTCTGCTGGAGATGCTGCTCACAAGTGCTGCTCCAGAAGGTGAAGACCAAGCGTTGCTTTGATTTGTGATCCATCAGTGTTGAAAGACAAGGAAATCCCATCATGACTGAGGGAAATATCTGACTTTCTATCCGAAGAGGGAAAGGGAAAAAGAAAGATCCTTGTTTCACCAGCTGAGCTGGAGTAATTTCTCCATCCCAAGATTGTGGAAGGCAGCTGCTCCAGTCCTGCCTCACACTGAGTGTATTTGCCTTTTGAAGATCAAGAGGTTTATAGAGGGGTGTGAGGAGATGAGTAATGAGGAAACAGCCTTTAGGAGGCTGCTGGGGCCAGTGAGGAAGCCCAACCCTTTGTGCCAAGCCTTGCATCTTTGCAGAGGCTCAACCACTTCTGCATCTGGACAGCATCAGTGGCAGAGGGCAAGAAATGGAAGCTCCTTTTTCCCCATGGGCTTCTCTGATTGACACAGCAAAGGCACGAGAAGCCCCACAAGTGGGTCTCATCCTAGAGATGCTCTAGGGCCCTCCTGATGTGGACTCTCTTTTTGTCAGCCTCAGGTCCCAGTCCTGCTGTGAGTTTTTGAGTTTTCAAAACTCAGGCACTGGATAGCCCCATTGGTTGGCTGAGCTGCTGGAGTTACTGCCTGCCCATTCAGCAACACATCTGCACCCCTGAGAGGGTGGGAGCAAAGCATTTTTAAACTTTAAGACTGGAGTTTTTTTGGTAGGGCTAAAGTTCATCTCTCAAGAGCTTGAGTTTCATGCAGCGTGAGGGCTGCTGTAAGCCCTCGTGCTGCTCCCTTCCTCCCATTTAACAGAATGAAACATAGAAGGGTTCATTAATATTGAAAAAAACCCATCTCACTGCACCCTCATGCCAGCTTAAATCATCTCAGCTGACTGCAGCAGGCTCCCTGCACCCGGGAGTGGATGCCTACGTGCAGGTTGCCCTCAGTACCCAGAGAGCAGATTTAAAACTTGGCCGGGTTTTAGGGCAGGCTTCGTGGAGTGATGCCTGGGGCACACACCCCAGGGCCTGGGCTGTAATTCCTGACTGCTTAAGAAGGGCACATTTGTAACTCCTCAGCACCTCTGCCTGGTTTGTGCCCTCGGGGGAAGCCCCAGGGACAGGTTTTCAGGCAGAAAATGGGATGGTGAGCAGGGCTGGCATCCCACACGGGGACAGGGACACAGCATCTGAGTGAGGTCACCAGGACAGCTCAGCAGCACAAAGGGCAGTGTCGTGGGCATTTTTGGGATGGCTTTTTTGCTTCGTTTCAGCTTGTCCCTGCCCAACCATGTCACACTCAAAAACTTGCTGCAGAGGGCAAAGAAATCCCCAAGCAGCCATGGCTGGCTCTGCAGGGTTTGGATTTGCTGCAGGATCAGGCAGCAGCTGCTGGCTGACATCAGTGTCCCCACTGCCACTGCAGGCTGGAGCAGCTCCAGCACTGGGGACACCTCAGTCTGGCAGCAGCCATGAGACTGAATTTCCCAAAGGGAAGCAGGGAAATTGATGCAGGAGCATCACCTTCCCCTCCTCCACACGGTGCTGGAAGAAAAGGGAAAAGGAAAGATCAGATGCTGCAGAAAGTCCTGACCTCATTCCTACCCTGCCTGCATGTGTTTGGTGGTAATGCTGTGATAATTCTCAAATGCTTCCTTCACATTTTCCCAGCCAGGCACCAACATCACTGCCATCACCCCGTCTCCTTGTCTCCACAGGAGTGTCCTCAAGGAGCACCTTTGCATTTGGCTGAACAAGATGTTCTTGTCTGAGGAGCCACCACGGTGTGTTTTTCCTGGTTTTCCATCCATCCTATTAAACCACACTAGCAGCTTTTCTTCCTGCTGTTTTGGGTAGGATCCCTTCCTCTGGCTGGTGTTATGTGGATGGCATGTCCCTCATTTCCTATCATCTTTTGGTCAGGTGAGCTCCAGGTTGGAGAGATGGTGTTCCTGATGGAGTGACAATGTAAAGAGATACATAAATAGTGTCCCAAGTCAGATTGGGCTGTGAATTCCCAAGGAGATGTCAGAAGCATCCAAACAGTGGTTTGGTGCATCAGGGTGGGAATTTGCCTGGCACGACCGGTGTGCAAAGTCCTGTCCTGAGTATCAAGGAGTCATCAGACAAAAAATGCCTCATGGAACACCTCCACCTGCTCCTGCAGTGAGGGAGGACACGTGCAGCCCTAAGCCATGACTTCTCCCTTGCTGCTGGCACACTCTGGGTGTCTCCTCGTGATTTCTGGTCTTCTCTAAGTGCTTCTGTGATGAGCTTCTGTCTGATGGGACTTGTCTGACCAAACACATTGCCACTCCTGGAGGGAACTTCCTCATGCCAAGGGTAGTAGGATTGGGCAGAAAGATATTTACAGGGGTAAAAGCATCCCATAAACAAGGGGAAACACAGTGGGTCTCCCAGGAGGCTGCAGTTTTGGCCCGGACCACAGCCCAAAACAACAACGGCGTGCAGGTGTTTTGTCCATGACATTTTTAAAGGGCTTAAGGTGAAGCATTAGGACAAGGAAACCCAGACTCTGGCTCCCAGGCTGGTCTGACACAGCTCTCAGATGTCCTTGCTCAATCCCTGTGCTCCTCTCTCAGCCCTGAGACCATTTCACAGCAAAATATTCCTCTATTCTGTTCCTGCAAAATAGGTGACAAAATATGCATTGCCACCAGGGTAAGCAATGGCAACAACAGGCCCAAACACAATTTTTTTTCCTCTCTTGGATAAAAATATGTCATGGACCACTAGCTTAAGCTAAATACTTTTCAGTAATGCCCTTTTTTTTTTTAAGCTCATGTTTCTACTAGAATAGTGTTGAGACAACCCAAGTTACCAGCTAATGTCACTGTCACTTCCAGCAGGCAACATCCCTTCTCCATTGATTAAACATCACATCTTACCAGCTTCTTGGCCAAAGACCTTCAAGACCCTTGCTTCCCAAGGAGGAGAGAGAAAACACAACATCTTTGTGTGGCTCCTCAAGGGTTTTGAGTCAAATTTTCCAGCAGGGAAGGCCCACGGCGCTATGACACAGCCAATGCACGCTCTGAGCAATGTCCCAGCTCTGCTGGGAGTAGGGTCAGGCTCTGGGGCTGCTCCAGCATTTTTTCCCACATGTTCAGCCCATGCTGAGTCCTGCCCCAGCCCCTGAGTCTGTGACAGAGGGAGTGAGCTGATCTCCCGACACAGGGCTGTCCCGGCAGATAAAATAAATATTTAGCTGGAAAACATCTAACAGTTTTCAAAGGGCCTGGGATGGCCCAGCGTGTTTAGACTGTGTGCACAGCAAAGGGAGCTGCTGTCTTTAATCATCCTCCTATGTGTTCCACGCTTTTATCTGGAGTTCTTCACAGCCCTCCACAGAGAGGTTTGTCCTGTTCATCTCCGCATCACAGATAAGGAAATGGAGGGCTGGGCTTGGGGTGCTTGGGGTGCCACGTTTCCAGCCACCCTTCTTTGTGTTTCCTCTCCAACAAGATGACGTGAGAAGTGTTCTCCTGTTTCCATGTTTTCCTGCTTCCACCTTTTCCTGCTGCTGCTGGTGGCCCCTGTGGCTGGTGCCACTTGTGCCCGTGTCTCAGCACAGCCCCTGTGTCCCACTGTGCCCCTTGCCCCTGGATGCAGCCAGGAGATGGGTTTGCAAACTGAATGGCAGGTGAAAAGCAATGCTGCTTTCTCTTCTGGTGCTTTGCATTGTGGAGTAACATCTCTCCAGCAGGCTCAGCTTTATTTATTTATTACTCCATTTCTCAGATGCTTTCATATAAAGTAATTAGTCCTGAGGGTAGCATTAAGCCAGGAACAAATTAGGCTGTAACACCACGTCTCCTCTGCCTGGGTGCTCTGTTTTTTGGGGAGCCCAGCAGGAGAGGCTCCTGCCTGGGCTCTGCCTGAGCATCACGAGGGGGTGCAGTGTCCTGGGGTTGTTCAGGAGCCAGCTGAATCCTAAGGCAAGAAATGAAGCATGGATTTCCCTGGAAGCTGTGTGGGCTTTAACGAGGTCCTGACCCAGGGTCTCACAACTTCATTTTTTAAAAAAGAATTCCTTTTGAATTAACACATTCGCTTTCTCAGTTCAAATGCACATTTCCCTTGCCCCACAACTTCTCCCATACAACATTCTTTGGAATCAGATTTTCACAGAAACTTTTACTTAAAACAACAGTTTAGCAGCCTCAGAAATATACAGCCCAGCCAAGACATCCCTATGGGAAAACTGTAATAAACTGATGGGTCATTCTCAGATGGAAGCTGTCCCAGACTGAGGAAGGAGCATCCCCACACATCCCCAGACAGGGTACTGAAGTTGTCTATCCAGTGGTGTTTTATAGATCACCCTGCTTCTCCCTATTTCCCTGTTTAGCCACAGAGGGAAACTCTGCAGAGGATGAGAAGTGTAAATCCAGTTTTTGTATCAAAAAGTAAAGCATACACCTTCCTGTCCTGGGAACCTCATCATGCCTGGCTTTGCCAGCCCCATCCATCTTCCAGCCCCGTGGGTCTGGGGGACTTGGATCACATCTCAACCTGGGCTATAAGGCACATGAACATTTTCACAACCACCTTTTCACAAACTAAACTAATTTTTCAGGCCCTGCTTTCTTAAGGCCACCAGCTTTCCAAGAAATTTTAAATCCTGCAAAATTCACTCAAATCCCATAATCCCCCATGGAAACAAAGGCTGGGCTGATTATTTTTTTGCTAAAAAGTTGGCAGGCTTCCAGTTCTCTGAAATGCAGCCCTGCTAAAGAAAAATCTTTTGTGGGCAAAATCGTGTGCTGGTGGTTTTGGAAAGACAAGTCAAAATAAGGCATTTTAGGGGGGGAAAAAAAGGCTTTTAAAAATAGTTTTGAAGCTATCTTTATCCCCAAGTCTGGAAGAGGAAGGGTCACACTTATTTTTCATCTGCTTTCCCCTCTGCCCACTGAAAGAGAAAGGGGCAGGTGGTTTATTTTTAGGCTCCTGTTCCTGCTGCAGATGCAAGAAAAGCCATTTTTCCCAAAGCTGGTTGGAGCTTTGTGTGCTGGGACAGCTGTGGGAACCTCTGTCTGCACCAGCTACAGGAAAATAGGGCTTGGAGAGGGTTTTGGGGACCAGGAAATTATTTGTGGGTGGCCAAATGAGGGCTGGGGTAACTCAGCATTATCATTTCAGGGCAGTCATCAGGGGCTTTCTCACAGGGAGGTCTGCAAAGATTTAGTGGGTGCTGCTGCAGCACCTCATCAGAAAAGGCCTTTCTTTGAGTCTCTCTCAGCTCCATAACAGCTTTTTGCAATTCCTCCAGCCTAACTTCTCCTTTACCACCCTAAATTTATGTCCATCATGAAGCAACCCTTTAATTTTCAGTGACCACCTTATCCAGCCCATGACACCTGGCACCAGCAATCTCCCTTCCAGGAGAAACAGCCCCTCTGCTTTCCAGCTTTAATCACCAGTGGGAGGACTTGGATTTTCAAGCTTTTGTGCCTCTGTAGAAGCCAGTGGCCACTTGAGACAGTTCACTCTTTTCTGTGCTTTTTGAGCCCTTCAGAGGTTTGTGAGACATGACTCCCCTAATTATCTCTCCAGATAATTAATTGCATTCTTTGATAAAATTTCTGGCCATTTGGCCAGCACAGACATGAGCTACAGACACCAAGAAACCTCCTGAAGGCATTTTTTTTTAATGTCCTGTGGAAAAGCAGTGCAGCTGCCCCTGTCCAGGAGCTGTTTGCAGTGCTCCTGCTGGGGAGGATGCAAAACCTTCCCATGCATCAACTGCTGCACGAGCTCACAGCAGCTTCTCACCTTGCCTGGACCCCTTAATCCCCATGCCAGTGGATTTAATACCCCTGTATTAAAGAAGGCAGCTTATGGAGAGGCTGCTGGGAGTTTATTAGCTGGGCTCTTGAGAGGCAGAGCTTATAAAATAGAAACCTAATGAACAAAGGAGTTTAAATCATACCTAGCAATCTGCATCCTCCAAGCCTTCACCTCTGAGGCTGATCATCAGTGGAAGCAGCTACATCCATGAGATCCCAGCAAGGGAACAGAGTCACTCTGGAACCTTGGGCACGAGTGAGGTGGGAGCCAGGAGAGCTACTTTAGATGATTTACAGAATTAGTGGCAGAGTGGTAGAATTAGCTGATTTATTTGAAAAATTAAAAAATAAAACAAGCACCAGAATGATGAGAGGAATTGCATTACACTGCTCTTGGTTTTTGTTAAATGTAAATAATAACACATGTTGTTTTAGAATTTAGCTTTGTTAATAGCACTGCAAGATGCTCAACATCTGAAAGCACCTTCCCAGTGCAAAGACTTTCCAGACACCTGTGAGGCACCACCAACTCTTGATTAGGCACAGGAAGGAGAGGGCAGTGGTCCAAAAATTCAGTCAATCCAGTTTCAGGCTACCTAATCCCAACCCAGAAGTGGTGAAGCCACATGAGGAAGCACTGATCCAGGATGAACTTGCTCTACCAGTTCAATTTTTCTTCTTTTTCAAAAACAGGCTTCCTTTGAAGCATCAGGCTTCACCCCAGATCAGGTACCAACTCATCTGTACACCTAACCTCCTTCCAGAGCAGCCACAAACCCTCCCCCAGTGAGAGATATCCAGCCCAAGCTGTGCACAGCTCAGGGAAAGGCAACACAGTGGTGTCAGAAATCCTCAGAAGTCACTCCCCCTGCCCCCTTTAATATCAAACATCAGAGCTGGCCCTGCAAAGGCAGATATCAAATTGTAGTGTCTGTTCCTGTCATGCTGAAGGGAAGCAGGAAAAGGAGCAGGAGATCTGCTGACAGCACCAGGGCTTGGGGATGCTCAGCACCGATGGCCAAGGGAATGACAGACCTCCCACTGCTCCCCTGGAATGCCAGGGACAGTTCACTTGGATCTGCACTTCAAGGAAAGGGAGCTGCCTTGGAAAGAACAAGAACAACTGTGTGTGCAAGCCTGCTGGGTGCCTGCTGGCAGCCCTCCTTGCACTGGCAGGAGAAGGCAGCCACAGCCCAGGCACCACAAAGGTGCACAGGGCTGCTCAGGGCCTTTTCCTGAGCTTTTCCAGTATAAGGCTAAAGGAATTCAAGACAGGGTTGTGAGCAGCTGATCCAAGAGAACATGGGGGCAAGACACATTTGCAGACACGAGACATCTGCACTTGGAATGGAGAATGAGAGAGAAGAGCACAAGGAAATTGATATAGGAAGGAAGGACCAGCACATGCCCAATTCTTTTTTTTCTCCCTTTCAAGTGTGGGCCACAATGTGCCAGAGGTCTCAGGCCACTGTGCCTGCAGGGCCTCGGAACTCTAATGCTCCCAGTGGTCTCTTCCAGTGTCTCCATGCGACCAGCCCCAGCCGAACAGCAAAGATCAAACACGTCAGTGACAGCAAAACAACTGGGGAAAAACACAGGAGCATGTTAGAGCATAAAAAAAGACAGTGCCTCTTGTCATATTTTAGCTCCCAGAACAGGGGGTATTCAGGGAAAGAGGAAAAAAACCACAATCCCCTGTACAGGATCCATTACCCCCAGAGTTGTATCTGTCAGAGTTTTACTGCTATACAGTGAAACTTGCCCAATGCTTCCAGGTCAGGGAATGTCTAAAAAGCGGGAAGCTTCCTGGACTCAGGAGTTAAAATACATTACATTAACAAAATACCCCAGGAATAGTCGAACTATATAAAGAAACATGTACTAGTTTGGGAAAAGCACATTCTTGTCCTACCGGCCAAACAAGCTGAACCGCTCAGAATGAAGTTTTGCTGCTAAGAAATGCACCTACTGCAGGAACAGAGCTGCCTGCCAGAGACCACGAGCACCTCCACATCCCTGGTGGCCACAACCATCAGGGGACGAGCCTCCAGTGCCCCCATGGCTGTGGCAGACAAGCTTTGCCAAGTCCTGCTGGGTGCTTTCAGACAGCTGCTCTCACAGCAAAGGGAACTGTACTGGAGCAGCTCCAGTGGTGATGCCAGTCCAGAATTTAGTTTTAGCCACTGGTATGTGGCAGTGGGAAGGCTGGAGGGTGGGAACATGCTCCCTTCTGCTGACCCCGTGGTGGGAATAGGCATCTCAAACTGTTTCAGCAGGATTCAGAGTTCACACAGCTCAGTCCCTTTCATGCCAGCACAAAACTGCTCATAATGGAACGGCTTTCTGCCAGACTGTGATTGTACAGAATTTGGACAGCTTAAGCCCTTTTTACCATGGATGACTACACTCAACTCTGCTACAGTGGCTGGCAGCAACCAGATAATCCCAGGAAAACTTGTTGAGGCTAGCCTGAGCTCTGCATAGGAGAGGAGCATGTGCAGGGGCTGGCACTGGGAAGCCCTCTGTGGGTCAGAAGCTCATGCACTGCTCCAATGTGCCCAACAACACAGGGCAAAGGGAAGTGCACAGCCTTCATCCCAGCCCTGCTTTTCCTTTGGCCTGCCCTACGTCAGATGGAGCTGCTGGAGGAGCCAAGTGGGTGACAGAGGATTGCAGGACAAACACATTGCACTGGGAAGTGAACTGGAGACAACACAAGGTTTGGGTCTGGCCCCAAGGCTCGTGGGCAATGATTTCTGCTCTGCTCTTCCCTTAGCAAAATGAATACCTTCAAACACATCCCTAGCTCTGCTTTTAACAAATAATACTTTTCAAGTGGCAAACCTCTCTGCCTTCAGTACAGAGGAAGGATATGAAGTGTTGACAGGCCTCCTTTTAGAGGAGTTAGAAAGATTCACCTATAAAAACGTTGTTGGTGTGTGGGGATGAAAATGAGCTGTTCCTGCACGCACTGCCAGCCAGAGCTGCTATCACCACTGGGTAGACTGTGAGGTTGTAGCGGACATACTTGTCAAGAAAGTAGTTTTCTAGACAAAACCTGTGAAGGAAAAGAGTGGCCAAAGTAAGAATTTACTCTGTATATTTTTTTCCATTCCACAAGAAAGGAATTAGACAGACTGGGGGGGTTTTGTGGGCCTGCTGGGATAGGAGTCCAAAATTCTTCATTTACTAGTGTTCAAAAAATTATTATTAAAAAAGTTATTATTTTAAACATGATTATTTAAAAATTTTTATTAAAATATTATTTTAAAGTATTATTTAAAATTATTATTTTAAATGAATTTAAAATTATTTATTTAAGGTAAGTTTAGGGAAAAATAAAGCCATGTTTCATATGGTTTGTGTGATACACACTCTCACCTGTAAACTTAAGGCACATTGGGCTCATGCAAGTCACAAAAACACATTCCTGGCCCACAGTGCTTATTGGCATTGCAGGGGATGAAAGCTCTGCCCAGACTCCCAGTTCGTCTGCCATGAATTATAACAGAGGCCTTTTTACTCGGTGTTGGGAGAGGGACAAGTGATGAGCGAATTGGAACAGATGGTCACCACTGGTGAGGGGTTGAAGGGGTTTCTGAGGCTCTGTGGGCACCCTTGGGGTTGCTTACCATACCACCAGGCCGAGAGCCAGGATGCTCAGGGAAGAAGTGGTTGCTTTCTCATTGGACACGTCCCACTTGTAGATCAGCACGACGGCAAAGTTGAGCAGCGTGGCAATGCTGGTCCACGTCAGGTACAGTGCCAGCCCGTTCTGCACCTGCCACACAGCACAGCAAGGGGACAGGAGTGACACACAGGTCATCTCTGTTTGTCCTTGTCATGCCTTAAGTTTGAGCTTTCATGTTTTTTGGATCCTCTGCTGCCTAGGGGTGCAGTTCTGAGCCTCACATTCAGTGCTGGTCAGCTCTCTGCACAGAGCAGGGACACAAAACAAATCCTTTTCCAGACCAAGGACATCTTTCAGGCCCAAAAGCACAAACAAGGGTGGGCTGGAGGGAGGAACAAGAAGGATGGGAGCTCACAACCTGAAGCTGGAATTGGACAATCAAACCCCAATGTGCAAATGGACCAAAACCTATAAAAATGTAAGACCTCGTGACTGGTCAGCAATTTTGTGACCATTCTTGGTCCACCTTGGGTGTAGCCCTGGTCAGGCCCTGTCCTGCCCAAGGTGGATCCTGGAGGCCTTTCAATAAATCCCTACTTTAATCTCTGGCTCTGTCCAGTCTCTGTTTCAGGTCTGGCTTGGTGACCTCTAAGCCCTGGTGCAGTTAATCCAGACTTCTGGACCTAGCTGCAGGAAAAGTCTCTCAACACAGAGAAAATGTGAAGCCTTTGACACCTGAGGGGCTCTGGAAATCCAGCCCAGCAGTGAGTTATACTGGTGTTTCAGGAAGTGCAAAGATCAGAGCCTGCTCCCAGTTTGTGCCAAGAGATATAGATGCCTTTTTCCAGTACCTTTTGCAAGGAACTTTTCTGTGCAGGGCAGAAATCTTTCCTTAGCTATGTTCTGCCACTGGATCTTTCACTGTGATACCTCCAGCACTGCACAGAGGTTGGTTTGGGTTTTTTTTTACCATTTACCCACAGCACAGCTTCTCAAAAGCCACCTACCAGAATACGGATGAGCCAGAGCTCAGCTTTGTGACCCTTCACAAACCACGAGGAATGGATGCTCAAGGCTCGGTGGGAAATAAACAGGGAGGCACACGTGGTAAGAGAGAGGATTGCCAGGAACACCAGGGCTGGAAGGAGGTATCTAGGACAAAGAACATGTACACACACAATAAACATCACATTTTTTCTCAGTGGTGTCACAATGCTCTAATTTGTAGCTTTAGTGTTTGGCCTTTACTGGCTTTAAGATGATCAGCCTTTAATAAAGGTAATCACCACACACAGCCCTCATTTTGACATATTGCTGTTGCTGTTTTACTCTGTTAATCATGAAGTTGTTTTCCTGACTGCAAGTGATTTCTTCACCTCTTGACAGTGGTGCTCTCATAAGCCCTTAATGTGACCATCATTATGGAAACAATCCAAGGCAAGGAGCTTAACTGCATTAATGAAGAGAGGCATGGCTCCTGTCTTACCTGTGGAGAAGGTAGAAAAAGGTCTAAAAATGTAGAAGAACAGCAGCTTTGAGCTGTTCTCAATGACCAATCTGTCTCGTGGGCAGGATGACAACATAATGCAAAACCCCTAAACTTTTATGAAGGCTACATTTTGTCAAAGCCTGGCATAGGGTTTTACAGGTTCACATACAGAGGAATTAAAAAAAAAAACATAGAGGAAAAAAAGAGAATACTGGGGTGATCCCATCAAGATCTAAAAGAGTGTTAGAAAGTATTTAAAAGAGTGTTAGAAAGTATTTGTAACAGAAGACAACTTACTCTCGGTCCCACAGGAAGAGCCATCCAACATTGAGGCCATTATTCAGACACCACGCCACAAAAAAAGGTGTTGGCAGCAAGTCTGGCTTTATGAAGACATATCCAAGTTCATTCCTGCCAGGAAAAAGTGGGTATGGAGAAAGGAAAACAATGCCTACATTGACCAAACAAACCTTTCTGGCCTCATTTTCCTTATATTAGGAGGGACTTTACACTGGAATTAAACATTTTGCCTTAAATCAGACGTTTTCTCCTCTGTGCCCTTCTCTGATACAATAAAGTAACACCTGTGGCTTTCCCTTTCAGGCAGTTATTGATCTCAGAACCTCAGGAAAACTTTCCAGTCCAGTTCAACAAACCAAGAGACTCCCCAGTGCTGGTTGTTTGATCTCTAACAGAAAGATAACTCAAAGCATTAGCTCTGTAATCCATTAATTTTGCCCCTATGGATTCTCAGCCTCTAGCAGTGGGTAAGTGCAGGTACTGGATAAATCTGTCAGATTCCCCAAATCACTAGAAACAAGGCCTCATAGAGGGTTTACATATTTTGATACCTGTCCACACTTTAGAGGAGCTCTTGTACACCTCCAAGCTGCTTCCCAGCTTTGGATGCTGGACATAAGAGATGCTCCAGCCACAGAGCTTCCACATGTCAAGTCAAAACAAATGGCAATGGGTTTGCTTTTGCTAAAAACCCCTGAAAAGGAGGTAAGAGCCTGAGCTACTCCAAAAGGGAAGATTCACTGTCTCTTCTCATTGATCCTGCAAACAGTAAATAGGGAAAATACCTTCGACAGATCCCTGACAAGGCGTAGAGAAGCCAGGCAAGCTGCCAGCCGTAGATCACATTCCAGATGAGGAAAGTCCAGCCAGCTGGTGTGAAATCAGTGCTGTACTTGGCCGAGATGTTTCCAGGGGTTGTCCTGAACAGACCTGTGGTGGTGAATGTTATTGCAAGGAAAAGTGTTATTACATCCAGAGGATGGGGAGAGACTGCTGATTTTGCTAAACCTGCAGCCTTCCTCCCTACCTCAGTGGGTTCAAGGATGGTGAGAGCATGCCCTTGGTGCTGCAGCTGGTTCAGACATCCATTAGGGGAACACTGCACACCTTCCCTCTCACACAGAACCAGAAAAACCAGCTGTCTGTCTAATCCAGAGGATAGCATGATGGCAGCTCCTGGCAGATTCAGCCAGGCAGCGATCAAACGCAGCACCATTGTCATCTACAAACCCACACCTGAACATCTTCCACCAGGGCATGCAAGGACTGCCTTTCAACCACCACTAGATCAAATTTACTTGGATTTCAAGGGACTGGAAAGAGTTCAGGCTGTAACACCTGGAGGATGCACCAGCTACTTCCACCTTTCACAGAACAAGGTGTATTTTGGAGAGTTGATGAAGTAGCAATCACATCTATCATCTAAGCCAGCTTGTATCATTGCATGATATAAAGCACGAAACCCACCTCTGAATGAGGAAAATTTGCTTGCATTACCTTTGAAAGTCCCAGTGGCATTTCCAGCATTCATTATCACCATGCCCGTGAAAGTAGCCAGAGACAGAAACATCACCAAAATCTTCAGCTTATGTAGAGCATCCATCTTGCTCTGAAAGACATTAGAGATATTGTTGGCTTATCCTAAAGGAAGCCTGGATTTGTTCCACATCCCAGAGACTGTTTCAGAAATAATGTTGTAAATTCACAAATTTTAACTGCCAATTTTTATTCGTGGGGTTTTCATTAGAACTAAAGAGGCCTCTGCATGGGGAGGAAGCATCTCCATTGGAAGAGATCTTGTGAGGTTGCAGAATGGAAATGGGAAGCTTGGGGAGAGCTGCCTGCTCTGCCACCCTCCATTGCAAGAACCATAACTTATGTTTGCCTAAGGTTTTCACAAAGGCCTAAATAATTAGCCCACAAAATTAGCTTATCTGGCATCACTGTTGCAGTTTTACTGGAGCAAACAGGCTTATTAATTTTGCCCACTCTAGGAAGCAAATATGAAAACGTTGAAGTCTTTGCTTTGCAGCCAAGTGCCTTTTAGTTCAACATAACTTCTCACATTTATCTCTCTAATCCTATAACTCTGACAAATTAACTTCCTTTCATAGTGGTACTACCTCCTCATCTACTGGCTGCAAATAAGCTTTAAATGCTTTAGCACGTCTCAAGAACTTCACAGACTATAAAATCCACATCCTACAATTTTTCAAGGTTAGTAACTACTGACTTAAGCTTTCCCAAGTGATTTCCATTAGTCCAGCATTTATTCTATCCCAGAAAAGTCCAGTGCCACCTCTAAGAGTAAGCACACATGCACCCAACTAGAGGCAACAGCTTTATTTCTCCTCACAGCTCTGCACTTGAGCTGCTTTCTCTCTACAGTGGCACTTCAATGCTTTCCGGGGTTGGCAGGAGTAACAACTGAGTTGTTTCACATTGCTCAGACTTGAACAATAAATTCCAGTTCCCACTTCGGTGGATTGTTTTATAGTTCCAGGCTTTGTTCACAGGACGTGCTGCATCCAGACACGTCACAAGGAAGTGGGCAGGGAAATTCTGTTTTCTGCGAATCCATACATACATTTTCCCTTTTCAGTTCTATCTTAACAGAAAAAAACCTCCTTTTTAAAAAATAAAAATTAAAATCCTATGTGGAAGAATGCAAGATATGAAATCCCAACAAGATTTATGTCAGTCAAATCGCAGAACAAAATGTTGCCTTCAACAGAAACAGTGGATTAGCAACTTCTGAAAAGAAAAATCCACTACTGTACCATTGTGTTGTACTATTGCATTGCACTATTAGAGATATAATTTCTGGCTTAGGAAATAACTGACATGCAGCTTTCTGACACAAACAAAACTTATCTATTTTGCAAGAAAAAGGTACTTTGTGAGCAGCAAAACAGACCACAGTAGATGTCACTACTACCACAGGCACTGCAGCTGCAGTTTGTGTCTGTCCCACAGAACCCACAGCTCCCTGCATCACTCCCAGCTTGCCCAGGAGCTCTTCAGCAGACAAGAGGCAGTGACCCAGAGCCAGGCACAAGCTCATCTGCAGTGTCCTCTGGGAGCAGCCTGTAAAAGCAGTAGCTTCTCCTCCATTGGGGCACACCATCCTCTTTGCAGTTTGCACAAAGTAATAATTGGATCTGGGATTTCCCTCCAACCAGGCAACTCCATTCCAGACTCTGGCTGGAATCCAGGGTTCCAGTTTGGGTTCCAGAGATTCCAGGGTTCTAGAGGGTCTAGAGAGTCTAGAGGGTTCTAGAGGTTCCAGGTTCTAGTTCAAGAGGGTCTAGAGGGTCCTAGAGGTTCAAGGGTTCTAGATAATGTTCTAGAGAGTCTAGAGGGTTCTAAATCATGTTCTAGAGAGTCTAGAGGGTTCTAGAGGTCCCAGGTTGTAGTTCAAGAGGGTTTAGAGGGTTCTAGAGGCTCCAGAGTTCTAGTTCAGGTTCCAGAGGTTCTAGAGCTTCTAAGGTTCTAGTTTGGGTTCTGGAGGTTCCAGGGTTCCAGTGTAGATTCTAGAGTTTTTGCTCCAACCAGGTGACTCCATTCCAGACTCCAGCCAGAATCCAGTCCAGGTTTTCACTCCAACTGGGTGACTCCATTCCAGACTCCAGCCAAAATCCAGTCCAGGTTTTCACTCCAACCGGGTGACTCCATTCCAGACTCCGGCCGGAATCCAGTCTGAGTTTTCACTCCAACTGGGTGACTCCATTCCAGATTCCAGCCAGAATCCAGTCCAGGTTTTCACTCCAACCGGGTGACTCCATTCCAGATTCCGGCCGGAATCCAGTCTGAGTTTTCACTCCAACTGGGTGACTCCATTCCAGACTCCAGCCAGAATCCAGTCTGAGTTTTCGCTCCAACTGGGTGACTCCATTCCAGACTCCAGCTGGAATCCAGTCTGAGTTTTTGCTCCAACTGGGTGACTCCATTCCAGACTCCAGCCAGAATCCAGTCCAGGTTTTCACTCCAACCGGGTGACTCCATTCCAGACTCCGGCCGGAATCCAGTCTGAGTTTTTGCTCCAACTGGGTGACTCCATTCCAGACTCCAGCCAGAATCCAGTCTGAGTTTTCACTCCAACCGGGTGACTCCATTCCAGACTCCAGCTGGAATCCAGTCTGAGTTTTTGCTCCAACTGGGTGACTCCATTCCAGACTCCAGCCAGAATCCAGTCCAGGTTTTCATGCCAACCAGGTGACTCCATTCCAGACTCCAGCCGGAATCCAGTCTGAGTTTTCGCTCCAATTGGGTGACTCCATTCCGTACTCCGGGAGAAATCCGGTCCGGGTTTTCCCTCCACCCGCGTGACTCCATTCCGTACTCCCGGAGCACTCCGGTCCGGGAGTCCGAAACCGGCACTTTCCCGCTGGGTTTGCCCAATTGTGACAATTCTGCCGAACTTTTGCTGTCCGCGGCCCGGGCACCGCCGGCCTGCCCGGCTGAGCATCACCTGTTCCACCCATTAAAGAACCTCGAAAATGGGCATTCACTGAGGCAGTCAGCACTTCACTTCCAGCCCTTTATCAGCGTTTCCTCGCACCAGGAAAGCCAGCGAGGCACAACAAACACACAGGGATGTGCGTGTTTCTCTGTCACTGAAAGCAACAGCCAGGAGACAAGCTCTAACTAATGAGCCTTTAAAGCAAAGCTGTTCTGTGATCATGAATGTTATTAACTCCTCTGGCTTTGAAAAATAAACACTGTATCACTCAAACAGCACGACAGAAAAAGATAACATCAAAAGGACTGTCTGGGTTGTCGGGAAGGTGAAAGGGAAAGGGGAAAGCAAAGCTGGAGACACACGGAGGACCAGCAAATGACAGTGATTTAAAATTAAGATGCAGAGTGTTATTCTAATGAAACATTTCTCATGCCAGGCACCTCTGCACTGCAGTTTCTTCAAGTTACACCTGGCCTGTATCAAAAACCCCTTTCAACTCCCAAATTATGAGCCTTGACTTGGAGCTGGACCAGGCCACCGCTGCAGGTGACAAGGACTCGCTGTCAGGGCTGGGCCAGGGTGAGGTGCTGCACCTGCACTGAACATTTCCACCCTAATGCCTCCTCTAACCCCATTTCCCATCGGGTGTTGTGCCTTTGGACCCACTTTTTCCCCATTTGTTACTGGGCTTCACCAGCCATCTCCCATTGCCTTGGGAGTCCAGGCAAGGGCAGCCCAGCAGAAGTGACCTCAGCAGCAGCAGGAGCCTCAGGCACAGCCCTGCCCTTGCCTGCCCTGTCTCTGGATCTGAGGAGGGGAGCCACGGTCTGCAAAGAGCAGCAGAAGTGCTCTGCAAAAGGCAACTCTTCCTTTTTTGAGACAACAACACAGCATGGAAGCTCTTTTAAATCCAGAAACAGGAGCTCCAGGAGGGGCTGCTGAAATAAATTCACCCCATAAATGGAGTGGGGCTGTGACTGACATTGTCCAACCCACAGCATTGCTCTGGCACAAAGCTGATGGCTGGGAGAGGAGGAAATCTCTTAAAGAAAGGCCGTGGAGATGAGCCTACAGATTTGCATGGGCACTTCAGGCTATCCAGCTTTGAGATTCCCTTTTTGAAACAACAGTTCCAGTCCAGCCAGCTTTGCAATCCACCACCTGTGATGGGAACATGGCCGCTGTTTTGCTGAGCTTGAACTTGAATGACAGACTTGATACTACAGGATTGATTATGGATTATTGATTATTGATCCTTGATTATTTCAGGGACCTGCCCTTTCAGATGCTTCATCTCTTTTCTGCTTTCTTCACTACCACCTTACCCATACTAGGTAGTCCTGTGATCTCCCTGTCAGGCCAAATCTCTATCCTCCCATTGTCCTGTAGCTGACTTCAGCATCACATTTCCTTTTCATCAGCGTATTTGGAAGAACCTTGATTGCACAGCTTCAGAGAAACCCGTGTTTGCTTGCGGAAGGCCAGGAGGAAAGCCTCATTAAACAGGTCAATAGTTTCACTGGTGTCTCTCGCCTCCTGCCTCCCTCTAACTTACTGCTTGCAATAAATGTCGGCAACATTTCCTGCCTGCAGTCTCCAGCCACAAACGCCCATTAGAAGAATAAGAAATATTACTCACAGGAATCCACACAGGCTTTATGGCAGCGTTTTACAGCTGTGGTTCAGCGCTGGGGAGTCTCTGCCTCCTAACCTTATCTGAAGAGATTTCATACAACTCTCAGCAGATTAATAATCACTTATTATTAAAAGAAAAATAAAAACTCACAGAAGTTAGACATGCTTTCTGTCTGTGGGCTGCTGCAGCCTCCGATTGGCTAAAGCCTCCCAAAAACAAGCACTTATGCAAGAGAAACGTGATTACTTAACCAAAGCCTTTTATAACAGCCAGACATTTCGTACAACGTTGCATGCTCCCAACTTGTTGGCAGACAGTAGCTAATGACTGCATGCTCTGGGCTCCTGCCTGCTTTGTCCTTCTCCATCCCTGCCAGGAGGAGGGAAACTGAGCGCTTAATGCAAAATATTGCACCTCAAAATCTTAGTGCTCCTGAGTGGGAGATGCTGGCAGGGGGTGCTGGAGGAACAGACTGGATTTGGGGTTTGGGGAAGATGGAGATAAAAATGGTTTGAGTTGGAAGGGACCCAAAGGACCCCTGTCATGGCAGGGACACCTTACACTAGCCCAGGTTGCTCCAAGCCCCATCCAGCCTGGCCTTAAGCATTTCCAGAGATTAACACACAGATGTCACACACAGAACCACAGAATAGGTTGGAAAAGAAATCTAAGACCCAATCTAACCATAAACAACACAGATCTATAGTCTGGATCCTGTGAGGGTCTTCAGATCTTCCTATAGCCCCAGATGGAGACTGGGTCACAAGTTTTGTTCTTTGATACAGAAAAGGCTCCTGCCCCCCAGAGCAAGCCCACCCCACAGCAGCACTGCAAGCCATGCAAGCTGATCAGTCTCTGCCTGCACAGAGCCACAGTCTCACCACATCCACTCCTTTGATTTTATATTTCTGCCTGTTTCCTCTCAAATTTAAACTCCTATAGCCAATCTAAAATATTCTTCAGCATCAAAATGTTATTTACCTTGTGCAGCCACAGTGGTTACCAAGCAGACAGCGTGGCTGGGAACTGCCTCATGTCAAATATAAAGGCAGTGAATTAACTAGCACCTATCTTCACCCATTGGAAAAACATCATGGGACTGGGAATTAACCCAGCTGGAGCTTCCCTGGCCATTGAGATAGGGGTGGAAAGCCTACACAAACATGGATTTGCCAGCTGTGGGAAGTGCAGGGCATCCAGCCAGCACTGTTGCTGTCTATTTATCAGTGTAGGTGTGAGGTCCACCCTTTGGAGGCATTCTGAGGTCCTCCCTTTGGAGGTATTCTGATGTGGAAACCTGTGGTTTAAGTATGATTATTTAACATCATAACATGTTGTTCTCTACACATGGATCAAAACCAAGAGCTGCTTGTGCATGGCATGTTCCTTGAAGAAGACAAGGGCCTGAGCTCACAGCAGGGTGGTATTGGCATTTTTCTCTCCTTTTCTCACTTTGGGAATCCCCCAGACTGCCCATGTCCTAGAAACTGCCTTCAAGTCACAAGTTTATAGGCATTTGTTGCAGCAAGCATGGGCTGAAATACAAGCACAGCCATTACAAACATTGTATGGCCTCTCCTCCCTGTAAATTAAAATCTGCAATGCACCTTTTTCCACACTGGACCATGTCTCATTTATGGCCCTCATATATATACCTAGTGTGTAGAGGTGTATATATGTCTTTACTCATCAGATAGTCAAAATGACCTCAGCATGATGCCAGACATTAGATTTTCATCCAACAAAAGGGTGGCCTGAAATTCCTCACTGAATACAGGCCACTTTATCATACATGTGCCTGTAAAGCACAGCTGGTCAGCCATGGTGACCTAAACAAGGGAAAGTTCTGCATGCAGGAAATGTTGGACAAGTGGAAAAACCAAAATCCCACACACACACCTTGCTGTCCCATGTTCTTGCTGGTTATTCTATAATGCATCTCTTGCTGCAGTGAGACAGCTGGAAGAAATGCCACCATGGTGGTGGCCTTGTCCCCTGGCCACACTCTGTAATCCAGGCAGAAACTTAGAGCCCACATTCTGGGTTTCAAAGGCTTTCATTTTTTTCAGAACAAATCACAACACAGGCCTTGGATAAAATATTCAAAATTATTTTATCATGCAGCTCTACAAGAATCCCCTCAAGTACGTTTGTAAAATACAGAGCAATGTACTTAGTGCTTATAAAGTTATTAAAATTGAACGTCTCTTGCTGCACTAGGCTGCACAGCATTCCCAAAAGTGGGAATGCTCAGGACAGTTATAGCTTTAAGATACCAGAGTTAAACTCAAAGGAAGCTTTTATGGGAAAAAAAATACACTTTCTATAGTGTATCTTCTCTGAGAGAACTTTTAGGCTTATTTCTTTGACATGGGTTTGAATAGCTTTGTTGAGGAAATAAAATTATATTGTCAGAGGAGTGGCAAATGCAGCTATATTAATTTCAGGCAAGAAATGGCTGCTAATGTTTGTATGCACAAAGAGAAGCGTGACACAATCCATGTTTACAAGAGGATGTGTCTTGAAATCCAGATATGCTGCTGAATGAAATCACTGGAAACAATTCCATAACACAGACAGTGGTTTGTATTTTTCAAGACAAGTTGCTTTGAATCAAATATAAATTTGTATTCATCTGGCTCATGATAGAGAAAAGCAGTTTCCAATTAAGTTATTTAACCATCAGGGCAGTTTCCCACTGAAATACAGGCTCCTATATTAACAAAAATCTTTAAAGGGTCTATCTTTAGACTCTTTAGAGCCCTCATTTATTTCAAGAGAAGAAGAAAATAAATAGGAACAAAAGCTGCTTTTCCAGAAGGAGAGCTCTACCATGCCCATCCCTCCCCAGGCACACTCTCTGCAGCACCAAGCTGTGCTCCACCAGCAGCTGAGCACCTCAGACCCCAGCAGAGGACTGGTTGAACTGGGACCACAGCCCCACTGTCACTGCCCCATGCACTGGGAAGCCATGTAAGCATTTACAAGGTGATGAGCTAGCACGAGCAGACTTTGTGCTGTTATTAATGCCCTGCTGACAAGAGGAAGATCCTATATTTAAAAAAAAAAACCTCAACATGAACCCTCCTGCTAGCAGCTGAAATAAAACATTATGAGCACAGACAGTTTGAGTCCCAGAACAGAAAGTGGAAGCCAATTGCTTTCTACCTAGAAGTGCCCCTGTGGAGGCTCTGTCCTCAAAATAAACTCATTTTGCACGGTGCAGGAACTGAGAAAAGTTCATCTGTGGGCAGCTCACCCACCTAATGGCACATACTATCATCAGCAGGAAACTCCAGAAAGCAAAGCCCCAGAAACACCTCCCCAGCAAGGCAGAAACTCAGATATTACAGTCTGCCAGAGCCTTTTGTGCCCAGCAGCAGCAGCAATGACAGCTCTAAGTCCTAAAGATATTCTGCACACTCAGTGCTGCAGTTTAATCCTTACAGCCACTAGCTTTAACTCCAGGCTTTCCCAATGTGCTGGGCAAAACTGGCACCCAGGAGTCAGTGACCTCTTTGGAAATCATTTTCAGGCCAAGTTCAGCAAGTGTTGACAACCAAATATACTAATCTTCTAACAACAGCTCAAGCATCCTAATCCTGCAGTGGGTTAATCTGGGTGCCCTCAATGCCAGGGATTTGCCTTCCCTTGCTGCTGGAAGGGATGGGATTTGGCTGTGCATATTAGGATGGGCACACAGCGAAGAGGATCTGTGTTAGCAATCCCCTTTGGGTATTTTAAGAAGGAAAATCATCTGCTTTTTATTGCTGGAGAGCAGAACAGATCCACCCTTTGGCAGCAGGGAAATATTCCCTACATTTGAGGGAGCAAGAAGAGTAAGGAACTCACTACCCTCGTATTTTCAACCAGACTTTAAGCTGCCATGCTAAAAATCATTCACTGATCTCCAAATCCTTTCATTGAACTCTAGATTAAGGACGTTATTGCAAACATTTAAGTAACTCAAACTAAGCCCTGCCAACTCTTGTGAGAGAAAGAGGGTAAAAAAGACAATGCAGTTCTTTCTCTAAACTGAACTTCTAAGAAGTAATAAAAAATATCATCCCCAGATGTTCTCACTTACTGGTTAAGGACTGGCAAGTTTGCCTTCTTCAAAGGCAGCCCAAGAGTCTGCCTGCAGCAGTGTCCAGTGTCTGGCAGACAGCATCCACAGCATCAGACCAGGAGTGTGGCAGCAGGAAGGCACAAGGAACCAGGAACTCACCTGCACAACCCGCCCCTTCAAACAGGATTGCTGTGAAGAGATGAGAACAGCAGAGCTGAGCAGCAATGAACAAAGACACACTTATATGGCTGGATATCTTCAATTTATAAACTTCTTAATTGCATCAAGGTTATTTTATACAATCCCATGGTGTTACTGCTGCTCATAGGGATCTCCCATGTCCTCCTCCACCAGTGAAGGAGTGACAAAACCAAGAGCATTCATTCAGCACTCTGTTTGCTCAGTGTCACTTCTCTATCCTTATTGATTTTAAGGACACATTATTGTCCTGGATACCTCATCACTGTCACCCAGGAATGCTTCACAAGCATTTAATTGTTTCTCTCTCCCCAGAATTCCAGGAGAAAAGCAAAAGCCAGTGGAGTTGTCTCTAAGCCCTCACTGGGCAGAGGTGGCTGTTTTGCAGAGCTCACAGAGCATGGCCAGGAGCAGAGACAGATAGGAAGGGAGGAAAGGCACCTGGACAGTGGTCAGAGCACAAGTTTTTTCTTACTTCTGTGGGAGCAGAGAGCTACCTTCATTTATAGCTGCAGCATCCAGGTCAGGCAGAACCTCTCATGCAGAAAGCTTGCTTGAGAGGTAACTCGGCTGGCCTGGTTTTCTTTGTGGTGCTTTTTTTGTGGCACTTTATGTGCTTCAATGCAGTGGTGTCACCTATAATTGGCAGCGTTCAATGCATCTCTCAAGCTGAGCATTTAGAAAATGAGAAACATTTGGATGGCAGCAGCTTTCCTACAAGAGGGCAGCATGAAGATTAAGCAGACAACTTCCATTCACAGCAGCTGAATGCCTCACTTTAGTAGGAATACTCCTTCAACACGGCAACTTTGCAATCTAATTATCTAGGTATTTTTTAAAGGCAACTGGGGTTCATATAAAATGTCATAATATGGATATATATCACCTCCTACAAGAAGTTAGCAGAGCTAGAACATTCAGTCTCATTACTGTGGGAAATTAGTGGAACAAAACTCATTGCAAGACCTTAGAGGTAGGGAAGGTGATTTTTTTATTAAAAAAGATTCCAATAAGTTGGTCCTACCCACTCCCACTCTCCCATCAACATACTCACATGCACAGGACTGTATGCACCAATCTGCTCAGGATCAGCCAAGAACAGCAGGACACATGTAGGATAACACCACCACTCCACTGCATCTCTGGGATGAGCTCTTCCTCATTTTTGTGTGCATCTTTTATACCCTTCAGCAGTGGATGTGATGATCTTGTGTCCCACCCTCCAAGAGTTTCAGGCCAAACTGAGTCTTTTGTTACTCTTATCTGGGAATTTCACAGGTTCTCTGCTGCAGGTCATCATCTTGTCACTTTATCTCTAAGGCTCCAGTTTGGGTTTTGTCCTGTGGTTATTTATTTGCATGAAACACATGCCCGTGGTTCTGCAGCAATTAATACATGCCACTCCTTTAACCCTTCATCTGCTGGGTTTCTTTTGTCTTCAGCCAGCCATTCCATTCCATTCCATTCCATTCCATTCCATTCCATTCCCATCAGTATTGGTATTTCTGCTAAAAACCTCCACATCAAGCAGGTCTTAACCAAGACCTTAACTGTGAGATCCTGGCACAATTTGGAAGCTGTTCTTCCAGTGAACCAGGGCAGGGAATAATTTTGGCAACAAATGACACGGCTTCTGGCTGGCCACACAGAAATGCAGAGGTTGAAAATTTCTGTGTCTTGTGGCAAATTTTAGGCAGCAGTCCCTCTAAGTGATTCTCTTGTTTATGTGTTACCACACAAGCTTCATTCACCCTCCTTCCCACATCCCTCATTCCTTGCGATTCTCCATCTGCTCATCTGTCTCATTCTCAGTATTCCACACAATTGCTCCCATCCCTTTTTCCTCAGAGGAAATACCACTTCCAAAGGCTGCTTTTTGCCAGTGTCTACCCTCTCCTCTCCCACAAGGATGTGCAAAAGTATTTTCAGGCCCATAACTCAACAGAATCATTTGGCTACCTCCTAAAGGCAAAAAAAGCACACCCTTTCCTCCATGTTCATCTTCCAGACAAATTTCCAGGCTGCCTTTCAGAACATGGAAGTGTTCAAATACTGAAAAATTTATTTCAGACAGAAATTTAAGGCAAAACATCAGTTCCCTTCTAAACTTAGTCAAAACCATCGAGACCTCTTGTGCTGTAACTTTGCAGAAACAAACTAAGCCCAAGGCAAGAAAGAAACAATAGAAAATAGCAACAACAAGGGAAAACTACAGCCAAAGTGGGAATTTTGGTGTAGTCAGAAGGGAAAAAAAAAGGGAGCTCTAGCAGAAAGAATAAGGAAACCATAACTGCAAACAATGGTGTAATTTTTCCTACAGTAAATGCACATGTTACTGCAGACGTGCCTGCACACCCATAATCCAGATCCTCACTCTGCAGCCTCCCCAGAGTCATGCAGTAGGTGTTTTTATTCCTTCCAGCTGGAGAGCAGGTATGTCCCTGGAAAGTCAGCTGAACACAAGGGCTTTACATCTCGAGAATTGAAATGCAGTTTCTCACAGAAGCTTTTTTCAACACACAGATGTTTCCAGGCACTGCCACCCACCACTGGAGGCTGCCTGCTCCTGAAAATGCACCCTCAGTGCAGCTGGTGATTTGGGCTAAGCTGTGTTTTGGATCTGAGGTGCCTTATCTTGTCCTTTGGCTTGTTCTTTGCAGAGACTGGAATCCTTTCCTTGGGCAATGTAGAACATTAGAATTGTTTAGGGTGGAAAAGACCTCTAAGATCATCGAGTCCAAATGTTAACCCAGCACTCAACCATGTTTCCAAGTGCCACATCTACACATCTTTAAATACATCCAGGGATGGTGACTCCACCACTTCTCTGGGCAGGCTATGGCAGGGCTGGGCAATGCTTTCAGTGAAGAAATGTTTCCTAATATCCAATCTAAACCTCAGGCCATCAGAAGAATCCAGAAAGGTCAGAAGCATGATCAGCCACTTCTTTAAAAATGATTAGCAGCAGATTGGTGAGGACTGAGCTCCCACAAGTGTCAGAAAAAGCGAGTAAGAGTCCAAACCCTGTGCACATTGGAGAGGTGCCTCTTAACATATTTTCCACATATTTCCAAACCTTTTGTTGTCTTAGCCCAAACACCCTTCAGGGTTATCATGGTGCTACTTTTTGCAATTCAATCATCAAAGCAGTGTCCGCCCTTCCTCCTTTTCCTCCTTCCTACTAATTAATTTTTAAGCGAAACTTATGGTGTTAGCAGTTTTGATCTGGTTATTCTGTTGAGGCTTGTCTGCAGCCAGAATCCACAAAGCCTCAGCAGTGCCATCACTGTGAGCTCCCTGTCATGCCCGGGAAGCCAGCTGAACTATCAGTTCTCCGGATAATAGGACAAAATCCTTTTCCCCTGCATTACAGCTTCCAAAAGTGTGAAAGTGCCATCAGCACGGGGCTTTGGCAGTCTCACAGACTGAGGCACCTTGCTGGAACGTAAAATGAGCCATGCAAGACACAGATGACTGACCAGTCAGCCCCCACCCCTTCCTCATCAGCTTTAGAAGCTCAGACACAAGTTGAGGCATATAATTTTGTTTGAAAGTTTGTAGAAGTGACAGTCAGGTCCTACAGATGAACACAGGATCGCTCTCACCAGTGTATTTTTTTTTTTAAAGACACTGTTATTACTGGAAAAGGGGTTATTTATAGGCTACATAATCTGCCTGTCTGCCACATGGCCCTGCAAAGCTCCTGTGTTAAAACACCAGCAGACACACTTTGAAAAACTCACCTGCTGTGAATCGAGGAGAATCAGGGCTCGTACCAATTGCTGAAAGACTTGCTCTGACCACAGATACTTCCACACAGAGCTCACCAACAATGTGAGAAGCAGAGCATTGAAATTCACTTTCAAAAATTAGGAAATACACACTGAAAAGAGCAAACTCAAACAGCAAAAGGTTGGGGTTTTTCTTTTGGCGTTTTTCCACTGATATAAAACTGTCCACACCTTACATGCAGGGTGGTTTTCCTTAAGTGGGTTTGAACCACAACAATTCCAGTGTTGTCCTTCCTAATACCTTCATCCTTTGTGGCAAGTGTAGATCAAACCTACCTGTCAGAGCAGCAAAACAGACTAATAACAACAAGATCCATTATTCATTACGATGAAAGGACTGTCATGGCTGGATCACGTTTTATCAGTGGAGGCTATAAATCACCTCGTATTTTACTCCCCACAAAAAGAGCACTTTCCCAATCAGAGAAAGCTGCTGAGCCAGAGATGTGCTCTCGAGGCATGTGAGTGTTCTGCAGGAACACATCTGTCACTTGGCAGTGTTCACCTGAAAGGAGAGCCCTGGGTGATATGGCACAGGAGTGAAAGCTTTTTTCTGCAACACGCAGTACAACAGAAAGCGAAAGTGTCTGAGAGAAGAGAATTTCAGCTTTGCTGGGGGAAGAGGCATCATGATCACTTCAGAAAACTCCAAATATTAAAAACCATTATGCTGTGCTCACATCCTAAGTACACCATACTGAAGAAGCTCCACATGCCAGATAAATCTTTTATACATCAAATTCTACATCTAACATAAAAGGAAATAAATATGTCAAACCAAACAAAAATCCTCAAAGTCCTGGTAGCCTCCCCTACCTGATCATGAGCAGGAAACTTTTCAGAGATGCCAGCAGGATCTTTGCAGGTATGGATGGTTACTCAGACCATTGGATGCACAGCAGCAGAGCAGTCCTGTTCAGTTACATTTCTGCCCTCTCAACCATCAGTGAGAATCAGACTTATGCCCAGAAGTTCACTGTTCTCTTAAAATAAAAGCTTGGAGAAGAGCTCAGACCATTCCAGCAGGATAAGTGTGAAGCCAAGGCCTCCCAACTAGACTAGGGATCTTTGTGTCTTGGATAAGGCAAGGGGCTGTTGCTCAAAACTACTCATTCATGGCAAGGACAGACAGCAAGATTTCACCATCATCCAACATAGTGATGATTTTCAAAGAAACCATTTCATTCACAGCATTTGCTAAAAGAAAATTTGTGAGACCATCCTGAGAACAGAAGAGGACTACAGTAACATATATATAGATATAAAATGTAATGGGAGGACCTTCTGTTGAAAAAACCCTGGAGGAGATCATTGCCTGAACAACAAGAAATGGAAGAGTGTCAGCAGCATTTCTCTGTGTCAGGAGCAGCATTGTCCCACCAAGGGGGACAAGGAGACCCAGCACAGGCTGTGCTCTCACCAGGCAGCAAAACCAGAGACCAACCTGCCTGCAGGGCAGCTCAGGGCTGGGCTCAAATAAAGCTGCTGGGTGGAGGGTTGGGTGGTTGTCCCCTCTGAGGCTGCTCCGAGCATTTGGGATCCTCTGGCTGCTTTGGGAGTTTGTTGGGGTTTTTCCCACTGGAATCTCAAAGCTGCAGCAGGTCAAAGCTCACTGAAACCTCAAAGCTGCAGAGGTGGGAAGCTGGAGGAGCAGCAGGACAGTGTTTCCATGAGGAGAATGGCAGCTGGGAGGTTTATCCACATTGCATGCAGCAGCAGCAGCAGGCAGAGCTCTGCCTGCTGTGTGAATGAGGGCCACTGACCACTACGGGCCTTTGTTCTTTGCTTTGGTCTGGCTGTCGGGGCTGTCAGGGATTATAAACATCAGCACTGCAGATTTTGGTGTTGGTGCCAAAAAGCAGAGCAATCAGAGGCTGTGCCTCCTCTTCCTTTCCAGTTTAAAGTGTTTCAGCTAAAAACTAGAAAGATGGGTTTTTTTAAAATAACTGCCATACAAAATTTGATGGAAAAAGCAAAATCATGGACTTAAATGCTCCTTTTTAAGGGCCACCTAAACTGGTGCCTGATGGAAGACCTCATTTATCCCTCACTAGTGCCTGCTGACTTTTTCTCTCATTTTACTTTTTTTCCTTGTTTCTTCCACCCGCATCCATTCCCATCACTTCTTTTGGCATCAACATCCCCTTTCTGGGTCCCACATAACAAGTCCCCCCCTTACATAACTGGACTTTTCACAGGGCCTCAGGGCAACCTCTCTCCAAAAAAAAAAACAAGAAGGACATTCACTGCAAAGCACTGAAAAGGTCAACTTTGTCTCTTTGCTTCCAGGCTTGGGATGTGACCACACAACAGCTTATCTCTCGGGTAGTTAACAGGAAAAATGCCAGCAGGTGGCATTCCAGAATAGCTTCTGGAATCAGCGATGACAGCAAAACCTGAGCTACACCCAGGGCTCCTTTTACAGCTGTTGGCATCTGCACAGGGGAAGGGGATGCAGGAGAGCTGGGAGTGGAGCATCCCCACCCACAGCACCTTCAGGTGATGGCTGCTGCTGCTCTTCTCTCCCTCCCTCCCTCCAATCTTCAGATTATTTCTCACAAATAACCACTTTAATGACATCTGTTTTGAAATTTCTCCTTGGAAGAAAGTATCTGGGTGATGGATCAGGCTGCCACCCAAACACTGAGTCAGTCTCCACTTTTCAAGCACTTGAGTATCTTTAAGTGCCACCTGACCTGAAAGCCCTGAATATAAAGCCACACTGGAGGACCTTCAACAGAAGATACATACATGCACAAGCACACATTTGCATGTGGCATCCAGTGGTCAATGGCTCAGCCTAGTTAAGACAGCAAGTTTTCAAAGGTTTCTTTGCTCACCCTTAAACTTTAGTGGGATAAAAATAACCCTGTCCTATAGGAAGCTGAGCAAATGTTAAATAGGACTTCTGATTGTGGCTGGAAGTAAAAGCTATGATTCCCATTTAGAGGTTTTCCTCTGCCATCAAAGTCACCCCTTTGCCACAGTTTTACCTCTCAGCAAAAGCAGGTATTGCTCAGGCTGTGAGCAGCAAGACACCTGCTGGCTGTGCTAAACCCTGTTATTTCAGCCTGGAGTAGAAATACCTTCTTGTCTTGAAAGCCTCACTGCTGCAATGTAATAAGCCATGAGAAAAAGCCAGAAAAAACTTGTCCTGAGCATTTTAACTTGATTTGCCTCCTGGAGTTGGATAAATGGCTGCAGACATACACCAGCATGCTCAGGAAGCCACAGCGAGTGGGATCTGAAAGCTCTAGGTTACATTTTGACCCAAACAGGAAAGTGATCTCAGTTGTGTAGCAGTGAATTCTCCTCATTTGCTGAGACAACTTTTATCACAGCCTTAGGAAAAGAAAACCCTAAGACAAACAGGTGGATAAACCTCTGGAGAGCCTGTGGAGATGCCATGAGCACCTTGACTTCCAGAGCTGTTACGACAGCCGGCGGTGCCTCAGGAAGACACAGCACCCAGGCTGTGTAGGCATTGAGGAAAAAGAGGGCTTGAATATTCCTGCCCCAAAGTCAGCAAGAGGGGTGAAAGAGAGATTCCCTCCCTCTGCTTTGGCACTGTTTGTTCAGAACAGAAGGCTTTAAAGCTATCCTTCTCCGTCATCAGCCTTTTGGGAAAACAACGGCTAAACGCTGCCTTTGAGGAATCAGGGCCTGGCTTATCTCATCTCTGCACCTCCTAGCACAGCCTCTTCTTCCAGGCGTGTGCCTCAGTTTTCTGGAACAAGGAGTCTCCCAGTGCATGGCTCAGTGGCCACAGGTCCTGTCTGAGCCTGCAGGAACATTCCTGCCATTAAAACAAAAGCGACAGGGGTTGGAAACCAAGAACCCTCAGTGGATGGTGTAGGGTGTGTATCACCATGGCTGCATCCTAAACCACTGACGTGGATAAAGCCAGGAGTCCCTGGCTAACACAGCTGGAGTGGTGGAGCAGCAGAGAGCAGCCAGGAGGGTGATTCCTCACCAGGTAACTCTCCCATAAGTAAACTTTAGGATTATTGGGAAGACAACACTGTGACAATCAAACTGGTCTCTCACATGCAGGTTCCTCATGGCTGTGTCCACTAAATGCCAGACCACAGGCAACAAGTGTATCCCAGAGACACTTCAGCTGGACTTGGGACTCTCTGTGGTCTCAGCTTTGACCCAGTGGTACTTTTGTCTTGCTTATCCCACTGTGGTGTGTGCCTGATGGAGGAGACACTGGGATTCAGGTGCCAGAGGAAGTCAGGAAAACTGGTTTCTGTTCCCATCTCTGTTACTCATTTGCTGCACATCCATGAGTAGTTAATTAAGCCTCATCTTTCCCCACTTTAGAACTGTGATAATTACATTTATCTCTCTTTGTGAAGAGCAAGGGCTTGGAGACATTTAAATAAATGCCCTCAAAGAGCCGAGAGTTGTTATAGTTAGTTATAATAATCTTGGTCCTCCCTGAATTTTTAAAAGCTCTCCTATTTCAGTGACTCTGCTTCATAGACAAGGCAGAAAAAAACCTGGAGTATAATTACAGAGTGACTCCATATTCTGCTGTGGGCTCCTTGTGTTTATTTGGCTGAACCCAGCTCACCTCCAGCCTTCTTGTTACCTTGCACAGGTCCCAAGGGAGCTGTCAGTATTGCAATGATGTGACCATCACTGCAAAATAAGCAGGATTTTTGTCATGCTGTGATGGTGATTAAAAAGCAGCATCATAGCTTTTAACTTCTGAAATGATTCTGGAAAGCACTAAGCTACAGGAATTCTGGCATTGCATAAGCATCCATTTTTCAGAACAAGGGAGAAAATAAGATCTTACTCTTCAAAGGTGTTTAGCACCTTGTTTTTTTCTTTAGGTGCCTAAATTTCAAATGAAATTGTGAGCTCTAATAAGCAAACAGTTCAAGTATTGCTGATGTTTACAGTGAGGAGCCACTCCAAGTTTCATGAGAGACTTCATTTATAGTGCCAATGGGGAAATCCTACCCCTTATGCTCTGTATGAGCTTGTTTTCCAGACGTGCAAGGTCCAGGCTTAATTTATTGCCTAAGAATACTCCTGAGGGCTTACAAAGTCTGAGGTAGAACTCACTCCTTTTGCTGCTAATAGATACTAAAATGAGTAAGCTATAATCTTTATATCAATATTTCATCAATTAAACAACACTGAGGAACAGTCCTAGGCACTGGGAGACAATGAATGCTGTTTAATTCTTTAGAAAAATGCCTGGTTTGACCCAGGCCAAGCGGCAGCCTCCCAGATGGAGCCTGAAATTACCATTCCTGCAGGAGTTAGCATGGAGCACAGATCTTCCTTGCAGTTTGCATGTGCCTGCCCAAAGCAGGAAGCTCAGGAAGTTTAAGGTGTGGACAAAAACCTATTGGATAAGCCCCACCAATCTCATCAGCTCTGTCTTGCTTTTAGACATAAATAAAGGAGATACATAGCAGAAAGGGTTAATTGTACAGGTCAGATGTGCTGCTCCAGAACTTAAAAGCTCCAAAAGAAGAGGGAAGTGTCTGCATTTGCAAATGTGTGTGAGTCTGTGTGGGTGTGAGTGTAAACATGCACATTCAGGGGAAAAAATCTTTCAAGAAAATCACAGAATATCCACCACCTTTTTTTACAAGGAAAAGAGATGCCAAGATCTTTTGAATTAATTATTCTCTGTGAATCACTCTTGCAGTTAAAAGCCATACCAGCATTTCCAGAAAAACTTTCAGTTTGGTATATGTAAACTAATTAAAAGAAAACAAACAAACAGACAAGAAAATGTGAAGATAAAAGGCTTGAGATAATAAGATTAAAGATGTTAATTGGAGACTGTGGCTTCTGCAGACTCTGACAGTGGTGGAATTCCTACAAAAGCCTCCAGCTCTGCCCTGCCTGTCCCAGTCACTGTGAGCCTCTATCCCAGCAATGTTCTTGCCAAACCCACCTCACTGTGCAGGCTTCGGGCTCAGAAAAGCACACAGGCACATGCTGAGGTGACAGCTTTAGAGTTTTAGGTTTGTGCATGTATTTAAGATCTTGGGGTCTGTGTTTAAATAGATGATTACAGGCAAGTGTCTGCATAAGTGCTTTGGACTTCAGCAGTGATCCCCAAACCATGCTTGTCCCCCAAGCCTACTTCTCTCTGGCTCACTTCATTCCTCACCAAGGATGCCAACATGTCCCACCCCTGCCTCAAATCAAGATCTCAGTGTCCTCTGCCTGTCTATCATACTTGCTCTTCATGTATAACCCATGATTTTAAAGTCTTGGACTAATAAGCTTTCCAAAAGAGATGAATAGTCTAAAGAACAGGTGGGGGAAAAAAAACAGGGCACAAGTTTTATGATGTGTTTGTTTTACTTTACACCCTGGATTTACAGCTGATGAACTCATGGGGAGTCATCTATTGTTCCTATTCTGGCTGAATGGTTTTACTTGAAAAGGGAACCGATGAATTAAAGCATTAGACTTTAATTATCCCACGGCTTTGAGTGTTGTTAGAAAATGCCTATCAGTTTTAAGCCTCTATTTTCCAGGAAACCACTGTGTGAGTGTGCCTACAAGGAAAGCACGCTCATGGGATAGACAATGACCACATCAGGAGTCGGAAGGCATGTCAGTATGATTCTTCCCCCTTCAAAAAATCATGTTTACATGCACCAAGCCATTGTCGGTGTATTGCTGCACTACTGCTGTTGTAATACTGTGTCTGCAAGAGATAGTGTCAGCCAGAACAACAAGCCAAGAAACACACGAAGTCTTTCCAATTAACCTTTTTTACCTAACAAGTGTTCATTCAGGTTCACTCCAAATGCTGGAAAAGATTAAAGATTCCCCGAAAAAGGTTCACACCTCCTGATATGGCCAGAGCGGATGAGGGGGAAAGGAAAAGCTTGTGAAATAATAGAGATGGGCTAATGCATGGCAACAAAAACATTTCAGCCTGGGAAGCTGCTACTGCGATCGTGGGCTGCCAGCAGGGCAGCGTGCCAAAACGCTTCTGAAATGCGACTGCGGTTGGAGAGAGCAATAAGAAAATGTCTCGCATGCCAGTGCAAACCTCTGCTATCCCAACAGAAAGCGCAGAGGGAATGGGAACGCTAAGGGAAGCCTGGTAGTCGGCTGCAAGACCCGCTCTCACTCCCTGCCACGCTTGTCACCCGGCGAGGTGCGAGACAGGAGGCGACACAAGCGCGCCCGCCCCCCTGCTCATAAGCAGCGACAAATCCCGCCTGTAGTTTCTGTCGTTCTTCTGAAACTGTTGCTCCAAAAGTGAAAATCTGGCCTGGTTACGTAAAGGCTTCTGCTGTGTCAGGGTAACTGTGCTTCAGGTGAAGCAGGACAGGACTGCGCCTCCAGCCGGAATGCCGGGGGTTTAATTGCTGCCTCTGCCACCGACGTCCCCACCAACCTCACACCAGCCATGACGTCTGCTGCTGAAATCTGTCCCGAGCCTGCCAAATTAAGCTGAGTACGTGCTGTCTCCCACCCCTTCTCCCGCCTGTGTGGATGCTCCATCTCCCTGGGCAGAGCTGCTCTCCCACGTGGTGTGTATCTACAGCGCCGAGCAATGAGCGACGAGCTGAAATAAAACCCTCGCTGGAGAATTGCTTGGGTCTTTTCCCCTTGTTTGGTTCCCTGTTTTTCCCTTGCAGGTTTTCCATGCTGCCTTAGCCCTGAAGACCCCTTCTCTAACTGGTGCCCACACCAGCCAGCGATGCCTGAAAGGGAATTTTCTGAGGCAGAGCATTTCTGGCATATTTTCTGCTTGCCATCTGTCTACAGGGAAACATCCTCGGGGCAGGAGCCTTCTGTGTCAGAGGTTATATTCTGTTGGTCCCTATCAGATAATAAAGCTGTTATTAATTAAGACAGGCTGAGCAGGGATTGGTGCTGTATATATACAGTGTGTGCTGCACCCAGTGAGTGGGAGGTAAGGCTGGGAGTCTGGAGACCTACTGAGCATCTCAGGGGTCAAACACAGGATTTATCTAGGCTGATACTGGGTATTTACACTGGAAGTGGCAGTTCTGGGCTCCCTTAAAACCTTGTGGATAGAAATAAATAACTGTGGGCCCCGTGTTTCCACAAGAACCATGATGGTTCATTCCATCCTAAATTCCTTTATACAGAGAGTCTCAGTGTCAGGTTGATGGTGCTGAAGTTGGACAGCTGAAGATGGTGAGATGGGTCTGACCCCAACGCACCTGACTTCTCACAGTTGTCCTTGTTGATATGGTGATGGTGAGAACATTTCTCAATTGGGTGACCTGTGAGTGAAAAGCATTACCCCAGTACCCAGCTTATTTTTGTTTAGAGTTATAGTCAATGGCAGCACTGGCTTTGCCAACATATGAACAAAACCCATGTTCTTGCTAAAATAATTTCTACTGATTCCCAGAACCCTGCACACACAAGCATTTTTATGCTAGAAAAAACACATGTACCTTTGCTAGGAAAAGACTCTAATATTTGAACATCATAAAACTTGTAATTAACAGTAACTTTTTGTCCAAGTAAAGCTCTTACCAAAAAAAAAAAAATTCTAAAGGAGATGTTTGCACTCTCAGCAAAGAGGACCAGATACATATCCCTGTCAGAACACATGGAAGAAACTAGAACTAATATCACACAGACACTTTCATGCTGTAAAAGTCTGCCAGGTTAGGAAGTGGATTTACAGAGAGAAAAGCTTCCCAGTTATTCTCTGGCACAAATCAATGTCACAGAGCTGCTCTGATGGAATGGAAGCTTCATACAGCACCACTGTTATTACATATTGATTCAGAGTGTCCTCAGGGTCTGTCCATTTAACTGGTGCACTACTTTCAGAATGGGTTTTGGCGTGTCCCATCATGCAGCATTCCTGCTTTTGGAAAGACCTGATGGAATGACTGAATTGTTTTCCATAAGGGTGCTGAAACCACGGTAGTTTCTGGAACAGGTGGCAGGAAACATGGCTGCACCATGTTAGGAGCAGCCACCCTAACAGGACACCAACTTGCTATATAGGTCATGGGTTCTGGGAAAACACAGCAACCTTGGCTTTGAAGGACAAATGGAAAGGTCAATTCTTCTGCAGATGGTTTGATCATTAAATGCCCTTGCCCTCCAGCTCTGCTTGTTTAAAAGGCAGAGCGCTTCTTAGGAATAGGAGTGGCTGCTGACCTTGATATTTAACTAATAATTAAATGTGATCATTGCAAAAAGGCAAAACCATCACTTTTTGACACAGATGATCTTGGGAAGGGCTTGTATGGGGACATCCAGGACATCCAGGTTGCCCTTGGAAAGCCCTCTGTCACCCTGGGAATTGCCCACCAGAGCTGAAACAGCAGAAGAAAGTCACAGAAAAGATGGGGAGATTAGGAAAACAGTGGGGAAGTTGGAAGGAGCTGGGAGAGACTTGGAGAAGGAAACAGCTGGAAAATATGCTTTACTTATTCAGTGGACAAACAATGCAGCTCCTCCATCATTAACAATTAATCACCCTGGGCACACTGGCCCAAACTGACAAAGGGTTTAGGCGTGGTGACAGAAACTCCTACACCTCCCTTCCGTGTGCCTGGACCCAGCAGGGAAATACCCAAAGCCCAGCTTCTCACCTACACCTCCAATAGGAGGTACCATAATTGCTGGGTAATTGCAATTAACACCTGAAATGGCCAACACGAAACACTAAAAAAATGCACCTCCAGCTGGATTTTGAATCCCTCTGGTACATGGGAACACAGGAGGATTGTTCCTTGCTTTATCTCTCATGTTGTCATGCCCAGATTCGGTGCATCAACCAAGGGCACTGTGACACTCACCAAAGGCAAGGCAGACACAGAAATGTCACCTCCAGTCTGAGATCAATCCAGCACATCCTGTCAGAGCACCCACGCTGGCTGGAGGGAAGGAAAGATGTCTTGGCTCATCTTGACATCAGGCCACTGGGCAGCCAGTGAGGAATGTCAGGTTCCTGACACAGAAGAGATGGAGGACCAAGGCCACCTAGCCCAGTAAAAAGAATATTCTTCTGGTAAGGTGTGAAGGAGAGGGATCTTCATGCACCCCTCCTTGAACACCATTTGTGTATACTGTCCCAATAATTGTTTTTGAACAACTGCCAGCAAAGCCTCATTAGTCCAAGGAACATATTGATAATCACTAAAAAGTCTTGGTATTAAGGGAAGAAGATTACTAAAGCACCTGGGGATGTAAAACATTCAGAAGACAACCAGTGGACTAGAAGCTAATGAGTGAGGGCCTTCCCCTCCAGACAAACCATCCTGCCAGGAGTAACCAGACACACAGGGATCCCACCCACTGCAGCACCCACTGGAAGTGTCACTCACAGCACTTGGAGGGAGAAAAAACTGTTTGGCAAACTTACTTTCACTTGTAAACTCCCATTGATTTTGCTGCTTCCTACACTATGAGTAGAGAGGGATAATCTCCCAAATTGCATCTATGTTTCAGAGGCAAATCCCTTTATGGAGAACACTCCAAGACCTTTAATTAACTTATGGCCATATCACACCATGAAATCATGCCACTGATCCAGCAGCTGTCATCTAGTCCTCAGAGAGCACGATGCTCTCTTCTGAGCCATTAGAAGCACTCCTAAAATACAAGAGGGGTTCTTTAGAGCAAGTGCCTGCAGTATTTGGCCAGCAGACCTATGGCACCCATGGCCTACTTTTAACAGGTCTGGTAAAGTTAAGAAAACCAACCTCTTATCAGCAGGTTTCAATTTACCATCAAGGAGGCTGAACAGCTCCCCAGAGTATTTCCAGAGTTTACAAATCAAGACAGCTCACAGCCTGCTATGTTAGATCCCCCCTCAAAACTCCCATTGAACCTCTCCCTCTCTGGGTAACAAGATGTGAGAGGACCATGACCCAAGGGGGCATGGCTGCAGGCATGAAGAAGCCTTCTCACTCCAGTTATTCATCAAATGAATAACATGAATGAGTCTTACTGCCTTGTGAGCCTCTCAGGGCTCAAAGAAGTTGAAGCTACAGAGCTGGAAGTCCAATTTTGTATCTCCCCTTGGGAAACATTTTCCCATAAGTGGTTACTGAACCAATGTTGGGAACATCCTTACTGTGCCACCCTTTTTCCACTTCCAGAACTCTGTTACAGAGTAGAAAATGCTCAAAGCCACAGATCTGCAGCACTAAAGTGCTGACTGATTGAGTAGTTCCCTAGGATAAGGCAACCCTCAATTGCAATGCTAAGACAAACATGCCTGTGTGCACATGCAAGGATGTGTTCTTTGCCACTCCACTGCCTCAGTGATCACAGACAACAGCAATGCTCAAAAATTCTCAAGCACCCCAAAGTTTTGGGAAAACAGACAGCAAAGCTGAGAAGCCAGATTCCCCCAGTGCCCTTGGTGAGAGAACAAGTGAGAAGAAAATTGGAACCCCATTATTGTGACATCAAAGGCCAACAGCAGAGAACCCTGGACTAGACACAAAATTGGGAGAAACCAGGCTTTGCTGGCTCTATGGCTTGTGGCATGATTTGGTGTTCTCCCTGCAGTGTCACTGTGCCTTCACTGCTCTTGGGACTCAGCTGTCCTGATTAGGTGAGGACAGCTTTGTTCTCCTCTGCTCCCTCACCTCTGCCTGCAGCACAGGCTCGGGGGACTCTTGTCCTGCTTTGTCACTGACCTGCTAAGCCACTTTCTCTCTCAGCACCTCTGTTTCCTCATCTTTGAAATGAGGATTACGACCTCTGTGAGACACTTTGATGTCCACAGACGAAGTGTGCTGCGGCACATATGAGCATTCTCTCTATTTTAAATACCAGGTAATATATCGCTGTGGGGCTTTTTTCTTTTGCTTATTAACTTCTATTATTAAAAATGGAAATCAATGAACCACCCTAAAATATATATATATAAAAGGGAAACATTTTAGATCAGCTCACTCTTTTGAAGATAATTATGGGAGAGAAATCGATTTTGAAACAAAAGTGGCAAGCAGCAATGCTCAGAAACTGAGAGGCAGAATGTATTTGTCCACCCCGCAGTCTGCTGTTGCAATATTCCTCCTCTCCTCCATTTTCTAAGTCACGTAGAAAACATTCTTTCCAGATAAATTATTTAGCTCTGAACTGCTGCAATGCACAGCAGGATGCCTGTAAGAGCAAAGTGCTGCTCATGGAGGGTACCTCACACGACCCAGACAGCAAGAGGAGTTCAGACTGCAACAAGTGCTGGGTGGGAATGCATAACCTGAAACCCACGTGCAGCTGGATCAGCCACTCAGAGCAGTCCCCATCTCTCCTTTTCCTCACAGGAATGGATTTTTTCCTAGTCTGGGCAGATTTGCTGACTGAATGTCCTGCAGACAGTGAAAAGCTACAGGAAGCCTTTTCTGGACTGAGCAGTGTCATGGTATGTTTGGATACCTCACTTTTGCAGTACAAGGTACTTCATAAATTCAACTCTATTTTATGAGCTCATTAGGAAAGCAAACAGAAAACCCTGGCAAATAAAGGCTCCATCCCCTTTGTACACAGGAATCTAACATGTCATTCCACTCATTCACCACTTAATTCATGAGGTTTTGAACAGCCAGGCTATCTAATCCATAGCAGCCCTTCCTGGCAAAGAGAGGAGTAGGAGAAGGTGTGCAGTGATGCCTCTACTGCTCGGCTGGAGCACCAGCACTCAGTGACTGAGCCCAGAGCAGAGAGACTCTCAGTGACATGGAGGCAGCTCAGCTCCAGGTGGGACACCCAGGTTTTCTTGGCTCCCTGTAGTGTCCTGTGCAGCAGGAATGGACATGGAGCGAGCTGAGCTCCAAGCCATCTCTTCTCTCTTGTCAAGCAGCCCTGCCCAAGACCTGCTGCAGCCACAGGGACACCTCTCCCCAGCTGGGGAGTTGTGCCTGGAGCATCCCCCAGCTTACCCCAGCTGTGTGTCCATCCACAGCTCTTTCCACTGCAGAAAAAGAGCAGAAACACCCTCAGGCCCTGCTGCCCCCAGGAGAGCAGAGTTGGGTCTTTGCACTCATGGGGAAGGGCACAGTGGCAGAACAGAGGTGCTGCCCAAGCTCTGGCTCCCTCTGCCCTCTGTGTGGCACGGGCACAGCTGGGAACCTCTCCTGCCTGCCTCTTGGATGTGGGAATCACAACTCACCCAAAATTCGCAATGGAAGAGCCAGTGGGAAAGAGGCAGATAACAAATGTTGTATCTTCATGGTGACCTCCCTGCTCTTCTTCTTCCCCAGCCATCTCTTTCCTCCCACAGCTGGTCCAGGGGACAGAGGGGGCTGTGGGTGCAGTTTGGTGCCTTGCTTGCTATAAGGAGAGGCAAGCAGTGAGCTGGAGGTGGCTTCCACTGCATCTGACATGCATTTATGTACATGCCCTCAGATCCTGGGGCAAACTTCAGTAAAAGTCTTCAAGACAAATATTGCTGATACACAGATGTTCTGCACCAGATGTGCAGCAGTTCTGTGTGTGACCAAGCAACTCAGCCACCAGGACCATCTCCTTAAACACCAGTTTACACAACCTGTCACTGGGAGCCCCAGAAAAGCAATTTCTCCAGGGAGATCACACACAGACAGAGCTCAAACCCTAAGGGCAAAACCCTTGACCCCAATAATTCAGGGGGCAACAAGAAGCAGTGAAGCCACATGGAATAAACGTCAAGAGAGGGGTGCTGCGCTCCTGTCCCTGGGTTTCCTCCTCCATCCCCGGGGATGTGACAGCACAAGCCTGTGAAAGCACACAGGCTGCTGAACACTCCCTCCGTGCTGTCTGTGCTGATAACTGTCACTTGTCTTTCCCACGGGTGAGCGTGGGAGGGCGGGCTCGGGGACATCCCCACCGGAGCACAGCACACCGCGGTTTCGCCTCGGTGCACAGCGCCAGAGGAACCTGTCCTCGGAACACTTTGAAGCCACGCAGCCAGAGGGCATGCACAGCATCTCCTGCTCTGCTCTGCAACCCCCTGCCCCTTCCAAACTCCTGTAATTATCAGTTTCATCCTCTCCCAAGTCCTTCCTTGGACACCCCACCCAGGGTAAATTTATGCCTTAAAAAACCCCCTGTAACCGAGGATTTGCAGTGGCAAAGCTACAAAGGTAAAAAAACCTCACCATACAACCCAAATAATTGTTTATCAGCACTGCCATTCAGGTGTAATTCGGAAGAGGAGCATTTCCTCTGAACTATTAAACACTTGGCTCCAACCACTGAATCACATTTATTCCCAGACATTCTCCTTTATTGTATTACTCAGCTTTTTCCGAGTCTTACAAAAACCAGGAGTGGGGTGCCTTGCCACCCAGAAACCAAAGGAAGCTTCCATGAAACCAGCAAACACCTCCCATCCTCTCAACATTGTCATTAAAAAAGCAAAACAAACCAGAGAGGTTCTACAAGTCAGCTTATAAACCCAGGCATGAGGAGAGTAATGTCAGTGGTAATGGGGCAAGAAAGGCAGGGTAATTATACCACACCAAATTTGCAATCGTGCTGCATTCCTTGCCAGTGAAGGCCAGCTAAGAATTAGATACACCTTTTTAAATCATCAAAGGGAGTGGCTGCAAGATACAAGGTGTTGGGATTAAGATGTAGTTCTGGGTTTGCCAGTTCTCAGCAATGGCTTTGGTGGCTGGGCTGGGCACGTCATTAACTGCTCCCAAATGATGTTCATGCCATGCCACTTCTTTTTAATCTTTATATGATTCTCTGAATTTCAAGAGTCCCAGGCTCCCACTGAGTGAAAGGCTGTACAAAGCCAGAAATGGAAGACAATACCTATCCAAGGTACCTACCCAAGACAAGGTTTTTTTGCACTTGTCAACCAGACAAGTTTGGTAGCTTGTACCTCAGCACCATTTCAGTGGTGCACAAATATTTATCACATTGCTCCAGCTACTGCCACAAGATCTGCAAGCTCAGGCTCTTAAGTATGATAACCCAAGAGCTTCCCTGCCAAGAAAGCAGTTTAAAACACTGAATGGGGGCTATTTTGTACAGACGATTTAACAAGCACTACATGGGTGAGGGAACAGATTTGGCTCAGACCTCTCCTTTTTCAGAAGAACAAGGAGAGGAGCTTAGGTGCAGCACTCACCCTGAGGCTCTTTGCAGGGGGGAACCTTCTGGGAAGCTGGGTCCCAAGGAAATCCCTCCATGGGCGAGAGGCACAGTGGTGCCCAGACATGGAATCCTGCTGCATGGACTGCTGGGCAATGCAGATAACCTTCTGCTGGAGAACACCTCCCTTCTTCCCTGGAGAAACTACAGGAGTGACCATCAGGCAGGCAGGGCAGTGGCACACAGAGGCAGAGCTCCTCTCTGGCTGCCTCACATTGTTCATGGTGTGCAGAGGATTTCAGTGTCCTCCTGGACTGTAACAGGCTAAGAGGAAAACACGGCACAGAAAAAGGCAGGCACAGGTCACCAGAGCTTTAAAAACTCACAAATGTCCTTTTCCATCAAAATTTCATAGTGGAGGTTGTTCCAGTCAATCCATGGCCAACAAAACAAATGCTGCATTTGTGCTAGTTTTGGGAAAACACGCCAAAAAGACAAGCAAGGCAAAGCAGCTAGCCAAATGGACAAGCCTTGCTATTTAATTATATTTTGAAATGAAGAAGTTCATTTAAAACTGGCTACAAAACAAATACATAATGATGGCCTCTCCCCTCATAAAACATCATGCTTTGGCAAAAACAACTGGCTGGCCTGATTTTATGTCCAATGATTTAATTTTATCCAACAAAGTGGCTCTCTGTACAGCAGAGAAGAAAAAGGGTTCTGAAAAGGGCTCTTTGGACAATGTGTAACACTATACAAGTAAATAATAATAATAAAAAAGCTTAGGATGATTTCTGTTCTCTCTTAGGCCAACAGAATAAGAAAACATAATGCAGTTGGCATCATCATCATGGTGAGGTGAGCTGCATACAGGAGCTGAAACCCATCAAGCTAATTCCAGTTCCACTTTGTGGTAAACTTGTGGATGCACTCACCTGACAACTGTAAAGCCAGCTGTTTCTGATGTGTGATGGGTTCATGTTATTCTGCTATTTACAAATTCAGTCTCCAGCAAGATGCTTTTCTGTGTGGTGATGAGACATTCAGTGTTTTGGCAAGAGGAAAACAGTCCAGTGGTTTTCCGACAGGGATGCTCACTGCCTCTGTGTCCAGCTGTGCTGGTACACCCTGAAGAAACCATGACTTCAGTACGTGACTTCCAAACATGAGCTTCTATGAGCCAACTCCAGCTGGGCATCCAGAGAGGAAAACATGCCCAAATTAGTGGGCATTAGTGAAAAAATAGCCAGGCGTCTAAACACTTGCACAATCTGTTCTTACACTCAGTACCTCTTGATTTCTCAAATGGCATCACCTACTGATTGCAAGTGTTTCCCAACGGACACCATCATATTGAAACCCTAAATATTGCAGTCACTTTGCTTCTCCCGCTCCACTTAATGTAATTAATCCCCACAGTGCCTGGGAGGAGGAAGGACAGGGACATTCACCAACCCAGCCCCGGTGTGTAAGCAAGAGGCACGAAAAGCCAAGGCACCGTGTGAGGTCCTGCACAGCACAATTGCTGTGTCACGTTCCTAAAGGGATGCTCATGCCACCAAATCCCAGCGGTGCACAAGCGACAAGAATTGATTCCTCAGTTCCCCCCACCCAAGACCCCGAACTCATCAAAAGGACCATGACAGCACGTTTGGCGGGGTCGAGTCGCCCCTGCTGTGGTGCAGGCGGGGGATTCCTGTCGGGAATTCCGGTGGCCTCGGCCGGAGGTCGCAGAGCGGCACAGCCGCAGGCACGGCCGCGTTGCATAACTGCGGCCACTGCATGTCAATGGCAGCTCAGCGGCGTGTGCAATTACCGCACCTCGCCCGAGGCTGCGGGGACAGCGGGCCCGGGGGAGCTGCGGCCGCGCTCGGCCGGGGTTCCCCCCTCAGCCTCGGGCCGGAGCTCTGCCCGCCGAGCCCGCTCGGGGGCTCGGCCCCCTGAGGGTCCTCACCACGGGGCGCGGAGGGGAGAGGGGTGGGTGTTCATTTTTGCCACCTCTGGAGGAAGGGAATCACCCAGAACGCCCGCCGAGGTGTGGCGGGTCGGACATAAAGGTGATCCCTGACATGACGGGCGCGGGGCTGCTGTGGCCCTTCCCCAGGCACCCTTCACCTGCAGGCGCCAGGTGAGGGGCCCGGGCCCGCTGCCGCCCCCACGGCCCCGCTGGCCGAGGGACGGCCCCGCCGCGGGGCTGCGGAGCGGAGGAAGCGGCAGCAGCCCCCGCCCCGCCCTGCCCGGCTCCCCCTCGGGCCAAGGGCTGGGCTCCCCGCCGGGCGAGGCAGTGCCAGCCGGCCACCTCCCCTCCTCCTCTTCCTCCTCCTCCTCCTCCTCCTCGCCTTCTTACTTCTGCACCGGCTCCGCTCCGGCTCCGCCGCTACCTCTCCGCCGCCGGGGCTGCCACAGACCCCCCCTCCCTCCATCCCTCCTCCCTCCCTCTCCCCCGCCCTCCGCCCTGTCCCCAGCGCCGCCGCCGCCACCGCTTCCACAAGATGGCGGGGACCGTGGCCGAGCGGGACGCGCTGGTGAGTGCGGCTGTGGGCACCGGGCTGGGGGCCGGGCAGGGCACCTGCGCTGCGGGGCGGGCTGGGGGGCTCCGCCTGGCCCTGCCTCAGCGCTCTCCTGTTTTGGTTTTTTTTTTTTTTTTTTTTTACCTGCAGAAAATAGAGGACGGGCATTTAAACAACTCCCTGGGATCTCCGGTGCAAGCTGATGTGTACTTCCCTCGCCTGGTAAATCACCTTTGTTTTTTGGTTTTTTGGTTTTGGTGGGTTTTTTTTTTTTCTTTTTTTTTTGGTGGGGGTGGTGATGTGTTTTATTTTGTCAGCCCCTTTGCTGTCCCCCGCCCCCGCTCAGCTCCGGCTGCACAAGGGCGGCCGCTGCTGATGCCGAGCTGACCCTCGCCACCTTCCCCCTGTCCTTTCCAGATCGTCCCCTTCTGTGGGCACATCAAAGGAGGAATGAGGCCGGGAAAGAAGATCTTAGTTATGGGCATAGTGGACCTCAACCCCGAGAGGTAACACCTGGGCAGGGCTGCCCGTGCCGGGGGCGCCGGGCCCGGGGAGGGGGCGAAGGGGGGCGGCCACCCGCATGTAGACACACACACATCCGCACGGATCCCTCCTTTCTGGAAAGGATTATTTTTATCATTTTAAATATAGCATGCTGATTTCTCCTTTGACCCATAGAGGGGGCATTTCTTCAAGGGATTCCGTTTTCTTCACTTGGGAGCGAAGGAGCATATCAAGCATATGTATCTGCGTCTATGTGCAGATATATGCACCACGCCATGCACACACACAGATTCCATAACTATGTTCTGGTCCCTGTTGAGCTTTCAGAGAGATCTGAACGAGCTGAGCCGTCTCCCAGCCTGTGCCGCTATATGGCTTTAATAAGCTGAGAAATAAGGCTGGCGTCATTTGGGGCTTATTTGCTTTTTTTTCTGGCTGAACCGGAGCTGTTCTGTTTGTGTTGCAGCTTTGGCATCAGTCTGACTTGTGGGGAGTCAGAAGATCCTCCTGCGGACGTAGCCATAGAACTGAAAGCCGTGTTTACAGAGAGACAGTTTGTCAGAAACTCTTGTGTAGCCGGAGAATGGGGGGAAGAGCAGTCGTCTATTCCTTACTTTCCATTTATACCGGACCAGCCTTTTAGGGTGAGTACCAGGATGGCAGTGGCTTACACCGTGTCTGATAAAGTGTCATTTGATACGAGTTGCAGCAGGACCTGAGGGTGCCTTTCATGAAATCACAGTGTAGCCCACACCGCTCCGGTTGAGACACCAGTTGCTGGTTTGTTTGTATCCATCGAGTTGCGTGGAGATCCCGCTGCTACGTGCAGTTGCAGGCAGTTGGGATGGGGCTGTGAACACCTCACCTGGGCCCTATGACAAGTCCGAGGTTGTAATACTGGGTGATGAAGCGCCACTTCCTGAGCTTAATTTTATAACCATAAATTAAGAAGCACCTCTGTGTTATTAGTGCATTACAAGTTATTACTGGAGAATGTTAATATTCAGTGGGACTGCTGTATATACTGATGGGTTTTTTAATGGACGTACTGTTTGCAATTTAGTGCAGCTAATAAGGATCATGTTCATCCTTTGTCTCCAGGGATGTTACGTTAAGGTTGACCGTAGCTCTTCGTGTTAGCAGATTAAACAGCTAAGCAATGGTGGTATTCTTTTCTGAACCCTGGGATTAAACCTTCCATCAAATTTAAATCTGTAGTCGCTTGAAAATGGTGTACATGGAAGTGCTGTGGATGGACTGGGTAGACCTAGAAGCAGAATCCCATCTGTAGTGTTTATGGTTATGTGAAGATGTCTTTGCAAATCAGGACTAACAAAGTATGTGGCTGCAGAGGGCTGCTTCCCTCTCACTACAAGGAGGAAGAAAAGCTGCATGACTTTTCCATGCAACTGACCCAGAAAACCCCTCCTCCTCCCCATCCCTCTTACAAAACCTCACTGGCCCCTCTGCTAAATGCCAGTGCTATGACCAGCTGCCAAACTCTCTTAATCCTTCTTGCCCCCAAGATAATCTCCCCCAACCCCAAAAGCTCACCATCTCCCCAGATGCTTGGTGTTAAGAGGGTGTTTATGACTGGTTTTGCTGCAAATTGGTTGCGCTCTACTTGCTTCTACAAACTCACCCTCCCATCAGAGCTGGCAACACCCTTTGGTGGTGTGGGAAATGTACTTGAAAAGGCTTGGAGGCTGGATCCAGCTCCATCTGAGAGGGTTCCACTGCCTTCTGCACTGGGTGGTGACTGGGCCCTCAGAGGAGCCAGACAAATTACCCAGAGCAAGTTTTGTGCGTGTCCCACTAATGACAGATGATGTTACAGGACAGCAATATTGCACATCTAGCATGGGAGACTGTAGAAAGGGAGTTATTTTGCCTTTTTTTTCCTCCTTTTTTCCCAAATGCCTGAACAGAATTGAGGCTCCCAGTTGACTTTGTACCTTTGATGATCTCCCTCTCAGTGAATAACTTAGACTATTAGGTGTTCTTGCCAATTACTTGTGATCCAGTCCAATTAGCGCTGTGGCGTGGCCGCGGGTGATGTGAAAAGCGGACCGTGAGCTGTGTTAACCATATCTTTTACATAACAAGGCCTCAGGCAGGCACTGCTGCAGTGACACAGGAGTTCCGTGGCAGCACGGCCGCTTCCCTGGTACCTGGTGCACTACCAGGGATCCAGGAGTTCCAGCTCTCCTGCTGCCACTGCCTGCTGCCACTTCTCCCAGTGCAACGTGCTCTTAAGTCGCTTGGGCTTTGGCTCAGTCAGTTTGTCACGGGCCCTGTTCCCATTTTTATGCACTGTAATAGCAGCAGAGTCAAGTGTCTGGTAGCAGCACTTCACTCCGGACTTCCAGCTTCTGGAAATGACCCAGGATTTACATGTGGCTTTCCTGAAGACTTTCTCCTTAGTGTGTCTAGACCTGGAGGTCTCCAAGGGCCTGTAAAAGTGCACGTTCCGTGCCCTCATGTCCCAGCTTCCTGACGGGGCAGTTCCAGCAAAGCTTAACAATAGGGCACCCTCTGAAGCCACCCCAAACATCAGGAATCTCCCAACATGTCCCAGCTTGTTCAGCTCCAGGCTTTGCTGCTTTTCCAGAGCATTTCTGCAGGTGTCTCAGGAGGAGGGATGAGCTGTGTCCCTCCCTGATCCTGTTTGTGCCTCCTGAGAACTGTCTAGCTGAATTCCCAGCAATCCTGCACTGCATTTCCTTCACTGCAGCTCCGGGATGGAGTCTAGTCTGACAGGGACTGTCTGCAGCCACAGGAGTGAAGGGTTTTTAGTTCTGCAGCAGCTATGTGTGTGTGGGAGGGGAGGACAAACTTATATTCCCTTCCAGTAGATTAAAAGTAATGTGGAAAGCATTGCAGAGGGAACTGCAGCAAAAACCCACCAAACCCAACAACTTTGCAGCAAGGAATGCAAGGTTTGGGTTGGAGGTGAAATTTCCTCCTGCTGTGATTAGCAGTTTGAGTCTGTTTCTGGCATTATCCCAAGGCACAAAACCTCCCAGTAGCCAGTGAGGACTGGGTTGCAGCGTGCTTGCTGCTACGACAGCGTGAGATTGGATTAATGTCCCTGTGCAGTAAGAGCAGGTCCATTAGAGTGTAACTGGTGTCAAGGGGGCAGACTGGTCTCACCTTTGTCTCTTGCTTGGCACATAAGTAGCACAACGTGCAGCTGCACCGGTTTGAAGTGCTCTTTGTGTGCTGTGAAACAACTTCCCAGTCACACTGTGAACAACACGCTTCAACCTTTTATCTCTTGCAGGTTGAGATCCTTTGCGAGCACCCCCGCTTTAGAATATTTGTGGACGGACATCAGCTCTTTGATTTTTACCACCGTATTGAAACACTGTCAGCAATTGACACAATAAAGATAAACGGAGATCTCCAGCTTACAAAACTGGGCTGAGCTTGTTAGGACTGCAGATTCCAAACCAGCTCAGGTGCCATCGTCTGTTGGGAGCAGTGACAGCCGGCTCTGGACACAGCTATGGTAGGAAGGCTGCCCTGTTCCTTTTCCGCATGCAGTTCTTCACTCCTGTGCCGATGAACCGGGCTGTTTTTTTATCCTAACGAAGAGCACTGTTGGTTTTATAGACATTGAGCCGTTTTTTCTTGGATCAAAATAGCCCACCTGTGCTGGATAATCAAATTGGAATGGATTGGGAAAGACTTGCAGTCTCGTTTCAAATCTCGCAGAAAAGGCAATCTCTGAAATGCAGCGCTAAAACCGGTTGCTGAACGGTAGTGACGACAAAAAACCAAGTTTTCCTTTTGCAAATATTGTTTCTGCACTGAAGTGGAGTAGTGTAGCACAACATAGGGCCACGTGCTGACGTCCTTACCCAGGGCCTGAGCCTGGTTCCATGGAAATCAATGGCAAAACTCCCACTCACTTTAATGGGGTACAATCAAACTGTCTAGTCCTTAGTCAAGCACAATTCCCACTGATTTCTATGGCATTTTTGCACACACCTTGGGGCCCGCACTTCTGCTGGGTGTAAATCAGCATTACCTCCATGGTTTGCAATGGAATTTTGCTGGTTGCCCTCAGCCCCTGGTTTGGCCCAAGGACTGTGCAAAAACTGACTGAGGGTGTGTGGACACAGCCTGTGTATTTTAGTCAGGGTATTTGCATAGAATGTAGGTCGTTATGAGTTTTTGCACAACGTATTGTTAATACAATTTTTAAAACTTATCTGTAGTTTATTTATTTATACTCATTGTATGTATTATTAGTAAAAAAAAAAAATGAACAATCTTACTGACGGTTAAGAACGGCAAAGTGTAAACATTTTGAATGTACAAAATGTTTTAGGTTCTCCGGGTAAACTTTACATATCGTTCTTGAAAAACCATGTTTCCTATCGCACATGTAGGTACATTTTAATGGAGCCCTCTAGGCCCTGGGAAAACGTGGGCATGGTAGTTGGTGGGGGGGGAAACTCTGCATATTCACTAGGATCTGTTTTTCAGGGCTTACTAACTTTGCTGCACAGGATAGGTTTGAGTTGAAGCCATTTTCAAAACTTAAACAGCAAATTTGTGGGTTTTACTGTGCTTTCATAACCTGAGAAAAAGTTAAAATTTGGCAATCTCTTAGTTCAGAAAGAGATCCAGCCTCTTTCCAAGGGAGATGGGAGATTCTTTACACTTGAGAACATATTTGGCCTTTGATATGACAATTAAAACTTGTCTAGACAGCCAAGTTATTAATGCTTGAAAATCAGCTACTGCACATGAATAATAACTTTTCAAGTAGCTTTTTAAATAGTAAGTATAGCTGTATAAACACAGTCATTGCGCTACACTATAAATGAACACAGCCACTTTTCTTGACTTCTTTAGGACTAAGTACACTTTTTTCCTTGGCTGCTCACAGTGGACTTCAGTGGGTCTTTCTGAGTAGTTATAATCATGATATAAACATACATTTAGGCAATTTCGAAAACACATAATATAGGGACTAAAACACAGACTATAAAAACATCCTTTGTAGCACAGTATTTAAGAAAAAAAAAAAAAGTATCTCACAAATGGAACTACGTTAAACCTGCAATAAAAGTGTGGTTTAAAGCAACCAGAACTGGAATATCCAAAGTTAAGGGTAGAATGCCAATGCAAAGCCTCATTTTGTGCTAATTTGGCCTGCAGTTAAGAAGCCTTAGACTGAAATTCCAACTGTGGCTCTAGTCCAAAGCCTGTTGAGGTCAATCAGAGTCCTCTGAGCATAGAAGCCTGATTCTTATTTCTTGCAAGTGCAAATCTCTTTGTAAAGCGGGGGGGTTGTTGCTGCTGCTGCAGATGAATTAAGAATCAGGCTGCCACCTATAAAATGCAAGTTAAAATGTTAATTTTTGGCCTTAACATTTGATGTTTCCTGACTTTTCTTCCTACTTCCAAAATAAAAGAGAACCTGTTGTTTTCCAGATGAACTATTTATCTGGTGTCCGGCTTTTAAGCTGTACAGCAGATTCTATTTGTACTCCAGATTGAGCTGAAATGTTCCTGTCTTGCTCTGTTTTTACTCTTTTACATGATACATAATGACTGTGTCATTTTTCCATTGTATAAAGAATGCTGACAGTGTTTCGGTACAAAATATATTCTTAAAAATTATGATAATAAAAATCCAAGGGAAAGGTGCTTCTACACGAGGTATTTCGGATTTTTCTCCAGCTTGGAAATTCCCTATGGTTCCAAAGCTGATGCTTTGGCAGAAGATGAATTCTCTTTGGAGAGAAATTTAGCACCCTCTGTGCCTAGTGCTTTCTCCAGCTGGACATCCAAAGCCAGGTTTGCTGATGCAGGGCCAGTGGGAAGTGTAAGCAGCACCGTGACCCTACAGCAGCACAAACCCAAAGGGAATCTCCCTGACAGCCCACCAGCAGAGATTCCCTCTCCATGCCTTTACTGTATCCTGGAAAAAGCATTTTGGCTGCCTTGGATTTTCACACCCCCACTCGTTCAGTCTCCTGCGGGGGCTGGAGCAGCACAGTGCCTACGCCAGGGATGTCAAAGTGAACTCAGTGCAGTGTCAGGGGCATCTCTGGTGGGAGCCAGGGCCTGGTGATCCTGCCTTGCTCCTGTTCCCACCCGCTGTGCTGGGCCACTCCCATTTGTTCCTGCTCCAGGAGTTTGCTCTCTGGGGAAAATGCTCTTTTGACCCTGATTCTGGTTTTGCCTTTGCATAACTCCACCACCTGATCCTGCCCTGTTGTGGTTTCTGAGCCAGGCTTCGAGGCAAGAATGGCTGAGAACCCTCTTCTGATGGGTTATGGCTTGGCTGAGAGCTCAAGAGAGGGCAGAAAGTCACAGTTAAAGAAAGCTTCCACATCTATCTGTCAATCACCTGACTGGAAGCCTTTTTATTTTTCTTTTGCTCTTGGCACTACCAAGATGGCACTACCAGGCGATGGCAGGCGAAAAAAGGATGATGTCTGTGTAACCAAGGGCTGTTCCACTCGTGCTTGACTTACACTGGCTGATCATGTTAAGAAGCAACTGCAGAACACTTGCACGTGCAGTGTAAGTCAGACAAAACTGAGGCCTTAATTGTTTCTACTCAGCTGGACTTTGGGTCAAATCCAAACATTTCAAATGGGAGACTGCCCTGCAAAATTTATACCTGAATTTTTCTTTCTCCACAATTTAGGGATTATTTATATCTTTGTTTTGAATGTAAGCCCTAATAGACGTGAAATAAAGAACTGTTTCCAAGTTAGGCCAGGTTTATAAAATGCTTTTCAGTAGGCACAAGTAGTCTGTGAGCTTCTTGGAAGCTGCAATTCTTCAGGACTTCAGGAGTGAATGAACCAGCCTTTGAAATCTTATGCTAAAATTTATTAACTGAATATTTCTGTGGTTTCCTCTGAATGAGGAAGTTGATTCTGCAATGAAAGAAGTCTACAATGGGTAAAACCCATGTGGAGTGGAAACACTCAACTTAGCATAGCTTTTTTTTTTCCAAAGAGGAAAAAGAAAAAAAAAATACAACTAACCAAAAAAAAAAAAAATCACAACCAAATTATTTAGTTATGTTTGGGATTGGCTGTGATAAAGCTGATTTGATTTTAAAAAAACAAAACTAGGTTATTGCCTGCTCAGAAAGAGCCTTGAAATATTTCAGTGTCATGTGAGGTAGTCTGTCTAAACATATTTCACACAAACCCTTTTTCACAGGCAACTTGTTAAAACTGTTACAAAATACCTTCTTTTTGTGTCACAATTAGAAATGTTCGCCCCACCTTGAAAGAACATTTTGTGCTAAATATTCACATGTTGTCTATGAGAACTTGCACTAACATATTATATCCTCCCTCCCCTCCCTGGCTAGTTTGAGCAGAAATAGGCGTAATATTGCCAAACCGGTTGAATGTGACACGTGCTTGAGGCCGAGCATCTTTCTCAAGGGCTGTTTTGAGTAAACAGCCTGAAAACCAAAGGGAGAGCCTGAATCACCATTCTGCTGTGCCAGCTTTCCACCCCTGTCACTCTCCTGCTGCGAGGCTGAGACTGAAGCCCGGAGATTTTCACGCAGGGAACAGCAGTGAGATTTTTATCTTTGGCTTTGAAACTGTTCACGGTGCAGGAAACAAGGCCAGAGTAGCCACAGTGCTCACCAGCTGGGGAGTGAGGTTGGGGTAGCATGATGTGCTGTAATCCTAACAAAGCAGGAGTTCAGAGGGCATTAATGGGCATTGCAGAGCCAGACAAGGACACGGGCTATGGAGATGCAGGGCAGCTTTCCAGGGATGGGCTTTTCCCACATTTGTAGCTGCCACCTTCTGCAACCCCCTACCAGGACCTGTGGCAAAAAAGCAGCATTGCTTACAAGCTTGGACAGCATGGACTGGTTCATGTTCCTACTCGCCTGATGGAAAAGAAGCTCCCAAATAAATAACAGGAGAGTATAGGAGTAGCCACTAAGGTATTTTTTCCCCACAGACATTCAAACAGTGTATCTGATGTGGGACTCATTTGGCCTCCTACCCACAGGAATGCTCTCCCCAGAGAACCCCAGCACTGTTTTCTGCATTGAGACCTTTCCATGTGGAGAACTGCAGAACAACAATTCTGCACCCCTTGAGTTGACATGACAATGTAAAAGGAACAAGAATCACAAGCACAGAAGTAAGGAAGAAAAGCTTACACCAGTGTAGGAACAGTAAGTGACCTGGTGAGGGGTTTTGTAATCGTGGCATTGTTCTGGTTTTCTCATGTGGATGAAAAAGCACGCAGGTGAAAGTCAATGAATGGTGTGCAGGGTTAGAACCAAGGCCAACCCAAACAGGGAGAAAAAATAAAATGAGCTGCAGACGCCCTATCTGGCTTTGATACACCCTCCCAGCAATCACTGCTGTAATGAACACAGACAATTACTACAACAAGGAGATTCAGCAGCATGTGCAAGATCAAAATAATAAACTCCTACTCTGCCACAGGTCCTCCCTAGCTCCTGTTGCTAGGCCTCTCCATCTGTCTGTCAACAAATAACTATGTCCTTCTGCTTTTACAATCCATGTCAAAAATCCCTTTGACTTTCATGGAAATAGGTCCCTAAGGAAAGAGTTATTTCTAGCTCTCACTCTCCAGTTATTTTCAGCTGGGGCATACTCTAAAACTGAGTTTATTTTTAAATGTGAATAAAGGACTATTTCTGACTGCATTATACATTGGATAGAGTCAACAGGAAGCACAGCCTCTCTCTGCTGCAGGAACACTGGTTTCACAGTTTGCTGAAATATGAAATGTCTTGTATTCATTACCTTCTGATTTTAAAAAGTGAGAGTGTGCACAAAACAACCAGGCAATAACAGTAATACGTATCATTCACCACAGATCTATTTTTATTTGTTGTGCTGATTTCATAATGAACTTTTAATAACAATAAAACATGAAATCTTCACCAGGTTGTTCTGTCTTTTATCTGAACTATCAATGCTCATTACATACCCTCTTGACTTTTTTAACTTCTGGTTTTTTTATCTCCTGACTGTTTTTCAGACTGTTTTGAAGTTATTGGAAAAATTCTGCACGACCCAAGTGGGTAAAGGGTTATGCCTTACATCCTCTTGTGGCTGTAAAACACAGGGGAGGTTTTCTGACAGAAACCTCAGAGTTCAAACAGTACTAAAGCAGCAGATGAACAGGATTTGAATACAGCTAGTTCTGTGGTTTTTCTTCCAATAAAATGACTGATTCAGTTGCTGCACAGGAAGTTCATCCTAGCTCTAAGCCATAAGTATTAATCTGTGGCCATCCCTGCTCAAAGCCAGATAGAGATTGCCCCTTTGCTTACTGCACACAAGCCTAAGAAGGGAAATGTTGACATCTGGAGATTCTGAGGTCAATCATGGCATTTGGTAGCCTCAAAGCAAACCAGAAATGGCTGTGAATGGAATAAAAGCATCATCTAGTCCCCAGCAGACAGCAGAAGGACAGCACCTGCAGAAGTGCCTGGAGGGGATATAGGTTAAATTTCACCACTTGCATGGGCTAACTCCTACAGAGGCCCTTGGAAGGGTCTGGTTTGACCCGTAATAATAAACTACTTTAGTTTTGGGGGGAAGAGAAGGGCTGAGGAGGACACCTGATGTGGCAAGAGCCATGTGTACTTCTCTCCTGTTCAGATCAGTGCTACAGACACCTCAGAGCTGGGCCTTATTTTGGTGGAGTGTCTCTGGGCTTCAAGTGAAGCCAATTCGTGTTGAGGGATTTACTCACTGGAATACCACCAATATGACTTTTTGCTAACACTGCACTTGATTTTATTTTTAAATTATGACTTTCACTGCTTTTCTAAGAATAGAGGCTGGCTCTGAAACGTCACATTGGCTCCAGAATTCTTCAGAAGTTATGCATTTCTTATCCTGTTAAAGGTTTTGAGGCTTCAGTTTCCTCACTGGTGCTTTGCTAGACCAGGTCTGTGACCCAGGAGGAGTCATTCTGTGAAAGACCCCAAGAAGGAGGTGTCTTTCAGCAGCTCTCTTCCCAGCAGGCAGAAGGAGACCTGCTGCTCTGTCTCAGGAGTAAGAAGCAACAGCAAACCAGAGCTATGCTGACTCCTGGTTAGCAGAGTGGGGCATTTTTCTGACTCTGACAGGCAGGAAGAAAAGCCTGGTTAATCAGAAAAACTCCACTGAAGCTGAACAGGAGATCTAGCAGTAGATCTAACAGTAATCCTGCAGGGAAAAGCAGGATTTCAGTACTAAGCAATCTGATACTAACAGCAGAGCCACGGGCTGGAGCTGCTTCGATGGAGCAAAGCAAAGCTCCATTCTTGTGGAGCAGCCTCTTGCCAAGCATGGATGGGAATGCTGGAGGTTTCTGACAGTGCTCAGTGGCTCTGCCTTTGCCTGGCTCCAAAAACCCCTTTGATGGGCCAAAAGCCAGTGCTGACAGTATTGTAATGGATGACAAGCTCCAGTAGCAGCTCCAGCACTGCACGCTCCAAGAGGTAGCATTCTTTCCTGGCTGCTCTCTAAGAAATTTTCTGTTCAATGGGAATGATAATGGCTGTCTAGGAGAGATCCAGACCAGAACTAAGGACAGAATATGGCTCTAGCTAGAAAAAAAAAACACTCTCAAGAATGTAACAGATTATCTACAATCTTCAGGAGAAAACAAAGTATTTTAATTTAAAAGTACAAAGCCTGCAGCAAGGATAGAGGGGTTCCTTTTACACCCCATTTTTGAAAGAAAGATATAATGAGCTACAGTGGCTATTAAACAGACTCTGAGGGGCAAAACTGGGAGCAGTTTTGGATTATTGCCTGAGTGCAGAACACAGCTTCCACATGCATTCCCCTCTATTTCCATTGCCTTTCCTCAGGGGTTGCCAGTCCTCTCCCTGCTAGAGACCCATGGCTGGAAACCCCACTGCCAGAAGAACCCTTCTGTGGCTTCAGACCTTTATGTGTCTTCTCACAGACACCAAACAAGGTGTACTTTATGTAGCACCCCTCTCTGAACAACTTCAAAGCACTGACAATATCTAAAATCAGTGTTAATTCATGAATGCCCTTTGCCATTTCTAACATTATTGCTCTCATTCTGTGGGCAGGGAGAGGGAAGAGCAGAGCTGCCACAGCCATTACTCAGCAGTCAGTGCTGCACTTTGGAATACACTGATTTCCACACAATGTCTCATCACTGTGACTTTTGGCTACAACATTGACGTTCAGGCTCCCAAGCCCCCTCCTTTGCTCACCAGGCAGACATTATTTGGACAAAATATACTATGGTAAGGTTGAGTAAGGCTATACATTGAGTAACTCCTCTGGGATCAGAGGCACTATTTGTAATGCAAAATCCTTCCAAAATACGGCTTTTTATAATAATAAAAATGAATGGCAGTCTGTCAAATTTTTTTGCAGCCTCCACTGACTCACAGTGCTTTCAACTGCCATTTAAATAATGCAGAAGAGGAGATAGAACAAGATCAGGGAGTTTCCTTAAATTTAAAAGATGGTGTGCACACGTGTTTTCCCTAGACAAAATACAGCAATCACAACCTGAGTGATGCAAAATCTCTCTCAGCTTTGGTGGAAGTACACTGGTAGCAACAGAGCACTTGCTGGAGTAGGAGCTGATTTAAGGTTCCCATAATAAACCTTACCACTCTGAGCTACTCCAAAGATGCTCTCAAGCAAAATAACAGGATTTTATTTAGCCAAGGGAAGCCCATGATTGTTTTAATGCATTGTAAAGCTGAAGCTGTGATAATGCAGGCTAGAAGATGATGTTTTTAAGTGAAAGGGAAATTAGTTGTAATGATAATTGTTGTAGTCTTTATGTATTGCCAGCTGTATTGATTGCCTTCTTCCTGTGTGTGTCTGGCAACTAGGGAATATGATCCATTACCTCATGTTAGTGTTGGAGAGCAGCAGAGAAGCAGAGATTGGTGTATTTTTAGAAACAAGATTCCCACAGTGTAATTGTAGCAACTGGGTTGATCACACACATGCATATTAAAATACCAACAGATGAATTCCTGGACAGTACCAGCAAACATTTCACTGTTTGGGGTAGGAGGAAAGGGCAGGAATGCACAGCCCAGAAAGTCAACAACTGCAAGCACAGCCATTTTACCTCTGAGAGTGTCCTGTGAGGGAAGCTATAAAAAGGCTGAATCTTTTCCTTTCCTTACTAGGATGAAAAGATTTGAGGTCAGAGGGCCCATACGTCTCCTGTCTTACCTGATCCCATCACACATGAAATTATCTCTGTGCCAGTACAGAGAACTGATGGCCATCCCTAGGCATCCTTCAAGGGCTCAGTCCTGGGTCTCAGCCACCAGCAGGCAGTGTTTGGGGTGCCCATGTTGCACAGCCAAGCACGGTGCAGAGGGCCCTGGCTCAGCAAACCTCACCAGGACTGCAGAAGTGCAAGGCTTATTCCTGGGAAGAAAACTGTACAGATGTGGGCAGACAGCTGGGAGGGCCAAGTTGACTGTGAGCAAAGTTGGTTGTGAGGCAACCAGGAGCTGACTGTGCAGGGCCCAAGGGTAGCAGCATCTGTCATGAACTTACAGGTCTCATAAAGCATTTATATGTCTCATGTCAGAGAAGCTGTTCCAGACTCTCTGGGAATTATATCAGCCAGGTTAACAGTCCTGCCATTGTGCTGGTTTAGACAGGACTTGTACAGGATCAGAAGAGGTCTGAAACTTTCCACTAGGAGCCAACACAAGCATCTGTAAGTAGAGCAGAATATGAGTTCACTTGTGAAAGAAATAACTAAAGTACACTTAAAGCATTCAGCAGTCACTCAGGTAGTGTCAGAATGCCAGAATCCCAGCAGATTGTATCCAATATAAATAAACTGATGGTCACAGACCATCACAGGAGCATGGTGACTATTACACTTGATCAAACTGGCAGAGCAAATAGCTCCCAGGCTTTGGTTGTGTTAACTGGAATGTGTTCTGGAGGACAGCACAAGGAATGCTGTGACTGACAGCTATAGCGTAGCTGACCTCAGAAGCCCATTCAAACAATCTTGAAATTTATATTTTTATCACTGCTATTCCAATTGGTGTTGGAGGCTATTTAGTGCCTGACCTTTTGCAGGATCCTGTTACGTTTATGCATGTGGATATTGTTCAGGAATGGCAACATACTACATGCAGAGAAAATCCCTGTCTGCCCTCAGTGTACCACTCCTCTGTCTCATTATATGCCCTTTCATCCTCTAATAGGTGGATGAATAAAGAGAAGACCATAACCTAAATTCTTAGTATCACTTAGCTTTCTTTACACTTTCATCATGTTTATTATCACCTTTTTCAAGGTACACAGACCTTTTCAACTTAACGACCAAATAACAAACTGAGAACTTTTCTAAAAGATGTCTTCAATCCATGCTGCAGGAATTAACAGTCACCAAAGAGAATTGCAGGTGGTGGTGAATTGCCTAACATCCTGATGTAAAGGTAAGATAAAGGCCAAATCTGGGGGTGTAGTGCAACATGAAATCCAAATGTAGAGACTTTGCATATCAAGTTTTATCTTCATGTCAGAAAACCCTCTAATTATGCTGAAATGTGTTCTTTCAAGCTTTACTACACCTGGCCTCTCAAGAAAACTCCCCCCACTCCAAACTGACTGCAGCCAATGACTCCTTCCATGTCTTTCTCTCCCCACCAGGGATTTTAGACAGTGAATCTACATAGCCATGTCACCAGACCAAACAGACCTCCACCTTCTCAGCCTGTTCCCACCTGCCTCTGGCCAGCCTCCAGACAATTTTTGTGTCTTCCTTTATGTTAAAGCCATCTTCTTCTACCTGCAGTGCTGGAAGGGAGTAGCCAGACCTGGCCTTTCAGAGCATACTTCACAGAGAACATCTTGTTCTGGAGAGGGCATGACAGGGAGAAACATCCTTCATAACACCTGGGGTGACGTGAGCCAGGTTTCAAACAGGAGGTCACAGCTTTCACTGCCAGGGACTGCCACCCATCTCGGGCATGTAGCAGCTCCATTTGCCATCTTCCAAGCTGCTTAGTTTACACCTCAAAGAGGTCTAAATTCAGAGGGAGAATTCTCTAATTCAGAGGGAGATCCTGGTTACCTTCCCAGGTGAACTGGCCAGGAAGCCACAGGCTGTGCTGCCTAGATCAGCATGCCAACACCTCCACAGCAACGTGTAACCATAGACACAAATACAATTACAGACGCTTTTAGTGGGAGAAGGTGGGAGAGTGACTCCAACATGTGTCAACAGCTTCCTGGGGTGAGGATTTAAAAGTGCTATTTGGTGCAATAAAGACTGGTGCTTAATACACAATTTTCTACAAAGACGCCTAATTTTTAAATTTTTTTGCTTAGGTGAGCAGAGTGACTACATTAATGGGAAAACTTTCAAGCCTTTCAGTGGGTGAGTAGTAGCTCAAAGTTCAGGGGTATTTATGCCACCTTCTGCAGCATCTTATTTCAGCTGTGGTAATTCAGTCTGGTCTCTGTGGGTTCCCTATACAAGCAGTGGAAAGAGAAATGCTTCTCCAGAGGATGATTTAGCAGAGATGATTTTGATGTCCTGAATGGTTTTCCAGAGGCCTTAGCCCCAGTGATTATAAAGGAACCTTGAAGACATTCACTTCCTATCAAACACCTACATGTAGATGCCTGATATCCTTTTCACATACATACACATCCCGTGTTTGAAGTTAAAAAAAAATAAATAAACCAGATATGGAAAGAGTAGACCAGAGATAGATGACTCCAGGTGTTTCCTTAGGTACCTATTAGGAAAGAAATTACCACCCTAAGAAAGAGAAAACCAGCAAAAGGTTTCAGTGCTGAAGGCAGAGGGAGGGTTATGCATAACTAGCAAAATAAAGAAGACACTTGCTATTTTGCTTCCACAGAGGTTCACCTGTCTTGCCAGGCTTGGAAAAAGATCTGGATAAAAGGCCCTTGAAGAAGCCAAGGCACATAAAGAGAGCCTGCACAACACCCCTCGTTAGCATTCCACAGGCAGTGCAAGCATCTTCTACACACATGAGTGAGAAACAATACACTCTATCAACTAGAAATGCTAATGACATGGGAAGGGCTCAGTCAACATGTGACCTTTATTTACTTTTAATTCTTTTCCATACTGCTGAGAGCAGAGTTTCTTATTAGCAAGATCCAAAGTAATTATTGGTTAGGGGAACTTTAAGTGGCTTACAAGCAGGTCCTGCATTGCCAGGAACAGGTGGCAATAGGAAACCACTGTATGTCTCCTACTGAAAGTAAAGCCAGATAAAGCAGAACTGTGTTCAAGAGAATAGATGTGTCACTTTTCTTAGACTGAACAGGGTAATTCTTTTTTTCACTGTCTTTTTTGAACTGTTCAGCACTGGCACATGTTGGAAGACACAGAACACTGCCTTCTTGGAATTCAAAACATGCAATAGCTCTTGGCTGGGGAGTTTATTTACAAACAGCACCAGAAGTGACAAATGTCTCAGTATTGAGCCTTCATTCCTTGGTGGTCTCCTACACTTGAATGCAGAGGAAACAATGCTGGTACTCCACAGATAGTGAGGAGGTTACAGCAGCAAACAAATCTAACCTGAGCTGCTTTGGATTGCCAGTTTTGTGTTTAGCTTATCATTTTGTCATAGAACCATGGAATCATAGAATATGCTGAGTTGGAAGGGACACATCAGGATCATCGAGTCCAACTCCTGGCCCTGGACAGGTCACCCCAAGAGTCATATCCTGTCAATGCCTTGAGAGGCTACCTAGAACAGAGGCCAGCCAGTGTTAAAGGAATAAAGTAGGTATTTATTAAAAAGGCCTTCAAAGGATTCACCTTGGGCAGTACAAGAGCCTGGATGAGGCTACACCCAAGATGGACTCAAGTCAGGAGTTTTCACACTTTTATAAGTTTTGGTCCATTTACATTTTGGGGTTAAATGTCCAATTACAGCTTCGGGTTATGAAGTTCCATCCTCCCAGATTGCTCCCCTCAATTTGCTGCTGTTTATACTTTTAGGCCTGAAGCTGCAATGGTGTCCTTGGTTCTGGGGCTGCAAAAGGATTGTTTTGTCTACCTAAGCTGTGAGGACAACTTGCTAACACTGTACATGAAGTTCAGAGTTATATTCTAATGCAGTACAGAATCTGGAAAATATAAAAGCTAAACCTTAAGGCATCACTGTGCTTGAGAGCATTATACAAACACTTCTTGAACTCTGTCAGGCTTGGTGCTGTGACCACTGCCCTGAGGAGCCGGTTCCAGTGCCCAACCACTCTCTAGATGAAGAACCTTTTCCTGATATCCAACCTAAACCTCTCCCAACCCAGCTTCATGCCATTTCCTCAAGTCCTGTCACTAATCATGAGAGTGAGGAGATCAGTGCTTGCCCTTCTGCTTCCCCTTGTGAGGATGTTGAAGACCCCAGTGAGGTCTCCCCTCAGTCTCCTCTTCTCCAGGCTGAACAGACCAAGTGACCTCAGCCAACCCTCTCACCGCTTCCCCTCAAGGCCCTTCAGCACCTTCCCAGCCCTCCTTTGGACACACTGTAATGGATTAATGCCTTTTTTATATTGTGGTGCCCCAAACTGCACCCAGGGCTCGAGGTGAGGTCACCCCAGTGCAGGGCAGAGCAGGACAATCTCCTCCCTCGATTCCAAAAAGGGCTGAATGCCAGGGATGGGTGAATGATCACTACCTACACAAAGTCTGATTCAGCCTGACGGGTGTTTCAGTGTGCTTTGCCAAAACATACATATGTCAGAGATTAAGTGAGGAGCTCTGGGGGAGTGGGACAGAAACCACTTGCTGGGCTCAGTCTCAGGCCACACCAATGTTGTGTGTGAGCGTGCTCACCCTCCTGTGAGGCTGGAGTTGCAAAGGATGGGGAACGGGACAGGTTCTGCACAGAGGCAACACCCCTCCAGCTATTTACTTAGCTGCAGCCAGAATGCACCCTATTTTGTGAGCCTGCCAGCACACAGGAAAAAACCATGGGATTGAAACCCCATGCTCAGCAGATGCAGGACACAGCCTTTTTACTTTCTAAGACAATATTATTTTTATATGTAGCCTCAGCTAGGCTCAGGAGTCATGATGTATTCTAACCCACTTTAAGTTCCTTATCCACTTCATCCAGCTAAAGACTGAGCAACAGTGGACTCTCAACAGAGGGACAGTGACATTTTGTTAAACCTGAAGACTTCAGATATACAACACTTTGCATTTTCAAACATTTTTTATTGCTGGTGGGGTTCAGGATGGTGAGGTCTTTGGCGCATAGAGAATCAGTGCTTGAATTTTTAAAATTTTTTTTAATCTATTTTATAGTCTCAATATTAGGATAATTCATTTTAATACTCCCCAGTGAAATGAGGAGAAACCCCTCAGATTTCTAATCAGGTTAGGGCTATACTAAACCATGGGCAAAGCTCTAGGCAAGGGTGATCCTACTCTGACAAAGTGACAGCAATAAAGATGTATTTTAAAGATGATGGAAGTCAAAGAATTAAAAGTCAAAGGACTTGGACACAGTCTTCTCAGTTTTAATTTCACCTGACTGCTCTGCAGTATCCTCTGGAGGAATCTTACAGGGGAGCAGCCCAGTAGCTGTAAAAGACCATGCATCAAAACCTCAGAGAAAACAATCTTCATGCAGACAAACAATATTAATCACAAAAAAAAAAGGCATCTCTTTTCTTTTTGTCCTTTGCAAGGAAAGTGTAAATACAGTCATACACAGATTTATTTCTGATCTTCAAAATTATTTTAACACTAACGAGTCCAAAGCCTACATGTGTGTTAGGTAGATATCAGCATAGCTTGTTGCTTTGTACCAAACTTACCACCTACAGTCCCTTGGGAGACCCTTCTCTTCTAGCAGCCATTCTCTTGTTAAAAACAGTGATTCTGGTTTTTCATAGCTGAGCAATACCAGTGCAATGGGAAGCACAATGAGCATCTTTGTGCACCAGTGAAAGTCCTGTGGTGGTCGTGCCTGCTTCCTGGGAGGTGAGATGGTTGAATTCAAGGTGTTGGATCAGCCTAAAAGAATTCACAGGAATACAACTGGTACTGAAAAGTTCACACAAATTCTGCATCTTTCCCACGTGCTAGCTGCCAAAACTGCAGAGATTATTTCCATGAAACTCACTCATTCACTATCACAATTTTTGACTTCCAAGAGAAACTTGGAGATCCCTGCAGAGGCTCACCCAGGCCCAGCATTAGACTGGGGTCCAGGACAGCTCTGACCTACTCCTATCTGCTCCCTCTTCCCAGTTCCAGTGCAGAAAAAGAAATGCCAAGATGCAGCTCGGGGTTTAACAGTCTGCCCCATCCCACAAGGAACCTGGCACTTTTCACACATGAAGCTTTCCCATGGGCAAGAATGAGCTTTGAAAAGCTACAGAGATGAGTTTATAATGCAGTGATGACTCCTTCCATACAATCAAGAGAGCAAAACACACCACAGACACTTAACTGCACCAGGCCCTGGGGCATGCTTGCAGCTGTGCCATGCAACCAGAACATTCTAGAAAGCAGAGCAATAACAAGGTAATAATTGTGAAAGAGGAAGGAACCTATGTGTTCCACTCTTAAAATGAATTAAAGGCACCACAATAGTGTGCATATAACGGGATCTGACTCAGAAGAAACTGGTCTGGCTCTGTAAAAGCAAACCAGCTCCAAGGCAAACGTGAGCAGGCAGTGACTCTGTCATGTTTTGTAGGGGTTATCACCCTGGTTTTCCTCTGTATGGCACAGGGTTGTAGCTCTGCCTGCCTGCATCTCTGTCAGATCAAGAAAAGGGGGACTCTCCAGAGAAGTGGCCTAGCTAGTGAGGGTGTATGAGTTGTCAGTCAGAACCAGAGATGTGTAACTAACCCAGGCCTCTCTGAAGGCATGGCCTGTAGGATAATTTAAGCATGTCTTGATAGTGTAGAGCTACAGAGTGGAAAAATCTTCTGAGTGTAACCTGCTGTCAAATTGCATCTGAAGACATTTATACAGCAAAAGGATCAAAGACTCACGGCTCAGCAGCCACGGAGTGGATACACCAACCATCCCTGACCAGCTGGCCACAAGCAAGAGAACAGTTTGTGACAGCTACCCCAGCATGTTCAGTCCCCATCTTCCTCACCCCTGAAGCAACTCTGCAATCTCATAGCAATTGGGTTCCATCAGCACAATTCAGACAAAATGATCCCAGAAGGTACAAGAGGCCATACTTGTGGGGGGCAGTCATGTGCTGAAATGCTGAGATGCAGTTCAGTTATTTTTGAACAAAAGCTGGATCACATCCCACCACCTCTTTGAATAAGAAGGAATAAGCATTTGACTGGTGGGAGATCTCTGCAGTGCTCCTGAAACTCCTTCCTGCTCCACATGAGGATATGCAGAGGTGTCTTTGCTCCTCACAAAAACCCAGGCTGTTAACAACAGGTTTTGTACCAAGAATTGATTGCTGCTCAAAGATCTGTGAATGATCCCAAAAACAGCAGCATTTGAGACAGGCTGCCAAGGAACCAGAGGCCCTTGGGACACAGCTGCATGCCTAGCAAGGGTCATGAGTCTTGGCCTCTCCACAGAGGAGAACTTGTTGGGAACTCCACCCAGTATCAAACAGTGATATACCCAGTATAAGAACAGTGAGTTGCTAAGGATATGTTCTCTGTCCATGGGATGTCTTGCCAAAGAAGACAAGGCCATTTGCAGCAAAATATGGATAAATATGGATATAATATGGATTGTGGCCAAATTTGGAAAAAATTATGTCTCCCCTGCTCCTACAACATTCCACAACTGGGCAATTGGCCCAATGCCATTTCCATGCAAACCAATTGGAGGTGGCCATCAGTCATTCACTTAAATCCACTGAACTGCTGACCTACATCTGACCAAACAGGCAGAAAAGACCCTGTGGCCTACATTATAAACAATTCGATAAATGCAGGGAAATTGAGACAAAAGATTCTCCTTCAGAACATCAGCTTGGTGATCAGCTTGTGCTGGGAATCGAGGCTCCTTGCAAGAAGCACCAGACCCTATACATTGAAAGATTTATTATGTGCATTACACTTTTTTCCAGCTCAGTAGTTAAAAACTGAAAACTGTGAGCCAAATTCACTGCTAAGGCACCTCCACTGAGTTCAGTAACTTTAGAGATGTGGTGACTGCAGCTTACTGCTCCCTTGAAATGCCACAGGCTGCCCTTAGACTGCATGTTTGGTGCAGAGATGCAGAGAATGGCAAGGGCTCCTGCAGACCACATCAGTGACTCCATGTAAGCTTGATGGGATCATATTTGCTTCCCAGAACCAAGAAGCTGACTCAGAGATGGCATCCTTTTCCCACTGCCGAAACCCAGTTAGCCATGATTTAGAAAGAGGGGCTTAACAAACTTAAACAGATTGCTCAGGTACTTGGATTTACATAATCTCATCTTTCCTAGCTCTCTTCATGGAAACAGGGCTGGTTCAGCTGCTCTCCAGAGATGTCTGACTGATCCTGGGTATAGAAGGGGTGGAGGTTGGACCTTTCATCTCCTCATCTGCCCCACTGTCTGTGCTTGTCTTTGCCATCCTGCTGTTTCCCTCCCTGTTCTCCACACTCCTCTCTGCCTGCTCCTTCCCCCACTCAGCCTGTTCTTGGTACAAATGTCAGGCTTTCACTCTCTCCTCTTTCTGCTTTTGAGACAATGGGATGACACAGAGACCAACAGATTCCTCCATCTGAGGGTCTCATCCTGACTGCTGGTGCACCCAAAGGTTGTTGCATGCAGGACTCATGCAGGACTGGGGCTGCCATTCTGTTGGCATTCAAACACATTTTGGCTACTTGGAGCATGGTATTTCCTCTCCTGATTCTGTCCTGTTATTTATGACAACAAACTCATCACATATTTTAGGGTCAGGTACGGCCAATCTCACACATTTCTTGTGTAAGAGCTTTCAAGGAAGCAATGCTTTTTTAATTTTTTTTTTCTGAGATCTAGCCTTCCTATGTGCCTACATCCCAGATGCTTTGCATCTCAATGAATATAGATCAAGAAAGCAAGCCCATTACAGAAAAATATGACAGAGGATAAAATTGGAATGTATGGCTCTGAAGCAAGGCATCAGATATGAGTCTGGAAGACAATGAGAAGGATTTTGACAAATACCTATGAAAGAAAGCACTTTCCTTGCCTAGCAGTTGCATTTGAGACATAAGTTGCCATTAACCTAGAAAAACCTCTGCCATTTCCATTATAAAAGCTGGAACTGAATGCTACTATCACTTGTGTTTAATGGACACTTTGTCATTCACTGTAGAAATGAAAGGACATGACCTTTGCAAAAAAAAAAAATATCTCAAATTATTTTTATTGCTAAGAATCACTGCCAGTCACACAACATTAGTTTATTAGGAAAACTTAATCAAAACATCTGAACCTGACACTTGAATTTCAGTGACTGAGTTGACAGACAGAAATGAAATGAACTTGTGTGATTAAAACAGGATATTGCAGGTCTTCTTAAATATGTGTAAAAAACCAAAAAACAAAACACACCAGTGGTAGAGGTAAATTTCAGTGATCCTAAACCTCAGAAAACCCAACCAAACAAAATATCCCCAAACTCTAAAATGCCTTGGAAACGAAAATGTCTTCAAATAGCTGTTAATGAAGAATACAGGAATGTATACAGCTACCCTGCACAGGTTGGTATGCAAGAGACTGCTGTCATAGTGCCTATTACACACACAGAGTGAATAGTTTGTACCTTGGAATTTCCTATCAGCTGATCTTCAGGGGTGTTGGAGGCTCTTGACTCCTGCCCCACAGAAAGGAACTGACGCACCAGGGAGGAGGATGACTTTGGAAATCAGCTCACCTTTGCCCAATAAATGAATGAGACCATTACAACAGAATAATGATCTTAACCACTTTTAAGCTCTTTTCATCTTAAATGTAAAAAGCTGACAAGCCATGCCTCTTAAAGGCAAGGGACTGTTGAAATGAATAATTTTGATTTCTTTTCTTATGAGCTTTCTGCATTTAGAGCCTGTACTAAAAAAAAACCAAAACAAAACCCAACAAGAACCAAATCAAAACAATTAATTGCACTGGAAAGCTTTGCTGCTGTAGGCATGAGAAATCTTGCTTTCCTGCTGACAGCTGAGGTACTCAATGCCATCTTCTAGAAGGAAGTATTGTCAGACCTTGGTTTGGTTATGGACTCTGCTGACAAGCCTTGTCACCATTAATATGTACATACACTAAAATGCACTTGGCACACCTTGCTGATGAGTTATGTATGCAAAAATGTTGAGGCCAGGTGCACACGTAGCATTGCCACACTGAAGTCATTAACTTGTGCCACTTGGAGGATGTGGTCCAGGCCACAGCAGGTAAAATGGGGCTCTTTAGACATTTGAGATCTGGTTAATCCACTGGGTAGCCCTCATATGGCAAGAATGTGAGCCTTCATCTTCATTAGAGGCTCCAAATCAGCTGCAAACGTGGTCAAGACTCAGAACCGACCTCTTTAAAAGAAACATACAACCAAACCAAGGAGCCAATCCAAAACAAAACACACACACACACACAAAAAACCCCAAACCACCAAAAATCCCTAAAAACCAACCAAAACCAAACCAAACCCCATCACCAAAACCAAAACCCAAAAAACCCCCACCCCTCACCCCCCCTGCCAAAAACCCCAAGCCCACCCAACAAACACTGTTGAGTGTCATCAACTGCATTCTTGCCCAAATAAGCCTGAGCCCAAACTCAAAGAACCTACATTCAGATGTAGGAGACTTCTAAAATAGCTGCCATTTCATCTGTTTTCTGTAATTACACAGGGTTCTTTGTATAGATTACATTCCGACCTGTTTAAGGATGATTCTCTAATTTTAATGGATTGGTAACAACCAAAGAACAAGCTGCTGATACAGCAATGCCTTCTCACTTTCCTACTAGAACTCCAGTAAGGATATCCAGGGAGACTTGTGAACAGTTACAACAAACTTGCACTCCACCAAGCAGATCGCTTAGGTGTTGCGTCTGAAACATATGTTACAATGTTTTGTATTTTAGGCCATTGCAACTAGAACAGAATGAAGACAGTTCCCTTGCTTGGGGAGCTGGGAAAAGCTCAACCACCTTTCCCCAAAACCACAAAAAAGGACAGTGGGGTTTAGCAACAGGCTGTTCTAGCAACAGTTCATTCTCTGCTCAGCTGCAGCTTTGTTTAACTCAGCTAACAGAATTTTTCTTTTATTGACTGATGCCCATTTAGAAGCCAGCAGAAAGCACATATTATTCATTCAGCTTTCATAATGCCCACTTTATGAAACCACAGCCACAAAAAACTTTCATATGAAGCTTTTGAGGTTGATTGGTGAATTCAGTCAGAAAAGACCTTTCTGCTTGATAATGCAGTTGTAGGGGCTATTTCAGCTATAAGGGTCTAAGATAAATGCAGTTTTACTGAATTTAAAAGATTTCAGAGAAATGTGCCAATTCAGTTTCATGTCAGAATGAGAAAAAGTCAGAACACCCTGTGAAGATGAATTGCAATGATTTCACAGAATATTAGAATCATGGAATATGCTGAGTTGGAAGGGACACCTCAGGATCATTGTGTTCCAGCTCCTGGCCCTGCACATGACATCCCAACAATCACACCATGTGCCTGAGAGCCTTGTTCAAATCTTTCTTGAACTCTGCCAGGCTTGGTGCTGTGACCACTTTCCTGGGGAGCAGTTCCAGTGCCCAGCCATCCTCCAGATGAGTTACCTTTTCCTAATATCCCATCTAAACTTCCCCCACTTCAGCTTCAGGCTTTTTCCTCAACTCCTGTCACTGGTCACCAGCAGAGATTTGTGCTGTTCATCCCAGTTTAGTGACATCAGCAAACCTCCTTGGTATTCCTTTGAGTCCTGCACCCAAGGTGTTAAAAAAAGATGTTGAAGAGCACTTGGCCAAGGATGGAGCCAATAGCACAAATCAAAGCATCTGGCACTGATGAAATTAAACAGTTTGGTAGGTTAAAAGACCACTTAAAATTCATTCTATGGATAATAGAAAATCTTTAAATGTGTGATTTGATTGTGAATTTTTAAAAAAAGAAAAAGGAAAATCAAGGATGATAATTTCTCAGGTCACTGACTATCTAGTTTCTGATCAGCAGCACTGCCAGACATAGCAGAGAGGGAAGCACACTGCCTGAATTTTGGAGACTTATCTAGCCTTTGGTTATAGCAAGTTTCTTCCTCACTCAGTGGAGAAGCCAAAAAATCTTGCACTGCCAGGAGCCAATGTTGCACTGTATGTATTTTTGAAATTAAAAAGAAGAAAAGAAAAAGAAGGCACTATCCACCACCAGCAGTACGACATCTTTCAGATTTTCTGCATCACACTACACATTATATGGTACAGCTTATATAAAACTAAAATTTACATTCAGGAGCCATGTTGTAGTCTTCAAAATGAGAAATAAAACCTAAATTTTTTTCTCTATAAATACTACATACTCAGGTTTTTTGACAATTATGAATGAATAAGTTTTATGAGGGACATGGATGTAGACCACAGCAGGTTCTTTCCGCCGTCCTCAATTCCCAAACCAGGAGGAGAGTGTGAGGTTTTGGGAGAACCGTTCTGAATCATGCTGACACACCACAGTACCTTTTTCCATCTGAGACTTCTGGGATGGCTGCGCCCTCTCCTGACAGCTCAGGACTCGGTAGCAGGGACTGATAAAGCCACTTTGCTGCAGTCAACAAGTTAAGGCTCAGCCTCAGTGCTACCAAGGCCAGACCAGCTCGACTTAAAACCTCTATTGCACGCTGCAGAAGGGCTTCGTGTTGAGATGTATATAACAAAACTATAATTTTTTTCACCACGCTTTAAGAAAACAAATGGCTTGAAAGTATATGCTTTAAAAACGCCTCACTGTTTATTTAAAAACAGATAAAACACCAGGCTAGAATCATCTCCAAATAAGATACAATGTTTACAACCCATGCAATTCTGTGAAGGAAACTTTGATATGTTAAAAATATAACCTTGAAATTACTGTTGTAGCCCATGAATTCCATTTCACAGAGCTAATACCTGATATGGCTAATGCTATTATAAAGAGTCAGTCTGCCTTCACAAGCAAATGTAATCTCCTTCAACCAGCAGAGCTTATGCAGGAAGGAGTGAAGAAATCCCACACATCTTGTCAATCATTCACACTATGCCTAAGTGAATATTACCTTCATTTCTTTATGTGACACGCTTGCCTCTCATCTGATCTTGCATTCAAGTTAAGTGAATTTTATGGACTCACAACTGCATACTGATTAACGCTTCTGGTTCTGGAAACTCCTCAATGCCACTAAGAAAGAGAAGGAAAATTTTACCACGTCAGACTGGCAGGGACTATTTGGGGGAATTTTCTGCCTTTCTTTCTAGCTTAGGATATGAGTCACTTCTTCAAATCATCTGGAAATTTAACTTAACAAATTTCCTTCTAATCTAGAACCTGATTACTGACACCATTTATGTTTCTGGATCTTTTTCTGAGGTACATGATTGTGCTTTGACTTTGGGCTTTTGCATCAGGAGGGTTTTACTACTTTATTTTTTCTTTAGAGTGCTGGTGTTGCAAAATGTGTAACATGTAAAATCTTCTTAAGAAAGGATGGTCTTTAGTGTTTGTCCTTTACATAATTTCAAGCCAAATCAACAAGAAGGGAGAATTAATCCATTAAACAGAGAGCAGCTAAGAAGCTCTAAGTGACATAAAGGTGTTAGAAAAACAAATTACTTGTGGGTAGAATTGCCTTCTTAAGGGCAATTCTAAAGGGCTGGACATGCTCACATGATCTCAGACCCAGGAGGAGGTTAACTAGGCTTGGGAAGAAGGATGTACCACTGATAGTGGACACAAAGAATGCAGAATTTATGGGCCCTAAGGATATTTAGCAGAAGTCCCAAGATAAGGAAGAAACCAATAAAGTGGACTCAGTGACTGTGCTGAATCAGCTCTGCCTGGGTAAAAGGTAATTCCAGCAGGGACAGATCACAGCCACCAGCTGGGAACCCACCTCAGAGCAAGAGAAAGCCTGAGCATGGCTAAGACTAATTAGCATGAGAAGCAAGAGAGTCATTAAACAATAGAGGAGAGAATACTAACTAGTAAGAGAACTGTGTAACTTGTAGCCACTGAACACTAATTCCTTTGTTTGCTAAAATGCATAAATAGTATAAGGTTTTTATAGTTGGTGTTCTTGATTTGTGGAATACCACAGAGGACCCAGGCTTGTGCAACTCTTGGCTTGTTGCACTGGGTAAAAAATCTGATTTTTTTTGGACAGCACTGGGGTTTGCTGTCTGGGGAGTTTACAGGCAGCATGTTTATTTCATGTATCATTCAAATGCTTGATAAGGCAGATGTAAGAGAGAAGGTAATTACTATTTCACCTTCTCCAGTTGTCTTATTTACAACAGGACAATTAACAATCATAGCCAATGGCCACAACTGAACACAGCTGGAATGGAAAATGATTCTTCAGGAAGAAGCACCACACAGTAAGGGATGCTTCAGGTCCCTGGAAGGTAATGGCTACTGCCAGATATGGGAGGACATGGGGACAGATCTCGTTTCTCTGTTGCTTTACAGCAAAGTATTTCTTACTTCTTTACAGGATCTTCTCTATGCCCTTGCGATTTGTAAATCACATTGTTGTACACTGGGTGCTGGTCAAAGAGCACTGAGTGCTAAATTACCTTATTATTTCCTCTTCCCTCAGGCTTCTCCTGTCCTGCCGGGCCAGCACAACCTTGGCTCTGCGCTTCTGACACTAAGCTGAAAAAAGAGAACAGCCACCAGGAGGCGAATAGAGCCTCATTAATAGTCACACAGACTCATTAATATTCATCCATGATTATCCTCGCTATTGTAACAGGGTTCAGAACGTCACAGAAACATTGCATTAACAATATAAATCCTGCTCGCTTCACAAAAACCTTCTATTGCTGATTAAATTAGCAGGTTAATCATAATTATCCTGAAATGCATTTGAGGTATTTTTATTCCACGAACCTACCTGAAACGTGAGAAGTTCTATGAATGGCCTTGTTTTAAGCCTTTCTCAGCCAAACTACTGTGTGTTTAAACATGATGTGTGTGGATATCTGCAGAATAAAGGCTCTGGGGTGATTTTATTGCTCTCCACATCTCCCTGACAGGAGGCTGTAGCCAGGCAGGGCCGGCCTCTTCTCCCAGGCAACCAGTGAGAGGACAGAGGCCACAGTCAAAAGCAAGAAAAGGTTTAGGTTGGACATTGCGAGAAGTTTCTTCACAGAAAAGGTGATTAAGCGTTGGAATGGGCTGCCCGGGGAGGTGGTGGAGGAGTCACCGTCCCTGGAGGTGTTTAAGACTGGATGTGGCACTCGGTGCCACGGCCTGACTGACACAGCGGAGTCGGGTCCCAGGTTGGCCTCGCTGACCTCAGAGGTCTTTCCCAACCTAATTCACTCCGCGATTCCCTAACAGAGCTCTAATATTACGCTTCGCTCGCTATTTCATTAGGGCAATTTGTTGTGACCGCTGCGCGGAGTCCAGTTAACCACGGCCACAAGACGAGTGCGCGGCAGGCTTTGCACGCCGCTTAAAATGCGGATTTTTCAAACGCTATTCTTTATTATTTTAACACACGCTTGCTTGGGGCCGGAACTACCCGGCGTTTAGCGTCCCTTCCACCCCCAAGCCGCTTTGGGAGTCCGTGTCCAGCAGGACACAGGGCAGCGCTCCGCCGCCTCCCTCAGCGCTCTCCCCGCGGGGCGCGGGCCGGGCCGGACGTGACGCGGGCGGCGGCGGCGCGGTGCGTGCCGGGAGCGCGGTGGGCGGTGGCGGCGGGCGGGAGGCGGCGGCCGGAGGGGGCCGGGCCGCAGCGACGCGGTTCCTGTCGCCCACAGGGGCTCCCCTCCATGGCGGTTGCCGCGGGAGGCCGCAGATAACCGGCCGCGGCCCCTCTCCCCTTCTTTCCCTCCTTCCCTCCCCCCCCTCCCCGCCCGCCGCCATGCCCGCCCGGGCCCCGCCGCCCCTAGCGCAGCCCGCAGGTAAGAGACGGCGAAGGGAGGGGGGGCGGCTCGTTCCCGCCGGGCCTGGCCGGGGAAGGGCGCCGGGGGCCCCTCGGTGCTGCCCCACGCGGGGCGGCGGCCGCCGGGGCCTGTGGGGGCAGCGCCGTCCTTGCCGCTGGCCCGCGGGGGAGGGCGGCGGGGCCGGGCCGGGCCGGGCGGGGCAGGGCAGGGGTGAAGCCCCGCGGCTCCCCGGGCTGGTCCCGCCGCGGCCGGAGCGGGGGGTTCGGCTTTGTCCTGGGGTTCGGCGGCGCCGCAGCTGGGAGAGAGAGAGGGCTCAAGGATGTGGTGGTGCAAGAAGTTGAGCTGTCCTGTGTGTTTGGCTTTTGCTGACGAGCTTTCTCTTCCGAGGGGCGTAAAGTGTGTCGGTTGCTAAATGCATCTGGACGTGACAGGCTGGACAGAGTTACGATAATTTAAGTATGATTTTTTTTTTTTTTTTTTGGTAAAAGAGGTAATTTTAAAATGAGGCGAAATCGCTTAAATGCTTTACTAGGTGCTGACTCTTTAGTTTGCTGTGAGAAGTGTCTACTTGGTGAACCAAAATAGAATGGTTTTTTTCTGTAGAGAAGACAGTGCCTTAAAAACAGCGATTAAACCCTGGGATTTCTTCAAAGTGTCAGTAAATTGGCCTCTTAATGGTGACAGCCCTTTCCTCCCAGCTTCAGCACAGAAATGGAAGCCCTCAGCAGCTTAGCGCTCCTTAAGCAAACATCTGTTCATAAATGACTGGAGTGAGTAGAGAAACGTTGTTGACAGGAGCTGTGCTGGGTTGGTTTTACAAGTTTTGTTTCCATGCATGGTTTAGAGCCCAACATGCTTCATTAGAACTCATATTTCAGCTGTTGAGTCTATGGTAAAGTGAGTTTGATGGATGCTGCTTTTTAGCTGGATTGGTCCTTGGAGATTGAACAAAATTAAAAGTATTTCCTCCTTGTTTTATTCTCTGGACATATGAACGAGACTTGGAAAGGCAATTAGCCTACTTTAAAAATAAAAATGTGCTGTTGTATTGTCAGCACAGGCAGAGATTTGCTCATGCAATGCACAGGTAGCAGTTTCTCCTCCTGAAGTTGGAGCTGTACCTGGAGGAATGTAACATTAATTGTGAGAGCCTGGGGAAGAGTTGGAGTACCTGTGACTACTGAGAGCTTGTTTTGTTTATTTGGAACAGTCATGTCAGTGAGAATAAATAGCGTGATTGTGAGAATGAGACGTAAAAATATGTGAAAAAGCTCTGATGTTTTCATTCTGCGTGATAGTTGCATAAAGTACACATTGTGTGACCTTCTAAGGTCATGTGAAAGTATGACCTCTTGTTTTTACTTCCTTAATTTGTTTATAAGTAAGCAGTTGAAGGATCTCAGCCTCAGCTTTTTGGATTTTTTTAATGTACTTTGTTTTTGCTCAGATCACGGTTTTCTTTAGTAAAGGACTTAATAGACTATAAAATTTGGAGTTCACACAGTGAATCATATTTGTGTTACATGCTGCTGGTGATGAAGGCTCTGTGTGAGCTCTACATCTCTACTTAAAAATCCCACCAGTAGCTTGCTGAGCTAACACAAGCCTTTTAACACCTTAATTACCCAAAGTAATATTCTGAAACTTTCAGTACTTGGGAGAGACTTGTCTTTCACAGTGGAAATAATAGAGCAGCTTAGATGGACCTCAGTCAACTCTGCCTTTTCCTCTTGAAATATTCATGGAGCTGTCCTTGCAGATCTGTGGTGGTATCAGCTGGAAATCCAGCGGTAAAGAAACTGATGCTCCATCGAGTTGTTTTCACTACACTCAGCAGCATAATCTTCTTGCAGATACCATTATCTACCTCGACAGAATGTTCATTCCTTTCTGTGCTATTGTGCTGTTTGACAACTTAAACTGCTTCTTTGTGAACATTTCAGCGCAGTGACATGCTAACCCTTTCACGGGGATTCAAAATACTTATAATTTTTCTGGATAGTCAGAGAAGTGTCTTAGATCCTACACGTTCCTAGGTGTTAGAAATTTTGTCTGTTAGATTTTTCTCCTTTGTGCAAAAAAACCCACACTGAGTAAGCTGCTGCTATTGCACACACACACACAGAGAAAAAGCCTTGAAATATGCCTTGTTTGAAAATTGACAATCTCACTTTCAGTAGACTTTCTTTCATGCTAATGTCTTTAGCAATTAAGTTTTCAATTGCAAGGAGTATTTCTGTATTGGTGCCACTTGCAAGGTGAGCTAAGAAATCTGCTTCTGCAGAGCAAATAATTTGGATTTTTCAAATCAAAGAGTCCTGTCTTGGGAGAGCCACAGGCAAGGGCAAATCCTCTCTTCACTTTAGTATGTCTGGAAGTAGGGTGAAGGAAATGTGAAACCTCAAGTTCATATGTCTATTGATAAGTGATGGAAAATAGATTTTATTCTTTGGAGTATTAGGTGTCCCTCCTGTATTGTGTTTTTAATATGAGGTAATGTCTGTAGGTGGGATAAATGATGAATAATGTAAGCCTGCTCAGTGAAAAGCAAGCAGTAAGCACGTTTGCAGGAATGGAAAGAAGACCCATGGTTGTTTTCCTTGTTCAGCTGTGTTTCCTCTGCCAGGCTGTGAGAGAACCTGCCACAGAAGAGTGTAGAGCCCTGTAGATTAGTTCTAATCTACTCTTTTCTGGGGTCTGTGAAGTTTGAAGGGTTTCTATGTGATGGAGATCATACTGCTCTCTGAGGAAGTCTCTGAGAACAGTTGACCCTAGGTAATCTAGTTCTAATACTTTCTAATCTAGCATCTTTTTATCCTAATTTAGAACACATTCCCAGCTAGCATGTTTGAGAGTAACATCCAGAAATAGATTTCTCTCTGAGTTGAGCACTGTTGTAAAAGGAATTTAGGAAATGGTAAGAATGAAAACATCTCAGTCATTGTTACTTATGACATCTTTTTGTTGCACACAAATACTGCATTCCCCAGAGTCAGATTGTAACCTGATTGACTGTCCCAGCCAGTTGTGTTTGCCCCCATGAATTTAAGATGTGCTTGTTCTTGCAACATTTTCCCCACTATCTGTTTACAGATTTAGGTACAGGCAGGATCTTCATCTGCAACTCTTAAAGCACATAAGTAGATTGAGTTGAGTTTAAACATTTTTTTGCTTATAGTAACTTTGAGGGTAACCTGGTCTTTTAGGCTGTAAGTAATGATATTCTTGGTTAAGAAAAGAGTTTAATGAACCAACAGAACATTTAGATTCATATTTTCCATCAGCTCCTCTGATTCCTCAGCTAAGCCAAAATTAAACAGGGAGAAGTGAAGCAGCACAACTACTGAAAATACATGTTTGCTTCTTTATATAGTTTAACAACATTTAAAATGAAAATGCTTGTATCCAAGATCTGTTTAAATTTCACATTTGTGCCACCTAACTTGGTCTTCCTGCATTGTCAATGATGAGAGGAAGAGCAGCACTGTCAAAGAGGTTTGAATATTGCATGGGCTGGGTTGTCTAGGGGTGCCTGGTGTTTAATGCCAGCCTGAGGAGTGCAGGAGAACAGGAGGAGTGAGCTGCCTGAGATTAGTGACAGATTCTTGGTGACACTCTCCTGAGTTTTGTTACTTTAATGCTCATTATACATACAACACCTTGTAATAGAAAGTGTCCAGCAAATTCAGTGTTTGAACCCCAGTAATGTACGGTGGAATTGATTAATTCCAAATGTTGGATAGTGAGAAATAAGGCTTAGGTATGTTTGCCTTACTGGAACTGGAGAACATTGTTTTCCTCAAATAATACATGTCCAAGAAGTGGTGCTCTGAAACTCCTGCTTTGGGTAATGGACCTTCTGGCTCTAACAGCATTAAGTTCAAAATCGAAAACATTGATTTCTTGGAGGCTTTATGAAGTAAACATTTTCTTGCTGTATTTTGTTTGCTGGTAACTATTTCCAAAAATAAAAGTAAGCTTATTAAACCAATTTAAGAACATATTGACTTCAGCCTGGACAGACACACTCTCTCTAGAGTGGATTTGGGTTGTAGAAATGCTGTTCTAACAGACAGGCTCTCCTCATTTACAACCACCGTTCTAGAAATAGGTTCTCAGGTACAGAGAGACTGGGAAATTGTTCATAAGCCAAAGAAAAGGCAAAGGGATAATGGAAAAGGACAGCTTTTCCTACTGGAAGCCAACACTGTGCTGTAATAAGAAATCTAAATCTGGTCATTACTGTGGTATTTTTGGCATTTGCTAGAGGAATTCCCTTGCAGGAAGAGTTAAATGTTCTTGGAAAGATCAGATGCTAGCAGCTAATGACTTGAATCCATCTCCTTGCCATTGCAAGGCTTTTACTGCAAGGTATTTCAGTAACGTTGCAATTTCTGTCATGGAGATGTTGATTGTGCCATTTCTGATTATTGTGTTTCCTGTGTGCTTTAAGGAGGTGGTTTGCTTGACTCAGCTTCTCTTCAGAATAATCCACAGCTGAGAGGTTATTCATTGCTTTGCTTCCTCTCAAGTTGAAGGAAACATTCTGCTCTACAAGGGGTTTCTTTTGAATTTACATGCCTCAAGTATTTCTTTAGAGATACTGTTGTCGACCTCCTGATTTTTTAGGTCTTATATAAGAGCCAAACATGCTGTTTCAAGTTTTGCCTTAGAAGAAACACAGAGAAGGAACTATTTATACCTGCTTTTGTGTAGTGTAATTGCATTGTTCTCTTTGCTGCCTGGTCTTTGTTAAAAATTGTTGCTATTACTCTGCAAAAAGGTAGTGAACAAGGATGTGTGTGAGGAAAGCACATATTGTTCCCTATTTATTGCAAACAAATAGGATAGCCTTGTTTTGTTGTAAATGTTTTGTAAACTCAGTGATCATAAAAGAAGGGTATGCATTTTCCAGTTCCTTGCCTATCAAAATTTTTCTAGCATTACTGATTTCTGTTTTCTCTCCTCTTTTAATGTTTCAAGTTAACTTGTATTGGATTCTTAAATGCTTGTGACTTGAGAAAAAAGGTTTGAACCTTGAATCATAATAAATTAATCAGCAGTTTTTTTCTTTGGAGTGTCAATGTCATTATGTACTTGTGAGTGTATCAGTGAATTGCATTTATAGTATGACTTAAACAGTGGTCTCCTATTTGTGGTACTGAAACTTGTTTGAGAAATTGCTTGATAATGAATGTTAGAAGGTGAATACAAAGAAACATATGGATGCAAGAACTAGCATTCCCAGTTAAAAAAAATCCAAGAAGCAAATAGGTAAGAGACAGAAATGCAGAAAGTGGCATCTGAGAGAGAACACAATTCTTTTTTTTTTTCCTAGAAAACGTTGGTACAACCTCATGCCATGAGCAATTGATGGAAATCTGTCTTCAGTCTAATCTTAAACTGTTGAGATCTGCAGACGTTACTGGCATTTGTCAACATAAATCTGTTTGTGACTAAAGCAGTCCCCTAAACATGAACACTTTAACTTGTGTCAGATTCCTCACCTCGAGGTGTAAGGTCTGATGCCAGAAACCTGGGTTGTTGCTTATTACAAATCACAGAAGTTAGACATGTTCTGCTCTGTTACACAAGCAAAAACTGTTATAATTTCCTTCAAATCACACTCCTTATTATACAGTGTACTGAAAAATGGGTGGTTTCTTTTTGTCTAAGAAATACTTGTTTAAAGAATAAACATAGTCTAAATAAAAGACTGTAAGTGAACAGAGCATGTTAGCTTTATACTTGACTTTTAAATTTGGTAGCCAATTCCCTTCAAAAATAAGATGATAAATAATCCGTATTATTGGTCATAGAACTTGTTCAGATTCTGCTTTGGGTTAAATCATGTTATAAACTTCACTTGAAATACCAGGTTTACAGAATAATGTAGGGGAATGTCTTGACCAAGAATATGTCTGAGTTGGGTGAAAGGACTACAAAAGATGAAGCCACGGTTCCAGCTGTATTTGAGAAGCCAGACAAAGCAGGGATTAACTAAATGAAATAAGGAACAAAGTGGTTGTTCTGTCAGACCTGTGGGTTTTCACCACAGGTTTCAGTGGACAGTAGCTGATTTGGTTTCTAGTTGGCAGATAGAACACTTTTGGAAGTCATGAAAGGGGACCATAATGAAATTCTTTCTGAAGTAAACTACATTAAGACTATAAAATTCCCATGCTGTTTTATATTGTGAGGAGAATTGGGATTATGCCCATTTTAAAAATTTATCACTAATTAGTCAAGAGGAAGGGAAATACTAGTATGACTTTTTTCCTTTTCTTACAGTTTTAGTATGTTTGAGTGCTGTAAACAACAATTGAATTGTGTCACCGTAGCCTTATACTCATTTATAATGCAGATTCATATATTTTGGAGCTCTTTGTTTTTGGCTTTTAAAGTGCAGCAGTAACATACCTGGAAATATCTGAAATTTAAAAAATTATACAGCAGTCCATACAATTGGTTATGCAGTGGGTTCTTGTGGGTTAAACTGATTAAACACATAGTAGACTATCAAACCTGTGATCAAATTTTAAATGTACAGTTAATGTTCCTTGCAGATCCTGTTTTGGCAACTGTGTTTGAAACGTAGCTGGAGCATTGTGCTGCTGGACTGCTGCTGTGTAAACGAGCCCTGTGATGTTTTCAAAGTGCTTTGAAATGAAAAATTGAAGGAAGTTTCTTCTGCTCTGTGTCAGGAGTTGCAGGAGAGAAAATTTTTAAATGGTCAGACATCTTTCTACATGTTCAATTGGGCTTTGGCAGTTTGCTTCAGCTCCCATGCAGTTATCTTTGTCCTGTGCTGCTTCTTATTATTCTTGTTCCTTGTCTCCCTTTTTTATGTTAGCTGAAAAGAAAAAGAGTCTTGTGGGTAAATTCCCTGTGATTGTGATGCTTGCTCCTCTCACATTATTCAGTTTGTTTTCTGAAACTGCATATTTGGGTTGTTTTAGATCATCCTTGCCTCCAAGGATGTTCTCAGCTCTGTTGTGATTTATTTTTGGCTGAGGTTAAAATAGTCATACAGTAAATGGTCAACAAAAAAATGAGTAGAGTTGTTATGATGAATAGTATATGGATCTATGCCTGGTGTAAGTTAAGAATTAATTGTTCTTGGCATGTCTTGCCAAAAGGAGATCCACTAATGTAAGGCAGTGTAGTTATTAATACAGACCTGAACGTGATATTTCAAATAACTCAGGTGAAAACCAACCTATACAAGTCTATAAATCTGAAAAGATTAAATCTTAAAACACATGGTTTTTGATGAACCATTGAGACAAATTTTTCTTTTAATGGGAAAGTTCAGAAGTTTAGAGCAAGTGAAGCTTTTCTCTCAAATACCTTGTTAAGCAGCTGGTGCTGAGTAAGCCTATGTGGGAGCTTGTTGACAACTTAGGCTTTATTCTAAACAAAATTCCTTTGCAGTTCTCTTCAGTTTGCATGTTATGTTACAAATTACTTCATGGTTTCATCTGATAAGCATGATGTACTTTTGTAGCTGCAAAACTACCCTTTCAAAAAGAAATTGTAATTATGTTAGTCACCTCAAGGATGCCAGTTTCATGGCAAATATCAAGTGCTTGGTATGTTGTGCTCAAGAAGAACTACAGAGCTTCATTTGTTGCTGTTTTATCCTTTGTGTGCTGCTCTTAAGGTGCTTTTACAATGTTGTTTGCTAAAGGCACTGGACATAAAGATCACATTTTATCTGTGTTGCCTAACTAGTATTGTAAAGTCTGCACTTATTCTGGTGGTTAGAAGTTCAAATATTTGCTAATATGTATAGGTTGTTTCCCCTCTTTTTCTGTAAGTGAGGCTTAGTGTTGTTACAGTTCATTCATGTCAAGTGTAATTTGAAATGGAGAGAGCTTGGTGTGATCTCTTATTTGAGGGGTTTTAAGGTATGAACTAGTTCTGTGATGTGTACAACTGTGAATCTATACATACTGGTAGTTATTGTTTCATTAATTGCACACAGCATTGAAAAAGTTGAGATCATTCATTAGGAAAGAAAATTTTCCATCCATACCCGGCTTGCTCCTGTAATGGTTTGCAATGTTGAGACAGAGAGAGTCCTTAATCTGTTTCTATCTAGGCCATGGGAATTCTTTCTTCTTTTTTCTTTTCCCCCTGTGGTTTAGCGATTTGTGTTTAAATATTTTATGAATAATCGTGCTCAGCCCTCCTTTTGAGAAGAAGTTTTGATGGGGTATGTTTGGCTCTGGGCTTTACTGGTGGCATCATGGTGGCATTTCTCAGCTGGTTCCTAAGACAGAAGCAGTGGCTGGTGGCAGCAGCTGGGGAGGCTTTGTGGACTCCAGAGAACAGGGCAACCAAACAAACCCATGGACTCATAGAAAGAGACTTCAACAGTAGGGCAGCAGATCCTAGCTAGTGGTTTTAACAGCAGTTCCTTCCTCCACTCCTTCACAGTTTCAGAGCTTACAAAAACACTTTTTGAAGTCTTTGATGCCGGGGAAGGTCTCTTATGTGGCCCATGGAGTGGCTTAATTCCTGTCACACACCTGAGCACACAAAGGAGTCTGGCAAAAGATGGACCAGGGCCACTGGCAGTTTTGTGGGCTGCTGGTGATGGGAGGTAGAGAACTGATGAGTTAAAACTGAATTTAGTTACGCCAGTGTGTTGCACAACAGCTCAAGAGGATCATTTCAGCACTGTCTGCTGACACTTTGATCATGTAGTAGTTTAGAAGACACTTGAACTGTCCCAATAGATTCTTTGTCACTTGTGAAACAAATGGGTTTGGGGAATGTTTCATTCTGATATCTAATACAGATATTGACCTATATACACACTTTAAAAATGAGGCATGAAACTGTAAAAATGAACTATATAAGAACACAAAAGCTAGCCAAGTTCTAATATAGCTCTGTTTTTCCCTCGTACAGAAATACATTAATGTTGAAGCAGAACCAAACAATGGAACCAGACATAATTCGAATGTACTCCTCATCCCCTCCACCACTTGACAATGGAGCTGATGATGATGATGAAGATGAGTTTGGAGGATTTTCTGGTGTGAGCACTGCTGGTGTAGCTTTTGCTGATTTTGATACGCCGGACTACAGTCATCCAAAGGAAGAGTTTATACCCACAAATCATTTCATCCCACTCCATGATTATTCTGACAATGTAGCTAGCATTGCAACTTTCACATCTGTTAAAAATGGTAAAGATAAAGACTGCATTGCAGAGCTTCCTACTCATACTAAGGAGCTTTCTGATATGTCAGCTACTAGTACTATCAAAGAAAAATCTAAGTTTAGAACTTCAGGTACTGCTTTAGATGATGTAAACAGAAGGGGGGAACAAAGAGACAGCACTGGAAAATCAGAGGGTTTTTCTTCTCGTGTGGTTAGAACTGGTGTAACAGTTGAGAGCCAGGATGAGCAAATAGATGCTTGTAATGGTGAGAAACTTCCATGTCTAGAGATTCTAACAAACGGATTTGCAGCATCAGACCCTGTAAATCCTCAGGGAACAGAAGATCTAGACAGTATTGGTGACTCAAAGGGACTGAAAACTGTTAGCACCCGTAGTACTGAGCAAAATTTGAACTCAATGCCTAGCTCAGGTGAGGATGTTGCAGAATTTGCTACCTTCCCAAACAAAACCCCAATCCATTTAGAGGGAACAGGGCCTACAATATGCAGTGTTCTCAGTGAAAGAGACTCAGTGAGCATTCAGGAGAACAACAGAATAAACAGAGTAACCCATAGTGAAGAAGAGGTTTGCATTTCAGAAATTAGTTGTGAACAGGGTCCCTCAGCACTGGAATTTGCAATTTCTAGTACGTCTCAAACAACTGGAAGTTCAATATGCACTACAGAGAATGGAGAGCACAGTGGGAGGAGAAGACAACATCACCTAGAGAATGGCAAAGATTTCAGTAGGCCTGAGGATTCTTCAAAAGCAGCAGACATCAAGGTTGATAAGATCCAAAGCCTAAGCTGTGATCCTGCAGGAGAAAAGCTGGGTGGTTCTGAAGAGCTCAAGAATGGTGGCAGTAGCACTGAAGCTTTAGCTTGCAGTGACAAACATGATGATGGGTTTGGGGACTTTGGTTCAGTCAGCAGTGCATCTCCCACCTTCAGGAATGTTCTAGATTCAGAAAGAACTTCTGAACAGCCTGCACATATTAGTGAACCTAACGAGGAATTTGGTGAATTCAGGGACACGAGTACTTTTTCTCAGCAACCAGCAAGTTTGGACCAAGCTGAGGTAAATCAGGCTGCTGACACTTTAGAATGTGATACTACCAGTAAAACTTCTGGACTAGACTTCCAGCATACTACTGAGGTAGAAAATGGTGATGATACTGAGTTTGGAGACTTTGATTCAGTGCCAAAACCTGCAGATGAGAGTGTTGCTTTCCAGGACTCGGATGACTTTGCGGACTTCAGTTCAGCAGGTTGTAACCAGGCTACAGACTGGAATGCTTTTGAAGATGAACAAAAAGACAGCTGTTCTTGGGCTGCCTTTGGAGATGAGCAGGCTGGTGAATCTCATCACAGAAAAGAGACGTGGCAGTCACATAGGACAGACGTGTCTGCCAGGAGTGATGGCCCAGTGTTACACAAGACTGACAGTGTTGCTTTAGCGTCTTGCCAGGGGACTATCAGTAAGCAATCCCAAGAGCTGTCACCTTCAGTTCAGGTAAGGCTTTGTTTGGTTTTCCTCAGTCTTGTTCTGCTCTTATGCATGCAGTTCTTTCTGGTTCCTGCTTCTGCGTACAGCAAATATTTGAATAGTCCTTGTTTGCCTTTTAGGAGAGATTTAATGTGCTCTGTGAGATGGGCTGATATGAAACATTATGCTGTGCTTGCATCTTGCAGATCTTTGCAGCTCTGTTACTTCCCACAGACAAACGAGCAGGGTGTGCTGGAACTTGTAGGAATTTGTTTGGATGATTACATGTGATCCTTTACACAAATTGATCAAAGGAATAAGCCAACATGAACATTTCAGAGCCTGTGATTGTTTTTCCTTTTGCTTCATTGTTTACTGCCTTTTTGTAGAACAGTGGTGTGACCAGAAGCTGGGATTACTGGTTCCCAAAATTTTCCATCATCATTCTCTATCATTGTTTTCAGAATCTGATTAAAAATGATGATTTGATTTGTAAATAGCTGCAGTAATTCATTTAGAGCAGACAGCATGATAAAACACAAGCTGTGGAATTCTGTCTTGGGTATTCAAACTCCTGGGAAGTTAACTCTTCAAAAGTTCTTTAAAAATAAATCTCTGTTAGGTATTAATTGTGGGAAGCTGCACAGTATAGCAACATCACAAACAGAGGACTGGTGATTTGTTAAAGCTGCTGCTATTTCTAATTAGAAGTTTCCAGGAGGGGGAAGTAAATAGGTTTATTTCTTACCACCTCTCCTATGTTTTCTGTTTTCATACTAGATATTCATTAATTCCTAATTAGTTACTTCCTAAGCCTTTTTCCTAAGTCATTTTGAGATCTGTGGCTATTCATACAAAGACTTTTTTTTTTGTTAAGCATTTAATAATACTTTTACAAAATTCAGAGCAATGATTTCAGTTTAGAATTTTCTTCAAAGCTTCCTTTTTATTCGTGTCATTCCATATGAGTAGTTTGGAGTATGCTCTGTCTTTTTGAGGCATGCAGCAACACCAGCAGTAAAGGATGTTAGTGGTAATATGTGTCTGAAAGGTTTGAATCTTCTCTGGCAATAAAAGGAAATGAGGTAAGTCCTTTTCTTTCAGGACCTTGCTCAGTGACAGCCCTGCCTCTTCCCATTTCCTACCAGTGACAGGTGAAGTGGCTTTTCAGAAGGTTGTGCCAGCTGGAGCTCTGCCAGCATCAGCAAATGGAATGGAGCTTTTGGGACTTAGCACTGATTTCTTGTCACAGAGCTGTGAGCCTCAGGTCCTTGCTCTTCCTGCTTGCTGTTCCATGCAGTGACTAACACTCCAAACCTCAAAGAGATTTCACAAGCCAGAAAAAAAGGTTCCCCAGTAAACCTGTAGGCAGATTTTTGTGTGTGTGCAAGACCTTGCTTTATCACCTGAATGTGTTGGTCCGTTTCTGAAGTTGAAAGCACAAATCTATTGTTACCTATTCACCCATAAAATTAAAGAGTACTAAGATCATTAGTGCATTTAATCTCAATTGTTCCTCTTGCCACTTGAAAGACTGTCCAGACTCTGAGAAAGAAATGGAATGGGGAGATGATTCTAGTAAATAATCCCTTTTGTCTAATAATTAATTAATATTATTAAGGGATAATCTGAAGTTTTCAAATATTTATTTGCACTTAAAGTTTTCTGTAATTTTATAGGTTTTCAGTAGAAAACGCTTCTGAAGGTAGATGTTTATAAAAACAGAATCCTCAGAGGTAAATTAAATTTTCCCTCCCAAGTCTGCCTTAACAAAAGATAGAAGTCAAGTTAAATTGGAAGTTCCTTACTTAAAGTCTGCCATGAAGTTATAGAGTAGTTTGACTAGACTGTAAAGCAAATTTTAAGATTTCAAGTTTTTTCATTCCTTCTCTTTATGCTACAGTCAGTTGTGACTGTTTGGATCTAAAGTGATGTTCTGCCTCCTCTGCCAGTGAGGAAGTACAGCTGAGAGAATGTTTTACACAAATAAAATGGAGAGGAAGTTGAGCTGGACATGTTTTCTCTGCTGCAATAGTTTCCTTAGCCATGCAATGTCAATTGCTACATTTTTTTTTTTCCAGTTAACTCTTAAAAACAGTAGTTATTTTGTAAGTGCTTTAAGTTTTGGTAGGATCGATTAAAACTTTTTTATATTAAAAAATACTTATTTTAAGATGAAATAGTAACTCTGTTTATAATCCATTGAGCCACAGTTTGCTAAATTGGTGTTAGGAACAGATTAATTAATGAGTCAACATGAGCCAGCAGACAGTCCTGGTAATCTGAGTGCAGAATCTTAGTGAAATTAAACTCAGATTTTGATCAGCTTCCTTGCTGTCATTTAAGAGGGTGTCACTGGGGTCAAAACACAGAACATGGCATTTTAAAGTCGTTGCCAATCTTCTGTTTGCCATATATCAAACTTAAGCTGTTTGATGCAAAAGCAGAGATACTGGCAGGCAGGATAAATCTGGTGAGAGGGAAGAGAACAAAGTTTTTATTACCCAGCCTAAAGAAGGATAGGGAGGAGGGGATCACTTGCATCAGTGTATTGCTGGCAGATCTAAAAAGCACTTGCTGTAGCAACCCAAAGGGAGCAGGCTGTGTACGAGGGAGAAATACTGCATGTGTTAGACACTTGAGATAGATGGGAAAATTGAGATCTCAGCTTAGGCTAAAGGTGAGCTGGGATCCTTTACAGGATACTGAATACACTTGATCAGTGATGGTGAGGCTGGGAGAGTCACTGTGATGTGGTAGTGAAAGAATCCTGGATGGTTTATATATAAACAGAATGATCCTAATGGAATTCTTTGCAAAAGCAGAAAATTGAAAAGAGTACTTAGCCAGCAGCACTGCTGTTTAAATGTGGAAATAATGTATACAGCAATTTTCATCCATCAGAATGCAGCATGAAAGCAGAGTTATTTATCAGTAGCTCAAGTTTCCATTGGAAAGGTCTCTGTGTATTTTCCTTTCAGTTTCTTAGTTTCTATATTCTGAATGTGGAGATGGCAGTAAAATATTTTGCTCTCTGAATGCAAACTTGGTTGTACAATATATGTACAATGGGCAAACTGTTCAAAGGCTGTGGATTTGGTATAATCTTTAATTAAAAGTAGGCTTTGCTTCAATTCCACTATTTCATCCAGTTTTTATTAGAAAATATACAATATGAAGAATGAAACCAAGGGGAGGGGAGCTCATAAAAATGATGTTAGGTAGTGGCAAAAAATCATGGTCTTTTCTCACATGCCTTTGGTCTCAGGCTCTCTGAATCCTGCACACAATTGCAGTGCAGGATTTGTAACAGGCTGACCTCTTCTATTCAGTAGTTCTGTGTAGAGGGGAGAGGAGAAAGGACATGATGTACACACAAACTACCAATACTACATATACCTTAATCCATTTCCTTTCTCCCTTCAGCTGAAAAGATGTAATGCTTGGTTTCAGTATGGCTGCAGTTTGCATTAGAGATGTGCCCTTGTGTTCATTGACAGATTTAGGATGTAGCTGTGGCTGATCCAAAAAGTCTTGAGCAAACCTTCCACATGCATTAGTCCCTTTGATGTGATCACATTGCACACCAAGTTATGTTTATGGTGAACATCAGGCTTGTAGCACAGCTTTTTGCATGAGATAGTGCTGAACATTAGTCAGCTGAGGGGGTTACTCTGCTGCATTAAGATTATATATATAGGATTCAGCAGCGAGGCACAAGAGCAGTAATAATCCATGGTAATCGTGTGGGTGGGGAATATGGCTGTGCCTGCCTGTGTGCAAGGAGCATGGCCATCTCCAGAGGAACAGCAGCTAAAGAAGGGCTTGGTTGGAAGGCCACATCTTACCTGATTTAGCTGAGAGTTAACAAATCCTGAAAAGGGATGAAGGAAAAAGTGAGCAGTCCTCCAAGTGGGTTTTAAGGTTTTCCAGTTATTAGAGAGCCTGTGCTGGAAGGCTCTGCCTCTTCAGATTAATCAGTGTGGGCGAGGCACAGTTACTAAGCCAGGAATATGCACCAAGACAAAGAAAACCCTGGATCACTGTCATTTGGAGTTTACTCTGTCTTGGGTGATGATCATCCTTTTGGAAAAAAGTAATTATGACCATAAAGACTTCAGCCCTTCAGTTCAGGAAGGTAAATTAAAATAGTATTGGCCAGTTTTGTAAATACACCTCTCTGAAAGGTTTGGGAGTTTTAAGTCCACAGTTCTGAAGGATTTGCAGCTGAATAACAGTAAAAATCAGACTGTTAAAAGTAGCCCATAATTGCTGTTTTTCAGAACAGACTGGCTGAAAAAAATCTTACAAAAGAAAATAGTTTGAGAGGGGGTTGTTCTAGCATTACTATTTATATATCCCAGGACAAAATTATTTCCCATTTTGTACATGTAAATGTCATCTGCTGTACTTCCTCTCAGAGTCTGACTGAAAAGTTAGTGCAACACCAGTAGATAATAACAAAGTGACAAACTGAAATGGCCAGTGAGGTTTATGTAGTCACAAAAAATAACTGTTAAACTGTACTTTGCCTGCATGGAAGATGCAATATTTGATGCATTCTTCAGCTGAGGGAGAATAAGTGGTGAAACTTCCAGCAGGAAGGAGAGAGACAGCTTCATATTTCTAGCCTGAACTTCCTTACAGTTTCTAACTCTCTCAAATCAAGCAGTAGAAAGAGCAGAGAAGTCATAACCTTTTTTTTTTCCCTTAAGCCACTACATTTTCAGATTTGCTTTGCAGCTGACCTCGAAACTTTTATAGTTACTCTTTAAAAAAGGGCTTGGGATGTTTAGGACTAACATTGCCTTCTTTAATTCTTTAAATCATTGTTAAAAAAAAAACCTGATTCCTCATTTTATGTTGATGAAGGGGTTTTTTTAGCTCTTGTAGCATCCTCTTCCTAGCTTGCAAATCTCAGTTTAGGACGAGTGTTTTCATTATAAATTTTCCCTGTAAATAAAAACTAATTTTTCAATTCAGTTTTTTACATCCAAGAAATATATGGCACTACCTTATATTTACCTTCTTTTAATGTGGGGATGGAGACAAGCCATCACATTTGAAACACAAGAAGTTAAACTAGTGCTCTTTGTAAACTTTGCTTGTCTTCTTTACTCAGGAGTTTTTCTGTTCTCCCATTGCTTCTGAGGAGCTGCTTCAGACAAAGAAACAAATTATTGCTATGTAAAAAGGAAATGGTTTCATAGTTTAAACAGTCCATAAACTGTTTCAAGGACAAAAACTGTCCCCATTTAATTGAGAACTTAGGGATTTGTTTGTTTTCTTGTGTGCTTTTAGTTAACTGTTTAGCTTGTTTAATGCTTGAGTCCAGAAAATTCTGAGAGCCATGGAAGTTGATGGGTGTGTTCCCCATGGTGAGTTGCATCCACTGAAATTGGTTCTTCAGCTCCCCTGTGTTACTTATATGGTCATGAAATTTAGCTCTTAAAAAATCCCAAAACCCACCCCCCCCCCAAGAAGAACACAAATAAAACTGACCAAGCAAAATACACCATGCACACACATGGTGAAGACAGAAGAGTAAATGGCAGCTTAGCTCTTCAAAGGCAAATGTGTTGCTGGAAAATGTGGTTTGGTTGTTAAAAAAACCAGCAAAGGGACTTTCTCATTTAACCTCTGCTTTATTTTATTGAAATAATCATAATAAGCTGTGCTAGGTACTCTGCAGAACAGTGAGTTCATGATTTAAGTTAAATAAAATCTCAGTGGTTAATCATTTTCTTTTCTTGGCCTCTGAGCTTTCTTCTGTCATTTTTTGAGAGCTTTCATTCAGCTTCTGAGTTCCAACTAGAAGCCAGTCATGTCCATATGGACTTTTTTCCTTTCCTACTTTATATGTTTAGCATCTTGGATCTTTCATAGGCTCATTTCCATCTCCTTTAATATGTTTTTTCTTTTTATTACATTTCACATAAGCTTGAATATCTAAACATGCTCAACAATTTAACTATTACCTGGTTTTATTTATTCTTAGGTCTTCAAGTTTTGTGTTTGGTAGATGCAAAAAGCCCAGAGTTTGTTTTGTTTCATGGGTAGCCTATTTTCTTGGCAGCAGGATGAGGAGGGTTGAAGGCATGCTCTGTTTTTGACTCTCCCCTTCTTAAAGCACCTCTGGAGGCTGCCAGAGCATTGGGATGTAAGAGATTTCCTAAGGGAAAATAAGGGCTTGTGTTAAAAAAAATGGGGCTGTGCCCTCCAGTGGAGAGGGTGGAAGGACAAAGTGTGCACTCTTTGAAGGGGAGCTCACCTGGATGAGTTCTTGTGTCTGTTCCACTGTGGAGAGAAGCAAGACTGGGTTTTTTTCCACTCTTGCACTCAGAGTTCCCCGAAACTTCACCCACAAAAACATTACAGCAGTCATATGGTGAAACCTGCCATTTGTTTCCCCACTGTTTCTGTAGTGGGGCTCAAGTGTGTTGTTCCTTTGACAGATTTTATTGTCTCTTCTTTTCATAGCTCTGAAGAAAGGCAGTGACCTGTCAGTGTTGGGTTCATGTGAGGGCAGCTGGGGAGGATTTGGTGTGCTGAGTGGTCAGTGAAGAATTGCTGAAGGAGATATTGGATTCTGTGGCCTTGTGGTGAAGAAGAAAAAAACCAAATTGTGTAAACCAAGTACTTTGGGCTTTCAGCTCTGAGGGATGGATATTGCCCCCTGTTTAATTGCCTCTTTTTAGAGATAAATTCTAATCCTGTGATTATGCTTATTTAAAAGAAGTATCTCTGATACTTTGTTTTGCTCTGGTGATGATTACCACATATCTGAAGTGTCTACCAAAATCTTCTATGTATTTACAGAAACTATGGGGCTTTAAATTTATTTATTTATTTATTTATTTATCAACTGTTTGGAGAATCACAGTTAATGTTTAATGGCAGCTCACATCTTCTGTAAGTGCCTTCAAGAATTATTCTTTTCAAATGGCCTTGGAGTCCAATCAGGTATCAAATACTTTCAGTGACATGAAAAGTTGATAAAAATTTTTGGTTTTCTGCCTTTTTTTGTAATCAGACAGACATGACAATATTTCTGGTCATACACAGTATTTTCTTGCAGTCTGATTTATTAAAGTTTGTAGGAGGTGGACATTTGCACCAGCTTTAAAATCTTGGTGATGCCCTTTATACCTGGAAGCTGTGACCACAGGATTTCTTCCCCAATTAGAAAAACAAGTTCAGCTGCTTCCATTGCCACTGCCTGGAGATGTGTGTTTGTGCACTCATCCCTTTGTCCATCTGCACATACAGAATTAATTACTCTAGTTTGCTATGGAAACCATTCTTTGTCGTATAGAAATAAGGGCTAAGCATTGCTGGAAATTTAGAATAGATGACAGGAACTGTAAAGAATGCTATAGTTAAACTGTTCCTGAAATTTTGGCACGGTTCTTAAACTCAAATTTGAAATGTGACACTGACTGAGATGCTGCTTGGTTCTCAGAGATGTTCTGTTAATTCTTTCATTACCTAAGCAAGCATATTTTTAGTCACTAGCATGTTCTCAAATGTTGATCCTTTTCAAGAAATGTGATGCCTTGCTGTTTCCATGATCCAGTGCCATTCATCTGCCTCTTGTTTTCCCTGAGGATATGTACTCTTGCTGCATTACAGAAATGAAGTAAGCATCACCTGTTGATGTAAGATAAGGGGAAGTGATACATTGTAGGCAAAGTTAAGGTTTAAAATTGAAGCAGAGTATGCTTTTGTGTGCTCAAGCATTAGGCTAGAATCTAGGAATACTGTTTTACTTCCTAAAAATGTAAGTTAGTGTCTTAGTTCTGGTCAACAAACACAGAACAGCCTACAAATACTGCAACTTAGTGTATAGGCAGAATGGCTGAGCCTCGAGAGATGATTAAATGGAAAGTTATATACTGTAGAACATGGCTCATTATGGTCAGAATTTACCTGAGAGGTAATGAAGAAGAAAAGAAAAAAAAAAAAAGGTGAGTCAGGTATGCTCTGAATTCAGATCTTTGCACATTTTTACATTATAGTTTGCAGTACCTGGTGGCTGTCCCTGCCAGGCATTTCTTTCACAGGTAGGAAAACTGAAGAGCTGATGCTCTAAGCCAGTTCATTTTCCTGTTTTTTGCAGTTAGTGGCTGAATAGAAAAAACAGTGTGGACAGGCTCAATCCCAGTTCCTGACTCATCATCCCAACTCCAATACAGGATCCAGATATTCTGATAACGTGTTTACCTCTGTTATGTTTGCTGATGTACATGGTCAGTGAGTTGCTTAGTTGAGATGAGAGACAAGGCAAATTTTCAGCTAAAAATTCAAATGAGAAATGTTGTAGATAACTCTTGGAACTGTGAAGCAGATATTTTGCTGCATGAAGATTTGTCCCAGCTGTATTGATTGGTCTAACTAAAATAGCTAAATTCCTCCTACAGCCTTGCTTTTCTGAACTTTAAATCATCTCAGTTGTAACAAAAAAACCTCTGTTTTGAGGCTTGTGTGTGTAAATTCAACATTGTTGCTGGAATGTGCTACATCTCCACAGGAGGGCTCTGCTGGCACAGCTAAAACAGCACACGCCGTGGGATGCTCCTGGGATTTCCGCCTACTCGATTTCTTTTCCATTTCCCCAGTAGAAAAGCAGGTGCTGGAGCTGCTGGATGCTGCCCTGTGTGTGTTGCAGCAGAGGACTGGGAAAGTTTTTGTTGAGGAACACTGAACTAGAAAGATGGAAACGCTGCACTGAATGCCAGGCTTGTGCCTCCTTTCCTTAGCAAGAAAAGAGATTCAAGTGTTTCTGGCAAAAATGATTAAAAAAGGCTTTAATATAATTTTTACAAGCATACCTTTCAATTAGTATTTTAATAGATAATAAAAGCTTGATGCTCACCTGTTTTTAATGGGTAGAACTGGGTAAAAAAAATTCCATATCATTAGTACATCTGATGTCCAAGACCAATTAACAGAGGTACAAAAAGTTTAAATCCTGTCTATATGGAAATACAAAAGAGAAAAGAGAAATGTAAGGGAAGAACTTGAAAAGAAGACAACATACTATGCTTGTCAAAAAAAAAAAAAGGGGGGTTGGGGTTTTTTTTTGTAAGGGCAGGAGGTGGTTTGACTTTTGTTTTTCATGTCAGATCCATCTGCAAGGCTCAGTGCATGCTTTGGAATTAAAATGTCTGGAAACCATTAGTTCCAATATATGCTGTTTATATTGCTGAGGCATTATCCTTATATAGCATAAATCTTGTTGCATACATCTTCTGTTAATTTCCAACAGAATGACTTTGGGCTCTTCTGTAAGAACTCACTTTGCAGAGGGCAAGATCCTTACTGTTTTTTAGTAGCTAGGAGCCTGTATTTGGTGCTTAAAGAGTCTTGTGGTCCTCTGACAGTTAATATTTTGTGGTAAGTGTAATCTTGTGTTAGCTATAAGTTGTTTTCCATCTTGCTGTAATATTGGACTTATCTTTATAGCAGTTAGCAAAACTTGACATAAATATTTTCTCTTTGGTATAGACAACATTGCTAAGTCGTCTGGAACGAATATTTGAAGTCTGTTTTCCTTCCATGCCTGTTGCTGAAATTGAAGAAGAAATAAGTTCCTTGAATCATTTGTTGGAAGCAGGTGAAAAGCAGATAACAACTGAGGAGACCTTAGGAAGCACTGGGTAAGAAACCACAATGCAACAAATATAAAATGAACTTGAACAACATATGGCAGTAATTTAAAATGAGGTGTTTGCTTCAAGCATTTTGAGAAGCCATGGAGTGAAAATCAGCTGTCAGAATGCTTGTTTTCAGTGACTACATACACCAGGAGTACTTCACTTAGCAACTCAGCAGCCTATCATCTTCTTTTCAGTGATGTCTCTGAATTAACCAAATATGTCTTATTAGTTACACTTGCTGTAAAGTACTGTATTTGTTCATGTGATGATGAAGTCTAAGCAGCCTTTGTCCTGTCTGCCATGGACATCATTTTCCAGTAAGAAATCTGAACTGTAATTGTTCTGAGAACACTGTGCAGTTTTAGTTCCCCTGGGTATTGTGCATGGCCATAAGTTTAATTGGAATGTATAATAAGTCACTTGCATTAAAACCCAGGATAAATACTCAAGGCTGCCAAGCTGTTTTTCTGAATGATAACTTGATTTATGATGGGCTGTGCAGGGAGCTGATGGACGTGTGGACAGAGCTGCAGGACATCCACGATGCCTACGGACTGAGATACCAGTGGGGAGGCTCCCACAGCAACAAAAAGCTTCTGTGCTCCCTGGGAATCGACACAAGAAATATTGTGAGTGTGCCAGTGAAACTGCCTTTCTAAATAACGAGGCTGCTTTATCTGTAGAATCAGATGGAAGTGAGTTTGTGTGAATGCCTTCTCCTAATTGCATAGTTGCACAGAACATGGTTGTTCCTGACAGACCACCTGGCAGCCTTCTATGAGCCCTACTAATATAAAAAGTTGCATTAGTTTTTAACCATTGTGTTGTAATTAACGTAGTATTTATTCTGTGATACTAACCTTACCAAAGTTATGTAGCATTGAAAAACATTTCCATCACTGACATAGAAACTCTTAAGTAAATTCTTTGTTGTTGTTGTTGTTTTATCAGCTCTTTACAGGCAACAAGAAGCAGCCTGTTATAGTACCCATGTATGCAGCAGGACTGGTAAGCTTTTTTTAGTATTATTTTTTATTATAGTTTCAACAACATCATATAATGAAATATATTAAATGACATTAAACACCAAGTGTGCTGAAAGATATTTTTTGTAAGTACAGTTATGACTGAAGGTTACTTTTGTAAGTACAGTTATGGCTTAGGCATCAGTAGAAATGCTAGAAAAGAATTACCAAATAAAAAATTTTCATTATGTGTGCAAGCAGATACTTGATTTTAAGTGAAAGAAATATTCAGTAAAAACAGAGAGAAGATAAGGTTTGTGATTGTTGCTGAACTGAGCAGAATAAATGTTCTTTTTTTCCCTCAAAAAACAGTGCATGTATATGTATACACAAATACAAACCCACCTATGTTTTCATATGATCATCCACAAATGGAATAGTAAAAAATTAGTTTTCTTTGGTTTATATTAGGCTGATTTAATTAGGTAGGTTAATTTTATAGAGTGACATCTACAGTTTTCTGATGCATCAAGGTCAGCTGTTGTACTTCTTTGGATGTAAACATGGTATTATGATACAGATAGTTAAAACAACTCAGAGATATTGCTGTTTTCTTCCTGTTTGTGAGCAGGTCTATGTTTGCAACACTCACAGTTAATTTTGCAACGGATTGTTGTTGCTGATTAATTATCTCCTAAATTTTTTATACGCTTTTGCACACAATAAGTTGGATAGCAGTGATAGTAGCAATAAAGTGACTCGTTGCTTTCTGTTGCCACATTGCTTTCTGTGTTTTTCTGTTGTCCAAAAGAAATTATTTAATGGTGGGTAAATTCAAAGCTCCCCTAATATGCTGTAGAAACATTTGTGGGACAGCTGATCCTGGCAAGTGACTGCCTGAAAATAGTTTAAAATGCTGTAGTTGCAAATCCCACTCTTATTTGAGTTCTCAGGTGGTTGGCATGTCTCAGTGCAAACTTTGGGCTTTCTGTGGATCTTCTCACCCTCAGTTTTTTTCAATACCAGATTTCAGACATTTTTCATAATGCTATCTATATTTCAAATGTTTGCTTAAAATTGAAAATGTGAGTTTATTTTCTTAATGCTTCTTAATGCATTTATTTCCATCTCAGTAATTATCATTCTTGGTATCATTCTGAAAATTGATAATTTGATTTGTTTCTTGTGGATTACCTAATTGTTGAAATGGAATTAATGCACTTGTACTTTTGTGATGGGTTATTTGATATTTCTGGAATAGTCTACACACAATTGGGAAGAGAAGACATCACCTTATCAAGTAACTGTTTTCTCCAGCTTAAATTACATTACTGAAAGTTGAAAACAAGCTCCAGCTCTACCCTTGGGTTTCTGTTACTGTCTCTAAAATGTTTCTTAGGCCTAAGGACCCAGGATGATTTTCCCATGCTCCATCTACTCCTGCCCCTCTGGACACAATGAAAGTGTCCCAGAAATACATAAGTTACCCCCAAGCCCTTAATTGAGGGTAGTACTAATTAGCAGTGTGTTCTGCTTTTTGGCATCTGCAGTTCTGGAAATGTCTGTAAATGTGTGTGTCTGTGTGTTCAGGTAATTATTTTTTTTTAATTAGATTGATTGTTTGTTTGTTTATTCAGGGTATGTTAGAGCCTACCAAGGAACCTTTGAAACCAATATCTGCAGCAGAAAAAATAGCTTCAATAGGACAAACACCTCCTGTATCACCAGAGATGAACACGTGTGCATCTGATCAGTTCCAGGTAAAAAACAGGGAAGGCTGAGGAAGGGAAAGGAAAGAATGAAGGAAATAATGTGGTGCCTTGTCTCTTTCTTTATGTTTAAAATACCTAAATGGTGTATTCAAAGACACCTGTATGTAAAAGGCAGGTGCTGTTTGTGTCAGATTGAAATCCTGCTCTTGGATCTGCTTTTCATGTGTGACTGGGAGTCCCTGTGATGAGGCTGTAGCAGCTGGTGGCCAGCATTTCAGAGTCCTGATGATCCTTACCATTGCACAGCAGTTTGCTCTCAAAGGCAGCGGGCAGTTAGACAGATTTTATATGGAATGTTAGACTCATCTGACCTCTGGCTAAGGTTCTTCATCTTTGCTTATTCTTATTGTTGGGGGTTGTTCTACATGTTGGTTAGCACTCCATTTTCTGAATTATCCCATTTACATTTATACTGTTCATGTTCATTTCCTTTTGCCCTTTCTTACTTCTTCAGAGTGTCATGAAAAGCAGCCCAGCTGCCTGGAGAGAGATTTTGGGTGTGGTCATTAGGACTTTTTGATTGTTGGAATTCTCTTGGCCCTTTGTGCCAGATTTTATTGAATTATCTGTTACACACAGTTGCTTTGCTGGCTTGTTTGTCTTTGAAGCCTGATACAAAATGAATTCACAGGAGTTAAGGAGTGAGCTTTTGAATTTCACAAATTCTCTGTTGTTGTTGTTTCGATGTAAGGATACTAGAAAAGCACTTGAATGCCATGCATGTTGCAATGTGTGTGGTTGGCAACAAGCTGATGGGATATGCAGAGATATTTCATTTTCAGTGTCATTACAGTGATGCTCAGTACATATTCAGAGACTCAGCTGTGTCCCCCCCTAGTGTGCAGGTCTTGTCTAATCCACCCAGCATCTTCAGTTCCGTGCTATGCTCGTGACTTCTGATTGAAGGCATTCCAGAAAAAATTATTCTTGAGCTACACCTAACCTTAAACAATAGGAACTTGTGACTCCAGTGGTGTTCTTGCCACGCTGCAGAGCCCTGAGTATGACGTGCTTGTAGCAGAGCAGAATTCTTTCTCATTGTTGGGTAGCAGTTTGTCAGTGGGCTCAGAGCTAGCAGTGTTTTATACAGCAATACACATTTGGTGCTTCCTGTGCTGCTCTCATATGTGGTGGAACTGAGCAGCTGAGCTGGATGTAAGAAAAGGTAACAACAGTGATTACTGCCAACAGTCTGACCTGAAGAAATCTACTGTGTGGTAAGAAAGTAGGAAATTTTCATGGTCTTTTTGCAGCATTCAAAGTACCCTTTTTTATGAAGGAGAAAACAAATTAAGCCATACATTAAACAGTGTAGAGAGCTGCAGGAGCCTGAAGTAGCAACATCTCTGACAAGTGCCATTTTCTCAGTTGCTTGACAGTCACAGTGCTGAAAATAAGAACCTCTACTTACCTATGTCTCTCTATAATTATGAATTCCTGCTACAGAATTTCCACTTGTCTCTGTTTGATAATCTTGCCCCATAGCTTGTTCTGACAAGGCCATCTCAGTTCAATAGCTGTGGTCCATGAATACATCTGAGAAGCTTCTGTGCTGTCTGTCTGCACTGTTGGCATAAGGTCAGCTTTTCCAAAAAGACAAATACTAAAATAAGCTTGTAGGAAGAGATTGGTTAGAGATTGTAACCATTCAGAGCTCTAGCAGGCTAGAGTTACATGACATTCCAAAAGTTCCAGGGCATGAACAACCAATTCTCCACCTCAGAGACCTCCATTCTTTCTTGGTCTCACATTCTGTCAATGTTTGGTGGCTTCTGTTTCCTTTGGGGAAAATCCACTTTCATGTCACATCGTGCAAATGGCTTTTCCACAATATTCCAGATTGTCCTGGTAATAAGATGATGTGCCCAAACATTTTGTCAGGAATTATGCTACAAACATTGTTAAAATATTCAGTGGAAATACAGGCAGTTTTAGTGGACTCTGAAACTTCTTGTTCTAAAATTATTCTTATTCTGAAACTTCTTATTCTAAAATTATTCTTATTCTGAAACTTCTTATTCTAAAATTATTCTTATTCTGAAACTTCTTATTCTAAATGCAAGTGATTTAGGTGCAACAATTCAAGTATCTCTGAAGTGTACCTGGTTAATGTATAATTATTTAGTTAAACTTCTAAATTCCTCCATTCTCAGAATGATGATTTATCCCTATTTTCAAAAACTTCAGAATATTGGCATTCTCTTTGGAAGGAGAGGCTCTGTTTGATAGAGCTTTGTTCTTTGCTCAAGGAAAAGCTCTCTTTTGTTTGAGGGCTGGCATTTATGGCACTTGTATACAGATCAGTGTCTCTGCATGTATGTCTGTGACTTCCTGCTAAGGGAATAAGACTTTGGAAGACTGATGAGGCAAAAGTAATAGTGGAAAGAACATTTCTAGAAACACAGAAATGCCTCCTAAATGTTTTTGTTGTAGGCCAACAGACAAAAGCATGCAGAGATTTGAAATGGAGAACTTTAGAACTAATAAACTGAAGTAAAAAGCAGCAAATGAGCTGCAGTGTTTCTTCCTAGGTGTGATATGAACTCTGAATGTTTTGCCTTCATTCCGTGCAGTGGGTCTCACTGAGTTAGGCTCTGGAAATACACTGGACAAATTTCCATCTGAGGCATTTAAGCTATAAGGACAAGGATTTTGAAATTCAGTTCTCAAACAAGTTACTGACTGATTTGTCACATTAGTTTATTGTATAAAGATGATTTTTATAGAGTCATTCTCTTTTATATTTGAAGGAAGCATCTAAATTCTTCTTTAATCTGTTGTTTATCTTGACAATTGAGGGCTTTATTTCTCTGTTCCTCTGTGCTCATAACTGCAAGGCACTAAACAGAATATGAAATAATCCCCTGATTACTGTTGCCTTGATCTAAGCATGGTGTCTCAAAGACTTCACAGGGCTGAAGTAAAAGGCTCTGTCAAGGCACATCAGGTGTAAGGAGTGGCTGGTGAAATAGGCACCCTTTGATTGTGAGACCCAAGACAGGTCTTCTTTCTTTTTTGTACAGCTCTAGTGGGCTTCTGCATCACAGCCAAGTCTTCAGGCAGTGCATGCAAAATACATTCCAGTGGTTGTCTGAAGGGTTGCTGTCTGGACTTAATGATGACTGCTTTCTCTTGGTTTGATACTGTTTTCTGGTTAGTGTTGTTTTAAAGTTTATTTATCTGCTTCTCTTTGGATTCTTTGAAAAAAGCTGTCCAGATATTTCTGCTCTTCTGCTATTGCTTCAAAGCATTTTCTTCTCTTCTTTCCATTTGGAACTATGTTTCTTTGGTATGGTTACCTGCCAAGTTTTACTTAGTAAGTTTTATATTGGAATAAAAATCTGCAGTGACCCAGACCTTTCGAGAAGAAAATGACCAGTGATTCTTTTCTGCAGGTGCCCATTACAGCACATCTGCTTGCATGTAAATCACTGAATTAGGGATCAGGTTGTAATAGAAATATACATCTTACCCTTGCTGGCTATTAGGGACTGAACCTTAATTAAACCCCGTGGGGTGACAGTCTCTAAAAACACTTTTAATTACATAAGAGACCATCAGGACTTCTAACAATGACAGATGCAAACTACCATATTATTGGCCACCAGCCAAAGGCTCCATCAGGAACTGCTCTCCAGTTATACGTGGGAGAAAGATCCAAGAGTGTGAGAGTGTGTGTAGCTTTGTTGAGAATAAAAAAGAAAGATTTGCAGGTAAGAGATGCTACAGAACTTGCTGTTCTGTCAGATGGCAGCTGGGTAAAGGGGTTGTCTGAAAAGAGCAGCTTTCAGAACTGATATAATTTTGCCAATGAATACACACAATGAAATGTGTGAATTACTTGCATGTACAGCTTTTTCTGGAATGTGTATGATGCTCATTTGTGGGATCCATCAAATATTGGCATTGTAATTGTATTACAAGTCCTTTTATTCTTTTCACCCAGCTTTAAGACAGCAAAATGCTTTCTTTTTTTTTCATTTTGTTTAATTTTCCTTGGGTAATTATTGGCACAGACACAAACATTTACATTTTACTCTTTTGGATTATAAGAGCTCTTACATAAAACATTCTAAAATTACTGTGTGAAAACATCTCTTGCTTGTATCAAAGTGAAATATGATGCAGTAAAACCAGCAGGCATTTTAATTTCCTCTTTCTTACTTCCTTAACATTCAGAGTAGTGCTCTGACAGCTGAGTATGCTTTTTCATTTCTGTACTGTGTCCTGTAATCTAAGATGGAGGCCTCGAGGAGTGAAAGCAGTGTGCTGCATTTCTCAGTATTCTCCTAGATTGGGCACTTTTCTTTAAGCATGTTATTAAAATAATAATTGCAGTAGCCTAACAACCTCACAGTTTCAGAAAGGCTAAACATTATGTTCCCATTTGCAGGGTATGTTCCCACTGGCTGAGGTTTCAATGCCTCTGTTCAGGTGTCCCAGTGTAGTTTTCTTAGGGCTGAGGTAATTAGAGGCAGAAAATTTTCTGTTTCATTTTGCTTTTTCCTCTGCCTTCTCCTTTCACTTTGTTTGCTACTGTATAGCCTGGGGCTTGCCAGCATCCTGTGTAAGTGAGGGCTGCTGTACTCACCCTCTCTTTGGCAAAGTAGTTGAAGTCAGCAGAGTGGCCTCATCCCACAGAGCAGACTAATATACTTGGTATATCCTTACTGATTCAGTCAGACTTGGTTTTTCCCATTTTAGGAAGAATTCATCACATCCTTTGCCCTTTTCTTGTCAAATCAGAAAGTCAAGCCACCATTAAAAGCAAACACTTAGCTAGCCATTGGTGCCACTTTTTCCATGCAGCTCTGTCACAGTCATCAGTCCTGACTCAGGCCTTTGACACAAAATCTGGTGGGTGTTTTCCTCAATAGAGAGTTGGTAGGAAGCCACTTTGTTTCAATTTGAGTTCATTTTGCTCAGGGCAGAAAGCTACTAAATTGTCATACTCACTACCCTTTTCTTTCCCTACAAACTCCTTTTAATGCTAATATATTTTATATGTGACAAAGTTTAAACAAGCTGCTGATGATAGTGATCACTTCTTCATCAGGTGGAGCTTCCACGCTGCTGACATTATATTTACATGCAAATTATTTCAATGCCAGTAATATCATTCCCAAAGCAAAGTAAAAAGTGAAGAATTAGTTTCTTAACCTCCAGGAGGAGAATACTGTTCAAGCTGTGCTCAGTACTGAAAGTACTTTTAAGACATTAGATGGTAAATGTCTTGCTTAGAAAAATCTTACCTATAAGTAAATACATAAATCTCCAGCTCCCTTTGTTATGCTTCCTGTAAACATCTAGCACTGAGGAAATGCCTTTTACAGTGAGCTTAATTGTGCTACAGAGCTACCTCAAGTTGCTACAGTTTTGATTAGTGAATCTGCATTTTTCTTCAGTGTCAGATGGTTGGAAGTTTTAAAATTAAAAAAGGAGAGCTGATTTTCTACAAAAGCAAGGAGAATATATGGCTCAGCCACTGGAATCTTAACAAATAGTGGTGCATTTTAAAAAATATTGCTGAGAACATCCATTCCTTTTCTTCCATACTGTGATTGTTTTGTTAGAAGTTGAGGGCACATCCTTTCAGGATAGTTGACTTCACTGGGAAGAGAGCAGAGTGCAATGCACAGAAGTAGAAAAGTTCAGCTTCTTTCAGACATTTCTGCTCCTGTCCCATCAGTTTGTGTCCTGAGAGTACAGAGGGACAGTGCTTGCAAGTCACACTGCACTGAACACACCTTCCCTGTAGAGCATGGTCCCTGCTGCTTGCTTGTGTCCAAAAGGCTTAACAAGAACAAATCCAAAGGCAAGGGTGGGCTCCCAGAAGGAGCCAATGTTTCCATACTCCCCTTGTTCAAAAAGCATTGCTGCCAATGGTTTGTATCTAGATCAGGATGAGTTAACTGTGAAAGGCTTGTATCATCACAGGACTTTTATTTTTAAAGGGGGTGGAGTGGAGAGGGTGTTGACAGTTTGTCCCTCCTGTGTGGGGATTATGTTTCTCAAGAGCAAAACAAACTGAAAGAATGATGGGTTGTTTGATGATAAATAATATATATGATCAAGATAAGGCATGGATGCACAGACAGCTTTCACTGCTCTGAATTTGCCCTGTAATTGTGTGTATGTAACTTTTTATGCTAAGTACCTCACGTTCCATGAAAGTAATAGTTTAATTTTCAACAATTAAGGTTTGTTATTCAATACATATGTTTGAGTTAAATTGCAAATCCAGTTAGAAGTTACCTAATCTGTGCTGTTCAGAATTTAATGGACTTCCTGTGGTAGAACAAATCTACTTTGAATCTCTAGTTCATATTATGAAAATACACACCTCCCAAAAGTTGGGGCTTGATCATTTCGTTGTCTTTTTTAGTGTTTAGACGCTAAAGAATCTGTTGTTTGAACTGCTTTGCATTGTTGTAACCTGAACTGACTATAAAATCTGATTTCTGACTTTTCAACTCTAGGAATCTCTACCACCTGTCCAGTTTGACTGGAGTAGCAGTGGCCTTACTAACCCTTTAGATGGTACGTCTCTCCGTAGAGCCTCTAGCACCAGAGCTAGAGATAAGAAAGCTACAAAGTTCAGACAAACATCTATCTGCTGATTATTTTTTTAAAATATATACACACACACATATATAAAAATATATATATATATAATACTTATTTCTTACTCCTAACTTTGGAAATTCAGGCTTTCTTTCTGATTAACAGTGCCCCTATGTGAAGTATTGCATAGTTTGAAAAATACAAAGTTAAGTATTATTTTAGATTCCTGCCATATGCTAGTGACACAGTGGCAATATTAACACTTCATGATGTATAATTGCAGATTATAATGAAACTCTGAACAAATGAGCATTTTAGGTTGATGAGTTTTACTTCTTAAAAGTATTTTTCACCAGTCAGCTATCTCTTTAGACATCCTCTGAATGACAAATGAACTTCTGTATAGTGGCTACTTCAAAGCACAATATTTTAACCACAAACTGTTTGCAAAATATACACTTCCTGAGCTGAAAGTTTTCAGATTTAAAGATAATTTTATATTTCAAAAATGTGACTTCATTCATTATCATTTTCACTTACACTACAGAACTAATTATAGCTAATATATTAAAGAGGTAGCTACGAACTTATTTGTATCTGTAAATGTAAATAGTTATCACCTAAAGGACCCTTCACCTATGTCTATTTTAATAGCAAAGTGAGTTGTGCCACTGCCTCCAGTGTCAGAAATGTAAGTGCATGCAAAGGAAATAAAACAAGTTCTGGAAACTTGTTTGATGGACAGACTAGAAACCTATCAAGAAACTCCTTTACGAGGAGCCTGCTGACAGCAACTGATTGATAACACACAAGTGCAAAGGCAGGCTCAGATAAAGTGCATCTCTTACTGCACTGGTGTTGCCACACTGTGTTGTTGCAGAACGTGTGGGGTGTAATAAGAGTTTGGATAGCAATATCATGGTGCTGAAGGAAAGCCTGGATGGACCCTTTTGCTGTTGTCTGGTGTCTTACTACTTCAGTCAATCATCATGCTTTCTTTTTAACAAACAACTTTAAAATGTATCTTGGTTTGATTTCTGTTTTAGTACTAAAGGGGAACAGTATAATTTGCCAGTGAGGAACTGGGCTTAAGAGTGGCTTTTGTTACCCAGTGGTCACACTGCTTTAAGATAATGATAATTAATAGCTTAAAGCTGCTAAATAAAAATTTTAAGTTTTTTTTTCTTTTTGTTCTTTGATATTTGAGGATCTGCTAAGTTTTCCTGATGAAAGAATGGCTTTCAATTTCAGTGAGGGGAGAAAAAGCCCATTATATTTTAACTATCAATTGACCTATATATTGTTTCCCTTTAACTGGTCACATCTCTCTCTCTCTCTGGGTCGTGCTGGTTCTCTTTCATTTTTAGATTGAAATAAATATTTTCTATTTTAAAGTTACTAGCGTTGATTTCCTTGCTGCATTGTACATGAGGAAATGTGCACTGAAATTAAGTTGTTAACATTTTAGAAGGTACAAACTAATACTGTAAGCATTGTTTTCATGTCGATTTTTAAATTGCGTACTGAGTACTAATTATAACTTGCATGTTCAAGTGTGTGTCTTACCCCTTTTTACACATAAACCCCTCCCTTGGCTTACCTTCTATATGGCTGCCTACCAACACGGTCACTGAATTTCAAGCTAGTGGAGGTTCCACTCTTCTGAACCTTGATTTCTTTGGGCCCGTGGATGACAGTAGCTCTAGCAGCACCACCACAATCCCAGGTCAGCAGAGTGTTAAAACCACAACTGTAAGAATATAACGACTTACTAAAAGCATGAGCACATCACTTGACTTTCCTACAAACAAGGAGAAGTTTTACATTGCGTTTTTTTTTCTCTAAAATGTCTCTCTCTGCTGCGTTTTTCCTTTAATCTGTGTTCTGTTTTCTGATGTTTTGTATCGAGTACGAAGTATTTAAAAGGTACTGTCAGCTCTGTATTTGTCACCTGCTGAAGGAATGAATGGCTTTTATGCTCTTGCAAATAAGATGTTAAAACACTTGTTTCAAATTGGAAATTCCAGAAGTTAACTCTTCTAAGCACATAAGGAAATACAAAAAATGGTGTAGATGTGGCAATTCCTAAAATATGAGGCTTGCTCTCTTCTCTGAGTGCCTCCAAATTGCAGGATTATGACGATGTTTGGAAGCCATGTGTGAATATAAATTTATCAACCTTGATACATCACAGCCCAGGAGGTCATGGACTGCTATTAATAATACAGTGAAAAAGGTGTTTTAACAGCCTTTATAATAGAAAAGGATAGTTGCATGTTTGTGGGATATTAGAAGTTCATGGATGTTAATTTTGAAGCCAAAGCACTTTATCTGCAACTTACTCCCTTAAAAAGGAGATGAAAACATTACTCTCCATTGAATAATGTGTGAAAGTAATTGAATTAATTTATCACCTGGTTTTTACGTGCTCTGAGTATTTTGCACGAGCTTGTGAAAACCTATACTTGGAATAAATTTCTGCAGGAATTTCAGGGAACACTCTGGGGATTTGTTCCAGTGCATAGGTTAAGTTGATAAGGCAAGTACTCCTTAACACAATGCCTGAAGCCATGATAATCAATTTCTTCATAGGAAAAATATTTTTCCTCTTAGTGATTTTAGTTTTTAAAATCCATCCATAAAAAATTTGGGGTCCTCCCACATTTCAAATGAGTGATTATAATTATGATGATATTTTTTGTTCTTAGAAACACACTTTTTTAGTTTTCAAATCTAATCACTGAGAGCAATTTTATGGCATGGCAATCTAAATGACTTTTTATTCCACCCTTGAGAAATACCATTATCAGATGAAAGAGGGCAGATTTGTCATGGCAGTGACAGCTAGCAAAGTCAAGGTGCTTGAGTCCTACAGATTCTTTCCTAAGTGTGTGCAAGTCCACTGACACAAGTCACCAGTGCCCAGTACATGCATTATTGCTTGTGCAGAAGGTGTGCACACTGCAAGGGGTTACTAGAGGAATACTCTTAGTCTTTTATTGCATTTTATTTTTTATGTTGTTGTCTCATCAAATTACAAGGCATCACCTTCTATGGTATGCCTTACAGTGCTTTTTTTTTTTTCCCTTTTTTTTCTTTATTTTGGTTTGGCTTTGGGTTTTTTTTTTCTTTTCCTTACTGACTTGTTTCTGGGAAAGTCATTTGTTTCATGGCTTGCAGCTCGTGTGTTTGTGTGTGTGTTTAGGAGCTTTGTGTGGGGTTTGGTTGGCTAACTTTCCTTCAATATCTCATTAAGGTTTTGCAGTGGTTTCCTTAAATATTCTCTCATCATCTGAATAAAATGGAGAATATGCAACTCTTAAAAAATACATAAAATAATTGAAAGACAAATTGCTAGGATTTTTTTTGCTTAAAGAAGATACTTTTATCAATAGAACTTTATTCTTTCTTTGGAGATTTAGTTTTACTTGCTATAGATTGACACTGAATTCTTCTCAGTCTGATGTCTTCTTTACTCAAAATAACTTTTAATAAAAATTTTCATTCCACATTATGAACAGGGAGTTACTAATTTCTAGTATTTTCCCAGCAGATTCAGTGTATTGTTTTATTTTTCATGTTAATAGTTTAACATAAATGCAGCTGAGTAAAAGGTGCCTAAAGAACAGTAAATTGAGCAGTGACATCCCAATACAGGACTGTAAATGGGAATATCCAAATGATGTAACTTACAAGGTTGCATTTAATGTTTGTTGCAGAGTTGCATGTCAAAGGGCTCCTTCCCTCAATTAGCTTTCCAATTTGTACCTTAATGGGATTTCGCAGGCTTCTGCAAGTCAAAGTGTATTTCTTCAAGGCTTCCTCTCCCTGATTGAAAGTGGATATTTTATGGAATATTTGGGCTTTTTCCTACTTTTAAGTTCTGTAAACATCTGACATTATTAGAAGTCTTGGTATACCGGTCTCAGGACAGTACATATCTTGATATTTTGCATGGAACTGGACCAAATCAACTGTGAAAATCCAGATGTTAAAAAAAAAAAGTTAAAAGGACAGTTGATTAATCAACTCAAATTATATGGAACAAATCTTCCACCTCCTGCAACTTAACCAGAAGATTTTCTTTATTTTAAATTTTGTTCAGCTTAAATTTTAAATTTATATCTTTATTTTAAATTTTGGTCCCAGTATTTGCAGTGGTTGTTCTGCAGTAGGATGAAATGCTTTTGTGTTTGTCCACACCTGTTTAGCACAGAGGTGTCTGTAAATAATCACTTATGAACAAAAAGTCTGTGCTGTGTTTGAAAAACACCTTGTGAATGGCACATATGCACACTTCATGAAACCCCTGAAGCATAAAATATCTGAAACTGTAACTAGGGAAGTATCAACAATTTAAAATGCAACAAAATTTGTTGTAACAGTCTTTCCTCTTGATTTATTTTGGTAATTCTAATTCTTAGAGGTTTTTTTTAAAAAGAAATAGTACGTAATATTTAAAAATCCTAGAGCTACTTCCTACTGAGATGTGATGCTTGATACAGATAGAATTTAACTCATACATATGTATTTTTTGCATACAGATTTCCATTGTTTGCAGTGTTTTCAGAATGACCTCTGCTGCTAAAATTTGAAATCCATTTGCAACAAATGTGATGTCAAAATTCAGCATCTGGCCTCAGATACCTGAAGCTAGGAATTCAAGGCTGAAACATTAAGATTCTTAATGCATTAGAAATATTTGAAAGGTGAAAAGGGAGCACAAACTAAAAGTTTTGGTGGTCCTGTGTGTATTAGTATGTAACTTTTTAAAAATGCCATTCCACTTCTATGGTTCATAAAAGCTTTTCCTCACTTAGAAATTTCAACACAAGCCCTAGTGAAAAGCTAGATGCTAAATGCATTCTGTTGCATGCCAGTGTTGTTTGTAATCTCTAGGTGAAGGGTTGGTCCCTGTTAACATGCAGTGTTCTTTCAATACAGGCAGTTGAGTTGAAGTAATTGAAACAATCCATTTTGACACAGCTGACATTTTTATAGAGGTTTCACTCTGAAAAGTCAATCAGACTGGTTTTGTTTACTCACAGACTGAGACCTTGTATGCCAGACTTGATCCAAGGTGTGTGTTTTGTACTGCAACCAAAAAAGCTGCTGAAAAAGGATGGGGAGAGAGGATGATGCTTCAGAAAGGCAAACATGTTCTGTCATGTTCTTTTCATGTATCTTGAAATTATAAATGATTCAGATGTTTACAGAAAACAGTCTCTAGCAAGTTGGTCTGTGACTAATTATGACTCTACTTGCCACCAACCATCACTGATTATTGTTTTATACTATAAGGTGTGGATCCTGAGTTGTATGAATTGACAACCTCAAAACTGGAAACTTCCAATGCAAGCAGCAGAGTGACTGATGCATTTGCAAGGCTCATGTCCACAGTGGAGAAGGCAAGCACGTCCACAAGGTAAATTGCACATTTTTCCACTTTTCATTGCACATTTTTCTTCTATTTCTAAGGATGCCCTGAAATCTGAGGCATGAATATGTGTACAGTTTTAGGGCTAAAGTTCCTGAATGATCCAAAGGCTTTAAATTTTAAATCTGAAGTTCATTGTACTGTAGTTCTTATTTCAAATTATCTCAGAACTCTAAAATGAGATGGGTAAGAGTTGAAGAGCTGAAGGAAAAAGATCACCAGGACCTGTGTTGAAAAGGTAGGGCTAAAGACTGAACTGGAGGAAGCAACTTTCTGAACACCAGAGCTGGTTCCTGAGAGTTGCAGGGTGAACTGAATCAGTTCAGTGACCTAGGAGTGAGACAGAAGACTCTCCTTGGACTCTGTGTAATTTATAAATACAGAATGCTCCACAAGTAAAATGATAACAGATTAATATTTATGACTATATTTATCCCTTCACAAATATTTCTAACACCTGTCAGAACTTCAGTGACCAAACTTCAGTTTAATTTTGCTGTTGCAGGTTAAGGACTGAGTGTGTAGTTGGTTTAGAATGTCATTTCTGCCTCAGTGGAGCACACATGAAGTAGTTTTGTGCTTTTTTTATAGGTAGTATCTATAGAAAGGCTTTAGACATGAAATTATTTTCTTGAAGTCTGGCCTTTTGATTGGGAACAGAATAGTCTGTCTGTTTGTAAACTTGTATTCTTTGGGTTTATTTTTTCATGTATATCTTAGCAATAGGATCCTAGACTATCTTAACATATAATTAATGTCTGTGCCCATTAAAAGAAATGCTGAGGAATGAATCTTTACCAAATAAAACACTGGTTTTTTTGAAGTGTGTGCTTCAATGTGCAACAAGTAGATGGTAACATTTCTTCACTCCCAAGTGAGCTTTAGTGTTTATTCAGCACTCTTAAACTAGATGTGTTTTCATGCAGCACATGAAATGTTGGATGAAGCTGGCTTGCTTAAAATTACTGATTTGTAGTTTTCAAGAGTTCTTTTCAAACATGTTTTCCTGAGAAAACTGTGTTCCTAGTTTTCCTGCAGTGATAATTTTGAAAGTGAACGTGAAGTCAACAAGCCATGAAATTTCAAGGGAGAACCAGTAGAGGGAACTCCCCACTTCCATGCTGATTTTTGGGTCTTTTGAATTGCCTCTTTTTCTATCCATGGAATGCACATACTCTTCCTGGAGATACTGTAGTGGAAGTTTGGCTTTCAGGAGTTAGAAAACATGGTTACAGTTGAGATACTTTTGTATTATATTCTAAGTTTAATTTAAAAATAACCACAGCAGGAAATGCAAACTCCAAATGTATCTTTGTTGTATCTGCACTCCTGGATTTGTACCTTGCTTTAAGATGTCTTAGCTTTTTCTTTACAAAGGAACTTTGCTTAAATGAATGTTGACCCTCATTTTTCTGTACTGTTTTTTTGATATGAGGGGTTTGGGATTTCCTCAGTGCTTCCACAATGCACTTGAAAGGTCTTAAATCTTTTTATCCAGCTCTTTCTGTGTCCTGGGGAGCATTTCTTACCAACAGGAATTGGTTCTAGATCTGTGGTGTAGCAATATATCAGGCTGGGGACTTCAGACTTGGAGGCTAAGTTCAGACACACACAAGAATTAGCTGTTTTCACAGTTCAATACATTCTGTATGTTATCTGAATTTTTTAAAAAAATTATCAAGTGTTTTGTCTTCTTGATTTCATGCTCCCCAAAGGAAAAGCAGTCTGTTTTTTCAAGCTAGAAACCTTCTGAGAAGTAAGAAGGTATAGCCTCATGAGTATGCCAAACAGTGTGGCACAATGTTAGCCTTTTGTAATAAATTTGTTTTTCTTTTCAATTTTTAAAATTCTTTTGTAATGAACTGGAGACTTTAAAATAGGAGTGGCTGGGTACAGCCAGGTCAATGAGAATGAGGTTCATGCACCAGCCTGGAAATGTTAACTATTAGACATCCATGATAACTGACTGAGGAGGACAAAACCAGTGGATTAGGATCACTTTGATGGCAACTTCAGCTGTGCTGAGGCTATTCCATGTCTGTAACTTGGCTGAACTCAGGATCTTTAGAGTAAAGTTTAGAGTGAAAGTTCCACTGTTCAGCTGTGGGATGCCATGTGAAGAGTCATTTTTGTCTAAAATTGCCCTGTCCTTAGTTGCAAAGCCATCTCTTGAACCAGAAAGTTTCTCAGCAGGAAAGTTTTGAGAGAGGAGGGAAACTTCCCCCTCAGCTTGAGCCTGAGACCTTAATGGCAGCAGTAAGTGTTGAAGGCCAGGGAGCCAGTGCAGCATTCCACAGAGACTCTCCAGCCTTGCCTGGTTCCATAGAATTGGCAGAGATCAAAAGTTCATCTGCTGTCTTTTTGAAGGAAAGCAGAGCACTGATACCTTTCCAAGAAATGGCCAAAATTCTCCTCATTTAGACTGGAAATACTCCTTGGGGATAGTGTTGGATGGAGCAGGCTAACTCTTAATTACAGAGTGTTTTTAAAGTGCATTTCTCTAATCAGCTCGTTGTTGCTGATAAAGCCTGGCCTTGCTGGTGCTATCCTAAAAACCCTTTGCAAACATGAGAGGTGCCTGAAGCCCTGAAAGACTTGAATGCTGCAGGAAGGAGTTGGAATGCAAAACAGAACAGTGACATGCAAGTGATGGATGGACAAAGCATTCCCTCTGTCTTGCCAGATTTTCTTCCAACAACTTTCCTGCCTGTCAGTCTGGTTCATTTCTCGTGGCTTAGTGTTAACATGCCTTTGAAAAGGAAATTTAGTGCCTGCAGGTAGAGGGGCTGGTACAAATGCTTGGGTAGGGGTATCCCTCCTGTCCTTCTTGGGAGGGAATGTAACTTAATGTGAGAGAAGAGATGGGTGAGGACAAAGTGTGCTGTGGAGGATTATTTTGAAACCTGAATGAGGCAGAGACCTTGTTTTGATCCAGGGATGGGAACTTTCATGGTCTTGTAATCAAAAGTTCTGATTCCAAAGCAGACAGAGGTAGTGCAGTGCCACTGGCTGTCCACTCACTCAGGTGTCTGTTCTTTAAGCCATGGCACCTAGAAATGAGGGGTGCACGAGCAGGAGAAGCTCTGCAAGACTCCCCTCAACTGAGCAGAGCTCAGCCAAAGAAGCTCTTAGCAACAGGAACATCTTCAGCAAAAGTGGTGCCTGAAGTTATTGCACATTTATTTCTTTTGCCTCTATTAAAGGACATCACAGTTTGCTAAGTTTTAAGGGTAAAACTTCTCTGCAGTGATGATGCTTCTCTGTCTTTTAAAATTAGAGAGTTAATGAGTAACTCTTTGGGGTTGCCCTGATGGTATTTGCTACCCAAAGTGTTGATTGTTACCCAGAAAGGGTACTTGCAGTGTCCAGTTTTAGGAGGAATTTGCCTCTCTCCATTGAGGAATGGAGAATTTTGGCCATCTCACCCCTTTCTGTGCTGAGATGATTTCAAAAAAGGGTTTGAGTCTCATTACTGAGTGATTGTGTCTATAGTTCTGCCTTGGTCACGGTTAAGCAGTGATTGCTGTGTTAGTGTGGTAGCTTCTCCTGCTTTATAGATACCTTTTACATTGCATTGGAGCAGATCAGTTATTGCAGAGGGGAACATTCCAGCCAGAAGGGGAGCAGTGGGTGAGATTGACACCTGCCTGGGCTCCCTGGTGTGCCTGTTCTGCAGAGAGAGCAGCTGCTACAGCAGCAGTGATGGCACTGTCCCGTGATAGAGGTGCTGCATGTGACCAGGGACTGAAATGCAGCACTGCCTCTGGGACACAGCAGTGCCATTTCTTAGCATGCTGTAGTTGAGCAGAGGAGGAAGAGGAATATAAATAGCAAGGAGTGTGTGAGCTCCATCTCGCCTGATGAACAATTACAGGAACATCTCCAAGGCAGCCCTCTTCCCTTGGCTTCCTCTGTCAAACACTCCTTTGTTAGCTCTAAGTCCTTGATCATCAGGAGTTTGTACCTTTAAGAGGCTTGTGGTAAGTGATTATTAATAGTGGCACCAGATACTGATAACACAGTGGTGGGTGAGAACCACATTTCAGCAGCTCAGAGATAGTCCTTTGAGTGCAAACAGAGCTGACTGTGAAGTTGTTAGAGGAGGCACATTGGCTCTCTGCTTCTTCCTTCAGAAAATCCAGCACACAGCTTTGTTTATCCTCCAGAATTTGGTAATCTGCCTAGTCAGTAGCTCGTGAAATTCCATTGCAGCAGAGAAAAAAAAAAATACTGCTGTTCTGTGAAGGTAAGTCAGATCTGGTATTTAGACTGCCTCATCTAGAGGACTTTCATCGAGTGAGGATTTCAAGTAGCAAACAAAAGTGATAGTTCAGTGTCAGCACAATGATCAGTGATGATGGTCAGCACAATCATCAGATGTCAAGGATGCCTTTGAGTCCAGCTCTTTTTTCCTTCTAGCTAAGGAATTCTGAGGCTGCTGTGGAAGCAAACATGCAGTCCCCTTGCTTTCCACCAGTCTCTGTTCAGCTGAAGAAACAGTCCTCATAGGAGCCCACAAAAAGTCCATGCTGCTTCATGACTGGAGTGGACATTGCCCTCTCATGGGCTTGGTTTAAAGTTTTATAAAAAGACCAGATACAGAAAAGAAATTTCTGAAGTGTTCTAGGGAAAGTAGTTTCTTTAGTTCAGGCATTTTGTCTCAGCTTTTTTTCCCCCAAAGGTGAAGGAATTACTCAGTTGGAATTTCTTACATCATTACAGGATTTAGCAGATGCCTTTTTGAAACTGGAGTAATGTTTGATGGAAAACTGAGTATTTCTGGTAGTAGGCAGTGTTGTTCAAAAATAAGCCAGATGTGTGTAAAGTATGGATGTTTGGGGTCTGCAGCAGTCCGAACCAGCTTTCATTTGGGAAGAGTTGAGTTTTCTGCATAATAGTGAGAACCAAGTGACATGGGATTCAGATATCTTTATTCATTTGTGCTCAGTAATTCTTGTGAATAATGCAAAAGGCAAAGTAAACCCTAGTGATTCCCAAAGTGCTGTGTGTATCATGGCTACTCATCCTCCTGCACCTCAAAACAAGTGGATACACTTATTTGTGAGGCACCTTCTGCTGCTGCTCAATCCTGAGGGGGGGAAAAGGGGTTTGGGATCACAGTGTAGAGTGGCATGATGTGCAGTCTGAGAACAGTCGTGCTTTTTTATTTTAAAATTATTGAGAAGTAACTTAGGAATTTCCTAATGTCCTTTTAAGATCTTTTCCATTTTATTTTTGAAGAATTGTACCTGATTTAGGTAGTTTAGAACTAATGCTCCAGCTGTTTTACCTCTAGAATATGGACATGGTTGGCTCTTCAAGTGAGTCTCTTGACTCTTGAAGCTGCTAAAAAAAAAAGAAAAAAAATCTGTAAAAATTATCATTTGAATAGGACTTTTTTTTCCTTATTGCAACAATATACACAGGAACATTTTGCTGACTCTCTGTTAACACATTATTGGTAGGCAGGTAGGTATTATAACATTAGACTACCTTCAAGCAGCTTACAGAAGTGCCTGTCAGTGGGAGACAAGCTGACAGAACATTGCTTCAATCAGTGATTGTTTCAGTGATCCCAAGGATATCAGGTACTGGATTAATGCACTTTGTTCTTCTCTTCCCAACAGGAAGCCTAAAAAGGAAGAACATCTTAGTGAAGAGGCTGCCAAGGTGATTTCTAGCCTTCCTGACTTAACTTTCATGCATGCCAAGGTGTTGATGTTCCCAGCCACATTAACACCTTCAACAAGCTGCCAAGAAAAGGTAGACTAAAGTGATGTGAATTGGACGTTTTCTATTGATTTTTTTTTTTTCTTCCCTCTGCGGGTCGTAAAAAGCAATCTTGCTTTAATTAAAAAAATATCAAGTTCAGATGATTTGTTGGTAAGCAGCACTAGAAAGGTATACATAGTAATGTATATTTATTTACATACTGGAGTCCTAAATTTATATTAGAGAAAAATGTAAATAATTGGGGGTAAATCTTTTTGAAGATCTATTCTTTTTGTTGTGCTGGGCTGTATACATTTATGTCTTTGTGAAATACACTGGTGGTGTCCTTCTTAAAAAACTTTTAAAAGTTAAAAAAAAAAATCCTATAAACACAAAATGAAAACTTCAATCTTCACAATCTGTGAAGTTCCCCCTTAAGACTTTCAGATTGCATTGAGCAACTTTTTCTTTCCTGCATATATTAAAATAATTCTTGCTAGGAAAAAAAATCAAAAGGTTATGTTGTCCCTTTTGTGGGTTTTTCAGTTATTGTTTCTTTAAAACCCAGTAATTTCTTTTGTGTTTTAACAAGCTTAAGATGTGTTTTTCCTTTTCTTTTCCCCCATCCCCTCCCCCTGTTTGATTGGTTGGCTGATCAGTTTTTATGTTCTTGAACTTCAGTAGTATGGCTCTGTCACTATTTAGCCTTTTGAAAGGTATGCTGTCAGTAACTTCTTGTTCCAGTTATGGATTACTGTCTAAACACTTGATTTTTTTTTTTTTTTTTGGTCATTAGAAGGTTGTCTGCTCTTAATCAGTTTGATTTGGAAAAGAAGGACCAAAACAATATGAATGTCTTACAATGAAATTTACCTGTTAAAAATTTTTATGTTCTGTTGTACCACTATTCCTGTTTGATTTTGCACAGTGTAAAATGACATAATCATAGATTGCTATGGTTTTAGGCTGTATATACAGTAAAAAACTATGGGTTGTAAATGTCTGGGGAAATTCCTATGGAAAAAAGAGAGCTATGTCGAAGAACCTCTAAAAAGGTCAATATGCATGCCCAAGGTCTTTTGAGATTTAAGTGTGTAAATTTCCTTTTAGCTTACACAAAATAAAATAATTTAAAAGATACATATGTATACAGCCTATCTTTTTTTTTTTTTTTACAGAATGTGTGCATCACCCACCTCTCTGTTAGTGGTAAAGTTGATGCAATGTAGGATTTGTGTTGCTCAGTCCCACAAGCCACACCTGGCAGGGTCTTGCAGATTTTCCTTCAATTCTTCTGTCTCTTTATTGTGTTGGGAGTCAGAAGTCTTTTACTTCTGTCTCCAATTTCCCTTCTGGCTTGTAGGGCAATGTGGCTCATGGTATTTGGGGTTAGAGACTTCTTCAGAGCCACTGGCAATACCCAGCTGTAAGAAACACCAGCTATGGTGAGGCAAGAAGGGACAAGTGGGTTTGCTGATTTCTTAGCTACAGAAAACCAGAAGCACAGCAGTCACTGAAGTCTCCTCTCATGGTAGCTTGCACTGTTGCTCTGTGAGCAACATCTCATCAGAGGGTCTCAGTGGACTGGCTGCAGGTAAGGCATCTTCTGGGTGCTGCTGTTTCTTGGTGGTGCATGGACATAGACTCGTCCATGTCTTTACTATGTGCACAGCTCTTTGGGTGCTCAGTTCATCACTTAACATCTAGTTCTGACAAATCTCTAATGTGTTTTTTTATCTATTATTTGAATTCTTTGTTGTCTGACAGCACTTGGGTCAGAAAAGCCTGAGTTTGATGTCATCAGCTGGGTAAGCTGAAAGGTTGTCCTTGCAAAAGGAAGCTTTTTACTTCTTGAAATGTCCTTGAGGGAGACCAGTGCTGGGGTTCCATCTTTGTGAATGCAGGAGTTTCAGTGAGTGGTGGCTGTTCAGAATTGAGAGAGCAGCTCCTATGGCTATGGCAAAGTTCATTTGTAAAGGCTAAATTGTCTCCTTTGCCCTCTAATTAGTACTGCAGAGTACAATGATGTGGTATCAAACTGCACCCTGTTGTAGCAGAAAAGGTTTGAGCAAAAGCCATCTGCTTTACCATGTATCCCCAAACCCACTTCTGTTGGCTGTTTCTGCACATTTTCATTACAGCACTGACTTCATGCCTGTTACATGTCAAAATTAGCCTTGCTAATCTCCTAGGTTTAGCACAGTATTCTTTGGTGCACGCTTATTATATCGTTCAGTTCTGCTGTTGGGCTGCTGTAGGTTAAAATTGGTGCCTTTGTTTCCGTGCCTGTGCCGTGTCCCTTGCAGCAGGAGCAGTGGGATAGCTGCAGCACTGAGCTATAGCTATTGTTTCAAGGAGAATATGTTTAGGAGCTGACTCATGATCCTTGTCTGGCAGCGAGTGGACTGAAGTATTAAGGAGAGGTGGGGGTGGAAGTGCCAGCTGCAAGTTGATCTTTAGTCTCCTCACAATTGCCTCCAGAGGCAGCTGCCCATTTGTCTTCCAGTCTCCGAGTGCAGTTCTGGTGGCCTGCCGTGGATGGGGGAGGGGGGAAAAGGAGATTTCTATTGTGACTGATGTACCAATCTGAAACTTTGTGAAACCTGGTAATGCCCAGAATGTGTTTATGGGGTTTTTATGTTCTTTCTGCATCCCACAGACTTTCACACTGCTGAAAGATGTAAAGCTTACATCTAGATTCAGCACTTTGGGGTAGATGCTGCCTGCCTTAAAATGTAGGACTGCTTTTTGTCTCCTTTTTTGTTGTTGATGGTGGGATGGACAGACAGGATCCCCTTGCCCCTCTCCTCTGTCTTGTACAGGCAGCTTTGTTCATAAGCAGAAAGTTTTGGCTAACAGATTCAGCTGCACGGGGGTTGTCCTTCCATGCTGCTCCCATTGACACAACATGCACTGTCTGGTTAAATCTTGCCAGTAGCCTCATGAACAGGATGGCAATTGATACTTTGTGCACATTTGTGTTGCTGTGCCGTGTTGGGGTGCATCACTTCCACCCCAGAGCTGGTGTCACTGAGGAGAGAGTGCTTCTGTGCCCATCCAGCACTAGCAGGGGAGGACACCTGGTTCAGATGCAATTCCCTCAGCTGGCACATGGCCACGAAGCAAAGTCCAAAGATCCCAGTGTGAAGTGAGCTGCAGGCTCCTGAATGACTGCTGAGAAGGGCTGGGCTCTGCTTGTGTTATCTGAAATACTGTGCTGTGAGCCTTGGGGGTTCAGCTCTGCCTTACCCTGAGCACCACCACCTGCTGCAGGTGCTGGCAGTGCTGGACTGCCCACAGCACCTGGAACGTTGACACTTTCTCAGAGGATCGTTAGCTCAGAAAATTCACTTTGAGATGCCAAAAGTAAAGCTTGCAAATAATGTCTGTACATGTCCTCAAATGTAGTGAGTGTGTGCTGAAGTAAACTCTTCATCACATTGAGTTGTTGTACAGAATTTTGCCCAGTAATGAAATCATCCTGTGTAAAGTTTTGTTGGACTGCTGCACTTGAGCTGAATATCTGGGGGGCTTTATAGGATGTGAGAGATGTAGGTCAGTGCATGTAAGATGAAGCACCCTTGGTCCAACCATTACATTTTGTGCCAGTTCTACAACTCTGCATATTTATCTTCTAAATTTCAGAGCATTTTGAAAATACAGGGTAGTTGCAAAATGCACTTGAACATAATTTAAAAAAGCATATGTCATCTAATAATTGCATAATACTTGCTAGGGAGTGCCTGCTACAAAATCAGAGAAGTTTTTTGTCTTCTGGCCTCTGCCAAAGAGCACAGCCACTACTGAAGGCAGCAAGCAGCCTGGTCTGCTCTCTCCAGAGAACCTGGAATGTGGAAGGAGATGGGAAGAAACAGATTTAAGTTCAGAGGGCTAAAAACAAGGGGAGGAGGAGCTGGAAGAAAGCACAAAGCAAGAGCTCAGCAGAAGCTCTGAGTAGGGGAACTAGGAAGGTGAAGCAGTACTCAGAGCATAGGCAGCTGGGATAGCTGTAGGAGGAGCAGATGGTGGAGAAAGTGGGATACAAGCATGAGGAGCAGGAGCATTTGGAGACAAGGGAAAGCCTGGGCCTGGATTACAGGTGCACACACTGTGCCCACTGGCTGCCTTCTTCCAAAATCTGGAACTGAGCCTCAGAGATGCAAGGGTCTGAGTTCCTGTTCTGCAGAGGAAATGTGTCACAGCCATGGGGTGAGTGGGAGCTGCATCACCACAGCCCCAGTATTGCTGTCAATTACTGTTGGTAGAGACCTGGACTGCAGACAAAGGGGTTTAAATGCAGCCACCAGTGCCTGTTGTAGCATTGATACAAGTCCAGATGTTAGAAGACCTTTTTCAAAAGTTATTTTTAGATAAGGGGGTACATTGTAGTTGCTCACTGTAGGTATAAAATCAAAGCTCTGCCAGGGATTTGGAGCTGCAGCTTCAGTCCTGTCATGTGTCTGCAATGTGACAGTTGTTGCCTACATATCCTCCTGTCTTCACCTGATCCTTGCCTCGTGCCCTGTGCAGATTTATTCTCTGAATCAGCATAGTGCAGTGAAACTCTTCTCTGAAGGGCCCCTGCTTCCTGCAGGTGAAGGGAATGGGTGGCCCTTTGTGGAAATTGCAGAGGAGGCACAGTGGAGTCTGATGGAAGCAGCTGGCCATGCCAGCTCCTTTTGCAGGAGGTCACTTGTGCACTTGTGTCATTTGGTACCCAGCATGAGTTGCCTGACTGGGATGTGCAGAAATGCTGATTTCTCTGAGATGTAGCTTGAGCAGTTAGGAGCTTTGCTTGTTTGATACTTCTTGTGGCTCTGTGGCACTGGGTGTCAGGTGCACGTGTGATGCATCCAAAACTGATGGAGCTCTTGTTTTCACCTTGTCAACCTGTACTTAAAAATGTTATATATGTTGTTAACCCTGTGTTACAGACAGATTGCAAAGATCAACTCTTTGTCAGCAATATCTGAGAAGGACTCAGCTGGCACAGGTCTCACACACATTTCAGAGGCAGAGGGGAATTCTGTCTCATGTCTGGATTCACTATGTGGTCGCCAAAGTATTTTTCCTAGTTTAGGGTCTCTGAGAGTCAAATTAGGTTATTGTACATATTTTTTAATGTTTGCCTAAACATCCTTAATGGTTCTTCTGGCATGGTTTTCCATATGCCTGATGATCCTTTTGGTTTCGTTTGTTTAGAATACACACCCTGTGTGTGCAATGTACTGATCTGAGGTATCATATTGGGCTGTGTTCCCTGAGGGACTCTGCTGGGCTGTCACCTGTGCCCTCACTGGGTGTGTGCCCAGGTGGCACTTGCTACACCTGCTGTCAGTGGGGCTGTTGTGGGTGATCCTTGGGATCCTTGCTCGTGCATGGGCAGGTGCTGGTGTTGGCAAGGTTCACTCCAGGTCCAGCAAGCAAACCCGCTCAGGATAGGAGCAGCTTTCCTGCTGGGATTGCTGTCATGGTGGGAGCCTCACCTTCCATGTTCAAAGCAAAGGTACATGGAGAGGGAGGGGAGGCCAAGGGGCAGGTTCAGCTCAGCAGCTGTGTGTGTGCTTTTGGTGTTGCTTTTCCAGTGAAATGTGTTGCTTTTAGACTCTTTAAGTGATAAAACACTCAGTGTTCGTTTCCCTCAGCACAGAATTGCAGTGAGGGCAATTCACTCAGGCCAGGTGTAGTTTTCAAGACTGTCTTCATCTTATAAACAGCAGAAAGTGTTGCCTTGCCTCAGCTGGTCTTCAGGAGGCATTGCACAAAGGGAGGAAAGCAAATCTTTGGATCAGCCCTTACAGTGCTGCCTGGCCTCCAGCTGTTCAGTAGGAACAGGAGTTGTCCAGGGTACCTCAGGGAGCTGTGGTCTCATGCCATGATGCTGTAGGCACCCCAGACCTTGCTGCAGTTAGAAACCCCAAAGACCTCTGTGGTGTTCAGCTCCATCCTCGTGAGCCACACCACCACAGCTGGCCTGGCTCTGCACAGGGGTGAACTTTTGGGACTTGTGCCTTGGGGGAAAAAGCCCAGACCACCCCAAGCACTTCTGGTGGCATGGATGCAGCACCTTGTGCCACACTGGGAAGTTTGTTACAGACTCCAACTCCAGCAGTAAAAGGAGCAGACAAACTGGCCTCTCCCACGCCAGTTCCACCTTGCTAATTGTCAGCTGCAGCTTGTTGGTGTCAGTAGCCCAAAGAACCCCTAGTAAGGGTCTCCCCTATTGCTTGAGGGAGCAGCTAGTCTTGGCCACAGCAACACAGGGGAAAGGAGGGCAGTCCTGCTGCCCCTACCACACAGCTTTATCCCAACATGTCTTTCCAAAGCCACTGGACAGCTCTGTGATCAGAGGAGCAGATTGGGGTGCAGTGGGACGTGCAGAAGACACGTGTGTGGTCATGGCAGGACTGTCTCTGTCTAAGACAATGTCAGTGTTCTAGTGTCCTCTTGGGCTGTCACTCAGGTCTGCAGAGCTGTGATACTGTCTGAACTGTAATTTTTGCTGTGGTTGGAGCTGGTTTTTCAGGTCTTCTTCAGCTGAGGAAGTGTGTGAGGAGACTGCCTGGAAAGAACAAGTGAATGCTGGCAGCTGTGTGCATGAGTAGCTCCAATGCAGCTCCATGAGTAGCTGCACTGCTGCTTTGGGGTTTTTTTACTCCTTTATGCTCACCAGTCCAAGGGGTTCACAGAAGACAAGGCAAGAAGATTTGCTGAATCTCTCCCTAGATCACTTCAGTTGCTCTCAACAGTGTTAGAGAAGGATATGGGAGCACCTTCCACAGGAATTCAGAGCAGAGTGGAAAGTACCTAACAGGCACTTCCAAAAATGCAGAGGCTGGCTCAGGATCCATAAGGCCTTTTTGGATCACATTTTGGCTTTTAAACTACAGGGAGCCTTAGCACAAATAGAAAACATGGATATTTTGGAAGTAAATCAAAAGCAGTCATGAAGTGTCCCCCTAACACCTTCAAATCCTCCCTTTCCTCTCTGTCTCCAGCCCCAAATATCATCAAAACATTTTGTCCCAATCTCAGCAACTTGGACCTGAAACCTGTTTGCACGTGAATTCTGCTGCCAGAAAGGGTATTTTTTTCAAGGCTGTGTTATTTTACTGGTGCAGGGAGTGTGTTTTCATTAGGAGCACTAAAGCCTTTTGTCACTCAGTTAATGCTGAGGCGAGTTAAGAATCAGCGTGCAGCTGGCGACGGGTGTTCTGCAGCTGTTCAAACCCTTGCAGGTTACTCCACTCTCCCTTGGGCTGAGCTGCCTCCCTCTGACAAAGGCAAAAGGAGCAGTTTGTGCTCCTACAGGAATATTTTCTCCCCTTTTCCATTTTGAAGGGATGTCCTCTCCCTTTCCCTCTATCCCTGACCACCTAGATGAAGTCTCTTCTGGCAACTTTCCCCCTCCTTTGGCTGGGGAGGAGGAAGCAGGGTGGAAAGGGAGGAACAAACAGCTGTCCTTTAGGTTTCCAGTCAATGCAGCTCCTTAGCAGGCTGGCAGTGTGAGCTCAGTCCCTAGGAAAACTATTCTTTCATTCAGGAGTCAGCCTGAGCCAATTCCCCCCAGTCCCTGCCTGAAGAGGTAGGGAGTTTGGTCCTTTCCAGCTTATAGGACCATTGCAGCTGGCACAAGCTCCTGTTTATTCCCTGTCTTGGGTTTGTGCAGTGCCCTGGAGGAGCATGCTGGCACAGTGGAGGTGAACCTGTCTCAGGACACTGCTCAAAAGTTGCAGTGTCCTGCAACATTTTAAATTTTCATCTCTTCCTGAAAGCCGCTGTCCCCTGAGACTGGGAGTGGGTGTAGGGAGATACCTGGTGAGGTGCAGCACTGGAGCAGGAAGAGAGAGAGTCCAGGACTTGCTGTCAACAAATTCCTGAGTGTTCTGATCCCTGGAGTGAGTGTTGAGTCGGGAGGATCACAGCTGAAATCTTGTCAGCAAATAATAGGCCTGGGGTGCAGAAATCTGCCTCACTGACATCTTGGTCTTACTCTGCCACTGGTGCTCAGCAGGGCTGAAAATTCACCCTTGTGTTTGCAAGTGTGAACACACTGTGGCTGTCCTGGTTTGCAGGTGGTGGTGAGAAGAGCTGTGGTGTGTGGTGGCATGGGGGATTTTAGGGTGTTTGCAGGAGGAATTTCACTGTTCTGGTGCTGTTTCTAGAGAAATTCCCTCTTTGATGGATACAGAAAATGCTGCCTGCAACTGGGATTCCAAAGGTAGATGTGCCTGTAGTAAGGCATCAGGCCTCATTTAGCTGCAGAAAAGTTGATCAGTGCAAAAAGTACTTTTCTCTGGTGCTCTCTGGTTTTCCCCATGAATTTGGGTGTCTGAATACCCTCTGCCACTGGCACACTGCTGAGTCCCTAAATCAGAAATGGTCCTGAAATTTGAGAGATTACAGGGGCAGAACCTCGCCACTAGCAGCAGATAAAAAATGAAAAAATTCAGTAGTGGAACAGTGTGCTATACTGCCCCAAATTAAATGTTTCCACCCTCAAAAGCAGAGTCCTACTCCCCAAATTTTAAAGAAACCTTGCAAAATGCAGCTGAGCTGCAGGCAGGGACAGATTTGCAGGAAGGGGAGCTGCACAGATGTGGCATTGCTTCCACTTAGATGTGGGCATGGGATTTTCTCTCCTTGCAGGCCTCCTGGTCCTCTACCCTTGCAAAAAGTGACCAGCTCTCCACAAACTTTTGAAAAACAAAAATGGATAAGAGAAAGGGTGGGGGAAGCCTGGTTTATTTCCCCCCTGTAAGGGCTGAGTTGGTTCTGCAGTGATGGGTGTGACAGAATCCAGAAAAGGTGCACCAAGGGTGCACTCAATGGAGCAGGAGCATTTGGGCCAAGCTGAAGTATCAAGAGGCGGGGAAAGGCTTTGATTTGTGCTTTAGTAGGGTCTACTGAATCCTTGGTCTGCCTCATTTTCCTATTTTCTGTCTGCATTGCTCATTTTTGCCTCCCCTGTGCTTGTCCCAAGACTTTCTCAGCTCGTTCACGTTTAATCTCCGTGATTTGTCTCCAGCCCCGCTGGCTGTAATCTCTGCAGGTCACCGTGCAGGGCAGTTCGGTGCTCTTTGCCTGTTTGCTGCCATCAGCACATCTGATTGGGGCTGAATTTACATCAAAGGAGCACCTGACAAAGCGGCCGGGGCTGATAATGGGCTCTGGTTTCTCCTCAGCAGCCCGAGCAGGTGGAGGCGGGCAGGGAACGCCGCAGGACCACAGGGGAGGTGGTGCTCCACTGTCAGCAGGGCTTGCTTTTCCCTTCTGCCTGACAGACCCCACTGCTGCTGTGAGCTCCCCAAATCAGAGCTGGCCGTGGAAAAGGGGAAAGACAGACAGAGCTAGGCCTTGCTGTTCTCCTATGAAACAAACTCGCACGTGGGAAACCAGGTAACTCACAGGAATTAATTTTAAGGCTCTCCTGCAGTTGCTGTTGTAGGTGCAGAAGTGCAGCCCCAGAGTTACAGGTGTGTTTTCCCTGCCAGGGTCAGGGAGGATGCTGCAGTCTCAGTGGGATTGTTTGCTGCCTCTTGGGAGCTGGTCACAGAAGGGGCAGATGAACTCCACACTGCACTCTCTAGCCAAACACTTCAACTTAAATGTCAAATAATACGGATTTGCATTTTCTTTTTTGTGTAATTTCTGCTGCCCAGACCATTTTCCCTGTCTCGAGTTTGCTGTGAGGAGCTGATTTTGAATAATCATCATACACAGTTATATGTGATTATTCACACACACACAGTTGGTACAGGGAGACCTTTCCTGCAGCTGGAATCATCCTGAGAGGTACTGGATGCAGTTTGGGCTGGTGCAGATGTGTCCCATGAGCACAGAGCCCATGGGTGCTGCAGCAGTGACCAGGGTGCTTACAGAACCCCAGCTCCTTGTTCTCTGCTGGAGGGAGAACCAGTGGCATCATATCCTGTCCTCCTGTGGTTTCACCTGGTGCTGTTGGGTCCCTGGTACTCTGAGGGCCAGGAACTCTTGGAAAACTCTAGATTTCCAAGGAGTGAGTGAGTCTCTGGGCTCTGATCTATCCTGGCAGGCTGCGTGTGCTCACCTAGGGCTGGAGACCTCTGACAAGGGAAAAGCTCTGCTCCCAAAAGGCTGTGAGGGGAGATTTGGAGCTAATGTGGTTCATCCCTCTGTTCATCTGGGGCACCACAGGAGATGTGGAACCAGGAGTAAGTGCAGGGGACAGGAATGTGTGTGCTGGGAGCTCCCTGCAGCTTGTCTGGACTGCAGAGGTCTGGGTGCAGGAACTCCAGCTCTCCATGGTCTGCCACACAGAACCAACCTTGCTTATTCTGTAAGTCAGGCCTAAGGAAAGGGGAAGCCCCTCTGCAAAGCCTGCATGTTCTGTGGGGTGCTGTAACCTGAGGGAGAAGGGAGGAGAGGCTGCTGCCTTTGGTGAAGGACAGAAGAGGTGGCTGGAGCTCTGCAAATCCCTGAGCTCCCCCTCCCAGTGTGCAGAGCTAAAAGCCACACACACCTAGGAGGGTTTTCAGCTCCTTTTCTCTCTGAGAAGGGTTGGAGATGTCTGGTTCCTCCCAGGTGCTGTTTCCTGGGAGAGCTGAGGCTGGAAAAGCAGGACAGCCCTTCACACCTCACCTGCTGGAAGGCCTGAGGGACCAGAGGTGCTGTGCTGCCCAGCTGCTCACCCCTAGCCCTGCTGTGCTGATTGCCAGCTGTTTGGGGATTACAGGAGCTGTTTAAACAAAACACTAATAATAACACTGCAGGCAGGTTTGATTTAGTATTTAGGGACTCTGGCATTCAAATGAGCTCATGATAAATGGAAGTATTGGCTCATTAAATATCACTTGGGAGTTTGCCCTCGGGAAGGCTACAGTTTCATAGTGTAGCAGTGATTTCAGATGGTCCAAATTCTTCTTTGGATGTTGGGTTTTTTTTTTATATTCCAAGGATTTCTGTGGGTTTAAAGCCACTTTCAGTTGGGATGTGTTAAAGCAATTTCCAGCAAACTGTCACTGCCTGTCTTTGTCTCTTTATGACATATGAAAACCAGTTGGGTTTTTTTTTTTTTCCTACTGTTTAAAACCCAGGCTTGGGTGAGACCTTTGGAATATCTGCTCTTTGCTTTCTTTCCACTGAGGAGTGTGGTGGGATGTCTGGAAGCCATGAATTATGAAGGAGAGCTGTGCTACAGCCTGGCTTAATTTAAAAGTACAGCAGTTACAAAAACAAGGTGCCTCTCTCCCACTTCTTCCCTGGCATGTGAAGCAATTGAATTCTGAATGAAGGGATGAATAAATCTGGATAAATCCCATCTCTGTCTCTGGTTCCAGAGTGCAGGGCAGTGTTCCTGTCCCAGCTGGCCAGCCTCTGTCCCCCAAGGCATCAGAGCCATCCAGCAGCCAGCAAAGTACAATATGAAACTCCCAACTAAAAAGGCAAAACCAGGATAGGGGTGAGGCCATCCCACTTGTGCTCTCTGTAAGTCCATATGGATGGGTGCCTTTTCTCCTCTATCCCAAGGATTTAATTCCTAATTTCCCTGGGTCTTAAACATTTACAGCCATGGGGTAAGATGCACCTACAGAGCATTGGCCAGCAGAGGCTTTGGATGAAACAAGTCAGGAAGTGAAACGAGGATCTCTTTAAATCCTGGATTTGCATGAGGCTGAGTGGAGAGTGGGGAACCTGCATCCCCAGATTAAAAACACCACCACTAATTGTGGCTTTGCAGGAGAAAGGCAGAGACACGCCGAAAAGTTGGCTCACAATGCCACTTGCTGCATCCTAATCTCCTGGTTCCTTTCTTGCCTCGTTAATAATAAGTAAGACTAATTTAATTTTCACAACATCCCAAATCTGTGGCTCTATGATTCAGAGACTTAATAAGATTCTCCAGCCGAGCCAAGAAAAGCTTAGTGGTTTTGAGCTTGCTTTCTGTTGGGTTTCAGTTTCAGGACATTTGTACAGTGTTGTTGTTTGGTTTGGTTTTTTTTAAAAAACAAAACAAAACAAACTTGTATTCCATCAGGATTACTAGTGTCTCTCTTTAAATTATTGTATGTGTGAATTGGTTGTGCTGGAGCTGGGTAAAATCTTGAGCAAAAAGCAAATTTTGGCAAAATGAAAATGAGTTGTTTTGATTTGCCACACTTTTTTTTTTTTCCTAGCTAGAGAAGAAACAAACCTATTTTGTTTCAGCCTTTTCTGAATAAAAGGCTTTGAGATTTTCCTCTTTGAAGCAACTTTTCATTTGGAATGATCTTCGGAGCAACTTTTGTCAAAGAGGCTGAAAAGTCAGAGCGAAACATTTGTTTCAGTCGACCCCAAATGAATTTTTTTTTTCCTTTTGAAACTTTTTTCAGGGCTGCCAGTGAACCGAAAAATCAGTTATTCACCCAGCTTTATATCCCATATCCTGACAGAAACTTCAGAGCCCCACCGTGACTGTTTATGTGCTGCAGCTGCCCCTAAGCCCTCCGTTTATATCTTGGTAAATTATTCTGCTGCTCGGGGTGCTGTGAGACACTAAACCAGGAGTGAGTGCCTGGGTTATCTCCCTTGGGTTAGCAAAGAGGCAGCATTTTACAGAGTGTTTTTAACTCTTCTCTGTGGCAGGTGTTGCCTTTGCTGGCCCAGGTACAGTTGCAGGACCTGTTTCATGCTAAAGGCTGTGTGAGGAGCTGGGTTTAAAGCAGCAGAGTTGAGCTCAGCTTTGGGGGTAGCTGTGCTTTGAAAAGAGGAGTGCAGTAATCAAGAAAAGAAAGTCCCTAATTTCAGGGTTAGCCACAGTCAAACCCCACATTTACAGTGTGCTTTTCTTATGGTTACTCTGGGTGATAAATTATATATTACGTGAAGCTATGGGGTTGTTTAACTCTTTTTGTCAGGGCTCATTCTCTGGGTAGAGAATTATCTGCAGATGTCACAGGGTGTTCTGGAACAACAGAGCCAAATCTGCCTGTTTCACTGAAGCTGGTGGAACAAAGTTTGGATCAGTTGCTTTAGAACAGACTCCAGAACCAGAAATGGCTGGGCCCTGCTCGCCTGGTATGGACTGCAAGTCTGCTGGGGAGGAATGAGCCAGGCCAAATGGGTTTGTTCCTGCTGTTTATCTTAAATCTTAATTCAGGCTTAAATCTTGAAGCATTGAAGCATTTAGAGCAGCACAAGCAAACAGGCTCAGTGTGTGTGTGTGTGTTCCTGAGGCTGCAGTTTTCCCTTGGTGCCACTGTCCCAGGGAGCCCTTCCCAGCCAGCTGGGCCAGGGCTCGTTTTGCCTGGGCAGGGGTGCTGGGCAGGCTGGAGCCACCGTGCCTGCTCTGAGCCTGGCGAGCACCAGCCAGCCTGGGATGTCCTGGAGAGGATTACTCTTCATTTTTTAATTACATCTTTTTCATCCTCAACTTTGGAGAGGACTTACCCTGCCCCAGGTCCAGGGATGAAATGAAGTTAGAGCCACGTGGATTTTCCATCCCCCAGGAGCAGCCCAGGGAAGGTTGGTTGGTTTTCCTCCCATCCCTTCTAAGGGATGCTTCTGTTTGGCAAGTCCCAAGCCCTTGGAGCCCTTCTCCTTCCCCAGGCTCCTTCACCTCATCCCCTGCACCTCTGCTCCCCACTGGGCCCTGCCTGGGAGCAGCTGTGTGGTGGCTGAGCTGGGAGGAAGGTCACAGCAGGAGCACAGGGCGTGGGAGGGGAGGCAGGAATTGGAGTTTCTGGCAAGAGGGAGCAAGCTGGGACTTGCCACCTTTCCAAGCTCATCCCCAGGGCCACATGGAAGAGTTGTCCCTCCTGCCCAGCACGTTTCTCTCCCTTTTTCCCCACTCCTTTGCCTGGGATGACACAGCCCTGGGTTGTCCTTGCTTTCGTGTGTGGGACTCCAGACTGGTTGGACTAATTCTTAGAGGATGATTCACCTGGCACGTTTTGGCCCTTGCTTTGCTCCTGCACTGTCTGGTTTTGGGGCTGTGCTGTGGCTGCTGTTCTGCATCTCTGCTGTCCCCAGAGCCCCTGTGACAACCACAGGTGTCCCCATCATTGTTGTGCTCCTCTCTGCAAGTAATTCTGGGTGTGCTGGTGATCCCTAACCCTCTAAATCAAGGCTTTTTAATAACCCAAACTGAGTGGCAGAGGTGATGAGATGATTTTATTTTTCTCTTTTTTTGGTTGCATCGGGGTTCTTCACTTGGACAAAGGAAGAACCATCCAGAATTCAGTTTGTAGTAAGTAATGAGCCATGAGACCAAAAAGGCTTTTCCTGTCCTGGAGCTGAGCTGCTCCTCTGCTGACCCCCAAGCCCTTCCTTGGATGAAAGCTCCACTTGGGACCAAGTCTTGCTGCTGGGGCTGGATTGCCTCTGGGCAGCTCTGGGCAGCCCCTGTGTGGTTTTTGAGCATCACTGCTGCTTCCAATTGTATATATTTCCTCCTGGGGAATATGGTCTGGGTCCAGATCCTGCTCAAACCCTGGTGTAGCCTAAATTTGTGTCCCCACAGCCACCAAAGGGAGGTAGGATGCTCTGGTGCTTTAAAAATGGAGTTACATTCAGGACAGATGTTCTCCAAACTGAGAACAGCTGCTCCTCATCCCTGGAACTGGAGCATTCACTTGAGGCTGGAAAAGACAGTGGCTGTGACCCTCAGTCCCACTCAGGGTGGCAGAAGCAGCTTCTTTGCACTTCTGGCTGGAGAAAGAGGGGCAGGAGCTGAGGGCTGGGCCTTGAACTGGCTGGAAATGGAGCCCCCCTTCCCTTTGTGTCCTGAGCCAGCTGCCAGGCCTGACATGAAAATGCTGCTACTAAACCAGCCAGGACTCAAAGCCCCCTCATCCACAGCCCCTGGGTTTGTGGCACCTCTGGATTTTCCCGTTGGTTCTCCTACTTTCCCCCTCACATCCCTTCGTTAAGGTTGTACTAGGCAGATCTGCCTCACCAAGTTTTCCCACCAAACAGCAAGTTGCCAAAGGGTTGCAAGCCAGGCAGTAAAGTCCCTTTGGAGCAGCCCAAATAATCCCTCCTCCATGCAAACACTAAGGCAGCGTGCAAGGAAAGCAAGAGTGATGTTACCCTACCTGACTATTGTCTTCTAGCAAGTTTCCAGGGCTTTGAGGGGTTTTCTTTCTCTTTTTCCTCCCCTTCTCCAATAAATGCCGGGCTTGGCACAAGCACACAATCCGTGCCATCCCTGCTCACACCAGGAAAGGGGCAAGGAGTGAAGGCTGTAGGCCAAACTGTGTGAATGAGAGAAATCAAGGGGAGGAACAGAGGGAAAAGGAAGAGGAAATGGGAGAGGAAATAGTCCAGGGAGGGTAACATGAGGTGGGGAAGACAGGGCCAAAAGAATGGAAAGATCCTTGCAGAAATGGGATATTTGAAAGCTGTTCCTTCTGTGCCTTCCCCTGGCAGATGCTCTGGATCTGGAGATGTTTGGGGAGGAATCAGCTGATTTTTAGGGAGATGGTGGTTGAAAAAGGGAGAGGGGCAGAGGACTGAAAGGAACCCTCCCTGCTCCTGACCCCAGAGCCCCTGGCACAGCTGGAGTGCCGGAGGATGAGGTGTGGAAGTCCGTAGGTGTGCCCAGCCCACTGCCACACGCAGAACCCCCTGTGGCTCCTTCCCCCTCCCTGGCCACCTTGTTCCCGGGAGGAGAAGGAAGGGTGGGAGGGAAAACCCATGATCCTGCTGGCCTGCTGCCAGTTGCTAAGGCAGTTCCTTCAGGAGGGAGGGGAGCTGTGGAAGGAGGGAGCTGCCTGGAGAGGAGGCAGATGATGCACGCAGGGACCAGGCAGAGAGAAGAGCCTGCAGCCACCAGTGAGGGAGACACATGGGACCCAGGGCTGGGTGGGAGCAGGGGGCGAGGAGCCCAGAGGAGAGGGGGGAAGTGGAAAGGGGCAGGGAGAGCCAGGAGAAGCAGCTCCTTGCACAGCTCAGCCATGGAGCCAACATCCCAACAGACCTGTCCCAGCTGATGTTCACAGCAGCTCCACGAAGCGCTGCCTGTGGCACGAGGGGATTTCATTCTCCAACGATTTTTCCCTGCTGTGTTTCCTCTGGTGAGTACGAGATGCGTGTGGTCCAGGGAAGCTGGCTGTGCTGTGGGAGCAGGGCTGGCTGCTAATGCCAGTGCAGGAGGAACACATGGATGTGCAGGTTGGAGGCAGGGAACATTACCCCTCCTCAGTGAGGCCACCACCAGCGTGGTGCACGAGGGCGCTTTTGCTGTCCCCTCCTTGCCTCGGTGCCGTGTTTGGGTGTCCTTCTGCCCACACAGCATATCCTTGAGCAAGGTCCATGGAAGCTGGTGGCTGCTTGGCCTCAGCTCCCTGATCTTCCAGAGAGGAGCTTGTGTGGCTTTTGACTGCCACGGAGTCTCTGCCCTGACTGGTGATACCGAGCGTCTGCGGAGCTGAATGCACACCCGGGCCAACGCTGCTGGAAAGGAGCCACTGCCCGGTGCTCTGGTGCCTCCTCTGCCTGGAAACGCCACAGTGGCAGCACCCGAGGGAGGGAGGGACTGTCCCTCTGTCCCCAGGGTACCCCAGGGCCCTGTCACCTCCATGAAGGTAAGTGCCTCATTCCTGCAGTGTGGTGTTGGTGTGAGGTACCCCGGGCCTGAGCCTCACCCAGGCTGTGTCGAACTTCCCCCTTGCTCCTGCTCCCCACACGGCAGGCCCAGAGCAAAGGCTGCCCGTGGACAAATGCCTGGAGCTGCCCTCTGGTCGGGCAGACACAATTCCCCGCAGGGGAACCCCATCCTAGCAGCCCAGGGCGATGCTTTGCCCTCGCTGAGGTGGAAAGTTGGAGGGTTGGAGTGGGTGGGAAGCTGCTCACGTCAGGAGTGGGAAGAAGGGCTCTGTGCAGAGCCTGGGTGTTCTGCGCTGGAGGCAGCTCTCGCTGACGAGTCACAAGTGAGGAAATGAGCTCTTAAAAGGTAGGTGGCAACAAAACCGGGGCAGCTTCGGGAGTGCAGCAGCGGCATCTCCGCCGGCCCTGCCCCGGATCGGTGCCCGGCACCTGCCCGTGTCCGTACGGGGCCTGAGGGGGAGCCGAGCCCCCGGGAAGGGTTCGCGCCGTAGCCCCCGCTGCGCTTCACCCCTGGCTGCTGAGCAGGCAGAAATTCAATCCCGGGGCCGGCTTTAATTCTCGCACTTCTCCTTTCTTTGCGTTTCTCGCGTTTCCCCGTGTCCCCGCAGCCATTTGTCCCCGGGCAGCAGCTGGTGCGGAGCCCGCGGGCGCTGCGCCGTAACTCGAGCCGGGATGCAGCGGGCGGGACGGGGAAACCTCGCTGCTTTTCCCGCTGGCTCTCGGTTCTCTGCAAACGCAAAATGGAGCAGTTGGTGCTGCCGTGGGTGTGGGAGGCCGGGCGAGGCGTGCGCTCGGGGTGACTCATGAGCCGAGCACCGCGGCCGGGGCCAGCCCGGGGCCGGAGCCAAAGGCAGGGGCGAGATCCTCCTCCTGGCTGGCCCTGAAAGCAAACACCGGGCACCTGGAGGAGCGGGGAGGGCACTGATAAATGAAGCGGTGGATTAAGGTATCAGATGTTTCCTGCTGGGATTTAATGGCCTGAAGGCCGGTGCATTCCGTGCCTTAGAAGCGGGCAGGTCCCGCTCCCTGGGCTCACAGCCCCGGGCCCAGCTCGGAGCTGCAGCTCCCACCCCGGCAGAGCCGAGCGGCATCCCCCGGCACACAGGAAAGATGCCGGGGAGGACAAAAGCCTCACAGCAGGAACAGGCCCGGCACAAGGCGATGTTTCTCTTGCTCTGTCAGGTGGAGCGGGGTCAGACCGGGCTGTCCCTCCCCTGTCCCTTGCCACCTCCCACTCCTCCTTCCTCCTGCAGCCCTCACGGGGTCTCGTCTTCCCCTGACCGCCCTCTCTCGTGGAGGGAAAGAACAAAGCCGGAATTTATTTTAATTGTTTATTGTATAATATAAAACTACAAAAGTAAGACTGCTCATTTCCATGTACATTTGTCCAATTGTATTTTTGATTACAGCCCATACCTACATGTGAATACAGTAATCTGGTTTCAGATGTCTGTAATATTGCATAGAAAAGGCACAGCTCTAAGGTCTGTGGGAGGGGAAGGGGAAATACAGCCTTTTTTCTTTTTTATTTCCTTTTTTTCTCTTTTTTTTCTTTTTTTTTTCTTTTTTTTTTTTTGACAATAACAAGCCCTGTTCAAACAACCATGCACTGAACATGTCACACTATTTACACCTTTTCCAGAATCTTGGCCTTTGTAGGCACTAGTATGGAATACGCTCAGAACTAGATAGGAGTTGAGGTTGGGATTTTATCTGCAATTTGTGTTTTTAAAGAGGTTCCAGAACTTGCATTAGGCTTATTTTCAGAAAAAGAAAAAAAAAGTGCTTAAAAAAGAACTAATTTATTTTAAAATGTTCAGTCTCATTAATTAATAGAATATTCAAAGCAACTTGCACAGAAGCAGGATACTGAAGCCTGATTGGGGGGTTGGGGGGGAGACAAAAAAAGAACAAAACCAAACCAAAAGAAACCCTGTAACAAGAACAAAAAGTTCAAAACATGCCAGAATGAATCAAACCATTTGTCAGACAGGACCCATTGCGATTTACTCAATTTAATGGTCACAAAGTGTAAACTTCAGATTCCAACTTATCAGTTTTAAATAACCCAGGCTCTTACCACACGGCGTGGAGGAAAAACCGAATTACCTGCTCCGAATTTCTCCTGACAGGGATTGCTTCAGATGGCGGCGTCGCTCTCCCAGCTGGCTGCAGGCGGAGCCGGGTGGATGCCCGGACAGACGGCGCTGTGAAGCCGCTCATTCCAAGAGGGATCTTCCACTTCCTTGGCTCCCGGGTCCCTCCGGAGCCCCGGCTGCTCGGACACAGAGCCGGGGGTGCTCGGGACGTCCTGCCCGGCCCCACCTCCGGGGCAAGGACGTGGCTCTGGCACAACTCCTGGGGCCGGAGGGAACATCCTGCCCCCCCTTCTACGGGCATCCAGCCCCAGGGAATTCTGCTGGGCCTCCCATGCGTGTTTAAAAAATAAGGAAAAAAAAATTTCATCTTTTCTAAACCTTTCCCAGGCTCGCATGATGGAGATGATTGCATTTGCTCCTGCCTTCAGTGGCAGATTCCAGTAGCGTGCCAAGGGAGGCCCCTCTCCTCCAGAGAAGCCAGCGGGGGGTAGGAGCCTGATGAGGACTAATTTTGAACATAAACCTGTCCCTCCTCCATGCCTTTTTTTGCATATTTCAAACAACCAGACCCATATTAGAAAAAGAGTGTAGGGAAAAAAATAATCCTGTGATCCATGCATATCCTGACTGGAACTCAATTCATTCTTTCTGAATCTGGCTCCCATACCCTTTTTCATACAGATTTACATTCCTACAAGAGGATACATTCCTACCATACATTCTGTACATGTTACAATCCAGATGTTGTTAGCTTCACAATAAAATAAATATATTTACAGAAGGAAAAAAAAAAAAAAGAATAAATAATTTAAGAAAAAAAAAATCACTTCAAATCCAAAGCTCTCTTATTCTGCTCCCATCTTGTCACTTCATTGCACGTTAATGTCAATCTCCATCCCTGGCGTAGGTCTCAGAGAAATTCCATGCGTGGCTGCTGCTGGGAGCACAGCACAGGCCCAGCTAGGGACAGTCAGTGACTGTGCAGGGGGAAAGCCACAGCTCAGCCCTTCCCAACCTTCTGCTGAGTCCCACTAATCAAGTAGGATTTAGTCCTGTGGGATTCCTGGAGGGATTCTGTTACAGGACACACGCTTCAGCACCGAGGAGCCACAGACACTGCCCGAGTGGCAAAGGGGGTTTAGAGCTCAGCTCCCATCTCTGGGTACAAAAACTTCAGCTGACTCCCCTGAGCAGCAGGGGTCTCTGAGATGGGAGCTTTTTGCCTGGCAGGTGGGATTTATGCAGCTGTAAATACTTAAGTAACCCCAAAAACAGGCGGCACCAGCATCCTGCAAATCAGCTTTTAACCATGGTAAGGCAGGTGCCTACCAAGTTGCCGTGGGAGCCTGTCCCAGGTTTGTGCAGGATTGTGTTCCCAGGTGCTCGAGGTGTAGGGACAGAAAGGCTGTGGGTTCTCCTGCGAGGGCCGAGGATTGCTGTGGAACGAGGGCTGGGTGGGAGCTGGAGCTGTCCCCCTCCTCCCCACCCTCCCTTCCCCTGGTCCCTAAAGCTACACTTGGTCAATGGTTCTCCCTTTGAAGCAACACCTTTCCTTTCTCTTTAGTCTGTGTAAGGACTGCAAATCCATCAGCACCCCGGTGTTTCATGGAGCTCAGCTTGGAAAAAGGAGAAAGCAAACCCACCCCTCTGGGCCAGTGCCCCCCTCCTCCCCCAGCCCTGCCTCTCCCTGGCAGATTAAGTGGGAGCCAGAAGCGCCTTTCGCAGCTGTACGCGATGCATTTCATTTCCATCAGGAGTTCCTTCATTGCAAAAATGTATTTGCTCTCATCCTGTGTCTGTGTGCATATCTGTGTTACATCTATCTATATACTAATAAATATATATGGCCCGTTTTAAAGTGCCAATTTATAAAAAGCCGCCTCCTTAAAAAGGCGGGCAAGACCCAATTTCATCCATGACAAGAAGGGAGCAGAACTGACTGAATATTGCCAAATGACGTAAAACATAATTTAAAATTTCTTAAATAAATATAAAAGTTATTCCTAAAGAAGCCATAGGCATGTCAACAATATAGGTTGTAACCGGCACTCGACAACTAAAGTACCATTGGAAAACTAAAATGCCATAGCAACTTCAGCAATAGGCATGATACATTGCAAACAGTTTTTTTTTCTTTTTTAAATTAAATGTACACCACAACGAACTTAGGAAAAAAAACAAAAACAAAACAAAACAACAAAAAAAACCAAAACCAGCTATTGGTGCAGTAAGAAGACTTCTCAGGTGTTACAGGGGGAGGGGACCATGCATAGAAAGCTGTGTCTGTATATTCCTTGTAAAACGGGTCTATAAAGTGTAAAGCAGGTAACGCAGTTGATACAAGAACCCAACTCTATAGGAGATGCCAAGTGGTGTCGCACGACTGGCTCCAGTTTCAACGGCAATGGATATTAAAGCAAGTCCATCCAGTGCAGGTACGAGATGAGCTTCACTGCAGTAATACTGAAGCTGCCTTTTTCAGCACTTAGCACAGTGAGGTGGGAGAGGGAAGGGGAGAAATGCTCCAAGAAAGGGCGAGCGGACGCTCCCAGCCCCGCTCTCTGCCCGCGCCCCTCAGTCAGGGAGATGCCGCGGGAGGCTGGCGCGCTCTCTCTCTCTCTCTCTCTCTCTCTCTCGGTGGGCTCTGGGCACGCCGCTCCCCCTCACACCATTCCCAGGAGCTCCCAGGGTGAGGAGGCGCCGATCTCGGCCGGGTTAAGGCTCCACGTCAGGCGGGATGGGGGCCTGGCAAGGCGGGCGGGCTCGGGGTGAAGTTCCACGATTGTTTCCTGCCAACTGCTTCACGTACGTGGTGGAAAAGGACATGGCTCTAAGATTCGGGAATCACAGTAGTGCGCAGTGGGCACAGCAGGGAGCAAACACTCGTGAAACTCCGACAGAAGCGGCTCCCAGCCCTTTCTTAAAGCACTTTTTTGTTTTGTTTTGTTTTGTTTGCATTCAGGGAAACCGACTGCAGGCTTATTTGATCCAATTTTCTCTTTGCACCATACACATATAAAACATTACAACTCTGTATAAAAGTACAAGTGGTTCTTGTACATCTGAATTATGCAGGAACTATGTGAGCAAATCCTATCAAAATAGCTATTTTTTTGTGTGTATAAACAGCATTTGTTTTTAGAAAAAACAATACCATAAACTGCAGAATCTGTACAAAAATATAAAATAAATTTGGGCAGCAGTTTCTAAACAGCCATGTAAATGCAACACTTAAAGAGGAGCAGGTTAATGCCTCCAAAAGGCTGAATTGCTAAAGTCAACCTATACAGGGCTAAAATGGTATCGAGATTATCTAAATAATAAAATTTTTTACCTCTTGCAATAAAACTTATAGAAAAAATAGACAAGTATGCACATGCAATTTACAGCTTTCCCCAACATAATCCTTGTGCTTAGCTTTTACCTTTTTTTTTTCCTTTTTTTCTTTTTTCTTTTTTGTAATAACATAACATTGTCTACAATACATATTCTTTCCTATACCAGGATATTCGGTCTTCCTTGAGGAACCACTTTAAAAAAAATACATTAGAAGTGGTCATACATGGATGAAGGCACTCCAACTCTGCTCGAAGCAAAAACTAGTGTGATCCTTTTCTTTTCAAAAAAGGCAAGCAAGGATGCATGCACAGTGCTGTGAATCGGGGCTGGGAGGGACTATGGAAATACTACCAAGTGTATATACTGGTACTTAAAAAAAAAAAAAGAAACAAAACAGAAAACGAAACCAACAAAAAAAAAAAAAGTTGCTATATTTCTTAATATTTTTAAGACCCAACAAGCACCTCCATGATGTGATCCAGTTCTGTGAGATCCATTTTGAAAGGCTGATTTGGAGTTACTGGTTGACTGCTGTAGGGAGCGAGAGTTTTGAGGAGCTCGTCTGCCGAGACCGGGGCCATTTTTGAGGCAGCCCCCGTGGCAGACGTGCAGGGGTCAAAATCATACATGGACGTATCAATGTCAGCGAACAGAATGTCATCCAGGGTCAAGTCCGTGAGGAAACCTGTGGAAGCCGTTATCTCGAAGTTGCCGGGCAGGGGGTCCATGAGTTTGGGTTCGGCCGTTCTGCTCTCCGGGAGGCCCTCGGGCTTGTGGATGTCGGACTCGCCGGGCTGGGCTTTCGACTCGTCGGCCGCTGCTTCAGCTGCTACTGCCTCTGCGGAGGTAGGTGCAGGACAAAGCTCCTCGATTTCGTCCAAGGCTGAGGAGAAGCTGTCCTTGACTGCTTGGAGAGCAGGAGGTGGCGGCTTCGTGGCGCCGTCGTGCTGGACGGCCGGGGAAGTGCAAAAAGTGTCGTCCTCGAGCAAAGAGGCCGGCGTGAGGCAGGACTCCAGGGGCATAGTGCTAACCAGGTCGGCGGGGAGCAGGGGCGGCGAGGCCAGGTGGCTGAAGGCCGGCGGCGCCTCGCGGAAGTTGTCGCTGAGAGGGTCGGTGGGCTGCGACGCCGCCACGAACATGGGCCTCAAGCTGCCTTCTTGTTTGAGTTCTTCCTGGATCCGCCTCAACATGTTGTTAATTAAAACTGTCTTTTGCAAGCTGGGCTCGGTTAATGGCCTGTGGTTATAAAGTTTCATAAGGGAAATGTTGAAGATAGTCTGACGCTGTAAGGTGTAAGACACCTTAGAGGGACCGTCAGTGGGAGACACCACTTTGCCTTCCAACCCATCTTCATGCTCGTCAAACTTCCGCTTTCCTCCTTTCCCCAACATATATCTGCAAGGGAAGAGAGGACACTGATGAAGGCGGCAAAGCCAGGTGCACATTTGTCCCCAACAATGACTCGGCCTTGGCCCACAGCAGCGTGACACCCTAACGCAGGGCTCTGCTCCATCCATGTTTAGGCATGGTTGTGCTGGTGAATTCCAAGCAGGAATTCAGACAGCACCCACCAAATGCTCAATTTGCTTGGCAGCAAATTTCCCCTTCCTTACGTTAAGTAAATACCTGTCCATGGGAGCACAAGCCACAGGCACTGTACTGAACCCTTACATTCCCTGACTGAGGCACTGCCATGCCTGGGAATACAAATGTAAAGCACCGAGGTTCTCACAATGAATTTCCTCTTTTTATTCAAAAGTGTGTTCACGGGGGAAGGGAAGTGAGGCTCAAGCAATTGTGTGTTGAGAGAAACTTCCCCAGTGAGGTTGGGAGATGCAGCCCTCCTTTGGTACACCAGGATATATACATATGGATTTATTTAGCTGATTGCCTAAGGACTGAACTACCAGAGCAGGAAATGCAGTTATTATACTCAGAATTGGATAAATTACAGATGAAGAAGAAGATCTGTCAAGTCTTTTAGTCTAATCCCCAAGACCACTCTCTGCACTACACTCTGCTGCCGGTCAGATGGCAGATTTTGAAGGAAACAAAGGGGATTTTACCAAACTTGCCCTGCATTATAAACAATTTCTGAGCTAAGATTAAGTAGGGCAGCTTAGTCCCCAGTGCCATCTCTTCCAGGATGTTTCAGAGCACCTGGAAATGCTCCTCTACACAGCACAGTCCCAACCTCATTTTGTCACCATTATTTTTGAGACACAAAGATCCCCCCAAACACAGAGGAATGAAGGAGTCGCTGTGCTGTGACAGCAGCACAACCTGATGTTGTGCTCTCTCATTTTCCCAGGTAGAGTGCTGAGGTGCTCTAACTCATTTTTTTAATATGCTCACAAGCAGCTCCCTGTTCATTCCTGCCTCCCTCCCTCTGTTTAACAAATTCTTCTGGCATGAAGAATTCTGCCTTGTTTAAAGAGGAAAAAAAAAAAAAAAAAAGAGGCTTTCTAGCCACAGGTATCCAGAAAGAAGTTACAACAGCCATACAGGTTTTTACCCCAGACCTGACCCTTCTCACATTATGCAGCTATCGTCTGGGAGACAAAACTTGCCTTCCTTATTTGAGTACAATTCCCAATCCTCCCAGTGGGATTAGTGCCTGCAAAACAACTGCACTAGCCAGGTCTAACACAGCTTGATGGTCGCACACCAGTTCAGCAGACAGACAATGTATTTAAACATCACCAGAACTGACTGACAAACATTTAAGAGCAAAGAGACCCTTGGAAAGCAGAAGAAGGGGCAAAAGAAGTCAGGATTTCAGTGCTACAAGAGCTTCAGAAAACATTTGCTGGGTGGTAAATCCAAAAACCAGATCGGGTGAAGTGAGCCTCCTCTGGTTAAAAATAAGTCCTGAATCCAGATAATTTTCTAGCATATTATGCAATTAAAAAGAGAAAGGCGGGGCGAGGGAGCAGGCTGAGCAGAGCTGAGGCACAGGTAGGCTGCCATCCAAGCTCCTTGGCCAGCTACCAGCAATTCCTGCGCCTGGAATCTCGGGTGAACAAAACCTCTGAAATTTAGCACTACTGCTGAAGTCTGGTTTTTCTCTGCTCCCTAGTGTCACCTCCATGGGCTGCTCTGGAGCTGTGCACGTGGGTTTGGGGTGCGAGCGGGGGGCTTTGCTATTCCAGTGCTCACAGTAGACACATTTCCTTTCACTTCAGACAGATAAGAGCAAGAAAGGGAGGATCAGGCTAGCAAGAATTAAAAACCCTGCCCAATTCCAGCACTTTTTTAAAGCAGTGAGGGGTTAGGAGGAGAGTTAGCAGCTTTGCATCCCTTCCTGCTATCTCCTCCCCCTGAAAAAAGACAGACTCTGTCCTAAAGACATACCAGTGCTCCTTCCACAATGCTCTATTTAAAGAAGACATTTTTAAATGGCTTGGGGACTAGAAGAGTTCGAAGTTTGTCAGCCTCTGCCAGGAATGTATAAAAACATTCCCTGCACAAAGCAAACCTTTTCCCCCATGATAAAGAAAACAGCCCAGGCTCCGCTCCCTGCACTCGCTTATTCATCATTGCCAGGTGACGCTGCCAAGCATTTCCAACAAACCCAACCGAGCCCGTTTCCCCCCAAGACTGAGGTGCTGGTAGCAAACACATTTTTGAAGCTGATCAGTAAAAACTGTGGGATCATCACCGGGTAAATACTACGACAACCGCACGACGTCATTTTCCAGGAAGCTCAGAGACCATTCAAGATTTCCTGTACGTGTGACTGTCAAGCCTTCGCATCGCACCCCATCTTCACCAAGCTTGATTCAGAGCTTGCCCTTTTAAAAGATAAAATAGATCAGGCAACTCCCAGTCTCACCTACCAGCTTTGCAGCACAGCTTTCAGTTTCCTTTTTCCCCACTAAGACTCTCTGAAGAGGCTTTAACCCGTAAAGTACCGAAGCAGGATGTCAGCCTGAGCATGGGGGTTTTATTCCACCAAGGAGGGGGCTCAAATAGTCACTGCTAGACTCATGGCTTTATAAAGTTTTATTTTATCCCCTTCTCCTCTGGCGTGCCAATGGGAATTGTAAAGAATGTTTTCCTCCAGTTTCCATAAATCACTTCATTCATGCCAAGCGAAGCAAGGAGCTGATATCTTTTTAGACCAACTGATAGAGTTGGTAAAACCAGACATGCTTGGGGGCTTGCAAGTCTTTCTCTGGCTCTTCATAAAGGAATTTCATAGTTTCTGACCACTCTGCTTCTTCTTTACAGTTCAAACCATCTCTACCCTCCTTCAACCAACCTGTTTCATGCCTGCATTAAAGGGATCAGTGTTGTATATCTTAAGATATTGAATAACATTAAATTAAAAAAAAAAAAAATGCTGTACAATACCAGCATTTGATCTGAATCAGTTCTGTTCATCTCAAAAACTTTGCTCCTAGCCTTTCCAGCCCAACCTCCTGCTGGGAAAACAAAAGTGCCAAACTTGAAAGATTGGCCTGGCCAAAGATCAGTACAAAATGAGACAAACCCGCAGCATCCCAGGTGTCCAAAGAGAATTGTCCAACCAATACAGCTGTGACCAGGGCAGCCAGACAACACCAACCCACCCAAATGCAGCACTGCACAGGCAGAGGTAAAGGATAATGTTCATGGAAGGTCTTTCATGCATCTATTTTGGCTGAGCAGAAACCTCAGGCAGATGTATTTCTGCTGCATTTTCACCCGTTTGCTAAATATAATTTTGAGGCTGAGTGTTAAGAGTTGAGACTGGACATCACTTTGTTGTTGTTGTTGTTATTGTTGTTGTAATAAAGGGTGTTGCAGGGCTTTGGTCTGTAAGTGAATTTTCAATGTTTCTTAGGTATGTGGAACCAGAAAACTGAAGAAAGAAAATAGAAAACCTGCATCTTTCTGGGGATTGGGGCGGGGGAAGTTATTTGGAGATCTTCCCCGATATTATCTACCAGCTGGCTCCAGCTCTGGAAGACCCAGAACCAAAAGCTAGACCATTGTTGCTGAGAAAGATTCTACTTGCTTTTTTTGCCCATTTAGGGTGATTGCATGCGCCTCAGTGCCAGAGGAACCCTAGCATTGTTTGGGAGTTGTCTTTTCTTAATTGAAAAACAAAAGTAGTATATTTTTTTTTCTCATTTGCGTGTCATTTAGCTTCCTTTTATTGGCTCTGCATGCTCTTCAGACAGAGCTGGGGAAAAAAAAATGCAGTTGGGGCTCAGTAGAAGAGATAATCAGCCTGGAGAGGATGGTTCTCTGGAGTCAACCCTCATGGACTAAACACAGAAGAGTTTGTGGAATGCCTGGGTCTCTGAGCCCACTTTGTGATGGATCCTTTGCTCTCCAGAGCACAGAGGTACGTGTAGATGGTGAGAGGAGCACTGTGTGTTGTTTATTGATTGTGCTTTGGACACTTGGACACTGCCAGACTATTTCTGAAGTCTTTAATAATCAGCACAGAAAAGCACCAGATATGTAAAAACAGAGAGGAAAAATGATTTTGTTCACCCAACAATAAAAATAACCTTTAATTTTAATTCCCAAAGACTTTTAACAATTAGGTTTAGAATACCTCTCAAAACTGAGGGCTCATCTTGGAAATCAATTCTACAATCTACTAGGCCCTCCCTGCTCATCGAGACAGACAGGAAGGGAAAAAAAGAAGGAGGAACCAAACCCCAAGAGGAACAGCGGAAAAGGGTTTTTAAGAAGTCACATTTCCACTCGCAGATTTACGCCACCCCCTCAGTCAGTCCAGAGGATGCACAGCTTGTTAGAGTTGAGGTTACCTTTAGAACAAACACCACGGTGCTCAAAGAGGTAAAAGCATCAAATCCCTGAGTCCACAGGCAACCATTCCCCTCCAGGCAGCCGAACACCGAAACACAGGTGTGAACCACAGGGGCTTGTGCAGGAGAGGAGTTTAAAGCAAGACCAGTTCCCTTCTGAAATCTTAGGTAATTAAAACCACAGGGGGGTAAAAAAGGAGAGAGAAAGAAAACGGCAACTTGGGGGAATTAAAATAAAATGCTACTTCACACGTGTGCGTGGAAAAACCCAACAAAACCCCACAACACAAAAGCTCCCCACAAGAGCCACTCAAAGTGCACTGAATTTGGACACTCCATTCCCCTAAGTTTCACAAATCTCAGATGTAAGTGACCCTCACCAGGTTTTCCACAAGAACCTATCCAGTGAATTATGGAAATGTTCTGTGTCACTTCTGGCACGTGAAATGTAATTTTCCTCTCCTCCATCTTTCACTCCTCATCCTTGAGGGTTCCCTTGGTTGTGTCCTGGCCCAACAGTAGTCAATGGGTATTTTGTTACTGACTCCAGCAGAATCAGGATTTGGCACAGAGAGCTGCAGGACCAAAATAAAAAGGCCTTTTATGCCAACTGGGTTCAACTGGCAAGACAAGGACCAGATCCTCTGAGCTGACAGAGGCAGGTTGAGCTCCTGAGAGCTATTTCAGTGCTGCTGGACCCAGCCTGAGGGACCACCTGAACTTGTAATCAGTCTCCACAACTTCAAAGGATCTGTCCCCTAGAGCTAGGGAGGCAAACCAGTAAACCTCTCTCTCTCTGTCCCTGCTTCCACATCCCCAAGGCCACAGCAGAAAGAGTGGACACATCTGTGGAAGACCCCTTGGGGCAGGACCATGGGCTCACCCACTACAGAATGCCTACAGTAAACCTGTCCCAGCAAGTGGAAGTGCAGACATCTGGGAGCATTGGCACCCTCCTTCCATTTAAAGTTACAAAGGAAAAGCAGAGGGAAAGGCCAGGATAAACCTGGCAGCTTCTCCCAGCCTCGCTCAAAACAAGGGGAAAAGCTGAACAGCCCAGGTGCCGAGGTTTAACTCCAGGGCTGCAGCAAACAAGCAGCACGGACTGTGAGAGGCAGCAGCCAGAGCTGGATGGAAATCACCCCTCCTTGGGGATTTCATCTGCTGACACCGGAGTGTTTAAAGGCTGGCACGGCAGCATCCCCGGGAGCTGGGACAGCCTGTTCCATGCAGAGCTGCACGGCCACGCTCCCTGTGCTGCAGCTGGCCTGCAGGGTGTGAACCGACCAGTCGGGACCGGGAAGGGGGGAGGTGTGGAGGGGTGGAGTGTTCTTTCTTTTTTTTTTTTTTTTTTCTATACTAGGCTGCTTTCTCGGGATCTGATGCACTTTTTACATGGTTTTTACATGTTTTTGCAGTGTACTGCATCCATGTTGCCTGGCTGAAGAGGACTCCTGACAACGCTGCCTGGTAAGAGTTGTGTCTCATGTCACATGTGAGTTGGGAAACAAATCCCACAACCCCCAAAGAGAGGTAGAGGGAATGGAGCTGTGCAGGGGGTTCTGTCCTCTCCAGAGCCAGTGCTCAGATATTCTGTATTTACAAGGTTTGTTTTCCTTGACACATTTTACATTAATTCTGGCTGCCCTTTTTTATTTTTTTTTTTTTTTTTAACTAAGTGAGGTTTAATAGGCACTTACAAAACTCTCCTTTAGAGTATATAAAAAAATTGGCCTCCTGGGCAGCTCTCTGCTTCCCAGAGAGTACAGGGGATTGTTTTAATGTTTGCAAGTCTTCACTGCAAGGCTGTCAGTGCCAGCAGTAACTGTAAGGGGCAGGTATTTCTCACACATATTTTACAGGGACCTAACTCTTCCCATCTCCTGTGGTGGATGGGTAAACCTCAGCTTTACAGCTGAAAACAAGAAGCAAGTAAAGCTCCTCAGCACCCCACTCCTGCATTTAGCAAGAAATGCAGCTTCTGTCTCCCTACAGAAACACAGCCTTAGCCCATTGCCTTAGGCACTTCACACAGAGTGAAGACTGAGTAAGCTGACAGGGGTCTCTTCTCCTCTCCAGTTAAAAACAAAATAAGAAGGAAAACCATAGTGGGGACTGTTAAAGGCTTAGATTATAAGTAGAACTTAGGGACCGTGCAAGGAAACCTCTGGCAAACAGGAGACAGCAGAGGAAGCTCAGACTCTCACTTGAGAAGCACCTGAAGTTGTGCAGGTCTCACGGGCTTTGCCTTTGATACTCAGAGCCTGGAGTCCCCAGGTCCCCGAAGGAGTGTCCATGTTAATCAGAGAGTAAGGTGAAGCCTTCCCTAGCAAATAAGCAATGCAATTATAAAGCCAGTCAATAGTGTAACGCCAGCCAACGTGTTCCAGCGATATTTTGAAACTGTAATCTGATCCTACTGTTTCCATCCTCGTGCCTTGCCTGCTCTCCCTTGTTGCATACTGTACTATTTGAGGCCCAGAGGGCAAAGCAAGCTCTTGCTGTTTGCTCATGATCAGAAACTGCATTTGGAGCGAGAGCTCTGCGTGCGCCGCCCACACCACTTTCTTGAGAGTTTCTTCAACTTGCAGCCCGACGAAGCCCTGCTAAAGGATGTCTGCAAAACAACCAGAAACACAAACTCCACTTCTGCCTTCAGTTTGCAGCTCCTTCTCGGCACGCTAAAAAAAGGCAAAGCCGCAGTCTAAGGCAATCTCTGACTCTGCAGTGTGTTAAGCCTTGCAGGAAACATATGCTTCTATTAAATTGGAAACAGTTTCTAATGCTGTCAGTTTGCTAAATGTAACATGTTCCCCTGGAAGAAGCGGAGCAGTTTTAATGTTTTTGACTAACTGCACACATCCAAACAGAGAACGTCTGATAAAGCTGGAATGGGCTCCAATAAATATAGCTTAGAATAAATTACTGCCTCATTAAGTAATTGTTTGGAAAAAGGACAGCAGGTTTTCTAGATTATAGCCGTGTTATTAAGGGTGTTTATAATATTAGGAATTCTATCAGGGTAGCAGAAGTTAATGCAAGTTTAAATCAGAGGAACACTTGTTACCTTGTTAAAGCATTAAAGACTGCCCTGGCAGAACCAGGAGGTGGACAAGACCGCACAGGTTCTGAGCATGGAAAGCCAGCAAGGCACACTGCAAACCACTGTGAGGCTGAAGGCAAGAGCAAAAGCCCTGAGCAACTCTGACAACTCCTTTTCAGTGCAAAGCAAGAGGGAGGATATACCTGGGTAACACACCAGGGTTGAAAAACATTTATTCAATATTCACATACAGGAAGGCAGTTGTCTTTACTGGGAAAAAAAAAAAAACCAGAACAGGTTTGGATTGCCCAGCAGAACTAATTTCTGTCTCAAAGATCTCAAAGCCAAAACGTCAATCCTCACATGTTCTGCTTTAGACAGGACTTCCCATGTGCTTCCTTATAAAACAGTGCCCAGAAGATGCAAACAAGCCCCCAGCCTGCCCTTTTTTGGTCTCATCCTTAACTGGAAGCTTTAGGAATCACACTGTCTATGAGTGCAAACCCTGCCACAGCCCTTCATGGGTCTGGGGCAGACATGGCTCCGCTGACCACCAGATCTGGGTGGAGGAGTCCCCCCCTTCCCACCACCAGGAGATGCTTTGTTAGGGTTACCTACTGAGGGGAGAGAGACTTTCCAGAAGATGGCAAAGCTGCCCTTGTCTCAGGTCACCTCTGTGCCAGATCTCCTTCACATCCTTTCCCAGGATGGCTGCACACACAGTCTACCCACAACAGTAGTAACCACCACCAGCAGCCTCCTCCCTGGAGTTCAGCTAAGCTGGGCTCTGTGCTTCAAAAAGCCACCAAAAAGAGCCAGGCTAAGGCTATTTTGGAGTTTGGGTCCACGAAATTCTCCGTGTGGCACGTGTTAGTGTCAAGGAAGCAGCCAGGCCTGCCAAGTGTGAGTTGAGCTCTGTTGTGCTGTGAACACATGGGCTCAGCACTCTGCTGAAGGACCAGGAGCTGCCTTACACACCTGGGCATCAGCAGCAGAAATCAGAGCTGCAGCAAAGCAAACCAGGCACAGCACCGGGCCAGATCCTCCAACTTTACTACGTGATTAGCTGATTACTCAGCAGACTCTGCTTGTTGTCACCCCAAAAATATGCGAGGGCTTCTACACACAAGCCTCCCTGGGATCAGCCAAGAAGCTCCTCCTGCTCCACACCACTGCTCCTTCCCACAAGTGCAGCACTCTGGGTCTCCTTGCATGGAAGCAGGAGGTGCTGGTCCCACAGGCAGGACCACAACACCATGAATTCAGTGTCAGTGGGCAAAGAGTCACACTGGAGCCAGTGCACACACAGCTCCATGCTGGTAGAACCAGAGCCATCTCCTCAAGAGGTGGAGCAGCAGCAATTAAGATGGCTGTGCACTGCTCCAGGGCCCAATTCAGCCAAGACTGCCTTCCATCCCTTCCCACTGCAGAGCCAGCAGGCACCGGCACAGAGCAAGTGCTGCCTTAAAAAAAAGAGACACCTCTCTTGTAAACGAAATTCAAAACAATCTGAAAGACCCAGAACAGCTACCAGAAAGTGACACAGGCTGGGAAATACACACACACACACACACACACACTCCCTTTTCCCTGCTAAAATTACACGCCTGTAATGACAAGATGCTGCTGGTCAGGCTCTAAGGGAGAATGATGAAATAGCCAGGCAGGCTGTGCATCCCTCCTCCCCTGCGCTGGCGCACGGAACAATGGAATTACGGCGACGTTTGTGTTGTATTGTACAAGACATCTCTATTGGCACGCACGTGTCACGGGCTGCCGGGTATTTTTAGTGTATGCAGGGACTGAGCTCTGCAGAGCCATCTCCACTGGACCTGTGCAATTCCTGCAAAGGTTAATGAGAATTGTGCCTGCACCCACAGGAGAGGAGAGACCCCTTCGTGGATAATAAGGGAGTTTTCCTCACCTATGTATAATTACTTTGTTTGAATCCTACCGTAGCATCTTTTCCCCAAAGGTACACCTTGTTTTTCCCCCTTGTCACAGACCCTTAATAAACACATGGAGGGGGGGGAGAAGAAACCCCTACACTACTGAAAGGACTGAATGGTTTGCCAAAAAGTAGGTTATAGCTCTGAAAACAGTGTTGAATAAATTATCACAGTCAAACTGAAAAGCAGCGAATGGCAGGAGAGAAGAAGATGAGAAAGGGAAAAAAAAAAACCACCTCTGAAGAAACATATACTGCAAATGCACCATACAAATCCCAGCAATGACAAGTCATTTTAGTTTCTGGCCTGCAGATTTTATTTGCTAACAAGTTTCACACTACTGAGAGTTAGGAGAAAAGAAAGGTGTTTCCCTGGCATTTTTGAAAGTAGCTTAAATAGCACACGAGTTGTTTTCAACATTTTTGCTTAAATGAAATGAACACAACCCTGCAAACAAATACATTCTATGAAAAGGAACCCACTCACCCTGCAAGTTTCTCCTAAAAAGGTGAAAAAGTTGTTGGACATTTCTCTACCACCAGTGAAAACAAAACAAATTTTAAAAAAAGGTAGTTAAAATTTGACACGAAAGTTTGCTCAGATGGTGTTAAAATGACATTGGACAAGATGACAACTGCTGACCTTTCAGTCCACGGCACTAAAGCTCTTACATTTGTTGAAATACAGCGTATGTTTCCATGTCCTAGAAAGGAGCCTTCCGAAAACTGATTAAAGGGAACTTTGGCCAGCCTTGAACTATTCTCAACCTGCAATAGTGATGAGTTGGAGATGAAAGGGATTCCATTTTTTGTGGCACCTGCTTGATTTCACAATAAAAAGTACTACACCGAAGTGATGTTCTTTAAAAACAGCCACCATGGGACCCATGTCTCTTCTGTGAGGAGTAATTTAAACATTTTCAAGAAAATCATTTAAACTTAGATGGAGACACCCTTTTAACAGCATATTTTGACAACACGTGTATCAAGTCTGTATTTTGAAGCATGTTTAGGACAAGTTAATTAACATAGAAAAAAGAAACTTAACCACAAACTAAGATTTTGGAAATTGGGAGTGGAAAATACAGAAGGAGAACAGCTCAGGAAACAGAATGTCCAAAACTTTATTTCATATTCAGGCACAACCCATTCACCTTACCCATGATAATATTACACTGATTTTCCCCACAATTAAAAGTCCTCATCCAAGCATTCACATATCACGTGTGTCCCCCTGCCAGCAAGGGGAAGCAGAGCAGTGACAGGAAGCTTGACACTGTGTCACACACAGAGAAAATATTCTCTCTCTTGTATTCATTCACAAGCTATTTGTGGAACGTTTTAGGTAGGGGAGGAAAGTGGAAGGGTTGTTTAGAAGAGTTTTACCTTGCTGTTTCCAAGCAGATGGAAAAGGAAGGGGGTAAGGGGGAGCCAGGTCCCAGCAGGGTAACCCAAGCAGGTTATTGGACCCCTGGGACAGCCAGCAGGGAAGTACCCTGGACAAAATTCCCTGCAGGCTCCTAAAGCCTGAGGCAGTGCATGGACACAGGGCCAGGAGCAGGCACGAGACCTGACCTGCAGCGAATCAGGCCGTGCCAAAAGTGCTGAAAGAGAGTGGCACGTCTCACACAAGGCCCACAGAGCAGTGAGGAGGCAAAATGTAACCACCACCGTTCAAAGAAAACACTGTGGTTTGCACACAAACGCCAGGCTCCTATCTTGATGGAATGTATATTTGAAAAAATATGCAAATGATATGCATGCACGTGGATGTGTACCTACTGAAGGCTTTTTTCCAAGGGAGAAAAGAGTGCCTGTAAAAACACATGAAAAGTGAAGTTCGCGGAGGCACCGGAAGATGATGATGATGAATTTCTGAATTAGGATTTAAAACTTCATTTTGCAGCTACCTGAAGTTAAGACAAAGCTGCCTTTAGGCATCTCAAACTAGTCAGACCTGCTACAGCAGTTGCACAGTCTGCTTCAAATATGCCCTCCACGCTCCTTTCAACCTCCACCCCAACATATATCCGCATAGTTTACCTCCAATCAAGGGTGGTTCTTGCTATAGTGCAGTTCACTCAACCTTATTGCCTGCCTGGCATGACAGGAGGGCTTTTTAAGATTAATGTTTCAGGCTGCTATGAGAAAATGTATGAAAACAGCCAATAATTGTCACGTTTCCATTTAAGGTGTGCGTGGTTCAAACAGTACAAGGGTTTGCAGGGTGAGGTGGAAAATCTGGGATCAAGAAAACAGTTTTAATTGTTGCATCTGAGGAAGTATTAGGGCAAGTTTAGATCTTTCCACCAGTTCAGGGCTCCTTGAAAAAGGGAACTTCTTTTTTCTGCCACTTCTATATACTGCCCAGTTTTCAAAATAACATTAAAAGAAAACAACCCACGTTTGAACTCTTCTCTCTGTATTCTACTATATTAAGAATTCAATTTTTATTCTAACTTCAATGGAAACAAACTGTCAGATGAAATCCAACACACCTTACTGGTGTGAAAGCAGAGTAAACAGGTTTTGGCTCCTAATAATTACACAGACTGAGACTCATGCCATTCAATGCAACTTAAAATTCAATTCAAGAGAGATATTAAGAGATTTAAAATCACTGGTACTCAAAACACTGATCATGTTGTACAGGTTGGGAACTTCTGACGTTCTGTGGCAACACCTCTGATTTTCTGTGGAGGAAAAATCTGTAGTGTTAGCACTGTCAGAGATAAACTGTGCCAGGAGGGCTTTACCTCAGCGTGAAAAAAGTCAGAGTTCCTAAAAAAACTGTTTTCCCAAGGTGAGGAGGGTACCAAACCTTGCCCCTCACTTGAAGAGCAGTGGTCTGACCTCACCTAACACAGGGCTCTGGGCATGGTTTTAATTTCACTGCAGCAGCCTGAATCCAGTGTCACTCTGATGTGGTGGTGGCTGCTGTCTCACCTGAGCCAGATGAGCCTCCACCCTCAAAGAAGGGACACGTGAAAACCAAAAACTTGCTCTCTGGTGACTTGACAGTTTCTTCAGCTCTTCTCAGCCTTCCCACTCCTAGTCACAGCTTAAAGCCCTTTCTGAAGGCCAATGGGGCTGCACCCAACGCCCCTGGAGACTGCCCCAACTCTCCCTTGGAAATGCCCCTTGAATCAGGCCTTCCCCACCCCAAAAATCCCCTTGGTGCTGGAGGAATGTCCCAGCCAGCGCTTCTTCACAGCTCCTCCTGGCCACTTGGCAATGACACCCAGCATCTGACATGTTCACCAGGAGCCATGGGTGAGGCAAACGTGGTGGCAGTGCAGTTTCCACTCTGTGACACACAGTTTAATACCCAGCCAGCCAAGAGACAGGGCAGGGACCCTGCTGTGACACACACCAGCCTGTTTCTCCCACTAAACCTCTGCTGTCCCCAAGCCACGAGTTTGCTTTGGAGCTGAGTTTGGGCTTCACTTCAGCACACCCAAGAGAAATGTTATTTCTCTTTTACATTTACAGGCCTTGCCTTCCCCACTTGTGTTGAACAGCCAAGCATTGTTATCTTATTTTTGTTATAGTGTTTGCATTGGTAATGCTGAACAAACCTGAAGGCTCCACTACAGCAAACACAAAAATTGACTCTGTTTATAAAAGAATAAAAAGAAGTAATGTGTGTTGAGAGTCCCTCTGCGTTTATAGAAAACAGGCACCTCTTCATGACAGCAGTTTCTCTGACTGATGAAAGTTTAGAAATCAAAAGAAGTGGCAGAAAACATGCAATTATATCCCCCTGAAGAAAATGAGCGCTGCGCTCAGATTGGCAAATTTCATCTTCCACAAACCACTAATTAGCAAAAGATTCATCAAGACTAAAGATCTGTGCTTAGTGCCAACCTGCTTACATTGAGGCTGGACCTTGCTCTCTCCTTTGAAACACTCCTGATCTTTGGACTTGGTAACTGAAAGCTGCTATTTCTGGCACTGATTCGTGTGCATGTTAAGGAACCACTGCAACTGGAGCTGTCTTCTTGTGAGCCAGTTACACTACAGAGCTGAGTTAAAAGAAGGTGTCTCTCTTGCTACCTGGCCCTTATAAGAAGTAGATCACCAGAAGACTACTCGCATTTTCAAAGTACTGCATTCTCCTTGTTTGACAGATTACACTTTAAGATGTTACATAAAAGCAAAAATAGTCACAAATACTTTGGATCACCTGTCTAGCGTTAGCACTGCCAGAGATGAACTGTGCCAGGAGTGCTTTACATCAGTGTGAAAAAAAGTCAGAGTTCCTAAAAAAAATGTTTTCCCAATGAAATATTTATTGAAAAACTAAAAGCAGCTTGTGTGAACGATAGCAAAATCCTTCAAACTAGATATTGCATAAAATCTGCTTCGCTTAATGAAAGCTAAAAAAATAAATTTTGAATATGAAGTTTGAGTGTTTCCTTGCTATTAGGACATTATCTCAAAGTCCTTGATGCCTCTCAGGCAGACAATTTGAGCACTTGGTAATATTTATCTTATTATTTCCCCTGTGAAACTCTTTATTTCGTCTTCCCCATTAAAAAGAGCAGGTGTATAAAGGAACACAATTACAACTCTTAATAAATCAGCACCTACAGATGTATTTAATGCTCTTTAAGACTGCTTCATCTACAGGCAAAACCTGAAGGACCTATGGCTATCAAGTTTCTTTTTGTTTGTTTCCAATCAGCTCCAGAGGAAAAGAAATCAGCTTGACACGAAAATCAAAGCAGTGTTTTAATATGCACGAAGTCTAGCTTCGTTCCTTAGCAGTCCAATCCAGTTCCTGCAGAAAAGGAGTGGGTGGTTGCTGCTACCAACTTAAATGGAAGCAGGATCAGTCACGAGAGGAGGAACATCCAGAGCTGTTACAGTGGATGCTGCAATACTGGCCTGAACAATGGAAGTATTCCGAAGGACAAGCTCCTGGATACCTGTCCAGCAGCACAAACTCCTAATCCTCCTCCTATCTCTACCACCACCACTGGTTCGTTATGTTAAATCAGAGCCCAGAGATACCATCCTATTATGTAAAAATGCATGCACTTTAACTCCAGCCAGAAAGGGCTACTTTCAATTTGTCCTGCTAAATCCGTTGGCTAATTTCTATAGCAATCATTTTAAAGAAAACACAATTCATTTTTATGGTTCGTTTTACCATGTGAAAGCTTCCTGTGCCCTTAGATGCAAACTGAGGCACCTCTCTCAATTTTGCACCCTGTGAGAAGTCCCTAAGACACAGGAACCTTCACTTGTGCAGACGCATGCCTGAAATTATCAGAATTAAAAGAGGTAGAAAGCGTTGTTTGAACTCACACACACATAGCAAGTGTTCACTCATTTGAGAGACACCAACACCAAACTGGTGTTCGGGGCAGCCAAGCCCTCTCCCACCGCTGTTTGAGCAATAGTGCATCCTAGAGTGGCCCAATCCAGCACCCACTGACGGCAGCGAGAGTCACCCTGATGACTGCACCAGGCACCAGATGAAAAAGCCTGGATTTCCCTGCTCCCGAGAGCCTTGGATGTGTCTGAGCACACGCCGCCACACGCAACAGCTCTGGCGTGCTGCACTGAAGTTCGGGTAAAGAAGCTGTCAGCCCTCCCTCCCTCCCTCCCCCGGATGGAGATAAAATGGGCAGATTCGCTTTTATTTTACACCCGCGGCTGTAAATCAGCCACCAAGGGGCCCACTGGACAGCACACAAGCCCCTCCGTAGATTTCCAACTGAAGTGGCTCTGGGTTTTCCAGCTGTGTTTCACAAAACGCAAGAAATGACAGCAGGTAACTGTACTCCTATTTTCATGCTTAGCAAGAACTTATTTTTCCAGATCCTGATGTGAGCAGAGCAGCCAACGCTCTAAATCAAAGCGGCACTGCAAAAGCATTTTTTTCCCCAAGCGTTCATCCACCCCGAAGAAAATCCTAATAAATACATATTTTTGCCGTCGCTTCCCAAAGATGAACCACCTTACCCGCAGAATCCCCCCCAGACGCCTGTCTCTCCGCGCTGGCGGTGCTCCCAAGGAAGACCCATGCGCGCTCTTGCTCAGGGAAAAGACAGGCTAATCCCCTGCCCTAACACCAACCCCTGAAAAGGGCCAGGCAGCGGGGCCAGCCGGGTCCTGCCCAGCCATATGTCAGCTTTGCTACAGCCGAGTGAAAGTCTCCCCCAGGCCCTTTGAGCTCTCCCGGCACTACGGCACGCACTTTTGGGGTTTCCCTGAAGCCCCGGCTCTTGCTGGGAGAAGGGAGCCAGGCTGCAGCCCCCGGCTCCGGGGGCTCCCCGGCGCACACGCGAACTTACCGGGGTGGCGCGGCTCTGGTGGCGTCGGAGGGAGCCCGGCTCCGGAGAGCGCAAGCGGCCGCACTGTAGCGCGGCCGGCACGGCCACCTCGATTAAAAAGTATATCCCAGCTCCCCGCACCTGCTTCGGCTCGGGATCCCCCCGCATCGGCGGGGGAGGGGGCGTATTTTAAGGTCAACTCCGCCGCTCTCCCTCCTCTGCTCATCTCAGCACGAATCCCCCCCCCAACCCGGAGGAGAGGGGGAGGATCCCCGCCTCGGGCTCCTCTGCCCGGGCACCAATTTAAAGGTAGAGATAAAACAAGCCCCGATGACTCGCAAAGCCAGAGGGGGTGGGGGACTGTCGCCGCCCCCTGCCCCCTTCGCCACCCCCCCGCAGCCCCCCAGCCCCACTCACCACATGCAGCTCCACCTGAGAACTAAAGCATGGAGAGGGGGAGGTCGGAAACTCTCGCCCTAGAGCAGCTCCATATGTCGCTCCTCGCCGCGCCGCTCCGGGGAGGGGCCGGGTGGGATGCGGAGGAGGAGGAAAGGAGGAGGAGGAAAAGAGGAGGAGGAGGAGGAGGCAGGAGCAGGCGGCGTGAGGATTTAAGCCTCCGCTCTGCCCCGGCGGCTGCGATCACGCAGCATTATACAATGGAGGAGGAGGAGAGGAAGGAGGAGAAGGAGGAGGCACCACCAACCCCGGCTCCCAGCACTTGCCGCCAGCACTGACGACAGGGGCGGCTCCGGCGAGCTCCTCACCCTCCGGCCCGCGTCAAAGCTCCGCCTCGGCCCCGGCCTTCCTCCCCCGCCCCCCCCAGCCCCCGCGGCCGCTGCTGCCGCTGCTCCTCCTCCTCCTCCTCCCCCGCTCCGGCTCCCCGCGCTGCCCACGCGTGCCCCGGCCCCGGGCGGGCGGCGCGGCCCCCGCAGCCCCCGCGGCTTTCCCGGGAAGCGCCGGGCCGGCACAAAGACGGGTGCCAGCGCTCCCCGACCGCAAATATGACAAGTATCCCTGCTATCCGGTGGCGGGGACACGGGGCTCGGAGAGCCCTGCTCCCCGCGCGGGGTTGGCCCCGGATTGTCCCGGTACAACCCATAATTCTCCCCCCCCGCACCTCCGGTCAGCCCCCGGCCCGGCCAAGCCGGGGATGTGGAGAGAGCCCGGAGCGCTGCCGGCCGCCCCCCGCCCCGGGACCTCACCTGGGAGCCGAGGGAGGCGGCGGCCCCCGTCCGTGGAATCCTCGCTGCTAATTTGGGCTGTGCCGATACCACCGGAGCGCAAAAATGAGGCCAAGCGGAGATGTTCCAGCGCGCCAAGACTTGGGGGAAGGAGGGAAGCGCTCGGCACCAGGCGCTATCTGGAAAGAAGACGATTCTTTTTAAGTCACCTCAATGATCGTGTTCGGAAAGGGGCTGTAATCCCAGCCGGCGCTGTTTAAAGGCGATTCAAACACCTTACAGTTTTGGCTGCAGCCCCAGCAGGCATCTCGGATCGTTCCGGCCTTTCATGTTCCACTAAACCGGTTGTACTTCGGGACAATAAAGCTTTAAGACCTAATATAAAGGCGATTATTAGTCATTAACACCACGACTCGTTTAGGTATTATGCTCAAAACGGTCTGTAATGATTTGTGATCAATCAAGATGATGCTCTCGCTAGAAACTAAGTTCCATTTTCAGTTAGAAAACCGAAAAGGAAAAGAAGGATACTTTCAGAAGAAAGGTTTCCTTATCCTGGAAACTGTATCTGACAAAAATCCACGGAGGAAAAACAACAGCACACAATTAAAATAGTGAATCTGCCAAAATAAAAGGAGACTAAGTGCTGATTTTACAGATTCTTAAAATTAGAATTGAAAAGATCCCATCGAATTGATGTTTAAACATCAGGATGAGCACTCTGCTGAACTCACTAAAAAGGAAGGAAAGGGTATCAGATCTAAAAACTTTAATTTTGACGCTTTGGAGGCCTCAGCACACCTTTTCGTTTCCATCCGTGCTATCAGCCATTCCTTTGAGGAGATCCAAGCTCTCTCATCCCGTATCTGTGGCACAAAGTTACCCCTAAACCAATCTGCAAAGCAATTCACGACCCGTTTACTAGATTTTGACGAGTGATTTGCGAATTGCCCAGGAGCTGGCAAACATTAAAACCAGAATCTCCCTGGCTGGATACTTTCCAGCAGCAAGGCACTGAAATTTGGTCCTTCTGCCTGAGGAAACAAGTCTCTCCCTGAAATTACCCGCCACACAATAAAATCACTAAATAAAAGCTTCATTTTCTTCAGGGCCTGAGCGGTACCTGTTCAGTGGGCTCCTGCCTACTCAAAAGCCACACAGAATATCTGTAATACTCGCTCGTTGTCGGCTGGGTTGTTTGGGGTTGGTTTGGGGGTTTTTGCACTGAATCTCAGGGCCCCATTCCGCCCTCCTTCCCACCAGATTTGTAACGCAGCGGGATCTGGCCTTGCGCAATTGCGCCGTGGATGCGCCCAGCCGAGCAGCGCCAGCCTTCCGGAGCTCAAAGTCCGCGGCAGGTTTACAGTCCCCGTGCCTGGGTGTGTGCACGCTATCACCGGCACCACAGGCACAACCACAAACATTTGCTAAATAAGCAGCTGGGCTCCAGCCCGATACGCACGGCCCCGATCTTGCTCGGCAGTAAAAAGCCTGAGCCCGTGTCGCTCGAGTTTTAAACGCTTCTGACTCGGCTCGGTTGCTCCAATTTTACACCGGCACAAGAAAAAGCTCACCGCCCCTTCTGTTTCCTACTGTAACTCTCCCGGGTCTCTCTTGGCAGGAGTTTAGAGTCACGCTGTAACTCAGATTGTGCCTCAGAACACAGCGAGTACAACCTGCATCCACACTCAGAGCGCTCCCGGCTGAGCATAGGTCACGATAGGAATCGATATGAACGGAGCTCCTTCCTGTGCTCCGTGCACAGCACAGGCTCCGGCGTGGCGGGACGAGGTTGGGCTACACCGGGAGAATAACCCCGCTGCCGACTGCTCCTCACATGGCCTCGCACCTGATCGAGGCGGACCTTTCTGGCCAAGAGACTCCGCTCTGCAGCTCCGGAGCAGCCTGACCAGAAGGTGTCTGTGAGACCCAGATGCAGTTTGCCCGAACACGTCAGTGAGCAGGGAGAAGCAGCCTGCAAACAGAGCCACGAAATGCTGTGCTGGGAAGTGTGTGGCAGAGGTTTCCAGAGCCTGCAGGAGCGGGAGGGGGGGAAAGTCTGCAAGGTTCCCATTTCAGAACCATGGGCTTCCCAGGGAGCAGCAGCACAGGTTTAGTTGTGCAGTGGTAGCTTTGACACAGGCCCTCGAGCTGCTCACATGTGAAGATGATACAGTAAAAGAGATGGAGCTGAGCTGTGTCTCTGCAGCAGCACCGACCTGAGTGCAGCCCTGTCTTTGAGCAAGGATGGTCAAAGCCTGTGTGATTGAGGCCAGGTCTCATGAAGATCATTCAAAAACTACCCCTGCATTGAAGATAAATAAATGAACAAGGTAATAAGTGAACAAACAGAAACGAAAGATTGGGAAGAGGGAAACAGACACTGGACTTCATGAATCAGTTCATTAGAAACACTACAGACTGCCAGGTAATCTGCCCATCAACACGTGTGCTAATTAGGAAAGAATGGCAAAGTTTGGTGTGCTGGAATGTTGGCATCCCTTGCATTTTTAAAAATAGAGAAAGTGAACTGCTTCCTATGCTTCTAATTGCATCCTTGGCCTTTTCCTTTCTGATTGCAGTACATATGAATAGTCTGAGATTTCATCAGGTAATTGTTGAACACAACTTCATTTTCTGCCTGGATGTCTTTGCTTTGGTGCATGCAGGGGGTGGCAGGCAAACACCTCATACTGCCCCCCAGAGCAGACAAGTTTTTGCAAATAAAGACCCCCTCAGCACTGGTAACTTGGGAAAAGCTAAACCAAGGGCCTGCCTACAGCCAGAGCTGCTCGTTCCACTCGAGCAGCAAGGCTCTCCTGGGTAAGGAGAAAGCACACTGCAAGCAAAGGCACGATTAAACACTGCTCACACCTCGTGCCACCTCCCTTCAGGCTCAGCACTGACCTCCCAGAGTAGGGCCCTTCTCCTGTGAGGCTCAGCCACAAATAAAAACAAGTTCCTCAGGAAAAAAATGGGGTGCTGCATTACTGCAGTCTGCACCTGTACATGAGCAGGGAGGGAGCTGCACCTGGGAGCTGGGCTGCTTTCCTTGAGATTTCAATGGCTTCTTCTTCTTTTTTTTGCTGCAACTCTTCCACTCTAACAAGGCTGTCCCACGTGTCCCAAGGCACAGGAGTCAGTAAAAACCAAAGGAAGGAATGCTCCACCCATTCTCACTCCAGTTTTAGCTCTCTTTTCCCCCCCTTCATTTTCTCCTTTAGTTCATATTTTTCTCCTTTTATGTTTTTGTGGCAGTAGGAGAAACACCGTTCCCTAGAATGCATAATATGCTTAATTATCATTCTCGCTTAGTTCTCTAGGAAAAAAAAAAACCTTACAGGAGAAATCAGTTTAATTAATGAGTATGACCAAATGCAGCCTTAGTTGTAATGCAGTATCATATATTATATGTCCAGTTGGGCAGTTGATCTTCTTTGGGTAAAATGAACAGCAATGCAAAAAACGAGGGAGCTCATGAATCAATATTCTGAGTGCAACTAACCCCTTTTGTACAGTTATTCTAAGCTTCCTACAGATTTTGATGACAACGTTGGTTCCCAAATACTGCTCTTGGCTTTGGTAACTCAGGATTAGGCCTGTTCAGTCTAGCAATAAGAAGCTATTGCTTGGCAGTACCAAGGGTTGTGCCACATGGTAAATTTGTTAAGTAATTAAGGATAAAAAAACTAACCCTTAAATCCAGGATAACTCTCAAATAGCCACACCAAATAAAAATCCCCAGTGTGTGCCAACGACAGGGGTAGCAAGGTTTCATCTAGATTGGTGATTTAGATGCTTTTCAGAAGGGCTACTCTTCACGTACTAAATTATTAAGGAAATATTATGGAACAGGATTATCAGGAAAGGAAAAAAAAAAGCAGTGTGCATTAGCTGGCTTAGTCAGAGGAGGTTTTGCTGCATTCCTCATGCACGGAGATGACTCCCTCCCTCTGTAATTCCCTGTGCACTCCCAGTCCTCTGGAGACTGCTGGTGTGCATCATCCTTGCTCCAGCTGAAAGACTGTCCTCTGCCAGAGGTTTGGGCTGCTGTACATCTCCTCACATCTTCCTGCCTTTTGATAAAAATCTGTGTTCCTTTCCAAATCCCTTTCAGGCTGCATCCCCTGCAAGATGTGCTTCATTCCTGGCCCAGGCCAGACTGTTCACACTGGCACTGCCTGTACGGCACACAGGCTCCTAAAACAGCCTCCCCTTTCCAATCCTGCTGCTTGTGGCACAGTGAATTGTACCCTGCACTGAGCTGAGTTTTAAACAATTTCAGGCTGCTTTTCTTTCCCTTTCAATGCTCACTCTGTAGCCTCTATCAAAAGCACGAATCATTCTTTTCTGGAATACTTGGTTACTTTTTTGAAGAGAGGCTACGCTGATGTCCTGATATTCATCTCCTACCAGGGCCAGTGGATCAAGAGGGAAAAAAAAATCTGCAGATAAAACCAAAGCCTCTGTTTTAGAGCTGAGGAGAGAATACTTCTAATCAAGAAAAAAACACAGAAACGATGGGGAAAAATAGAGAGATGGCCATTCTTCAGGCCTAATTAACCACTGGTGTAAACAGATGTCGCTGCAATCAAGCCAGAAGACTTCGGGCCACCCACCAGTCTTGAGCACAAACCCAACACGAGCCTGAAAACCTTAACAACGTGGGGCTGTCAAACATGCAAAGCCACACACACTTCAGCACAAAGGTCACCACCACGTCCCCAGCGCTGAGGGACCACCTGCTCCTCCTTCACCAGGGGAGAACAGCTCTGCTGCTCTGGCTGCACAGACCACAACCCTTTCCTGAAGCAAAGCTGCTCCTGAAGCAAAGCTTCCATGGAACCACACATTTCTGGAGCCCCCCACACTTTTCCTAAGCACTCTTGAACCCTGAAAGAGGCCTGGGTGCATAGGCAGGTTGGAAAATGCTCAAGCCTCCTCTGATGCCAAAGGCTTGACAGACTAAACGGGGCCACCAGTGGGGTGACCAGAGGCTTCTAGACGTGGATGTTCCTGCTCAGATTTCTTGCATTAAAGCATTGTACAACAGTTATAACAGTTTGAGGCTGGGAGGGCACAATAAAATGGTGTCATGGCTACAGTGCTGATGTAGGGTGTTACACAGCATTTCAATATGTTATGCAGGACTCAAACCTGCATGTCACTGGAGTTAAACATGTCTGTGCTCAGATGCATTACCAGAAAAAAAAAATCACCAAAAACCAAACCAACAACAAGCTATTTCAAGCCTTATTTATATGAAAACATTAATTAATACATGGACATCCAAATGAATGCACGCACCTATAGCTGCTTCTCCTGGCTGGAATACAACTTGTAAAGCACATTAATGTTTCTATGCAGATTTGGGGGCTTGGGCCTGTTGTTTAAAACCAGTTTCTGCAGATTCTTAGAGCCTCTAAATTCAAAGAATGCTGACCAAGATAGAGGCATTTTCAAAGTAATTCAAATTTGCATTGATAAATCCTTTCTCTGACTGTCCCAGGTGCAAAATTCTTTACAGACGATGTTTATCTGTACTCCTTTCAGACAAAGGTTTCTGAGGGTCTAATTTTAAGTAAACAGTGAGTGACCTACACCACTTCTTAAAAAAAAATAGCAAAAAGTCAAAACCAACAAACCCCAATAAAACAGAAGTTGAATCTGTAGGGCCAAATTCAGAAGAGGAAGAAAAAAAAAAAAGAGCTGGCAGAAAACCTAGCACAAGAACATCAAATGTAGCAGCATTAACTCCCACTGCCATTCTGTTCCTCTACAAATAATTGAAGATCATATAGAACTGAACTCATTGAGTCAATGCAGTGAATGCACAAATCTTTCTGCTTTAACCCTTCCCAAAATGTGTAACTCCTTAGATTATGTGCAAAGAGGAGATTATTTAAAAAAAAAAAAAAAAGACTGAATGAGTACATCAGATGCTTTTAGTGACTATGCCTGTGGTAATGATTCATTTCGTCTTTCTACATTCCCTAGTGCTAGCTCGGCTAAGAGTCAGCAGAAGCTCATACTGTATTTGCAGGTAAACAGACTGTGGGTGATGTCTGCATTTCTTTACCTAAAACCACCCCGTAACCGTCAGAAATGCATTTTGTCTTTCCGAAGAAAAAGGGAACTGCAAAAATTAATTTAGGTTCTCCTCTAACCTTTTTTTAAATGTTCTTCCACTTTAAAGGAAGCTGTTTATTTATAGTGACCATTAGCCAAAGGCTAAAAGAGGTTTACACCTAATTAGTATTCCCAAGCAAGGATGAAACACTAAATCACTGCAAACCCACCCAGCATTTAGGTCCTACCAACAGGACAAAGGAAAAAGCTGAAAATCCACCATTTATCATCAGATTCCTCTTCCTTTCACACCTTTTAATGGTCTCTTTCTTCCTCCCACAGTGGCTCCGGGGTGTAAAGTCCTTGAAACTGGGAAGGGTCTGGAAAAGAGGGGAGGGGCAGCTCTTCTTTCTGGTCACACCCATATGACATAACAGTTGTGGGCATTTCCAGGGGTGCAAAAGAAAATAGTAGGGGAAAAAAAATAAAAAAAGAAAAAGAAAAAGAATAAAGAGATGTCCTGAACAGGGATGGCATAGAGGTAGGGAAGAAGGTGCTGCACGTGGCATACTGCTCACTAAAGCCTATGGTGGTTTTCTGTGACAGCCATAAACAGGTTGCTCTAACAGTAATAACTATCCTCTTTTATTTTTATTTTAGCCTTGGTCAGGGGGCAAAACAAGAGTACAGAAGGGAACAAGTCAAGGGAAAGGAATAAGGAGGAAGAGCTGCATTCCCATTGATGATGCTGCTACCAAGTCCAGGATCTTCCCTTGTCTGACCACTGGACAGCAGCAGGAGAAGAAAATAAGACGAGGTGTATCTCTGAGTCTTTCCCTGCTTCTTCTCCCAGCCACAAACTTCCCCAGAACATGTGGGATGGGCAGAGGGCTCCTAAATCCCTCTCTCTTTCACAGAGACCCACTTTCCTGCAGAGGTTTAACTTCACTAACCAGTTTCTATCGGATTCATTTGTAGAAGGGAAGGTGCCAACGACTGAGCCATAACTCCTGTGTGGAGAGTGAAGTATCTGCCCACTCAGAGCAGCCAGCCCCGGGTACTGCAGAGAGGCACCACAGCCCTTCTGCAAGAGGCACCCTCTGCCAGAGGCTCACAGCAAAGGGCCAGCCAAGCCAAGGAGGGATGATTGTCCATCTGCTGTCACTCATGCCTCAGTGCATTTTCTAGCCATCCACACCCAGGGGACATTCCTAGTGTGTTTCCTGCTAAGCAAAAATGTCATAATAAACCCCAGTTACTCTGCTTGCTTACCTACTGCCTACAGTAGAGTTAACCTTCATGTTCAGTCTTTTCCTTTTTCCCGCTGAATCTGCTGTTCTGCTAACTTTACTGTACTCTTGCTGGATGTTCAGCCCCTGCCACAAGAGCAAAAGAAGTTAGGCAGATGTCAAAGTGTGGACAACTTGACTCCACACACGTGCCCAAATATATTGCCAAGAAGGTCAGCATACAGAAACTTCTTTTTGCTGCCAGTGATTTTCAAAGGAAAATTTTCCTTCTCTGAGCAGCTAGGAAAGTGCAAGTGCCTGCTCCTTACTGGAGTTGTGGGGTTCATAGAAAGAGCTGACCCCAAGAACATCAGTGCATTACACCTGCCAGCAAAAAAGGGAGGCCTGGAATTTGCTGGGTTGGTTTCTGTTTTAAAACCAGAACAACTTAAACCAAATCACCTCTGCCAGAAAAACATTGTCCTCCATGGGATGTTCAGGTGAAAGACCTCAGCCTCCCAAGATCTTTTTTGCTAGCTGCCACAGCTGATGTGGGCACAATAATGAGAAGGAAATGCATTTGTTGTTTTGAACTTCACTTCCTTTCATTTAGCGAAGATTCCCCTTAAATAAATGGAAGTGGGGAGATCTTGGAATAAGCCTTAGCAAGTTTTAATCACACTTTTTCTTCTTGCAAGCGAGCCGTCATTCAGTAGCTAGGTGGTTCTAAATAAAGAACTCTAGTCAACAACAGGAAATAACTCCCACAGAAAAAAAAAAAGGGCAGAATACAAACTCGCAGCAACTCTCGTACATAGCTCACAACGGCCTTTTGTTCCATGCAACGTTAAGTCCAAAATCTTTGCTTTTCAGAACATGTTCTTACTCTAAGTAATTAAAACTTATTTTTAATTTGTCGCAAGCACGGATCCCTTCCTTGCCTTCCTCCCAAAAAAGTCACTTTAAGAGTCAGAAAATCACAAGCTATTCCCATTTTCCCTCTTTCATTTGGTATGTATGGACATTCTAGGGATGCCACATGATGACCAGGATTTTTAAAAGCTACGGATGGTAGGATTTTTAAACTTTTTTTCCTTTTCTTTTTTTTTTTTTGGCAGGGTGAGGTGCACTGTTGAGTTCTCAGCTGCAGTTTACATCCTTCACAACGTTCAAAAACCACTGCATGTTCAGAAAGTACAAAGCACCTGGCCTGTGGGAGGGGGATAGAGGAGAAACCACACATCTCTAGCCACTTATTAAAAACTCAGGCTAGTGTCTAGAATCATCAGCTTTTAAATTGTACAACACATCACACGTAACAGGCCAATGACTGAGCACAGGCACCAAGCACAACATTCAAAAATGCACAACCAAAATCCCTTCAAGAATACACTGGTTGGTTCCATCTGGCTTTGCAAAAGTATGGTTTTAGTGTGCCAAGGAGGGAATTTTAAGATGGCTGCTGCCTGTTGGCTGCTATGGATAGGTCTCTGTAGAAGGTGAGAGAGCTTCTTTAGGAACATTGCTATCACTTGTGGCAAGTACCTTCTGGAACACAAACACAGGTATAGCAGATTTTATTGGCCAGCTGATTCCAGCATCTCTCCATCAAAATCACCTGATGTGGCTCTGTCACACTGCAACTGAACTGCAAAACCAATTTCCATTCTAGAAATAGAATGTTTGAATTATACAGCTGCAAGAACCAGGGTTACAGTTCCAGGCTGGATTTTTTGTCTCTGGAATACGTGAACTGGCTCAGTGTGTGCTGTGTGTTCGTGTGCACATGCAACCATCAAAAGTTTACACAAGGAGCAAATCACATTTGCTTCCTCATGCACAATGAACACACAGGCAACTGAAGCAACTCCACATTCAAATCTAGCCCCAAATGGGTGCTTGTATTTTAAAGTCCTCAACAGTGGGTTCAAACCTGAGCTTGCAATTACAGCATTTTCTTGTTAAGGAAATAGATGTCACTGCTGACAAATCCAGACTCCTTCCCAGCCTTCAGAAAGGAATAAAAAATCGACAAGGTAAAGAATCCTAGAGCAGCTGTCCCTCTGTCTCCCAGCCTTCACCCATGAGGTTACATACTACAGTGATTTCAGTGGGACCAGCACACTTTAAAAGATGTAGTCTCTCTGTCTTTTTCTCTCTCTCGCTGAATGATATTTCTGCCCACATGCACTGACACATACCGTGTCTAACAAGGCTGTGATTCATTTTCAGTTCTAGTCATGCTCACAAGTGATGCAGTGCACTAGCTGTGCCTTCAGGATCTGCGTAATTTAGCTTCATTTTCTCTGCCCCCACCCTGCATTAAGTGAAGTTCCAACAAAGCCAAGTCATCACCCGCCAACTCCCCCTCCCACCTGCTTGGGGGATGTGTACAGCAGGAATCTGAATAATAATAATAATAAAATTAAATTAGTTTTTTTAGAAAGAGAGAGGAGGGGATGAGAGCTTGAGAAATATCATGAATTGTTAGAAAGCTTTCTAGCAGTGAATAATGTGAGTGAATAATGATAATGGGATGTATACTACCAGATCACTGAAGCAGCTGTATCAGTCCTGAATCATCTCCCCATACACGTTAACAGCAGCCCTGTGTCTTGCACCGTGAATATCCTGCAAGTTCATGCTAAAAAGTGATTGACATTAAACCTGAATCTCTGATTTAGGGAGGCAGACTCCTCCTCAGCCTCTCCCAGGGCAGCCTGGTGGTGACCATCCCCTGGTGCCCTGCCCTTGCAGTCACTGTGACCAGGCACAAATGTCAGCAGGAGCCGTCAGCACGTCCCAACTGCGAACCTCCCGCGCTCCGTGGCCACCATCCATCACGAATTACACACGGTGGTTTTGTGATACAAATTACAAGCTGCTTCTGAGCTAAACTCCATGTATCTGAGGCATGAGGCCAAGCTTGAACAAAGTGAAAGACAGGCTTTTTATTTGATAAATCTCATTATCTCGCTGGCATTCAAAATTCATCTCAGACACAGAAATGCATCACAAAGTAGTTCTCTAGTTACTTGGAAGAGCCAAGATGCTTTAACATGTAAGTTAAAAGGTGTTTACACACCCACCACACTAACATTTCTAGCTCTCCTCCATCCTCAACCTGGAACTATGTTTTGATGGAACAGAAAACTTGATTTTCTAAAGAAAAACAAGTAAATCACATTTCTTCAGCAAAGATCCCTAGACAAAAGCGAGTCACTGAAGACTTCTTCAAGCAGATCTTAGTGATCTGCATGATTTCCTTAATCCCTTACCAATGACACAGGATAAAAGGAATTAGCACTAAAAGCTAGAAGGTACTTCAACATTACAGGTGTAATACTGAGAGGGTCACTGTCACCACAGTGTTACAGGGAACTAAATAAACAAATATCACCTTTCTTACTTTACATGAAAAATCTGTGTGATGGGATCTTGGCTAAGTCAGGCAGAGCCTCCCAAGCTAAGCAGCCTCTCCTGTTGCTGATCCCCATTCATGACCAACACAAGCATGCCAGAGTAGGGATTAAATTCCCTACTTGCTGTAGAGGTCCATCTCCTTCCTTTCCTCACTCCCCAGGTGCTGACTCAGTTTGACCGTGTACCAGCCCACTTGCTGGCACCACCCCACTTCAAGTCCTGTAAAGAAAGAATCCAAGAGGACACCAGAATTCTGGGCTACTCAAGGCTTGTTCAAGCCTAGTGGTTGGGGGAAGTGGAGTTTGTGTCTCTGCCTTCCCATCAACATCCTCTTTTCTGCTAGGACGAGCCTGGGCTGATCAGGAGCTGAAGGAATATATTTCCCCATGGTCATTTGTTCCCTGTCCATTCTCCTCCTCAGAAGCTCACAGCTGTATCAAAGGAATGAAGGAGTGACCACGGCCAGGGAAGGGCTGATCTACATTTCTGATGTGTAACACACATGAGTGTGAAGGCAACAGACCACCCCATGAGGCTGGGGTATCATGACGGGCTCTGGGAGCTCTGGAACATTAGGAGGAGGATAATTCCCAGGGCTGGATACTCGTTGGGAGTAACGGGTCAGGCAGGGAAAGCAGCGGACTGTCATTTCAGCAGATGGGCACTGCCTCATTTTGCAAATTGAAGAAATGAAGCACAGGGAAACTACGGGCTGGCTTATTGTGGAAATGAAAGTCAAGGCCGTGTGTTTTGATTTCCTGAGCTCTCCACACAAGTCCAGCCTTCCTCATCCACGAAGCCATGCTGTAAACATCCTCAGGGCAGGGCCTACACCTCTCATTTGCTTTATGTCTGTGGCTTCTAATCTCCCACAGTTTGCAGATCCCTTCACACTTTCCAATAGGGCTGTGCATTTAAACCTGCTGACAACAGGCTTGCCTTCCCTGGCTTCCCTGCACATCTTGCACGTAGCTCGTGGATCCTCGTGAGTCTGTTCTCCGTGGCCCTCTGCAGATTCCTGTGTGCCCCTCTCTTCCTACCAATCCCTACACACCACAAGAGCCAGCAGCAGGCATTTTCAAAGTGGCCCTAACTCCGTCTAGCTGCCCTAATTCGAGACAAAAGCACAGAGCTTCCCTGTCATTTCAGCATTTCCCATCTCAAGGTATGGGAGCTGTTGATCTCCCACATGAAAATGCATTATGCTGTCAGCCCAGCCTAAGGGCTGTTATTTAATTTACTTGAGGAGGTAAGTGAAAGCCCCTTCATGCAAATGCTTACAATGTGATCTGGAAAACAGCAGGCGTAATTAGATAAAATGGCAGCAAAGCCCACCAGGGAAATAATGTTAATTCATGAGGATTTTCCTCTCCACCTCCCTCTCAGCAAGGTTTGAAGCCAAGGAGGGGAGGAAAAAAAAATAAAAGAAAAAACCAGAATGCACTCCAATGATCTATCAAGTAGAAAAACAGGACAGCAACCAGTGGGGTCATCTAGAAGATGCCTCTGCACGACACCCCTAGCAGGACTGGCAGCTCATGCTCCTAAGTGATGCAGCACTGAAAGCAAAAATTGCTCTGTCACTGTCATAAGTTAATCTGAGTAGAGACATAATGAGCCATCACCCCTAAACTTCACATCATCTCCTGACCTAGGCCTAGCCAGGGCATGGAGATTTGTCACTTGGGAACATCACTGCAGCCCCCTGCCCCCACTAACAATAACAACACCAGAACTCTTTTGCAAGTCTTGAAGGAAGATCTGTCATTCCCAACCCACTCATGAATTCTTTCCCTCAAAAATATCCAGAAAAGGGTTCTGACCAAACTGTCACAGCATTGGTGGTAAAGGGGATCACGGGGACACCCCAATGCCAGCAAATGTGACACTGATCCAGCGGAGAGAAGCTCTCCCAGTGACCTCAGGCAACCACAGCTCTGTGTTTATGGTGCTGCTGCCTTCTCCCTCCCACCTAGAAGCCAGCCAGGAAAGCCACCTCCTGATGGCTGACCTGCCACTACCAAAATGGATTCCAATTAGCCAACTCACTCAGGGCTATTAGGAAAGAGAGACATTTTTTGTTGTTGAGTAATTACTCCTCATGAAATGGCTTACATCCCTAGTTGATTAGGTCACAACACACTGTGAACAAATTGATGTAACAGAGATATCTTTAACCTGATAAATTAAGGCATACTTTCTCAATATAGAAAGCTTAATTGAAGCCATGCATGGGGTATTTACCAAAGGCATCTAGAAACAGAATTGTAACATGCACAAACAAACAACGGTTGAGATCCAAAGACAGCAGCCCATACACATCCAACTCGCATATTTATTGGAGGGGGGGAAGAAAAAGAGGCCAGTTTGTCTGCTTACTGTGAGGATAGTAAATGACTCAAAGTGAACAGAGTAGTTTGACATCAGCAGTTAAATATGTAAAGGCAAAATTCAGGTGGCACATGTGAAAGAAAAGAGGTTTTGTTTGTTTGCTTCCCTACATACTTTCCCCTATCTATCAGAGGAGAAAATATACATACATATTTTTTTTTCCTAGTCATGGATTTACTTGCTGAAGCAATTAGAGATACATAAATTATATAGAAAGCCTGAATAACCACACAGTAAATGTGCCACAGTGAGGGCTCCCAAAACACAGCCCATGAAGTGCCCCTAGAAGAATCTTGAAGTCAGCCTGGGTTGTACTGCAAATAAGTTTGATTACATTTCCTCTCCCTTCACCAATCCCTAATCTTTAGTGCTCCTCCACAAATAAAACTTCATCTGCCTGGAGAACAGCAGCTCCTCCAGCATTTCTATCAAGTCATCCATTGTAGTACACTGGTTTATTTAAAACCAAACCCAATTGCCCAAGCCCATAAATACCGACTGCTTCCTGATTTTGGGACTTGCCCATCTATTAAAAAGGAAGCCGTTCACTTTACAGACCAACGTGGCCCTAATCTTTCAAACAGTTTCGCCTGTGCTTAGCAGGAGCACGCGAGCACTCTGGTCCAATGTAAGCATTTGCTGAAGTGAGGCCAATGTTTCCTGTTGTAGTTAAAAGCACATTATACAGCGAGGATGGAAAAATATGTCCGCGACACAAAATCAACCCTTCTCTTCCCATTTCAGGATGAGGGGGTCGGCAAAGCACCCTCAGTGTAAACGTATGTGACAAGGGCCCTGGTAAAGCGAGTGCCACGAACAGCTTTATACTGCGCTGGCTTTCTAAGTCGGGAAACCAACTGGGTGTCATTTAATCTCCCAGATTAAAATCACTTAGCGAATATTGTATTGTTGCAGCGCTCTGGCTGTCAGCGCGGCGTTGGGGGCCTCGCCGGCGCTCTGCTGCTCGCTAACTCACCGCTAATGAAACCTCGCGCAGGAGCAGCTGCCGGAATCTGTGTCAAACTGCATCTGGCACCCATCTATCTTCCAGCCATCTAAATTCACCTCTGAAATCATACAAAAGCAGCCGCAGAGCTCCCTGCAGCCACTCCAACACACCAGGCTTTGTCTCATCAAGCCTGTTAAGCAATTTAAAGCAATTTATTTTTTTTAATTTGCCTTGTGTTTTACGGCGGCAGCTCTCACAAAAGCAGCGAAGAAGTTAAGAAAAAAAATTGGGCGGGGGGGGAGGGAAAAAGTGCCCCTTTTTCTTTTTTTTAAGAAAGGGAAAAAAAAAAGCCTGTCAAGCTCTCAGTAGACTATCATTAAACCAGTTTTGGCTGAAACTGTATGTTTAGGGGTTTTCCAATGGAGACACTCTGGTGCCTGCAACACTCAGACAGGGAGGGGAGGCTTCTATACAATTGTTGAATTGTTGTCACGGCTATTAAATATGCTGTAGCACAAATACCCAACAGGGCTGAAGGTTTGCCGTGTATTGGCTCTGGAGAGGTATCAAAAACACTGGTATTAACTAGCAGATAACTGAGTTATACAAACACTGAATAAAAGATTCAATGAAAAGTTTTAAAAGGTATATTAACTTCACTCCAAACCCTTCCCCCCCTCTTGCAATTGGGGCTTAAAGTAGTCTGTAAATTAAAAATATTTTACATTTACTGTAGCGTTAATTTGACCGAGTCTCCTCTAACGTTTGGGGTAAAACTGTCTCTCCTCTTTCTTTACATTTTCTGCAGAGGACAGGAGTTTTGCTGCACCGTCTCGTTAGGCTCATGAGTGGCAGTTTGAGAGAGCGGCACAGTAAAGCCACGACTTGCTGACTAAAACAGGTCAATGAAAAACAGGCTAGTGACTGAAACTGAAACTTCTCATTTCTCTCCAGAAAAGGGTGTATTGTCAAGATAGAGCCTAGCATGTCTATTAAGCAACTTTCAGAGCAGCACTGCTCAGCACAGCGGCACTGCAAGCTCTCCCAGCCAGGACAAGACGCCGTCCTCCCCACGCCAGAGCCCGGCCAGCTGCCGGGAAGGAGCATTAAGGAACACGGTGTGCAGAGGGCAGGGGATGGGAAGTGCTGGGCTCCCCTCCCAGGCTGAAGTTGTCCATCCAGCCAAACAGGTCGGGATGCAGGCCTCGGTGACATCCAGCCACACGGCATGGAGGACTCAAGGTGAGTGTGCCAGGCCTTCCGTAAGGGCAGTGGTGGGCGAAGCTTGGGAGGCGTTTCCTAGACTGAACACTGCAAACTGCGGAAGGAGCAGGAGAAACAGGATCTGTCAACCCATCTAATTAAGGAGCATTTTCCCCACGCAGATTCATACACATCTCTCCAGGCTATAGGGCCCTCATTTCTTGCCGCAGCCCAAAACAGACCGACTGTATTTCGCATTTCTATGACAATTTGTTCTCAGCACTTCTCAGGAAGAAGCACAAAGTATACATCCTATGAAAATGATCACATGTTCGTAGATACCTCTTTCTCTGCTGCTAATTCCATTGTGCCCATCCTCTGTGCAGCTAACCTTTTACAGCAACTGAAATAATCTGAAAAAAAATGGAAGCATGCTCCTTTCCTGTGAGCTTCCCAAAGTAACCACTGCGACAAGAAATCACATTTTTAAGCAAAGGCTACCAGTCCAACTGCTGGCACTGCTTGCTCCTCTAACCACTAACTAAAAAGGAGATTTGGATATGCCCTGCATAGGGTCACTTTATAGGGATGTCCTAAATGAAATCACCGCTGCTTAGAGGCTGAGTGAGTATCCTGGGCAGTCCCCTCCAGCCCCCAGCTGAGCTCAACAGCAGGATTGACAACAGCCCCAGGATTGTGGCCACCAGGAAAAGCCACAGAGATCGACAATTCATTTTTTACAGGCCAACGGGCTGACCTCTGGGCAGCAGCGGAACAAGCCAGCATAGAGGCGACAAAGCTCTGTATACCATTATAAATCATCCAAACCAACCAGCAGAAAATCCGTGCACTGATCACGTTAGCTTATACCTCCTCTTTATTTTTACCCTGTGTAAACAGCGTCCTCTCCCCCATCACCTCCCAAGGCCCATCTGGAGGAATCACGAGGGGCGTTCTCACATCCTGCTCCCTGAAGAAGCCGGTCCTGCTCGCCGAGCGCTCACCGACGTCACGCCAGGCGGTGACGCAAGCCATGACTCCTGTCCAGGTGGTGGGGTGTGACCTATTTCTGGGCTACAGGGGTTTGGTTTGGGAGGAATGTGCAATGTCTGGTGATGGAGGTGGGAAGAGGAGAAAATTGTTGTAAGAAAGTCAGGAATTGATCATATTCCACGTATCGGCCAAAACAAAAGCAGTGCCACAGCCTCAGAATCTTAACATCAATCTGGAGTGGAAGTAAGAAGGAGAAAGCATCCCCACTGTAGGAAGCAGAAACTTTTGCTGCTTACAGAACTGACATGTCCCCAAAATCTGGTTTCCTTAACAGTATATGGCATCAAAAGGAGAAATACTTTAAAGAGACAAAGGCATTTCGCTCCTCCCTCCCCTGCCTTCCAAACAAGCACATTAATTCAAAAACAACCTGTCCAGCACCACTACCAGGTGTCTCAGGTTTTATGCATGAATAAGCTGTCCTGTAACTGGCACAAATGTTCATTTACCAAATGAGGTATTTCTTCAATCATTCAACTCTGACATGATATATGCAACCAAATGAGCTCCGTAGCAACAGGGTAGATTTTCACAGCTAATTCTCCCTCTTGCAGGAATTTCTCTGGCATTGGGCTGAAACATCGTTGGTTTGCTTGTCACTTGGTGATTTTGCCATGTTTTAGAGCAGCTATGCTGACCCAAAAGGACACCAGCACCATCCTACACAAACAAACAGTATTTCAAAATTTACAGCATTGCCCTCAAGTTGCAGTCCAGAGGGCATCCCACCGAGGTTGTGAAGAAAAGAGAAGCAAATGCACTTGATTTGCACAATGCACAGCACTTCTTTAATTAAAGGAGACTCTCAGTTGGCCTGTACCTACTTTCCTGAAATCTTTGGGACTTTCCAACCCCATAATCCATAGGGAATTCTCTGCAGATACCTGTGCTAGCATTTCATCTGGTATACACAAGCCTGATAGAGCTGTGGTGGGTTTGTATTATGTGGCACGAGCCCACTGCCTATCCAGAAAACAAACAAAACCTCTCCAAAATACCCCATTCCCTCTATTGATTATGAAAAATTCCTCAGCTCCAATTTCCAGGAACTCCTAGAAGAGCAGGCAGGCCTTGGTGCCTACATCCCTTATATATAATTTGAGGGGAATTATTGTTTCAATATTAAAGGGAAGCTTTTTTTTTCATGGGGGAAACCAGAAAACCAAACAGAGCTTCTTTTTATCAGGTGCTGTGTTCACCTAATGAGTTTTTCTGTGGTGTAATAGTTTTCAAAACAGGGCAGCCAAGAATTGCTTTTTCCAGTTATCTATAAATCAGAGTTGGAGAGAAAAGAAACAGTTCCAGTATGCCTCAGTCTGAGCAATCATGCAGGTAAATAGCTACACAGCATCAATTAGCAAAACAAAACAAAAAAAAATCTACAAACCAGAGTAGAGGGAGAAAAAGCTCGCAACTTTGCCCACCTGCCACTTATCTGTTTGAAGACAGGGGAAAGGGAGCTACCTCAAATTGTAGGGGCACCAGAAGAAGGCACAGAGATCAGAGCATGGAGCAGTACAGACAGAGCAAGTGGGGAAGCCTCCTGAACGGAGAGGAAAATAAGAGTCAGAAATTGGGCAGGGGGCTTGCAGGCAAATGAGATAAAATAGTTACATATATATATATATATATATATATATATATATATATACACAGCTTCAAATTGGCACAGCAAGAGCTCTACAGCAAGGAGGTGGGGAGGGAAAGGCAGTGACAAGAGAGGGATCTAGACCTGATTATGGCAGAAAACAGTTTGGGCACTTTTTTTTTATTTCCCCACATTCATCAGGATAAAAATAATAAGGACTGAAGTGTGAGCCCAAGAGGTCAAGGATGGGAAAATTTACCACACTAGAAGCAAAAGATGACCCAGTTTGGACAAGAGGTTTAAGCAGAAGAAAATCAAGAGGAGAGAAGGAAGCCTGGAAACTTGTGTAGAGAAGATAGCAGCAGGATTTAGCAACCAAAAGGAATAGGAAGGGGGATGGGTAAGGAGAGGGGAGTTAAAAACAACAGAGTTGCAGCTATGTTTCATGGCACTAATTCAGCAAAGAAACAGCCTCAAATGGATGTAAACAATGGACTATTCATTAGGGGTTTCATTCCCTGCAACCCAGCAAACTATTGTCTGCAAGTTTTAAATACTCCCTTCAAACACACACAAACTAAATTACAGAAAATGTGAAACATCAGATAATCTCAACAGCGCGTCTCAAAATCTCTGCCCTCAAGCATGCACTATGCTTGGCAGACTCTTCTTCCAACCATCTGCCAGCACGTGGAGGAAAATAAATAATTAACACACATCTGGGGTCAGACTGTGAGCTACAGCACCCAGCCTGAAACTCATGCCTGAGTAAAGGACAGGGAGCACATGTGGACTGAGCTCTGGGGAGCATTTCCAAGCTGTCCCACCCTAAGCATCCTGCCCACCTTGCTATGGGAGTGTCTCCCACACTGACAGAGGATGATATGTGCTTCTGTCCAACACTACCCATCTGACACGGCAGCTGAACAAGCAATTCAAAGTTTGGGGCAATGTTTTCAGTCACAGAAGGTTCAAATTGCTCCTGATGCCCCTATTACAGTGAGGGAGAGCTTGGATAGGTAGAAAATACGTTTGACATCTGGTTTTGCACATCTGAGCTTCATCTCTTAGAGCTTTCCAGCAATACCCTTCCCTGAGCACCAGGGTACACAGCAGGGTGTGCAGGTGTGATCCAAATATCCCTGTCTTGTTCTCAAAGGTGATTTGGCTCTTTGGACTTCCCCAGAGCAAGCCTCCAATCCACAGGCCTTCAGAGGGAAGGAATTTCTGCTTCCCAGGAAAGCCCTAGCAACCACGGGAGGCATTTGTAAGGGCAAGATGGAAGAAGAGGCAGATGACTTGGGCTTTCTTTTTCCTCATCTATTGAAGGCATCTGGATAAAGGATCTTCCACAGTGTGTCCTTCCTGTATCCATATAGGCAAAGGCTCAAAGGACCTATCCAGCCTGCAGAGCACAGGCTGTACGTCCTCACTCAGCATCTCTCATGTCTGGTAGGATGTGACCCATCTTTCAGGAATCTGGAGGACTGCAGGGAGAAGCTCCTGACAAGAGGCTGCCTCACAGCTTTTTTTCCTCTTGCCCAGGTCCAAAGGTGCATTAGCACAGTGACTCTGCTCATGTTACATCACATTACTCCCATCAGGAATTACACAAATGTATGGAGACCTTGGACTCCCTTCAGGTTTTCACCTCAACTTCTTCAAACTCCTGCTGCTTGCACTGAAGGTCTGTGGAGATGAGGGACAGAAACACACAGAATCTCTTGAGCTGGAAGGGACCCACAAGGATTGTCAAGCCTGACTCCTGACCCTGCACAGAACCATCCCCAAGAGTCCCACCATGAGAAGGGAGGAGTCTTTTCTTATCCTCAGTTTTGGGGCATATGGGCAACAACAAAGCACCTAATTTTGTTTTGTCTGTTATCCAGAAGTGCCACGTGTTTCATTGAGCAGCAGTGGAAGCACGCAAACGACACACAGCCCACACAGGGGAAAACCGGCCTGGAAGAGTGGCAGGAGGGGAAAAACTTGACAGTTTTAATTCAATTTGTGTCATTCATATTGCATGGACTCTCTTTGTTCATGCTACACAGTACACAAGCAGCACACACAACAAATCACTGTCCACCAAACTGGGAGAAATAAAGACAGAAAAGCTGAAAATACAGATTCATTTGTGGTTCCTCTTTGATGTCAGAATGCTTCTCATTTAGGGTTCATGGAGTATCTCAGTATAGCAAACACACACTGACAACTACTACAGTTTGGGGACACCTTCACAACCGCCACATGGGTACCAAGAAGCAAAATCCTTGAGTACAACACTGAAACTCCCCTTTCCAGCTCTCTGAAAAGCCCACAAGGCTCCCCCAAAGGCAGCCTTTGGGGTTATAGGAGACAAGCCCCAGAGCTTTTGCAGCTCTGTATGTGTTTAAATTTTAACCTAAACTTTCAGTGGGAAGGAAGACAATCTCTACTTCTTTTCAGTGCAAGGATAGCCAAGAAAATGTGAACTGAAGGTTGGGCAGAAAAACTGAGGAAGCGCAGAGAGCGGGTGCTGTAAGTCACGTGAGGTCTCCAGCATATGGATAACAGTCACACTTAAATAAGGAAATCAAATGTCAGTCCACTACTACCCTGGCCAAAATTAATCTCTCTACTGACTCCCAAGAAGATGCAGCTTCAAAAGCTGAGTGCCTGTTACAGGAACAGGCAGAACCAGCAGAAAACGCAGGGAAATAACTGGAGTTTGTTCTGCTCCTCTTTTACCCAAAGTCTTTTTTATTAAGTGCTTTTCACTGAGCTGTACAAGAAAAGGAAGCAGGAGAGGAAGGGGGCAGAGGGAGGAGGGAAGGGAGAAATACAGCATTTCCCATCAGCTCTACCAGAGGAAAGGCATGGTGGGGAAACAGAAGAGCTGGCTGCAGATCACTCCCAGACAGACAAGTGCAAATGAGCAGCAAAAAGGACTAACACATGGAGATCAGCAAAAGGAAAACCAGCACACAGGGGAGAAAGACCAAGAGAATACCTAGGAAAGGAAAAGAGGATGTGAGAAGGCTCTTCTGGTGGGACAAACTACTGAGGAAACAGCCAAACACACACCACCACTAAGAATCAAACAGAAGCAGCTGAAGGTTTGAAGAAAGGCTCCTAACAGAGAGGAGAAGATAAAAAACATGGTCTTGAAAACCCCACCAAGAAAATAAATGCTAGATAGGAGGTGATAACAAGAATGTAAAAAAAAATTAAAATAAAATACAGGAGTTCAGCTTTCTTTTACACACTGCAATCTTCACTCAAGTTCATGTTTAACTTGGAGAGCACCAAATTTCAATTTCAGCAAAAAAGATCCCAGTTTGAATTAGTCAGCCCATCAAGGATATTTAGTCACCACCTCTAATCAGCCTCGTATCACAACCAAGGACATGCCAAATATCTGAAGTAGACCAGGTTTAAAAACTAAAACAGTACCAGAAATAGTAACAATTCCTGGCTGAGTCACATTTTAAGCTACACACATTACCCATTCAAAGGACTTAATTTGAACATTGTTATTGTTGAAACTTGTTGGTTTGCGTTATTTTGGTAGCTCAGATGAGTAGGGACAACATTTCCTGTACTATGGACAAGATGCTTTTTGATCCTTACAGGGTTTTTCCTTCCTCCTGTCCCCAGCCTTCAAACACCTCTATCGATGGGAACTTTCCTTGCAGACAGCATCCTTCCCTCCCAAGGACAGACCTAGAGAAAAGAGGATTTTCCTTAGAGTTTTAACAGAGATGAAAATATTCGCTTGGGTGTATGCACTGTGTGAGCCAATGAAGCTGCAACCAAATGTCTTCACTCTTTCTCCTGTAACTTGATACCTGGCTTTAGCGATCCCTCCAGCTCCTGAATTAGGAATGGAAAATATGAGAGCTCTGTTTCACGGCAAAGGTTTAGAGACGGAGGAAGAAGAAGAAGAAAAAAAAAAAATAGGACATATTAGGGCTACTTGCAAATGGTATTTGCTTTACACTGGACTTAAAACACCTGACAACACCACATGGAGGTGGCTCTGTGTACCCACATGTACCTATGGGCACCCATGCCATGTCAGAGCTGGTGGTTTGAAGACTGACCCCAAATCAGGCCTAAAGCCTGATTTCTAAAGCAATTCCCTTTACTTTGTACCTCTGCTCCAACAGCTCTGGGTGCAAATAATGGCCTTTGAAAGCAAACAGCTACCGCTGGTGCTGAGGGAGCAAGATATTAAAAACTCCAGTCGCTGTTTTTGTGCATTACTGCAGTTTGTCGTGGCAGTAAAACAGGATGCTGGGCTGAAAGCTTCATGAAAATGGTGTCCCTAATCGTCACGCTCATTTCCAAGTCCTTTGAAAAAATATTTTTCAAGCATCTGTCTAGTTATATCTCTTGTTACGTGCTCTCGGCCACAAATTGGCAAATTTCAAACCCTGAACCAGAGCACAAGAACACGAGCTCTCCCAGCACTTTGTGGCATCCCTGGCCTTCCCAGGCTGCTCTCGTGCACCAGGGCAGGCTCACCAGGAAAAACCTTTTCCCTGAGCATTGTGGCTCAGCCATTTCAGTGACACAATTACAGCACTTGCCAAGGAGCTTGCATCATGTAACATGCTGCGAGGCTTTTCACGGCAGCGCGGCTCGCTAGCTTCCCTTCGGGGGCCCATCCCCGAACGCCCTGCTGCAAAACGCTGCAGCTCCCAACCCCCAGTGCCAGCTTCTCCCACCTCCACAGGAACTGGAGCAGGGATCCTGCACCTCTTTTGCTCCTTCAGTGGAGCTCGGTTTAACTCTGCCTTACAGGGTTTACAGGGAAGGATGACTGTCACTTTTCAGAATATCACCAGTTGTCTTCACAAGAAGGTAACTGATGTAAATCAGGTGGGGAAGTGACAGAGAACCAGCAAAAAACCACTTTTGCTGCGTTCTCAGGACTACAAGTGTGTGGTAGTTGCTGCTTGTTTGACTGAGGTCAAATTTTACCAAAGCAGGATTAAATACTGTCCGTGGAACCATGTGATGCTAATGGCAGGTAGTGCTAAAGATCCAAGTGGAAACAAAGCTTAACTTTGCCTCCTTCTTCTGATTTAGACTGGCAACAAGATTTCTAAAACCACAGGCTACAGCCATGCCATGTATGAATAAAGCTGGAGCTTTGCTGGGATGGTGAGGAACGAGCAGTGCGCACTGCGAACTAAAAGGGTACAAAAACCCCGGCAAATTAAGCAGTTTGTTCCTGAGCTGAGGTTTGTTGAGATCTGATGAGCTGCAGGATATTGGCTCTCCATCTTGCTTCCAGCTGCTTCTACAGATGTCCAGGCTCCTCAGTGCCAAGAAGAGCTAGGAGGCTAGTGAAAGCAGCTGGAAGAGAAGGAGCTGGAGGAGGAGTCAGGCTTGCACCCTCTGGGGAGGGCACAAAGAGGAGGAGGAGGGAAGCAGGCACTGCCCACACGTGCTCTACAACTCTGGCTGGAGGTGCTGACCACTGGGAAAAGGCATAATGTCCATGCAGAAAGGAATGAGGAACTTTGGAGTGTTTTTTCTTTTTTTTTTTTTTGCCTTTTTTCTTTTTTTTTTAAGGGAGCTAGGGAAGAAAAATAGGTCATTGAGTAGCATCTCTGCAAGAATGTGGGAGCAAGGAGGGCAGAGATTCAAGAAAGAACCAACAAGGAGAGGGAGGGAGTCAGAGAATCAGAGAGAAATAAAAGTGATCAAATGTTAGTGGTGTATGCAAGAGCAAGAGAATCACTGAGCAGATGGGAGGAGGGAAGAAAAAATGATTAATAGGGAGTGTGAGGCCCTTCCCCCTCCCTCAAGCAGGACTAATCACGTGGAAGACAGCTAAAATCTTACTTCCTAATATTGCTTTGCTGCAGTAGCTGCTACATGATGGAGGAGAGCAAGCCCATCCCCAAGACAAAAATCTCCCTAAAAGATGGGAACAAACCCCTCAGAACAACACAACCACGATGTTCTGGCTGCTGGTGCTAAAGGGACATCTGTCAGGATGGATTTGGCATATCCTGAGAGGTGCTCCTGCAGGACCACCAAGTCCTGCAGTGAGTCCAAAGCCACATTCCTGCTTTCATCCTAGTCACCTCTCCTGCCTCCAGCCTTAGAGAGCAAAACTGCTGGCCTTTCCATGCATGTTCAACTTCCCTATGCCAGCAGCCAAAAAATCTCATTGCCAGACATCAGAGCACACCTCTGCCCAAGAATTTGTGGGGCTGCACCTGGCTATGAAGGCGCTGCCTCCTCAGCACAGAAGCTCAGGGTGAGCTTTGCCATCGCAGCATCGATCGGAGGTGCAGGTCAGCTCTGCAGCTGCCCTGCTCTCCTCAAACTCCCTGGGCCAGAGCCAGCTCTTCCTGCAATGGGAAGCACAGGCTCCCTTCCCACCGTGTGTTTCTCAGGCTTAGCCATCACAAAGCAGGAGAGGAGAAGGGCCATTGCCACAGAAACAGTTCCAGATAAATACGTTTGCTGAAAAAGAGGCTCCCGTGGATTTCTGGTGACAGCCTGTCACCGGGACTGCTCTGCACAAAGCTCCCACAAGACTCAAGTGCACAGTCCTCTTCCTGAAATGTATGCCAAACAGCTTATTCCTTCCCACATTTTACAGGTGCTAACATGTTCATCCATCCCCTCACTTTTTTCTTCCATGGACTGAGCAACCCCGATACCTACACTTTCTCTGTATGATGGGTCATGTCTGCTAAATCATCCATTCATGCTATTTTCCTCCCTTTTTTTTTTTTTTTTGACCCACTTTTGAGTTGTTTTGCTGTTTTTAAAGGCTGTGAGCAGAAAACTGGTTCAAGACTCCAGCTGAGACCTCACCAAGCTGAGCTGACTGGAAGGATCACTGTACCCTTTTGGTTATAAACCTCAGCTTGCCTTTTTCACAACTGTACAAAGGCTGGTGACTCACAGTCAGCCTGGAATCCACCATCAACTCCATCCCCCTCTGCAGAGCTGCTGCTCAGCCAGACATCTCCCATTCCGGGTCTGGGCAGTCCATTATTCCCACCTAAGTTAACAACTTTGTGCTTGTCCTTTTCTGAACAACCTCTTATCTTTTTCCAAGTGATTTCTCCACTTGGTCAAGATTTTAAATCCTAACCCTGTTCTCAAGCAAACTCAGAGCTCCTCCCACATCAGTATCATTTGCAAGTGTAATCAGCACTCACGGCAGAAAAATCCCCACTGTGTGTCACGTCTGGGGAGGACACACAGGAATTGACCACTGTGCACACAAACTGGTCCTAAGAGCATTTGTGACACTGCACCCCACAATGTCCAGTCCCTGGAATTTCTCTGGGAGTAACCTGAGAGTCACAGTAAAGTTATTAAGGATAACATGCAAATATGCTCTGTTCATGATGGATCATTGTGCTCTGCCACAGGACATAATAAAAATAATTCAGATCAAGTGCCATGCTGCTATTTAACCCAGTGTAAGGGAGATGAGCACAGCTGATTTTTTTTTTTTTTTTAAGGTGCAAAAGCCTCAGCAAGACAAAAGTGAAAAGGAGCATTTGCCTGATCATGATGGTGGAGCATCCAGCAAAATTAACTATGATGTTTCCTGCAAGAAACAGGCAGGTTCCCCCAAAAACTTTCACCAGCAAGCTTCACTCTTCCTACAGTATCCATCAAAGCTATTTCAATCCACACAAGACATCATTTTCACCAGACATTGTTTCTCTCCAGGGCTTTGACACCACACTCAGATGGCAAATATCTTTAGACTGATACAAAGTGAGCAAAAATTCAACTGCGGCTAAAGGCAAAGAGGCAGAGAGAGGCTCTAGGTAACCAGAAGGGGTGGCTGTGTTTGCCTCAGACAACTGACCTGGAAAAAAAGGACCTGAAGACATTTCACACCCAAGTTCTGGTCACCATATTTGCTTATGGCAAATATGGCAGAAGGGCACTTTGATCCCAAGCAGTGTTTTAGGGCAGCAAATTGCAGCTGTCCTGCAGGACACCACTTATTAATTCTGCAGCAAAACCTGCTGGGCTATAAATTCCATCAATTGCCCACTGTTTAAAGAAATTAGTTTTCTTTAGAAGAGGAGCATGCTGTTATAAACACACCTGATTCAAGCCCATCTGATCCCTCCCCAGTTTATGCAGGTGGAAAGACTTTTGACTTCACACTGGGAAAAGCAACGCTCAAAATCTGACATGTGTCCTTTTACTCCCAGAGCTGACACAAAAGACAAAAAAGTACAAAACCTAGTCTGTGTTTGCTGTTTGAGACTTGAATCAGTAGCAAATGGGACAAGCCCAAATGCCAGGAAGGTGAGGAAATCCTGGATCTTAGGGACCTCCAGCAGAAAAATAGCTAATAATGCCAGTGGGGGCTCCAACACTTTCCTTATGAATAAAAGGCTTTTTTTAGTAGGGTTGCCAAGAGATTATTCATCATCACAGCATTGCAGACCTTTGCTTTGGCCAGTTTTAGCCCCAGAATGACCAACTCTAACTTCTGAGGCCAGATGGTGTAAGCACTGGTAAACTAAACAGCACCCATGGTGTTCTGAAAGATGATGATGGTGATAGTCTAGAAAGGCACCCCCAAAGAGACCTCTGAAAGCAATGAGAATGTATTTTATTTATTCCTTTATGCCAGATCATTTCAAAATTGCTGCAGGAAACTGCAGTAGAGATAAATTTAAAGTTTTTGTTTGTTTATTTATTTCTATTTAGGGTAGAGCAGACTCATCAAATGGAGGCAATGCAGTATGGGGTGGGGGGGAGAAAAGGGAAAAAAAGGAGTTCTACATTCTCCCTCATTTTTTGAGGATTTCTTTCCTAAGCTGGACAAAGCTTTGTAGCTTTTCATGCTCCACACACACCGTATGACTCTGCCGACCAGAAAGATTTACTGCATTCGGAAGTCCAGGGTGGAGTGCTCCAGCAGAACTGGACCAGCGCTCCAGCCGGATCTAAAGTGATGTCAGGAAATGGGTGGGGGCAGGGAAGGGGAGCACAGCGAATGACATAGCCCACAATCAGGAAACTCACTTGGCAAGATCTGTGGAAAACCGGAGCTATACGGGAGTAAAGCCCCATATAAAAGCAGCGCTCGGGCTGCTCCCACCGCTTCATCTGCTCCCGTTATCGGAGCTCAAAGAAAAGAGGACACTTGCCAGCTCCGGAGAATCGGGAGCGGTGCCAGCTGACGCCACGCTGTGATCGGCAGCCGCCTGGGTCTGGGTGAGGTCTGCTATCATGTGATGAGCGCTCGAACGAGGGAATTTTTAGCGAGGGAACGGGAGGAAAGCACCCACTCCAGAGAACACCTACGTCTAGCTACCCAGTAATGGTGAAGAAGGATGCAGGAGGAAGGGAAGGGGGGAAAAAGCATCCTGTAGCTGTAAGGCAGCTACAGCAGACAATTATTACAGGGGTAGTTTGCCCAGAGATGGCAAAGGCCAGGAGACTTCACAGCAGCACTCAGGCAACATCAGCCCGAGCCAGAGGCAGCTGCAGCGCTACTTACCTTACTTTATTTTCCCCTTACCACTTTCAGGGGAAAATGTGGCAAGACAGAGGTGAAGTAGTGAAGCCTTTAACACCTGCAGACAGGCCAGCAAATCCCCTAAACCTCACCAGAGAAGGAGAGACACAGGAATCACCCAGTGGGTCTGGTTCAGGGAGTTTGGGGCTCTCAGGTAACCAGCACTGCTCCTCCTCAAATGATGTGTGTGTAACGGGGGCTGAGGCCATCAGGGAGCCCCGGGGAAGGAGAGGGCTGGATGTGGCAGAATGCTCCTAGGATGTGCTGCAGCAGCTTGCAGAGGAGTGCCACTTTCTTGTTCCTACACCCAGGAGTTACCTAGAGACAAGCAGCCTCAAGTACAGGAGCTCCCGGGATGGGAACATAACCACTGCAGCTTCAGGGTGGCAGTGCTGTCACTGCTGTCCTCCTCTTGAACCCGGAGATTCCTGGGAGTCCAGCTCTGCACACATATCCATTTGTGTGTCTGGACACACAGGCCTGTGCCAGGCATCTTACAAGCTAAACAGATATGTCAGAGGGATGGGAAAAGGAAATCACAGTCCTCAGGAATTAAACAGCAAAAGGAATAGCAAATGCAAGAGAGCAAAGGGAACGTTTTAAGGCTGGGCACTCGATTCAGGTCTTGTGATTTGTCTTCCCATCTCACACATCACATCCTCTCCTCTCCTCTCCTCTCCTCTCCTCTCCTCTCCTCTCCTCTCCTCTCCTCTCGTCCCCCAGTTTTAAGGGGATTTATAAAAAATTATTCTGCAAAGCATCCATGCTATTGAGTAGGTTAAGGAGTAACCAAAAAGTTTTTCCCTCTGAGGAAACCAGTAAACCCAAAAGCAACACAAGGCAACACCAACCCAAAAGGAACACAAGCCTTCAGAAGCCAAAAAAAGGTATTAGCATAGCATAATAATGACAAATTTGGAGCAGCAGAGGTAAGATGGACGTTCATACAGCACAGACAAGAATTACAGCAAACTCATCCAAAACCAAGCTAATTCAAAGGAATGAAAGCCTCAGAAGTTATAGATATTCTCACAACAGTTTGTGGTCACAAAACATTAGATACTGAACAATCAAAATCAGGTCTTCTATTTAAGAGCACCTTGGCTTGGAAATTTACCTCTGTGGGCATGAGATGGCTTTTGTGAGCAAACAGGAGTGTGAGATGCATAAAGAGCTCTGCACTGCACACAGAGACTCAAAAGGACAAGGTAGTAGATCTAAGAGCTCAATAAAGTTACAAGCAAGAGGATCACAAATGGAAATTTTACCTATAGCAGGTCTGACTTTTCACCATATGTAAAAGAAACAAAAAAAAAAAAGCCTCAAAGGCTACGCATGCCTTGGAACATCCTACTCAGTATGCAAAAATGTTCTATTTCATATGCACAGTATCTCCAAAAACTGGATGTTTTTCATTACTTCATTTCACTACCAAGTAGTTATTCACTGCAAACACAGGGCTGAACCTCCTTATATTATTCTACTAAGCAAAATAAATTTAAAAAATAAAATAATAATTTAAAAAGCTTCCTTCCTCCATTATACCCACACATGGAATGGTAAGATTACTTTCCATAGTTGGTTTTTCTCATACACTTACACAGATATGCACACCTAAGAAGAGAAGGCTCAATTAACACGTAAATGTTGGTACTTTTTGAAAGAAATTTCCCCTTCCAAACCAGCCATCCAGGGCAACCCAATCCTGCACATTCGTGACAGATACCACTGATGGTTTGGCCATCTAATGTCAGGCAGGCAGATGATTTAAAACCACATATCTGAATCTCCAAGAGACAGAAAATACTTGGATATGCTTAGTAAAAACACAACTAATGCTGAGATTGTCTTCTTTTTGAGACTGTTTAATTAGGCTATGAGTCACACATGCTACAACAACTCACAATGAAGTTTGGAGAGAACCAAGCTCTATTTACAACTGCAAGATGGTGGGGTATGGTCCCCGTTGGCTTAGAGGAATCTGTTTTTCCTGCTGATCAAAAGAAGTCAAAATTAGAGGCACAAAATCAATCAATTGTGGCTGTCTGAGTGGTATTTGGAAAGCTACTGCGGGCACTATAACCTAACACTCCCTGTGTACACTGTCTCTGCCATGCAAAACCAGTAGAGTCACTACCTGAAACTAGAATCACCAGTCTGGTTTAATTTTGTGTGTCTAGTTATTGGAAATTCTCTCCCTCTTCAGGTGTCTGTGCTCCTGCTTAATTACCCCAAGTCTCTGCCTCTGGGCAGTGGCAACTCCTGCAGTCACACACCCATATCTTCTGTTATGGGAAGGAAAACATCTTCTACCCCCTTTCCACACCATGCCTAAACTCTTTTAATAAAAGGGTCAGCAGGTGACACTGACTCCATTACAGTCAGTAGCAGCTGACTTTCCAGGGCCCAGGTTTCATGCCAACTGTTCAGCTGACGTCCCAAAAACATTATCATCTCCATGGAGTAATTAGCATGTTTTAGTAGCTGGTGGCTTCAAAAACTGCACAAACTCCAGCAGCATTAGAAGCACCAGACTTTCTTTTTGCCTTGCTTTGCAGTTTGATTTGTCTTCAAATCTGAAAGCAAATCTCAGGTTTTCGTGGTTTAGATTTGAAATCATGCACAGATACTGAATTTTGTCACATTTATGCCTAACTTCTATGTCAGGCTCATTTCAAATCACTGCTGAAACCTGTCCATTAAAAAACTTATTAAAAAGAAAACCTAAAATCAAACAGATCTTTGACCAGTTTGTGGAAGAGAAAGAGGAAAACAGAAGAGAAAGTGGTTTTGGTGTATACAACCAAGCAAACCCAAAGCTTTGAGAAGAGCGTGTGCTTCTAGAAGGAACAGGTCACTAAAAATATTTCTGTGCTCATGTATACCTAAATGCAAAGAGCCACTTTATACCTGGAGTTTTATCCCAGAATTAGCCCTCCTAAACCCATCAGCACTGTCTGATCATAAGTAAGGAAAAAGTTCAACCTGTTAGGCAAAATCAAATCAACTGAATAAAAGCTGAAATGTGAATTTACTGTCAGAAAGTGGCAGCTCGAAGGATCAGACAAACTGCACACCAAAGCTCAAGCTGAAATAACAAAAATCCAAAGACATCCTCTTCTCCTTGGAACCTCCACACACACTGCTTTCCTTCTGTGAATTCATCAGTAATTTTTGCCTCTGCAAACTTTTTGGTATATTACCCACCAGACGTCTTGCTAACAGTATAAAAATCATCACCAACCACGGCAAGAAAAAAATTCAAGGTTTGAGCTCCTTGGATCCCTCCAGAATGATGTCACTTCAATTTAAGGCTGAATGACCCAGTCAGAAACCCATAAGGGTATTCTGCCCATATTTATGTCCACACAGATTAAGAAGAACGCTTTGTTAATGGCTTAGTTAAGGGGTTTTGGCCATTCTTTTTCATCACACAGTTTAAACAAAATGTATTAAACGTGCTGTACTGGTAAGAGAAGAAAAAAGAAATGCATGAATATTTTGGTTTCAGCATTCATTAAGAACACATAGAGCAGTATAGGCTCATTGATAGCATCAGTGTCAGACCTTACACTTCCATGCCTACAGCCCCTTTAGCTGTGATCCAGGCAGTTCCTGCAAGGCAAGCAGGGTCAGGTTGGATTAATACGCAAAGGAGAGGCCCCTGGGGAAAGATCCAAGAGCTGCAGCTACCAGGACTGGTAGTGATGGAGCAGCACTGCTCTGCTCTCCCATGGATGCCTACCCCCAGGGAAGCTGCTGTGCAGATCTGCAGCACGGTACCTCACAGCTCTGAGCACATACTGAAGGACACATGCGACGCCCTTATGCAACACACACAGCTCTGCTTTCAAAGCTGATACCACATTATCCACACAGGAGAGGATAAAGCAGAGCACCTTGTGCCTCACCCTGCACACCCCATGCCTTGCCTCATTGTCTGCCCTATAACCAATCCTGGAGTGAGGAAAGTTGAACCAAAGAAGGAGCAAGTTTTTGTAACTCAGGAGAGAAAAAACCAGCCAACAACCAACAGTCTGCGCTCTGCAGAGAAATGAAACTTCCCAGCCAGCCAACTGTTAAACCCTCATGTCTTTATCAGCTTCTATTTTGGGTTAAATTCTTCACCATTTCTACAAGACATGGTGAGATTCTCCCACTTTTCATCCCAATGCCTTGTGTGCTGCCGTGCTGCCACGTTTCCACACCAGGCTGTGGCAGAGAGGAACAGCTCCCCTCTACAAGTATCCATAGTGCAAAGTGTGTTAGGGCCTCTGCCATTAAGTCTATTAGAAGTATGCACTCTTGAGTTATTTTTGTTAAAGTTATTAATGTCACACAGGGGGGAAAAGTGCCTAGAAAGCACCAAAACTCTTCTTCAGCATTTATTTGTGAACAAGCTCCAAAATCCTTTGGGAAAAGTTTACGGCGACCCTTAGTTACTAACATGATTTGGTTTATACACCCAGTGTACCCGGGGTAATTCCTGCCACCCCTGTCAATTTGGCTTGAGTTGATACAAACTCTGAGAGGGACACATTTCACAAAAAACCCTCTGTAATCCTTGCAACAAAAGGGAACTCAGAGTCAGATGAGGAAAATCCCCAGAACTCTCAAATATCTCCCCCGCAGAGTCAAGGTGATTTCAGAGTCACGCAGCTTTAATAATGGGACTTCCTCAGGGACACAGCATTAAACATTTAGAGAAAGCATTTGAAAAGAAACTGTATCATCAACCTGATTTCTGATCTTTCCACTTTCAGCTACTTAGAGGTACTACAAAGTTAATTCTAAATGATGCCAGTGATGATGCTTGGCATTTTGCAGGAGGCAGGGCTGAGGAGGAGACATACTCAGCTTCTCTCTCATTACTATTTCCTACAGATAAAGTTCAGATTTTAATTTTTATTGACTGACATCTTCAATTTATCCATCCACTGGGTTGTTTTCAGTATTAAAGAACAGTGCCTTTGACAGAACACTATATGAAAACCAAAAGAACGAACAAAACAAGCCCCAAAACACGGTTTCACTTTCCCCTGGTCTTGAACAAGGCAGTCCATTAGAAACTCAACCTTCTCAAAAACATATATATGAAAATGGAGGGGACAGGAAGAGAAAGCAAAAGCAAACCACGGAAGTCCTTTTCTGTTGCAGCTGCCTGCAGGCTCCAGGATCATTGCCACACACACTCATTGTGTGCTCAGAAGGAAGAAACAACTGGATTATTCTATAAGGCTGACCGGAGTGAAGTATAGGAGAGTGTAACTTCAGGCTGCCTTTTGATGTTGTTAGAAGAAAATCTCCAGATAAATCATTACAAGAGTCTTTAAAAATTCTCAGATGGGGAAATGGCACATAAAATAGCCTCAGGAACTCCCCATCCATCCCCCAAAAAACAGATCTGAAGCACAGCATCACATTACTGCCAACCTAAGAGCAAGTAGCAAGATCACTACTTGTTAGGAGCTGACAAGTCTGAGGTAAATTTTACTCTTAAATGCACATAATTTTTCCTGTTGACTTCACATGTGACATAAAATAGACCAAATCTCCATCTATTCCTTTTTTTTTTTCTTTTAAATTTGATGAAAAAAAATTTAAAATATTCAACCAACCAGTTTTAGGAAGAGAAACCCTATGCCTTACTTTAAAAAAGCAAAACCAAAATAATTTTGTCCATTGTATCCAAAGGTAAAGCTAGCCAACAAAGCTCTGAAGCAAACAATTACAAAATAAAGCAGGGTCTGCATGTGTCCTTACAGATTCTGTGTCTCTGTGAAATTAGATAGATATAGATATAGAGATAGAGATATAGATATACACCTTCCCTTCTGGAAAACACTGCCACCATCAAGGAAATCTGACAGAGTAAAGGGAAAAAAACCCCACCACCTAGTGAACCACAAAGCTTTGTTGAAAGGCAGAAACAAGTTAAAGAATAAATTTTGAAAGAGAAGCATTCTCTGTAATGCAATTTATAGTAACTTTCTAAGTCAAAGCTCATAGAAAATTTTTTCAGATTCACATGTTGATCTGTTTATCCCCCTTGGCTATTTTGCTTAAAATAACATTCATTATCCACAAGGAGAAAAAGCCACCGAGCCTTCCACTTGTGAGAAGGCAGGAGCAGCTGAGCAGACCCTGCCGGGCTCTTGCAGGCACAGCTCCGCTGAATTCAGCCCTGGCTCGGCAAAGCCACGCTCCGTGCTTGGCACAGCGTCCTGGCTCCTCTGCACGGCCCTGCCAGAGCCCGGCACAGCAGGAGGAAGCGAGCTCGGGCCAGCAGATGTTACTAACACTTACGCCTGTCACGAACAGAAAGGACAAGAAAAGTCTTGAAGAGGCAGCGACTTGTTTTCTTTGTCAGGAGTTGGGAGATGGGGCTGGGGGGGGGGAGGGAGAAGGACGGCACCTCTCAGGATTGCTGCTCCTTCAAAGCTGCCTTTGTCGGCATGCCATTGCTTGGCTATTATTGCTACCGAAAAGGAAAATGAAATCAGCGTTATAATTAAAGCCACTCAGCCATTGCAAATCGACGCATTATTGTAGTAATGAGGAAACGGAGTTTTTAGTGGTAGAAACAAACATTTCAGTTGCGACAACTTTTTTTTTTTTTTTTTTTGGGGCGTGGTGTGTTTTGTTTCTTGTTTGTTTGTTTTTCTTTTTTCCCCCCAAATCATACTATTTTATTTCAAGTGGAACAAAAAAATGCAAAATGAATTTGTACAGGTAAAACTGGGGGGGCCTCAACAGGGACCAGCAGTACCATGGAGCTGAACAGAGGGCTGTGTGTTTTACCTGACTGTCCAAACAGTGTAGATCATAAAAGTCCAATTTCTCCTGCTCATCAGCCTACCCCACCCTCTGCCCTGGTTTTCTTGATTTCTTCCTCCATGATGGGCTTTCATGAAGAAATCAGTAAATTTCCTGTGCTTGACACCACCCTTAAAATGACCAAACAAGAAGGAGAACCTTTCCAGATGAAATGTCTGTGGGGAACTTTGGGGTGCCTCTGGGTGGGATGGGTCTCCTGTTCAATGAGACATGAGCAAGGGAGGATGTGAAGGCATCACATGCTCCACAAGACTCCCTGCCACTAGGGAGGAATAATTAAAGAGAATTTAAAAAGGAAGGAGCAAGCTATGGTGGCTGTGTCTAAGCTATGAAACAGGATCACTGAGCCTCCCTCCTTTATGCTCTTGCTGGTCTCTTCAGCTGGACACCCACATTTTATATCAGTAAGATGTGAAGACCTGGCCAAGGTAGGAAATCATGCCTGGAAAATGCTCTTGGATTTTTTGAGCTTAGATAAAGTCAATGCGAGTTGCAAAGTTATTTTGCTCCTTCACTTCGTAGAAGTGCCTAAACAAGAAAACACCAAATCCCCAAAATCTGCTGGGGACTGCCCTCTGCCTCGTTAAATTCACTGCTGTGTGTGCTGCAGCAGACACAGAACAGGTCTGGGAGCAGCTCTTGCAAGGCTCCAGTGGCAGAGGCTGGTAAAAATCCTCCCTCCCTCAGTCTTGCCCAGAGCTATTTGTGCATTACATCTCACATTGTGATCAAGCATGGGGAGAAGCCATCGTTAGGATGATTCCTTACTATTCAGAGAAGTTGTAACATTTCAGGAGCACAGAAGGGGCAAGGGCAGGAGCATGCAACATTTCCAAGTACTGAGAAGCCATTAAATAAGAACTTCAGCTTTACTACTTTTCTTTCATTTTTTTAGCCCTTGAAAATATCAACCAAAAATCTTGAAAATATCAACCTGCAAGGATCCAAAATCATCTAAGAGCAAAAGGATGCCCTCAGCATCATTTCTTCAGAACCCTTGCAACGTTACTTTGAAGGCTCCGACCACAAGATGTTTCTGAATCTTTGGGGAAGGATAATTCCTTTCAAGATGCATGACAAAGCTGTTCCAAAATTACACCTTGATAGCAAACCAGCCTATTTGGGAGCCTTTTTATGGCTTTTTCCATAAAACCAAAAGCAAATTCAAGACCCTTTTCAACTGATGAAAAATCCGTGTTATCGGATACCTAGCCACTCTAAAGCTAAATGTAACTTCTTCTGATACAGAGTGAACCATAACCTCAACAGCCATCCAGTAGACTTTGTTACATGCAGAGACAAGCAGGGCTGAGCATCCCAAAGGCCATTCTGCAGGTTTCCAGCAAGAAGAAACATGCTACAACACGTCTCCAGCTTCTGGGTTAGGTCAAGGCTAGTGTGAGCAGCTCTGGCTAACTCTTACCACGGGCAGTAAATGCAAATGTTACCCACTTGGAGGCAGAGAAGTGTACAGACCTTTCCCACCACCTCATCTCCCTATTTAGAGCAGTAGCAGGCTGGTTAAACAAGATGAGAGACAGTAAAGGAAGGCAAGGGGGAAAAAAAAAATCCAAAACAACATAAAGGACCTTTCCTACTGCACGTCTCCTCCCAGTTATGGCCTAACATCATCTTCAGGGAGGCTGGAGCTGAGAGATTAACCACCCTTGGGAGCTGCTGGTTGGGTTTTCAGAGGGGGAAATTCTGCTCAGGGTTGTGACAAATACTCAGCACTGCTGAAGTGACCTGGGATGAGACTCCTGCTCAGCTACAGCCTCTGTAAAAATTTCACAGGGCTACAAGTCCCAGGCACAAGCCCAGAAAAGGAGGCAGGCTGCAGGGAAGGCATTGTCTCAGAGCCTACCACCAGACACAGAGAAGGAAAGAGGTCATAAATGGACTTAAGACAACCTGTTCCAAGGTTTGTATACAGGTCATGCTGCCCAGTTTGTGTCACACCTGCCTAGGAAGGACAGCTCAAGAGGTCTGCCCTTCTCCTACATGCTGGCAAGCTCACGTTTGCACAGGGCCAAAGCTGTGATACTGGAGTTGCATGTGGACTCTGAAGTCTAAGAAGTCTGAGAGTTTTTCTCCAGCCAGCTTCTCTTGAAAAAATTCCTTACCTGAGCTGTCAACTACTCTGCTACTGCAAGCTCTCAAACACAAGCTTTCTGACAGCTTGGCTTTTGGTCTCTTCTAAAATTGGGCTTTTCTCATAAATCAAGCGCAGTCAGGCCCTGCCACATGCCAGCCCCTCTGGGGAGCAGGATGTCAGGCAGCCACACGAGTCTCCAAGGACAGTCAGACTCACAGAAAGCCAGGACTTCCTTGTTTTTTAAAGACCTGTTGCTCACCCTTTCCTTCCCCTCTGCAAGATCAGCGATCCCAGTTGTATCGTTATGAGATACATACAGAACTATCCCATACCTGATTTTGATGACTATGAATTCACCAAGTACAGGCTCAGACTGGTCCTCGCTTTCTTGCCCGCTTTCACAGAAGCTGTGAACTTTTGAGACTTGTGCATCCCCATCAGATTTGATCAAAAGGCTCCAAAACTACTAACAGGACAGGCACAGTCCTAGAAAGAGTCCAATTTTTCTTTCCCTTCTTGCATTCTTGTCCCTCCCTGCTAAGACAGATTTTATGATTAACCTAGTCTGAATGTACCCTAAAAGCAGATGTAAAAATGTGTACATTAGAAAATGTTAATATTGGCAGATATTCACATTCCTTTCCAGGGTTTCACAAAACTCTTAAATCCCTAGTGACAGGACCTAAATGGAACATGAACTTTTTGCTATCTTTGCAGCCATACAAGAAACAAAGCAGAAGCTGATGCACTATTATTTATATCCTTGAAACACTTGCTTGGAAGTGTCTTTGGTTCAAGAACAGCCCATCAGATAGTTATTCTAGTAGGTTTATCACCTTCTTTAACTTTCTGATTTTCTGTCACACAACACAATGATTTTCATGTTTGTTTTTCCTGTTACCAGAGCAAACCATTCATTTTTAACTGTTGGTTTTGGCATAGGAGGACTCTAAGTTCATAATGGAAATGTGTTTTCAGCGGTAGGACTGAACAATAGAAAAGTCTCTTTCAACTGTCGAGTTATGAGGAGAACCAGCTGTAATTAAATTTAAGTCATAGTGGCTCTGTTTCAGAAAGGCAACAGTCTTCACTAACTTTGCAGTCAAGGAGTTTGTAGTATTTCAGGAAAACAGCTACTTTTCTGAAGGCCTTATCTGAAACCAGCCCCACAAAACAGCCCCTTTATTCTAGCTTAATTTGATAATGATGAATAACCAACTATCTTTCAATAAACCTTTTCTGGGTGTTGTGGCCACAATGTGGGGCCCCAATGACTTATATCCTACTAAGAGAAATGGAATATACAGAAACCAGCAAAAATCTTAGCATTGCCAGGCTCAGGTTCTTTGAACTACAGCTGAATAAAGCAAACATCAGGAATTGAAACCATAATGAAAGTGCTTAATTCAACACATTAGAAAAGTCAAATTTCATCATCTGCTTGATTGACTGTTCTACAGCACTTTAATTGTTCTCCAACTTCCAACAGGGCACGAATGTGAATTCTACAGAGCAGCCAGGATTTCAAAACCTGGAGAGAACGACTGCAGCTGACGAGCTGGGAATCAAAATACCCTTTGCTGTGCGACTTAAGAATCACCTCTCCACCCCGTATGAAGTTATCAGGAATTGCTCTATTATTTCTGTCATTAACCAGCCATTGCTCCCCCCACCTTTGCACCAAACCCTCTCAAGTGCAGCCAGAGATTATCAAACCCAGCGATAGCCTTTCAACAGCTCGGCCAGTTGAAAAATCTCTCAAGTTGTGCTATCACCGCTGCGTGAGCTGACGTCAGGCTGTTGTTTACTGGGGATGGGATGGTGCCAATTTCCACTGAGCTGAAGACAGCCTCGTCCAGCCTCTTTTGGCTGTGCACAGGCAAGAATTCCTTGTGTGTGCTTGCGTGCATGCGGAGAGCGTGCACGCCTGTCTGCTTGTGGGCACACACAAATGCGGGGGGAAAAGGCTTTTATTTTCCACTCAGATACCAGAAATAAAAACAACAGAAAAAAAAAATACGGCACTTTGTCTTCTCTGAGAAACAGAAAAGCACAGAGAGGGAAACACTGCCAGTTTTCTTGTAAGAATTGTCACGGTATGGATGAAAACATAATTAAAAGCTTAGGATACCCCTAAAATCCCTGCAAAGAAGTTTACACAGTCAAATAATTAAAAAAAATCCTAACGCCTGTCCATCCATAAAAGGATTGAGGTGAAAATTTAAATACTTGACAGAATAGAAGCAATAGCCAAGTTTTACAAGGACTATATAAGTTTTCAGAGTAACTTCATTGCCTTCCCCTTCTAAGAATATGAAAGCCCTGGGCAAGGTATAAGTAAAATTACTTAACTGAATTTTCTGTATCAAAATATTCTAAATCATTAATAGTCCAGAGGAAAAACAAAACCAAAAAACCACACCTAACACCAAAACAATTTACAAACAAATAACCCACCAAACAAAAAATGCCAAAAAACCCCACCAAATATCTCCCCAAAAACACACACACAAAAAAGCAACGAAAAACTCCAAGCAAACAAAAAAGAAATCCAACCATGTGTGACCTTCTCTTAACTTTTGTTCATTTACATTATCCTCTGTAAAGGAACACATTACACAGTGGCATCAAATCCTGTTTTCAAGCACAACTTTTATATGGTACAAATATAATTATCTCAATGGCTGTAAGGTTCCATTTCAAGTTTTAAGTATTACACTGTCATTCCTGCCTGGGAAAACATTCCAGCATACTTGAATTTGAGGAATACTAAAAGCAATTATTGGCACCTCAGGTGAAGTTTCCAGTATTTGCATTGAAGCGTGGACTGCCACTGTCAGCTGAGTGAAAGAATTAACTCTACTGAAGATTTCTGGTTCCACTTAATGGCTTCTTCCCCTTAGCACCTAAACACACACTCCTGTCTTTTTACTTCCCATGAATGTATTAGAAAAGGATCTTCATCTACACGCCAACTCATCCTCCTGATGATTTTAACTCCATCTTGTCCTCTCTTCCCATGAAACTTTTCTTTCAAATTTAAATAATTTTTCAAAAGTTTCTATTGAGTCAATTATCTGAAGAGGTTTTACAGACCATTAATACTGCTCAGTAGGTTAACCACAAACAACATAAATAACTGTTTTCCTCTTTGTTTAGGGAAGTACTGAGTTTGAGATACCCTCCCTCAACATCAGAAGCACAGCACACATAGAAAATACACAAAGTGGGGAAACTTAATTTGAACTATCAGAATCAGTGAACTTTGCTCTGTAGGTCCAATGTTCTATATTTTACTTACATTTATCAAATTATCTATAAAAACATCAAGCTGAGAATCCAGCTAAAACATGAAAGAAACCAAAATATTTACCCTTTAACATAAAAATTTATGAAGAAGGCACACTGACTACAGCATGCAAGTTAGTCAAGACCTTGCAGACAGCCTTCACAAGAGCACTTTCCATCACTGCTGGCCAGTGGTATTAAATTGATACTCAATCAGACAATAAAATACACGCTGCCTTTCCAGAGTGACAAATTTTGTGGGTTGGTGACAATTTTCAATATAAAAGTTCAGAAACTTTTACTCTGAAATGATACATAGCACCTCCTTACATGTCACTGACTGTTTCCTCTCAATTATTTCTCCGCAAAGATACCAGACAGGATATCACCACCTAAAACAAAACTGAGAACTGGCATTTTGAAGTCTAGACACAATTTCCTCTTTTGGAAGTCTCCTCATCTCTGTACCTTCCCCATGTAACCACACTCTCAAGGTGGCCTCATCTAGACCTCCTGTATACAGACAACAGTTCAAAATAGCATTTATTTCTGTACATGTGAATAACTTGGTTGATAACTACATTGAATTGTCAACCTTTACTTTTAACACTTTCACCTTTTCCTTCATATCTCAGGGAAAAGGGGGATGCAGCATGGATCACACACACTGTTAGAATGCCAGGACCTGTATCACTATCTCACACAACTTCCTTAATCCACTCTTCCTTGACATGCCTCTTGTGTTCTTGAAAAAAAATGCTCAGTTTCTGTGGTGACCTTGGTATTATGTTCTGCAGCTACATCTTTTTGAACTCCTGTGTGCATTCTGTGCTTTGCAATCCGTTCTGATGACAGGCTTTCAAAAAGTATGATTGCATGTATTGTCCACACATATATGTATTATCTATGCATGGTAATATCCCTTGGGCTGGTTATCTACATTTCATATTGCATTCTGTACATATTGCAAATAGGTTTAGCCTCTGTCTCCATTCAGGCTGCAGTTTGACCTTTGTTTAGCTGTGCTCTTCAGCAATTTTACTGCTTTTTCATTAGGGAATAAATTCTCACTTGCCTTCTACATGCACACTGCTCTTTGGGAAAAAAAAAAAAGCTCTGTTTCTCACTGCGACAGACTTTCAGTTTTGTCTGCCTGTTATCAGTGCTGGGAAGTTTTTTGGTCTGGAGGACTATCACAGAGATGTGTGCAGCACTGCTTTGAAAACAGGGAGCTGAACAGTTGTGATTCCATTCTCATGATACAGGAGACACTCTGGGGGGACTGCAGCTCCCTTTCCCTCTCCCATGTTATATTCAGCAAAACGTGGATTCAAGAGGACTGAAATCAAGCCACAAAGATTACTGTTTCCCTGAAACTAGAAAACTGTTTTCAATCACTCTTTTACCTAAAGGACTTTAGACAATCCAAAATACTTGGGTTTAGGATTAGCCAAAATCTTAATTTTTCATGTTAGCAAAAGAAACATTTCATGTTTCAGATCAAACCAATCCTCATTTTTGATTCAGCCACAAGATCAAAAGCAACACAGTTAATCATGGCTCTAATAACTTCTATTGCTACTCCTCAACTTGCTAACTAGTCAAAAAAACAAAAGTCCCATGAATTATTTTTACACTGCTACATAAGGCAAGAGAAAATGATCTCAGCTGATCTCTTGTTTTCTCTAAAGAAACAAGAATACTCCTTTCTCAGGTGGTATTCCTCACAGAGCATTCAAACAACTTTCCAGGAGCTTGCAATCTACTTCATTTCTCCCACTGGAGCCCACAGTAAATCTTGGGGTTTGGGATTCACGGGTTTCATTTTATTTTGTCTGGCAAAACGTACTTGAGAATGGCTTCTAGCAATATCAAGGGAAAAAAAGGAAACACTTTCAGAAGAATTCCAGCTGTATCCACTGATACACAGGCAGCATACCAAAGCAGGAGTGATGTGTGAGAATACAGAACATCAAAATCTCTACTACTGCCCCATGCAGAGCCATATAAAAATTGATGGTGAAGTGAGCCTGACCAGAAGGCAGCCCTCAGATCTCAGCTGCAGACCTCTGAATTCAACCAGATCCCATGGAAGGTTAAGGTCTACTTTAATACCAATAAAATCTCTTTCCAAAGACCCAAGGCACCAGGGAAAGACCACTGGCTCCATTCTCCAGCCTGCACACAGCCTTGGCATCATTGCAGGTCAAGAAAGCTTTTTTTTTTGTCACAGTCAGCAACAAAAGCCAGAAAATTACTTCTACTGCCAACTATTCTTTCCACAGGCATCAAAACACCAAAGGGACTCTGTGGACTTGTAGTTTGCTTAGCCAGAAGCTTGTCTTGACTTCCTGGAACAGAGAGGACACGGAGGGGCTTTGCACCTTCATGGTTCTTGGTGAAGTCAGAAACTCACGTCATGAGCACTGCACTGGAGTTACACAATCACATTAAATGCTGTACTGAGTATCCAGTCTCCTCCTTGCCATTCCCCCTTACACACACAGTGGGAAAACCTACCTCAGTCGGTCCCAGTAGCCCAGGTTTTGGTTCCAACATTAAAAAGGAAAGGCTCCTTCATAGTATTCCCTTTGTCAGGGACAAGAGGCTCAAGTTCATTGCAGGCCTGAAGGCCTCAAGTGAGAAAAATGGCACAACTTGTCCTGCCAGAGGCCAGCCTGCCTCATACAGTGTGGCTGTGCTGGAAGGAGGCACAGGCAGAGCTCGGCACAGATGTGACACTGGCACAGCCCTGCAAAGGTGCCAGGGCTGGACACAGTAAAATATAAAATACCCAGGGTGAGGGGAAAGCCCCAGGGATTTTTCAAGCCACAGCTGCTACACCATTTGTACTGTAGAGAAAAGCCTTAGCAGGTAGAAAGATGCAGAAGGGGCTGGCAAAGGATTGAAAGTTTTTCCTCGCTCTCCTTTTCTAGGCAGTGGCAGATGATCTTGCTGTCTCAGGTGTCCTGAACAATAGCTATGGAGCCAGGCCCTGTTTTGGTGGTAGAAAAGGAACTGGCTTTCTGGGGAGAGCCAGAGACAAGCCAAGCCAGTTTCAGACTGTCATTTTTCCTACTGGCTCATTCTGCTCAAATCACAAGCTAGAAAAACTGGAAAGGTAAGCAGTCCAAATTAATGGGAACATCAAGTGAACAGGTTTGTTTACACATTGGTTTAACTGGAATAGGGAGCACAACTCCAGCTTTGGGCACTAGTTTTGCAGACATTCCCTTAACTTAACTCTCTACCCGAGAAAGGCATATGCAGGACTAAATTATTCCTGTCTGTCCCCAAAAACACATCATAGTCTCTTGAAGCTTCGTGCTTGCATGGCACCCATGGCCACAACTCTTGTTATTGGATGGCAACATTCATATCCTACCAGCTCACTCTTCCAACTCCATGTAATTAGGGGAAAAAAAAATCAGGAACACCACAGAGCAGGAAGTTGTTTTTTTTCCTCACACTGCTCTTCATGCATTATTGTTGCCACATCTCACCTGTAGCATTGTGTTTCCCCACTGAACAGATATTTTCCTACAGAAGAAAAAGCAGTTCTTTGGAGTCCTACGACTGGTAGGAAATAATCAATTTAAGACTAATGATTAAAAAATCCCCAGGAATATATTTATAGTTAATTTCTACCATAGAGCAGACTTCACCAGATGCTCAATTGCATTTCATCCTTAAGTGCAAACAAGGGCTCCTGCAGATGAGACCTTTCCAGCAGAGCTGCTGCAGATGGGCAGATCATGGTGTCCTGCTAACTATCCCCGAGACCACTGCGGTACAATGATTCTACTTGCTAAAAGCAATAACTTAAAATAAGCACCACAAAGGGAAGAAAAGTGACATGGATCTTGCACATCATTCCTCTTAGGATTTTTTTTTAATTTAAAATATTTTATAAACTGCAGGGTGGAGCCACATTCTGCACACAGGGAGATTTGAGCACAGTGGCTTTGCTGCAAAACCCAGTGAAAGAGGGAGTGCCTGATATCCCTGTACACACCAAGGGCTGGTCATCCTCACCATATTCCATATGATCAGCAATCCCAGACAGCTTCTGCCTGCACGTTAGAAACCTGAATGAGAACATAAATGAGCCAAACTGCCTTGCACACTTTAAAGCTACAGCAAGACATAACTGCAAGTCATTGTCATTAAAAGTTTAGGGAAAATAAAATCCCCACCTGCCAAATACAGCTCTGAGGTCTACTGCTGAGTTTTAATGACAACTGCTGCATCTTGGAAAGCTGCTCAATAATAAGGTAGTACATTTTCCCTCCAGGACCAGAAATCAGGTACTGTCACTTACCTACACAAAAGGCATACACAGGAAAATACCCCAAAGCCATCTGTCTCATGCAGCAATCAAAATCTTGGACACCCTCTGCACACATACATTTGCTCTTATTGCAACACATTTCAGTTGGTCAGCGTGCTAAAAATCTCCACTCAAGACTTCTAGCTTTTCCAATTAAGCTTATAGACAAAAAGTCTTTTTTTTCTTTTAATGACATCGCCATTTATTGCAAAGCTATGATGAGTTCTTATCTCACTGTGGTGCCCCGTGGTAACTCATTATTCACTGAACTTCACTTTTTGATGTATGATGAACAGCAACATATACTTAAATAGTTCTATTTAAACTGGCCCTATGGTTGAAACAAATCATTCCAGGAACAGCGCTGCATTACACTCAGAAGTGCTCAAAAGCTTAGGATACGACATTCTTCAGTATTCACAGAGCTTAATATCTGCAAATAGGAATTACTCAAGCTGATGTATCTCTCATTAAGCCAAAATTCTTCCAAACAAGAAGAGGATGACTGATAGTCAGAGATCACACTCTTAGTGGCCACAAGCAAGCCTGAGAGGGCTCAGTCCCCCACAGCCCAGCACGCTTGGAAAGCTGCAAAGCAACCTCAGCATCCCTGTCCGAGAGCCCAAAATTCCCCCTCATTCATCACCAGGTCTGTGTGGTGCTGATGGGTAACAGAGCATTGACCACTCCTCCTAGGCCACATCTGCAACACAAGCTTTCAGATTTTGTGTAAGATGGAAAAACAAGAGAATGCACAACAACAGAAATCCCCAGAGGCAGAAAACAACACATGTACCAGCACAGCTCCAGGCCTCTCCCCACCCCTCCAGTTACTCTCCAGAGGGTGAAGTGAGATGTCAGGACCTTTCCAGTAATAAGCAGCACTGCTTGGATCAGATTCTTTGCTCAGCCTAACATTGAAGGGATTGGTTTGAGAATTTAAATTGGTTAAAGGTGCAAAGTCTAGCTTGGGAAGTTTAGAAATACTTTGGAAAGTGAAATATGGTCCCTGGCCTGTTGCTAGCAGCTTCCTACATCAGATGCTTCTGGCATACTGGTATTTCAGGAGAAGAGGAGCCAGATTCACATGTCCTAAATTGCACCTAAAATTCACTGTATCTTTTATTTCCTTCCATCTGACTTCTGGCCTTCAAGCACACAGCCTCAGGCACAATTTAGGTCATGGGAACCTGGTCTGCAGCCTCTCAACAAGTGGAAATACCCACAGCTGACTCGGGCTAGAAAATACCGAACACTTTAAAGGACAAACTACACCTGCTGAGTGTACTCACACACACACGGCAGAGCAATTCTTCTGCCTCAGGGGTCCCCAAACTGACCATGGCACAGAGAAAAGCAGAACTGAATTTGTACACATGGAGCATGTTCCAGCTGGACGCTGCAAGTGAAGTGTGCAATGTGAACATCCTCCACCTGCTGACCGTGCTCTGCAGGAGGCAGAAGCCAAGAAACTGAATGTAACACCCCTCATCCCTGTTACCACTGTAGTCAAGCTACTGAAATGTTTCTGAAAGTATAGGGAGTGTTATTTCCTTTCCAAAGCTGTTCTGTATCAGGAAAGATCATAAGCAGATAATATCTCAGGCACAGGTAAGAAAGATGACAGAGTTAACATACTCAATCTTTTTCACATGCAAGCATACACCCTGAAATAAGCCAAAAATGCTAATTGTGTTTATTACGCTGTAGTATAAATAGCAATTATGAAGCTAAAGAAAGTAACAAAGCATCCCTGCCTGAAGGGTCTTCTCTGGGCTATCATGTATCAGAAAAAAGATACACACAGAAGCTTGAGACATAGTCAAAGAAAAGCTCTCCCTAGATACAAAGTCCAACATTGTGCCCTAATACACAAGAGAATTTCACTCTCCAGGGCAGAGTGGCTTTCTAGGACAAGATTTCACATCCCAGAGGCAGAGCAGCCCCCCAAAACACTTTGGGAGGCAGCAGACATACACAGTGTTCAGCTTCAGCGGCACCAGAGGGTTTCACAGCCCCTGCCTGCAGTCACAACAGCTCCAAAGGAAAGGGGCACGGCTGTTCTCACCTCAGAAGAGGAGCCCTGCTGCAGAAAGCCTACAGACCCACCAGCCATCTCCCTCTACCCCAAACCCAAAGCATTCCAAGGGACAGGACAGCACTTTGAACTCCTGAGGTCAGTTTGTCACTGTGTAGAGTCAGCTCATAAGAGACTCCAACAACAGGGCTGCATCTGGAACCCACCCTTTGCAAAGGAGCAGAAAGGAGGTTCCTCCATCCATGCACCAAGAACTGTCCTTCAAAAAGCTGAAGTGCCTCATGTACAAGGCACTAAGCAGCCTGCATTCCCCATGCTGCAGAGCAGGACTTGGTGCTCTCCAGGAAGCCAGGCTGGGGATTTCCTCCCTGCCATTCCCACTGCAATCCAAGCCAGCTGAGGTCTCGCAGGAGCAGTGCCCCAAACTTCCAGTGTGAGCTGGAGAGATGGCCCTCAGCTCCTGCAGCAGCAATGAGCCTGCCTTGCTGAACAGACAGCAAGTTAAAAAGCAGAGCAGGAATGGGGGCAGAGAGGCTCTTCCTGTCTGCAGAGGCACTCCCCAAGGAAGAAAAGCCACTGGTCCCAGCTCTGAGAAGAAATGGTCCAAAACACAAGCTCATTACTGCACCAAAGACCCTGAGGGCAGGCACTGAATCCTGGACTCTCCTCTACCTCATCTCCAACCACCCTTCAAAAGAAGGAAGCAGCAAAGACATGTCCAATCCCACGGGCACGAATTTGGTGAGTTTCAAGAGTGTCCCAAGGAGCTTCAGCAGAAGAACACCCAGTTTCTACATTTAGGATGGAACTACATACAGAGCTGGCCACTGCTTGCAAGACAAGGACATTCCCAGTCATGGTCAGCAAAAGAGAAAGGTAACAATAGAGTTGTTAAAGCAGAGCACTGAGATTAAGGGGCCCTTCTTTCTACTGCCTATTCTGACACCACATTAAACGCTCCTCTGCCAAAAAAAAAAAAAAAGCACAATAAAACCCTTTCTTGACATCACAGGAACACTTAAGACTAAGTTAACTGATTCAGGGCCTTGGCCTTCTTGCAAATCAAGTGAAAGACAAAATACATCCAAGATAGTTTACATGAACAACAGACAACATTCTTAAAAATCAGACCTTATTCCTTGTGCACTCAATACTACTATGTTTTTCCTCGTTCTGTGTAAAGCATACAAGGTTAGAAGCAAAACAAAGTCTTCTCCCACACTTGATGTCACACTGGCAGTGCCAGATGCCTTGCTGCCCATCTTCCCACACCTGGGCATGTTCCACGGGTACCCCACTGTTCCCATCCACTCCACGTCATGCTTAAATCAAGGAAAACAGTTCATCGGTGTCATTCCCTCTTCCCAGTTTTTGGGCTGCTGAGGAGGTGCCGCAAACAAAAGCAAACAACATGCAATGGATCCGTTTGCATGTCCCACGGACTGGCTCTGCACACTGGTGCCTGAAGAACAAGCACATTGCAAAAGCATTATGTTTCCAGTGGCAGGATGGATGGGAAAAGCGCCAGCCACTTGCTATAACCCTTTTGTCATGCCAATTGCTGGCTGCTATGAGGATGTACTTTAGATACCTCCTTAGAAAAGAGCTCTGCATCTCATCCTTCCAGATGGAGGAGGAATGATTCATACACACATAAGCATGCTAGAATGATGGCTGAAGAGAAAACATTTTCTTTATGTTTTCTGTTTTGCATTACAGGCATGCTCAGGGCCTTAATCACAGCATAAAAAATTAACTGAAGTCGGTGACACTTCGTGCCTCAAAGAATGCTTGTGCAAAACCCCAATGCTACTTCTCCCTGCCATGCCAAGCCTCATATTGCAGGCACACACCTCATGTGCCTCATTCCCCTGCTCTCCCATTTTCACTGCATTTCCCTGCACAGAACACGACAGAATAACTCCACTTACAAAGCTACCATATCACCAATACAGGGGAAAGGATCCAAGAGAGAGCTCAGGAGTTGGGAGCTCTGAACTGACCACAGACTGACTTGAAATGCAGCAGAAAAGCAAAAGGATCTCTTTTCTTTCCAGACACACCAAGTGCCCTTTTCTTTCCTGGAGGCCACTGCAGGCATCCTCCTGCCCACCTTACCTGCACAGCACCTCTGCCACACTCTTGCACTGCTCCCAAGGGCCCTGTATCCCTTCTGTGAAATCTCGTTCTGCTTCTCATCACTACATCCCCACCCATTTACTTTCCTCTGGCCTCTCTGACTTGTGAAGTCCTTGGAGCAGAAATTATCGGTAAGCACCTGGAAAGTACCTGAAATACCCCGAGTCCTACTGCAAATAAATAAACAAACAGCAGTGCACAGCATGTGCATTAAGCCAACCATATAACAGTCATCTCTGACATCAAAAATTAGGACTGCAGCTTCCTCCTCCTACAGACCGGGAAAACCTTCAGATTTGCTTTCTCTGCTACTCGCCTCCCTCTTTCCCTCATCACATTATCCATTTCTGGAATCCATGCCTCACTTTTTATTATAAATTATTCTAATCAGGGTTTGTGGCATGGCAGAAATCCAGCATAACCTTCAGAAACATACATGCACACTGGCTATATAGCTTCTTTATTTCATAGGAACCTTTCAAAGAACCTGGTGCAGAGTCTGGGAGGGTTTGGCATCCTTTTTCAGCAGCATCCCTGTGGTGGTGACCCTTTCCTAAAGGGTGCTAGATGCATTCACCTACACTATTTCCTCTCTTTGTAAAAATCTCTCATTAAAGCCAGGAAAAAGTGTTCAAGCAGGAGTTTCTCCTCTGCTGTTTTTCAGGTTGAAATAGCGTGATTTAGGGGTGGCAAATGGGTCAGAGAGAATATCTGAAGTCCAATGCAGACCTTCTTTCCCACTCCATCCTCTTCTGAAAGGGAAGATGTAAGATAGCCTGGGTAATTGCTCCAGCTCCTTCAGAATCAGGGTTCAAGTGGGAAAGAAAGGCAAAGGAAAAATAAAAAATAAAACAAAAACCACACAAAACCCCCAGAAATTATAAGGATTCTTAACTTTCCTTGGGCAAGGAGCACAGGCTACTTAAGTTGCTCTTGAAAAAATCCCTACATTTTGTTCCCTCACACTGCAATAGTTCCGGAAGGAATCTGGATCTGTGGCTTTCCCATAAAAGTAATAAGGAGGTTCTGAACCCCACACTGGGGAGAGGCAATAAAAAACCCCCACAACAAGAAGCAATTTAAACACAGAGTGCTACCATCTTGTTAAATAATATGTTAAGAACTCATCTGCAAGTCTGTCTTGGCCAATGAGGGACATCAGTCAGGAAATACTGTAATACTCTCTAGCATGCAATTAGTCTCTGCTGTAAGCACTTTAACTCTGGATTTCTTGGATTATATTGTTGTTTGTAACAACTATTACTGTTGCTTTGTAGGAGTGATATGAGAGCTGTCCAAGCACCACAATCAAATTATGCTACCAGGACATTTGGGCAAGGGATTATCACAGCAAAGGAAATGGATTATCACAGCTTTTATTCTGAACAAGGATAAGAACAAGATGAGATATCATTTTGAGCATGGCAGGAGGGACAGAAGAAAAATGTATCTGAGATTTGCTTTTTTACCTCCTCCCTCTTTTGGATTTTTCAAGATAGGCATGCTACAAAAATCTGCCAATCTGAAAAGACAGAAACTGCCTTTTCTAGAATTTGCACTGAAATATCTGCGAACAGAATAAATTTAAAATATTCCAAATCAAAGGACAGTTGAAACAGCCTCCCTGGATTGGCTGAATGCCTGTTCCTGGGCATATCTGCCACTATTTCCTTCACTTGACATCAACCATCACCACCACCAGGCCTAAAGAGCAGCCCTGTTTTGAAAGTTTACTATCAGATTTGTTCCCTGTCACAGGAAGAAGGACTGCTCACCTTCCTTCAGTTGAGCAGGTTCAGCAAAGAACTGATGTGTTCCTTTGAAAAGGTTTAATAGTTTAAAGGTTCTCTCTGAAGAAGGCTGCATCTTTGCCTATCTCATTTTATACCTTAGTTCTCACACCACACCTCAAAACAAGAATTAGCTTTTTTAACTTTACAAATCTTGTTTGATTTTTTTTAAACAGTATTTAACAGTACATATTCAACACATATGTACATACCCTTTTGGTGCATGGTACTCAAGAGACCCTGATTGTGACCTCAATTTCTTTGGCAACAGCCAAATATTCCAGAGAGGATGAAGGAAAACACACTAGCCCTTAACATCCCTCTGATGCAGTTTGAGAGGTCATTAATAGCTATTACATATTACAGAGAAGAAATTACAAAACCCAAAAAAAGAGAAGCCAAATAAAGAGAAGCAGAAAATCAAACTTTTTAAAAAAAAAAAAAAAAGAGCTCTGCAAAGGATAGAAGAAGCAAAAAACCTGCTTTGCTGCAGCACAGGGCACGTGTTTGAAAACTGATCATACCTGGGGATAATTTCTGGCTGTGGCCCTGACTCCTTCTAGATGGCTGCACCAACTCAAGTCACACCTCCAACAGGCTCTCCCTTCACATTTTCCATCGGACTACAGGTCAGCAAAGCTCAGTGGCAAACCTTTTCCTTGCCAAGGACAGAGGGCACTAAATATTATTGGCATGACACACTTCAACATGGACCTTGTGATTCTATAGGCAAACAGCAACATTGGTAGTTCATTAAGGCTAGAAGGTACAATAACAAATCAAAAAAATAATATGTGGAAAGAAGTGGAAGGAATCAAAACAACAACAAAAAAGGAATTCAGCAGCACAGAAAGTAGATGATGAAAAGGTTCTTAGAAGGGACAATAACGAACAAAAAAAAAAGATAAAAGAGAAAAAGGCATCCACGGGAATATCTGACTTCATTTGACAGGTGGAAAAGAGGGTGAATTTCTTTTTTTTAATAACAATATTAAAATTGGGTAAACCAACAAGAAGTATTTTATTTTGTCCCATAGAAAATGCATGAATATAGACTTGTACATTTTTCAGAAAAAGACTCCAAGCTCTCAATGCACTTGTTTTCAGAACTAATGCTTTCCCCACATTAGCAAGGTTATGACAAGACCACAGAGTAACTACAATTCCTTCTCTATCTAGAACCTGCTTTTTCAGAGTCACAATCACTACAATAATTTTGCAGTTGTGAGAGACTTTACCCTCATTGTTTCAAGGGATTCTTCCCTATTTCAAATGGTAGGAGCTAAAGAGGTTTTGTTCTGGTTCAGCTAAGATCTCTTTATCCTTTTTTCTTTTTCCCCTCCCTGTATTTCTGTGGTTTTTAACTGTCCTTAACTGGACACACATGGCCAACGCCAGATATGAAGTACTGTGGATCACTACAGCTATGGGTAAATATTTTAGAGAACCAGGAATTTAATTGCAGATCACATTACCCCAACATCTCTGCCCTTCCTGTCACTTCACCTGCTTGTAACCATTAGAAAGCAGAGTGTCATTTCTAAGCTGTAGTTGAGCACTAAAAGCACCATGCTGGCCTTCCCTGGATCTACTTAATTAGAGACTAGCAGAAACAAAGCATAGGGAGACTATAAACATAATTTTGCCAGTTGATCAGCAAACAGCTTTGGGTTACCAAAGAGATAAGAGTAAGGCTGCTGTTTTATCTGTGTGGCTGGACCCATGAGTTTACCTTCACTGGGGCCACACCCCCATCAGAATTCCCTCTGAAATGCCAATGTGAACTACATTAGGAATTTCCCAAATTGTTCCAACATTTAATGTTGTCTGCATCATACACCCAGCATTTTAGGCTGTTTCTCTTCACACCAGAACATGCTCCACAAGCCTCATAATACTCAAACTCTGTCACATAGGCTGCTCACATGTCACAGAACAGATCCTTGAAGGAGCCACAGGGTTGGACCTTCTTAGTTCCACAAAGTCCACCAAATTAGCACCCACCACAAAGGCAGAGAGGGCTCCCCCAAAGTGCGAATAAATCATTTCACCAAGAGTCCTAGCACAGAGCTACATTCAAACAGAACCATTTGACAGTGAATTTCAGTTCAATTTCAATCGGGAAGAAGAGAAGGAAAAGCAAAGCCCTGGGATTAGAAGACAGCCGTTCCCATTTGCAGCTCCTCCCAATTAAAATGTTTTATATAGATCATCAGAACCTAACGCATCGTGCACGTTCCACGGCGTGCAACATAAGGCTGGTGGTCTGTCATGTCTCTGTAAGAGCTCAGTGTGATGAATGATCTGGATACTTCTCTCTCTGGTACAAAAACAGGAGAAGCTTTGAGACAAAGAAATAAAGGCCAATGCATATTACACATCTTACAGTGCTTGATATCATTCCTCCTGACTCACACCTCTGAGAAAAACAGTTAAGGTCACTATTTCTCTTTTATTCTGCATGTGGATTTCATCATCAGTATCCTCCAAATCCTTGGGAGAATTTAATTTAAATCAGGAACATCGGGAACATAGAGCATTTGGGCTACAACAAACAATGCCACACCAGCACGTCATAAGGAAAATAAGTGATCTTCCCTTTTGCCTCTGCTGACAAACAGACACACGTGAAGCCACTTGCAGGCCAGGATGTTAGTGTGATTTCTGGAGGACAATCTAATAAATAAAGATTTAAAGGAGTTTAAAAAAAGCCAAACAAAACAAACCTGACTACTGATTGCCGGAACTGAAAAACCTGCCTTTCCAAATCAACTAATGGCTTGGCAAGCCTACTTGAAAGGCAGACAAACAAATAGCATCTTTTCCTTTTAACGTGGAATCTGCAATAAGAAAAAGAAATCAGCTTTTTTATTGATTTCCATAATGCCATCTCTACAGCTTAACAAACTCACTCAGCTGCTAATGCTAATTCACTGATGCTATGGAGCCTTCCCATATAATTATACACCCTCCACTTCGCTCAGCCCCAGGGCGCTGTTTCTAACTTTCCAGAGGACCACTGCACCAAAAGTAGAAACAAAACAAAAAAAATATCTCTTTCATTACCCAAAGCAGACTGCAAACCAAATCTTGCTTATTTAAATGGGAAGTTAGAGAGACTTGATTTTGAAGACAGGGAATAATCTGCCAGTCTGCATATATTTTCAGATGTGATATCATGACAAGCAATTCCCGTTTAAACTCTCCCCGCCTCTATTACTTTTCTTCCTAAGAGTACACAAGAATACAACATATCAATATTGCAACAATTTTGACTTCTAGGGAGAAATTCTCAAGTCCTTCTCAGCTCAGAAGGGTTTCAAGAGGGTAATTCAGAATCAGACACGGAGACTTTTGTGAATGTCACTACAATTAACATTGTAAAAAAATTATAAAATGTTACCATTGCTACAGGGATGTATATTTCAAAGATATTTTTATTGAGCTTTTCTTTTAAAAAGGCAACCCTGGAACACCTTCTAAACCAAATTTAAGGAAGATACCTTTTCCAAGTCTAAAATAAAAAATGTCCTGAATAATTAATGAAGCGAACTCTGCCATTTTTCTCCATTTCTCAAACAAATTCGAGCAGGCAGCTCCAGCATATTTTAGTGAGAGTTCTGTTCAATTAGGGAAGGCAGAATTTGGCCCAATTGATCTAGTACTGTCTATCTGGAAAAAATGTAATGGAGCTCTGCAGTGTAAACACCCTCCCCGAATGACTGTACCTAAAGTCCCCTTTCCTGCTCCCCCTGTTTGCCCTGCCTTGATATTTCAGATCCAACCACACTCTGTTCACCACATCCATCAAGATTCAATGTGCCATTTGAGCTAACACAACTTGATTTTGCTATGGTTTCCCATGCTTATGTTAACTTGGAATCAGTAAATCTATTTCCTCTGAGAACGGTGAAATGCGTGGATTTTTGTTCAACAAACAAACAAGTTGACAGTATCAATACAGAGTTGGAGAGCCTCTAAAAACAATCTAGTTTGCATAATTAATGTTAATTACAATAACATCTCAATCAGTGACACAAAGGCTTAGCAATGAACACAGTCATACGAGGAAGTGAAAACATGCAACAAACATGAAGGGATCTCGTCTTGTTCTGAAAGAGCATCAAACAAACTTCCAAGAGATTTATAAACAAGTACAGAAAGGCAGAAGACAATTCTGCTTTGTTAGACATATTTTCTTTACAAGCTGCTTAGCACAGAGCTTTTTTTTTTTTTTTCTCTCTGAGGTTGTAGCAAGACAGTGGATCTGAGCTATGGACACACCAGCTAGTATTATCTTTCTACAACATCACATCCAAGCCATTATCAACTGCTTTAAAGAAAACCAGCCCAGGGCCTGATGCTTCTGCCAGTGATTTCAATAGCAAACACTTTAACAATGCAATGTGAATGTTTGGGGGGTGGGGGCGGCTCTAGAGGCAGAGGGGAATTAAGAAAACAACTCCAAATTGAGCACCGTAGAAGTATGGAATCCCACAGGCGCAGAGGAATTTCAGGACAAGATAATTAATTTTTCAACAATCTTTTTTTCCCCCCACTTTCCGTAGCAACAAGGCAAAGCCAAACACACAGAAAACTTACCTGCCCGTTTCACCTGGCAGCACAGAAGTTCCTAAACTGGGGAGGGTTCGGTACGGTCACTTAACAAAGCAGATTTACATTTAATCCTCAGAAGTTTTCTTTACGGCCCAAGGAAAAAAAATAGTTATCCAACAAGTTGTCATTTCATGGAAAAGGGAATAAAATAGCTATGAAAAAAAACCCCAAACAACAACCAAGCGCCACTCTACCTCACCCAGATTGGCACTGTAGTACACAAGTAGTCACACAAGCATCGCAGGGAGCACTTGCGCAGTGAAGTGCCACTCCGAGTGAGTAAGGGTGGTGTAATTGGGTCTGATGAGGGGAGGAATCACAACTTGTCACGTCATTTACTACAGGGGCCTTTCTCAAAACGTGAGCTTCTTGATTACTCCTCGCCTTTAATGCAAATCCGCTCTGTTAATGAAGTTACACCGGTGCTAAACCAGTTCCAGAGGAGAAACAGGCCCGCTTCACACCGATTCAACAGACCTGAAGGACCCCTCCCCACAAAGGCAAAATTCAGGAAGTTTTCAGGTTATGTTGGCTAAGTTACCCCTTAGATAGATAGGGGTAACTAAATAGACTGATTTTCTATCTGATGTCAATCTCACAGCTGATTCATTTTTGTTTCCCTCCCTCTATTTATAGGTAAAAGCAAGACGAGATTTACTAAAGATTTAATTTTCTCTAGAAATTCACTGACCTTCTGCATACACTTGAGTACTCACTGAGTAAAGCCATACTTTACCAGGACTTATTTGCAAGAGTGTTTGCCTTTAGAAAGAGAAACTTTATGTGGAGGATTCCCAAAATGATGCTGGCCTTTCCTCTTAACAAAAGTTCAGTAGATTTATTTTTCAGATGCCTGAGACAGATGATTTTGGAGCCCTGTGAGGTTTGGTAAACCTTCAATTCAGCAATCAATTCCCATATGATATAAATTACAAAGATGGAGCAATTAATATTAATAAATAAACCCAGCAGAGCAGCGAGGCTTTGGACGCCCTGCGCATGGAAGCACTGCTGTATTTGCTGGGGTTTTCCATGCCTCTGTTTTATTTTAGCTGTTCTGTACGTACAGCACACGAGAACATATACCACATTCACGTTCTAAAAATACATTAAGGAGAGGGGGAGGGAGGGAAAAAAAAAAAAAAAAAAGAGAAGGAAAATCAATAGCAGTGAAACAGAGACATAACCATTTCACATCAAGCGCTCCCAACACCAAGCCAAGACACCAAAACTCCCCGCTGCGGACCACGGCTTCCCCCTTCCAAACACGCATGTTCCTGCCACGGCAAGCGGAGCCCAGGTGACAGCGAAATATCCAGGAATGACAGGGTGGGGAGGAGGATGGAGCTCCTAGGAATACAAAAGGTGGGTTTCCCCGCTTTTCCAGGACGGACAGTGGGCAGGGTTGTTCGACCCGGGGCGGCTTTCAGGATACCCTCACGTCAACCATCACAGCCTCAACCAGGGCGGGGGGAAGAAAAAAAAAAACCCAAAAACCACAAAATAAAATCAAAATTACAATCGCCGGCAGCACCACACGCATTAGAAGTTGGCAACGACGCCGCGGGGTTATATATATATTTATATAGATGTAATTTTTTTTTTTTTTTTCCCCCGTTCTTTTGCAGTCCGAGCGGGCAGTGCCAGGCTGCGCCGGGAGGGGAATGCCCCAACTTTGGAACAGTTGTCGGTGTCCGCCCCGCACCGCCCGGGGCTGCCCCGGCCCGCGCCCCCCGCACTCCCCTCAGCCCCCTCAGCCAGCCCGGCAGGGCCGTGCCCGCCACTCACCCGCTCCGGGGGCTCCGCGGCGAGGACCGGCGAGGGAGGCGCCCGGGGGAGCGAGCGGGGGCTCGGCCGAGAGAGGGGGCGGCGGGGGGGACAGGCTGGGGAGGGATTTAAACCGCGGGGAGGTCAACGTGAAACGAGCGGCGGGGGCGGCTGTGCCCGGCTCTATCCCATGCCGCCGCGGCGGCCCCGGGCGGCGGCCGAGCTGGGGAGGGCGAGCCGGGTCGGCAGGCGGCGGGGAGGATGTGACACGGTGACAAGTGCGGCCCGCCAGCCCTGTGCCGGGGGAGGGGGGCCGGGGCAGCCCAGGCAGCGCCGCCCGCCCGCACACGGCATTGACGGCGCTGCCGTGACTCACACACGGGAGTTGGTCACAGGGCGGCACCGCGCGGGCGGGGGCGGGGGGAGCGCCCCGCCCCCCGCCCCACCGGCAGCCAACGGCACGCCGCGGCCGGGCTGATTGACAGGGTGATCGGCCAATGGGAGCGCGGGCCGGCCGGCGGCGGAGGAGCGGCCCCTCCGGCCCAGCGAGTCTTCTGAGGACACTCCGCCGCCAAGTGCCGGGGAGGGCCGGGGGGAGCCCCGCGGGGCGGGACCCGCGCGCCGGCCCGGCCGGCCACCAATCAGCAGCGAGAGCCGGGTTGATGGGCGGCGCGGGCGGCCAATGGGAAGCGCGCGGGGGCGCGGCGGGGAGATGGTCACGCAGGGGAGCGGGGGCGGCGGCCGCGGGCGGCGGAACCTCGGCGGGCGAGGCGGGGCCGGCGCCTCCGAGACCCCTGGGAGGGGAAGGGCTCGCCCCGGAGCCGCCTGCCGAGCGGGAGGCGGCCGGGGCGGATCGGGGCTGGCCACGGCGCCGCCAAGGTCGTTTCCCGCGGGAGGAAGGAGAGCGGAGCCGGGGCCTGGTGCGGGGGAAGCCGGGGAGGGGGCGGCGGGAGCCTCGGCTTCCCTCAGGACAGCGGGGTCTGGGAGTGGGAAAAGCTGTGGAAGCTGCCTGTCTTTTGACAGGTGTCGCTGCTCAAGGTCTTGGTTGTTTCCTAATTCTGACAGATTTTTAGAGAACAAAGCGCATCCCGGGATCCGGCACGGTGTCGGAATTTGACCAGGTGAATAAAAATAAAATAAAATAAATAAAAATGAGAGCAATAGCAGCGGCAGCGCAATTCCTGTCTCCTGCTGCTGGGAGGGGGAGGAATTGACAGGTAGGAGCGGCGTCAGGGGTGTAAAAAAGCGACGTTGTTATCACAAGTGATTAATATTGGAGGAATTTATTTGGGGCACGAGGGGGAAGTGATGCCCAGTAGGAGTTTCCAACAAATGCTGGAACCTTACCAACATTTTAATCCCCGTGAAGGAAATGAGATACTCAAATTGTGTTTCACCTCTACATACAAACTCTTATACCAAGACCCGCTTTTTGCAGTAAAAGCATAAAACAGCTGATAGACTTTTGTAAGATAATGGGAGAACAGAATAAAGGACTACACTGGCGTTTTCACAGGGTGAAAAATACAATTTTGTGTGCTTTAAAAACTTGTTCCATCAACAGATTGCTGTAAACACAGATATTTTTTTTTCTTATTCTCACATCCACAGTAATCGAAGAGCTGACGAGTGGTAACCTGCAATAATTTGTTCATGTTTTTCACTTCAGAAATGATGGGACTAATTGCAGCTTTTTTTTTTTTCCTGCTTGCTTTTATTGAAATCCAAAGGAGTTGGAGGGGAGATTTCACAGTTCCTCATTTGAAGCAGGAATTATTAAATCATACACCCAAAAAACCAAAACAAAAGCCTCTCAGATTTGTGTCTTAGCATCTAAGGCCCCATTCTGCCAGCCTTGCCATAGTGTCTCACAAGAAATCCAGGATGGACAGTACACAAATTGCTCTAATGTGAAAAGGGGAAGAGAATAAGACCATTAAAACCATCCTGTCAGAATAAAAAAAAAAAAAAAAGGAAGAAAAAGAGATGGTGGGAGTAAGGTTTTCTTTTCAACCAATCACTGGGAATAATGAAGGATGCTTATAAGTGACTCCCATCTTTGAATTGATAGCAAAAGCGGAGAATTTAGGATCTGTCATCTTTTTTTTTCCCCCCTTACCATTAACAAGCGGTTAAAATACTTGCAGGGTTCTGCAGCCTTCAGCAGTGCTCACACTGACTCATGCTTGGAGACTTCTGAACGCCACACTAAGGAGAGCTTTGCATCAGGTCCTGTGCAATTTGGCAAACAGAATGAACAGAGCATTCACCATTCAGTGATAGATGGAAAAAAATTATATATACATATAGACACACCTCTTCAAAGAACTGACAAGGGTGGGAATCTCAGGGCAGACAATTCTCTTTTTGTAGCTGTACCTCCTTTAGCAGCAATAATCTGGCAGAACTGAGACAGGGATTGAGCTTGTGAGTTTGGGCATGATTTTTTCTACCTGGTGAAAGTCTATCAGCACTCATCCCGTGCTGCTGCACAGCCTTCCATGGGGGCTTTGCACACACTTCCAGAGGCAGCAGCTGAGGGGATATTTCATATCATCACAGCACTGCAGCTTTCCCAATGTGCAGCAGGGTTTTTTTCAGGGTCAACACTGGCAGGGAAGCAGTTGTATGAAGGCTTTTGCTTTTAAACTCTCAATTTTCACAGAGAAAAGTTTGAAATCGTGGCCTGCCTGCCAAACGTGAAGGTGTGGTGGTGAGGCCCTTCAATTACTGTGGATGTGAAAACAAGAAAAAAAAAAATCTGTATTTGCAGCAGTCTGTTAATGGAACAAGTTTTTAAAGCAAACAAAATTGTATTTTTCAGCCTGTGAAAACGCCAATGTAGTCCTTTATTCTGTTCTCTCGTTATCTTACAAAAGTCTATCAGCTGTTTTATGCTTTAAAAGAGACAAGCCTGGATAAAATCTGGATAAAGACTGGATAAGGCTCCAGCTTCACCTGAGAGAACCAAACCACAAAATCCAGAGCAAAAGGAGCTCGGGCAAGCAGGTCTGCTCGAGGTGCACAGGGTGCCTGTGGCTGGGGTAGGTCCCAGGGGCTTGGTGCAGCTCTTCCACCCTTGTGAGCAGGGAATAATTCCCCTGAGGCTCACAGGTTTGAAATTTCAAACTCCTGAATCAATTCGGGGTCTGGCAAGAGGGCCTGATCCCTCCTTGCTCTCATCCCAAGCAGTCAGAAATCTTTGATCCCATGCAGGTGCCCTGCTGACATAAACTTCACTTTCAAATACGTCTTCTGGGGAGTATCACAAAGTGTGTATCATGTTGAGGGGAGCAATTGCTAAAAATATTTGTTCTTCTGAGCACAATTGAGATTATTTTGTTGATGGTTTCACACAAAGACCTTGGAGCCTGGCTTTTTTACTGCACCGCAGCTGTTTACAAAATAAGGTTGTTTAGTTAGTTATTGACCTTAGGGAATACCTTTAAAAACCTGCAAATACTCACTTTTAAGTGAATAAAAGCAGTGAATTTCATTCATCTACGTTTACTTTTTGAAAACATTCCCATCAATTAGATTAGAAATGGCTAGAAATGTTTATGGAAAGATTTTAAGCCAATTTTAGAGGGTATTCACGGAAAGCAAAATTTTATCTCAAAAACACAGTCATCTTACCAGGTGTTAATTTATGTTCTGGGAACGCAAACCAGTGTTACGTGTCTGATTTGTTCGTGATTTGTAGCTCTGCTGTTTATCCAGTCTTGTCTCTTTTTCTGCCATGCCAATTCCTAGTCCTCTGCTGTGCTAGGGATGGAGAATTGAACATTTTATTTGTTCACTTCACAACTTCTGCATTTCCCTCTTGAACAGAGGGCTCCTTTCTTGAGCAACAGTGAAACTAAACCGCTATCACAAAGCAAACTTGGGGCCCTGGAATATAAAACCACTCCCTGCAATATTGAAATTCCTTTGAAAACCATCCTCTGCCATAGGCCTATAAACATGGTCCTGCTGCAATGAATTTATCAGTTCTTGGAAACCATCTGTATTTAGCAAAGAAATAAAAATACTGTGTGCTGAAACAGAGATGATTGCCATTTTACACATTTCATTTAGATATTGGGCACTTCTGATCCTTTCTCTGTGAAGTAAAACTGGGAACAAAGGTATGCCAGTGTAATATGCTTACTTCTTTTAAATGGCATTCGTCTTTCTAAAGAGTTATATGAAAAGTACTGGGTTTATTACAGGACAAACAATTTAATTGTGTAGTTTGACAGATTGTGATTTAAATTTAATGTTACTACCATCACATAATCATGCTCATCTGCATTCTCCAGAAGTTTAGCATCGCGTTCCCAATCCCTTTGCTTTGCCAATGACCAGGGTAGAAGATCCAGAGCTCTTGTTGCAAGAAAACAGACCCTCCTTTACCTGAAGGCAAAAAAAAAATTCTGTAATGTTTTATCCCTAAATCGTGCCATTCATACACATTTATAAGCAGCTCTTCACCTTGGACTGTGAGGGTTCTATTGGTTACAACATTTTCAGCTGTCCAGTGTCTGTCTCCCCACACAGCACTGCCAAACACCAACTTCTCCCATAACTTTAAAACTCAAATTACTTCCCTAATATCTTGTAAATGCTTCTGCTCATGCGGCTTCATTGCCTGGTTTACAAACATCTCCAGCCTAATCCATGAATGCATAACACACTTAGTTGCTTGTATTATTCCCCTACCAGAAACCACATGACATTTGCTGTATTAAAACACAGTAGTGAACACTTCACTCTTACATCCAAGGTCTGAAATGCAATTTAAATATGGGGGGTTTCCCCCCACATATTTATTGTAGAAATTAGCAGAACTTTTATGTAGAGCTCCGAAATGCCTAAGGGGTGCTTGTGTGCAAACTTCCCCAGCCATGAGTGCCACCTGCAGCACCTCAGCAATTGCCAATTATCATCTGACTGCAGCCCATCCAAGGCAGAGCCTGTGTGGCTTTTCCTGCTTAGGAATGGAGTGGCACCACTGCAGCACTGGCAAAAATACCATAAATGATAGCAAGGAACCAAGCACATCCCTCTGTCCAATGGCAAGGGTCAGCTCCTTGTAGCAGGGGTGCTTTTATGTGGTCCTTGAGAACAAGATTTACTTTTAGGACACCCCAGGTGAGAAAATTTCACACAAGTCAGAGAAAACAAAGCTGCATGTGGACAGGGATGCTGGATTCATCTTATGAGGCTTTTGTTGCAAGTCCCTCAAAATCAGGATTTTATTGTAGGAGAAGTACCAGACATTTATTGTGAGTCATGACCACCTTACACATTGGTGCTGGCAGAAAATGAGGTGTAAATGAAAGGAACAATTTTAGTCATATGGCAAAAGTGCTTTTACATTTTAATTGTGCTGCAGAAAGGTCAAGGTTGGATCTTTGTTGGTGGAGGGATAATTTGCTTTAATAGTTTATGAATGTGCCTCTCCAAAACTGAAGAAATAGGAACTGAGGAATAAATTAAAATTTTCCTGTACAGGTTGTTGCTTCCAATCTGCTTTTAAAACAGCCTTCCAGAGGTATCCTGAAATTTTACTGGCTTATCCCACATTTCCAGGGTGACCATGCCATTCTCAAGGCAGGGCTAGAGCATCTCCAAGTTGAGAAGGATGGGATGATGAAGTGTCCTGGCTGTTGTTTGTGGCAAGGGGAATCCCTATGTATTGATTTGCCTTGAAAAGGGTTCTGTAGGGTTTCAGCTCTGCAGAGAAGTAGTGTGAGGAGAGGGGTCAACGGCACACATGGCTCTTCAGTACCACACCCTGCACCTTCCAGCGTGGTCAGATGAGAAGAGGTGCTTCCCTTTGCCAGGACACTTCATCATCACTTAGAAATGGGATTGAAAGTTATGAAGGGACAAGCTTGGTGAGAAAAAGCAGAATGCTCTTGGTTCTGTGGCCAAATGTTAAGCACCATCCTCAGGTTCAAATGAATTTCCTTTATCTTTGTTTTGATGAGCTACAGAATCCCAGAATGGGTCAGACTGGAGAGGACCAAAGTGATCAGATCCAAACTCCCTGCTCAGGCAGGGCTGTCCCAGAGCACACACCACAGGAGTGTGCCCAGTTGCTTCTGGAATATCTCCAGTGAGGGAGACTCCACAGCCTCTCTGGGCAATCTGTCCCAGTGCTCGGGCACTGCACAGGGAAGAAGTTTTTCCTCATGTTCATGTGGAACCTCCTGTGCCTCAGTTCCTGCCCGTTGCCTCTGGTCCCACTGCCCAGAACTGCTGAGTCCATCCTGTGACCCCTCTCTGCAGACACTGACAAGGTTCCCTCTCAGGATCTCTTCTCCAGGATGAACAGGCCCAGCTCCCGCAGCCTTTCCCCAGAACTGAGGTGTTCCAGTCCCCTGAACAACTTTGTTTCTGCTGGACCAGGAGCTCAATGTCTCTTATACTGAGGAGCCCAGAAGTGGACATGGTAACTACCACAAATAATAATAAATTTGAAAAGCATAATGCATTCACTTTGGGACCAGCTGTTTGCAGCTGGCTGTGCCATTCCTCTCCAAAGAGAAAGACCCTGGCCCTCTTATTTGTCTGCCAACGTTGCTGCAAGCCTCAGCCCTCTGGGGATGTGCCTGGAATTGGTGCTGGACATCCTGCCCTGCAGTGGGAGGGAGCCCTGGAGCCTGCAAGTCCACAGAGATGAGCATGGAACAGGGTGCCATACAAAAACTGAGAGGTAAAATGATTTATTTCAGGACAAGACTGAGAAGACACCCCCATCCCTTGATTTCTTTAGCCCTGAAGTGCTGATGGAGCTGCAAGGAATGGAGCCTCCAGGTGAGGCAATGGTTAATTCAGTAAGAAAGCAGAATAGCTTGCTTCAGATTTAATTCCCACAGTCGTCCTCTCTTACCTCTGTTGTAAACCTGAGGGCCTGCATGCAGACGGGAGTGTTTCTGTTGGAAATGCCTCTGACAATAAATATTGTGAAAATCAGCATTGTTTTGTTAAAAAAAAGAATGGATGTGCACCTCCAGTGACCTCTATTTTTCACTTCACTGAAGTGATTATAAACGGCTTTACTTCTCCATCGGTGCCTTTGCTGTGGACTCGAGGCTTTGTTTTTATCTCTTTATGCTCACATCCAGGTGTACTGAACTTTTTACTCACCTTTCCAAATGCCCCAAACTGGAGCAGGCTGTGCTTTTGCAGCAACAGCCCTTTAAAACTTATTGCTGTGATTATCCATACTGAAGGAGCACCCAGGAGTGGATGTGTAGGAACAATTTCCATCTATCCATCCATCCATCCATCCATCCATCCATCCATCCATCCATCCATCCATCCATCCATCCATCACTGACTCTCCCAGCACAGGAACAGGGCAGGGGCTGGAGAGATGTGGGTGACAAGGGTGGGGACCACGGCTCTGTCCCTTTAGAGGGAGATGAAGCCTGGCCCTGCAGTCAGATGTCGTGGGCCAAAATAAGGGTCAGGGCCCAGCCTGGGTGTTGGAGAGAGAAACACAGGGAAGCTCCTGGCAGGAACTGGGGAAATCTGCCAAGCTCAATAGAGAGGTCTCCCCCTCTCTGGTCTGGATCCAGCCCTGCTGAGGAACAGCCAAGCCTGTGCCAGGAACTGGAAAGTGAAACTGCGCAGAGAGGGGAGGAAAAGAAAAAAAAAATGGAAAAACGGGAATGAAATCCAGGCTGAAAAGGAGGAAAGAACACCAGAGTGAAAGGCCGGCATGCTGGAAATAATTCGTTCAGACTGACTCGGCTAGCGGAGGGGCAGAAATTTTGCTGTGCTCGGGAATGTCGCACTTGGACTCGCTGGTTTAGTGACAGCGTTTCTTTCTGCTCCCCCTCCTGCGCTGAGCTAAAGCAGCGAGCGAGATGGAGAGAGGGAGGGAGGGGAGGGAGAAAAAGCGAGGCCAAGAGCTTTCTGCGGTCGGTGGGGGCCTATAAATAGCCGGTGAAGTCTTCTAATACCGATCGGGTGCGTCAGCAGGGCCCTCCCCGGCCCCGCTCCGCAGCAGCCGTGCCAGCGGGAGCGGGAGCGCGGCGGCACCCGGGCCCAGCAGCCGGGCTTGGCAAGGGATGGAGCCCGCAGAGAGAGGCAGGGAGGTGCAAACGGGGTGGCTGAACCCTCCCTGCCGCAGCCAGGCTCGGGGAGAAAAGGGGGGAAGTGATCCATGCGTCCCTACGAGCCGCCTTGCCTCGAGTGTTGTGTTCTGGTCGCTGCTCTTGCCAGCGCCCGTTTTGTGCGCTGGGATAAATGGGGGTTCAAGGGCTGTGCCTCCTCCCCACTTGCGTGTTTGGGAGGATTGCTGAAGTCCTGCTGAGCTGTTTGCTCGCCCACCTCACTCAGGTCAGAGGAGGAGGATGAGGAGCTGAAGGTGGCACAGCCTGGTTCAGTGCCACCCCTCCTCTGCAGGTTTGAACGCTGCTCTCAAAGCTGACTAAAGGCAAAAGTCTGAAGGATGCTGGTGACTTTTTCTAGCCCAAATTTCCCATCACCATCACTCCATGCCACTGGAGATAACCCTCCCTAAATAAAGCTGCTGCTCCTGCCTGGTCCTTTTAAACCACTGCTGTCTAATGCAGATTTCAGGACTGGAGTGATAAAAGACCTGGCCCTTGCTTTCCTGAGCTCCTGCTCTCAGCCCCCAGAGCAGCAAGCTGTGGTGAAGCACTTCTTCCACAGAACTTATATCTAAGACAGCATAAAATGCTTGCATAATCATGGGGATGAATTTTTATACTGGTTAAAATGAGTTATTTCCAGTTATTCCCTCCCTCCCCCCCCCCCCTTTTTTTTTTTTTTGTAACATTATATTTTCTGAGCATCTGACCTGCTTCATATCAGTAATTTTTCCATCTCTTTTGCATTCCTTAATTCCTCCTTGGAAGGTTTGGCAAACTTGGACGCAATTTGATGTATATTTGGAGGAGCCCAGTTAATGGAGTTCTCCTTATCTTTTCCTAACTTCTTAAATCTCAGTGACTCACAATGTCACTGATAAAAGGATGAGGATGGACTAGCCAAATCTCACTAGTTTCCCTACCCTCTTCCAAAACAATTTTTTAATTATGGGACATTGTTAAAGTTGCTCTCATCAATCAAATGGAAAAAAAGCAGAGTAACCTGCGGACAAATTCTTTTTATGTGGGTTTATTTGCTAAAAATCAAGCTGTTAAACAGAAGATGCCAGGTCACAGGCAGGCAGACACAGGTCTGATCAGCCAATGCCTTGAGATGTGCTCCTTTTCAAGGAATTTCTCCCAGATTTGGGGCTCTCCATGGGGCCCACGGATGCCACATCAATGTCCAGTGGAGGAACCATCTCTCTGTGACATCACACTGCACTCAGCAACTTGAGACCCCTTCAGGCATCCTCAATTCCTAAATTCCCTGACGATGGTGAAGCAGTGTGGAGTTGGATAAGTGCAGCCTCTGCAGGAGGAGGTGCATTTTTCTGTGGGTATTTCAATACCCAGCAGGTTTACCAGTACAAAACCCAGCACAAAAAGGGGGTGATGAGGTTGTGGTTGATCTTTTTGGTATCAGTGGAGATCGGTGGCTTTGCTGTGTCAGGGGACACTGCAGTGCTTGCAGCAAGGGATAAAATGTCACTGAGAGACAGCAGGACCATCTCCACATAGGAACAGCTCACTTGAAGCTGGGTCACTCCAAGCATCACTGTTTTCTCAGCGTTTGAAAGCTTCAAAACACTTATTGTTGAGAGCATTTTGAAAGGATGGATGCAGAAAGAATTATCAATCCTGCCTCCCCCTCCAAAAATCCCACCCCAAAATCCAGTAAATAAAATACTTTATATCAAACTTCTGTCTAGTCTGACTTCTAAGAGGAGACAGTGGAGTTGGAAACAATAAATAAATTACTATAATATTATCTCATCTAAAATGTAAATGTAATAAATTGTGCACTGAATATTCACCCTCAGATGTGCTCTTCTGTTCCTTTCCACCCAAGCCATGTCCTGTACAGGTTACAAGAGCCTGGGGTAGACACAGCTGTGACCTGCCCTGTTTTCCCCACGCCAGACAAGTCCCACTCCTGAGGATGTGATGAGTTGGGTGCTCATGTCCTGCTGCTCACTCCATCATGCCAGAAGTGATTCCATCATTCTGAATTTTCCAGCTCTGCCTGCTCTCAGCAAAACAGCAGAAGCAGCCTCCCCAGGCAGACCTGTCTCAGCCCACAGGAAACCTCAAACCCTGTTTCCCCATCTCACAGCAGCCACCTCCATGTCTTTATTATTCTGAATAAATTTGGGTATGTATTTATTGGTATATTTATTATTGGTATATTTATTTTTTTCACAGAGAAAAATAAAATGTGACTTAAAAGAGGTTTAAAACTTTTATTTTTCTAACAGTGAGGTCCATACTGACAACAGGATGATACCAGCTGGGATCTACCTTTCTGATCTGAAATCATGAGGATTACTCTCATGTCTAAAAATAAGCCCAGGCTGAAATTCCCTTGTTGGATTAAGACCTAAACCCTGCAATTGTCACTTTTCCCACCAGTGTCAGTGGCTTAACTAAATATACTGTCCACGCTGCTGCCTGACATTCCTGACATTTCCCCTCTCACTGGAACTTCTCCCTGTTTCTGTAAGTTTATTTTACTTTTTTGGTTGCTTGCTTGTTCTTTTCACCAATTCATCACCTTTCCTGCTACATTCCTTTCTCCCATCCTGTCCTTTCCATTTCTTCTCCAAGGTTTGCCACCCACTGCTTCAAACCTGGGAGAAGATATCCAAACTACAAATTTCTGTAAGTGCTGGGAAAAGTATATACAAATTTACCCTGGATTTGTGTCTCTTCCATGCAGGAAGGGGTAGAAGTGCTCCCAGGGTTGGGCCAATTTGCTGGTAGGGACACTGTGATGTCTAACAAGCTTTGTGCTGACACAAAGTCATTTCCAGGTGACAGGCAATCTTTTGGATCACTCTGATGAAAAAAGTGGACTCATGGTTTAGTCACACGTGGAGAAGCAACTTAGAGCAGCCACAGGGAAAAGGCAAGGATTTCACATCAGTCCAGCATTTTTATTCCGTGCTTTGAAATAAAGGAGTTCACAAACAAGCTCTCAAAGATGTGTGGAGTTTGACAGCACCCATGTGTGAGGAGAATATTAAAGACTCTTGAAGCACAATTACCTCCACAGCCTCTTTTCCTGGGTGCAAACCCCCCAGCTCTGGTCTCACACAGGAGAAGTGAAATCACAAACATAATTTCTCATAACTCAGAGAAAGCTCCCCCCATCCTTGTTTACAATAAATAACCATCTTTGTCCAGAAGGAAATAATTTTCCCTCTCTGAGCTGCTTTTTTTTTTCCTCTTGGCCTTCCTCACCACTGCATTGATCAGTGTCTCAAAGAGGCCTTAATTTGAGAATTTTCCTAATGCACAATGTGTGCAAGATTAGGCTTTCTTCAAGGATTTGCTGGTACAAAAGAAATATATTTCACAATAAGAAGCACAATTGCCATTCTAAATATCAAAGCATGACGATACACACTTTGTAGTTCTGCTCCAAAAGAACACTTTTGTTTCAAATTCCCTCTTTTCAGGAGCTGCTTCTTCTGAAATTTCTCACTGTTGTTAAGTAGCCCAAAGGGGGATTTTGTGGGGGTGCGTGTGTGCATGGGGAAGTTTGGCATAATTCATTCAGGATATTGAGGTAATGGGGTTATTCTAAGCATGAAACGAGCTAATTTTCATGCCTTTTGGAAGCTGTTCTCCTGTTTGCCTAATTCCAAATTGTTTCCCTCTTGAAGGGTTATTGCAGCTGATTGTGATGTGACCAGGGCAGCAGACCTGACCAGCTGGGACTGGTCCTGACATGGGCACCAAGCTCTTCTCCATCACCTGGGATAAATCCTGTCATCACCTGGAAGTCTCATGGTACTCCCCAAAACAGATAGGAGTGCCCTTCAAATTTGGGAGATGCTGGAAGTAACCTTTCATTGCTTTAGTGGGCTGGCTGTGATTTTTACAGAGTGCACTCAGAGCCTCTCCTCCTTACCAAAAAGAGGAGGCAAGCAGCAGCTCCTGCTCTCACAAGGGACACATCCTCCCTGTCCATCCCACCTCCCTCATGTTAGTCCCATGAACCACAGGTTGGATGCTTTGAGTGTATTTAGAGAACTGGAAATGAATGAAGCCCGAAATCCCACTGGCAGCACAGGGGGTTATAGGTGCTGAACTGGTTTAGATGCTTTCAGGCCTTCCCATCCCACAGCAAACTTCTGCCAAGCTCCTACTTGGATCTTTAGGGATGAAATTGGGAGGCTGACCCGTGAGACTGTGCTTATGTGCCTTTGCTTAAAGCCTTTGAAATCCTTTCCCCCAATTTGACAAGACAACCATTTACAGCTGATTTATGCCACATCCCAGTCCTTCTCACCGTTATCCTCAAAGGACAATTGCAGAGTGCATGATTCTGATTTATAACACCCACAAGCACTGCTGCTACTCCAGCTAAGCCCTGCACTGGCTCCATAGGATATGGATATGTCCATATGATTATGGATATGTAAAGCACACATGGCAAGAGACCCTCAGTGATTTAGGGAGGTCAGACCCCCAAATTCCAGCGTGATTGGCAGCTGGATGTTGTGCCAGGCAGAGGAGGGACCAAGATTTGCCAAGGGAGGTTTGATTTCACCTCAGAGCTGTCCCCATGCTGCAGCTGGCAGGGGCACAGTGCAGCTCCTGCCATCCTTTCTGCCCATCTCAGGGTGGCTCTGATTTATCTCTGGCTCCAAGGGCTGTCCCATCCAGTGACATCCCCTATCTCCTGCCCATCTCCCACCCAACCCTGCTTTTGGGCTGAGAAATAAGGATTGCTCTGCTTATTCTTGGCATATCTGGAGATCCCAGTTACACAGGAGGCTGTAGGCTTCGTGGCAGACAAAATATTTGTGTGACACGAGAATTAATCAATGAAACAGCTCTCAGTAGTAGAACTGAGCTTGTACACCCCTGGCAGCTGAGAAGGTGCCGTCCCAACCCCTGAAATTTATGAAACAAAACAGATTACCGCCGAAAATTCAATTCCGAGCTGTGAAATGACAACCCAAAGAAAGGCTTTTGTTTTCCACCTCCTTTCTTTTATTATTATTCTTGAAGTGAACAGTACCTAACTGTTTAACATGCAGGGAAGGATTATTTATGTAGGGCTCTTGTGTAGGTAAAGCGCCACGTCCTTGGCCCTCTGCCCACGGAGCTCAGCGCGGGATCTCTTGTTACAAATTGCAGCTGTGTAACATAACAGGAAACCGTGAGGCTTTAAGTTATTCCAGTGGAAAGATTAATTATTTGGAAAATAGTTAGGCAGCAGCTTTGTGTATTTTTGGAGCAAAGGTGACCAGCACCATCTTTAAATTTAAAGGAAGAAAGTTGCTGGGGAAAGAAAAAGAGGAGCTTTGGGGAGTGAGAGAGGTTTTGGGACAATTTCTTTTTTTTTTTTTTAAATAGTGGTTGAAACGTCTGCTGTCATGGAAGGAACAAAGCTGAGCTCCACAAAGGACAGCCCTGGCAGGGTGAGGGTGAAGGAGGAAGGGGATCTATTTGATTCAGCTGGACATTGACCTTTCCCATCCAAAATCTCATCCATCTACTTGGGAGGAGGGAACGGGAATCCTGCAGACAGGGGAGGCAGATGAGAAGTGACTGTGGAGGCACAGTGGGGCAGGTTGTGGTGTCCCCAAGGTTTGCTGGGACACACCACGTTCTGGGAACCCTCTTCCCTCCAGATAAACACTCCTGAAAAGGCAAACACAGGGTCTGGAGGGGAACTTTTTCCATGGGGCAGGGGATGGGGTGACAAGTGACTCCTCCTGCTCACCGAAGGAGTGTGGCCAGCAGGAGCAGAGCAGTGATTGTCCCCCTTCTGCACCTCCAACCCTGTCTTCAGTTCTGGAGCCCTTGCTACGAGAAAGATGTTGAGGTGCTGGAACATATCCAGAGAAGGTCAATAAAGCTGGGAAAGGGTCTGGAGAAGCTTCTAGGGAAGCACTGGAATAGGCTGCCTTGGGAAGTGGTGGAGTCATTATCCCTGGAGGTATTTAAAAGGTGTGGATGTGGCACCTGGGGACACGGTTTAGTGGTGGCCTTGGCTGTGCTGTGTTCACGGTTGGACTCGATGACCTTAAAGTCCAATTCCAACCTAAAGGAGCCCACATCTCTGTCCCTCAGCCTTCCCTGTGAGCTTTTCTACAGAGCCAAGCTCCCAGGATTTTAATTTGCTCCTCTGCATGTGAGCCATCACCCCAATTAAAGGAGACCACTCCAAGAGCCAGCTCGCTGCTGCAGTGCCTGGGCATGGGTGACAGCCAAGTCCTCCCAGAGCCTCTGCAGATGCTTCCCAGTGACTTCAGAGAGATCTGCAGCCAGATCTCCCTGATTAGGATTCCTCCTAGATCCAAATGTGCTTAAATACTGGAGCCCTCTGGAGGGATGTGGTTTGGACAAAGACGTGGTGGTTATTTTTAGGCAGCACAATGCACCTTTTAGTAAAGTTTTTCCACTCAGACACTTAATGCACGGTTATTTTGCAAGAGCAGCTGTTCCAGAGCTAGCTTTGAGCTAACCTGGTCTCCTGGGGCTGTTGCCCACTGCAGTGACAGGAACCTGGTGGTCCCTCTCTGTTTGCTCTGCTATAGCTGCTGAAATTAAAGCCCCGAGGGAGAAACTCATCTGCATGGGTTTGGGGATGAAAGTCATTAAAACCATGACTTTTGGCCTGGCAGTTGTGCTCTTGGACCCCTCTCCTGCAGGCAGAAGGAACAGCCAAGAGGTGCCCCAGGTGCACAAAGATGTAGAATCCAAACCTTGTCCATCATCCCTCCTTCCATCAGCAGGCTGGGGAAGGCTGTGTCCAAAGCAGCCCATTTTTCACAATCCCTACTGGGAAAAGGGCAATTAATAATAGAAAGAAGATGCATTCAAGGTGTAAATGTCTCGTAATTGATGCAGGACAGTCCATTATTTTTTATTTTTACGTTTCAGATCCTGGCAAAGTAGAGCATCAGTTTAAGGAGGGGAGTGAAGAAAGTTTCCCATAAAATCAAGAATGCTTTCTACATAAGTAGCAAACCAAACAGAGAGAGCAGTCTCTTAACTTTCCAAGTTTTTTATTTCTGCCTCATTTGCTGCCACCTCAGACTAACCAAAATCTCCATGTTTGTCTAATATAAAACCCCATATTTTTGCAAAACCCTTCAAGCCACAGTAGTTTAGCTCTACCACAATAATTTGACATTCTAATATAGCAAATTTTAATAGATTAAACAAAACACTGTATATTTAAGGGGGAAAAAAGAGGAGGAAATTATTTAATTTAATGTAGTCATTTCAATGCATTTGATGGAAGACAGGAGGCATATTTTTCACCAGCCAAAAAAACAACACTAGTCAAAGGCTACTTTCTTCACTGCATTTGCACCTCATGTGGCTGTTGGCTCTTCTATACCCATAAATGCACTCCCAAAGCAGACTCCATAAAATTCTTCTGGTCTGGGAGCTGAAGAATCCCACCCTGCCCCATAGCCCACATCACCTGAGTGATGCCTGGAGAAATCATCTCTGGTGTCACCACTGCACAAGTGAATTTCAAGTCATCTCTAAGCTCCCTTGATATAAGGTAAGTGAAATAAGCTCAGTGCTTACACTGAGTGTCTGAGGCAGGACCATGGACATTCCAATGGAAAGAAGGACCTGGAGAACAACAGTGGTGCCCATGCTGGGAGAAATATCTCTTCTGTCTTCTGGGGCAGCAGCTGCAGGGACAACCCAACGTGACAAAACTCCTTATTTGGGTTTTTCAGAGCTTGAAGTTGGGTGAGACAAACAGAAGGTGAAAGTGTGGGGAAAAGGTCAGTGCATAAACCCTCTCTGAGGAAAAAAAAAAGAAGCCACTGCGCCTAGCAGAAATGTGGTTAGGTCTGAGGCTAGCAAAGGGTGCAGCTGAGAAACAAGGACAGCATAGATAAGCTGAGAAGCTTTCAAAAAATCAGGTTTTTTGGGCAAAGCAACCAATCTTCTACATTCAGAAGTCACCTGAAGAGAGGAGGTGCCTGGAAGAGCAAACTCTTAGTGCCAGCTCACGTACAACCTCACTGCACAGCCAGAATCCACACCAGAGAGGTTGTTTGACACAATGGCCTTTGGAGTCTGCCAAAAAGCCAGATGTTCCTTGCCATAGGGGAATCATCTTCCTCACCCTGGCATCTGGTTCCTGTAGCTGCCTGTGAAAGGAGGGGACAGGGACGTTGTGCAGAGGGGCAGGTGGCACATTGCAATGGCTTTCTCAAATAATTACCAAGAAGAAGCATTACAACAATTTTTGGCTGAAACTCTACAGATAAACGCCGTGAACAAGTTCTGTGAGCGTGGCTTAGGGGTTCACTGAAATTAGTATTTATCTCTTGGTATTTCAAAGGACTGGGGTAGATGATTTCAGGAATGAGGGATTTTTTGGTACTAAAGCCTTGTTTCTGGTGCTGTGCAAAGAGCAGAGCCTTAAGTGAGCAGGCAGGCCATGGGTTATCCTGTGCCCACTCACACTGATGTACACCCTAAGGGCAGAACACCAAGCTCTTGCTAACCTTCCTGCAGGGCTGGGCGTTCCAGAAACGACAAAAGAACAAGCCAAGGGCTTCAAAAATAAGACAGAAAAATGGTGATTCTCTTCACACTCCATTCGAGTGATAAACAAAATTTTTGTGTTAGAGGCTGTTGCCAATCTGGCATCCCAATTATGTGCTGGGGTCAGACTGGGGCATTTTCCAGGTGAGAAAAGCAGCGTGAGCACAGGAGCCAAGGCTCCAGGTGCAAATCCCTTCCTGATGGTGGAGGGTTATCTGCTGCAGGTCCCCACGAGGCAGAAGTTACACCAGCCTCAGTGCTGCCCATCCTGGCTCCGAGGGTTTCCAGCCAGTCCTCCCCACCTTTCCTTGGCTGCTGCTCCCCCACCATCCCATTTCAGCCCTTGCTGATCTCCCTGCAGCTCAGGAGAGGCAATGGGGAGGTCTTAGAGAAGAGAATTCTGGAAAAACCAGGAATGCTTCCTAAAACCCTGATTTCTAAAATCTGTGATAAACTCAGCTGCTGTCAGCTCCTCACCTTTATCCTTGGCTGAGATGAAAGGGGCTATTCCCACTGCACAGATAACTCCTGGCCTGCATGCTGGGACAGACCTCTGCATCCTACCTCAACAGATCCTGGCCTTTTTGGTTTTCCCAGAGCTGCCAAGGGAGCAGGGAAGGGGTGAAAGTGGCGCTGGGCATCCTCAGGATGCAGCTTGGACCACACGTGGTGTCCCTGCTCTGGAGTACCACTCATAGTGGAGCCTGGGACACCTCTGAGCCACCAACGTCAGCAATTAAGAGTAATTAACAAAGGGAAATGTGTGTTATAGGGTAACACAGTCCTGCCAGGAGTGCTGATGTTCAGATATAAACACAGAGATGAGTGGGGGTATAAAAATCAACCCTCTTCAATTTATTTTTTTTTTCACTACATAACTGAGCCTTATGGGGTTGATTTCTTTACAGAGTTCAGGTGTTTGAGGTTCACCCCAGTGCCCAGCAGATGCCACAGTGGGATGATGACCTGGCCACGTTTTCTGTGCAGAATGACCTCAGCAAATCCTACCCCCGGGGGGATTGGTGAGGCACTGCCCTGAGGGAGTGAGAAATCTCAGTGTGGTGGAAATCAGGGTGGAGGAGGTGAGGGGAACATCCAAAGAATGGGTGAAGATGGGCCCTGAAAACTGGGAGTTGCCCATGTTGGGGTTTCTATGTGGTTTCAGTCACCTGGAGTGGGACTGAGCAGGAAAGGTAAAACAATGACCTAGATAAGGGCAGAACAAAGGACAAAATGTTTATTGGGGAGTAGCTCCTGGCTGGCTCCAAGCAGGCTGCAAAGAGTTTACTCTTCTCCAGACCAAAACTGAGATTAAAAGGAAGATCTCAAACATTAAAGGACCCCAGGACTTGGGAAGGAGGGGAGTGGAGAGGCTGTGGAGCCATGACCACTGAGGAGAGCAGCCACATCCTTGAAATAATTAAAAATGGCTTTGTTTGGATGGGGCTGGTTTGATGTTAATCCACCAACTGGCAAAGCTCATGTGCCTTCAGACCGAAGGGGCACAAAATTCCAGACAGATGTGCCAGAGCAACCTGGGGGAACTGTTCCTCTGCTTGGAGGGACCACTGTGCCACTTCCCCTTGAATCTCACATGTTGGGACAGCATGCAACACATCAAAAGAGATGCCAACCCCTCCCCACCCTAAAGGAGGAGCTCCTGGGGGGAAAAAAGCATTGCAAGGAAAAAAATTTTGAAAAACATCTCTCTTTGGGTTGAGGGAATTTTGGTGGTATCATGAAGATTTTCAAAAGTGTCTTGTAATCATAAAAAAAAAGAAGCCATGGGTTTGTGCCAAAGTCTCCTGAAGTTACCAGGGAAATGACCTTGGATCTGTCCCGATCAGGATTGAAGGGGATGGTGCATTATATAATCTCAACTTTATATTACAAATGCCTCAGGACACTGGGGTTTTTACATATCAGGCAGAGTACTTGGTGAGAGGCTTTGAGGTGGGAATTGCAGCCCTCTATTTTTCTGAGCATCACAGAAATCCATCAAAGCCGTAGGGAACATTAATATATTTTATTGGACAAGCCACTAGAGCTGGAAACAGCTTGTCAGCTGTTGGGCACACAAAAGCTTCCAGAATAAAAGCAAAAAAAAACCTTAAAAGCTTTTATAAAGTTCCCAGAAATCTCCCACTTGCGCCAACAACACCTTAAATAAACCATCAAAAGTAGCCAGACAAAAACTAAAAATATTCACAGAAGCCAAAGACGTTCTGTAAGTGTGGATCAACTTTGGGCAAATTAGAGCTGCTTTGCTTGAAAGGCAAAATTTATTTCCTACACAATAAAAAAATCTGCCTTTTTTTTTTTTTTCTAATTTTCTATCAAGACATGAAAATTTAATGAAGAGATTGATTGAAAACCAGCCAGGCTTGACACAGATGGAACTCTGACCTAAGCAGTTTTTATTGATTCAAAACTCTAGATTTTTTTTTTTTTTTTCTAAAAATAGCACAACAGGAAATCCCTGTGGATTGGCAGGGTATTCTTGTGGTTGGTGGGAGGGCCTGAGCTGCCCAGGTATCTTGAATGAACAAGATATGATGGCAAGAGAAATATTAATGTTATGAATGAACCTAAACTGGAGCATTCCAGCTCTGGAGCCTCATCCCATTTTGTCTTTGATCCTCTTCAGTGTCCAGGACCAGACAGCACATAAGGCTGAAGCTCTTCCAGTCACTAGACTTGGATTTCTGAGAAATTCAGTTAAAAAGACAAGTTTAATTCCAGGCAAAAGAGAATATTTCTCATTTTCTGCATCCTGCTTCCCTTGTTTTGTGAGCTGTAAGGAAGATTAGACAATTTCCTGTGAACCTGTACAGCTGAAGAGTTACTTGATCACTTATTACCCAGGCCTTGCTGCCTGCTTTGCCTATCTAGAAGGCATTAAAAAAATGAAAGTTTTTGCCTAGGTAAGAGGTTGAATATTTGGCATTTCTTATTCAGATTCAAAACCTGCCATGCTGGGTCAAGCTGAAGGGTTTATCCCTGCATGTCCCCTCGTTCCAGACCCTTCTCCATCAGAGGAAAAGGAGGATGTTAAAAGCAAAGTCCACGGGCTGTGCTTCTTGTGTGCTCTGCACAAGGAATTCCAAGAGAGGCTGACATCACATAGGCACCAGGGAAGGATTCCATGATCCACAGGCCAGGATTGGAACGAGGGCTGCAGAGCAGCATCTCCTTCTCTTTGGGCTCCTCGTTGAGCTGACGTTTTTGTCAGAGGCACAAACCCCCAGCCCCTTGCAACGTCAGACATTTGTTTAAGCCATGGTGGCTGCCAGAAGATAATAGCTGTCAGTGTAAAATTACAAATCATTCTGCATAATGCCGTGCTGATTACCATGAAAGCAGTGGCAGGGCTTGAATTTTACTCCTTTTTTTTTTTTTTCCTTTTTTGCCTTTGTTGCTGAAGGCAGCAGCCTCACCAAATGTTTTGTGCTCAGGTCTGCGTGGCTGGCCCGGTATCACTTCTGCATCTCTCTTCTGCCATTTGACAAAAAGGTTCAGCAGGTACCTTAGGGCAGGTGGATGATCCCACAGCAAAGCATCCTTTATGGAAAGGGCTCCTGCTCGGATTCCCTTCAGCAACAGCACAGGGGGAAGCAATTTTCACCTCCCTTTTCATGGAAAGCCCGGAGAAGGGAAGCACAAAAGCCTGAAGTCATTTACCCTTGCCTGCATTCAAAAGTGGCAAAAAAAGAACTTTGCACTTGGATGTCTGGAGCTGTGGGGAGTGACACACCCAGCCACTTCCCCAGGGATCCCTCAAGTGCCTGTAGCACGATGCTGGATGCTGCCATCTTACAGAGCTCAGGAACATCCACCCCAAGTGTTTACCCTCAGCATTGCCCTGTAGTCGTGGCTACCCTTCCCACTGTAATAAATATAATAATCATTTATAACACCACAAAACCTGATTTAGATCGTTTGAGATGAGCTCAGGTTAAACCATGACATCAGTGCCATCGTGGTTTTGCAGTAGGAAGGTCCTGGAAATTTTGACCAGGGGGATAATGAATGAGGGATGCTTGGGAAGGTGCTGGTTTGTGAGGAGCATTTATCTAAAGGGAATCCTCGGCTAAGAGAGAATATTCAGTAGTCATGACAAAAGCTGGCACTTAATTCTACTTGATGCAAAGAAAAAAAGATCATTGTCAACATTTATTTCTCTCTGCTAGAGAATAAGAGACTGCCTGACTCAGGGACTTTGCTGTGGGGAGTCATCTGGATTAAAAAATAATTAAGAGAGATGTAGAAATGAAGTATGACAAGGGGCATAGTTATGAAACAGGAAGCAGAAAACTGGCTGGTCTTTTCACCTTAGCCATCAGTAAACCCAGCTAAATCCAAGCACAAACAAAATGTAATTCATTGCCTCTCTCTGCCTGGACAGCCAGGGCTCCTGCAGTCACTGCAGAAAGCAAGGGAGTCCCTGGGGCAGTGCTTGGGCAGCCAGATGTGCCAGATGTGCTGATGTCTGAAGGGGAGGGATAGACAGGGGGTTTAGGGTGGTGCTCAGGTGCTCTGCTGATCCCCACTCCCAAAGATTCCTCTCAAAGAAGTCTGAAGGGTTCTTGGTGAAGAGCCTGAAGAAGGGAATTTTGCAGTCTGGGAGGAGCTCTGGGTCACAAGAGCATATGGAAAACGTGCCAAAAAAGGGGGCCCTGCAATAAATAAAAGGCATCAGGCCATCAGAAGGGCTGCCATGTCCCCCTCCCACGCAGGATCCTGCTCTGTGTAAAGTGGAATCCACCACTGGCTCACCATGGGCCTTCCCAAAGACTTAGAGTACCCTGTAAATGAAGCTTTATACACTGTAAATGAAGTTTTATACACTGTAAATGAAGCTTTCTGCCTTTGAACCCAGCCCTGGAAATGCTCTCTTCCCTCTTGCTGGCACCACAGAGCTGCCAGCAGCGCCATTTCAGAGAGCTGAGAAGAGACGTTCATCTTCTTCTGTAACACCCTCGGTTTTCACTTAGGTCAAGATGTGCTCATCTACCATTTTCTGGTGAATCACAAGCCAGAAAAAGATTCTGGATGCTTCAGAGAAGGGCTGCACGAAGCCCTCAGTCACCATGAGTCACTTCTCTGCCAAATGCTAATTTTGCATCAGAAGCGTGTTTTACTTTTGAGAGGAATTTTTTTTTCTTTTTTTCTTTTTTTTTTTTCTTCTCAGTTCAGTCATTCGAGGACACATCCTGCCTGGGAGGTGGTGAGCACCCAAAAATCCTGTGAAATTTGTGGGTGCCAGTGCTTCTTATGTGAGATTTGGGACTAGAGCTTCTTTGGCTGTGACTTAGTGTAGATTTCAGAGGAGCAACTTAATTTTGCAATCAGTACAGTGGCCTAAGCAGGATGTTAAAAAATAACCCCAGAAAAGGTGAAGCTTCACATAGCAAGGAGGATTTCTTAGGGGATCCTTGAAATCACATCTTTGTTTTCCTTCTTTGAACTATTTGCTGCCATTGTACTTGAAAATTTTTTTTGAAAAAAAATCTTATCCCCAATGACAGCAATAAAGATGCCTGGCAGGTTTTGTGGCATTTTCAGGACTTTTCCTCTCTCCCAGTCTGTAGGTTTGTGTCCTTCTCCCTTTCTCTTTCTTCATTTCATCAAGCTAAACCAGGTGAGTATTAACTGCCATGGTAAATACATGTCAATGAGTTTAGAGGAAATAGAGCAGTGGCACCATCACAAGCTGCCCTTTTCCTTCTGGATGAAAGGAAAAGGTAGGTCTTGTTGGATCCACATTTAAATGCTCAAACATCAGCCCTCAGTGGGCAAAGCCTCTGGATACACATTGTACAGGAAGATGAAGCTTGCAGAGGACATCCCTCCTCAGAAATTGAGTCAGTGAGGATGCCAGAGACCTGACCCTGTTCCCCAACAAACAGGATCGATGCTGCACCACGAGCAGCCACATGGAAGTTTCTCTTCTTCCTCCCTTTCCCATCTCGTTGAAGGGTAGAGGTTTCCACCTAACTGAGGACAGCCTGCAGAGCCAAGCTGTGTTTGCTTGGTAGGGTAACAGCTCCACTGGGGAACAGAAAGCCAAGGTGGAGAGGGAAGCAGACAAAAAAAAATGGCCAAGAGGAAGCAAATTCCAGAAAATTCTTCAACCCCCCCTCTCCCACCATGAGCACGATCACTGTACACTCACAAGAACTGTTAAGTACCTGCTAAAAAAGCCTGAAACACCAAAGAAAACACAGGCTGTAGCCCAGGGGCAGGAGGAAGAATGAAGAGAGAGATATCCACCCTCCTCCAGGAGAGTGGGACAAAACCTGGCACAGGGAAACTCGCTCTGCTTCTGGCTTGAAACATGCCCAAGAAATGTCTTCAGTGCTGAGACCCTGAGTGAGGGCTTCTAATGCTTGATTTACATCTGGGATTGTTCCCCTTGGTGTGCAGGGCTGGAGCTGGCTGCTGAGAGGTGGGAAAGCTCTGTTCAATCATTAAGCCTCTCCCCTGAAGCGTGGGGTCTTTGCTCTCCATCTGATAGACACCGAAGCTGCAGTTTATCTCTGCCACAAGCGCTGTGAACACTTTAGCGTCTGTCTCTTAATTTCATTGTTTTCTTAAAACACCACATCCCTGGGCCCTGCTGTTATTTCAGCAGGAAAAGGGAAAGGTGAGGGGGAAATTTTGCTTAACCAGCCCGAAGGAGGTGCCTGGGTGGACGTGGTGGGAGTGGTGGAATTCACAGATGATACAGGACCAGGTGACCTCCAGAGGTCTCTTCCCACCTCAGCCCTGCTGTGATTCTGATTTCCTTTCTGACTTTTTTTTTCCCCCCAATGAGGAAGCCTTCTCTGCCTCAGGTTGCCTACATTCTTCTAGGAATCATCACCCAAGATCTGTGGCATCATCAGCCAAAGATTTCCAGCGTGGGGAAACTGAGTCCTGTTCCCAGTGTTTCAGAGGCAGATATTTAGCAAGCAGTGCTAGCTTTGATCAGGAATTTCACTGCTCTTTTCCAAAGAGATGATATTAATCATCATCTTTGGAGGGTTTCAGCAACTATGGGATTTTTTAAAATCCAGTGATCCAGAGCTGTGATATTAGCAGAGCCTTCCTGCGTTACACCTTGTCTGTAAGTTTTATTTCAGCAGGGGAAACCATTTGTTCCCTGCCACCTCCTGAGTTGGCCAGACATTCACAAGTCTATTGCTAACCTGCTTTCTCTAATGAAAGCATCAATTCCCAGCAGCGATGGTTGTCATTAAATCAATAAGACACGTAACCCATTCTTCTGGTGCCTCACAAAAATGCTCAAGCAAATTGTTAACAAGATTTGCTAATGCCGGGGTCCCACAGTCCAGAAGTCTCTGCAAAAAATAATGGAATTTGGCTCACAGAAGAGCTTTCCTGGCTTGCCTTGTTCGCTGAAATATTTTAACCCTGTTTTCCCTAAACAGTTTTTTCAGTGTTCGAAACCTGTGGAACAACTTTGCTTGGGTGGAGGCAGCTCGGGCTGGAACAAAGCACTGACAGCAAATATCAAGGATAGTTTTCTGCTGGTAGTCAAACACTGCCTCGGAGACTGTCAGTCCTTGGTTTGCCCAGCAATTTATTTTTCCCCCAGGGAAGCCTACTAAACTGGCTCTTTGTAATCCCCAAGGTGTTTCCTTCTCTCCCTGGGATCTGTGCCTGATATTTTTCCTAAACCACTTGAATTTAAAAGTATGGCCTCTTGTAGTGTCCCAGCACTCTTCTGGGTGGTAAAAAAACCCCGTTCCTGGAAATCTGGAGGCTGGCTAATGTTTTAAGGACGAAGAGGTTATAAATGATTAGAAGCCAATTCAAAATAAAAGAATTTATTCAGCAAAGCTTCCAACACCGAATTAAAAGCCAAAATAAAATGAGACAACATCGATTGAATGCTGGATGGGCAGAGTGACAGTACAAAGGTACCATCCAACCTCGACCACACACACCGAGCTTCGGCGTGTGGGTTTTATACAGTTTTTTTACCCCAAGGCTAAGTCCATTGAAAGTCCAAATATTCATGTATTTCTTTATTTCCAAATGGAGGTTTGAAAGGATTTCCCCGTCTGCATGAGATGATTATTTGATAGTCTTCCCGGATTTCATCTTGGGGGGGTGACTTGATCATCCTCCGGATCCCCACCAAGATCGATATCAGATGTTGAGGAGCTGTGAAGTGGAGGTCCATCCTTGATGGATGGGCCATCTCCAGTTCGGCCCTGTCATTTCTGTTGCAAATGTGGTGGTCACACAGCTCGCACAATGGACTCTGAAATCTCGGAGACGCCCTTGAGTAGCTTTTAATAAACCAATCCTTGGTACAATATTATATGCACGAATTTATCCATTGCATCCATTACAAAGACATGACCCAAAGGTTGGCAGGTTGGTGGTTTTGCCTCCTGAATATTTCTGACATTAAAGTTCGGCTGACGTGGCTTTTCTCTCCACCATACGCTAACAAGGGAGTGCTTCTATGGTAAGAACCAGCCTTTTTTTGGTGGTTTTACAGCGTTTTGGTGGTTGAGCCTGACCATCTCTCTGAAAGACCTTTGTCCATGTTGGTGTGTGCATGGTGGGATTGAGGGCTGTGAAAATAAGGATCCTACTGCCGACCATGATTAGTTTATATTAGTCTGAAAAGCATGGCAAGAGCAAAACACATCAAGTGTGTCTGTCAGAGAGGCAAGCAGGGAAGCCAGGATGGTGATGATGCTCGAGGAAGAAGAGAAATGAGAACACAAAAGGTGTGAACGAGCTGGCAAAGGGGCCAGGAGTGCTCAGGAAGGAAGACACAGGGAGTCAAGCTGGTTATGAAGAAGCAGAGGCTGCGCTCCAGAGCATAAAGGGGAGCAGCACAGAGAGGCACGAAGGAGCAGGACTGACAGGGAGATGGATCGGACGGGCAAGCCGTGCATTGGAGGGGAAGGCACGAAAGGGCAAGGACGGATACAGGCGGCTTTGCAATTAGCAGCTGTGATTTATGGTGCCGCCTTTGTCTTATCATCCTCCCCCGGCAGATGTCCTGCCAGCAGGGGCAGTCGAGGGGTACCTAGGGAGGGGACAGGGTGGGTTTTAAATAGTCAGAATAACGGAGAGGTATGGGAGGGACTTCCTAGTAACCTGTACAGCCCGCCCAGGCAATTCTCATTAGCAATATCGAAATTATATAGTAGCTGACCTTTTTGTAATAACTTTAGGGAGTTTCTTCTCCATTTATCCCAATATCTGGGCTTCTCACAGCAAGTTTCTGTTCCCTCAGACAGAGCCTGAGCACTCAGAGCTGGTTTGGGCTTCAGGTGGTGGCTGGTGAGAGGCTGGGGGGAGTTAAACAGGAATGAAGGTGACACAGAGGAAAAATGTCCTTTGTTGGCACAAATCTGCTGTGCTGCTCCCTGATCCTTTCTCCTCATCCTGATCATCCCCTTTCCTCTTTAGACCCACACACAAATTCCTGTCCTATCGCTGGGCCAAAGCTCGAAGCATTGTGATTGCATGGCAATCATATAAGGAAAAACTGTGAGGCTGATGGAGAAGCTCCAAACCCAGGAAGAGGGCTTAGATATTTAACTTTGATTTATTTTCACTCAGTTGATTATACCTCTGCGAGATGAACACCATCAGTAGGGAGCAATGGGCTAATCCTAACCCGGGGCTGCCCCAAAGGGAGCTCCAACACTGCCATAGAGGAAGGGGCATCTGAAGGAGGAACTGGGGTGCACAGAAGGAGGCAAACAGAGAATTTGGGAAAGGAGGGGGGCACTCCCTTGGGAGCAGAGGTCAGAGAGGCTCCAGCGTTCAGAGGGAACCAGCTGCAGCCACAGCAAAGGCGAGTGGTGGGGCAGGAGGGACGCACGGGTGACCACAAACTCCTCTGCTGGGTGTCCCTCAGGGAGTGAGTCAGGACATGTGGGCTCACCCTTTCCTAGAATAGTTAGGGCCGAGGGTGTTTACCCTGTCTGCTTGGGCAGCTGGAGCACAGGCACCCTTTGTAATCCTGCAGGAACCCACCTGCAGCTCCAGGCTGATGGGCTTCACGCCCAGGGCACCTCGGGACTCGTGTCCCACTCAGGGGAATCAAGAAATAAAGCTCCTGGTATTGACTGTGTTAATAATGACACCATAGACATTTATATAAAAGCAACTACATGAGTATATTAACTTTGCTTCATTGTTCAATAGCTCCAGGAAAGCTGATGTTTGGGGTGAGCACACTTTGGTAAATCACTCCCAAAATATTTTTTTGGCCTGGCCTAGAAATGAGACTAAATGCACTTCTTTTTTTCTCCCTTAATCTGCTTTTGAAATTTCTGTTGCTGTTTTTCTCTTATCTGCAAGTCCTTTAGATGAGCTGCAGATACCTGCTTGTCCAGCCTGACTGCTTTTTCTTGATTTCCCACACTCTTCCTAGCATTCCTTGGAGGCTGTGGCAGCTCCCGTGCCCTTAGAGGAGCTCAGGAGGAGCTTTGCCTGGGAAATGGGGATTTGCTGCCTCTTTTGTGGGCATTTTGTGCAAGAGATACCACCCTGAGGTTTTCTATCTGGTCTGGGGAATGGGAAATCTGTATTTCCTCTAAGGCAATCTGAGAGCAGCGATTTAGAAATGCAAGTCAGGCAAATTACAGGAATCCCCATTTCCAGTGGCAGCTTTTAAAAAGGAGTCAGAACACCCAAAAAAATACCCCAATGCTTCAAACAGCTGCAGGGGAGAGTGTCCCAGGCTTGCCTCTGACAAGTGCTCATCCCTGTGCTCAGAGGTAACTTCTCCTCCCAGCTGAGTCCTGCTTCCCCCTGGAGCCAGGAGCCTGCAGCAGGCTCTTTTGAGAAGATGCCTTGGTAGAGGTGCCTCAGTCAAGCATCCATGGAGCTCAAATTAAGAAGGAAAAATGAAGTGAACCCATTTTTATCCTGGAAAGCAGAGATCATTGGCCCTGCCTGGCTCAGTGGGGTGCTTCCAGCTCTCCAGAGGAAAGCTGGGGTTTGCCCTTTGCCTGCTTGGAGCCGTTTCAGCAAGTTCAGGAGGGAGGGAAGCAGTGGGGAAAAGGATGGGGATAAATGAAATAAAGACAGGAGAGAGAGAAAATCTTTATGTTAATACTCACTGCCCACCTGCAGGGAGGGAGAGAAACATGCTTGGGTGTTTGTTGCCCTTTCAAAAACACATAGAAATGAAAGTGCATAAATTGTTTAAAAAATCCCAACACCTGCCAAACTGAAGGGGAGGAGGAGGAGGAGGGGAGAAAAGAAGAAGACATCAACTAGGGGGAGAGTGGGAAATATTTTGATTGAAAAATGTCAACAAGCTCTCCTAGAAGCAACAACAAGCAGCAGTGATTGTGTTTGTGCAAAACAAGCCCTTCTTCCTGATGCAGAAGATTGATTTTATTTTTCCCATACGAAAGCCAAATAAACCCCCCCAGACATCCCAGCTCCATCCGCTGAACTCCCCAGAAAACTTTGGGTTGCAGAGAGGAGAAAATAAGGGAAAAAATCCCCCCTCAGGCACAAAATATGACAGCAAGGTCCAGATCCCCAGTGACCTAAATTTAGCCCCTGAGGGCTGGACTCTGTGTTGGCAATGACTGACGTTTCAGTGGAGAAGCTCTTCCTGCACGTCCTGGCTCATAGCTCAAATGCAGGCACAGAAAGGGATTTTTTGAGGTGTTTGGGTTGCTTGCAGGTTTAGTGCCTCACCAATGACTCCCAGGTTTTTTATTCCCTAATCCTGTGTGAGCATTGTCGGCCGAGGGAGAGAGAGAGAGAGAGAGACATAATCCAGACTCTTGAATGAATCTCGCAGAGTTTTGTTCTTAGACAGAAAATGAATTAGGTTAAGCGGGGATTAGAGGAGACACACCACATGCCCACTTGACCCCATGCAGTGGCAATTGTTTACGTGTGAGCTGCAGGAAAAATTGGGTTTGGGAAAAAGAGTAGGTGTAAAGAATTAATGGGTTTTCCAAAGGGGAAAAAAAAAAAAAAAAAGGCAAATAAAAAGTAAGCTTGGAGGGTTGGGGAGCCTTTCTTCATATGGCACTTCCCGTGGTACTGAATAGCCCTGGAGGTCTGGGGGAAAATATATCTAAGATGGAGACAGCATCCATGGAAAGATGGAGGCTCAGTGGCTCTGGATAAGTCTGGGAATATTGAGACAAAGCTTCCCTGAGCTAAGAAGGCTGGATAGGGAGGGGATACCTTTAGACAGCAAAGATCATGAAGATTCAGGTGGTGTTTTACAAACTGCAGCAGTGGGTGGTGATGGCCTGTGGGTCATCTCCCTTAACCCTGGCATTTCTCTGGCCCTGTGAGGCCAGATCCTGCCCTGCCTGCCATGCTGGAGCTGGGCTAGCTGAGCATGGAGCACAATTGCTTGCTTTCTGGATTTTCTATTTTAAGCAGCTTCCGTCAGAGGTGAGGAGTTGAAAGTTGCCATGCCGACAGGGAAATTTCAGGCCCTAAAATAGTCAAAACTTGCTCCTGCATCATGTGAGTGTGCCTGTGCTTCCTGCGAGGGAGGTGAGGACCCAGCTAGGAGGGCGCAGGGAGGCTGTGAGGATCCTTCCTATGCAGGGAGGAAAACCATCCTCTGGAGAAAACATCTGTAGGATGCTATCTGTCTCCTTTCCTATACCTATAGGGTATCTGGATAAATTAAGCAGCAGCAGGCAAGACCTTGCATCAGCAATTGGGGAATCTTAATGATCACAGTGTTAAAAACAATGATTCCTCAAGTTTTCACTGTTACTGCCACTGCCAGAGGTCTTAGGCACTGGATCTTGAGAAAGAATTTGGTCCCCAGGGGGAGACACAGAAAAGAGGAAAGTGAAAAGGGTGGTTTTTAAGAGGGAATATGTATTTCTCAAGGAGTCCTTGCAAGGTGCTTGTGGAGCATCAGTGGTCCACCAGGATGTACAAGATTTGCAGCTGGGTGCTGGAGACACCCAAAGGCTGCACCAAGCACCTAGCTCCTGTCAATTGTGGGCTTGAAGTCTCCTGACATACAGGGCTAAATGGGCTTGGGTTTGCCTTTTTCCTGCTGTTCAGTCCCATTTCACCAAAAATTCCCAAATGTAGAAATTTTTTGTACATTCTTTGAAACTGGAGTAGACCCTGCGGAAATGGCTGAACTATTCAAACCCGTGACACAGACCTGCCAGTGGTGAGGGGGCATTTTTGTCCCTTGTACACGCTTGGGTGAGGTTTTTTTCTCCAGTCTCACAGAAGCACAAACACAAATGCTGTTTGGACATCCCCAGATGAGGAGAAAATCTATTCCCTACACACGCCCTCACAAATGAAGCCCAGCAGAGCCCACGAAGCTCCTCGCTGCATTTTGGCAGGGACAAATCACAGCTCACCTTCCATTCCCCACATTCTGCCTTTTTTTTTTTTCTCCCTCCCTCCCTCCCTCCTGTTGTTTTCCCCTGCTTGCCCCTCCAGCCAGTTGTCGCTTCGCAGTCCACGCTTACAAATGTAATTTCTTCTGATGTATGAATATTTCACAAGCTCTCCCTCCCCGGGGACGCTGCCTATGAGGAGGAGGCAGCCTCTGTGGGGATGGAAACGGTAGCAAATGACAATCTTAATGAAAGATCTCTTCTCCAAGGGCGTCTCTGCTGAAGAGAACACCATCCTGCAAGAGCTCCCAGCTCACCAGAGCACGCCCTGCTCTCCGGCTGCTGGAATTGCCTTTGGCCATGGCTGGTGGATGTATAGAAAAATACAGCTTGGTCTTTTCACAGGATGCACAGTTTTTTGTAGGATTGGAGGGTCTTGGGATGCTCTGGTCTGAGCTCCTCATAAAGCTGTTGGAAATATCTTCCCTTCTGTAGGTGCACAGTGGCATAACCCAGAGAGTGACGTGGCGCTTTGGGTGAAATATTTTCCACCCAATGTCCAGACAGAGGAAATTCATCACTGAATTCCATCCATCATGATACACTTGAGTAGCTGATATTTAAAATATGTATCTATTGCAAAAGACAAATTAAGCATCTTCAGTGAAATGTCCCTGCACTGCCACATCTCCATCCCCTCCCAATCTCCTTGACTGTCCCTTCTACACCTGCATGCCACCAAGGGGAGCTGGCACCCAGCTGAGGTGTTTTCCCAGCCCCTTGTGACCTCCAGGCCCATCCAAAGTTTTTCCAGCAAGGTCTCCTCCTCGCTGGATCTCCACTCACTTCATCTCAGCTTTCTGTGACCCGTCAAGACTCAGAATGGTACGCAGATATTGATTGATGTAGGCAATATTCATATCATATAAATATATATATGTGCAATATATAACTGAGCCAGCAGTACGTATATATCTGTGTGTATATATCCTGCTGTACGCAGAGAGCTCCTTATAGACGTCCGTCTCTCTTAGCTACCAGAAGGATTTATCTCAGATAAATACCTTTGTTACCGATGGGAGCAGCGAGCGCCGCCCATCCCGCGCAGCGGCCCCGGTGCCGTCCGTGTCTCCGACAGTGGGTGGCACTGTGCAATCAGAATAGCTTTGCTTTCCCTTTTATTCCACTGCCTTCATCTTCCAGCCCGCTGCGGTGCCGGAGGGACAAGGGGGTTCAGTACCGACAGCATCTCAGAGCTGAGGTTCATAGGGTGGGAACTGGAGGATGCTTCCCTAAGAAAACCAGAAATGTAAAGTTACTCCAAAAGGCTGAGCTTGGGTTGAGCTATGCTCTTCATTACTTCTTCTTTATTTAAGGGACAGTAAGTATTTATTAGGAGAAATCAAGTAAGATTGCTGCTTTCCCCCCTTTTTTTCTTGAAAAATGCAGAGAATAATTTCTAGTCTACTTTTCCAGGATGAAGTTATTTTGTTACACTCCCTCTCTTGTGTACAACTTCAAAATATTGAGACTCAGTGTCCTGATTTGCTCCTGATAAGAAGAGATGTAGAACTTGATTGGAACCTGTTGCAATAATTTTTTGTGTGTTTCACTTCTGTTAGAGATGCAAGGGAGGTACTTGAGCCTGACTTTCACCTGCCCTAGTATTTTCTCATCAGCAAGCTCTCCCTAATTAACTCCCACTGCAAAAATTGAATGGACCTCAAGTGAACAACAGTAAGACAGTGTGGTCTGTGAGTCCCTGGGCAATGGCACAGTCAGGTTTATCATGAGGGGAAAGGACACAGAAATGTTTTCCCAGATTGCTGGGCTCACCAGCTGGGCTGGGCTCGTATGAAGATACTGCTCTCAAAAAAAAAAAAAAAAGAAAATTTCTGCAATATTAGCAAACACTGAGCTGTGTAGCAAACTGTATTTAAAAGCTGAATGGATTTGTTTTAAGCTAAACAACAACCTTGGCTGGGAAACCATGAATTGATAAAGAAACAATGAGAAAAACAACCATGAAAATGCAGAATCTCCTGACACCTCAAAGCAAGACCAGGTTCCAAGGTGGTCTATGCAGCAGAGTAAAACCCAGTGGGTCGTGCTGGGTATACCCCAAAGCAGAGTTTCTCAGGCAGTGGCTGGAGAGTCATTTCCCAGTGATACACTATGCCAGGAGGTGTCAGTGTCTCCTGCCTCTGCTCTGTGTGCTTGCTGGGGGGGTTTATGGCAGGAGCTGCTCAGAGTTTGCAGTTGGGACTCTGGGATCTGTTCAATGGAAAGCTGATCCTGCCTTAAGCAGAGGAATGTGAACAGCAGCATGGTCCACAGAGAAAAGCAGCAGAGTTTATAGGGGTCAGTAGGGCAATTAAAACTTCTGCTTGGTTCTTCAGATAGAACAGGGGAATACCCACCTGGGGGGATGCAAGTCCTGGGTTCACACTAGTGAAAAATGATTTCTACACAGGAGCAAAACACTTTAGTCAGGCAGCCCAGGTTAATGTGGTACCCTGCTGAGGGAGGGTTTGTAAAACAACAGTGCTCCATCTCTCTGCAGGGCATTTTACCTGAGGGCCCTTCCACTCTGTCAGGCTTGGCCAGTTCAGCCTCGCTGAGGCAGATGAGGGCCCAAGTGAGGAAACTGCAACACAAACATCTCCTGAGCCAAAAATGCTGGTTGTGCCTGCAGCACCTTGGGCTCAGTTTAGAGGACAGGCTGTGCCCAGCCCGGCACACTGACTGTGGACACATCCATCAGCAAGGATGTAAGTCATGGCTGGGCAATAAAATGCAAACGAGGTGAGACTCTGAGCTGGAAATGCTCAGTGTCACGCAATGGGGCCCGTGCAGGCAGAAGGGCTTAGGGTAACTCTGCTTGTGGTTGATGGGATCAAGCTTCTTTTCCCAAAGAGAGCACCTCCAGGACCTCAGAAAGCTACAGTTTACTTTGGAGCTGTGCAGCAGCTAATGATTCTCTTAGATGTTTGGAGGAAACCTTTGGAGGAATAACAGTGCTTCTTCTGAGGGCCCAGACTAGAGAAAAGGCTTTGAGAGCACTCAAAAATCCAGTCCCTACGTGCAGGGAGGGTAGCAGATGGTCATCAAATCCTTCTGAGGTGCAGTGAGAGGCTGGGCAAGCACACACAGGACTGGTGCCACATGGTGGGCACTCACTGCAGGCCCCAGAAGTGCTACACCACCAAAAGGACACAACTATACTGGGAGAGTCCTGCCTTTTCCACTTGCAGAAGATACCTCTGGCAACTGCAAAGCACACTCCACTTTTGCAGGCTAGAGCAGGTGATTGTTATCTCTAGGATCACTATGTCCAGCTCAGGGGATGACAGCTGTTATGATGCTGGCCCATGACCAATCCCAAACCCTTTGTGCACACACTGTGTGTCTCCCTTCACGGTCATACCCTGCTCTTCTTTAGTTTAAAGTAAATTACTCCGTGGGCTTTATGCCAGCACTTCAGATTCTACAGTGTCTATACACCAGTCATGTCTAGGTCCTGATGTAGTGTAGCTCCAGCAAGGTTCATTTTAGGGGGACTGGAGAGAAAACAAGAGGCTCTTGCCCCAGGGGAGATGCCTGGGTGTGAGAAAACACCAGTTTCCCTGAGACACACTGACTTTGTACACCACAGGATCAGAACTGGCAAAGAACTCAACACAATATCAGCCCCCTGCTCCCTCTTGCAGAGGACCTGGGGTTCAGGGGTACGAACCACATGGGCCAGACCTTCACCCTCTCCTTCACAGCATCTTCTCTGCTTGGGTGGGCAGTGCAATAGCAGGGGAGCACTGAGTGACAGCACCTGCTGCTGTGGTTGCTGTCCATATGGTTATGGGTTTTGTATATGCTAGTGGAAAAGCCAAAATCTGCACTGGTAGTGAAATCTGTGAGGTTTTATGGAAAATCAGGCAACTGTCATCTGTGTCAAAGCTGGAGTGTCTTGTAATTTTCTAAAGTTTATAGAGCTTCCCCTGAAATTCCCCCATACCAGTCTCACATCTTTCTTACTCCAACAGGAGCAGAAGCTCATCACCCAAGATCTGTCCCCACTGTCCCCTTCCCATACAAATTGTGCCTCAGTTCCTCATGCCTGGAATGGCAAAATTAAATTCTGCCTCTGCAGCTGGGAAATGTCAAGCTTTGCCCAGACCTGTGCCTGTCCAGTGCCCACAAAGGCTGCAGTGCTCAGATAAGCCCAAGGCTGAAGCACTTGGCTCAGACTCGTTCTCCTGGCTTTGCTCACCATCATTCCTCATCACGCCAAGTGTGGACATTGTGGTGGGTGTGGTGGAGTCACAGCCCTGGCCTGAAGTCCTTGCTATCAACAAGGTGCCCTTTATGAAATTATTTCAGCCAGGGTCATTTAATGAGAAGTGTTTTGCCTTGTTTTATCTCAGTTGGATGCCTCGGTGGGACTGGTGAGAGGTTTGCTCCAGCAGGGCTGGTGCCTCATCCAGGAGCCAGAGGCTCTCAGAAGTGGCTTTTCTGAAATTAGTCTGCTTGTGACTCACAAACTTGTGTCTTGCTCTCAGATGGGAGAGAGAGATACAGGAAGGATGGGTAAATAGGCAGACTGGTGCAAGTTTCATTCTAGGCTCTGCAAATTGCTTTAGCTACTTTAGAGGTGTTGTTGGTGGGCTTTAGACAAGCAATTCCTTCCTGCTCCTTCCCTCTGAGCAGAAAATGAGAGAATTTTACTTCCTCACCAGGATCAAAGCACAGTGCTAGGAAAGGGAAATGACTCCTCACACTTGTGTGCTGTGGGGGCCTGAGAAGCAGCACGGCCATGAAAAGTGTACAGGGCTGGGTTTGCTCAGGAAACCTTCACCAAAAATCTTTTGCATTTCCCACCTGCCTTCCACATGCCTGAGATCTGGAGGAGGAAACTCTGCATGATGTGAGCAGCCTCAGGGAGGAGTAAGGAAGGAGCCACCCACAAGAAGCCGGGTAAAACTTCCTGTGTCCCATGTCCCCTCATGCTGGATACCTGCTTCACACATGGAGGGTGAAAAGCTCCCAGGAAATGATTTCAGAGTATGCACAAGGTTAAAAGGGAAATGTTGTTTTCCTCCTGGCTACAAGAGAGCCAAGAGTACAGCTACACAGGTAGCTGTAACCATTTAATTATTGGAAATTTGAATTATTGGAAATTTGAATTTCACCTGATGCATTTAGAAATAATAGCTGTATTTGCCAGTGAGGCTTCTGATACAGTGACAAGAGAAGCTCCTGAGATATTTGTGGGGTTTTCACGTCTGGTGTTAATGAAAATCTAGGCTATATTTACAAGTTCCCTCCATTGCCAGTTGGAATTGTTTTCCATAGATTCCAGGTCCTGGAGAAGGGCCCAGAGTCATGGATATGGCATTTCCTGTCTGGGAGTTGGACCCGTGTACCCTAAGAATGTGTGTGTACCCTCATACAAACCAACACATCCCTTCTTGTTTATCTAGTTTGCCTCTTGTGAAATACTTCTACCAGATTCTGTGCATTTTCAGCCCAATTGCTCTGAATTTAATTAGCCAATCTTGCTAAAATTGGTTCAATGCAATTAGCCACTGCAATTATCCAATAATAGAATAAGTCCAAAAATTAAAAGCAGCAGAAAGAAAAAAAGAGGGGAGGACAAAAGAAAACAGAGCATTTGCATCAGATATTTTTAAAATTAATTTTCCTATTTGACAGTGTGGAGGGAACAACCCTCTGCAGCTAGAAAAAGATTGGTTTCAAGATAGGGAAAAAACAAACCCCGCCTTATCACTAGAATTCATTCTTTGAAAACAGTTTCCTGTCTGAAATGCTAATGCAGTGAAGATTTTGTGCCATTTTCCCTGAGGTCCTCTTCAGGCCCCTGGAGGCACAAGAGATGGTGTTGCCTTGTTCCACATGAGCAAGAACAACAGTGGTCAATGTCCTGTGAAGAGAAATGCATCCAGAACTTGCTGGAGCTGGCTGGTGATGCTCTCCCGTGGAAGATGCTGACTTCTGGAAAAACCATTTGGGGATGAAGTGGGAACTTTGCTCCAAGTGTGCAGGCAAATGCTCTGTGTCATGCACAGCAGCAGTATCTCAAAAGTTTGCATCCCTCTTCACCCAAAATGGGTGAAAAAACAAGGACATCATATGGTCACTGCCTCAGCCTTCACTGAGGGGCCCTGAGGCTGAGGGCTGCTGATCAGCTCAGTCCCTTTCTTTGCTGATTCCTCACCGTGTTCTGCACCATGTGAACAACCACATGAAACACCCAGACACCAAATGAGCACAGCTCTCCCAGCTCGGTAATGGAGGTCATAAGCCAGATTAACAAGTCAAGACTTAATTCTATGTATTCACTTTTCATCCTTCATTTCACTAATTAAGCCAGAAACCTGGGTCATAAATTAGTATGATTAAAGCAAATTAAGCAGTGTAGAGTACACCCTTAACTGTACAGCTCATGTAACTGTGCAGATCATAGGTTGCTCCATCTGTACTTGTTTGCTTAGCCCACTCTGGACAAAGTCCTAGTAGAATCTGAGCATTTAATTGTCAACTCTTCTTTTTTTACGGTTCACTGCTTGCAAGCCCACAGATTGGACAAGCATCTAGAGACAAAGGGCCAAATCCTGCCCCATCTGTCCCACTGGCAATGAACTGAATCAACAGGACGGGTGAGTGCACTGCCAAGGGTGGGACACAGCAATGCCCAGCTGCTCCTGCTGCACTTTGGATTGAGCAGAAATTGGAGGAAGGTGTTTTGCCATGGAGGAATTTCCTACCTCCTACCTACCTTGCAAGACCCACCACAGGGACCTCCTGTCCCCATTAGCTTCTCCTTTCCAAAACTTTGAAATTTCAAATTTTGAAATCCCCAAATTTTTCCTGAACGCTTTCTCTGTTTCCAGTTAGGAGCAAGGGGTGGCCAGTCTCCTGTCACAGGACTCACAGTGACAATTCATCCTTGTGCACATCCTGGAGAAACCTTGCTGCTGCCCTGTCTTTCTGCTCAGTACCAGATCATTCAGGGACCAAGTACCACCTGGCCACCACTTGCATAAATGTGCTGCAGCCCTGGGGGGTATCTGAACCCTTCCAGCAGTGCACACGGTGTCCTGGAGAAGAAATTATAAGAACATCATCATTTAATTTGGGGGAGGTAAACCAGAGAGATCAAAATGACTTGTACTCCCATCTCAGCCATTCATCTCCAGGTTGCACTGGGATGAAAATGCCTTGAGGCTTTTGCAGGCAGATCTCTGACCATTCATCAGCTGAGCCCAGCTGAACATCTCCCTTCCTGTCCTGTTAGGAGCTGTGGCAAAGGTAAGTCAGGATTCAGGATGGAAGCAGGGAAGGAAGGGCAAGCCTCCAAACACCAGTGTTTTTCTGAGCCCCAAGGGTGTAGGTGAAGCAGTGAATCTGCTGGCTTGAAATTCATATTGTTAGTGGGATTCTGGATGCCTTTTGGATTAAGCATCATGCAGCACTCACAAGGCTCCACTTAGCTGACATGTCTGAGCTCTGCCTGAAAATCTGATCTCCCTGCCATTACTCCTAAAGCTGTCTTTGCCTCTCCTTCTTTCTTCTCTGATTCTTTTCATCCTGGCCAGTTGTAACACGCACCTCCCTGCTATGTTCTTCAGATGCACTGCTCTGTTCTTACTTGAACTAAATCACACTTTGTGCTCTTTTCTCCCCCTTTCCCAGCATTGGCCCTTTCCCCAAATTCCTGGTGCAGGCAGTTTGTTTTCTATGGTTTTGCTTCAGCTGAGTTTGGTTATTAAATGTGCTTTCTTCTTTCCAGGGCGACTCCCAGTCCAGACTCTGAGCTGCTTTTCCAACACATGAAGTGTTTCCATGTCTTTTCCTCCACCCCAAGAAGATTTTGTTGTATCCTTAAAAAGGTAGCAGTACCCTTGGACATCTCTGTTTCTGTCCCAATTTCAAAGGACACAGGGTTTAGTTAAGGGTACTATGTGTGGGCATAGTTGCTGATTCCCTCACAACTTGAATCCATCAACAGAATTTAATGAAGGTGGACAGAGGGTCAGAGGGCTCAAAGACTTCAGGTTCTGAAAAGTCTCATGAATATATCTGAGTGAGCAGACAAGGAATGTGCTCTGTGTTGCCCAACCAAAAGGCAGAATAAACACTGATTTTTGGGCTAAAAACTCAAAAATCTGATCCAAGCATTCCAATACCAAAGGCAAATTAAGAGCATGCACTTACTTTTCTTTCAAACCTTATGCTTTGGAAACCATGAAGTCCCATGCTTTTGGAGGGACCTGACTCATGACTTTTAAACCCTTGGGTATGGAAGTGATCATGTTGGAGTCTCCTTGGAGCCAGGAGTAGTTAATACTCAACACCCAGAGGGTAGAGCCTCAGCTCCTCCTTCCTGCTTGTTCCCTGCCCTGCCATTCCTAGAGGCAGGAAAGCAATGCTCCCAGCCTGGAGCTGTGTTGTTGAGTCTGAAAATGTGATACAGGTGCCAGAGGGGACAGCATGGGACAAGGCAGATTTAAGAGCTGGGTGTACTGGGTAATCCTGGGCATGTCTCTTTACCTTCCTGTGCCTCCATTTCTTTGCTCATCCCGCAGAAACCCTTGATGGGGTGGGGATTTCCCTGATGTGTCTGTACAGCACCTACTACAACAGTGTTCCCACCAGACTGAGCGTGCAGGGAGGGAGTGCACCAGGTCCTAAAACAAAATGGTTATGGGCACAGCAAAATCTCACAGGATCAGCTTCACCTTAGAGAGCAAAGGGGACAGCCTGTCTTGTAGGAGTCATTGCTCTGGGGCTTTGTTCCTTGGATGGGTTCCCCTTGGCTAGGGCTTGTCTCACAGGCACTCATCCCAAACAACACCAAGGAGGAGATAAAAAGCTAAGGAGAGGGGAAGAGAAAGAAATGTAAGAGCAGGCAGGAAAGGAAGGCAGAAACTGGGACAGAGAGAGCAGGAGACAGCTCTCAGGTAGTTGTTGATTCAGGGCAAGATATTCCTACTGGAAGATTGAAAGTCTTCCTAGCCCCAGCTTCCTGTGTGCACAGCCCCTGCACAATCAGCCAGCCTGGAGAGGGTCAGCACTGGGGAGCACAGCTGAGAACAGCCATGCCTGCTACCTACAGTTCCCACACGAAAAAGCCCCTCAGCTGTAACCCAGCTTCTGCCTCCATGCAGACAGCTATTTACAGGATTTCAATGGGTAGGGCCGAAACGACTCCATGTCCAGAATTGCCTACTGCCAAAGGAAGGAGACGGGGGTCTTTGCAAAGGGCTTTAATAATCTCTCTGTTGCTCTGGCTGGCAGTTTTCGGCATGCATCCCACATTCTTCAGCAGCCCTTTCCTTAGCGATGAATAGGCTTTTAGCACACTCTCATAATGGTTTCTTTTCCTGTGGCACTCAGAAAAAAACTTTCAGTCTGCTCCAGCAGCCGCCTCTGGAGCTCACCAGAAAGATGTGGTGGCTCTGCTCAGCATATCCTCTGCTGCCAGTGGAGCCACTCTGTCACCTCTGAAAAAAGGTGGCGTTGTGAGCAAGGGGTGGAGGGTGGCTTTGCCTCTCTTTACTTTTCTCAAAGCTCCTTTGCGAGCTGGGGGTAACAAGGTTGAGTTCGGACCTCTTCACTTGCCCCCAAGAAGTCCCACAGATCAGCAGCCCCGGTGCAGGATCAGGGGCTTCACCCTGGGGCTGGACTCCCTGCTCTGTGCCAGAGGTGAATTGCACTCCCTGGTGCAGGAGGTCTTGGCTCTGACCTCGGGCAGGTGGAAAGTTCACGCTCCTCTTGCCTTGTTTTTCTCATCTTAATTCCCAGCAGGGCTGTTGCTCCAAAACCTGCAGTAACAGGACTGTTACACAGCCACAGTGGTGTGTAATCTACTCTGCACACTTATGTTACTGTTTGTTTTGTATTCCTGGTTTTGGTAATGATGCTGCTTCATTAGGGAGCTAAAATTGCTTCAGTTCAGGTGAGTAAAAGGGCCTTTGGAGCTCCCAGCAGGTATCTCACATCTCACAGTAGCCTAGGCGGCTTTGAGAATTGTACAATAAATAAAGTAAGCTTAGATTCCCAAAGATCACTGTGAAATAAAAGCCCCAGAAAAACATCAGGTACCTATGTACTTTCCTAGGTCCAGCTGAGAAATGTGGACTTTAGCAGCCAAAAGCTCATTTTCCATGATACAAACATGTTGGAGGAAAGGGAGAGAGCAGCAATGCAGCATCCTGCTGTGACTTCAAGGACCTTTTGAGGTTGTTTTCATACTAACCTGCAGACTCATCACACAAGATTCTGTGTTTCTCCTTTCTTTTGAGTATGCATTTACCATTTTCCTTAGATATATGTGACTGCCCTGTATCTCCACGCATTTTTATGACTCTTTTCAGGATTAAAGAGAAAGTTTGCATCAGCCCTGTCTCCCATATCAGGAGAACTACTTTGTGAATTGCACAGAGAGTTGGGACAACAGTAAACATGAAGGTAAGTTTTATCTAGGTACATTGGCACAGTCACTGGGAGATGTGTCTCTACTTGACTCCAACAACCCATCCCTCATTAACAGCATTTGATTCCAACATGCAATTCCACTGTGTATTTTGCTGAAGGGTGGAAATCTCACAGGAAGTGTATTTCTGTGAGTTTCACAGAAATAGGCAGGTTGGCTGAAGAGAAAGCTCTGCTGAGGAGCTGCCTGAGATTACCTCTGTGCCAAAATTCAAGGACTGACAGCCTCAGAGACCTACAGCCTTATTAGACTCATGAGCCTAATAACATCTCCTGAGCCAAAATGCCAAGTTCCCTTCCTCATGAAGGAGGGAACTGTACTTGGTGGCTGAAGAGCAGCCTTGGAGGACAGAGGCAAAAGGCTGTAACCCCTTTTTAAATCTGTATCTCAGAGACTGTATCAAACATAGAGATTTTTAGTGGATGTAGCTACCTGTCTCCACCAGGAGAGGTGCAGAGGGTGACAGAAGCATGCAAAGAGCTCTGCAGAGGACTAACCACTTCTCTGGAAAAGAGATGATGGGGTTAAAAACCACAGCAGACAATTTTCCAGGTGGAAAATTAATTGAAGGCTTTTAAATCAAAGGACCACATGGAAATATCTGAGTTGCAGATTGTTGGATACTTGGAAAGCATCCTCTGAAAACATCACATTCTTGCTGTGCTTACCCTTATGTTCTTTTCCAATTACTTCTCAGGGATGTGTTTGGTCCCCAAGTTGACTCCCACAGCTCCTTGGTGTGGCCACTGTCACATCCTGCAGTGAGCTGGGGGCATGGGAAGACAGCCTTACAGTGGGCAAAGGACAGCTGCCCAGTCCCCTACGTTCCTTGGCAGAAGCTTTGTCATTCCTGCTCGCTGTCATCCCAGTTTACTGTCACCCACAATCAGGGATACAGTATTCATTGTCATACCGTAATCAGGGATAAAATATGTAAGCACAGAGATTCCCCTTGTTGCTTCTAGCCACTGAATCACAATCAACGTTCAGAAATTGCTCACACTTTTTTTTTCCCCTCCCAATGTAGCTTTTTATAGCATATCCCATACAACCCATGTAAAAAAATTCAAGCTCTGCTTGTGTATGAATCCTTGAATGCCAGGCAAACACTCAGATTTCCAACTTACCAACCTCCTGCCAGTGGCAAGGTACTCTATCCACCCACTGCCATGGGAGAAACCAGCAGGCACTTGGAGGATTTTCAAGCTCTTCATTCAAGCATGTTTCCCCATGGCTGAGACGCTCTGGTCGCTTCCCTCGCTTCTTCGGTAGCAAAGCTTCACTGCAAGGGGAGATCACACAGCTTGTTTTCAGATCAGCCCTGCTTGTTTTCAAAAGCCTGACCCTGAATTTCCTCCACCAGCTAGAGGCAATGTCCCCTGCTAGGACAGGTTGTCACATATCCAAGATCTTGAATGTCTGTGCTTGTTCTTGCCCTTTTTTCCCCTAATTTTCCCTTCTTTTCCTTGCTTTAACTCTCAGGGAGAGCTTATGAAGGAGAAAATTCTACTATTCTTGGGGGGTGATTGGTTTTTCTTCATGTTTTTACATTATGATGGTTTTGAAAAAGGGAACAACACACACAGTTTTAAAATTACTCCTGCCTCAGTATAATTTTGTTTCCAGAGCCATCAAAGGATCCTTAGGGTAAACAAGGTACATGTGTGTGGGTATTATTCTATATTTTTCATCTTCTTTCTGGTAAAACTGCATGTGCCTTTGAAGGATAAAGTTAAATATTTACCCTAGGTCAACCATGCCTGTCTGCAGAGTTTATATTTTGTTGGAGTTTGGGCAAGCAAGTGGTATTTACAAAATTCCTTGCCTGCCTCTGCTATTAGGAAAATGCATTTACAGATGATTTTTTTTTTTTCCTACTCAGAATATTTTCAATCAGGTGTAAGCACTTAGCTAGCCAGGAGAAATGCTAAGTCAACATGTGACACTGTGGTAGGATTGTGTTTGGGACTGTGTTATTTCAGTTGCTGGCCAGGAACTGAAACCCTAAATGAAGCAGGACCAGAGCAATATTCTTTGGCTCTGTCATCACAGGAGGCTGGGGGGTTCTTTCTGTGGTTTCAGATGTCTTGAAATCTGGCTCATTCCGGTAAATCCAGGTAACTATGCATGGGTGGCTGGTCCTGCATCCAGCTTGCAAGGAAGTGAGCACTGGGAAGAGCTGTGGAGCACATCTCATGTTCCTCCCAGATGCAGGCAGAGAGGATTTCTGCAAAGGGGCTGGACTTTGTCCAAACTGCTTGGCATCCCAGGCCCAACAAAGTCTTCTTGCCAAACTAAAGTCTGCATACCAGGAAAGTGCTCTAGGTCTTCCTGCCACAGCTCACGTGCTGTGGTTCTTCTGAGGACTTCATTTTGCTCAGTGGAAAACAAGATCTCTCCCATGAGCTCTTCATGAATCCTCCTCAGAAAAAGGCCATGCTGTAATACAGCCCCTTAGGACACTGCAGGCTGCCCAGCACATCTCCCTTGGGATGTTTGGGAGCACCTTTATTCAAGCTTCTCTCGAAAAACATGGCTATAAAATGCAACTCCTTCCTGCCCTCTTCCCTTTCATCTTGTTCCCTCCTCCCCACCATGCCTTTGAGGCATCAGTCTTCAAACTACTTCGGATCAAAGCAGTTGCAGGAGATGACTGATGATGTTTCCATTGGGTCTCCCAAGAACAGAGAGCAAACAGCAGCCAGACCCAAGGAAAAAGCTGCAGACAACCAGTCTTAGGAGTGGGAAATAGCAGCAGGAAGACAGAGATGGCACAATGAGCGTTCTCTGCACTCCTGCTGCTATGCAGGTTTGCAGGAAATGTGGCCTGAGGGCTACTCTAACCTGTGCCAAGTGCTGAGACTTGTACCTATCAGGCAGGAGACTCAGGGAGCTGCAAACAGCTCTTTCAAGGCCTTCCTCTCCTCCCCTAGCAAAGAAATTCAAATCTGATTTCTTCCAGTCTTTGTGTTGACCTTCTGCAGGTGTGGGAAAAAATCACCTCTGTTTCCTAGGGGCATTAAAATCCTACATTTCTAGGAGGCAACAGCTAGATTATATAGATCCTATTATAAGCATCCATCTGCACTGATGTGCAGATGAAACATAGAAGGGAAGGACCTGATTCCCTTGGAGCCATTAAGATTTTTTCATTCCTTCCACTGAGGCTGGAATTTCAAACACCTACTATCAAAAAACTGGTGTCAAGTTGAATTTGACTGGGAAACAGCATGACATCTTCTTTCCTGGGTCAGTGGTGAAAACTATATTGGCTGGTTTTTCACTGAAAGCAAAAAGGATTTTAAAAATTTTACTTAAAAGTAACTGGATTCTTTTTTCTGGTTGTTTTGTTGTTGTTGTTTCATGATCCCTCTGCTGATTTCTGGGGGAAATACCCTAGCCCTATGCAGGTGCAAGCCACTTAAGCCAAAAAAAGAATCCTCAGATTCCATCAGGGAAAGTCAAAATCCCTAATTTAGAAGCACCAGCGGGGTGGACATTGGAAACACGCAGACTCACTCACTGGAAAGCTCCCAAGATCTACAAGCACTGAAATAAAAACATGACACAATGGATCAGTCAACAATTACTACTGAATAAGCCATCAGCCTTCAGGGTTAATCACTGCAGCCATCCATGAACTCTCACAGGATGGAAAAACAGTTAGCTTTGCCTAGAACGTCTTTGGGATGATGTCCATCTGTATGGTGGGAGGTTCATGTGCTCTGTCATCTTCTTGTTGGCCAAAGCATTGTCATCTGGAGATATGTCAAGAGAGGAAGGATAATTGTTTGGATCAATACTTGAATCAAAAAATCAAGAGGGGGGAAAAAAAGGAAGGGGAAATTCTCAGGGTGTCATTGACCAGGAAGCTCAACACCAGCATCCCTATGTCAAAGTGCTCTTTTTGAAGGGTTGGCTATCACCAAACAGCCTCAGCATGGCTTAAAGAATTTTCACTGGGATCTACAGTTCTGGAGGTCTGTGTTCCTGCAGGTCACCTGGCTGTTCTCAAGGCACTGCTCTGAGCAAGGTCAGTCCCACAAGGACATGGGAGGATACTCCAAGAGAGAAGGATTCTACTGCCATAGGGTGGAAAATGTTCTGTATTAGTTCTTGCTCTGGTCTCACACATGTGCCACCATCAATGAGTTTTCTAATTTAATACATTCTTCTTGTTGACACTTACCTGAATTTCTCCTCTTGGTTTCAGTTTGCACAAGGGAACAGCATTTATGTTTGTTGTTTGGTTTTAGAATATTTTCTCAAATGAAACATGGAATAGATTTCCATATTTTTATATTTATTTTATAGTTTTCTGTTGTAATTTCTTTTCTGCTTTTCTCTTCCCTGTTTCATGGGTAAAGGGAAAGAAAAAAAGGTGAGATCAGGAGAGAATGGCAGGGAAAAATGCAAGGAAAAAAATGAAGCATGGCATTTTCACAAGGAATGCTCTGAAAATATTAACTAAAAACCACTTTAGAAATGCTTTTGATGGAGTAAGAAACAATTACACTGGGCAATAACTTGTTTATTATTCACAAACCTATTTGAAGAAAAAAATTCAAACCTGATTTTAAAAGATCTACATAATTTTTTTGTTCCTTTGGAGGTTTGTGGAATTGTATGCCTTTAAAAGTGTTTGCAGACACTTGTTTTCATGTTTAGTCTCTGTTTCCTATCTCTGCTGATTTGATGGGACATTGATTCACAGACTTCTACAAATCAAGGGTTACTCAAAGGGAAAGTTATCAGGGAAAAAAACAAAATCAATAAGAATTTGCTGGTATTGTGAGTCTAATTTCAGTGCAAGAGCGAATCAAGAATTTTCATCAAGCTCTAAAAGTGGATGGTGGATGGACACAACTGCTTGTCAGTGGTGTTGTTACCTATTTACACACAGACAATTCCCAGGAGCTCCAGCCATGGTATAGCGATCTTCAGGTCCATCCATGAGATTGGAAAGCAGAAAAGTCTTATTAAATCAGGATTATTGTCCCATCACACCCTGTCAGTCTCTTTAATTAGCGCAGTCTCCTCCAAAAGCAGATGTGTGGCTGGTTGTTTTCACAGCGTGTTTTCTGCTAGGCTGTGCTTTGCTGATGTCAAGGGAATGAGCTGAAATGGAGCCCCTGACAGAGTCCAAACACCAGCTGGAGCTCCTGGAAGTGCCCTTGTGAGCAAACATGACAGTAGCGCACCCACGAGGCTCTTGTGGGTTGGAAAGCCTCAAATTCTTATTGATTTTGGTTTTTTTTTCCCTGATAACTTTCCCTTTGAGTAGCACTTGGTTTGTAGAAGTCTGTGAATCAATGTCCCATCAAATCAGGAGAGATAGGAATCAACCCCATGTCTTGTCACAGAAAAAAAGCTGCTGCTTTTGGCACATCTCAGGTGTCACCTCAGGCGAGGATCAGGGTGGTCAGGGCTGTTTCAGACCCAAGTGATGAGAAGATCCAGAAGGCTCAATCTAATTCCTGTGGCTCATTTGTTTATGGAGAAAATAAAGCAGCTACTCTGATATCTGAATAAACCAGAGCTTCTCATTTTTGTAGGGATTTCTTCTCATTTCCCATTTCCTCGAGCTATCCTGATGAGCCATCAGGATCCATCTATTTTCTCCTCAGACAACCAGCTTGTGTGGTCAGACATGGGTTTCCTCAAGGAATGGTGCTCAGAGTCCCTGTGTCCATGTCACCCTGCCCCTGATGAACCCACAGACCTGCTGAATGGCCTCGGGTGTGTGGACAGACAGACAGACCTGTCCTGGTGCAGAGGATGGCTCCTGCCTCCATGAGGGATTCCTGGAGAGGAGAGGGGGACACCAAGGGCACGTGTGAACCCCACTGATGGGGACAAATGTGTGAGTTATGAAGACATTGAGGAGGTCTCTGAATGGATGTGTGAGCTGAGGGAACACTGATGGAGATGTGTGCAAACCATGGGGACACTGAGGGGACATGATTGAACCATGATACCATGGAGGGGGACATGGAGAACCTCCATGAGAGGTTCCTGGAGAGGAGAGGGGGACACTGAGGACACGCATGAACCCCACTGGTGGGGACAAATGTGTGAGTTGTGAAGACATTTAGGGGGTCTCTCAAGGGATGTGTGAGCTGAGGGAACACTGATGGGGATGTGTGCCAACCACGGGGACATTGAAGGGATGTGACTAAACCACGATAACATGGAGGGCGACATGTAGAACCTCCATGAGAGTTTTCTGGAGAGGAGAGGGGAACACTGAGGGCATGTGTGAACCCCACTGATGGGGACAAATGTGGGAGTTGTGAAGACATTGAGGGGGTCTCTGAAGGGATGTGTGAGCTGAGGGAACATGATGGGCTCATTGAAGGGAGGTGATTGAACCACAAGACCACGGAGGGGGACATATGTGAGCTGTGGGGACACTGAGGGGACAAATGTGTGAGTTGTGAAGACATTTAGGGGGTCTCTGAAGGGACGTGTGAGCTGAGGGAACACTGATGGGGATGTGTGCCAACCATGGGGACACTGAGGGGGACATGTGTGACCCACGGGCTCACTGAAGGGAGGTGATTGAACCACGAGACCATGGAGGGGGACATGTGTGAGCTGTGGGGACACTGAGGGGGACATGTGTGACCCATGGGCTCACTGAAGGGAGGTGATTGAACCACAAGAACATGGAAGGGGACATGTGTGAGCTGTGAGGACACTGAGGGGACATGTGTGACCCATGGGCTCACTGAAGGGAGGTGATTGAACCACAAGAACATGGAGGGGGACATGTGTGAGCTGTGGCGACACTGCAGGAGTGTGTATGAACCATGGCAATACTGAGGGACGACAATGAGGGGACACGGGGACATGGAGGCGAACAGAGGGGACACATGTGAGCCCGGGGACGCTGAGGGGACGTGATTGAGGGGACTCGTGTGAACTACGGAGACACTACGGCGATGTGTACGAACAATGGGGATCCTGAGGGGGGACAATGGAGGGACAAGCGTGACCCACAGGGACGCTGTGGGGACCCTTGTCGGCTCTGTGACACCGACGGGGATGTGTATAAACTGTGGGGAAACACGCGTGATCTCGGGACACGGAGCGGCCCTTCAGGCCACGCCGGGCCCTCACACCGCCCAGGGGCGGGCCGGGGGCCGCGGGCCGGGCGCGGGGGGAACCGCGGGCCCTGAGGCGGCGATGGCGCCGAGCCAAGCCGGGCGGGCACGGGGCGGGCCGGGGGCACCGCGCTCCCTCCCCCGGGCGGGCCCGGCCGGGGCGGGGCCGCCTCTCAGTCCGTGCCGAGAGCGCCTCACGGTAGCGGCACACGCGGGATCGCCGCTCGGCGCAGCATGGAGGAGGCGGCGGCGGGAGCGGCAGCCGGTGAGGGCAAGGCGGGCCACGGCCGGAACGGCCATGCCGAGGGCCCGGCGGCCGAGGAGCGGCGGGGCGGCGGGGCCCGGCTGCGGGGCTGCCGCGGGTTCCTGCGGCGGAACGCGCTGGTGCTGCTGACGGTGTCGGGGGTGGTGGCCGGCGTGGCGCTGGGGGCCGCGGTGCGCGGCGCGGCGCTGGGCCCGGCGCAGGTCGCCTACCTGGCCTTCCCCGGGGAGCTGCTGCTGCGGATGCTGCGCATGGTGATCCTGCCGCTCGTGGTCTGCAGCCTGGTGTCGGGCGCCGCCAGCTTGGACACCCGCTCGCTCGGCCGCCTGGGTGGCATCGCGCTCGCCTATTTCCTGGGCACCACGCTGCTCGCCTCCGGCCTCGCCGTGGCCCTGGGCTTCATCATCCGCCCCGGCGCCGGGGCGTCCGCGCTCAACACGCAGCTGGGGCTGCAGGGCGCGCTGCCCACCAGCAAGAAGGACACGGTGGATTCCTTCCTCGACCTCGTCAGGTGAGGCCGCCACGCTCCCCTCCTTCCCCCGCCCTCCCGCCGCTGGAGGATGATGACAGACCCGGCAGTGTTGCACGCTGCAGCCGTGGCCGGGGAGCCCTCCTCTTCCTTCGCAAGCTCCTTCATCCTCTCATTCTCCTGCATCTTCTCATCCTCCTGCACCTTCCCCCCATTTTTCTCCTTCTCTTCAACCTCCTTCTTTATTTTCTTCGTTTTACCATCCTCCTCATCCTAATCCTGGCTTCTCCAGAAGCACGGCTCTCTGCCCAAGTACCCGCAGCCCTGTCAGGAGTAGGGCTGCATGGTGCCCTGCTGCTCCCCGCTTTGTTTTTAATTTTGCCTGGGTGGCTGCAAGGATGAGTCGAGGCTTGCTCAGAATTTTGGGTGCCCAGGCCCGTTTTTGGCTCTGCCTGAAGGGAGAGCGGCTCCTGGGTGCTGGCTGCAGGGCAGGCTTTGCCTGGCACCTTCCCCTGCCCTGCTACCTGTTGTTGCCTGTCTCCCGCAGGCAGGGCAGGGCTGGGCAGCTCTTCTCATCCCTCACACACACCTTTTTCTTTAATTCTCCAACGCTTTACCCAGTCTCCTCACCCAAATGCCTACCTGCCCTTTAGAGTGCCCTCCCAATAGATGTGGGCATGGAAACGCAGCCCTGTAATTCCAGGGAGGACATAGCCTAAACATCATCCAGTGTGAGGATGCTCTGTAGGTTCGTGAGCTTCCCATCCTACCTCTGCATCTTGCAAAGACAAGACTTGCATTCCCCAAATCTATCATGAAACAAGGCTTCCACTTCTAGTCAGATGATAGTGATTTTGTGTATCTTTACTCCTCCTTGCAAAGTTGCAGGCTTCACCTTTTTGGTTTTTCTCAAAGCCCATGTCTTGTTGAGATCTGTCTGGCTTTTTAAATAAGAGCACACAGACAAACGAGGCAGGCATCCAGGTGGTGCTTTGAGTGTTGGGCTTCCAACTGCATTTCCTTGTGCTTTGCACCCAGGTACAAACACAAAAATAAGGGAGGTGACCTGTGTCACAGCGAAGTGGCTGAAAAGTTGAGCTGAGTGGATATCCTGGTAATTACAAAGCCGAGTGGGTTTTTTTTCTTTTAGTTTTGATTGTTTGCTTTGCTTTTCTGAGTCGGGTTTTTCAGCTGAGATACGTTTTTGCACTGTCTGGACAAGTGGATGTGGCAACAAAGATAAAAAGCCTTTCTAAAAAAAAAAAAAAAAACCAACCCCAAACCCAGAACTGTATTTACAAATTCAGGTTAATGTCCTTTTCTCCCCCTGAGACGAGTATGTTCCCTTTGGACAGAAAGTAAGTCTGGTTTGTTCCGTTGGCAGCGATGAACTCAGTGTCCTCAGCTCACCTTTCCCTCTCTTAAGAACTGACAATTAAGGACCTTTCTTAAGGACCAGCAATTTAACAGCACGTTAAAAAGGAATAGCAGGACAGCGGTAGTCTGGCTGTGATGGTGATATGTTGTTGAATGGAGGGGAGGGAGATGAAGGAAAATTGCCAAAAAAAAAAAAGGTGTAGGGACACCTGGGAGAGTTGGGAAGGTGCCTGTAGTGGTGGCTGCTGTACCTGGTGTTACATCCCTGTGTCACCTGGAGTAGGATGGAGTTGAACAGGCCAGGGATGTTGCAGTGAGCTTCAGGCTGTGGGTAATACCTGAAGTTCAGAGCAGACAGCTGTTTCTTGGTCTGCTCTGTAAATGCAGGTCTGGAGTTCATCTTCAAAGGGGTTATGATGGCAATGGGATTGAGTCCCTAATTCCAAACTGGGGCTCATAATGATGAGACTTGGGCAAAACATGATGGGCTGCAGAGGAATTTCCTTCTAGGAGAAGAGGGGACAGGAACTTTCCCACAACACATATATGGGGGCTGTGAATGCAGCTTTTTCTTGGAACCCCAGGGGAGGGCTGTTGCAGCCACATTGTTGGGCAGCCAAGTTGTTACAGCAGTGACAGTGAAATCCAGTCCAGAAAAGTTGTGTTTGGACACAGCCACCACTAACACTTTCAGTCTTAGCACAAATCCCTGACAGATTGAGAGATGGAGAGAGTATGTGATTTCCAGGAAATAAGATCTCTATCTCTGCTGTGTAATGTTATTTCTTTAAACCGTTCTTGAAAACGTGAGTGTTTTGGTTTGAGCACTGAACTTGGTCCCTGCTGTGATGGAACTTAGTAGAGTAACCTCATCTTGAGATAAAGCCTTGATTTTATAGGGCCTGGAGGGTTGAAACGATTGCTTTTTGTGGGGGTGGGTCTTGCAGCATCTTGCTCTTTGTTTTGCTTCTCCTTTTATCTCGTTTGGCCATGAAACTTTCTATTAGATGCAAGAAAACTCTGTTTTCAGTTGTGGCACAAGACTGACTGTGTCCTTCAAGGCTTTGCTGCTGCTTGGTTTCAGAGGAAAGGTAAAAATGAGTTGCAAATGGGTAAACTGAGTCCCCCTACAGCACTGAAAAGCGATGGAAAACATGACCCGAGGAAGAAACAGCAAAGCTGAAATCACAGCTGTGGGTCACTGTTTGGTTCTGCAGATCACTTCTGCCTTTTGGGAAGTCTGTTGGGTAATGACCAAAGATGTTGCCTTTCATTGTTGCAGTGATGTCTGGAAGCCAGCTTAGTTCTTGGTTTTCCTTTTCAAAGTCTAAAGCTTCCCCACAAACATGTGTCTAGGCATGGAGAAACAACTTCTGGAAAAGAGATTTATCTTGGGCTTTGGTATCAAATGAATGGTGACTCACTGGTGAACCCAAAGGCTGTCTCGGTTTTATTTTGTCCATTGACCAAAACCTCCAGGTCTGATTTGTCTGGCTGGAGGTGCTGGAGCAGCCTCCTGGTTTCCCTTCTGGCAAGTGCTAGAGGCAAGCAAGCCTTGAAGGTGTCCAGTCAGGGCTTAGGCTCATGTCCTCTGCCCCAGGAGGTGGGGTGGGGACAGCAGAGCTGTCATGAGGTGTTTTTGTGCCCCACAGCAGGGATACTGATGGCTTATCTCAGGTCTGTCATGTGGGCAGCTCCGTGGAGCTTCCTAAAGAGGAGCATGGCCACAGGCAGTCATCATGGGAGGGGATCATGCAAGAGTTCACAGCCACTTCCTCAAGGCTGATGGCTTCACAAAAAGCACCCAGAAAGTGTTCCCTGAACTCGAGGCAGGATCTTAAAATTCCTTAAATCTGTCAGCAGAAGATGAGGGGAGCGAAGGGAAATTTCAGAATTTCTGGGTTTTCCCCTTACTCATTTATTTGGTAGAGAAGATAAAGCAACAGAGGATAAAGAGAGCTTGTGAGCTTGATTGTGAAGTGGTTGGCAGCTGGAGGAAGGGGCTGGCTGGGATGAGGTGAGCTCTGGGGCTCAGCCCCCACCTGAGAAGGTGACACTGTAGAGAGCCAGCTACATGGCTCTGCTCGTGCCCCAAGGATGGGACTCCAACCATCTGCTCACACAGCCCACCTGCAGGTTGTTGGAAAGCAGTTGAAACAGCAGGATGAAGTGTTTTGCAAGAATCTATTGATTTGTTAACACTTTTGATGGGCAATTGTCACGGCTGAATGTTTCGATAAGGTCAGAGTTTTGTTTCTAGCTCTGATTTATATTTGCTGATTCAACAAAATTGAACAGTTCCACAGGAAAACTATTGATCCTGTCAAAATTTCCGTCAGTGGGTGATCCTGGCGTTTCTTTTCAGTGAGGTCAATGTTTTGCTGTCATTTTATACAAAGGACTTAAGTAGAAAATCTCACTCATCAAAGAAGGAACATTTCAACAGAGTACTTTACAATTTTTTTTTAGTGGAAAAAAGGATCTGAGACAGGCTTTCTTTGCCCAATTTTGGGATGAAAACATGTTTTGCAACTGAGGAATTGGCTTTGGAGAAGGTAATTCTGTTTTTAATCCAACCCTAGCTGTAACAGTCCGGGAAGGGAAGGAGGTAATCCCTTTTTTTATAGGAAGAGTGCTCAGAGGTCGACACGTCTGCCTCAAGCAGTAAGGTCAGGGTTTCCCAGTTTTCCAGGCAAGTCTGCAAAAACTGTTTAAATTTTATTGCTTCTCAGTGTCCTCTCTGTCTCTCTGCCAGATGTTAGCAGCTGAGCTGCCAAAGGGAGCACCCACAGCAAGCTCGTGCCTTTGCTCCGAGCATCTTCAGATCCATAGGGAGGGCAGACATGGGCACAGGGAGAAGCATCAGTCCTGTTTTGCTGGCTGGGCTGCAGAGCAGGTGGCCAGAGTAGGTCACTCAGGCAGTGACCTTTCCTGGGCACCAGTTACTCCAGTAAAACTTGTTCCTTAGAGCCTTGGTCTTCCCAGTGAGTCACCCACAACCAACAACCACGAAGGCCATCTCTGAAATCCCAGTGTGGAAAGACAGTAAAAAATGTGACTGTTAGAAGTGGAAGGGGAGATGGCACCTTTGAATTCATAAATAGAATTAAAAGTGTCCAGGCAGTGGCTGCAGTTACACCAAGGGACAGGCTGACCTCTGGGTTTGAAGCTGGTGGCTGGTTCTTAAAGTGAAGGTAACTGTCCTGCTTTGCTTGTGTCACTTTGTGAGTCTGGAATCCCTCTCAAAGTACAGGGATTGCTTGACTGAGTTTTGTAGGAATAACTTGGTGTTTTCATTCATGTGGCTGCACTCTGGCAGGGCTTTTTTAGTAAGCTTCTGAACATTTCTGCTCCTTTCATTTGTTCCTTATATTTGTTACCTTTTACTACTGACTCCCCCAGTTACGTTTTGTATTCTGAGCATCAAAAATGCAGACTGGACCACTAAGGCAAAATGTATCAAATATCTGCTATAAGTAAACACATTTTCAAGTTTCTCTTTGTTAAAACAAATGCACACACTCACAAATATGAGTATGTAACAGGGCATGTGTTGTGCATCCACATATCAAAAACCAGATGAGGAAAATTGCTGTGTGATATTGAATGAAAATCTTGGGACAGAAAGAAAAACGAAGGAATTTGAAAAATGGAGGAGTTTGAACCGGGCTCTGGCATTTTGCCACAGATGGCAATAAAGTTGCTGTGAGTAGACTTGTACCATTGGAAAAAAACCTGAAAACTGGAAATGACCAACACAGAATATTTTTTGTAGACTTCCTCAAAAAAGTGTGTTTTTCAACAGTAAGGTTTTTGGCCTCAGAAGTGGAACCTTTTTGTAAGAAGCAATGCAAGAGGAATGCATAGTATTTTAGGGTTTCATTCCATTTGCCTGGATTTCCCTTCACGCTTTTGCTGCCAGAGCAAAGTTGTTTGCAGAGCTCTAGCAAACGAATCATTTAGAAACAGTTGTTAATAATAATCCCTTGCACATACAATGGAGGAGTTCCTGTGTAATCCTCATCCCACTGGTGGAAAGATACAGGCCTGTAAAGAAGAGAGCAATTCAACCATAATATCAAAATGGAGAAGGAGCAGAGTTACAGCCCTTTTCTCCTTCTGCCAGCTCGAGGTTCCCTTAGTTGTCTGGGATTCCCAAGAGTGGAAGTTGCAGCTAAATTAAGATTTCTGCTACAGCAGAACTACAGTGGGATCTTCCTGGGGAGTAATGGTCTGGTTTTGACTGGTAGGAGCAGCTTTTCATGGGAAGAAAGGTGCATTTATCCAGCTGTGCACAGGGAGATGGTGTGATGAGCACAGTGTTCAAGCAGGAAATTCTCACACGCTCTAACACTGGCCCTTGTGCTGCTACTTTCTTGTTCCTGTTTTAAGAGGATCTGAGAGGGGTGCTTTCTCACCCTGTGTGTTGAGCATGGAGGTTTCCTGGCTCAGCCCAGCTGTTGCTTCAGCCCCAGGACACAGCTGTCCCCCATGGCAGCTGTCAGATGGATTTCTGATAAGGCTTTTTTTGGGGCTGCCTGTGCAACTTGCAGCAGGCAGAGAGAGGCTTTCCTGGCAGGTGCTTGGTGAGGGGAGTAAAGTCTCTCTGTGGCACCTACTTCACTTTCATGGCACAAAGCAACCACGAAGGCCATCTCTGAAATCCCAGTGTGCAAAGACAGTAAAAATGTGACTGTTAGAAGAGGAGGGGGAGATGGCACCTTTGAATTCATAAATAGAATGTGTGGAGCGAGGTGCTGGCAGCAGTGGAGCCCCTGGGCTGCAGGGAGCACATCTGTCCCCGTGCCATGGGGTGTTTGTTACCAGCTGTCTTGGTGCCACATACAGCAAGTTCTGTCTGCCTGCATTTGGGGCTGAGGCTGTCTGATCCCACACTGCTGTGCTGGGCTCCTTATCACCCAGGGCCAGGGTTTGGCCAGGGCCGTGTTCTTGTGATAATCCACATCTGCTTCAGAAGGGTGACAGTGTTCTCTGGCACAGGGCTTGGGGATGGGGCCATCAGAAACAGTCAACAATCCAGCCATTTCCCAATTCAGCCACCCCAACCAGGGTGATTTCCCTAAACTCCATGTTCACATTTGATACAGGCTCTCAAAGCACAAAAACCTTCTAAACTTTTGGTCCTCACAGAAAAGGACCAGGCTCTCAAAGCACAAAAACCTTCTAAACTTTTGGTCCTCACAGAAAAGCCAACTGGCAGACATCCAGATTTCATTTGCATGCCCAATTACCCAGCTGATCAGCTTTCCTCTTTGTTGGCTCACCCTCACAGGAGGGATGTCCACACTTCCCCAAGCAGCTCCTCTGCCCACAGGGACAGAGCTGTGTCTCTGTGGTGTTACTGTGCTGGGTGAACTTCACCTCACCAGGTGTGAGGAGCAAACCCTGCAGGCACAAGTCCGTGATGGGCCCAGGCAGGTCACCAGCCAGCTTTTTATCTCTCCCCAAAGCATGCAGCATCTTGCCCCGTTTTTTTAGGCACTGCGGTGGTGTTCTTGCACAAATCCGTCCAAAGGGAAGAACTTGTGATCTAACCCACCTGTAATTAAAGTTGAATTTAATTCACATGCTGACTAATCCTAGGTGAGCAGTAAGTGTAGTCTGTGCAGACCTTGTGCCTGTAAGACAACCCATTTTATTTGTTGATTGCTTTTCATGACCCGACACATTTTGTTCGTAAGCTTTGGGATTTGAAACAGAAGCAAAACATTATTTTACATGATTTTGGTATTTGCAGTCAGGTGCACTTAGAAATTGGATTGAACAGAACATACAACTTCTTTTGAGCTTGAGATCAAAGTTTTACGTGGTGAGTTGTCACGTCCTGCGACTGGTTCTGGAGGAATAAAGAAGTGTCTACTCTAGGTTATTTTTTAGCACTATTCACACTTGAAGTAAGAACCTGCCCCTTGCCTTGCTGTAACAGAGTTGCTGGCATCACTTAACTATGTGCTTTAAGTATATGCTTGGAGATAAGTTAATGTTTAGTTACTGAGGCCCATGCCTGACATACTGTGCAAATTATGGAGGGTTTGGTTTCCTGGCCACATTTAAACATTGGAGAACCATGTTGTTTAGGCTTTAGGATGGTTTCCTTTGGTTTTGTTTTCATCAGGATGGAAAAGCTGATTTAAAGAAAAAAAAAAAAGAATAATTGATTTCTGGTTGGTTTTCTGTCTTTTTTCATCTCTTTGCTTCTTCAAAGTCCACTCAGTTCTTTTTTTTTAAAAAGTAATCATCCTGCTATGAAAAGCTGAAAAGAAATATCCTTCTTTTCCCAACAGCATGAGCCCATTTGTATATGTGATATTTTACTCCTGATAAAAGCAAGTTTGCTTTTACTTTACTCAAGGTTTTTATCCACCAGAGAGTTCCAGCTGTGCAAGAACTGAAGCATGTTAGCTGTTCCATTGATCTCATTTGACCAATTCTTCAGCGTCTTTGCCGAGTGAGAGCTCCATCTCCTGCTTTCAGACACAGCTGTATTGTCAGCTCTTGAGGAGAAAAAGTTACTGGGTTTTTTTTCATGCTTGGTGGAATGTAGACTCCAGAAGACAAATTATTCTTGCAGCAATCCTCCTAATACACTTGTAGTGCATCAGAGAGAGAGAGAGAGGCTGGGGTGTTTCACAGCAGACAGGTGTTTGATGAAGTTCCATGTCCTTTATAGTTGCTGTCAAGGCTGTGGGAAAACTCCCTGTGTGGCAGGAGAACGGAGCCATGCAACCAAAAAGGACAAAGTCCTTATCTGGGCCATATTTTAATCTCTCTCTTGCTTTCAAGGATTTGACTCTGCTGCTCTTTTCCTTGCTCTGGCTTGGATTTGCACATTCCATGCCATCTGTGGAATGACCCACAGCCTGGTTTAATGTTTGCCTGGGTAACTATGGCAGAAATTGGGGGAAGTTAGCAGGGCACAACCTGGAGGGAGCTGCAGCTTCCTCAGAGCAGTGCAAAGAACAAAGGATGGGGAGCAGCTATCCAAGTGTTTTTTACCACAATTAACTGGCTCTGGGTAAGGTCTTCTGTTTCCTTGCCATAAGAGTTCTTGTGTCTCTGTGATGCCTTCTACTGCCAGTATTTCCAGCTCATACCCATCACATTTCTGCCCTCACCAACTGGGGTCCTGCCATGGCCCCAGAGATCAGCTTTGATTCCTGTTTTCCTTTCTGACACAGAAAACCAAGAGCTGTCATTTGGCTGGGGGAACACGTGCTCTTTGCCCATGAGGGGAGAAAGGAATTGCAGCATTAAAACCAACTCTAAGATACCACAAGAAGCTTGGAAGAATGCCCTGCTTGGCCCAGTTCAGTATTTTGATATCCTGTATGCAGATACATACTGGATGGTCAGAAAGAGTGTACATCACTTTGCATGCTGTCCTCTCTGCACTAACCTGATGCTAAATTGGCATTTCTGTGTGAGGGCTCTGCTAGATTTAGAGGTTCCATAGGAGTTGCTTGTACTTTCCATCTTTGTTGTCTAAGCCCTTGCAGAGAAGACTGGCCTGTGATATTGTTTTGCTCTGCCTTGGTGGTCAGGGAAGCTGCCTTGCTGTGTTGAAGGGTTAAGCCATTCTCCTAAGTGGATTTTGCTGATTGGATTGTCCTTCATGTTGATGCTGTGAGCGAAGTGTAATCACATGAGCAACGTTAAAAACCTGCCTGACGCTGGAGGCCATAAGCTGGTGCTGCAGCTGGTGTGGCTGAGGCAGTTTGTGTAGCCACTGGGCCATGGGTGTGTGTAACCAGCATTGTGTGTGATTGCCTCTGGTGGCCCTGCCCAAAAGGTGAGGTGTGGCAGCAAGGATCTGTCCTCTCTTTCATGTGAGCCGAGGAAGATGGCATCCACCCTCTGGACACACAGCAAGCTCCACGCTGCTGGAGTGTCTTCTGTGCTACACACCTCACCAGTGCCTACTGTGCTTGCCTTTGGAAAAGGAAATCTGAGAGTAAGATACATTGGTGCATTCATTTAAGAAGTTCTCCATGACATGTTTCGTTTTCTTGTTTGTCTTTTACAGAAACCTGTTTCCTGCAAATCTTGTTTCTGCTGCTTTCCGAACGGTAAGATCTGTGTGGACTTTGGACATGAGCTACAGTGCATAGGCTCTTTTATTGGAAGAGGACTAGAAAGATGGTGTAGAAAATACCAGAAGTTAATTTACTTATAGAAGGTAGGGTTTTTAAAAGCACTTGATGTAGTCAGACTTCCATGGCAAATGATTTGAAAGATATCCCTCAAACAAAAGCATATTCAAAGCCCATCTTTTCCACCTTCACCAGAAATACTCTTTAAACTTTATGTGCCATGTTGGGCAGCAGTGGCAATCCTGCTTTGTGCCAGGCTGCTTACCATTCTGCAGGAGCTAGCTGGGAGTCCTTTGGCTGTGTAGTTTAGAGCTGGGCTCAGAACAGACAAGGCTGAAGACCTTTAGGCTCCCATGTGTGTAAGCATTACCTGTTGCCTGATGGTTTTATTCAGGAGTTTCCATTGCATCCCTTGCTGGATTAATTAGCCTGGTTTCTCTTCCAACAGAGAACATGTGTGGTGGGATGGTAACTGGCACCAGAACATAGCGTGGTTTAAGCTGATAGATAGAAGCTGTAGGGCTCCAAAAAAGATTTTGATTTAGTTCTCAATGCTAATTTTATATGTCAGGATAGAGAGTTTTGAGAACATCGTCATGGGGCAGAGTGATTCTTTATGATACAGGAGCAGAATAATAGTTTTTGCCTTCATGGTGTTCTGTGGGTTTGCTTTTGTATCAAAACCAAGGGCAAGCTCTTAAAATCAAGTTCCATTTTGCATGCATGTATAATGCAGTACAAGTCAATATTCCGTGAGTAAAAACAGAAGCAGTACAAAAATAACACCAAGAGAAGGATATTTTGTGATGCCTCAAGTGTCAGGGCTGTGTGTGTACAGGGATGAAATAAAGCAGTCCTCTTTTCCTCTGTGCTGCTGTTGTCACAGGCAATTGACAAGGACAGAAGCTTTTCCTTCCTTCCTTTTATATTTAGAGAAAACAAGCCCAAAGAAGTGCCCTGCTTTTGTGAGATGTCTGGTTTGTTTATCAAAGTAAGCCATTGCCCTAGATTTTAGATGCTTTGCTGACAATTTTAATGCCTGCCTCACCATTTTTGTTTGGTCGTGTTTTTTTTCTTACCTGCAGTATGTGACAGACTATACAATGCTGCCTAGGAACACTACCTCTGAAAATGCTACATTGGAAAAGGTAAGGTTGCTTCTTAGGTTTTTAAACAAATTGTTGCCAGTAATATTCGACTACTTCACAGCCTTTAATTCTTTCTAGCAGTCTTGGGAAAGAAACAAGTACTTTTCTTTGCCTGGAACTGAGACACACACAAGCTGAATGAGTACCCACAGCCACAACAGAAAGCTGTGGTGGAGAGTTGAGCTCAATTAAGACAACACTTAATTTTTTTAGGCCATGCTTTCTTAGACCTGGTCTCACTTGATCCAAATTTTAGTCAGTCTGCCTATGTTTCCAAATAACTTTCTGTGGACTTGGAACTAAATAGCAATCAGGCTGACTGAGTCCCTTAAACCTTACTTTTCATTAAGAGTTTGGAGAGAATGAGGGGGTTTTTTATCTCTACTCAAGGCTCTTTAAGAAAAAGATTTATTAGGTTGAGAATTTTTTCTTGTTGCTGAAGTTTTGTTTGAAGCACTAACAAGTGGTCTGAAAGGAGTGGAAATTACAGACAGAACATTACAAATAGGCTGCAGTTGCAGTGGTGTCAAGAAGGGAACTGATGTGTAGGTGTAGACAAAGTAGAGAGTGGCATCTTCCATATGTGGATGGTAGGACTTCCAGAAATGCTCTGGATCCCACTGAGTGTCATTTCTCCTGCAGGCAGGGCTATCAAACATGTTTGTTATTGGTCAGACCCAACATGTTTCAGGCCCAGCAATAATTACAGTTGTGCTATAAGCAGCATGCTGTGAAACAGACCCAGGGTCCCAGCAAGGTGTCACCTTGCTCCAAATAAAGTGTCTCGTGTGCTGCCATGGATTTTGGGAAGACTGGTCTGAGAAATTACTTCCAAGGTGATTTTCTCTTCCTCAGGTTCATTCTGGCTGTCTGAGCTCAGTATCAGATGTTGGGTTACTGTGCTTTTAATATGAATTCCCCTAGGGCAAGAGACTTGTAATGCTTGCATTTGTCATGGAAGGGCTCAGCTGGGGTTTGCCCACCAGTTTGTAAAACCATCAGGGAAAAAGCAGTTTATGCTTAGCCAGAGGGACTCTGGAGCCTGTGCCTGAGCATGGGAAGCATTGGCTTCATTACCTTCTCCTCCCCATGCACGGTGTGTGAGCAGGTGATGCAGTGCTGAGTGTTTGTGAACTCCGCTTGCAGCCCTGGGCTGAACTTTCACCAGCCCTGCAGGCAGGGTGACAGGTGACTGGGATGACACATGAACTGAGCAGGGGCAAAGCCATGCCTTGCCTGGGAGCCTGGCATCACAGGGTGAGCAGTTCCACTGGGGAAGGAGGCAGCTCCCCCTGCCAGTGCCTGTTGGATCGCATTAGCCCAGATCCGCAGTCACCCCGGGTGACACGGATGCCATCCCAAAGGAGCACTTTCTCCCTTGTGCCCTCTGGGCAGGGCATGCCCCTGCAGCTTTGTGCTGCTGAAACACGTTCGGTATGAAAGGCTGCACTCAGAGCTGTGTGTCTGTTGCAGAGTTACTCGACATTTAAGCAAGTGTAAGTGAAAGAGGAGTAAGTCTTTTATTTATCTTCACTGGCGGGTTTGATGTGGGCTCCGTAGCAACCAAGCATGGATTAAGGCTAACCATATCCATTGGACAGAGTGCTGGCTGTCGAGTGCTTTTTTAGTGCTTGTTCAACACCATTGCTTTTCCTTAAGAGATAAGAATGCATCTTTTGGCCTTTTAAAATGCAATTTTTTTTTCATTTTTTTTCTCTCTTTTTCTTGCTTATCAGTCTCCTATGTAACATCAGAAAAAATACTCTGAATATGCCACTGGTGTCTGTTTTTGCCAACAGTTGTGATGATGTAAAGGTTATTTCTGCTATTACTTTTCCAAAACCTTTTTTTAAGTTGTTGGAGCAAAACCAGACTGAGCTTCTTTAATTCTAGTAGACGCCCTACTGTCTCTAGGGAGAACAGACCAAATAAAAAGAGAGCAGCATCTCAGTTTTGTGAGCTCAGTTTCAGTGCTGGTCTGACCATAGTATTTATGGATAGATGAGGATTAAGTTTGGAAAGAAGAATATGATTTTTGGATATCATAGTGACAGAAGTTTAGTTCCAGGGAATAAGATCATATTCCTATCTACTTTTTTCTTTCATCAGCAGAATATTTTGAGTGAAGAGGAGAAATGTTTTCCTTCAACTTTCCGTACAAATAGTGTAGAGCAAAATTTTCCATTGATTATATTTTCCCCCCACTGGTTAATAAGCCCTGTCTTCTCTTGCTGATGAAATGAATAGTGGGATGTGTAGCTGTTTGCTCAGCCATGTCCTTTTTTGTTGTTTCACATGCTCACCTCATGTTTACCCAGCTTTTATGGCCACATCCTCTCTGTTTCTCTGGCAGTAAGACTTCCTGGGGCACAGACTATCTCACTTTACCATCTGCAGCACAGGGAGCCTGAGGGGGCTCAGTTCCTCTTTGGACAGGAGAAAAAATACACAAACCAGTGGTTGCTCTTCTTCCTCACATCACATGGCTGCATTTTCTTTTCAGCCACCTACTACTGGGACTGTTCAATGTCAGCAGTTGTTTCCTTGATAAGCATTTTGTTTCAAGGGCTAAAAAACAATGGGATCTTCAGAGAGGTTCAAGGACCAGAGGAGCTCCATGAATCTTCCTAAGAGAATGCATAATTTCAGGCAAACAATAACACGTCCCATAGTTTGTCCAGATACAAAGTTCTCATTAAAGCTGTTTTTGTTTGGTGTCCACAATGCTGCTTGGTTTGGCTGCCCCTTTGGGGTGATGCACTCTTGTGTGAGAGTACAAAAAGGCTGTTCAGCATCTGCCAGTTTTAGAGGCTGGGATTGTGAGGATCTTCCGCCGAAGATTTTCTGCTGGGCTCATTCCACGTTCAGTCCATTCAACAAGGTGGAATTCCCTGAGTGCTGCAGATCGTCCCCTGGATTTGCAGGGAGAAATTCCTTGCAATAAGTTACTGTTCTAGGCAAGTGATGCATCTTCTGCCCAAATCTGCAATGATGGGAGGTGATGGGGAATAAGAAATGTGTGAGAGAGTGAGCAAGGGGAGAAGCAAGAGCTGAAAATGGGGACAGGATGGCAGCAAATAGAGGGAGACAACTCACAAGCTTTTTTAGCAGTGCACACACAGTCATCTTCAGGTCACCAAGAGGTCAGGGAGTCCCCAGATTAACAAAATCTAGGCCTGAAAGTGAGGTGAGCGTGAGCACTTGAAGAACAGCACTTACAGCATTGAAACACTGAATTTCTGTTCCACAGCAAAGTTTAATACTTTTTTTTTTTCAGAATGGGAACCAAACCAAAAGTGCATTTGCTGCCTTTCTTTTTTCTTTTTTTTTCTTTTTTTTTCTTTCTTTTTTTTTTTTTTTGAATGGTTTGAGCCCATTATGGTAAAATTCTATTCCAGTTGAACTTTTCATATTACCCTTGTATCAAATGAACCCAGTATAAAATGATATATATTATAAAATAATATCCCATGTACACAGGTGGTTTGTTTAATTAATAGGAGAGTGTCATTTTTTTTGTCTTAAGTTCTCTTAACACAGAAGAGTTTTGAGCTTTCAGTCACAAAAAGCAGAATACAGCCAAAACTAGCCAGACAGAAAAGTGTTAGTGTGTGTGACAGATATCTCTGGAGATATCACTGTGCTTCATGCTTAATATCTGTCCATGATCTCAGTTCTTTCAATCAGGAATCAAATAAATCAACTTGGCCTGAACAAGAACTTACATAAAAATGGCAGATTCCATATCTAATTATTTTTACCCTAGCAAATAAAAAAAGCCAGCACTTCACTGTTTGTAAACACTTCTCTTAACAGCAGTTTTAACCTTCCTGCTTTGTGTATAATTTACATTTTATCCCTTCCCTGCAGGACTTTTGTTTCCACCTGCCATTGAGAGACAGTCCGGTTCAGCAGTGTGCTTCCAGCAAAAACATCAATCTTAAGCAGTCTGGTTTTATCAGATTTAGCGATCAGTATCTGAGTTCTTTAGTCAATATTCATTCCAAACTTTTAGCTCAGAATGTATTTTTCTTTCTAGTGTTGAGCTAGTGTCCACTTAAAACTAGCCAAAAGGCCAAACTGTACACAAACCTCATCTGTTATAGAAGTTCTTCCAAATAAAACAACAATTTGACATGTTTGTACTGCCAAGTTGGAGAGAAAAAAACCAGTTTGTCAAAACAATTATATTTTATGCAGCCACAAGAGCACTCATTCAGTTTGTATGACACTACATTGCCAAAGAGACTCTGGCTCTCTTTGAGAAGCGAACCATGAAGAGCTAACAGAGCAGACCTGTGAGCAGGCTAGTTTTTGTCAATAGGTGGATCCTGTTTTTATCCTCTTACTTTCCCCAGGCAGTGGCAGATTTCTGAGAAGGGGACCAGGTTCTCTATCTCCCACAGCTGACATGGACAGATGAAGGAGTAGGGTGCCAGAGTTTGCTGCCTTTCTGTGCCTTTCTCCCCTCTTTCTGCTTCATAACATTGTTTTCTCATGGTTTTCACCTTGGTATCATCATTGCACTAAAGTCCTGAGTAAACTGGGGAGTTTTCTTGTTCAGGTCACTGAGAACACAACTGTTATATTGAAGGGCACACAGAGAGGTAGTAGCAGGCCTTTTCCTTCCCCAGGGAATCCATGCCAGCTCATCATAGGGAGGTTTGTACCTGAACTGCATCCAGATCTCTTTGATTCCCTTCAACAAAATAGGCTCTTCCTTTCCAAAATAGCTTCTGTTTGTTGATTTCAGATCAATCAGAACGACAACAAAACGAGGTGACCCTTTTTGTTAGGTTTTTATCCTATTCTCACATGTAACAAGCCTTCTCTTTTTGTCTGCAGATCCCTGTTGGTAAGGAGATCGAAGGGATGAACATCCTGGGCCTGGTGATGTTTGCTCTGGTTTTAGGAGTGGCACTGAAAAAGCTTGGCCAGGAGGGGGAAGATCTGATTCGCTTCTTTAACTCATTCAATGAGGCAACCATGGTCTTGGTTACCTGGATTATGTGGTAAGTGTGTGGCTGCAGACACATCTGCACTGCAGTGTTTATGCTCAGATCAGCAAACTCACATTTCATCCCTCATCACAGCAAAAGTGAATGTTGTGATGTCACACAATGGGGTCTTCTCTCCTTGCCTGTGCCCTGTAATGAGACAGTCACTCATAGCTTAAGGTATCAGGCTGGAGAACTTCAAAGGGTTGTCTATAAATCCTCTCCAGGACCCCTTTTTGATTATTTAGTAAAAAGAAAACTCAGTATTTCCTAAGGCTGATTTTCTTTCCCCTTGTCTATTAATGAGCAAATACATTATTTCACTTCATTCCTTGGAGTCTGGAAAAGTTTGCAGGCTGAATATTGCTCCAATCAGTCCCACAAAGCTTTTGACACCAAAAAAAAAGTCTGTTAGTTAGGAACTGGAGCACACTGGACTTTCTCATTAGCCAAGAAACCAGCATTGAAGGAGGCAGGCACCTCTAGAGAGTGGCTCAGGCCACCTAAGCTGGGGTAGGAGCAGCCTCCTGGCTGGGTTTTCCATCAGGTGGGATGAGCCTGGGCCACAGAGCAGTATCATAAAAATATTCATAAAGATAGCTAGCAAACAAATTAACAGTGGGACACTTCTCACTCCCTTTCCAAAGCTGTTAAAAGAGCAGTAAATGTACCTTAGCAGGGGCATTTTTTTCTTCCTTCATTCTGTGTTTTTCATTCCTACTGTTTTCCTCTCCCTAAGAAGCAGAAGGGTTTTAACAAAACACCTGATTTTACACAGGCAGATCTCTGTGTTAGTTGCTATCATAAGGGATTGAAAAATTCAGTCTCCAAGCAGCTTAAGCTTTTTGCTCTTGAGTGTAATTCCTTGGACACTGAATACTGATAAGAGGCAGTTCATGTATTCAGCTTATTACAGTGCTAGCACTTCAAGCCAATCAGTTGGTATGTAATCCTTTATTTTGTGGATTATGGGGACCACTGCTGACCCTTAACAGTGAAGCCCTTACTTGTTCTCCTTCCTTCTTTAAGGCTCTTGTGTAGTCCTGGTATTTATTCACAATCTGTCGAGCTGCATGTGCTTCCCAAGGGATACTTTGGAATGGTGAAATCAGGAGCAAAGGCAGTTTAAACTCTTCTCTGGTCCTGCTCAAGAGCCACTCTCGTGTTTAGCAGCACTTGGGTCTCAACTTTCAGTTCTTTCCTCTTCAAGGGGAGGAATTCAGTGTTCAGAGTTTGTGCAGGACCAGGGCTCAGCTGGATCTGGCTAATCAGGATCCTCAGAAACACAGTTCAAAGGCAGAATTGCAGAGGCTAAGTGGGGAATGTTCTCTAGAGATCTCCCTTAGAGATTTGTCCAAGGGAGGATAGAGAATGCTCACATGGATCTGGGACATAGGGAGATGCTCCTCATGGAACAGGGGAGCTGCAGAAACACTGAGGGAGAGGCAGGCAGGAAGAAATTGAGGATCTGAGCAGCCTTAAGGCTGCCCACCTTTCCAGGACCTTTGCATGCTTAACCTTACCTTCTGAAGTTTGTCCTGACTCCACAAATCAACCTCATTGAACATGGGCATTGGATTCTTTATTCCTGAGATGTACAGGCAAATCTTTTGTAGTCACACATTTTCCTGGGGCAGGATTTTGGGGAGCTAGGTGATCTTTTAGTATGTCTTAGAAGAAAGGAGGGATGAAGTGTGGACAGCATCAGCTGAGGTACTCAGTCACAAACATCCCAGTAGAGCTTAGGAAGGAGCTGGCCCTGGGCCTGCAGCAATTCACAGTTTGTTTAGAGCTGCTGTGCTGTTGGTGCAAGGGCAGTTCAGTCTTTTCAGGGCTACTGGGGCCACAGGTGTGGCTGTGGCCTGCAGGTGGCCCTTCCCCTGCAGCAGCTCCGGGTGCTCTTGACAAAGGAAACTTCAAACAAATGCTGACGTGGCGTTTTTCTAGATAGGAGGCATGGATGTGTGTGTGTGTGCCTGGCTGTTGGCTTGGGGGAAACTCTGGAAGCCCGATCATTTAACTTAGTCCTTTTTAGGCAAATAGCAGAGTTAATTGCTGTCTTTGGCACATGCATCAGCAGCCTTTAGCTGAGCTCTCTGGTATGTGCGCAGCTTTTTCTTGACCTCCACGGAGTTGGCACCCAGTGTGTCTGTGATTTTAATGACCTGACTCTGTACTCCTGCTGGGAGTAAGACCCAGCTCTTTGACCCCTGTCTGTACTCCAGTGATCTGATGCTGCTTCCTTTCCTCTCCCTTCCCTCCCCTCCCCACTGGTGTTTTGTCCTGGTAGCTCCTGGCAGCATTTCTGCTTCCCACTCACCTTCCCTTTGGCACTCTCCCAGCTGTGTCTCTGAGGGCCTAAGTGAACAGACCTTTTAAAATTTGACTGCTTACCATCCACCAAACAAGAATCTTAGAGAAAAGCCTTCCAAATTTGCCTAGCATGAGTGTGTGATGAATAAGGAACCACCCTTCAGTAGGAGCAGCAGATTCTTTAGCAGAATATTATCTCCAGGATTGTGTTTTCCAAAGCTTCTTGTTTGTACTTAATGACAACCAATATTTCATTTACACAGGTATGTACCTATTGGCATTATGTTCCTTGTTGGGAGCAAGATCGTGGAAATGGAAGATATTGTGCTTCTGGTGACCAGTCTGGGAAAATACATCTTTGCCTCTATCCTGGGCCACGTCATCCACGGAGGAATCATTCTGCCACTTATTTATTTTGCAGCCACACGGCAAAACCCCTATCGCTTTCTCTTAGGACTTATCACACCACTTGCCACTGCCTTTGCCACTTGCTCCAGGTGGGTTTCTGTGCCACTTCCTGGGCTACAGCCTGGTTCTGTTTGTCACCCTAAACTACCTGTATCCAGTTTTAGTTTTAGGTGTGAATATTGTTCCTGAGATTGCAAAAAGAGTCTCCTGGGCGTAGAGAGTCTCACTGCTGTCGTCAGCCTGCCACACTGCACATGCTGATTATCAGCTGTTGAAAAGAATTCCTCAGAATATTGGGACTGTATCATGATGCTGAGTTGGAAATATCTCAGGGAAAAAAAAAATTGTCTTTAAATGATCTTGCCAGCTGTCCTTTCAATTTTAAGTGAAGTGAGGGTCAGTAGTGAGTGACTTTGTCCTCTGAAGTTTACTTTTTAAGTTCAGAATGACCTGCAACAAATTTAGACTAATTTTGTAGGAGCAAAGCAGATTTGCTTGCTAGTGTAACGGCATTTAACATTATTTATTTCAAAGATCTGGCCTGATTTTATTTTAAATTTTTATTTGTCATAACCAAATAGTTGAGCATGTCATTTACACTTTCCTCAAGTACAAACACTTGATCAAATAACGTATACAACACCTGAACAAATAACATCTCTGCATAAAATAATTAAATCCGTGGAAAATCATTTTCATCATCTCCAAAAGTAGATGCATGTCTGTCAAAGGAGCTGAAATACTATTCATAAACTCTCCTTCTGCATAGTAGGAGAGAGTTTATGAATAAAACCATGTGGTTTGTAGTGCAGGAAATAAATCCAAGAGTGATGTTTTATTTTTAATTATTTTTCTGTTCATTTGAGAAGGTACTAGTACAGCATTAACAGAGATTGCTGTTGCATCTGTTGTGTTTACATTATCATAGAATCATAGAATGGTTTGGGTTAGAGGGAACTTAAAAGATCATCCAGCTCAAACCTCCTCTGCTATATTTGCATCTGTTATTGTATTTTTGTAGTTTGAGACTTGCTCATTCCACAGCCTCGTAATGCTGCATTCTGTGTTGAGTCATGAGTTCTTACTTCTGGGAGATTAAAGTCCTTATCAGCTATTTCAGGATGAAAGCAGATTATTAAATACCTCTGCTCCAAACTCAACCAGGAGGGTCCCTCATTGCCATCATGACAGAGAGAGACTGTAAAATGGCATTGCCTTGGCAGTCCTGTCTGCTTCATGCTAGAAAGATGAAAACCATGGGACAGTGATGGGGCATTCAGGGCACCCTGGTGCTCTTGTGTTTCATTTCTCCCTGCTCTTTCTCCAGCTCAGCCACGCTCCCATCCATGATCAAATGCATTGAGGAGAACAACGGAGTCGACAAGAGGATCAGCAGGTTTATCCTTCCCATTGGGGCCACTGTAAACATGGATGGAGCTGCTATTTTCCAGTGCATGGCAGCTGTGTTTATTGCTCAGCTGAACAACGTGGACCTCAACCCTGGGCAGATCTTCACGATTCTGTAAGTTGCTTGCAACCACATCCCTCTGGCCCCCAGACACATTCAAGCTGTGGTCTCTCCTTAATAACTAACAGTTAGCATTCCACATCTCTGACCTAAAGCTTGCAAACTGCTATGTAACATAATTATAGGGTGATTAAAGGATGGACTCTTTAAACCTTTACAAGATTTGCCAGAGTCTCGATTTAATAAAAGGTGGAACCTGGCCTGAAAGGGGTAATTGAATTCTGAAACAGACTTTTAGCTGTTTAAAGCTCTTTTTCACATGAAATTCTTCTCCTTCCTTAAGCATCTCACTCCTCCATCCTCCAGTCACCATTGAGGCATTATTGAGGCATTCTGCACTGCCCAGAAAGTAGCCCCTGATTCCCCCTCTGGATGCCTTAGAAAATTCTCCTGCCAGCTCCTTTGTTCCTTATGCATCTATTTTGTACTAAAGACTGTTCCTGCTCACCTCTGTCCTTCTTACCATCACACTGCTGGCTTTCCTGATCAGATCTCTTCGTGTCCCCCTCCTAACTCTCTGCTCCATCATCCCCTCCACCACCACAGGAGTCCTACCTCCTTCTCTAAGACTCTCTCCTCTATGCTTGGAATATCCTCCAATATCCTATATCCCATGAAGTTATTATCTTCATTTCTCCCCTCAAAATCCCTTAAATGAGGATGCCACAAACAGTTCTGGCTCCTCACCATGCCCAGCAGCCACAGCTGCATCCACCAGATGCCTCCTAGGGCTGCTTCTTGGCATTTTTTTACCCTTCCTGGCCAGGTTTTGTTTCCTTCTTGATTGTGTTTCCCAGTATGTTGTTTATCTATTTAAGGCAGGGCTGGGGCATTGGGGTTTTTTTTTTTGGTGGGTAGCCAAATTAGCTTTTCAGGTACTCTGAGTGAATCAGGTGTGAAGACAGGTCTGAGGATGATGCAGTGATAGCCCAAGGTGAGCTCAGTTGCAGACATCTGCACATAAAAAATTGTGTTGAGCACAGGCACTGCAGGTTTCCAGCTCCTGATTTAGGGTCTGTGTTGGGATGCAAACGAGACACAGGTGCTGGGCCCTGCATGGCAGGGTCATGTGGGGTCAGGAGGTGCAAGTCACTCAGCATGCTGAAGCTGGGAATGTTGTAAGGCAGCAGGATACAGCTGTGTTGGTTGTTTCTTGTCCTGAAAAGGCAGTCCTGGTGTTGAACCCGGAGCCATTGCCACAGCTGCTGCGGATCCCTGCTGAGCCCCCATCCCTCTGTACCCATTCCTTTGCATCAGCAGGCAGGAAGGGGTTTGCCTGGGAAGCAGCTGCTCCCTGTGTCCCATGCTGGAGCATGTTTACACTTCCCAGAGCGGGGCAGCACGTGACAGAGTGCAGCAGAGCAGGGCTGGGAGCTCCTCTAACCAGGCACGGACATTGATTTGCAGCGTGACGGCCACGGCGTCCAGCGTGGGAGCAGCCGGGGTCCCTGCCGGAGGCGTCCTCACCATCGCCATCATCCTGGAGGCCATCGGGCTGCCCACCAACGACCTGTCCCTCATCCTGGCTGTGGACTGGATTGTGTGAGTACTGCAGGCCACACCTATTGCAAGGCATAGAAGCATGGAGTTACAGAATGGTTAAGGTTGGAAAAAAACGTTCGGATTGTCAAGTCCAGTGTAGCGCCACGGCCACGCTCACGTCATGGAGACTCCACCACTTCCCTAGGCAGCCTGTTCAAATGATTTACAACTCTTTCCATGGAAAAGTATCTAAGCTAAACCTCCCCTGGTGCAATTTGAGGCCGTTTCCTCTCATCCTGTCACTTGTTACATGGGAGAAGAGAGTGACATCCACCTCACTACAGCATCCTTATAGCATGTTTAGAAACGTGGTCAAAGTACAGAATATAGCCCAGTATAAAATAAAACTCCATAAATAAAAGACCCTACAAGATATCTGCCAACAGAATAGGTAACTTGTGATGGGGAATGGAAAAGGTGGTGCCTTCCCAGTTAAAGCTGTCAGTATGCTAAAATCCCTCTTCAGCTTTTTTATTCAGCCTTTGTAGAAATGTTTTTCTTCTTGGCTTCAATTCCCATTAGAACGGTTGTTAAAAGTCTGTTTAAAAGGTGTTGATATTGCTGGAAATTAATTGGACACTAGAAGGGCAGGGGAGGACAAAGGAAATTGAGTCTGAACATCAGTTGTGGAAAGCTTCCTCGGTCACGTGTGAGAAGCAGTTTTTCCATCGGAAGCTCTTGTCAGCTATTGTTTGAACTTTTTTTGTAGTTTCAAGACTGGTCAAAGCAGCAACACAAGTGTCATAGAGGGCAGCTGTCCATTGGCAGGGCAGGGACACAGAGGGTTTGTGGCATTTGTCACTGCTATGAGCAGTGTCATGGCTGGAACACACTGCTGAGTGTCACAAGTTTAGTAGACAGTGTTACCACCTTTCCTTTCCATCTTCTGGGAAAGAAGTAAGAGGTCAATATGGGTCAAGTGATCTGAATCCCACTTAGGTAATTTGTTTCCAATAATGCCTCAGCATTGCTTTTTGGAAACACCAAGCTCTCTGTGTAGATGGTGCAGTCCCACAGCAGATGTGGAAATTAGGAGGCCTGAGGACACCCTGGAATTTCAGAGACTGGAGAAGATGGCAGCTGTATTACCTTCCCTTCCCACACAACACGTGTCTCTGGAGCATAATCATATTTCTACAGCTTCCTTAGAGTCATCACACCCTTTCTTTCTGTAACCTCTTGGGGATCAGCCACCTCCAGAGGACAGGAGATACAGGCAAAGCAGTGGCTAACCCCTTTTATCCTGTCTTCCTAAGGAAGTACAGTAGTGGCTGGGCGTTTCACACCTGTACTTGAAAGTGGTTGGAGGCAAAAGTGGAAAACTTGCCCTTCCTTTCACTCTGGGCTGCTCTCAGCCTGTGTTGTGCTGGTTGCCTTAATTTTAAAATAATGTAGCATCCCTCTGTGGTCAACACTGTTCTAGTCAAGGAGCTGAGCCTTGTGGTGACAAAAGGGGGAAGGGGGGAGGAGGGAGTCCCATATCTTGTTTTAACACCAGAGAGGACCACAATGACAAGTTGAGCCTCTGTTAAAGTTAGGCTGCAGAATGACTAGCAAGTCTCAAAAGCCACATGAAAACATTGTTCATCTACATGACCCATGAATCTCTTCCATTACACCCTGGCACGCTAGTTTTGTGTTGTAAGACCAGAAATTAGGGCAGGTGCTATGGGCAACAAATGTAGAGAGCACAAGTCATTCTGCCTGCTTTTGGAAGGATCCCTTAAACTAGGTGCTTGGATTAAGTACAAGTCACTGTAGTTAAAAAGAAGAGCTGGGTGCTCTGAGTCACTTTCTGGATAAGCCCAAAATAAGTTCCTGCTCTGAACTTGCATTTGAAGAATGCTGGCCCATGGAAAAGGAAGAGGAAAGAGGTGAGTTGTGAAAAGCAGGATACCTGAGAAAGAGTAGTGCCATTGCTGCAACCCCCAGAGATTCCCGGAGCAGCTGATAGTAACACTTTGACTGACCTTAAACCTGCTCTGGTACACATTTTTAGTTCTGAAATAGTGATGATACTTCTGTGGAAATCACCTGTGATAACTACATCTCTCCTGTCTAGTTCCAGGGATGTTAGTGATTCAGCAGGGGTGAATCAGCTCCCCTTATTGTTCTGTAACTCTCTTAAACTAAAAGCTGCTTTGGTTTTTGTTTCTGATCTTCACCAGGGACCGAACCACCACAGTTGTGAACGTGGAAGGGGACGCCCTGGGAGCGGGCATCCTTCATTACCTGAACGAAAAGGACAAGAAAGAGAGAGAGCAGGAGCTAAAGGAAGTCACTGTGGAAGCAGTCGCCAACAGCAAGTCTGAAGCAGAAACATCACCCTTGGTAACCCACAAAAACCCAGTCTCCAACACCAGCAGCACAGCAGACCCTGAATCCAAGGAATCAGTATTGTGAACTCGAGGCCGCTCGTCAAGACCAGTCCTAGAGGTGGCCCAGGGACTTGTCAACGCACCCAGACGTTTGCAGTGCCACCAGGGGCTGGATGGCTCTTGGGAGTGCTCACTTCCAGTCTGCTTTGAAATACGCTGGCCTGGGGAAGGGGAGGGAGGTGGGGTGGGCACAGAAGGGGTGTTGAGAAGGAACACTCGCTCTATAATAGTGTTTTGATAGTTTCTATGTGTACCTGTGTACGTGTTGGCGTGCACACCTGTGTACATGTACGTGAGAACTGCCACTGAGGCTTCTGGTGTAACAAGACTTCCATTAGTGAAGGCCCAGATGGGTTAAAGATAGGGGGGTAGACAAACCCAGTACGTGCTTATTGTAGGGAAAAAAAAAATTGCTGCTGTTTGAATGGAGAAGCAGTCTAGAAACTCCAGAGTGGGTGAAAATGTTGCTTAAATTTGTTTTCTAGCCTGGAAACACTTACTGACCATTACAGCCATGACATGAAGCAACATTTTTCTCCCACTCCCCTTCCTCTCATGTTCTCCGATCCATTAAAAACATTGACTATGTCCTTAAAACTAGCTGTTTTCTATTTTTAATTTTTTTTGTTGTTTCATACCTAAATTAATAGCTTATAGGCACTTGTTTCATTCTCCCACTGCATTGCAGCTCACAGCAGCTTTCGTGCCTTTTGGTGAGTAACTCCCAAACTGTGGGGCCAAACAGAGGAGATCTTCGTGCAGATCAAGGATTGGTTTCCTCCTTTCTTCTAACCAAGCTGTTAAAGAAAAAATCCAGAGAAAGAACAAATTTTGTTAAAGTAATCCCTTTGGGGGTGAAAAAAAATATAGAGCCTGTTCCAGTGTGTCTGAAAGAGGCTTGCCTGTGACAACATCCCTAAATCCATAAGTCAGTTCCCTTCATGAAAACCATGATCCTGTGCTAGCATGCCACATCCTGCTCATGTTTATTTAATGGATCAATCCAAACAACTTTAGTCATACTCTCTTCCAGCAAAATTGAGTAGGGGAGGAAAAATTCTGAACACATCATGTGGAAACTGGTGACAGGCAAGTCTGAGTCTTGGCTTGAAAGGGGAAGAGAAGAGGTGAGTTTGTAACCTCAGTGATCTCTGTTCCTGCTAGGAGTTTGGTCCTGCCATAAATATTCTTCTGGCAGCAGTTTACTTTTAGTAATTCTAGGTGATGCTGAGTCAGGGTAATGCTTTAATAGCAGATGGTAACTTTGGCTTGGAGCTCAGCCAAATGCTTCTGGATTCTTACTCCTCCTTTTTGCCTTTACAGTGTCCTTCCTGAATTTGCATCCCAAATCTGAACAAAGTCTGGCAAACTCATTCAAAGAGCCTGTTAATTTATCTTGACTCTTTGGATGCTAATAGTTTTAAATCATGACTACACGTGCCAAGATTTGCCTGGACTTGTCAGGTTTTTTCTTGGCTATTTCAACAAGAGATTACATCTGGTCCATCTCCATACTGTTAATTCAGCAATATATATTTACACTTAGCTTTGATACAAAGTAATGCTAAACTCTCCCTTTTTCTTTCTCCCCTCTTGCTTCAGAGGAATCTATCTTGGAAAGATATCAGCCCTAGGAAGAGGCAACTCCAATTCCATAGCAGCAGCTGCCTTCCTTTGCAAAGCATCCTTCCTGGTGAAGGGACACAATGAATTTTGCAGAAAGACTCTCAGAGTGAGAAGTGGCCACCCCTGAGGGAGAGCACAGTGAGTGCATCACGACTGGCTGGTTAATCCTGTGCACTGGAGCCATGCAGACAATCCAAGTAGGAAAGGATTAGTCAGCCCACTGGGAAACTGCAGGTGGAGTTTCTTGTTAACCAGTTTATTTATAACCATGTCCACAGAATTTTGTCATTCCTTGGCTCATCTTCAAGATGGAAGGAGACAAACACAATTCTGTAGGGATGTCTTTTGCCCAGCAGATCAAGTTTGTATTTCTTCCTGTTAGAATCGTCCCGACTCCTTTCAACTCAGGAAACCAAAAGCACATTTTTAAGTCTAATTATCTCTTTGAAATACCTGAATTAACCAGAACCCCAAATATTTTGATTTTTTGATTTTAAAATAGTATATGTATGTCTCAAGGAAGCTGAAAATCCTGTCCCCTGTTGGCTGGGTTCTGTAGTTGTATTTTATCACTCATCAGATGTTTAGCTCCTGTGCTTTTGTGAGGCCTCCTGGAACACTGTGTACAGTTCTGATGTTCCCAACATAAGAAGGACATGAAACTGTTGGAACAAGTCCAGAGGGGGGCTACAAAGATGATGGGAGCATGTCCCCTGCAAAGGCTGGGTGACAAAGTTAGGGCTGTTCAGCCCAGAGAAAAAAAGGTTGTGTTGCAACCTTCCAGTGTCTGAAGGGGGTCTAAAGGAAAGCCAGAGAGGAGCTTTGTCAGGAACTGTAGTGGTAGGACAAGGACCAATGGATACAAACTGAAAGAGATGAAATTTGGTGAGGTACTGGAACAGGTTGCCCAGGGAGGTTGTGGATGCCCCAACCCTGACAGTGTTTAAAGCCAGGCTGGATAAAGCCTTGAGTAACCTGGTCTAGTGGGAGATGTCCCTGCACGTGTCAGAGGGGTTGAGGTTGGGTGATCTTTAAGGTCCTTTCCAACCCCTTAAAATTCTGTGGTTCTCTGATGCTCTCCCTCACTGTGATATATGCAGCTAGGATCAGGACATGATGGCAGCACTAAAACGACAATTTGTGAAGCATCACAGCATCACTTCAGAGCAGAACACATCTCAATTTTTTTTTTTAATCCTGAAGCTGTTGTTTCCCATAGTTAAAAGCACTGCCCTGGGCAAACCCAAAGGCTGGGCTTCCTTGCAGGGCAGCACTTTGCCATTGCCATAGGATCCTTCTCCCCTGTGGTGCTGCAGCTGGAGTGTGCCTAATCCTTGTAGCAGTGTAGGCTGTGGCACGTTGTTCCTGACAGGGGATCCCAGAAAGTGGAAAATCAAAGCAAATACCCCAGTATTAGTATTTCCCAATAGCAATGCAGAAGCTCAGAGTCTTCACTGAACACTCCCAGTCCCTACTGATGGTTTGCCATGTTTTGCATTGATGTGAATGTCTAGTCCCATGTAAAGCTTGTTAGAGCAGTTGGATTTAAGGATGTCAGATCATTCTCATAGGAGTTTAATCAAGGAAATCTGACATTCCTTCTCTTGGAAACAGATATCATAGGATTTATATGAACCATGAGTATTCAGCTCTTAACCTGCCAGAAATCTGTAGTCTTAGAAAAGCCCTACTTCAGTCTTAAAAATGTGCCAGTTCTTTTGTTGTTTGTGCAGAACAAAAGGGATCTATGGAAGCAGGAGTGGTAACTACTGCTTGTCAGAACATCTTGGTCATTTTTTTTATCATTTGTGTCAGAATTTGCATTTCTTGTTTTTCTATGATGTTCCAATTCATCATGATAGCTGTGGTGCATTCTAGAACTCTACCTGGATTGTTTTTTTAAGGTAGAAATAAGAAAGATCCAGTGTTGTACTAAAAAAAAAAAAAGTGATACATTCCAACAACTGCCACTGTAATGATGTGGATCCTGGTGGTAAGCCTGATGAGATAGAAGACTTATTTGCTCTAAGTGGTCAGGGCCTTCAGGTAAGGCCACTGGGAGAAAAATGAAAGGGCAGCTGAGGGATGTGCATTTGAGATGCTGTTCTTGAGCTGCAGTGTAATGTGTTACACTGGGAGCTTCCTGTTCCAGGAGGCTGTGAGCTGAGAAGGTGCTCAGGTGCAGCCAGGGGTACCTGCTCTGCTCTCACCCAGGCACTTCACAAATCTGGTGCCAGTGTGGTACTTAACTCCAATGTCTCTTGGCTGGAGACATATTTCTGTTCTCCTGACATAACTGTAAATTGGGAACCTTTAGTCGGTTGCTTTTTTTTTTTTTTTAAAGAGGAAATAAATTCCATGTAGAAAACACTGTTTTCTATTTGATTTTAGGTTCTTTTTTTGTTGTTTTGGGTTTTTTTTTCTGGAAGGTACAAATTCTCTCCTCAGCTCATGTCCTACCCTCTAGTACAGGAATTGCTTTTTGACAGAAAGATATGGAAATTACATGGTGTGTTTCTTGGGGTGTCCTGTGCAAGGCCAGGAGTTGGACTCGAGGATCCTCATGGGTCCCTTCCAACTCAGTGGATTCTATGAAATAATGAAGTCTGCAAGCCTTTTTTCAGTGAAGTTTCTTTCACCATTTTGCAGCATCTTTTATTTCTTCTCTAGGATTGACTTATCACTCCTGTTTCCTGGAATACCTTATGTTCTTTTTATGTTTCAGTGGCTCAGAAATAAATGGGAGAGTGGACAGAGTTTTGAGGGCTCCAGTTTGCATTCTGCCTTGCTCCTGTCCTGAACTCAGCAGAGGTCTGTGAGCTTTGGTAATTTAGAGTTGCTCTGAGAGTGCAGAGCAGTATCTGTCTGTCACACTGAGAAAGGTGCTTGCTCTGTGCTGTGAGATGTGGCTGTAGATGCCTGAAGATCTGTGGTGAGCAGTGGAAGGTGCCAGGATTGATTCCTTTTAGGATATTTTCTGTAAAGATCTTGAATTCCTAAGAACTGAGCTTTAGCTTGGTGTTGGTAATTGCACTACAAGACTCAGTAATTGCAAAGGGCTTTAAACCCTTCTGGGGATGTCTCTTGCAATCAGGGTGGCTTTTGTGTTGAGAAGCCATTCCCAGGGCTTCCCCTGCCAGGATGTGACAAACGGGACTGTGTCCTTCCCATAGAACAGGGATGTGGAGCTGGCCAAAGTACCACATCAGTTGGTGAAACAAACTCTCTTTGTCTTTTCTGGGCAGCCCTGAGGAGGCAATGGCCCTGAGCTGGAGGTGGTGAGAGACTGGGGGAAGGGTGGAAGGGGCAGGAAGGTTTCCTGGTGTTTCCTCTGTTCCCATACTCTTCCCTGGGCATTTGCTGTGGCCGGTACCAGATATGGGCATGACCCAGTGTCATCATTCCTATTCTCCTGAGGTTCATCCTTATTTTGCACCAAGAACAGTGAAATCTGAGGTGTTTAGGCAGTTCCTCTTCCAATCAAGTCATCTGTGACTGACCACCCAGCCATATCTTGTAGGTTGTGCCCTCAAGAGCTTGCAAAAGGGACGAAACCACCACCTCTTCTGCAAAGATTTGCAGCATCGGTCAACAGTCTGGGCTAAATCTTCACTCTGGTCCTCTGCTAGCACAGGGCATTTCTGCAGCCACTGTAAAGCATCATCCTGCTGGAAATGATAATTTTTAATCCTGACCCTACCACAGGCAGTGAGCAGTGGGCCTCAGGTACCAAGTCAAAACACCAAAATATAAACTCTCACCAAAGAAAAATTGTCACATCTTGACTGATTTTAACAGAGCCTTGGCAGTTCTAATCACAGAGCTGCCTGTAATGACTGATCTGGTGACAGATGAACAGCACAGAATTAGGCAGGTTGCTTAAGTCCTATACCTGTGCTTCCTTTTCTGTAAAATAGGTTTACAGATACTTACTGTGAGAGACACAATTATATCGTGTCTCTCACAGACCATAGTGTGGAAGATAGTGAGTTGCAGTGTTTGGAAAGCACTCTTTAGACACAGAGTAGTAAATCTTGAAGAATAAAGAACTTTTCAAAAATCTGAAAGGAATCAAATAATGAAAGTATGCAGAGTTGCATTGTGCTAGAGGAGGGATGACTGATGGGAAGGAGATCAGGTGGATGCATTTGCTGGGTTAATTTTGGGGGGAGCAGGGGAGCTGGTGTCAGTGTGAGCTGTAGTTCAGAAAAGGGATGTGACTTAGTCAAGGACAGCACAGACAGTGCCCTGTTCTGTCTGCCTCCTTCCATCTCCACCTGACATGCCATGAAAGCCTAGGCTCAGGTAAAATAACAGACATCACCATGGATTCAACATCTCAATTGAGAGTCCTGACAGCTTAGTTCCTGACTAGTTTCAGTGGGAGAAAGAGCTTTTCAACTCAAAGAACAAGTTGTCTTGTTGTCAGTATTGGGTGACAAAGATGGAGAAAAAGAAGGAAGAGCTGGAAGGCTGCAGGGGCACTGTCACAGAAGAAAGGGGAAGCAAGAGGATAAAGAAGCATCTTTTCCTTGGCATTTTGATGTGGATTGGGTCAAAGAGGCTGCAGGCATTTGTCTGGCGTGTAGCAGAGACAATGCAAATCCCTGCCTGCTGCTTGGGCGGGATTTGCAGGGAGAGGCAGGAGCGCTGAAGTTTCTGAAATGCAACAAGGCAGCATGCAGAGGGCCAGCGTGGAGCTCTGATAAGCTGCTGCTGGCTGCTGGCCACGACCAGAGGAACAGTTCTGGATCAGGGATTGACCCACATTCCTCCTTGCAGGATAGCTGGGACAAATGCTCCTCAGATAAATGCGTGGAGACCATTATTCTCCGAGGACAAAGACAGACTTGTTATCTCTGGGAGCATATTGATGAAAGCCATGCTCACTTGCTGCTTCAGTTTCTGCCAGGAGGGAAAAGGGTTTGACAAATGCTCTAAAACGTTTTCCAGACTTTGGGCAACACATTGAGACAGTTGTCCCTGAATATTTTAACTCTAAGTGATCAAGAGCCTTTTATTTGGCTCCCATAGGTCTTCACATCTGAGCACTGTCTTGGGAAGTTAATGTTAACACAGAATTCATTCTCTGCGTGGGGTCTTTACAGACATTTGTGACCAGCAGGCATCACTTCACAGCTGTGCAAGTGAATGAATACAGAAAAAGGTGAAAGAACTCTTTCTTGAGTCACGTGAAGAGTTGCCAAGCCAGCTAGGAGCAGACTCTGAGTCCTGAAGACAGGTTCATTGTTAGCTATCAACTATCACCTCCTTGAAAAAATCCACATCTGAGGCTTTATAAATATATTTGATTCCGTACAGAGATTTTAATAGAAGAGGAAAAAAACAATCTCTTTTATTCAAGAGTTCACAGTGTGTTTACTTACCAAATTTTATCTCAGTGTCAGCAGATGCATCATCCTCAACTGTTATGAAATCTCATTTTAATTTAACCTCAGATCTCAGTGCCAGGAGGAGGTGAGGACTGTGGATATTTCAGCAGGCCAACAGCTCTTATGTAAAATTCTGCTCAAGCAACATTTATACTTGTCCCCCAAGGCCACAGATGTTGCTTGCAGGACAGGCAGGGCCACCAAGAGGAACCAGCATGAGGAAATGGATTTTGAGCCAAATCTGTTGTAATGCAGAGTTAACGGTGTGGTTTTAAGCCGCAGAGGCCGAGAAATTTGGTATTAGATGTTCCTTAGGATAGCTTTCACTTGCTCCTTCTGGTAAAACAACACTGAGAAAGTAATGCTCTTCCTTGCCAAGCATGTATTTAGTAATTGAAACTAGACTGCACATGGCATGTGCGTGCAACTTAATTGCAGTTACATGTTGCAGAAGGAAATTGCTAAGGGAACTCTTCTCTCAAGGAACTGTTTACACATGTCTGAATCCTCCAGATTGCATTCCCACAGAAAGAGTTGTGCTTAACCATAAAAAAAAATTCTCCAGATATTAACTGGTTTGGATTGTAGCTTTTTTAAGAACCAGAAGGAATGCCTCAAAAAGGACAGGCCAGGGCCTTCGCTGATGTGCATTGATGTAATTTCCTAAGCTTTCTGTGGTTTCTGGATTTCTGATGGAGATGCCTCCATAGCAGCATAAAGGAATGGTCTGGGCCTTTTAAGATGATCATGATCAGCAAAGCAGCAGTAAAGCAATCCTTTTAAAATTTCTTGGCTGTAACTAAAGGCATTTTATGTGCTCAGAGTATTCTTACGATGTGGTGCCTTTAATAAAAAAGTGTTTTCCTAGTGGTCAGTGTTGATGCAGAAGGAAACTTCCTCATGTTTTGTTCAGTTTGCCCTCTCTGCATCCCTCCTGCAGAGCCTGTTGTGCTCCTTGGAGTCTGCCCAGATCCCAGCAGGATCAGGCTCCTATAGGACATAGATCAAACTTAAAGATATTCTGGCCCCATGTGAGGATGTGGACTGTTTCCTATCCTGTTAGGAGGGGACAAAGACGTGGTTTCAGCTTTGGAGAGCATCTGGACTGAACAAACCCTGCTTCATTAAGGCAATACCTTAATGACATTTTACAGTTAATTAGTCACATAATTGTGACCAAGGTGGCCCAGCCGTCACTGCCTCCCTGCTCTGCTCCACAACAGATGCTCTGTTGCCTTGTCTTCCCTGAAGGCCACTGTGGAGGTGATGTGTTTGCCATCCATGAGAATTCCATTCTTTTAAGAACATTTCCATTCTTTTAATCTTATTTAGACTTCCTCAGTTCCTCTCCTGGCTGCACTCTTGTAAGGTTGTGCTGTATGGGATGGAGACCATGCATAGCTCTGCAAAGAGCTGAGCAAACCTCTGCTCCTCAACTGCTTCTTGGTTATGGCAGACTGAGACTGACTCACTCACACTTTGTGAGGGTGAAGACTTTGATTAGATTTTGATTATTTGCTCAGAATCAGGGATAGCAGGACCACCCCTGCACATGAGGAGTCCCCTTCTGCCTTATTATCCTTAAAGGTGCCTTGTCCTGGTTCCAGTCAGGACAAATTCCAAGTTGCTGTTTGGCTTTCAAATATAACTATGCACCAAAGCTGAAAGACTCCATTATCCCTGGAGACAGGAGGGAGAATGTGCTGTCCTGGTGTGAGACAAGGTAAATGGTTTTTTTCTTTATCCTGTGAGCTCTCTGTCAGCAATCCTGAGGTGTGTATGTGTGTGTGTGCTTTTATTTCTACCTGAACACCAATTGCTCTAATTAGCAGGGAGGATTATTGTATTTTTATATGCTAAGCCATTTTATTAATTACTTTAATAAAAAGAAAGATGAACTCTGAAACTCACTGCCATCCACTCCAGTACAATCCAGTATCACTGATACAGACGTGTCTGCCTGCAGGTTAAATCCTTGTGCTTAGAGTAACCACTCCATTGAGGAAGAGTTTGTGCCATGTGGGTGTGTTGATCCTTGTGCACAGCAGTAGCTGTTCCTCTTTCAGAGCTGTGGGTTTCACCCATGTGATTCTGTATCAGTCTTTCCTTTGTCTCCCAAGAACAGATGTGTGTGCACATATGCAAAAAAAGAGACCATACTGCTGTGTCTGGGGGTGTGTGACCCTGGGGCAGATGTTACAGATGTTACAGATGTTTGTTGTGTGCTGTACCCTTTGGAGTAAGGACTCCCAGCCTACCTGGGGAGCAACCAGTCCTGTGACTCAGGGTGGGATGGTTTGTTGTATTAGGAGGGTGACACAATGGGATATTTTCATGTTCCCTTCTCTCATGGAAATGTATATTTGTTCTCTCTTTGTGTAGCTTCTCAATCTAAAATAAAACCCACCCCAAACGGAATTCACGTTTCCATCTTTGTTTGGAGAAGGCCTGGCCTTTTAGTTGGATCAGCTTTGCACAGGCAGTGGGACATCCTGCTGGATCAGGCTGTGTCACCTGAGCAAAGACTCCTTTGGGAATGCTCCTGGATGAGAATTGTGCAGTTTGGTGTTTGGTTCCCCTTTCCCAGACCCTGCCCTTTGTTGGCATGCTGGTGTCACTGATGGTCAGCATTTAACCCTTTCCCTGATGGCAATTCTCCAAGCCCTCTGCACAGTACTTGGCTCTTTGGGAGAGCCTGGATTGGCAGTTCTGCAGTGGTGGGGTGGAAGGGCTGACAGACACACCTGCTGCCCTTCTGGAGAAGGATTGAGAAGTGGGAGTGGTCATTAGGAAATGCTTTTCAATAGGCAGCCAGGCTGGTAAGTTCAGGGTGATTTTAGATTTGCCACACTGCCCATCCAAGCAGTGTGCTTGGAATTGAGGGCCTGGGTTTGCCATCTAAGTGGGTTTGATACAGCTTTTCCATTAAAAGTTTGTATGTCTCCAAAAGGTGGAGTCTGTCCTGAGATGCACACACATTAACTCCACAAATCCAGGACAAAACATCTACTATGGAAGTGTAGGTGGGTTAGTTTCAAGCATTGAACTCCCAGAACAAATAAACAAGGGGGCAAAATTTGCAAGAATTGCAAGCACCAAAAGAAAGAAGCAGAATTTGAAGGACCTACCCATTTATGACTTACAAATTGTGGCTGGTGTTATGCCCTGGAATGTGAATCTTTACAAAACCATCAATGTGGTGGTTTCCAAAAAGCCTTTCTGACTCTTAGATTGTGTCTTTGGATTCTTTCTTCCTAGCTGAACCCCTGAGGAGATACCTGGAGGAATTTAGAGCAGGGAGAAGTCTTCTAGGACCAGAGCCTGGAGCCATTCACATGTCAGCTTTGCACACAGGTTTTCTGAAGTCGTGTGGGGTGGTTGTCAGAGCTGTAGTGATTTGCCTTTTGAAACCCATAAAGCTTTGTGAGACCCATGGAAAAGGTGGAATGATTGCTTGTCTTTAATGGGAGCTGAGCTAAGCCTCAGACTGAGTCCCAGCTGCCTCCAGCCAGACATTATTAGCACTTGTTAGGCATTATTATGGATAAAGAGATAGTTTCCTATAATATTTCAACAAAGAGATAAAAGTTGGATAAGATCTAATTGAAGTTGAATGATTTTATTCTGGTTTTTTACCACCACCTACAAATCTGGCCACCTGCTTTACAACTTAGTTTTGTTGGGGTTTTTTGGGGGTTTTGTTTTAGGTTTTTTTAAGAGGAAAAAGAGCATTTTTGGGAAAATGTTCCTCACTTCTTTCTTCTAAGCTCAAGGCAGGCAACACACATTTCTCTCGGTCACATAAAAAGCATTTAAAAGTAAATTTATTACAAAAGCCACTGCTATTGTTCTAACTTAATATTTGCAGAGGAAATGCAATTACGGCCAAGGAGCAGATTAGTCCTTTTTTTTAATCCCCAGTTTGTCTGATTAAGGTAGATAGAATTATAGGGGAGTTCTTTGTGAGTTAAACAGAAGACAATACCATTTGTTCTGCCCTGAAATGAATGGTTTCATTCACACAGGTTGTGTGGTACAACTGGACTAACTGGTCACCTTTAAAAGTGTAGGTTTGTTGAAAGTCAGATCTCTGCTATGACCCCATTATGAGCATTGAAGTATCTTTGAATCATTGCAGGAGATCTTACAGAAAGGGAATATGGAATTTATTTACATTTTTAAGCTCATTGTAGCCACCTGCACTGGTGCTCTTACAGATTTCATTCACTCTCAAGCAACAAGTTGGGTCCAGCCCAAATCACTGGTGTGCAAGATACACCACAAGGGATGATGCCTGTGAACTCTTCACTAAACCTCCCAGTTTTGGGACAGTTTTTTAATAATCTTTAACAATCAGTAGTTGTTTTGTGATGATCCTTTGCTGCAGTCTCTCTTCCTGCCTGGCTGCAAGGGAGGGGAACAGGAGGAGGGGAATCTCTGCTGTCAAAGAAGAGGCTCTCCCTGAAGTGAGTTGTGTGTCCTGTGGTCTTAGCAATGGCTCAAATTATCAGCCCAAATTTTTTTTTCTGGTTTCATTTGTTATAAATTCAAGCCATTCTTAGTCCCTCCAGCTCTGCTATTTCTTCTGGCACTTACATAGACAGATTTTAATTTGTACTAATCCCAGTATTTCTTTTACAAATCTCTGTGCTGATGACTGGTTCCTGCAGATGCCAGCTCTGCTTTTGAAGAGCCTCTTGGTTCTGCTCAGAACATACAAATGGCAGAGGGCCAAGACATCCCAGCAATTAGAATGAAAAAGAAGTTGCTCACATTTGCCCCCCCCGACAGCAGAAGTAAAATCCCACATGTAGTAGGTAAACTTAACTCCAATTATTCACTGCCCATCATAATTCATGTTGATAAAAAGTTGCCACTGCCTTTTGACCACTTGGCTGTTATTTATTTCACAGCAACTTGTCACCTTCCTCAAAGGCAAAGCATCTGGACCACACCGACCCCATCCCATCCACCGCCTTCTGCTCCACGGCCCCTGGCCCTGACCTGCAGCTGTGCGAGTGTTTTAGGGGGTCTGGATAGAGGTAAGGAGGTGCTGTGAGGGAATACAAACCCTGGAGCCTTTGTGGCTGCGTCCTCTATTGCTGGCCAGGCTGTGTTCGTGGTGTGATGGGCACATCGTGTGGCCAGACAGGAGAAGTGCAGCTTCTGTTTGACCTTTTCCCTGAGCTAAATCCTGCCGCTCGCTCCAGCTCTGCAAACAAGTGGTAAAAGGACTCAAATTGGCCAGCTGCTAGCACTGGACAACACACCCAACTCTGCTAAAATACTTGTCACTCCAGTTTTCCCTCTCTTCTTCCTTAATCCAGCCGTACCTATTTCATTTGTCAGCTGCCACGGGTGTGCTTAAATCATATTTTCAGCTGGTTCTCAAAAGTCAGGGAGAAAAAGCTGAAAAAGAATATTTCCTTTTCTTAGGAAATATTCAATAATAGGGCAGTGATGATCTAGAGGAGAGATGGGAAGCGTGTAGGCTTCAGGCAAGTCTTCTCATGGCTTTATAAAGAAGCTAAAGCAGCATGGCTGAGCTTGAACCTGCTTATGTGGGCATTACCAGAGCAGCTGTCCTGCTGAATGACTGCATTCCTTGGGAGCCTACTGTAATTCCAGGACTGTAAGTAGCTGATTAGTGCCTTCAAATGTCAGGACAGAAAACATCTGCAGGCTCTACTTGGAGAAGAAGCTGGAGGCTGGAAAGAATTAATCTAGATAAGAGTAATTACCTGCACTTTATACTGGTGGGAAACAGTAGGTGAAGGAGCAGGATCAGGAAGTTATGGGCAGCCAGAAGCAGGAATCCTGTGCTGTGAATAGGCAGATCCTGTTCCAGGGTGTGTAAGCAGGATCACAGCCTGCACTACCACACCAGTTCTGCCTAAGCGCAGCCAAACCCGTGCTGGAGCTTTGGACCAGTGTTGAATTTCAAAGAAATGTGGCCTGAGGAATGAGAATGAAGACGAGAACAAACAGAATGGTGCAAGATGTGGAAATCCTGACCTCTAGGGAAAGGAAAAGGGTTGTTAGCCTTGAGAAGAGAAGGATAAACACCTGCAAACACCTTTCAGAAGGGTTAGGCAGACCAAACAGAGTCCTGAGCAGTTTGTAGGAAGACTAATCAATATTGTTATCAGTCAGGGAACAGACAGGTTAGGTCCAAGCCCTGCACTTGCTGACGTCTCATCCATCCCAAACATTTGCATTGCGAGACTGAAATTTGATGCTGCAGATAGAGCAGATGCTGTGCAAGAACATATGGTGCACCTCCAGGCTTCAGGTTTCATCCCAGAGAGCTGACTGTCTGGCTGGTAGCATGAAATCCTTCAGGGCAGAAAGAAGTAACACCCTGATGTGCCAAAGACACGGGATCACTGCAGTCAGGGGCATATTAAAACTCTGGATACATACAGCTGGTGTTCATGATGGATCCAGTTCTGTGCAGAAAACCTGCATATTCTCACCAAAAAAAGGTAACTTCTATCAGAAGTACTCTGCTCTCAGATCTGATCATCATAAGGAAGCTCTAGTTCATGTCATAGATATGGAGATGACTGCTGAATTGTTGCATCCACAGGTGCAGAGAAAGCCATTGTCTTTGCTGGGAAACCCCAAGTTTGAAAGAATCCTGAGGTCTCAAATCAGCCAGAAAATATCCTTGTTACTCTTTGCCAGTCTTGAGTGACTTTGGGTGGGAGTTTGGCTGGGTTGACCCTGTATTATAGATCAAATAAGCCAGCTTCTCTACATCAAAGCTCCTAACAAAGACGGCCAGATGCCAGCACAAAAAATCGGTATTGTCCCCCCGAATTTCTTAAGTAGCCATTCCTTTAGATCAGGCTTCTCCCCTTGTTTATTGACACCCACTCAGCCCAAGGGGAGGGGAAAGGTTTCTCGGCACTTTGGCTGCTCCTGCAGACATCCTGGCACTTGTTTGATCGGGGGCGGAACAGGACGCAGACCTTTCCTGCCGCAGCCGGGTGCTATTCAGCTCGCAGAACAATGCCTGGCAGCTCCCGAGTAATTCAAACCCGGCTAAAAACAGCCCAGCCTGGGGATGAATCATGGCCCGTCCGTGTTCGCTTCCGCCTTTCCACTCGGAGCCCTGAAATCAGCGCGGCCTCTACTGGCAGGCAAGCGGCTCCCTGGAGAACGGGCAATAAACAACATTTTAAAGGGATTTGCTTTCACAAGGCCTTTGCCTGTGTGAATTCCAAGAAAAAGCCGGCTCTAGGAAGTGTGCATCCGGGGCAGAGGGATGTGCCTGCCGGAAAACTTTCTGTAACATTCATCTAAAAAACCCCAAATACAGAAACATTACACAGGAACAGAGATGATCCTGGATTTTTCCTGGCTGTGATTTCTTTTGAGAGCACCCACCATGTTCTACCTGCAGCGTTGCAGCTTCTTGAAGCAGCCCTGGAAAAGATATTCCCACTGTGTTTCTCTAGGGAGAAAAAAGCAGGATCCTCCAGGATGTAAATGGGGCTGGCTCCACTGGGTGCAGCAGAATAAACCCAATTCCCAGCCACTGGGAATCTGGTCCAGAGCACTGGGATGGCAGAGCTGGAGCAGGCTGCAGGGCCAGGAACTTGGATAGTCCTGTGCTGTTCCCCTCACCCTGCTGCCAAACTGATGAGCAAACCCAGGATGTCTCTTCAGTCCTTGCTGGCCTAAAGCTGGGAACAAAATTGTCCATAAAGTGCTTTAGCAGACACTTGACCTCTAGAAAATCTCAGCATTAGCTAAGAAATAACCTCCAGGAGCAGGGGACACGGACCAAAACCAGAATCAGCCAATGGACAGCAACAAGGAGAAAGGTTTGTATTTCTGCATGACATGGGAACTTGTCTGGATATGTCCACTCCAGCCACCAATGAAGGGTCTGGCCAGGTACTGATGCCTTGGGAAGGCTGATCTGAAACAGAGACTGGGCAGAGCTAGAGAATAAAGTAGGGATTTATTGAAAGGCCTCCAGGATCCACCTTGGGCAGGACAGGGCCTGACCAGGGCTACACCCAGAGTGGACTAAGAATGGTCACAGAATGGCTGACTGGTCACGAGGTCTTACATTTTTATTAAGTTTTGGCCTATTTGCATATTGGGGTTTAATTGTCCAGTTCCAGCTTCAGGCTGTGAGCTCCCATCCTTCTTGTTCCTCCCTCCAGCCCACCCTTGTTTGTGCTTTTGGGCCTGAAAGTTGTCCTTGGTCTTCAGCAGGAAAAGGATTTGTTTTGTGTCCCTGCTCTGTGCAGAGCTCACCAGCACTGAATGTGAGGCTCAGAACTGCACCCCTGGGCAGCACAGAACATTAAAATATGAAAGCCAAAGCTTAAAGGCATCAGTACAAACCCCAGAGCAGCCTGCTTTAAGGCGTGACTTGCGGATCTTGCCAGAAAGCTGCCCCGAGGGCAGGGCACGGCCGGCATCCCACAGGGCTCACCCCTAGGGGAGGCCTTGCACCGGCACCGCATCCTGCAGCCGTGCCCGGAGGATACCGGGATCCGCGGCTCGCGCAGGGCCAGTTTCGGTCGGTTGGCAGCGCGGTGACGCTGCCCGGGCACAGCTCGGCCTGGGGAAGGTCAGTACAGAGGCACAAGGAAACGCCCCGCTGTTGGCACAAGCTCCTCAAGGGCGTCCCGGGGCGCTCCCGGTGCCCAGCGGGACCCGGGCCGGGCGGGGCCGGGGCGGGTCAGGGGGCGGGGCCGGCGCGTGTCGGCCCCGCCTTTCCCCTGGCCGGGGTCAGCGGCGGCCGCGGGGCGGGGCCGCCCTCGAGCTCCGCTCCCATTGGCTGTCTGGCGGCGGGGGCGCGCGCGCTGACGCAGCCGGCGCTGCCATTGGCCGGCGGCGCGGAGGGGGCGGGGCGGGGCCGGCGCTCGGTGAGTGAGGGCCGGGGCGCGGCGTGAGGGGGGTCCCGGGGAGGGGTCCTGAGGGTCCCGGGCCGCGTTCGCTTTGGAATCCCGGTACCCCCGGGTGCGGCGCCCCTGGGCCTCTTTGTCTTTATTTCTTGTCTTTTTGGTTAACTACCCTTTTTTTCCATTGGCGGACAGAAAGTGGGCAAGGAGAGGAGCAGAAAATAGCACCCCTCAGAGCCCGCAGGCCTGAGGGGCGGGAGCGGTGCGGGTTTTTCCCCAAAACAACCCTAGAAATGCTGCCCAGCCGAAGCGGAGCTGGCGGGAGACGGAGATTCCATCAGCATCCGCTGCGCTCGCCGCATTCCATCAGCCAGGCGATCCCCACGGGCTGTGGGAGCCGCTCCTTGCCCTCCTTGTCCGCCGGCCTTTGTGCGGCGCCCTGGCCCGCAGGCCCCTGCTGACGGCGTGAAAAAGCTCGGGGATCGCCTTTCAGGAGAGATCCCTGCGGACCTTCCCTCTGAAATGAATGAAGCAGCCCCACTGTCTTCCTGTGTTATCTAAAAACACGGCCACGGGTATCGTTTCTGTGAGACAATTGAGGGCTTGGGTGTAGCTGGGAGTTTGGGCACTTTCCCCGTGCTTTTGAGGCCAGTGGAAAGTTTCCACCGTGCCTAAAGCTGTGTGGCCGTACATCCCTCCTCAGTCCTGCCCGAGGATTTGGGATTGCTTCTTCCCGTCGCCAGGGTTAATCTGGATACCACTGGCAACCCGACCTCTGAATTTTTTTGGGCTTGTTGGAAAATGGTGAGAAAGCTTTTTTTTCTAGAGGCTCGTGTAGCTGGGAGTTGCACTTAGTGGCGGTAGTGTTCTCATTTTGTTGTTAAATACGACTTTTTGCCTGATTGTTCTGTCTGTGGGATGTGTGTGACATCCCCGCCGTCTCGTTTGTGTGCGGGTGTGGTTTGGATATCCAGCTCCCTCTGAAGTTAATTGAAATCAGCTGCCTGAATTAGAGACTTTGGAAAATGCGGTGAGATCTCTGGTGTCCCTTTAAATACCCTTACAAATCCTGCAGTAAGCAGATTTACTCTCACTCCTGTGTATTGGCAGGCTTCCTGGTTTCTCTTTAGCATCCAATTAGCTTCTGGAGATTTAATGAACCTGTGAACCAGCACTTGTTCTTTTTTTAAAGACCAATGGCATCGTGGAAATGTAAATCACTGCATGCTGCCTCCATAAGATAACAAATGATCCTAAGTTCGGAACGTTTGCCCTCCTCCACACAGTTAGGAAAATAACAGATGGGTCACGGCCTGTAAGTTTTATTTTATATTGCTTAACATATGCTTTTTTAAGGTCAGACTTTGATGTTTCTTACAGTTGTTTTTACTGGGCTGACACCTGACTCAAACCACTAAATCTGGTGGTTTAAACGATGTTTAAATCCCTTTGAATTTAACGTGGCATCTTAAAATTAAAGCTGTCCTGAGGTCGACTTTTGCTTACAGCACATACGCTTTTAAACTAGAGAGGCTGCTTGTTAAGCTTTTCTTTCTTTTGTATATATTTTCAAGTCACGTAACAGGGGCAGCTTTACTGATCCCATCTTTTACACCTCTTGGTGTGGAAATGCAGCCTTTCCGAGGGCAGGAGAGAGCGGCACAACCCAGACAACGCGATGTGCGCGGGGTTGGCTTTGTAGCAATTTAAGGAGCGGATTGGGGGTGTCCAGCTGCGGGCTGGGGCCGCTGCGTGGGGGCTGGCGGAGCCTGTGCTCGTCCTCTGGGCAGCCGCTGCCGTGCGGGATCAGCTGCGGGCTCTGGGGAGGGGCCAGGCGGCTGCGGGGGCTGCCGCAGGTGGTGCCTGCGCTGGGGATTTGGTCTCCCCTGGAGACCCGGCGCGTCCTCCCGCCGCTCTTTGTTCCCGTGCCCGTGGGAAAACCCCGCTTGAGGGAGGGGAGGGCTGGATCATAAAAGGAGGCTGTGACAAAAGAGCTGGCAGAGGGAGTCAGTATCACCTTGTTTCCCACTTCCAAGTATTGTTTGGGAATTCTTTCTCGCCTCTTTTTTTTTTTATTATTTTTTTTTTTAATTTAAATTTCATTTTAGTGGAGTTTTGCTGTTGATGCTCCCTTGGCTGGTCTCTTTGCTGGGGCAATACCAGCAAAACCACTCCGCTGACGTTTCCCTGCTGCCAGCACCTTGGTTTGGGCTGCAGTTGGTGGAGGAGGCTGTGGTGGGTCTCCATCATTTGGCTCACGGGTTATCCTGGAGCAGCTCCTCATTCAAGCCCAGCCAGTGCAAGTGTTCCCATTAATTAATTTCCCAAAGAGTTAATTTAGTGAATTGAGGTAGAAGCTGCAGAGCTGAGTGCCAGGTTTGAGTTTTACAGCCTCCTACCTCCCCCTCTAACTTTTTATAGCAGCCTCTTGCTTCTGGGTGGCTTCTGCTTCAAGGTTTTGGGGTTGTGGCTTTAAAAAACGCTCAGCTTTCCACCCCAACAGCCTTCAGGGCTCAGCCACGCCAGGAGGTGCTTCATGTCCTGGTTAACGATGTCTCATTTGGTGCACAAAGTGTTGCTGACATTGGCCATCAGTGCAGGACTGCGGTGCCTGGTATAAAGCCCAGGTTTGTTTTTAGCATGGCCAGGGCTGGAGTGAGATTTTCCCTGCATGTCACATCCTGGGAAGCAGAAAATGCTGCTGAGATGTGAGGGTTTGGTTCCTGCTGTCCCACCTGGCATACCAAGATGCCCCTTTATGAATTTTGGGGTCTCACCCACATGGTGCTTAAGTTCTTTGTTGTTTTAGTTTCTTGGCATGGAGACAAGGGGGGATGCTGAGATGCCATTGCCGTGTGCTGTGTATTCCAGAGCTCCCGCGGAAGCAGCTCTGTCCTGATGGCCGTGGGTGTGGGGAAATCTCCCTCCGAAGAGTCGCTGAGCGGGAAGGCCGAGGGCGATGGGAGGTGGGACAGCGCAGACACGGATTCGGACTTCCCGGAGCTGACAGGGAGCCTGCGCCGGCTTTTGGGGACAGAGGAGGCCAAGCCCAGCCCGCAGGGGACAGAGGGCGTGGCAGTGAGCAGACACAGTCACACGGCCACCGCTGCTGCCCAGGGAGGCTCAGGCTGCCCCCCAGAAGTGTCTCCAGCATCTGCACCCGGATTTCCCAGAGCAAGAGCCAATCCCTCAGGGAAGGGGGTGTCAGTGGACAGAGCTGCTGATGGTCATCGAGCTGGGCACCGTTTCCTCTCCTCAGAAGAGCTGCAGGTGAGAGGGTTGGTACCTGCAGGTGTTGCACAGGGAGGTCCCAGGAGAGGTGGGGCCTTGTTTGTCAGGGCTGTCCCAGCAAGGGCTTTCCATCTCTCCCAGCTGGAGTGTGCCCACCCCTGCCCAGGCTAAGATGTGTGGAAGGGCCTGGGCTCCCACAGCCAAGCTGTTGCTTCCATTCCCATGCTGCCAGTGCAGAGCTGGGAGCTTGCTCAGGACAGTGCTCTTTAAATAAGGCTCTTGCTGCCAAATGACTCGTGCAGCTTCCCAAGCCCTTGAGATGCCTTTCCTTAAAAACTGCTCTGAGCAGCTGCAGGCCATCCCCACAGACAGAACAGAGTTCTGCTTCCAGTCTCAGCTCATGGCAGCTCCAGGGTTGGGCTTTTATCTCTATACCCCGGCACAAAGGAGCCTTTTGTCTGGGTGCTGTGCTTCATTTCATGCTTCTCTCTCTCCTTTTCCATCCCGTCCTTGAGCAGGTGAGGGCATTGGGCTGTGGGGATCCGGTGTCCAGCCCTCCCAGCTGGTGCAGCTCTACCGAGGAGAACATCCTTGCTGGCAGCCGCCGCGATGCCCGGGTTGGCCGTCGGAGACAAAGTCCGGGAGCTCCATCCCCGTGTCCTTCCACCCCGGAGCTCCTGCGGCCCCAAACCCCGCCCAGCCCCGGGAGCGCCCCGCGGAGCCGCTCCGTGCGGAGCCTCTCCGCTCCCTCCTCCGAAGGAAACGGCCCCTCCGAGGAGCCCTCCGGGAGCTTCCCAGCCAGCACGGATGTCCCTTCTCCTGCGGCCACCACGGCTTCCCGGGACGTGTGCCGCCGATGGGGAGCGGAAGGCAGGGCGCTGCAGAGGCGGGAGCCCCCGGGCCCTCTGCTCGATTACCGCAGCATCCGGGAGGTCTCCTCGTACCAAGCCGATTACTGGGCCTGTGCCATTCCGGATTCGCTGCCCCCGTCTCCGGACCGCAGCTCGCCCCACTGGAACCCCAACAAGGAGTACGAGGACTTGCTGGACTATGCTTACCCGCTGAAGCCGAGGTACAAGCTGGGGAGGATGCCGGAGCCTTTCCTCCATGACTCAGGAATAGGTCTGGACAGCTTTTCTACTTCTCCCGGGGGCATGTCCAGGTCCACCAGCATCTACGGCCGAGCTGGGCAGGCTCGGGGAGGCAGAGAAAACGGAGTTTGGGAGTTTGTGGCCTCTGCAGAGAGATTCTCCACCCCGAGGCCTGGAAAAAGAGGCTGCTCAGCAGCTGCCTTGTACTGTGAACCTTCACCTATTGCCAAAGCATCATTTGCAAGGAGTGCTTCCTCTCATCCTTCCCGAGGTTTTGCCAAAGATGTAAGGGTGGAATCATCTGGGCCAAGCTCCCCTGGGCGCCCTGCTGCCGATGGGAGGAGCTGGGATACCAGGGGAAGCCCCTGCCCAAACTCCACAGGGCAGGTGAAAAGCACCAGCAGGTTTTTAGCCAGCACAGGAGTGCTCCCCCTGAGGAAGGAGTGGGAGGGCGACGAAGAATTTCTTTCCCTGCCTCCAAGACTGCAGGAGCTGGAAAGGCTGGCTCAGTTTTTGTCCAATCTTGCCTTAACTCTAAGGATACCCGGGCATGACCACCATAACCTTCCACATCACAGCAGCAGCAAGCAGCCCCTGTCATCCAGGTTGGCTCCTTTTGGAGCAGTGGGAGGCAGGGATGACAGAGGGAATACTGAGGGTTTTGCTGGGCTGTGGCAACACCGCAGCTCCCGAAAACCCAGCTGGGAAAACATGGAATCAGATGGCAGGATCCATAGGGATCCCCTCCAGGGGCTTCATCTACCAACTGGTCTCAGGGACACATTGGATGGGATGTGCCCAAATGAACCACGGGTCAAGGGGCATCCAAAGAAGAGCCAGCAGAGCGAGTCCCTTATCCAGTGTGTTAAGGTAGGCTGAGACCAGAAATAAAGTTTATTCTGGGAAGATCTGGCATAAAATCATGCCTGTCTTTATGGCATGATTAATTAAAGCTTCCCATTCTGCATGATGTGCCCTGCCTGGCAGCTGGTGGTAATTTATGCAGGGGGGCTCACCAGAGCAGATAATTCTTTCTGATGGAGCAAGAGCCCATCCTGCTTTCCCCAGGGCTCGGCGTCACAGGCCAGGCTGGCTGGAGATGTGGCACTCAGCTGGGTCCCCCAGCCCACCCATCCTGCTGCACCAGGCAGGAGCTGCAGCAACTCTGAAGGGTTTCCTGATGATTTTGTGGATTATTAAATTTGTCCCAGCACTGTGCTCCCACCCTCCTCTCCATCTTCTTCCCACCCCAGTGCTGGGACAAATTTGGAAATGATGCTAGGCTGTTTGCACAAGAGTGTTAGCATGCACGTAGCTGCAAGCTCATCCCCCTCCTCTGGCATGGAAATAACTCTGGTGATTTAAAAGGGTCTTCTCTGTGTTTGTCATGCCAAATTGCAGTGCCAGGGAAAAGCACTGCTTTATGGCAAACTCCTGAGGAGCAGGAGCAGGTCTGGAGGCTGATTTTGGTGCCAGCAGAGGCCCCTGGGTTTCATGCAGCATCTTACGAAAATAATCCCTTACCGAGACACTTTAAAAATAAATGAAAGCACTTAATTGAACGAGACAATCCCTTGGGGAAAAGCAACTGCAAATTAACTGTATGGCTCTGGTGAGGAGGAGGGGAGGTGGTGCAGGCCAACCTCTTCCTTCAGCCTGGGTGCTACCAGCCTCCAGCACCTCTCCATGCAGACACTCCATGGTGACCCTCAATTCTTGCCACACAGTGAGTGCTGGAGCTGTTCAGGAGTTTAATTTTGGCCTTTCTCCCGCTTACCTTTGGTTTCCCAAGCTTAGGGATGTCTGTGTGCAGAGGCTGGAGAGGAACAGGGAACAGGTGCTTTCCAAAACACCCCGGGCTCACCTTTTCGTGTCCCTGCGCTGCCTCTGCTGCAGAAATAGATCTAAACAGATCAGTGACCCCTTTTTTATGCTTTGTTGAGCAGCTGTTTTGCAGCCAGCTGGAGGAGCTGATCCGTTGGCTGTACACCGTGGTGGATGTCACCGGCAGCTGGGTGCCGCCCTCGCCCGATGCCCAGAGCGTGTCGGCCTCGCTGCGCCAATACCTGGTGGGTGCCACCCTCGCTCTGCTCCCTCCCCTCTCCCCTGCTGCAGGCAGTGGGAAGCCAGGCATCACTGGGATGGTCCAGAGTGCACTGGGTTTGCAAAGCCAAATTTGGGAGCACCAGGAACCTGCCTGGAGGAAACTGCTCACTGGGCAACCTGCCACAGGTGTGTGTTTCAAAATCCCTTCTAAGAAACGCTGCTGTTCTCCTTGCCTTGCCAGGAGTTCAGGAAGGATGTGGCCGACCACCGGGGCCTGACGGAGAGCGTGCTGGAGAGGGGAGAGGCTCTCCTGGACTGCATGGCAGCGAATTCACCAGGTGAGGAAGAGCATTTGTGTGGGGCCACTCATGGACACATGATGCTGCCCAAGGCATCTTCCCCACAAAACCCCTGATCCAGCCTGGCCAGCACCACAGCACACACAGAGTGGTTGCTCTGGTGATTTAGAAAAAGGGATTTCTAAAGGGTGAGCTGTAGCTGCAGTCACCAAAGGGGCTGCAGAGGCTGAGCGCTGCATTATGGATGGGCTTTCTTGCACAGTTCCAAAGGTTTTCCTTAAGACCCCCTCTCTCTGCATCTTCATTATGAACCTGGAGCCTGCTGGGTCAGTCCCCACCCCCTGCAAATGCTGCATCACAGTGGGGATGGCATGAACAGCACATTATTGATTTTTAACACTTGATTTCCTTCCAAAGTGTGCCTGGGTGAGCAGAACTCACAACTCTGACAGACACTGAATTATGGCATTCCCGTCACCTCCATTCTGCACTTTTTGCTTTCCAGCTCTGAAGGACACACTGGGTCTGATTGCCAGACAGTCGGAGGAGCTGGAGAGCCACGCCGAGCTCCTGTACCAGTCCATCCTGGCTGCTGTGGGCCCCGTGCAGGGCAAGGACGTGGGGCAGGACAAGGGGAGTGCAGCACACGGCTGCTCCCTGGGTAAGCAGGGGCAAACCAGCCTTGCTGCAGCGGGAAAAAAGAGGGGAGGGAGCACAGGAACACTCGAATTAGCAAACAGCAAACATCAGACTCCATTGTTGTTTCTTGGATTCTGTTTGGGAAGCCTGAGAAGGCAACAGGGAGACTCAAAATAGACGCCCCGTTGTGTTTAACCGTGTCAGGGAAAGAGCAGAGCTGCTGAACCAGCTGATGAAACCCAAGAGCACGAGGGGAGCCACGGCAGCTCCGCGGGGACCCGGCAGGCAGGTCCCTGTCACTCAGGGCTGGGGGCCAGCACAGACACCTGCTCCCCCCAGATCCCTTGCACAGCACAGGGGAGAGGAGGAAGGGATATTTTTTGGTTTTGTGTTTTCTCAGAAACATTCTGATTGCTGTATAATGGTGGGGAAAGGAAGCAAGTGATTTCAGGTATAACACAGGGGCTAGAAAACTTGCTTACTTATTTCTTGACCATCTCCCTTCAGAGGAAACTGGAGGCAAGCGTTTCAGGTGTGCCAGCCTCTTAGAGAAAATGTGTCTAAAGTAGTGTTTGGTTTGTTGTGGTTTTTGAATTGCTGCCTCTACCCAGCCATGCCCTCTGCACTGAGATGGGGGAGCTGAGCATGGGGGTTTTGTCAGACTGCAGGCAAAGCACAGCACCAAACACCTCATTTTATTTCAGGTGCTGCCTCTGTCAGACCTAGGCTGCGTTAGCCCATCTCAGGAGGGCTGAGAAGAATTGCAGCAGGCACCAAACCACCTCTGTCACCTCTCCAGAGATGCCAAAATCTGTGTCCAGTTGCCCACGGGGCTGATTTCAGCGTGGGTTTGTGCCAAGCCTTGAGAAAGGTGCCTCGTACAGGAGGATGTCCAGAGTTGTGTAAGGAATGTACAGCTGGCCTTTTCTGGTTTGTTTTTTAACATAGCTTCCCTTTTTTTATTGAAGTGGGCTGCTCTGTGTTAGCCAAACGTCAGGAGGAGTTTTTTAACTGAGCAATCCATAGTGTGCCGTGAGCTCGCTGAGTAAAGCCGTGTGATTTTAATAGCCCTGTTCTCATGGTTTGTTTATGCTCGTCAAAAATAGGTGTGAGGAGCCAAGAAATAGCAGCTCCTGGTTCCTGGGAGCAAACTGAAGGCCTGTTTATAATTACCACTCCCTGCTGAAGCAGAGCCTACTTAACTTTCAATTTTGTTATTCATAAACACAAAAAGCCGTAATAGTGACTCCAAATAAAATAATAAACGAGTTCAGGTGGGGAGGAGCCAGGTTCTGTGTAACCTGCTGGTACCTGCTGCTGGCAGGAGCTGTGTTAGTGCCCTGCTGGTTCCCTGGGGTGGAGAGTTGTGCCTTCCCCCTTCCAGCTACTGCAGTTAAATCACTGCTCAGAACATTCATCAAGGGTTTCCAAACCCTTTCTCCAACAGAAAAAGGGCAGCTCTGAAGGTAAGTGGCCAAAAAAAGTTACAGAATGTTCATACTTGGCTTTAATTAACCTTTAACCTGAACGGTGATCATCATGTTCTTGTGCAGAATACATCATTTCCTCCCATTCCTGTGAACAGAACATGGAGAAGTTTCTGTTCTGCACAAGCAGAAGGTGAAAGCAAAGTTAAACTGAAGCAGTTACAGGAAGTAATTCATTGGGGTTTGATATTCTCCCATCTTCTACATCCTCAGCTTGAAGGGCAAATTTTTTTTGGCCTATTGTGTCAAAAGTATTTAATATTTAAGCTCACAGGTAAGAAACTACAGTGCCCTTTATCAGGAGTTTTAGGCCTGCTCTACCCTTGTCACAGCTCAGACAACCCCAGGCTTCAGCATGGAACAGCACCAGCCCAGTGACCCATCCATGACTGAGGGGGAAACAAAGAACCACCAAACACCTGGTGTAGCCCAACTGGTTTTGCAATGCTTTTATTACTGTATATATTAACATTGGTTTGGATAGTATGTAGCAGGCATCTCGACATTGAAGTTCATTTGTGCACTCTCTGCAGGGAAGATGTTTTACCCTCAACACACCTCCTTCTGCTTTCACTTCCTGATCTCAGCAGCACTCACTGCTCCTCCTGCTCCCGGGGAGCAGCAGGTCACATTTATAATGAATTATACCAACAAGCACATCTCTACTAGAAAGCACATCACTTTATTGTGAAGGTCTCAAGTGGAAGAGTTCAACTTAACCATGACAATACTTTATGTATTACAATTGCCTGTTGATTTATGCAACTATGTTGAAGAAAGCTGTTAGCCAAAGTCACCCCCCCCCCCCAAAAAAAAAAATCAGAGGATATTTGCACCAGTTTTAGTTTATACCTCACAACATACCTAGGCTATATTTTTACTATCACAGGGTGTATTTACTACTAGGGGAATGTTACATGGTCTTTCAAACATGAGACTATTTACAGAATAGGCTGAACATTTGAGTTTAGATAAAGCTGAACAATTTTACATGTATAGGAAGTGTTATAGGCTAGCTTTCCTGTGGCTTTTAGCTAGACATCAGGCACTAATGATTTGATTAGCTCTGTACAAAGAATCACACACCATCCAAAACCCCTTGGCTGCTGGTTAGTTCCAAATTGTTTGAGAAAGCGCCTACTTGGAGCAACAGTTTGGTGGGGGCCTTGCTATCCCCATGTCACCCTCCTGGTGCCTCGCTGCAGAAGGGAATAGAAGCTAAGCTGTTGCACTAAGTCAGAAGATACTGATTAAAAGAGGATGGAATTAACAGTATATAGAAAAGACATAATATACTGGTAGAAAGTTAGACCTCCTCAAGGTTACGCTGAAATCGTTCATGGTAGGGAAACACAGTTCTCTCCCCTGCTATGCAAAGCTGACGGGAACTCCCTACGTAGAGTCCTTGAGAAATAAATTAAGTTCCAAGACTAAGTTAGGGAACTGTTGTACATTCAGAGTGCATTATGCCTCCTGAACCTTGGCTGGGTGTTTCTGGTACAGCACTCGTGCCTTAAGCACCGTGACGGCTCAGGCTTTGGGGCCACAGTCACTGGGCGAGTTGCAGGGAAGGTCTGAGAGCCATGGCTGCACACACAGATATGTTGTTTTGTGCACAATGCAAGCCTGATTTCCCCCTTAGCCATACAAATTAAGACAATATTTATCACCATACAGTTTGATATTACTTCCAATAAGTACAATATTTATTAAACATTTCTTCAGTTTTGTTACATATTGTGCAACAAATTACAATATTCTGCAGCCACAAATTATATGCAGAGTATGAAGAAACTATTAATCAGATAGTGTGATCTCTCCATTTATAATTCTACAAGAAGGAACTAGCAAATCAGATCTTACATATATCTTACTAAATTTTATGCATGGAAAGTGACAGACACTGTTGTGCTGTTTGATACAAAATGGCTAAACTTCATCTTCAGAAGACTAAACCTGACATCTAAACATGCCAATAGAAACATCAAAACAAAAATACATCCTAACCAACCACAGGAAACAGTCTGGTATCAGGAAAAGCAACAAGGATTACACGTTTATAAACCAGCACACAAAGGTTTAAAACAGTTCTGAAAATGAAGTTAGCTGTCTTGAGTCAAGGGAATAAAAAAAGTCAGTATTGACCATTTACAATCTCTGACCTTTGTGGAGACGGTAAGAATCTGTTGTAGTGCAGCTACATACAGTACAATTCAGGCAATTTTTTTTTTTTTCACTTGGGTTCAGATTGCAAATTCATTGTTGTGAGACAAAAGGGGGGAGGCAAGTTTTAGCAGCAACCTCCGCTAGACTGCTTGACTGGAGTGCTCTGAATTTTAACATTGGACTTCTCTGCACCACCAGCTGTCGCTCCCGGACCCATTCGTTTTTTAATCTCGGCAGCCATGGTCATGAAAGACTGTTCTACATTTGTGGCATTCTTTGCACTGGTTTCCAAAAACGGAATTCCAAGAGAATCTGCAAATTCCTGCAAATTAGAAACAGTGAACAGTGAGCTCATGCACAGGTTCATACCTCACCTCTCTTCCTGGTGCAGCACCGGGTAACCCACGAGTTCCTGCATCCCACCCCACACCCGGCTCCAGCCTGAGGAGTTGCAGGGCAGGGCTCGCTGAACTGCCCCCATTTGTGGCATTGGAACCTCTGTGCAGGACAAGGCAGAGCAGGGGCTCAGCCAGGCACCACGGGAGCCCCGACATACCTTTGCTGTTGTATAGTCTACTACTTTCTTTGTGGTCAGATCACACTTGTTCCCCACCAACAACTTGTTGACGTTTTCACTGGCATAACGGTCTATCTCCTGCAGCCACTGCTTGACATTATTGAAAGACTCCTACGAGATAAGAGAACTGTAAGCAAGGCCCTTGATAAAGAGGGAAGTTCAGCACTATCCCTTCGGTCATGGCCAGGGGAGAGTAAGGAGCACTGCACTTATCCATGTGATTGACAACCATGGCAGAGGACTCTCTAATGCTGCCCAACTCCCCTGATGGCCTCGGGACAGGCCGCTCACACAGGGGCCATACAGCTCCTGCTCCCAGCCCTACACAATCAGCCCTTCCTGCACTCTTCCCCCTAATCTTCTTCCCTGCTCCATATCTTGAATATTCAACATCCTCTACCATCTGGGACTCTTTTTCCTCCTCCTGTAGCAGAGATAAGAGGCATGGCACACAGCTGAAACCAGATGCATCCCACATACTGACAAAGCATCAGGTATTAGGTGCAAGCCACCTTATTGTGGGCTGGAACAGCCTCTGATATTCCAGTTAGTGACTGAACACAAGTGTTATTTCTCTATTAATTCAGGAAACCCTATACTTCCCAAGTGCCCTTCAAACAACTGCACCAGTTCTTCAGAGATCCTTTCAGAGGAAACACTGGCTCAGTTGTATCCTGCACACAGGCTGACAATTTTCTGTTCCAAATGTCGGTCTTTACTGTACACCACAGTTCAAGCACATTCAGAAATCTTTCAACAACTTCCATCAGTAACTCAGACTTCCTGCTACCAAAGGCAGGGTGATGTATTCACACAGCACAATAAGTTACCTGCTGACCAAGTTTTAGCTTAAGCCTAAGATGCAATTGCTTAGGAGCCACAAATCCCATTGCTCTCTTTAGTTCTGTGTTTTATTTCTGCCAAACCAGAGGTACACGTATGTTTAGCTTTATAAGCCTGCAGAACTGTGTCACTGTCTCCTTAGGATGTGCCCAGCTGTTGAATTCCCAATTTACTGATCAGCCTGGGGGAACTCTGCAGGCACAGGTGTCACACGTACCTGATCTGTAACATCATACACAACTATGATGCCATGAGCTCCTCTATAGTAACTGGAAGTGATAGTCCGAAACCGCTCCTGTCCCGCCGTGTCCCACTGCAAGACAAGTGACAGGGTCAGCTCCTGCAGCCAGAGCTGGACATCAGCTTCCAGAGAAACAGCTCAGCAGCCATCCAACCACAACCACATCCACACCACAGCTACAGCAGTGGCTCTGAAGCTGGATGCATCCAACAGGATATCACATATTTTAACTGAGTTACACTTTGTAGGTACTGTTTGAAAGTGCTCATTTGTTTGGTTTCAGCCAAGTGTAGTCAAGTGGATCTCTCTGGGGAAAGCATTGAGCAGTTCTGACCCATGAAGAAGCCACGGTTCAGTGGTCAAAAGAGCAAACACAAGCCAGGACTCAAAAACCTGCTAGGAATAAGGTCAGAGAGCTGCAGGTCTCTAACATGACCACTCCCTTCAACTTCCTTGGCACACAGGCTGCAGCAAAGGTATTTAAAGGCAACAACTCAAACCAAACTTGGTTCCCTTCTCCTGCTGGGAGAATTAAGAAAGGGCGTAAGGTGCTTGACCTCTTCTCCCACCCAGGGCGGGAGCAGGACTCGCCCAAACATTTCTCTCCCTGGAGCTGTGTCAAGAACAGGGCTGGCTGTGTATTAAAAACACACTCACTGACAGACTGCAGCAGTGACAGCACTGCTAGTGGGCTGCTCTGTACTCAGGACAGTTACATTAGAGTCTGGAGGCTCAGGCTTTTCTGGCTGTAAGCTGGACTCTGCTCCACAACACTGAACCCCTGAGTCATTGCCTTCAAGTCCTCAGAGCCTCTGCTTGAGCTGGAAGCAGCGGCTGACAAGGATTGTCTGACCTTGCACAGATATTAGATTTCATCACACCAGTCACCCTTTTAGAGTGCTTCAAGATTAAAGAATTGCCAAGTCTCGTCCCCTGTTTATTCCAAGTGAAAGGCCAAAAGCATAACCAGAAAACACGCCCAGTGCAAGGCAGCCAGGCCAGTTACAAGCCTTTGTGTCAGTTTTTCCATTCAGGTCAACAAAAGCACTTTCCAGCACTTAAGACAGCACAGCCTGGTAGTAACAGCTGCTGTGGAATTCAGGCATCTTGGACAACTGTGTGGTATTCCTGCACTTACACAAATCCTGGCTGAATACTGCAGAACTACTCCAGTTTTGATGTGAGAGCACTCCAGCACAGAATCTCCTCTTCCAGGCAAACAACCTTGATAATAAGCACCCTGCCTTAAGGACAGGCCGTGGGAAGTCCTGCCAAAACTGCCTCGCCTCTTGTAATGGGGAAAACACCCCTTGTATTTGAATGTGTTTTAAAGTACAAAGATGACCACCAATAGCTATGGATGTAACTCTGTGCTCCAACAGACTGAAGCACACAGCAGTTGAGAAATACTACTTACTATCTGAAGCTTGATTGTTTTCCCATCTAGTTCTATAGTTCTGATTTTGAAGTCCACACCAATCGTGCTGATGTAACTTTCTGTGTACGTGTCATCCTAGGAGAGAGAGTGAACATAAGTCAAGCCAGCTGCACCTCTTCTGCAGTCACCTACTTCATTATGCACCAGTCAGACAAAGGTACTTCATTTCCTTGTAAAACCAGCCTGATCTCTCATGGCAAAGTCCAGGGGGTGGCCAAGCATTTCCACCAAGTATTTACTTTCCAAAAATTCTGCAGCTTTTCAAAGCACCAACCAGACTTGTGTTTCAAAAACCAGTCCAAAAAAGCCTCTTTTCTGGGAATCCTGTAGTGTCAAGTCCTTGTGAGCTGCAGTGTAACAAACGGTCTTTGCTCGAGCTGGCAGACTGAAGAGCTACTCAGAATAACCACTGAGGTTATTGAAACACATCACATTTTTATTTTCCTTTGATGGTTTTTCATCTGTGTTACACTACACAGCAGCTACCTAGAACAAGGCAGAGGCTCTGTCTCAGTCACACAGGAGTGTCAAATCCTCTGCTGCTGCAGCTGGTTGCTAAGGCAGGTTAGAGTTACAGCTGGAGCACTCATGCTGGGGCCTCTGCTCTGCAGCCTGTGTCGACAGAGGAGGGAAAACACTGCTTCAGCAGCTTGCAGGGACCTGGCTGAGGTCTGCAACAGCCTGAAGGCACACACAAACTGCTGGGTCAGTCTTTGCTACCTTCCAGTGATTGTCAGCCTGTCAGCATGAAGGAAGTTTCTATTCCTAAAGTACCCAAAGGACAGAACTTCACACACAATGTACCACCAAAGGCTTTATGCAACCAGTAGGTATCACAAAAGCAAGGGATTCCTCTGGGCTGTGAATGGAAGACATCTTAGGTAATACATCCAAGTAAGGATAAAGTATTAAGCCTTTCAGAATGACATGACATTTATTTCCTTAATATTTCAATACTCCAAAGGGTATGTTTGAAAAGCCTGAAGAAGTTTAACCTACAGCAGCAAGAAAACACAAGTGGGGTATGCTGTGGTAATTCCTTAGGTCAGGGTAAAACAGCTTAGTTGGAAAAACATCTCAAAAGGAAAAGGCTACTCAACTGAAGAAACAGCCAATAACACAATACAAACTTAAGCTGACTACCAAAAAAGAAAAGTTGGATTATTCACATGAAGCCAAAATTAATTTAAAAGTATCTGCAAGAGAAGCAGGCTAGGCTGCTCTGGGAGTGCTGCTCCAGCTGTGGTGTCACTTCCAACCCACTGCCTCCATACTGTGAGCAGAGCAGGTGACATCCTCCTGCTGTTCATGCTGGTACCAACAGCAGCCATAATGGCTTTAACTGAGGCTGTTTGTAACCCAGGTCACCATTTCACATTAACAATATCAGGTACAACAGGCTCCTGCCAGAGGGGCCCACAGAAGTTGCTCAGGCTGTGAAAATGAAGCCATCATCCCGCAGCAGTGTCACACTCAAGTTTCTAAGTTCATGCCCCATATCCTGCTTCCCTTCCTCTCCTCCCATGGCAACCTAAAGTGCACTTTGGCACAGACAGAGATAAAAAGTTCACTGGACTTCAGCTTTTCCTACTAAGAGCTAAGTCAAACCCATTTTCCATTTTCTTCTTGTCAGGAAAACTAGAGCCAGACCAGCTCTCCAGCAATTCTAACATTCACTAAAGAATGCAGAAGGCCTCAATACTCCTAGAGTATTATTTACATTACTTGTCTGACTAAACAACTGGTAGATTTTTTTTACTGCAGATGTCAAACTTCATCTGGCTGAAGTGTTCTTATCGAGCAGGACCTGATCAAGGTCTGTACTCCTCATGCCTAAGGGCACACCCCCAGAATTCCTTCCATCCTCAGCATTCTACCACTACTGTAATGATGGAAGTTAAATTAAGGTATCTTGTTCTCAAGTAACAGGGAAATTAGAATTAATCTTAGCTGGACGTATTATTGGTATTATTTCTTTCCAATTTAGTCAAACAATTACATCAGATAGACCCAAAATCAGAAGACAGGAGGAGTTTGCAATACTGTACATATTCTTTGGTATTACCAGGCCTGTCAGACACCATCCCTGCGACCTGAAGGGAAGTTCTTGCTAAGCACCTCTTTTACATAGTTGCCAAGCATGATCACTTACTGCAAACCTAAGTAGAAGGCAAGATTTCCCAACACCGGAGTCTCCAATCAGAAGTAGCTTGAATAAATAGTCACTGCAGAAGGAAAAAAAAAATTAGGTCACTTAATGAAAAACACTGTCAAGAATGAAGTTCCTTACAGCCAGTATATTATGACTTTTGAGAAGAGTAAATTAATTCACTGCTAGGGAAATCACCTACAACTCCAAGCTCCTCTATTCAGTTTAGAAATCCACAGTTTACTTGGTAAGGGAAGTGTGAGGTAGATGCTCTCAGCACAGCATTGTTGTGTGGAACTGTGCCTTCCTGGGAAGTTACTCTGAGGATAATAGTGGGACTACCAGCAGGAGTACCCACAGTCCTACCTCAGCCCTTTGCGGTGTGGCTGAGATGAAAATCTCGCTTTGTGATTGAGTGCAGGCCCCCTTGTTTGGCTGAGTAACTCAAGTAACACCCAGGTGGTGCTAACAGCCTGCTGCCCTCCCGGGCCATTATCTTTGCTCTCTGCACTCAGAGGTTTGATTCCTCTGCCCAGCTTCACCGCCACCAGGAGCTGCCAAACCCGGCCATTTCTGTCCTCAGTCCCAGCAGAGTGCTACAGCACAACTGAATACCCACCTTACACAGACTGTGAGCAGTGACCAACACCACACCTGCCTCCCAGGAACTAAGCAAAGCTAAAGTCATTTCCACATGAGGATACATCTCTAGGGAATGTCAGCTGTGGGATCAGTAATTCTCAAGATACACTGGAAGAATTGACAAATCTTGTGCTTAATGTTGAGTCTTCCCAACATTAAAGAACAAGCACAGTGTCACCGACCAGCCTATATTTGTACTTCAAAGAGTAGTGAAGATTTCACTGCAGGCAAAATTGGAGTTTCTGCCTTAGTCCTAAGACTAATGGGGAAATTTCATGCTAGAGAACAAGTAACAAAGAAAAACAACAACTCGCCACTCACACAAGTTATTTTGCTTCTCAAGCACTACACTAACTCATTCTCAGCTGCCAACTCTTCGGCCCTGTAATGGCCCAGACTGTCCTGTTCTCACTTAACCACAACAGTTCAACAGCCATTTTTTATGCCCACTTAAGCAAGGCGAGTAAAGATGAAGGATATGTGAAGTGCCTGAAGTCAACTGTCCCCACCTCTTATTCCCTAGAATCGCCAGTGCCTCTGGCTGGCAGGAATCCAGCCAGGAAACTGCATCCATCCCAGCTGATAACAGCCCAGCAGATGGCCAAGCACAGCCTCTCACCACTCCTCTGCTCAAGGGCCCCAGTGCTCTCACCTGGCTGGGCCCAGGCTGCAGAACACACCCAGCCTCCAGCCTGCAGCACTTCTGCCAAGCCTAGAGAGGAATCAGAAGTGCCAAATGTAGTAACTAATAACCCAATCCTTGAAAATGCAACCTTTCCTAACAGTGCAAAGCTAAAAGCACTAAAGGCATTAAAAAAAAAAGTCCAAGGATACCTAGCAGTTTCCAGTCACAGAATTCACCACTGCACATGTCAAGTCATGTCCTCCCACAAGGCAAGATGGCTTTAGGAGAATGACAATTAACCCAAACTGTTCGGGGGACAGAAGTCACATTGCCTCACAACCCAAACATCTCAGTGTTCCAGTTCAGGAACTGAGTGTCCAGTCAGGTTCCAGTTGGCTCAGGCACTATTACAGACCAGAAAACTTCTCACCCCCACCAATGGTTTGGTCCCCAAGAGCAGCAGAGACTCTGGAACCTGGAGACCAAGCAGAAGTGCCAGGGCTCCAGGACCTGCTCCACTGTTACACCCATGCCTTCTCCCCACCACTGTGCCTCAGCTTTCACTCAGCTCCTTCCAACTCCAGCAGGGACTTTGGGTTGCTCAGTTCCCTACACACAGAATTTTCAGCACTCCTGAAGTCAAATTATTACCTACAGCTTGCAGTGTGTTATAATCCCCTTGAGAATATTAACAGATGAATATTAGCACTGTATTGTCTTCACTAAAATTAGTGGGAAAAAAATTAACTCTTTCTTGGTAGAGGAAAGGCTTCAGCTGTGGGTCTGAGATCCACTTAAAAACCTCCACTTGTTTCCAAGAGTCATTCAGGTTCCCCCAGGCCCCAAACATAGAACTTGTCTTCCCCTGTTACTCCTCATGGTAAGAGCAGCTCCCAGCCAAACCTGCCCATTAAATCTCTTTGTCTTCAGCAGCAAACAAGAGCAGTAACAGTGTGTACACAGAACGAGTGTTAAGCCAGCACAAGAACTCAAGCCTTAAATACTGAGTTTGATATCTTTGCTATTCAGCAGTGCCCTCACTTTGAGCTTCAGTATTTCCAGAACCACAGAGACACAGAGTGGTCTTAAGCCACCACCAACCCCAGGGCCAGCAGCAGCACAGTTGGAAACAGCCTTTACTGAGTTCTAACTGAGCTCTGTCTCTGACCTTAGAAATGGCTGTTGTGTCACAAAAACCTAATTTTGGTGGTAAGACTTCCATTGGTTTGGGAATAATATAAGTAAGACTTTAGGAACTTAGGGTTTTATTTTTTTAGAACACTCCATATTCCAATATTATAGTGCTGCCCTTTTGCAGTACAACTTAAAGCTTTGTGAGATACAGCTCCCAAGACCTTTTAAAATATAGCAGGTGCCTATTTAGGGCCATAAAAATCAAATGTGCAGTTTGTTAGACAGAGTGTGATGTTTGAGACAGCTCTTGGGTACTGCAACAGATAAAATCAAATTTTAAAGAAGCTACAAAAAATTTGCAGAAACCTATTTCTAGACTGAGCTACACCAATAGAATATTTGGGTAAAGGGGTTCAATTGCAGCAATGCATCCAACAAGCCAAACAGGTTGTTTGGAATTTACTCCTGAAGAGCCACACAAACATTTCTGAAGCCACTGAATTTTGCTCTTTAAACCTGGAGACTTAAACCTCATCAGCTCCTCTGGTTTAGGGAGCCTTCATGGAGCTGGCTGAGCTAGGCAGCACAGCCTTCTCCCTGCTCCTGGGGAGACAGTGGGAATTCAGGTTAATCATTCCATTATTTCTCACCATTTACATAAGCCAGTCATACTTGGGTCGTTGAAAAGAGCACACTGGAAGAGCATTTGCAGCAAGGCAGGTGAGGACGGTGAGTAAGAGTGAGGCTTTCAAATCCTCCCCATAACTTCCTCTTGCCAGAGAGATAAAGGACAAAGATGTTAAATGTAACTGCCTCTTGCCAAAAAATTTTAAAAAAACAACACCTCCCAAACAGCCCTGTTGATGTTTTGAGCAGTGCAGCATCCTCTTGATACACACATGTCCCATGTCGGTGAGTTCAGCAGAAATCCAGGAAATCAAGTTGCAGACAGACCTGGCCAAAGCTGGAACAAAGGACCTGTGGGCTCTAAGATACTGTTGTTTATCAAATTTATATAAGGAGGCATGTGGGGATTCTTTAAATGCCAGGAAGGTTTTATGCCAAAACAGACAAGGCTAGGTAGTCATCTATCTGCAACAAGGCACTGCTGAAATTGGCTTTAGTCACTGATGTCAGCTGCAGGTTTACTGTAAACAGGTACTCACAACAGCCTCAGTCCCCACTCTTTGTTCCACCACCACAGAAATTTTGAAGAGGAGCATGACTGTCACTCTGATTACACACTGTCTGTGTAAGTAAACAGCATCCAGAAGACATGATGCCACTTTGCATGGCAGATTGCTGTTCAGAAAGGTTAGAACACAAACACTTTGAGATGATTCCAGCAACCCAGGAGCTGTCAGTCAATTGTCATCTCCTAACCACCATCACCCAAGACTGAAACCCACCTTGCTGCTATTCCCAAACACTTCTGAAGAATGCAAAAAGAACCCCCCAAGATTTGCTCCAAAACCCACTGAGTTTCCCTATCTGTGCTGGAAGGTGTCTAGAACAGGATCCAGGCAGAACACTGATCTGACCAAGAGTAACTCCTGACACCACTCAGCTGTTGTGGACCGTGCACCCCGGTGTGTTTATGCTCCATGCAAGTTGCAGAAGGGCAGGAAATGCTGGACCTGACATGATCTAGTCACAACAGAGTCAATATTGACATTCTGCTCACTCAAACACCCGCGGGGAGGGAGGAACAGAGGGAACACATCCCAGGGCTGGCTGGGCAGGTGCTTTCAGATTTTAATATCTCATCCACCCCTCTTCAGCTCCTTCACCCAAACCTAAAATCTAACAGTCCACTCGGCTGTCCAACAGCCCTGAAGCTTCAAGGAAGCTCTCAGAAGCACAACTCCCCTTCTAACCTTTGCATGAGCAGGATCTAACCCTGCAGCTTTATCAAGGAAGTAGGTCTGGAGTTAGAAATTTTAACTAGCTACCCACTGACTTCTGACAGAGTTCTGGCATGCCCAGGAGAGAGGATTTGGGGCTGCAGCCTGCCTGATCTGAAGCTGTGACAGGGAAGTGAGAATGTCTTACATTATAGCCAAGGTACTTCTGAGAGGACAAATGGATGTATCTCTTACAGGGAACTAGAAGGAGCAATGTCATAATCCTTTAAATCTTATTCCTGTTTTAACAGGGATCCAAGTACACACATCACAGTGTGACAGGTATTTTCTGTCCATCTCACCACACCCTTCCCATCTCCTCCCCTCATCCTGCCGACGCCACCCTCTCAGGAAGTGGCAATTTAACACTGCGAGGTAATCTCAAACTGCAGCTTTTCCTCTTTGTTTCACTTTCAAGAACTCAGCTGTGATCACCACCAGGACCAAGCGCTCTTCACTGAGAACGAGTCTCTCTGAAAACACTGTCCTCAGCACTCAGTGCCTCGCTGCAGGGAACTACCCTCTGCATCAGTCCAGAGGGCTGACAGACTGCTAGAAAGGAAACAAAAATCTACGGAAAAAGCTCCCTCCAACTAATTTCTCTTAGTGGCCTAACACTCTGCACAGTTTTCCCACTACAAAACTCAACAGTCTGCAAGGTGAATTTGAGTTCAACTCTTGAGAACCATTAGGACCACGAGGCACCAGCAGTTTGTTGGTTTTTCATCCACTGCCCACCTCCAGCGACTGCTTTGGCGTTTTCCAAAGCTACACGAGCAAGTTTGTGATGTAATCTTGCCAAGACGTAACTCGAGTTCTTGGCTGTACCTCCTGGGTGTCACCAACTCCCTCACTAGCTGATGACTACTTGTTTGCTCCTCAGGTGATTTTAATGGACTCGGAGTGCTTGCAACCAACCCTACTGACATAAGTGGAGAGCACAGGAGCTACTGCCAGTCGGGAGCCTCAGCTGAGAGGACAAAATTGTGGGTGTCTTCCAAGAGCAGCAATGTCACACCACACGTGCATTTCAGTGCCATCAGATGGGACAGTGGCTTCACCACCCCAAACTGGGGTGCCAGCAAAGCCAGCATCTGTGAAAGGATCCCAAACACACCCTACAAAGCTAAAGGGTTGGAAGCAAAGCAGCTGATTTTTTGAACTGCTTTCTAAACTAAGCTTAAACCCTTCCTGTAACTCATATAAGAAAGTCTTGAACAAAATAAAAGTTTATTGTTCCCGATAGCGTTGTGGGCAGGACGCAGCTCTCCGGGTTTCCAGAATACAGACAGGCCCTGGGCAGAGAGCTCAGCCAGCCCGATTCCCGAGCAGGCCAACTCAAGGAAAAGGCCGTACTCACATAGTGACCCTCCCAAAAACCCCTTGTGTCACCACCAGGCTTTCTAAGCAAGTGTTCTTTCAGCTGCAAACAGCCCCAAGAGCGTTCTATTATCAAGTCACAGCGTTGCAAAATCTACATAGGCAAGAAGTGTTTTGCAAGAGCCATGTGACACACACATGACTTGCAGCTAAAGCGAAGGGTGGACCCCTGGCTACGGAGCCGCCGCCGGCCGGGGGGATCGCCTTTCACAGGGCGCCCGTGTCCCCCCGGTCACTTGTTGGAGCCAAGGCCCCGATGTGCATTCCCGGCTCGGGAAAATCGCCGCGGCTGCGCCCCACGGCGCTACCGGGGCGGCGGATGCCGGTTCCCCCCGGGGACACCACGAACCCCCCGCGGCCCCGCCGGGTCCCACCCCCGGGCGGCCGCGCTGCCTCCCGCCCCCCCACCTCCTCCTCCCCCGCCGCCGCTCGGGCCCGGGCGCGGCTCCGCGGGGACCGGGGGGGTTCGGCTCCTCGGACCCGCGGGCCCAGCGCGGTCCCCCCGCGCCCCGCAGCGCCCCCAGCGCGGCCCCGGGGCCGCCCCGTCCCGCACTCACTATTCGGGGTTCATGCTGGACATGTCCGTGGGGCCCGCGGCCCGAGGGACGGCGAGCGCGCTGTGAGGGGGCGGTGCGGCGGCACCTCCCGCCGCCGAGGCAGGCGCTCCGCGGTGCGCTGGTCCGAGGGAGCCGCGATCGCCCGGCGCTCGGCTCGGCCCGTCCGCCCGCGCCCGCTCCGCGGCCTCCGCGCTGCGCCTCAGCCCAAAATGGCCGCCGGAGCCCGACCAGGAAACGGGGCGGCCGCTCGCCGAGCAGCGCTTACATGGCCGGGGGGCGGCCGAGGGGCGCGACGGGAAACCGAGTCCGCGCCGCCGCCTCCTCCCGGCCGCGCCCCCTCCTGCGGACTCGCTCTCCCGTCAGCCACAGCGGCGGCGGCGGCGCATGCGCGAAAGCCGGCCTTTCTTCCCTCGGCCCCGTCGGCTCGGAGCGGCGGCCGGCGCCGCTGATTGGCCGGGAGGCGCCGGCCGGGGGTGACGTCAGCGGGCAGACGTGGCAGCTCGGGCGAGTCAGCGCGCGGGCGGGGCGGGGGCGGGGCCTTGGGGCGCGGGGCGGGGCGGGGTCGCGCCCGGGCTCCATCGCGGGCTCCGCCCCGGGCTCCATCGCTACTCCAATCCGTCCTCCCGTCCCTCCCTCCATCTCTCCCCGCAGCCCTCGGTCCGTCCCGTTACGGCCCGAGCAGGGCGTTCTTTCTCCCGATGGTTCCCTAAGCTCCGAGCCGCAGCCCCGCCCGGGCCCGACGGGGTCCCGCACGGCGGCGCTCGGGCTGTCGGTGCCCCAGCACGGCCGGTGCCCGGCGCTGCGGAGGGCCGGAGAGGCAGCCCCGGAGGGGACAGCGTGCGGGACGAGGCTGGCTGGGGATGCGGCTGCAGGGAGGCGGCGAGGAAAGGGAGACCCCGCTCCGGCGCCCGGTCAGCCGCTCCCCCCGCGCCGGAGGCTTTGCACTGAACGTGGGAAGCGCATCTGGAACAGCACAGGGCATCTGTAGCTCTCTTAAGGCCTGTGTTCTTCACGTGCATAAGTCACTGTCCCTTCTTGCATCTTTTATCAAAACAAATCTGCCATTGCAGTGCTTTACAAGCATTGATCACATTTCTCACTACATTCTTTAGGCACAGTAAATATTTCTATGCTCGAGTGGCTGCTGGGAAGCCGGCATCTCGGGATCTCCGAGCAAGCAACCTGTAAAAGCTGGAAGATTTCACAGTACCAGAGACTGGTTTTCTGGTTTTCAGTCTCACTGAATAGCGAATTGTATTGCTGACACTTTAGTTGTTGATGTCCTCAGTTTATTCCTAGCAAAGCCCTGGCCTTTTCAACAGCATCAGAGAGAGCACAAGTGCTGCAGCAGTACACATCATTCCAGACTCGCACACGGGGCACTGCTAAACCTTACAAGCCTTAACAGCTCCCCTAATCAGCTCGGGAATTTAAATCCCACCACTAAATACATATTACCCGACCTGATTCCATTACAAAGGGCATAGTATAATAGACTGACCAAAGTTTATCTTTCATCCAGCTCAAAGGACAGGAGGAACAATCTGCAAACGGACTGTGAGATCACGGCAACATCCAGTGCCGGGGTGTGTGTGCGGGACTTGGGTACAGGCTGGGAGGTGTTACTGCAGACCTCGAGGTGTTAAATGTGCTCCATGCCCAGGGACTTCTGGAATAACCAACAGGAATGAGTGTCTTTCATTTGGACAGCATCAGAATAGAACTGAAGCCCCAGAGGAACTGGAAATTGCACTCTTGTTCCTTTTTCTCCCCACGACAAGACAGAGAAGAGCCACTCATGCTTGCACACATCTTTGAGGTTTAGTTCCGTTCAGTTCCTTACAGAAAGTCGATAACGTGTGCTGGCTGCAAGAGGAAACACTGAGCACTGCTTACACAGGGTTTGGGTTTCCTCTGCTCTCGCACTGCTGGTTAGGTAATGCAATCTGCAGTTGAATCTACCACATAACTTGATGTACGTTCTATTGTTTCTGTGGGGGACATTGCTGAAGTTTCCACTTCCCTTTATTACTTTGTGTGTCTGTGAAACAATGCCCGTTTTGTTTGATGTTTGCCATCAGAAATCCCGTGAATCCTTCAAAATGTGCTCTGCTTTCTGGTACAGTAGTTCTCCTCAGGCACTCCATGGAAGGTGACCAGATGTGCAGGAATACCCCAGATGACAAACTTCATTTAGCAGACAGCAATTCATTCTCTGCCGAATACAAAAATTGGTTCTGCAGGGACATTTTTAACATTTGTGCTTTAACTTTTCTCTACCCCAGAGAAACAAACAGCTCCAACCACCCCAATTCCTTACTCTGTTGTGAGGAATAATGCTCACAAACCACAATAAATAGGACTCTGCCACATACGGCGCTGCATAAATGTACCCAGCCAAATCAGAGAAGACACAGGGACAAACCAACACCAGCACTAGCTAAGTATGAAATTGCAAATTAGATTTACTTCTGAAGTAGGGCACAGGCTAATAAGACTGTGGGAAGCTGTTTCATTTCAGAGAAATAACAGCTTCCATATCTAAAAGGATATTTAATCTGTGTGACTGTCCAGGCAGCATGGCAGTAGGGAAGAAGTAGCAGCCCATGGCAGAGGGAAGAAGTGGGACTCCTCCAGCTCTGCAGGAAGTGCATGGGAAGCTTTGTGCTTCCCGTGTGGTGGGCTGAGGTCCCCTGCTGCTGTGGTGTCACCTGGTGCCGTGGTGTCACCATCTGCAGCCGGATGTCTGCACGTGTACCCGTCTGACTGGATGAGCAGGCTCAGGACCCCTGCCTGCTTTCTGTCTGGGATGGCAGCCATGATTTATAACCCTCTATCACATCCTGTCCTGTCCCTCCTCCTGCCTTCAGGGGTTATTCGTGCTTTGTCTTGAACACCTCCAGCCACTGGGTGCTCAGAGTGGCCTTGCTTGTTTCCTGCTAATGAGGGTGTAATGCAGGGAGCTGTAACAGATTCCAGTTAGGGGGACATTATTCATATACCTGAATATATGGGCTGAATTCTGCCTGTGAAAAGAGAGGTTTGTTTTATCCTGTTAGCAAAATCAGCTTGGGCTGTAGTGCTCTACCAGGGCAGCCAAGGGAAAGCCATGAGCACGGACTGGTTCCACCTGTAACCGACTTCCTTGGTCCTGTCCACCCTGGGGCAGCATCCTGACCCAATAACTCGTGGTTTTGAGGTTGAACTCTGCTGGTTCCTGGTTCCACTCAGGTGATCTGCCCTCCCCTGCTCTCATCTCAAAAGGCCTGGGCCAGAGGAGCTCTGGGGAATGAGGGGACAAGTGGACAGAGGATGGGAGAGAGGAAGCAAGCTTCAGGGGCTGCAGTCAGGTGTAAGAGGGGAAAGGAAGGAGGAAAAACAGCAGATGATGATGGAGAAGAAATGTTACAGCTGCATGAGCACAGGTTTTGCAGTGCAGTACAGAGCCCCTGTTCCCTGGGGGCTCTCAGTGGGACTGGGATGGGACCACCTGCAGAGAGCAGCAACCTGCACAGGATCCATTCTGCCTTTCTTTTCTGCCCTTATTTTTTAGGAAATCATCCACATTTTTAAGCTGTATAACCACACCACACAATCACAAGTCACACAGTCACAGGGCAAAGGAAGGTTTCAGGTGTGCTATCTGACACTCTACACAATTTTACCCTGGAAATGTCTTTCCTTCCCCTGCGTAACAGTTCTTGAACCAAAGGTAGGAGGAATTGGGCTCCTGACCCAGAACTGCCTCCCCATAAAGCTGTCACGTTAGCACAGCACAGCTCAGAAATCATTTGCCCCCTGCTAGGTCCTTTGCCCTGGGCTGTGTATAAAATCAGGGAAAAAAGGTAACACAAGGATTTATTTGCCCTCCTGCCTTTCCCTGCCCTTACCTTCCCCTCCCCCTTCTCAGTGTCTGGTCTGTGGAGTGGGAGAAGCTCACAGGCTGACAGAGGCACAGCAGCCTCGGGAGAAGGTCAGGCACCAGGAACACACAACATTGCAGCTGGCTGTTTGGATCCTGGGAGTGCTGGGGAACAAACACTGATTCCTGCTTATCAATAGCAGCAATAGTGTCTCTGCTTTGCTCACAGTCCTCCCATGTGCCTAATTTCTCTGCAGGGCTTGTCAGCTACCAGTGGTTTTCAGGCAATATAACCAGGCCATTTCAGATGTGTTGGCAGCATATCTAAAATGGTGTCAACAAATTCTTCCTATTAATTCTTGATTTAGGAAGTGAAGGACAAGGGAGAAGTAAATTGCTGATGGACCTATGGTACCCCTGGAAGGGAAAGTACCAATGTACCCATACTCAGATGGAGTAGGATGTCTGAAAAATAATCATGGAGAGGGCAATGGTATTCTGGGACTGTTTAACAGAGCTGGTCCACCATCACACATTGCTTAAGGGAATTTACTGGTCTGTGAATCTCCAGGAACGGGCTGATGTCCAGCTCTGCCTCTCACTTTGGCTGGACATCTGGCCTGTGCTTTCACCTCCTACAGTGAGGGCAATGGTTGCACATTGGTCCCAATCACAGGCAGGAGACAAGAGGAGTGTCAAGAGCCCTTGGATGTGAAGTGATAGCAGGATGCTCGGGGAGCAGATGTCCAACCCTGGTGAGCTAAATCTCTTTTGGGAAACTCCTAGAAGGAGACCTAGCACCTTGTTCTGGTTCCTTTCTTCAAGCCTAGTTTGCTTCAGTGTTGCTGTGAGCACACTTGTGTTTTTAGGGCAACTGCCAGCCAAATCTGAAGTAGAAAATTATGTCGAGCAGGACATGAAACACTGTAATAAGCAGGTTACCTATTAACTTTGATATCTTTGTGTTTTGCTGCACACTGTTGCCACAGTTCAGATCTTGATTTCACAATATTCTGCAAAACTGACAATACCACATTTTGTATTGGATGAGTAGCCAGGGAGGAAGTAGAGGGGTTTGGGAGCTGGAGTTTCTGGGACACGAGCAGGGTAATATTGCCAGCTTAGGACTGCACCTGAACAGATTTGCTAAAATCATGCAAAACAGAAGAGACTCCAGGAGATGATCTACTCAGTTCCTCTGCTTCAGCTGCATCTATTTGAATCTCAATAGTGATATTCTTGAAAACGTCCAGATATGACAATTCCACTGTTCCCACAGGCCATTTATGACAGCACCCACAAGAAAGGTAAAAAAAGCTCACTGCTAAAATGATTCCAAGGATAAATTAAGCAACTTAGGCTTTTACTTAAGGCTGCTGGTAAATTCAGTACACTTTACTTCATCTGTTACACCCTGGGCATCTTTTCAATCATAATCTTCAATGCCCCAAGCAGCTCGAGCTAATATGCTGAGTTCCCGTGGCTCTGTGCCAGCTGAGGATCTGGCCTGTTTGTTTTTGTAATGGCAGCTCAGAACCTGGACCACAACTCTGCAACAGGAGGTTGGGCTTTGAGGGCGCTGTCTCCTGAGGTCCTGCTGGCAGCACTCACCTCCTTGCAGCAAATGAACCCTTTGTTCCTGCTGCAGATCACCTTGGATCACCTGCTCACAGCCATCGGGGCAGAGTCCTGCCTGCAAGCACACTTGAGAAGGGCCCAGGAACACCAGGTTTGCTCAAGTGGGGGTCAGGGTACTGCCTGCAGGTACTGCCCGGGGCTGTCTTCTCCTTCTGACTCAGGGATTTTGCAACCAGCAGCGGAGATAGCAGGGCAGCGCTCCCTGGAATTTGGCCGCCCTGCTCTTTGCCTAGGTGTCTGTTTGCTTAGGAGTTCCATTCATCGGCCAATTACCATCCAAATGCTCTGGCACGTACTCGCCCAGCTGGGCTGGCATCTCCCTGCCCGCCACCGGATGTTATTGAACGCTGGCATTGATTTCGTACTGAAGGTTGCTTTATTGGGGCTTGTAGGTGCCTTTGAGTTCTGGAAGGCAGTTTCACCCTGGAGAGCTGAAAAGCTTGTATGTTCTTACACATGTGCATGGCAGCCAGAACTGGCTAAAGGATACATCTCTAATGAAAGACAGCCAATTAAATCAATGGCTGTGCTTTCTTTCAGCCTTCATTCTACTCTCCACTTTTCTTCTCTATCAGCTTTTGTGCCACCAGGATCTCTTCTGACCTCTTCCTCTTTCAAAAACTTTCTTCTCAATTTTTTTTGCTCAGGATCCTCCTCTGTTTCCTCATCCTTTTTACACACCTGCCGTGCACAGCATCTTCAATACTTTCTGTATTGCTTACAGGGGCCTGCAATGTGGGATTCAATAGAACACCTCCCTTGTCTCATGGCCTGACATTGACAATATCATTTCACACTTTCCATGATCTAAACTTTGAATCTCTTTGTGGTTTTTTTGTCTTTTTTGGCCTTGGCATTTTGTTCTCACCCTATTCATCCCTTGGAGTCTCCATCTAACTTGGTTTGGGACATTTATGAAGAGGCTTGTGACACTGCACATGCATGTACAATTTACTGTCAGGAGATGCATGTACAGTTCAGTGTCAGGAGAGAGTCTCAGACCTCTGCAATGACATTTGGGTCTGCATTTGCATTATTAGCCAGTCTTCTGGAATTATCTGTTTCCATGGTGGCTACAAATGCAGGAAGGAGGAGCCACCTCCCACACTACCCAGGAACAAATGCCTATCTTCAGGAGGAAAGGACAAGCAACTTTTGCCAAGCTCCACAGGCACTTTCCTCTCCCCACAGGATTAAGCTGGAGTCCTGCCAAGGCAATGGTTAGACACAGGGTTTGGGAAATACTGTTACAGCTCAAAGATGCAGCACTAAGTAGACACTCAAGACACAGAATGTACTGTTCAGGGCTTGGGCCTCTGCAGCCTTGCAAGCAAAGAAGTCTTTCTGAAAACTCTCAAAATTCTTTCTTACAAACTGCGTTTTCCTTGCCCATACTTTCTTTTCAGTTTGATACATTTCATGCCTAAAAATGGCAACAGAGAAAAAAAACAACAGCCAACAAGTCCACTTAGTCGACCTAAAGTTCTCAATTTGATGTTGTACTTTTCTGTAAACAGGTACATCTCAGCTCAAGGGTTTCACTTTGTTAAGTGTTGTGGGATTTGGGAGAGATTTGAAAACAAGCTTACATAATTGGTTTATCCTATCAGTAATGTTGATAACTGCATACCTTCGTTGGCTGGCAGACTAAACTTTGAGTCGTCATACACTAAATTAAGCTAACAATCCACAGAAAACCAGATGGGATTCATCTTTTATTTTTGTTATTCAGCATGAATCCTTAAATGTAACAAGAGCTCAAGGTAAAAAGCTCATGCTCTGCTTTGATTGAGACATTAAAATGCCTTCATCTTCACCCTAACACAGGCCAGACAGAACTAAGTGAGGGTACCTTGCAGGCCTCTCAGTGACAACCTTTATTGAAAATCCTTCTGATGTCTGTTCAGGATTAGGCACCATCCTTATTATTTCAAACAGAAGCTCATCATTCGTCTCACATGAGGTTACATTGCTACAGTCCTGGGAGGAGTAGGGGACAGAGCAGTCTAATTTTGAAGAAGCAAAGAACTGTCTTTGAACACTGAAATAATGTGATTTTTTGGTAGCAGATTTTGAAAAAAAATACAAAAAGGGTTTCATTCTGCTTAAAACATTAATCAGTGAATTCAAGAGGTAAAACTCTTTATAGTGGTAAAGCCAATATGAAAATCAAGCATTCAATGGGTCCAGAAATGGTAAGGAACCCAGCCTCTGCTTTACTGAGACAGGTGCCCCTCTAGGCTTCAACAAACCCTCCAGGCAACACGTCCTACTTTACACAACTTAACATTTGCAAATTTTGAAGACCCATCTGTGAGTAAAAATGAGTCCAGCCAGGAGACCTTTATCTGGATTGCACAAAGCCCAAATTAGGAAATTACACCCAAGATTCAGCAAAGTGTGGAAAATTTCCCATGCAATTCAAAGTTTTAATGATTGGTTGAACTTGTTTTCCTTCTCTCAATTTCTTTTTCTCTTCTTCCTCTCTCTCTACTCCTCCTCCTCCTTCTTTTTTACTTTTTAATTTTTTTTATGATTGCACTTGTGCCTGTACTGACTTGGTAAACCCACCCATACTATTTAGACACGTCCAACCTAAATAAAGCAAGAAACTCTTAAATTCCATAGAGATGTTTCATTTTCAAGTTAAGAGGCAGCAACATTTAATTACTAGCAGGCTAATCCTGCAATCATCACTCACCACAACCACTCAACACATGGAAGGGTGCTAAATTGATTCTAAATAGCACTGTGTAATGACTGACAAACATAAAAAACAAACAAACAAGAAAGCAAAGCTGTTCAGATGAAGGACATGTTCTGAAATATGGTGGGAAAGCATGAATTAAGACTAAAATATCCACAATGGCAGGTAATTTAGATCTAGGTTGATTTCCTAGTATACCAGAATGTTTCTCCCAAATCTCACAGGCTGCTTACCACACCTATTAGTCACCTATGGATTTCTTGGTATGAGGTATTCTTCCATGGCTGCACTAATTCATCAATATGATCCTTTCCATGAGACCAACCACAGTATGGATTGGCACTGATGAAGCAGCTCTCCAGTTTCTTCCTGAAAGCAAGCAAAAGGAGAGAGAACAGATATGATTTCAGGAGCTATAAATTCACTATTACCTATTTACATTCCATTTGCTATTGTGAAAAATAATTACAAACAATATTATTTGAGATAAGGTACTGAAACTATTTGTTCTTTTTACCTTAAGAAATAAAGCTTTTCAAAGATCAAGTAATTCATAGTTAAATGTAGTCACTCCATACACATTGCATGCATTGCCTATATTCATTAACTAGTGAGATTCCTTCTGTACCCTGCAAAAAAGGGTGATAGTTTGAGTACATGAGATTAACTACTTAAATTTGCCTGTTTTCTAACACAATATTGCCCCATGTAATATGCATTCCAGATCAGGGCTTTTATGTCCAAATACAAAATCTGCTAAAATGCGTGGTTCAAAAGACACAGCAACAAGATACCTAAATAGAGAGCATCAAAACATCGTGTGGGGCAGAAAGCCACAGAGGATTATTGAGTGTGATGGGATTTCAAGGAAAAAAATTAATCAGGACAACTACATTTGCTTTCTTTGGTATCCATGAGACCTCCCTGTAGAAGAGATAGAGCACACAAGGGAACAAGGGTGACAGCTTCTGCAGTGATGACTTTTTGCTGCCTTTTTTTTTTGTTCTAATACTCTAGTTCAGAAAGAACAATGGGCTACTGTGCTTTCCACCAACACATAATTAACAATATCACAGATCCCAGCCCTCCTCATTAATTCAAAGCAGTGTCTGATCTTTTCTAGAGTGTGCCCAGTGTAACACGTGGTGAATTCAATGAGCACCCCACTTTGAGCAGCTATTTTGAAAGGCAACCAGTCCTACAAAACCATGACACATTCTCCCCCAAATCCTGCTTTCACTAGTCATTCAGAATTGTGCAGAAAAACCATCTGCCCTGTTTTAGTGGTTACATTTTATGCTTTAAATCATAAATCTCAAAGATTACTGAGGAGGACGCAGCCTATCTCAAAGGAGGAGGACAAGGGGAGACTGTGCAGTGGCAACATGTACTGTTGCAATGCTCGCTGCAGGCACAGGAGCAGAGAGAGCCAACAGCCCCTGGAAACATTTTGTATTCAGGGATACAACACAACCTGCCACAGATCTTTCTGATAAAAGCTGAAGCAATGCACCTTCATTTTCTTTTGGTGGGCAGTCACTGTACATGACAAAAAGAGCTACAAGAAACAAGCTGTGGACACGGCATTTAGTCCAGCTGCAGCTTTTTCAGTCCCACTAAATTGAGTCAGAAATTACTCATTCCTCTCCATAACACTGCTCCAAAGCATGGAGAGAGAACCGAGATACTGGCCTAGGATAATAAGACAGGAGAGAGTATTCCAAGAAAGTTCCAACTACACCTTTATGCTTATTGCCATTTTGCCAAGTTCAAACCCATTTCTCCTGCTCACTGGGCTATGTCCCAAAGGACAATCTGGCATGCATCCAGTCAGAGACAGGCCCTGAAAGAAAGACCATGGGGCATATGCACTTTGTCTAGTAGGTAATGTCTATTAAATGTTTGAGGCAAAGTTGATGTTAGTACCCAGCACTTGCTTAATAATTGAGAGTGATAACAGGGAATGACAGGATAAAAACTCTGCCCTCTGCCCTTCATTGCACCTAGACGTGTATGAGAATCACTCAGTACTTTAGACTCCTTCCCTTAGCTCATGCAAAAGCTAGTTTTTATTAATTTTATTGATTTTATTAATTTTAAACACAAAAAGTGCTCAAGACACAGCTGACCTGCAGTAAATGATCCTCTTTTTTAATAACAAGATCCTGTTGGCCTTTCCAGACAAATTGATGGCTCCATTTGGCAACAACATCCTTAAGAATCCATTTACATTTTTTAATTAGTTTATTGTGATAGTTAATAGTTAATTATTAATAGTAGTTGGTTACTGTAGTTAACTTTTAAAAAGAAGAAGCTATTGATATAAAAATGGAGACTGAACCAACGTCATGACCATGTCAAGTTTCATGTTCCCTGAAAGAGCAATAATTGCTGGCACAATCTGCTCATCCCTACTGACATCATCACAAGCAGCTCAGATAAAGATGTTCCCTCTCATCAGAGCAGCACTTGCATGGGCACTACAACGCTTACAGAAATGTTAGTTTGGCAGCAGTTGGCCTTCTAGAGCAAGCAAAAGTTGTGTATAAAACCCAGGAACTGTAATGCCTTGGTTCTACTTTTGTTTCATGGTTGCAACACTGCAATGGTGAAGCTGCAGGATGAAAAGGCTCCATCTTGCTGTGATAGTGAAGTCTCTGTAGACAAACTTACAAAATAAGTCTCCCAGAAATATATTCTGATTGAGAAGGGATGAAAAACGATGTATAGATGGGCTATTAATTTAACTGGATTGGCACAAATATGCCACTTCAGAGGAATATACTCCTTTCGACCAGAAATTTAAATATCAGGGATTTGAAAGGTGTGTCTGTTCAACTCTGAAAAAAATCCTTATGTTAGATCAAAGGGAAAAGTGACCAAACAAAAAGGGGGCATTTGAAGTTGGGCTTTTGAACACCTCTAAATGAGATGTATGAAAGGAACATCCAAATTTTGTGGGTGTTCAGGATGTTTTGGGAGACTTGGAGTTTCCTGGTGGGCTGCAATCACGTGCCACCCCTTCAGCACTACAGATCACCTGCTGAATAGACCTGAACTTGTCTAGGTCCAGTTTGAGATAAATGGAGTTCTGCATGGAAAAGCCACTCCTGTATCAGTCTATATCAGCAGCTGGGGAAGAAAGGAAGGAAATGGGAACCTTAAGTGGTTTGATTTGATTTAATACACATTTAAAAGAAGCCCTTTTGTTTTCTAAAAATGCTGCTCTACAACCAGATAACAATGGATTGTAAATTACTGGATGTAAAGACAAAATTTTGATTATTATACTGGCAATTTTTGCTGCTTGCATGAAACAAAACAAAAGAAAAGCATCCTTTTACTGACTTTTATACAGAATATTATCATATTCTGGCAGAACAAAGTACATCACCCGAGAAACTGTCTCACAGTGAGTGATGTCTTGTATCTCTGCCAATATTAGCTGTATGGACCAAGTAACAATATTATGTTAATAACTGCTGATTGCTATTTGTGTACCAGGCTGTTCCAATACCATGGTGATGAGCATGCTGTCGGTGTCTGGAACAGATGGACAGAACACAAGAGATCTCTGCCTTGATTTTGAGACAAATAGGATTACCTGTTTCATTCATAATGCTGCATGAAAGCACAGACAAAAGCACAGTTCTATCTCCATCTCCAGTAACTGACAGGAGGAAAAAGACACATGGCACACATTGGATATACAAAAAATTTACCCTAACTTTAAGGGAGAGCAAATCTTTTAATCACTTGTAAAGCCACTGTAGCTGCTTTATGCTGTTCAGAGTGGAAACAAAATTCACCATCTTATTGTCAGCAACAAAACTCCTTTGCAGCTCTCTTGAGGTTGGAGATGAGGCCTTTGTCTGCATCCTGCCCAGCACCACTGATTCTGTAGCTGCTGATTTAAACACCCCTTAAAAGAAGACATTGCAACAGCTTTCTGCCATTTGAGAAGAAAACTGAAAGCACTTTGAGTGACACTTGACATCAAGGCTTTGATATGACAAAGAAATAGGAAGAAAAGTACACTTCAGTTCCATGATGTTGTTTCTTAAGCCTTACCATCAGCACCAGATAGACATTTTATTCTGCACTCTCTTATTCTTTCACAGAAATGAGGAAGAAAGACCAAGAGACAAAAGAAGAAGGACATGTTTTCACTGTAGGTTGTGCAGTTCTGTTTGGAATGAATCCTGTGATATTGGGGGAAGAAAGATCTCCTTACAATCTCATACACAGAAGATGTGATGCTGTGTACTATTGACAAACTGGTTTTGAATGACTGAAAAAGCAGTTATGTGGGGAAGAGAACTTGGACAGAGCACTGAGACCATAACAATAACAACTCCTTTCCCATATCAGTGAAAATCGAAAAGAGGAGACTGGAATCCACTGTTTTCATATAAGAGCTGCCAATTTCCCACTGATACCAGAAGCCAGTCATGTTTGGAAAGGAAATGACCTATTCCTGCATGGCAAGGCTGGCAGGTGCAGATGGCTCGTGAACAAATTTCCCAACCACTGATCTGTCAAGGGCGCAAAACAGAAAGTGCAAATGGCTTCATGGACAATCATTCAGTTCCTGCCGGGTCATCCGCAGATTCTGGAAGCACTTTATTCAACTTGGCATCCAAAAAGGGTTTGAAATAAGGCCACCCACACAGGTGAGGTGTCACAGGAGCAGCCAGGGTGAGCAGGACCCAGCTCAGGGCTCGTGTCTCGGCACGAAAGGAGGAAGAGTCATGAAAAATGCTGAATGTCTGAGGAAACGAGATGTAGCAGCGTCTGCTGAATGTGTCAAGCGAGGTCAGCGCTGCGGGCGGCTGCTCGCCGTGCCGTGCTGGCGGCCAGGCATCAAAGCCTCACAGCTAAAAAGAGAAAACTTTCTGCCGTGCTTTTGCTCTTCCTTCCCTTTTCACCTGCAAATAGCACCCATCTACAGCTGTTTAAGGAACCACCTCACGCTGCCACAACATAAAGATATTTTGAGTGGATTCCCGTTCTCTTCTGAAATACAAAACTTGAGGAAATAACAGGAAATAGAAGAGCAAAGACAGTTTCAAGAAGCACAGAGCCAAATCAGCACTTTGTTCTTAGTAGGTAAATTAAAAATCTCCTCTGCTGCTCAGTGGAGCAGTGTGAGATATAGTAGAAAGACTTATATTGCTGCAGAGCTTTGCATTTGCAAATATTGACTGCGTTTTCATTAGGTTCCAGTCACAAAAACAGGTTGGATAAGGTAGTTAGTGTTAATTTGAAAGCTGAGCAGTGATAGCTGCACATACAAGACTGCATCCCTTCCTTCTGAGGGACAAGTTCCTCTCTCCTGAAATGGGTATCAAAGATGGAGAGAGCAAATTATCTTCTGAATTGCCTGTTTCTCTTTATTGCCCACTGACCATTTGGTGGCTGGCCTTTAGAGGTTCATTTTACTTTCTCAATTACTTCTGCTCTCTTCAATGAGAAAAGTGAATCTGTGTAATAAGAAAAGCAAAGCTGTGTAGAATACCATCATGAGACATTTATTATCTAAATAATTCAGTCTGATCTTTTTCATTAGGAAAAACCCAGAGTTTCCATGCTTTGGCACTAAAGTTTTAGCCTGGGTTCTAGAAGTTAAACTACAAGCTTTCTGTTAACTTTACTATCCTCCACAGTTAACTTACATATCCCCATTTAGCAGAGGTGCTGCTAAATGACTACCAGAAATTGGTTTGGAATGATGAGGTCATAATTCAGGGCAGGAGATCAGAAAGTAAAAATCTCTATATTCGAGGATGTGCCACCTTCAAGGGGCAAGGAGGAAAGAAAAAAAGAAATTAAATGCAAGACTGCCCTGTAGCCTCAGATTTTTTTAGATATTCACCAGTGAAATCAGTGAAATATTCTTGGGCAACAGTTGATTTTTAAGCTGATAATATCCAAAATGCTACCCAAGGAACATTGAAAATAGCACTGGAAATAGCACTGTTCCTCAGGTCACATTACTAGAACAATAAGTTACAATTTGTTTAATTGAAGTATTATTCTGTTACAAGCCCTACTGAAGGGTACATTTTTACTGAGAATTTCAGTGAGGCAAAGAAGGTTTTTTATCATATCTATCTATACAGGTTCTTCCATCCTAGTTATGTCAACATATATTTTCTATTTGGTGGAAAAATGTTTGCACTTGGCTAAGCACCTAGATAAAGCCCTTTTGTTTTCTGCAGGTAAGATGTAGCTTTTTTTTACAGGCAATGACATAATTTACATGAAACTCACCTTCCTTTCTTACCAAGGCTGATACAAGGTACACATTCCCTGTGTAGAATAAAAAGGTGTATATTCTCTGTGTAGAATAAATTTTCAGCTGGTGTTAGTAAACGTGAGGTAGGTTATTCAAGCTCATGCCTGGAGCTAAATGAAATTTTCAGAGACAGAGAGGACATGCACACTGCTGTTTATTCTGAACAATTCTTCTGATAGGTTCCTCTTTCATTTTCCATCTAAGCTTTTGTGGTTTTTTTATCCTGGGACAAAAGCATAGTTTGCCACTACCAGATACTTCAGCTACATGTTCTCAAATAGTCAGAGGAGGATTATTTTTCAAGTCAACCAAAGCACTAGCAAAACAATGGAGTTCTTACTGACTGAGATGAAGATCAAAGATGAAGATGTTGATAGGAACTACAGAAAATTGTTCTGGTTCACAAAATGTGCCTATTAAACTTGACCTACATGTTTGGGTAGATTGCTTTGTGCACCTGTTACTGGATTTTGTTTTCTCATTCATCCCCACTAGACAAATATATGCAATTTTGGAATGACTAGCAGGTTAAGCAAAATTAATAAGTAATACTGACATAAGAAACAGTTAAAAAATGCAATTTACATATAGATATAGACCAGCTCCTGGAATTCTAGCACATTTTCACCTGGTAGAGGTACCAATAAAGCCCCACAGGAGTACAGTATTGTAAACCAGTCCCTCAGTTCTCTATAAAACAGGTCTGCAAGACAAAAGCAGGTTTAAGTTTAGAAAGCTGCTTCCATTTGCCCTTTCTATGTCCCAATGAGGTGACCTTGCCAGTGCTGGAAATCACCAAGTGTGAAGGAAGTGCCTTCTCCAACTGTTCTGATTCCCTAAGGAAAAAAAGGCCTTTGTCATCATATTTTGTGTGTGAGTGCCTATTCTGCTGTCTTCACTTCCTCTTGGAGTAACATTTGAATCCAGTGCTGATTTTAAACTAAATTTGAAAATTAATCACAGGTTTCAAGACACAAAGTTTAGTGAAAGTAGGCAGCCAGCTGGGAAAAAGAGGAGATCCAGATGGTGTCTCCAGCTGTGGAAAAGAGTGTAGCAAAAGCCTCATTCTTACCAGGCATCAGACAACCCATCTAAGACAAAGACCATACGGGCCAGAGGGGGAACTTGCATGAAGCACAAATCCACTGGAAACCAGGCTTCAATCATTCCATTACTCATGGACTTCTTGCTCATTTCTCTTAGACTTTTCTACCACACTGGACTTCCCTAAATATCTGTTTGTGCCATTCACAGTCCAAGCTATGCTCTCAGAATAGATCTCCTTAGTGCCCCAAACCACTGTATAGTTCTTCAAATACTTTTTCCATATATCCACAATTTTTCTCAGCAGAAGCAGCCATTTTCACATGTGGCTCAATTTAAAATGTGACTCTGCTATGGAACTGGTTTCTTTCCAAGAAAGCAACAATCAGAAAGAGACTCCAGAACTACCTGCTCAAAAAAAGAAAACCATATTTCTCCAGCAATGCAGACATTATAAGGCCCAAGTTTACTGCTCTTCCTCATAGAACAAAATGCTTTTTGGCACATTTTCCAATCCCATAAATGTTGTGAAGGAGTGAAAATTAAATTAATGCACAGAACAACTGTTATGACTCAGCCTTCAACCTAAAAGTAGTGATCAGTACTGATCATCTGTATCAAGTCAGTTTTGCATATTCTTTCACAGTTTCAGTGGCCTTTTAAAAAACCAAACACTCACAAAAAGGGATGCGCTCATCTTGACTCCAAATAAATCTCAAATCTTTTGGTATTTTGATATTTAAAACTTGGCATGTATCTCCTAAATGAACAAGTACCTTAAGAGTAGTTTTCTCCAGTCATCCACTTCCATAAAATTGCTAGGAAGCTGGAAGACTGGAGACCCCTGTTTCTCTTCCACATGAAGCCAATGGCCTGTGGGGTTCCACATTATTGGTGCTGCACGTTGAGTGTTGGAATAGGCAGAGAATGATGGCACAAGCTTTATTTCTTTAGGGAATCTGGCTCAAAGAATCATCCCCCAAGCACTTTTTGCACTAAAAAGGCAGCTATTAACTCCCTGATCTGCCTGCCTGTGACAGACAAAGGAAGTGAAGAAATAAAACAAGTAAGTGATGATGTTAACTGAGGAATAAATTACTTTTGGTAGTCAGATGGAGGAGAAGCCTCTGAGGAAATGTAATCACCACACCCTGCCAGTTATTAAAGGATTGTGTGGAAGCCGTGGCTGGGCAAGTGCTTAGGCAAACTTAAGGAAATATTTGCTTAATAAAAAGATTAAACAGAAGGCTCCCTGACAATGTCTACTGTGCCTAGCAGGACTGGACTGTTACAGAGAATGTGGTCTCTCATTCAGATCCATCCAGGCAAACTGTGGTGTGTGAGTGCAGCAGACACATCTGTGCTTGCACAGGTTAACTGCAGGATTCAAGCCACAGGGGAAAAAGAGGAAAATGCTATTTTTTACCTACAGACTGACAAAAAACAAGCTCAGAAAATTAATTCTGTTATGGATCAAGGCTTACATGGATGTGTACTTTCCAGGCAGAGCAGAGTTGCAACCTGTTCTATTTGAAGGATTTGTTGCTTAGCAAACTTTCAAATGAAGACTTTTCACATGCATCTGAGGGAAAAAATTGTAACTTGAAATTTGGCCCAAAATACATATTTTTAAAACATGGCGCTGTAGGGAAAAATCAATCAATACATACACAAAATTTACAATAATAAAATTTACAAGTATAATAATTCCTACTATGAATATCCAGCGGAAATGAACAACGCTGCAGAACTCTCTTGGTTACATTTTTTACCAGTGAATGGTACTGTTCACATTCTTCAAAAAGATTAGAAGTGGGAGGTTGCATGGAGCTACTCTGATTCATTTAATCTTTTTTTGTCTTTTTCCAACTAAGCATTTTCACAGGGGAAAAACAATGATGTCATCAAGTTCCTCTCTCTGCTGAGACTGTCTGGTTGCAAGGTTTTCTGCTGATTTATGGATTAGAAAATTTCAGTGATATTGTTAATAAAAGTAGGTTATCTTGCCATTACTGTGTGGTAGTTCATGAGGGAGACAGGAGTACCTCATGACTTGTTTGTACACCACAGTTAAGGGATGAAGAATCATCCAACATTCCAGGATACCAAAAAGGAGATTGGAATTAGGCACAACTTTTATTTGAATAAATCAACTCCATATTTTATTAGCTATTCTTGTCTGCAACATGAATTTCCTAGTTAGAAGAAACAGACCCAGAGGAGAATGACACAGATTAAATTCTGCCTCTGCAGTGTGCTGCAGTCTTTCCTGCTACAACTACTGAGCCAAATGTTAAAAAAATCTAGGAAAACTCATACAGCTTCACATTGAAAGTATTAAATTAATTAGCTGCTTTTTAAATTACCAGGCCAAAAGGAGAAAGCTAGTTGTTGCCATCTTCACTCTGCAGGCTGCTTGTCGTTGTGATGTTTAAGAAAAAAAAGCTGAGATGCTGAGTTATTTGTGCCCGGCTCTGACTCCATTTGGATCTGAGCTTAACTAAGCGGAGACAGCAGTGAGTTACTACTCAAGGCTGCCACCTCCTGTCTTGAATCTCCTCTCCCTCACGGGCTGATTAGTAACCGGATCAGGGCTCTCCTCCCAACACCGCCTTTTCATTGTAAAGCTAATTCTGTCTAGAAAAGACGTTTCCTCCGAAATAATCAGAAACAAATATTTACATAAGTTACTAGAACTAGAGCAACCATGCGATATGTCGTGTCCATCTTAGAGCAGCTATTGATTTCCATGCATATCCAAAGCTATGAGCCCTAATGAAAACAATTTAAAAAAAGATTATTTCCTCCTCAAGCAGCACTATGCTGTGTGTCACTGTTCTGCATCTCAGCAGACAGGCCGATCCATCTTATTGTGCACATTAATCAATTGCCAGATAAAAATACATTACTGACATCTGAAATGTGCTACTGCATCTATAAACTGTTGATTAAAGAGAGAAAGATTAGACAGAGAAAGGCTGCATTTTTTTCCCCAAGTATTAATAGTGATTTAAAGTACAAGTGGCATCAAAACTGCCAAAGCTGAGGAATTAGAGGCCACAGTCTGGCAGTTCTTTGCTTCTAATCAATTAGGCAACAACCTCACAGTCTTTTATTTGCATCTGAGACTTTCTCTTCATGAGCCTGGCTACTGGAATCCAAGTAAATGCAGGATGCTCTCTTACCATCTAGTCTGAGACATCCATATCTCCCTAATCAAGAAGCATAAAAATTCTCATACAAGTACATACAATGTTCATTTTAAGTACATACAATGTTCACCTGCAAAATACAAAAAAACAAACCAAACCTCCCCAAAATCTCTATTTCTTTTCCTTCTTGTTTGTCTTATTCAATTTGGAATTTGGGGAAAATAATCTTTACAAAGTTGCTAGTTCAAAGTTTGTGATATTGAGTGTGACAAGAGAAAGGTTTTCCTTATTTTAAGCTAGTGGTACATCCACATATTTGAGCATTTTCCTTCTCAATCTTAGTAAGTTTTTGGACTTGGATAAAAAAAAAGGCTTTAAAAATACCAAGTCTTTTGAGAAAAAGTGAAAGGTGCAATTCAGGCTCCCAGCAATAACAGACATTGATAATTTGTATGCCTTACTGAAAGTCACTGCAGTTCATTCCAAAATGTCTCTCATTTAGTCAAACCCTTAACATTCACAGAGATGGGGCACCCACAGCTTCTCTGGGCAGCCTGGGCCAGTGTCTAATCACCTTTGTCATAAAAAATGTCTTTCTTATGTCCAATCTAAACCTGCCCTCTCTATTGAAAACCATTTACCCTTGCTGTGTCACTGCAGCCCTTGGTAAAAAGTCTTCTGTCACTTTTCTTATTAAAAAAAAATATTGAAAAGCCCCCCCTTCTAGTATTGAAAAGCCAAAAAAAATCTCCCCAGAACTTTCTCTTCTCCAGGCTGAACAACCCCAGCTCACTCAGCCTGCCTTCACAGGAAAAATGGAAAACCTCCCTGCTTTCTATCTTCTAATACGTACAGTATTTTACAGCAACCACAGATATTCTCATGTAGAAGTATTTGACATGAACTGCTTTTAGAAGTGCAGAAAACAGATGAAGAATGGTAAAAAAAAAATCCATGAATCAATTAATTAAAAGTAATATTTACCTGCATGGGGTTTAACTTCACCACACTAAAGAATGAATTTATTTGGAACCACTTCTTTTGAAAATTTGAGATGCAAATTGACTTCAGCCACCAGAATTCAGCAAATTACATCAAAACACTCTTTTGCATGTGCTGTGGACGAGTTTTGAAAACTGCATTTATTGTTTTACCAAGTCAGTATTCAAGCTAAGAGCATTAAAAAAATCAGTGTTGTGGTTAATGCACAGGACTGGGCGTCAGATGATTTAGATTCAAGTCTTAACTCTGTCTCAGACTTCCCCTATGAGATCATCACTTACAATTATCTTTTCAGAACTGGCATCTAATTTTGGATAACCCAGCTTTGCCTGCCAGACTTTAATATCTGGAACCCAATTTTCAGAAAATGGTTTGATTCACTTCAGCTGTTATAAAAAGAACTCGAAATCTCTGGAAATCAGGTTTCTGAAACTCTGAAATTCCATTGGGAGCCATTTATATCTCTGGAAAGTGGCCTCAAAATGTTAGCAGTGACGTAAGTGGAGAATTCAGATTTATTAATACATTGCATCCTCTGCACATGCCTAAACAACTACAAAATATTTAGGGTGATGGAGGACAGGGTCCAGAGAGAGAATCCAGGGGTTTTCCCATGAGTCCAATGTCCAATACACCTCATCTGCACATTTCACTGCTTCATCTCAAGGCCTCAGAAATTAAACTGTTTCAAATAAGAAGCAAAGCTATAAAGGCAGATTTTCTTTACCTTAAAACTATTTGTGGCACCTAAATTTTAGTGAAATCAGCACAAGTATATGCCCTGCATGGCTCTGGCATTTGTGACAAAGCATCATCACACCTACAGTGGTCAAAATTCAGGATGATTTGCAGTGCCTGAACTCTGTAAGATAACTTTGTTTGAAGTTGAGTTTTAAAAGTTTTGAGTGGCAGATGGGACATATGCTAGACATACTACATGAAATGGAATTTTTGTTTAATTTAAAACACAAAGTGACCTTTACAACGTGTTCTTATGTTTATCTGGAGATGAGCCAACAAAAATAAAAGCTCATACTCTGGACCCTGTGACGCTAAAGAAGAAAAACATTTGTGAAGAAGTGCCTGTGAAAAATACCCAACAATAAAAACCTCTCCTCACAGTGTTTTAATTACAGCCAAATATCTCACTCAAGAATCCTCACAGAACCTACACTGGATTGTACCATCTGTGTGAAGATGTTTTGCAATTATGCCAGTACTTCCAGCTCAGATGACTCAGAATGGGTGGTGCTTGTAGGGAGGAGAATCCAGACCCTTTTGTCCTTCACAGAAATTCAGGCCTGCTCAGCACTCTCCTTCTGGTGCAGTTGGACAACCAAGTTGTCTTTTCTCAGCAGGAAAATGTTCCTGCTTTGGCCCCCATGGCCACAGTGCCTCTGGCACCTGAGCATGGCTTTGATAAGCAGGAAAGTGAGATACTCAGGATCTGGTGAAGGTCAGAGTCCCTTAACACTGATGAGGTAGTCACACAATGTTGAGGGTGTGTCTGCTGAGGGTTTACCTGCCCTTTAAACCAGGATCTTCTCACAAGTATCCAGACTGTTTTTAACTTACTACGTCCACAGAGTTTAATACACCCAGAAAACAATCAGTGTTTAGTTAGGGGACACTTTCTGTGAATATTTCTAGTTTTCTAGTTCTGGGAAAGTAATGAAATAAATCCAAGACAAAGGTAAAATGCCTCAATAAGAAACCAAACAGATTATTGAAAAGATTAATGCTAGTTTTCAGGTGGAGTGTCTTTCTCCTGCGCTGCCAACACAACATTGGAACCAGCCTCATCAGCACAGGAATGTGCAGGGCTCAGTTTCTCCAGCCAGCCAGAGTTTGCAGGTCCAAATTCCAAACATCTACACTGGGAGAGAGGGCTCTGTGGGGAGTGGAGGTGGGACTAAGGAACACACTGTTTGCTTTGCTGCAAGCAAGATATCACTAGACCCTCCTTTCTCTGCTATAATGAGCAGAGCTATAGGACAGCTGTTGCTGTAATTCATTTTCCTTTTTCATTCTGAGTAATTCCTGCCTCTCTTTGTATGCCTGCACATTAGGATAAGCACTTAATTGGCAAGTTCATAAAAGTCTATCAAACTCATTATAAGAGAGAGCTAATACTTTCTCTGATAAGACTCTGCTTAGTCATCATACTTTTATTATCTTCCTGCTCACTCACAAAAGTCACAGCAAGTCACAACACCCTCTCCTGTTAGGAAACTGGACAGTTCTCTCTGTGGCTTTTCTTCCTACAGACATGGCTTTTTTTTAATCTTTAAAACAAGAAGTTCAGCTAAATCAGTAAAGTAAGATTTAAAAGAGATGTCTGTTCAAACCACATTATATTTCCTCTCCTGCACTGTACATAACATTTAATAAATTCTAAAAGTCTTTTACAGCTATCCAGCAGCTAACAGCAACAACAGCTGGTAGAAAGAACAGTGGTGAATTTATTGACTGTACCATGCAGGATGTAAGTTCTGGTACTTCTGGTACAGAACCTGTATCCCTTTGATATGAAATCTTTATGCTGGGCTACAAACAGAAAATAACCATTTATATTTGCCAGATTCAGTATCACTATTTCTTCAGAGACTTTGTAATAAAAACCACTGTAAATTCTGATGGAAGTTATCAAACTAACCCTTTGTCATACAGTATTTTCTTTAACTGATAGCCTAAATTCCTGCAGCTCATCTGATAAAAGCTACAAAAAATTATCAAAAAGGAGTTTTAATATATAACCTGTTATATGTAACAGGTTATATATACATATAACCTATTTAAGGATCTAGTGAATATTTAACCTCAGAAAAGTTAAATAACCTCAGAAATGTTATTGAAGAAAGTTTGCTCCTTTTTCACTTCATCATTGCCATAGTAAAACATCGTTTTGTCTTGGAGGAGCAGAGTAAATGTTGCCACCACTGTACATGAGGAGGCACAGCTGAACATTCTGTCTGACAAATAATTTGAACCCCAAATGAAACATTTCTCACTCAGAGATTGCAGATGCTTTCTCCATGAGCACTAGTTTGAGGTGGCAGGGTACCATATCCAGCTCTGTGGGACTAAGGCACAGGCTGGGTAAGTGCTGTGTCCAGAATTACCCAGCAAGTCCAACAGCAGAGTAGGAAACAGGGTGAATAGTTCCCCTAGTGAGCCCTCTGTGCTGGGTTCAACAAGCTGAGGGATTTAGAACATACAGATTAATTAATTTTTCTGGACAAAGGGCAGGCTTTTAAGGCAATTGCTTTATGCATCTGGCTTCAACCAGCAATGCAAACCGTGCCATGCTCTGAAAAGCAGATTAAAATAAGATCATTAATCATTTGTATATTAGAAAGCAATCCCTACCCAGGTAAAGCTGCAGAGTAACCAGGATGCCCTTCCATCAGAGCTGCATGCCACTGGATTAGTCCATGTTTGTTTCCATAGCCTCTCCATCCTGCTAGGTATGACAACCCTGTCATTTCTTCATTCTCAGTATCTGGATGTGATTAAAGTTTAAAAAAGTCAAATGTTATGGCCTATATTCTGGTATTTTTAAAATTTCTGATTGTTATCACTATTATGTAAAATAAAATGTAGAAAAAATTACAACCATAAACATATACATATATCCATATGTAATAGGAGAAATGGGTTTAAAGTCTTTAGTGACTTTAATATTTAATCTGAAAGGATCTGCCAGGTTCTGGAAGAATGGTTGAGGGGGTCTTTACAACATCAAGCTGTTCAAGTTTGTTGCAGAGCAAAGCAGTCTGAACTTCTGAACTTTGGGGAAAATGCACAGACCTAATAGACTTATGAGTATTATTCCCCACCCAAGGTGGGCTAACAGTTAATTTTAATGGTCATGCAATGCATGATGAGGGAGGGATACATGTTCAAGGGGTAGTAGATGGCTCGGAAGGGCTGTACCTAGGGAAAGGAGGAGGGCAACATGTGTCCTCCAAAACGTGGAGAGAAACCCCACAGGAGCATGGCCCAGTGGGCTCTCTCCCTTTATTCGAATAAAGTTAATTTTTGCAGGATTCCTCTGTCTCCGTTGCGGACACTGGCCTTTCACAGCGTGATTTTCCACACAATATGCAATTCTCTTAACTATATAACCCTCCTCGTGGTTGTATTGTGTGATATCTAATTGTAACAGGCTGCTGAATATAGTGAACCGACATAGCTCATGGCATTGAGGGCAAAATTTGGGGTTTATTCCTGACTTCTCATGGGACGAGACGCTATTCTTCCGGGATGTCGAGCTACGGAATAACACAACATTCACGGCAAACAGCAGCTTTTAAGAGCTGCCTGATTTCTCTCAGTGCGAGGACAGAGAGCAGACAGAGCCCCGCGGGGAGGGGAAGGCGTGAGGGGGGACGGCGCGCGGCCCCCCAGGTGGACCCGTCCCCGCCTGGGCATCGGTGGGAGCCGAACACAAAGCGCCGACCTGGCAAGCTGGGGTGACTCGGGGAGGTTTGGGGTGACTCGGGGAGGCTTGGGGCGCCTCCAGGACTCGGTTTTGGGGCCGCTTTGCCGCCCGTATCCCGCCGCCGCCGCTGCGGCCGCCATGGCAACGGGGGCGTGTCCGGCGGCGGGCGGGGCGGCGGCGCGCGCTGACGGCTTCCGGCGTGCGCGCGCGGCGGGCGGCGCGCTCGGGGGGCCCGGCGGAGGTCGGGGCGGTGCCGGTGTCGCGGTCGGTGTCGGTACCGGTGGCGGAGCCGTGTGCGGTGTCGCAGCCATGGACACGCTGGGCAGGAAGGTGGTGGTGTGCGACAACGGCACCGGGGTGAGTCTCTGCGGGCGGCGCCGGGACCCGCCCTGCTGCCGGGGCGGAGGGGAAGGGGAAGCCGGGCGACTCCCCCCGGACCCGGCCCGGCTTCCTGCCGGCACCGCCCGCGGGCCGCGCCCGCCCGGCCCTGCCGCCGCCACCGGGCCCGGCCGCCATCCCGGCGCTGGCGCGGGCCCGCGGAATGAATGGGCGGGGGCGGCCGGCGGCCCTCGGCCGGGTGTCCCCGTGTTCCCGAACCGGGGGGGGACCGCCGGGGGTCTGCGCTGCTGGCGCTGCTGTGCCCGCCGCCATCCCCTCGGCCTTCTGATTTTACCGTCGATATCCCGATTGCTCTACGTGACCTGAGCGGGTCTCGCTGTAGCGGCGAGCGTTTAGACAAAAACGCCGATTTTTAAAAATTCTGAATGAGCGCATTATGCGTTGAGCAATCAGGATGCCTCCTGTGTCTGCAGGATTATTAGTGTAGGGAAATGTTTGGGGGTTTAGTTGTTGGGGCTTTTATGTTTGGGGGTTATTTTTTTGGCAGCTGCTGTTCAAAATAGAGCATCATCCTTAATACCTCTCTGATCTGCCACGTACCTCCAAACTGGCATTTTTTAAAATGAAAGGTTTTCTCCTCATCCTTTCCACCTTTTCTGGCCTCTGTAAGCGTGCAGGCACCCGCTGGAAATCCATCCTTTTGTCAGGCTGTGAGGCACCTTGGCAGGAAGTGAAAAAGATACCATTTTAAAGCAGAAGGAGATCAGATGCTATCGGTGGATATTTCCCCTTGGTAATTTCTTTTAGCAATGCAGGGTTTCCCCTAGGAAAGCAATATTATATGGAAAGTTATCTTAGCTGGTGGAACATTAAGATTTCTTGAATGGCATAAAAACCCCGAGTTGATTGGTTTTTTTTTTAATATGGACACTTGCAATAAAGAGTTCTTAGTTTTTTTGATAAGCCTTGGAAAGAATAGTTGAGACAAAGGATGCTGTTATTAGAGATTCAGCATCCTAAATAAAAGGATTTTTCAATTAGCATCTGAAATTGTTAGAATGGTTCAGGAAGAAGAACATCGTATTTGACAGTTCAGGGATTTGACAGTTTTGATGTCTTCTTTAATCCTCATATAGCAGAAGTTATCTTTAATAGGGATAGGGTTCAGAGCCTTTGGGCACTTTTTACACTATCATTTAGAAAAAGGAAGAAGAAAAGATAGAATTTTCTTGTTACAAAGGGATATGGAAGCTCCTTTCTGGTTTGTTTGGTTTCAGTTTGAGAATTTTTTGTTGTTCTCTTTTAATATTTCCTGTTGTGAGACCCAGATTTAAAAGAAACAATTCAGAGCTCCATCCATTGGTGTGATCCTTTATATGGCAATAATCACTGGGTTGTAAAATATTTAGTGTATTGGTGGTGACAGCAGTGTTGTGCCTTGGCTGGTCTCAGGTGTGACATGGGGTAGAAGCGATTGTTCCAATTAGATTTCCCAAGCTGGGTGTGCCACACATCTCAGATTTCTTTACAACCTAGGGCATATGATAACAGATTTCTTTACAACCTAGGGTGTATGTGCCTGCTGTTAATTCCAGAGGATCGATACATTTTTTCCCTCATGCCTCCTACCAGCGGGATATAAATAACCACAAGAGTGGAAGGTGCCTTTATGGTGCCAGAGGAGGGGCTTGTGTCACTTCAGCTTGTGTGGTTTGGGGTTGTGCTGGGCCTTTGGGCAGAGCAATGTGTGTCTGGAAGCCACAGAGCTCCTTGGGTGGGAGAGCAGAGTGTCACAAGTAATTGTTAAATCAGTCAGCTCAGAATGTTTAGATAGATTTGGGATAATTGAACAAGGATTGGGGTAACTAAGCTGGACAAAAATTCCATTCAGTAAAACTTTTTGAGTCTCAACTGCATGTGGAGATATCAAGTAGTTCTAATATCATCAAACCAGTATTTTGGTACTAATATTTTTCCTATGTGACAAGAGATGTCTTATTTTAGAGTTATTTCTGATATCTCACACTTAAAAGCATGATTGAAATTAAATCTCTTTCCAGGTGTCAGAAATCTTATAGGTAAAAAATGAAGACTATCTTTGGAAAAATCAGGTGAATTTTTAACATTAGGCTTGTCTTTGAAATTTACTGTTCTCGTTAGGCTGCAGTAGGACTTCAGATGTATGAGGCTGCAGCCAATCTTTGAGGAAGAGGTGAGTGACTTGAAGGAAGCTCTTGCAACATGTGTGGGAGGCAGGCAATGGCACCTCAAAGGTCTAAAACGTTAGAGGTGGATGTTCTTATTGTTAGAGCCCAAACAGAAAGTTACTTATTGCCCTGTAAAATTGCTATAACTGTATTTAGGGTTTTTGTCTGAGAGTTGCATCAGTGGAAAGGACCAAGCACGGAGATCTGATAAGAATATTATTATTCATTTTAAAACCAGTCACGTGACCTGTTTGAGAGCTTCCTCATTCTTTTAGTTTGAAAGAACACTTATACATGCAAGTTCTTAGTGTTTGATGACTCAGTAGGAAGTGAAAGACTCGGTATAAAACCACAGTGAAATGGAGAAGAAACTATATATGGTAAAAATTGTTACATACATGGCCTTGCACACAGGCAGCCTAAATAGCTGTTCTTAAAACATTCTGAATGTATAGCAAATGTGTGCAAAAACAAATGGTGATGAAGTCCTTGCAGAAATGGGTAAATTCATGGAGTGCTTGTGTTATTGTTGGAAACATGAGCATTGCACTGAAATTGTTCAATAATTGCTGTGAGGGGTGTGCACAGCAAGAGGTGGAAGAGAAACAAGTGCACTGTACTTAAATTAGAGAGTTTCAAACTGAGAGTGGCAGAACAGTTTAATGGCAGAGCATTTAATGTTGGGCTTTAGAAAAGAGGAGCTGTTCCAGATTACTGCAGTTCATAACGTTTACTTGAAGATTTTGAAGGATTTTTCTGTGAGGGACAGGAGGCAGAGGTACCCTTCAAAAAATCTAAAAGAGTCCAAAACCTATTATTATACAGGTCTGTGCATTTACCTGTTGGTAGTTTTACTGAGCCTGTTGCTTCAGCCATGATATTCAATGTTAGGTCATCACAAACCTACTGAACCAGCTGAATATTCAGGATAATGTCAGGGAGAATACTCCAGTGGGGATGCCCCCATTGATGGAGAAGCTGACAAAGAAGGCTCACTTGTTCTTCATTAAATTTTTATGTAGACTGGAAGGGGAAATTTCAAATTTGAAGGCAAATTAAAATTCTGTCCTTTCTGCCAATGCAGAGTCTATCAAACTTTGTAAAATCGAATTTTTAAGGCTCCCTGTTCTGGCCAGACAGAGGTGGGAAACAGACTGTGAATGTCCAAGCTTAATCTGGCTCATTGGAATTTGCATCAATTAAATCTGGTTTTGATTGTGTTTTAGGCTGGTTGGAGAAATGACAATCTGTTTTTAAAATCTAGGATTTGTTAATTGCCGAGATAGTTAATTTCCCTGGAAGGTCTTAATGTAAAAGGAGGCTGGAAGTTACTATTCATATCAAATAGTTAGAATTTTTGTGGTTTTGTAGGTCAGCAGTTTTTAGGTCAGTATAGTTGTGTGTGATTCTGAGAGGTTTTAAAGATTGGCCAAGAAGAGCTGATTTTTGTGCAGTAGTTGTTTTGGTTGCATATGTCAGGGTTGCTATACTGGAAGTTTAGAAGTTTGATGAGGGGGTGTTCCAGGAGTTTAAATTGTAAAGATTTGTTTAGATATTACTTACCCTGTTACTTCTGATACACTGGTGTATTCAGGTACGTGATGCAGAAGTGCTTGTGGCTGCTCTTTGCTTTCTCATAGCAGCACTGCATTCTTGAACACACAGATAAGATCTGTACAACTCCTAGGCACGTCCGGCCTTAGTAGAACTAAAAAGAATTGGTAAATACTTGCCTTTTCAGAGTATTCCAGGTTTGAAGTAGAATGAGAGAGATGAGTTGTGTACACAATGTCATTCCTCAGATATTCCAAATGGCTCTGCCTTTGGAGGGCAAACACTGAAGGGGTGAAAGAAACTGGAGTCACAAAAAAGCAAAATAAAAATCCTTTCTCCCCTCTGTTACCCCAGCTTTAATTAAAGTATCTCTTGGCTCTTTCTGTAACTGGCTCTCTAAAATTTCTTCCCACAACAGGTGCCCTTTTTTACTGCAGTAAGGTGAATAATTAGGAGCAACAGCACAAGTGACTTTTCATGTTACTGTTAGTGTCATGACAGAATTCTTCTCAGCTGCAATTAGCTGTACTCTTTGCTGGGATAATTGTTCCAGTGGCAGTCTTCAGACCTTGCTTCAGAAAATTCTAGCAGATGGCTTTTAATACAACCTGCAGTGGGTAATTCCATTTTGGGACAGGGTCCCAAGGAGTCTGTGAATTGCCTGTTCTTGGAGACTCCCAGTACCCAGCCAGTCCAAGCCCTGAGCAACCTGCTCAGAGTTCAGTGGTGACTGGTTTGAGCCCAGTGTTGGATGAGAAGGCTCCTGAGGTTCCCTCCAACCCGAGGCATCCCATGGTGCTGGGTTACAGCTGCTGCACCTCAATGCCTGGGTCATTTGCAGATGAAAATGTTTTTGTTCTGGCATGTTAATACAGTCCAGTGTGCAAATTGTGCTTCAAGGAGTCTTCTCTGTATGAGCTGCGGGCAGAACATCAGAGAATGATACATGAAAATATCCCATCAAAATAGGATAGCTGAAGAGCATAACTTGCTGATCCCCATGAATTAAACTTCTAACTGGCACATTGAAAGTTCACATTTTACAACTGAGCTTCCTCAAGTGACTCTATATATTTTTAAGTTGTTCAGTAGCTTGTCATTGTTTTCTTAGTGTGTATACTATCTTGGAAGCCAGTGCTATAAAGCTTCCTTTTGAATATATTTGCATCCTGTTTGGTGTGAACTGCTATCATCTGAGCTTTTGGTTGTGCTGTTGGTTTTAGAAGTGCTTACTGCAGACTTTATCCTTAAAGGAAGCCCTCAAAATTGTGAAACTTTGAGAAATCCATCTGAATTGCTAGTTCACATTTGAGCATTTTTTTACAAGAGTGTAATACTTGAATTCACAAGGTTTTGAGGTTTTTTCTGGAGTGTAATTCATTAAGCTACCGTGTGCTCTAATTGGTGAGGTGATTTAATTGGGTTTCATTGGGTACTCATTATAAGGTGATCCATTACAAAATTACAGATTTCAGGTTGCTAGTTTAATAGAGTGGCAGGAAATCTGAATTCAGACACTGGACTCTTTTATACCTTGTTTACTTATTAATATCTCAAAAATCTGATAGTCTTGATTCAGAAAACATTCTGGAAAATACTTTTATTCAGTTTTAAAAATCTATGCATCATCTAAAATGTGTAAAATTGATTTGAAATTATAAATCAAATTGGTTTCCAGTGGGACACATGCTCTTAAATTTGGACTTTTATTTTTTTACCCCAAACCAGGTTTCTATATGTATAGAATGCATATTCTATATAATATTCTAATAAATATTCTAATAAATAATGCATATTCTAATAAAATAATTTCTTCCTTTTCAGTTTGTGAAATGTGGCTATGCAGGCTCGAATTTTCCAGAGCACATTTTTCCAGCTTTGGTTGGAAGACCCATTATAAGATCAACTGCTAAAGTAGGAAACATTGAAATCAAGGTAAATTTTTTGATTATTATTTCTCTTTGACAGATAAAAATATTTAGGGCAGCTTTTGACTTCTGCAATGTTTAGAAATGTTTTTTCCTTAACTCTCTTTTATGCTGTTTCAGTATCTCTTGATTCATTTCTGTATTGGATTTTAGCATGTCACAAACTACAAAGTTAAGAAGAGGGTAATCTAAAGCACTGGAGGCCTTCAGATAGTACACCTGAGGAGGCAGCAGGTAGGGCACGAGTGGTTCTGGGCAAAAAGGGGCTTCAAATGCCAATATGCAAATGGTGTCAAGATTAGAAGGCAGAAATCAGACAGAAGTGATTGACTGTCACCAAGCTGTACTGTGGGATTTTGAGGCAATGCTGAAGAACTGCTGGAGCTTCCAGGTTTTTCTGTATGGTTTGCTTTCTACTCAGAGTTGATCATCTGTGATCTTGTATGAGATGTTAAACCTTGGTTGTGTTTGCGTTTCATTGTTTCTATGGTTTTCGTTTTCCTTTTGCTGTTGATGGACGTAGGTGCTCCACACCAGTTAGAGATGGAGAGGCTGCCTTGTCTTGGGGCATTATTTCAAGGCATGGGGGGAGAACCACTGTTGGAGAATTAATTTTCTGAAGTTCAGGGAGCTATAATTTTTCACTTATTTTGTAATTAGAGAGTAACACTTCAAATGTTATTAGTTGCTTCTGCTATATAGGTTTCGGTAAATGTCTTGGCCCTGCTGTGGTCACATCCTCCCTTCTTGCTTCTAGCCACACAATTCTCACCTTGTGCTGGTCATGCTGCTTGTGCAGGCATGTTGTGAGCTGCTTTAGTGAGCTGATCCAGCTGAAAATGAGGGATTTCTTGGTCAAGTAAAGTAATGACTGCCTTACTAGACCATCGTGCAAACTCCAGTTGGAGAATGAGGGAGAAGCAGGTGGCAATGCAGAACTGTAGGCAGTGCCTGCTTAGGCCAGTGAAGGTTGAGTAGGACCACACATATACAGGATTTCAATTTTGCTTTCCTTACTGGTTCTCAGCAGCAGTTTAGGAAGAAGAAAAAATATCAGACCAGTCTTGTTCCTTATTTTCAGAACCCTGTAGTTGACAAGAAGAACTTGAGTTGTTTGTTGGGTTTCTGCTTCTGCCTGTAAAATGGTTGTGGTAGCAGAAGGCCAAGGTACAAGGAAGTCAAAAGGCTGAAACAGCTTCCCAAAATGTGATTGTGGATTTGTCTTATTACTGTCTCAATAATGCTTTACCTTGTACAGCTAGGACAATTTAGTTGAGGGGATAGAGCTCTTTCCCTTTCACAGTAGAGAGGATTTTTTTATAAGGAGACAGAAAACATAATCCTTTCTCTATTAAGATTTGGGGAGAGGTATTTCTTTGGGTATCTTCTTGAGCTTAACGTGAGGAGCCTCCTTAAAGGAGGTCCTGGTAAAGTTTTATGAAATTATGCAGTGATTTATGAGTCTAAACTCCCCCCAAAAATTTCTTGCATGAGATCTCACTGTTGAAGTCATGTTTTCTTTCTAGCTGATTCAATACAGCCTGTCCTGCCAGTTTTGGTATCCTCAGACTATCTGATAATTTAATATTGTTACAAATAACAGTGCTGCATTGAAAAGACAGGAGGTAGAAGTGGGTAATTGCTTTGAGATCAGCAAAAGAACCTGTAAACAATCACCTCACATGCATTGCTGGTTGGTGTATTTCAAAGAGCATAAACTGTATCTAGATTCTTTCTGGAAGTTTTATATCATCTGCCTATAACAGCTTGTCACCCTTTCTTAAGGAAGCAGTGTATCAAGAGAAGAAATCCCTGCCACAGACACTTGGGGTATCCCAGTAGGATAATACAGTAGAAAGACTTGTTAAGTGTGAGTGCTGTTTTTCTTTGTGAGAATCTTGCAGATTTCCTTAAAAAATGTATTTTAGCAGATGAGTTTTATGCCAAAATTTAATTCTAGGCGTACACTGTGAGTTCTTACGGGATAAGTTTGAAACTGAGTAAAGGAATCTGGCAAGGAGATTATCAGTTTAACTTTCCAAAACTATTCATGAAAGCTGCTCTCCTGTGAAATTCAGAAACTCTGTGAAAGGAGCCTGGAAGCTGATCAAAACAGTGGTTATCATCCATTGAGTTACCAATTTCAAGTTGCTTTCACCATATTTTCCTTATGGATTCTCATTTCAGCTAGCATCAAGGGTATAGCTTTTTCTCCTGCTCAGGAATTCAGTCATTACTGGGATTATTTTGCTTAAAATTGCAACTAAAATCAGAAGCATATATGCTGTTCTTGGCTTTTACTGCAGCAGGTGGGGGGTGTATTAATATGTCAGTACTAAGGAGTAGTTTTCAGTTCTTGGATATATTAAGTGAATTTTTAAAACAAAATTTAAATTTCACAATTATCAGAACTAGTTATGGTCAATTGTCCTGTGCAGAGTCTTGTCTAGTTCAGATACACACCTAGCCCAGGGTAAAACTCTACTGTCACAGAATATTTATACACAGAATCCTATTTATGAGAGATAAATCTCAGATACACTGATCTTGTTTGCAGTCTAGGAAGCCTAAACATGACTTGCCACTGACATGTAGCAATAGCTTCCTCTAAAGAGACAATTTAATCTGATGTCCTGATAATGTTAGTTTGGCCCTAACTAAACTAACCCAGATCATTTCCTGCTGTACATGCATCTCTTTTCAGCCTAATTCTACTGTGTACTTAAAATAATTTGAGAATTTCATTTAGGCCTTTTCTGACTTTCTTGCTTCTACCTTTTCTTCACCTTTCTTGACCTGTTGAAGTAGAATAACAAAATGATGGTAAGTGAGGTGCCCCTGTGCTTTTTGTTTACCATTTTTGCTTGATGAGACCTAGTAGCTGTTATGTTATTTTCTAAATGCTATTCATTGTTCTGTCTTGTCTTGCATTTTACATTTGAATACATACTTATTTTGGACATTGTTCATTGCTTTGGTTTACTGGCAACTAATTAATGAGGATATGTTATGTATTGTTTTTAAATGCTACGTAACCTGTAGTTTTGCAAGATGCAAGAATAACATTGAAAGATCAACATGAAAGATCAACTCAGCATCTTTAACAGTAGAAATTGCTCTAATTAACATTACAAACCAAGAGTTTGAAGAAACGTTCAGATTTCAGTTAGACAGATATTACTGAGTACTGAAGTGGTGGGAACACTGGATGCCACAATACCTATTCCTCTGCAAATTTGGTTGTGTTGTCCTTCTTCCTCTTCAACTGCCAAGTGTACGTGTTTGTTAGTGTGCTAGTGCTGATTTCTCAAGAGAGAACAATTGCTCTGCCCTTTAGCTTTGTTTTAAAAGGATGTGAAAGTTTTGTGCAACTTTCACTTTGCACCTTTGAATAGCGGCTTTTCCTGGGCTGTGTCCTGTTGGGCGGCTTAGAGCCTCAAAGAGCAGTGCACAAAAAAGGCTTCTGGTTCTTCTAACTGGTGGAGTTTGTGTTGTCTCAAATTCTCATGAGTAACGTGGCTACATGGTGGAGTTCTCATGGTATGGTTTCACCAGAGTGCTTTGGATTCAAAGTGTTGGAGTCTTGACTTTTGTCTTCTGTACAGTCGAGAGCTGAAGCGTGATCTGCTGTGCAAGGGAAAAGAAATAAAACACCTTGCCAGGGAGAGGGGCTGAAAGAGGAATGGTTTCACTTAAATTATTTTCAGTTAACTTCCTTTTTATATAGTGAACAGCAACTGCTTAGGTTACTTCTAAAATAGGCATTATAAACCGGATGCCAGATTTTTTTCTTGTGCATCTTTTTTCCCTGGCATTGAACAGTAGGTTGAGTAACCCACGCTTCCACTGTGCCACAGCAACTGCAAACTGTCGTGGCATATGTTTGGATGAAGCAGCTGGCTTTTCTTTTTTTTTTCTTTTTTATTTTTTCCCAATTAATATTGTTATGGACACAGAGTTAATGGTACCTAGAAATATGTTCTTACAAGTGAGTCAGTTTAGGCTTCTCTAGAAAAGTATGGGATATAATGAGGAGCAAAGATAAGATGTTACTGTGCATACTTCCTGTGGGAAATACGTGGGAAAGGAGAAGATGTGATGCTACTAATTTGAATGTGCAATGTTTGCATAACTAACGTTAATAAACAGATTGCTTAATCAGTGTGAAATGACTATACAAATTGCATTAGTTGGTTGTGTTTGTGCAAGAATGCATTACTGGGGTTTCTGGCTTGGGACTTTTGGCAAGGAACAGACGAGGTTGTATTTTATATTCAGATGTGTCTCTTCACACCCTATTGACACAGGCAATATGTAAACCATTGTTTCTTTTAATGTCTGGTGTGGAATTTATAATCTCTTATTTGCTTTTGCTCCTGTTCGGTATGCTTATTCACCACTCATTATTCCTTTTTTGGTATTGTGCACAGAAATTTGCAACATGCATGGAAAAATATTCTGCCAATCCCACCTACTACCCTTATGTGCTGTTTTGCATCTTGGCTCTTAGAAATTAGTATTTGTTAAAATAATTTTGGAGGTGTCAGTGGAGAAGCATCTGTACTTACAAAGTCTTTGTAGTCTTTAGCTTTAACAGGGTTTATTGGTTTCTTTAAGGTTAATTGAAAAAATCAAATTAATAATGTTTATTTTGGAAAAGCTTTGGGATGGGTAAGAGCCAAATTTAAATATTACATGAAATACATTCTACTTCTCTCCTAAGTACCTGCAAATGATTCAAAAATGTGGGCATTGTTTTAGAGCACATCTGGACTCAGGCTGAAGCAGTTCACTGTCATTCTTGAGGAGTTTGGTGTTTAGAAAACTTTGTAAGCACTGACATGTTTTTGCATTGAAATTTTGCAGGATCTGATGGTTGGTGATGAGGCCAGCGAATTGCGGTCAATGCTGGAGGTGAATTACCCGATGGAGAACGGCATCGTTCGGAACTGGGATGATATGAAGCACCTTTGGGATTACACGTTTGGACCAGAAAAACTTAATATTGACACAAAAAATTGTAAAATACTACTCACAGAGCCTCCCATGAATCCGACTAAAAACAGGGAGAAGATTGTGGAGGTATGTGTGTCTAGTGGGAGCTGATGCACAGTCATTGGAGCATTGCTAAGAGATTCCTTGTTCCAGCCACACGCAGCAGTGACTGTCTGAAGTAAAGCAGTTCTGTTCTCTAACCAAAACCCGTTCTCAGCCATAGGCATGAATGCTACTGTGCTTAAATTCAAAGCAGCTGATCTCATTCACAGGCTGTAAGCAGGCTTCTTGTCTCCAGCACTAATAGCAGCATTAAAACACAGAATTGGAAATACATGTCTGTCTTCACATACCCGGCATACGTTGATTACTAGCTGTTGGATGAATGTTAATTACTTTAAATGACTTGGACTTGTATAAGCCAGTAATGCAGAGGAGATTGGAGCTGGATGATGCTTACCAGATGGAGCAGTGTTGTTGGAGGTAGTTGAGACGAAGGTGTGATGACAACCAATGCACTAATCTTTAATTAGTGCTAGGGATTATCAATGAAAGCCTTCTAAGAAGGAAAGCCTGGTTCTTGCATCCTCAATCTCAGAGTGCTGCCCTGGGTGATCTAAGCTCCAGCTGAACCTTGTATTCAATGTAGGTTGTCAGATATAAATTGTTTAGCTCCTGTACATGTGATGAAGACTCAGGTTTGAAGAGCAGTAATGTTTGATGAAAACAGAATGTTTCGTTTTTTGTTTTGTTGAATTTTTTTCTCATAAGCATCATCAGTATTTTCAATTAATATAAGTTTGAATATCAAAGCTTCTATATATATTTTCACAAATTCATTGCTTAATCTGTTCTAAGAATTTACATTTATCATCACCTTTCCTTTGAAATCCTTTTGATGTCACAGCTACAGTAATGCTTTCTGCAACTTGGCAGCGAATACATTTGCACTAATCCTTTCTTTGAGTGACCAGGGAGCAAATGAAGTCTAGCAAAGATGGGAAAACTTAAGTGAAAAGAAATCAGACTGTGCAATCTAAATTCAATTTTTTTTTTTAGCAATTGTGGACATTAGGGTCTTGTGACCTAAGTATCAGGTAATGCAACACTAGTTATATCATGTACTGTGTATCAGCCAGCTGTGGTGTGATAAGCAGAGCAGGTTATTCTGGGTGGCCTCCACATAGCAGGAATGGCTCTATTTCCTGCCCAGGCTTCTTTGCTTTTCAGTTGTCAACAATAGTGTTTTTGTTCCTGTTTTCCTGATAAATACAAAAGGATGGATTTTAGTTATTCTCATGCCAAGTAATTTTATACCAAAAATTCAGGAGTCTAGTACGGCCTCTGAATTCTGGTAGAATATTTGCATTGCTCCGTTTGCCTTTTTAACACCACCCCAGAGACCATAGATACTTAATCATGATGCAGAAGATTAGTGAGAACTAGAATCCATTTTTGTAAATTTAAATTTGAGTTACACAGAAGCTCATTGTTTCTATTAAAGTTTTTAATGGAACACAATGTTATGGGAACTTGCAATATTTAGTTTCACTGCAACGTGTTTATACTCCTTCCATTTTTGACATGACCTCCTCCTTTCCAGGGAGGCAAGCCCAGTATGAGGCAGAGGACTGAATGAAAATACTTCCTAAAGCCTGCAGTAAATATAATAATGTCTCTGTGTATTTTAATAGACTGCAGTAGCATTTTAGGAGAAAAACTCAGTCATCTGGACCATATAAAGATGATAGATAATTATATAGGCTGTCCTTCATTCTGTTTCCAGTAATTCTCTCTCCTCATTTCATCACTTTGTCAGACCCACCTGCAACAGTGAGGCAGCAAGTGTTCACATGTCAGCAATATTGTAACATATATGTTTAAAAAGTGCTTTTCCTTTCATAGCAGCTACAAGACCTGGGCTGCTCCTTAGCTTGACAGGGTGTTTGCTGTTTGTCTTTATCTGCTGCTCTCTCATTGTGTAACACCCTCAGAAGCAGCCAGACTATAGTGGCAAATCAAGAAGCTGTAGAGACACTTGAGCACAGTCACTTCATCTAATCCAACCTAGGATTCCTTTTTTTTTTCCCCCAGTTTTTAACTTTTCCTTTCTGTATCCAGTTAGAACATCACTTTGTAGGTAATCAAAAATCTGCTATTATGTGAAGAGGAATCTTTTCAGGGAAACATATTGCTCAGTTTTTATATCTTAAGATCTGTTAACATAGGCATTTTCCTTGTCAAAGAAAGTAATGCAGAGGAGAATGCATTCCTTTTTTCTTGAAAGAAAGAATGACAACGCCCCCAAAGGTTATAAAAGGTTTTGTAGAGGCCTTTAGGGTTTGGTACATGTGAAGGCAGTAACTAGTGCTATTTGAATATTGATTTTTTTTGTATGAAGGTGATAATTAAGGTTTTTCTTACATTATTTTTTCATTTAATAAGCACTCAAGTTGTTTGAAAATATCCATTGGAATAGTGTTGGGTTTAGACAACGACTACTAAAAGAAGATCTATTTTGAGTTGCTGCCCTTTCAACTGTTCCCTTTCTGTTCCTTTTCACACTGTTCTAATGGAGGAGGTTCTTTAAATAGTTCAGAATTCTAAAATTGTCAGGCATCAGCTTTTTTCTTCAAAAATATTTAGATATCTTTTATTTGAGCTGTGGGAGTAGGATTCATTCAGTTTCTAATCCTAGAAGTTGCAGAAGGGTTCAGAAGGCTGCAGGGTAGCAAAAGCAAAATTTCTGTATGTGTTGGAATAATAACAGTTCATCCATTTTTCCTGGTAAAGCTTATTGAGGTGAAAACTGCTGTACAACATGATTTGTTTACTTGGCCTTTTCTTGTGTTTAGAAGGAAGACAAAATCCTATAAACTCTACATCCTTTAATCTTGGCCTGCTTCTTAACTAGTTCAGTGATTAGAGAAACCTAGTGTACAAGACAAGGAGTTGCTTTTCCTGTTTCAGTATGAGTTCTGCAAACCTGCAGTTTTCTCTCTGTAGTGGATTTTACACTAAATTTAAAAGTTTCTCATTGGTTGCCCTTTAAAGAAGAGGAGAAGGTTGTCCAGATCCAGAGAACAACGTGTGGTTGTGGGCTTATTCTAGACTAAGATGGGAAGGAGTCAGGTCTTTATTTGACACAGTGTGCAGTTGTACAAAGTCTGTATGGCTTAATATGAAGAATGAAAAATGCCTGAACTTTGTTTTAAAGCATACATCTTAAACATTTTATTCTCAAGTCACACTTCAGTAATGAACTGCTTGGCTGGTCTACAAGTACTGCCTCCCACTCATTAAGCACTTTGGAAAAGTGAAAATTTGTGTAAAACTGCAAAAAAAATTGATGAGTGGGTTTCTTGTAAGTTGTGTTGCTTAATGAATGTGGAATATTTCATCTGGTGTGAACAGGTAAGGTACAGGACTGAATGTACTGTCCCAAAAGCACAAAGGTCTCTAATGTTTGTGTAGAATCTGTGTGATGAAAATTCTTAGGAAGTGTTTTTGATTAGTAAAAATACATAATTCTAGAAATACAGTTTTCAAACACCGATGAAATTTCTTTGAGGTATTTGGCCTGTTTTGGAAGCTGATTTTTGCCTTCATCTTACAGGTTATGTTTGAGACGTACCAGTTCTCTGGGGTGTATGTAGCCATCCAGGCTGTTCTTACTCTCTATGCTCAAGGTAGGCAAAACTAACCTAAAATTTATTAAGTTTCCAGATGTGTTGCTGAGGCAAAGAACTAACATGGCATCACTGGGTTAATCATGGCTTAATTCCATGCTGTTCTCTAAGGAAGCTGGGCTCTGACTGGTTTGCTTTTTGTTTTGAGGAACTATTGATAGGTGCCACTGTTGGTGTTATTTTCAGGGATAAATGCAAAACCCTGGTTCCTCAAAACTCTTACTGTTTCAGGATGTAGTAATTTTGCCTTTGGCATCAAATCTTAATGGCTTACTTTGGATTTTCTGAAAACGAAGAAATTTTACGATGAGTAAGAGAGTAATTTCAAGAAGGGGATCATGTGACTTTTGCACTATTTTCAGGGGAAAAAAAATGAATAAAAAATTGAGTCTTTTGCTGTAGATAAATAAATTGAAATGGTCCTCAGCCTGAGCAGAAAATTACAGAGTGACTGAATTCAATGGAAATTCTACCATTGACTTCAATACATATAGGATTTTAAGAAGCTACTCCAGCACATCAGTTCTAGTACTATGACTCCTTGCATCTGTTTGTTGGTGGCTTGGTGAATTTAGCTGTCACATGGCAGGACATAAATATCCATGTCCATTAACATGTCACTGTCTCTGTCCAGCACCAAAAGCAATGGGGTCCTGGAAGGGTGGCACAGCCATGCAAGTCAGTATAACTACTTGAACCAAAACCACTGTTGCAAATCTGAATATTAATTGCTGCAATTTGTGTTATTATATTTTTTCCCCTTGGTTTTCTTTGGTTTGATTCCTTACAAATATTTAATTAGCTGACATCTACAGTCTTAAATTCTGCTGTAGTTGTGCATGTACCTTACTGTGTAGTGCTCAATTACTTTGGAATAACAGAATGTGAGACAACTTGGAGCAGTCTGCAGTGTCTCTACATACCATCATCTTAAAACAAAGCTGAAGACCTTCTAAGATGTAAAAATCAAAGGGCACATAAATCAAACATTTGTTTTTGAAAATTAAAAAAATGTTCTTTAAAACATTCTACTTATTTATATTACTTTGAAGATTAAAGTAATGACTAAAATTATATAGATATGTGCCTCATTTCAGTGCATCACACTTCTAAGGTCTCTCCTTAAAATATGGTTTCAGGTAGCTTGTGAGAAACTGCAAAACTGTTTTCTGATCAACTTTCACCATTGATTTTTGCCTCTTAAATATAGAAACTTCTGTTTCTACATGTTCTTGATACCTGTTTTGTATACCTTAGAATTTAATAGTTTGTGGTAACCTTTTTCTCATGGGAGTTGATTTCTTTTAGTTAGTGAAAGTGGATCTCATTCAGCCTAATGCCACTTACTTGTGTGGGGAAATATTAGGCATGGGCTGTATAGTCCAAATATTCTCTACCTTACAAAAGTATTTTGTTTTTTGAATACCAGTAAAAATCAACAAGTCCTAAGAATTTAACAAGGTAAACTTGTGGCTTGAATATCTCTAGATTTCTTCATATTTCAGAAATTAATAAAAGATTGCACAACTGAATCCAGTGGACAAATTTGTGCCCCAATAAGCATTTAATGAAACTAGATACGCCCTTTAATTAGGGTGCAATTTAAGATGTCAAAACACCACATAAAATCGTGAGCAGTAGAGTTCTAAACATCTAGGTAAAAGTAATACTTTAAAAAAAAAGTATGAAAGCATTTGTAACTATGAAAACCTAAAGTTTAATATCTACTGATGACTGAGGGAAGAGAGGTTGTATCAGCTTACAGTGAAAAATGCTATTTTAAACTCGCTGCTGTTCTGCTCTATTTATGAAAATATAATAAAAGTTGTGCTTTCCCCCCCATGCTTTTAGGTTTGTTGACTGGTGTTGTGGTGGACTCTGGAGATGGTGTGACTCACATTTGCCCAGTTTATGAAGGTTTCTCCCTCCCTCACCTCACAAGACGGTTAGATATCGCTGGGAGGGATATCACTAGGTACCTCATTAAGGTAAGCTGGGAGGGAAGAGGATTTAAGGTTGAGGCTGATATCTGTGGTGGGTTGGTTCAAGTCAAAATCCCTTGATAGCAAGAAACCACTATATATTTTCCCTTTATTATTCATATGTTAATTATATTAAGAACTCCTGTATTCTCTGTGTTGCTTCAGTCTATTCATACTGTGTTTCCTCATCTAAATCACATGTGATGATACTGATTTATTCAGAGACATCACATTTTCTTAGTGGCAGTCTTGTAGGGAAGGGAATTTATTCCCTATTTGGGAAGGAAAAGCTTGGAAGTCGGCTTTCTCAATACCTCAAGTGAAAGCTAAATTGTGTTCTCTCAGTTCTACTCACCTGTTTTCAGAAAGACTTCCTTACAGTGTGGAAAAAGTGTAATGATTCTTCCCTGATCATTAAATGAGAGGGCATATTTGATAGACAATTCAGTTGTTTGGGCATTTTAAATATAAGCAACATCTTAGATAGACAGATCTTACAGTTAAACTGGAATATGGGAATGTTCTGAAGTGAAGTTCTGAAGATAAGAATTATTTTGGGTTTTTTTCATTTGTCTTTGTGCTGGTTATGCTGAAAGCTTTAATGATAAAGAAACTTCCTATTTGGAGTAATGCTGCTTTTCTGGGGATAATGGATACACTGGGACGGATTTGTCTTAACACCCAAATTTGCAGCTAAAAAAGGGAGGTGAACAGAGATATGTGTTTAAATGTCCCCCTCTAATGAGAGATCTGGACTGTTCTCTCATTTCCTGCTAACCTGCTGTGTCCCTGCAGCTCCTCCTGCTGCGAGGTTACGCTTTCAACCATTCTGCTGATTTTGAGACGGTTCGCATGATCAAGGAGAAGTTGTGTTACGTGGGATACAACATTGAACAGGAGCAGAAGTTGGCACTAGAGACCACAGTTCTAGTTGAATCCTACACGGTGAGTATCTTGAGACAGCTTTCCTTGTCCTAAACTCCTCAGGTTTAAATTCAGGTAGCATTTAGTTTTGATTCCTTCACAATTTTTCTTGGCTCACCTCTCAGCCTGTAGAATTGAATTAATTGGTTCTGGGAAAATCTTATACAGGCTTTTTCTTTTCAGGTTTTCTGTAAGACTTTGTACTCATTTTTGTCATTGTAGATCTTTGAAATTTGAATATTATAGTACAGGAATTTGTAGGGAGAGTGGGCTTATTCTAGCATATGAAATTGTTTCAGCTTCATCCGTGCAGCAGCAAGACATGAGATGTCCGGTGTCAGGAAAGGTAAACTTGCTCTTAGTGGAAACTTTGTGATCACAGTTGGAAAAACTTGCAGAAAAGCTTTATTCTTGCTGTAAGATATTTTTTAAATTGATGCTAGGAGTTGGTATTGCAAGGAAATATTTGGTAGGTCAGTACCGATATGTCTGGCCCCTGATGTTTCCAAGTGAATTGCAGAGTGATTAAAGCATTTGTATATTCTTTCAGTACTACTGAACGACTTCTTGCAGTGCTGACAATTATCAACAATTTCCTGTGTTAAAACATTTGGGAGCAATGTAGGTCATTTCCTCTTGGTTTTTTTTAGCATTCAAGTGGCTAAAAGTAGTCTTTTCAATGGTGTTGTTTCTTCCCTAGCTCCCAGATGGCAGGATTATCAAAGTTGGTGGAGAACGGTTTGAGGCACCGGAGGCTCTCTTCCAGCCTCACTTAATCAATGTCGAAGGGGTTGGTGTGGCTGAATTGCTGTTCAACACCATCCAGGCTGCTGACATTGATACCAGGTAAGAGCAGAACATTTAAATCCTTGGTCTGGGTGTAGGAGTGATGCAAGAACTGTGTTCAAAGTAACAACTTTTGCTTTAGAGACTAATGTGTGCTCCTGGGAGAAGGGGGTATGCATGGAGTGGGGCTCAGGCTGAGCTTTTGGAGCTTAACAGGTTGTCTGGAAACTTTCAATAAGAATGAGCAAAGATAAAATCTTGAAAGCACAACATTTTTTTATTTCTGCTTTCTGGGAAAGCAGAGGCAAGTCTGCTGAAATTGTGCAGTCTGTCTTGGTGTAGTGACTGTTTTTTAGATTTGTATTTACTCCCCTGTCTGTACAGGTACCTACTGTAGTACAGAGTAAACTATACAACACTACAAAGACTATTTTTTTTTTTGGTCAGGTCTGAATTCTACAAGCACATTGTGCTGTCTGGAGGCTCCACCATGTACCCTGGGCTGCCTTCACGACTGGAGCGGGAACTGAAACAGCTCTACCTGGAACGAGTTCTGAAAGGAGATGTGGAGAAACTCTCGGTGGGTATCGGTGGCTGCTGCACCCGGGAGGCGCAGAGGCTTCCCCTGAATCCCCACTAGAGGGAACCAAGTGGTCAGAAATGAGGGAGGCTGCGGGTGGCCCTCCCTGCAGCTTGCAAAATCGCTGTCCCTCTTCTCACACCGCTGCCTTTGCTTTGTACATACTTGCAGTAAAGTTACCTTCCAGACCCTGCTAGTAGCAGGTAGTTCCTGAAGTATTGGGTTGATTTGAATGTAAAATAGGCTGATAAATATCAGGACACAAATTTTAATGTTGGTTAAACAAATCTAAGGAGCCTTAAAGTTGTCCTTAAGCAAAAAAAAAAATTTTTTTAATTTGTGAAAGTTTTGGTTCACACAAGTAAAATCGAAGCTAGAGTTTTAATACACTTTCAGGTAGAGTAAGTTTCCCTCTTCCATTGGTTATTGTGATAAGGAGGCAACACAGCCAAACACATTACAGAGATAAGTAACTGTGTTGTACTGAAAATTCATTTGAGTGGAGTTTCTAATGGTGAATTGAATTGAACTTCCCTGGTTCTTAATGCAGTATTCTCTGAAGGTCTTCTGTGGAATAACTCAATTGTACAGAATTTTTTACATCTGAGGCAGTATTTCAGGCATAGCTTTGTACTCATTTTTGCTCTTGAAGTTAGAGTTTTAGCACTGAAGAAGTTAAGGGAATATTAGTTAGTTAAGCTGGTTTAGATTGTGTAAATTGGTACAATTCTAAAATATTTGTGATTTGATGATCTGGTAACTTCTGATAATTTTAGCCATTAAAGATTAGGAATTATTTCACTTTTAATAGTGTTCCTGAAATGCAAAAATTGGGTCTTTAATTTTCTGTCAGTATCCTGAATCCTGGGCTTTTTGTTGATATATTGAAAGTACAATTTTTGGGCAAATGTCGGTAGCTGTGTGTAATTTCCAATGCAAAGTCATTATTTTACTTCAGTTGCTCAAGCTGGAAGCTCACACAATGCCCTGTGCTAACACTCCAGATTTTAGTGGCATTTTTCTCACTAGACAGTTTCCACTTCATTGTTCTGGTGAAAAGCCCAATTTTATTTTGCAAAGCTTTGCCTCAAGAATCCTAGTAACAACTTGTTTCCTTTTTCTCAGAAATTTAAGATCCGAATCGAGGATCCCCCCCGTCGGAAGCACATGGTGTTTTTGGGGGGTGCTGTTCTAGCAGACATCATGAAAGACAAAGACAACTTCTGGATGACCCGACAAGAATACCAAGAAAAGGGAGTGCGTGTGCTGGAGAAGCTTGGTGTGACTGTTCGATAAATCCCAAAGCTTGTTCCCATCACATGTCTAAAGCTTCTTTCTTTCATTGCCAATCTCTGAACTCACTCAGCTACATGCTATGGAAAGGGCCTGTCTGTGGCCTTTTGACCCAAACGTCAGGTTTTGTTCTGGTTTCTTGGGGTAGCTTTTGTTAAATGTTTCTTAATGTGGCTAAATTTGACTATTAAATTCGACCACTTCCCTGCAAACAAAACGGAGCAAGAGCAGCCTGTCTACTTCATTGTTCCCTCCCAGTAGGCAATTGGGTAATTCTGGTAGGCTTTTTCTTCTGGGTTTATTGCTGTAGTCCTGCTAGCTTTTGTCTCTAGTTTACAAAGGGTTGTGTGCCTTTTTTAGCATAAGAAAACCTTTAAACAAGAGTTTTTGCTATTGGATCATTGTGGTGGTTATCTTTGCATCTTTATGCCTCTCTACATTAAGGTTTTTTTTTTTTTTTCTTTCCTGCAATTAGGAATTTTGATTAAACATTGTTAAAAACTAGTTGAAGTAGCTGGAATGACTTTAACACACTGTTTCAATGTAATGTGGTTTCATATGCACTGCTGCCTAAACTGGCTTCTGAGGTGGTTCATCCTTAAAGGTGGTGGTGGGGCCTTCAGACTGTATTTCTCTAAGTGGGAATGTACAGTTGCCACAAACAGAGAAACACCCGATGTTCTGGCAAGTGTACATTTGTGGCCTTAGGTGTCTTTTTTCTGGAGAGAGGAGACAGGTTTGAGCTGTGTTTCTTTTTTTGTTAAGGGACAGCTGGGGGGGTCAGCCTGACCAAAAATGCCTCTTTTTGTAACTAAATTTTGGTACCGTGTTGTCTCAGCATAGGAAGCAAGAATGTTAAATTAGCTACTGTGTAATTGTTGAAGAAACTTAGATATGCTGAGACAGGAGCCTCTAAACTTATTGAGGAGATTTAATACTTTCAGAAATGCTTGTGAAAATTGTAACTATAGATATTTAAAGCCCCAGAACTAAGTTTTAAAAAGTCTGATGTTTTAAGTGCTTGTATGTACATCAGAAGCACTTCCATTAAACTTTACAAGTATATTAACCTAGTGCCAAGTAGTTACTGCAAATGAATATGTCAATGACCAGTGTTTATTGCAGCAAGCAGGTGTTTATAAACAACCAGTGGCAGTAGGTTATAAAGAACGACTTATATTTGTTCCAGTTAAGAATAATATTGGAATAGGAGATGTTGGTTGGTAAATAGCCACAATTCATTTTATCCAGTCTTGATTTTTGATACTTAACATGGGATGGGGAAGGAAGTGAAAACCAGTGATGAAAATGCTGTTTCCAGAAAGTACATTAAAGCTGAGTTGTTCTAAAAAAATAGAAGTTGTCACTAGTAATTATCAGCCACCTTCTCTGAGTATAGTTGCCTGTATTTTTTTTCCTACTAGCAGACTGGTAACTATCATTGCAATAAAATCTGCCTTATATTAAGCATAGCAAAAACTGCCTGCATACAAATGCTAGCTAGACTTAGTTCTACTTTGCTTTCCATAGAAATATTATATTACTTCTTACTGGTTTTCGAAGCCTACCATAACATTTAAGCATAAGGAAGTCAAGATCTGCTCTTGACTTCCAAACCTTGGAATGTATGAGAGATGCTTTCATATACTTGCCATTTGTCTACATCTTTACATTAATAATTGACCCCAGAAACATGGAAATATTAAACTCCCTTGGACTCTTAAAATGTGCTTCCTTTCTAAATTGAGCAGACAGCTTCCTTTGGCTGAGCGAGCCAAAGGGGCAAGAAACCATGTCTGCATTTCTTTAATAACAAGACAGTCACTATAGTATTGCTAGTAATGACCATTTAATTATAGGTGGGTGGGGTTTTTTGCAGCTATATTTACTCTTAACTTGAACAATACGAATTTACAGGCATGCCGGTCGTGCCTCAGTGCATGCACTTAAGCAGTTACTAGATTTTTGGGGACATGAATGTAAGGGGTACTCTGAATTCCTGTAGTCTTCTAAACATTTAATACACAAGACTTAAAAAATGCTGTGGGCTTGCTTTAGAGCTATGATTTCTCATGTGACTGTCTCTGGGATTTTCAGACAGTGTTGGGAATCATGGAAATAAACCAAAGAATGACTTAAAAACTTTTTTTAAATGACAATCTGTCATGTGGTTTTTCAAATCTAGACCTTGACCCTGCAACCCCTTTTCTTAACCATCTTCTCCCCTGTCCACTGGCTTCAGTGAGGTATGTGCATGTTTAAGTAAAGGTTTTGGAATTTGGCCCCTTCACTAGAGAACTTCACAGCACCATGAGTAATAAATGTCAGTTGATTGTGCAGAATCTTGGGTTTCCATGGAAACCATGTATATATTAAAAAAGGCAACTAGCATTTTAAATTAACTGTGATCATGGATTCAGAGGAACACGTTCGTAATCCGAATACTGAATGGGGTGTTCCAGTTGTGCTCAGTGTGGTTCTCCATGTATGTGTTTGCACACACAAGAATGTTGTGTGTGTGTTCTCTCAGCTGACAGCTTCAATACTGCTATGAAAGCAATCTGGTTTTAAAGTTTTTTTTTGAAGACCAAATAACTTGAATTGTATTTGCAAAATGCTTCAGCTCCTATAAAATTAGACTAGAAGATGCCGCATCAGTTGTAAGTTTTTTGGGAACATCCTATTTTTAATGTTAAGCTGCTTCAAACCCTCCCCTCCCCCAGTGTTCTAGGATGTTAACCAATGTAACACAGATGGCTTTTTATACAGTTCTGAATAATGTTAACACACAACACTGGTTGAGACCATGAATGGAAATAAACATCTATTTAAATTGACAGGTCTTTTCAATACAAAAATAAAATCAGATTTTTTTCAAAGTAGATTATGTTTGCTTTGTTTCCTTTGGGAAATCGCAGTTCTGTCAGTTTTTCTCTAACTTAACTTCCATCACAAAACCATCATGAGCTGCTTTTGTGAGGAAATCTGACATGACAAAATAACACATTGTCTACTGATTGCTGTCATACTCCATCCTTTAGCCAATACTCTGCTCCCTCAATCCTTTAAGAAGAAAAAATCCTTATCCTTGGACAGGAATCTTTTTCTAGTTCAACCTCCATACTGCAAAATGGGAAGAGCCCTCAGCTTGTACTGACCTCAGCCTCCTGGCTAAGCACAGAAGCCACGTAATGCTGCCCTGTTTAGGAAAACTCCCCTTGGCATTGTGACTTCATGTGCTATTCCACCTGCATCCCTGATTTTAACTGATACAAAAAGTGCATGTGGGGTCGACCTGTAGCATTTAGAAGGTCTCAAGTGGATTAGTGATCCACTACTCATGATGCATTTATCTGGCTTTTGAAATGAGATCACCCAGCTTCTCTTCCCCCAGGTCATTGCACATGCAGTGCTGGAGGAATGTTCCCCAGGCATCTTGTTCCTGGTAGGATTTGGGGTTTGTTTTTCTTAGATGGAACCACTATGTGCAGTTTGGCCCTGGATGCCTCTGCCTCAGTGACTGGGTCAAACACTTGTCATCTTAGGGATAGATGCAGATAGACAGGATTTTAATAGAAAAAAATGTAAGGCCACCCTTAACCCCAAATCTGTATTTCATCACTGTGCATTCTTGGGAAGAAATAAATACATGTGGCTATACCTCTGCTCAGTACTAATTCATGGTCCCTGCTCCTCCCCTTTTGCTTGTTTTGCCTGACATGGCTTTTGTGTGGAAAGGACTAAATACAGCTCATACATTTGCTAGTCAACTATTTCAATAGTGAATTCCTCCCTGTGGGCACTTCAGCTATTTTCCACAAACAAGTGTCATTAGCTCTTCCAAAACTGTGGAAGATCTAGTTTTGAAGGGTTTTTTGGTTATTGTTTGGGGAGGGGTTTGTATGTTTGGTTTGGTGTGGGTTTTTGGGATGGGGTTTTTTTGTGCGTTTTGTTTTTTTTTTTAATCCAAGTATATCTGCTTCTATGTTGTAAATAAGAATGATGTTAGAGAAAATTGATTTGGACTTTTTCAGGAAGTATTTCAGCTAAAATTTTGCTTTATTTGGGCCCTGCTATGTCATGCTTGTTCCTTCCTAATGGGTTAGTTTGTTGCCCTGGTGCTGTAAGTCACTGCAGCTTTGCCATTATAGGCCTCAAGAAAAAAAACTCTTCCATTCAGAATAGGCTGCTAATTTTGCTTCTTACCTTCACTGCATTACAGCATTAAAATAGCCCTTTAATAACATTCTCCATGTAAATTGCTTACCTTCCCATAACCTGGTGCTGCAGCCCTTTGAACCAACTAACAGCTGCAAAAAACAAGATTTCTGTGCACATCTGCTCATTGCCCAAACAGCTGGAGAAGAGCTCCTTGCCTTCTTTGTGTCTCATGCAGAATTGTGTTCTGGTGCTGCTGGAAAAAGGAGAAGTTCAGGGAGGAGAGGCAGCATGGGGCTTTGTTCCTCAATTGGTTTATTTGGGTTTTTAAAATTTTGTTCAACCTTAACCTTGAAAATTAGGGAAGCAGTGTCTATTCTCAGTCATGAATAAAACATATTAAGAATCTTAACAGATACTTGGGATGGTACTAAGGGCCATCTTCAGCTGCAGAACTAATGTTCCTTCACATACCTTTTTGAAAAAAAATATTATTTAAAAAAAAAAAATCTGTTCCCAGAGCCTAGGAGTAGTAATTAAACTGTAGCTGCAGGAATAATGACAGATATGGGCCCCTTGCCTACACCTTTTAATCTCTGCACCCATCTCCCATCTGGTTTTTGTTTGCCCTAAAGCCTGAGTGGTTTCAAGATCCTCCCCTTGCACGCATGTTCTCACCGTGTGCCCATTTTAAATCTCCAGGTATTTTAACGAATTAATTAATTGCCAGTTGTTGGCCTCAGTGCAAGTAGATCCTGTAAGTCCTGACTCCCATCAGGCACTTAGCACAGCAGCGCTTCTGGGGGCTACTCCAAATTGAAACCTTTGCCTTGGCCTGGAACTTTCTGCTCTAAACCACTCTGTGTAACCCTGATTTTGGCTTTGCCTGCCAAAGCAGGAAAAGCAAGGGTGGCATTAAGGACATGAAAGGCGGTATTTCGGGAAGCACCCAACCACATAACCTCCCTGGAATATTTTAGGGTTTTCCTGTTGTAGTGGGTATTGGCACAAATCACGTGGGACAAGTCCAGTAAGAGCAGGTGGGATTTATGTTAGCACCTGTAAAAACTGGTAGATTTGTCCCCTCTAAAGTCTTTTTGTGAGAGAGGTATTAGGGCTTCTCATAGCATTATTGGGTAATAACCTGGAACACGAGCCTTTGAAATGTGGTCACTGCTGGAATCCACACAGTGCCATGTGAGAACAAAATGCGGTAATGATAATTGCTCATTATCTAATTATTCAAGAACTTACAGCCCCACAGGGTGAAAACTAATTAAATGGTTATCCACTCTTAAAATGGCAACAATATAAAAAAAAGGAAAATTCATTCTTTTGGCTCTTGTTCCATTATTGCCAGCAAAGTCACGTGTTCCTTGAGAAGTGAATGAGACAGTCCAGGATAGACACAGTTCTCTCCATCCTGCTGCAGGGATTGAGGCAGGAATCTTACTTTTAGGAGAGTAGTCTGCTTAGTCTAAAGTACCTCAACTTTTAAGCTACAGCTCAAAGTGAAGGAGGATTCATTGACCCAGGTTATCCAGGAAGGCAGCTGATGCTGGCCTTTAGAGCAGTATGGATCACCTTTTATGTTTCCTTGTGCGGAATTTTAAAAATAAAATACCCAGACCACTTGGTCCCTTGGTGTGGATGTAGTGTAGTAGGGGCAGGCCTTGATTTTACCCCATATTGAGGTGTGCTTCTTCCATCTAGGAAAAGTAGCTGCCTATCAAAAAAAAAAAAGTGGTGGCATTTTCCTGTGATTCTAGACCCTGCAGCTTCTGCTCCAGCAGTAGTAGACCTCTATAAAAACCCTTATCCTGCCAAATGCAGCAATGATTAGTACCTTAGGCCCTAATTTAACCTTCCAAAAAGTACCAGACAGCCCCTACCTCATCTTGAGGCACATGCCTTTCTTTGGAGCCCTCATTCCTGCCTCTCAGCATTCACATGCTACTGCTGCCCTGGTAAAACATCAAGCCCCTCACTGCTTAAACCAGGGTCCCCCAAAAAAAACCTTTCCAGGGCAAACACTGCTGCCCTGCTGTTCTTGGGGTGCAGGAGTGAGGGGAAGGCAGACAAGCAGGCAGGGCTCAGCAGGACCACACACTTGAGCTTCTATCACAGCGGTGCTCCAGCGAGCAACAGGTGCTGAGCTTCTGTGGGATTTGGAGCTGCAGCGTTCCCCTGCCTGTGTAACCCAATCCTGCAGGCATTCTCAAAGCACAGTCTGTAGGCCATAAAACACACCTGTGTGCTTATGGTGCTCTCTGCTAGCTCACAGCTCACACCTGGGACACAGTGGCACACATAGGTTTAGAGCTTTACAGCGAGCTACAAAGCCCAGATATTTACCCCACCCAGAAAAGCCCCCCTAGTGTAACCACCAAACACGAGAGACAGAATTTCTGCCCTTTCCAGAGCCTGGGACTAATGATTTTAATCAGAAAAGCATAATTTGGATTAGGAATGAAGGCTCAGTGAGTGCAGCGACCCCCAGGCAGTTTCTGGGAGCAGCTGATGTGCCCTTGTCCGCATTCTCACAGTTACAGGGGTGTGTACATTTTTGGGTTGCCATAGATTGCAGAGCTGTTACCTGGGTGTCTTACATATTCAAACTGGCTTTTTTCCTGCTTTCCCAAAAAGCACAGTGCAAGGTTCTGCTGTTAACTGTGGGGGGTACTAACTTGGGAGGTAGGTTTGTCCCTTGTAAATCAGAATACTTGCTATTTCTGGAGGTTTTCTTAAGGAGTAGAGTGGGTCAGAAGGAAGTGACTCCTCATTTTTTAAATTACCCATCCCCCCGACATTGTAACACAGTTGTTGCTTTCAAGAATATGCATGGTCTGTTTTCTTCAGACTATTGGCTCATCTGGTAAAATAATTAGCTGTTAGGCAGACAGAGGGAAAGGATCACATCTGCACAAGACAGGAAGACTGGGACAGTAGAAAGGGGGAAAAAAATTCCCTGCTTGAATCACAGCTGCCCACCATGCATAGTAACAGAGCTTGCCAAGAATATTCAAATTGATTTAGGAAGAAAAGCTGAGGAAACCGTTTAACCCCAGCCTGCTTGGATCCGTGACAGTATCTCCATGGGCTGCTCTGCTCCCACTTTGGGCTGAAAGAAAGGTTTTCAAGCTGCCTGTTTCCCCAACCAGCCTTCCTGTGTCCCCCTTCCTCTTCTGCAACAGGAACACAAAACACAGACTCATTGCTGGGCGTGAGGCTGTGAGCAGATTTCCACGCCAAGAAAATAACCAAAGGTGGGAACATTTATTTCATATTGGTGGGATTAAGTTGTAATTAGATCATGTGATTAAAACCAAGAGTCAGGCAAGTTATTTGGGACTAATTTGGGGCAGTGGGAACCTTTTTGCTGCTTGCTGTACACTCTGAATTAGGCTCCTTCTCGACAGAAGTGGTCAGCATGTGCATCATCTGCAAACAACCTCTTCAAGTGTTCGAAGCCAAAATCACTTGCTCAAGAGTTTCCGAGCACACAGATCCTTTGCAGATCATTTGCAAGCAGTTGAGAGTGTTTTACAACAAAAAATGAGTAGCAATAGTTCAGACATGTGAGTCATACAGCAAATCCCTTTCCCTGCTTAAATCAATCTACATCTGTAAGGATATACTCATTTAATGATTAAAAAAAGTGGCATTAGGAGTATTTCTTCTCAGAACCCATTATCTCTGGGACCATCTTTTTCTGCAGGAATCCCAGCAATAACTTTGGGATGAATTCACAAAAAATGATAAATGTAGAACTGCACAGAATCGTATCCAAATAAAATAAAAGTGCTATAATGCAGGTGTTTCAATACTCGATTTCAGGTGCTGGTCCCACCTAAGCTGTGGGTGGGCTTTCCTTGCCAGCTGGAGCAGCCAACTCCAGCACTGAGCCCCTCCAAACCTCTGCTCAGCTGCAACCTCCCCTATAACAAGAGGCCTTTGGCACATAAGCTTTTTTCCAGTTAAAACACAAGTTCCCTTGGTACCTAAATGTCTGCTGTGAGGTGAATGCAGATCTGTTGAGACCCTGACAGCACTGAGCAGCTATGTGCTGTGTCCATGCCTAAACCACAACCAGCAAAGCATTCTCCATCAAGCTCGCCTGCGGAGGAGCCCAGGCTGGAAGATGTGTGCACAAGATGTTTTTGGATCGGGTCTCTCACAAAAACAGCTGTGGGAGGAAATGGGCCCAGTAGTCAGACCACATTCACCATTAATATTCATTTATGCACAAATACTAACACAATCATAGATGACTTCTAAAGGAATGAGCCTAAATATTTCCAGGAAGAGACAGCTCTGTGTTCTGGACAAATGATTTAGAGGCCACTGAAAGGAAACCCAAACCCTCTTCCTCTATTTCGTGAGAAGGGCCTCTCTTGCAGAGTTCCTGCCTGTGCATCCTCAAAGGAGGAGGAGGAGGAGGAGGAGGAGACATCTCCCTGTAGCAGAGGATGAGGCACCTGGCTGGCTTCAAGGGCCCACAGCTGTGCCTTCAACCTCTCTGATTTGGCAGCTCCTTGCCCACAGCTCCTAGGGATCCATTACACACCCTCCCAAATACACCAGCATGGAAGAGAGCCCCTCGAACTGGCAGCTCCCCCAGGCTGCAGGAAAGCCACATCCTTGCATAGATTCCCATCTCCAGTTGCTCTGTAGCTCCTGCTGGAGAGAGATGATCCTCCCCTCCTTCAGCACCAAAGCACTAAGCAGGGGTTGGATATAAATGTGTGTTGCAGGAAGGCTCAGATACAGAAGTCAATCAGGCTGTACCTGTGCTTAGGTGGGTATGTTTGAGGGGACATCTTTAGTTATAAAAAAGAGGAGTAAAACAGAAAAGGGACAAGAGATTTGTCAACGAGAGAGGTGACAAAAGACCATGTGCAAATGCCTGGCAGTTCTCTCAATGTTTAGAGTACAGTAGATGCTCATCCTGAAGTCAAAGAAATAAGCCCTGAATGGGATCAGAGAAGCATTGAACAGAGCTCTAGGAATCCAAGGAAAATTTTAACTTCTTTTAAAGTATTTGATGCTTTAATTACTCCCTGTTGGAACAGCTATGTCACAAGGAACACAGTAAAGATGGAAGTTTGGGTTTTCCTCAAGGATGCTGCTCCATTTTGAAGGACAAAGCCTAGAAAACTGCACAAGAGGGAGGAGACACAGAAAGCTTCCTCTCCAAGATTTGCTCAAGTTCCCTGCCCATGCAGAGAAGTTATTAAAGAGTAGGAAGTGTAAACAGAGTAACACCAGAAATACACTTTCTTTCAAACCAAATTCCTGTGTAAATCAATGTGAAGGAGCAAACACATGAGACCAAATCCAAACCTCAAATGCCTCATACAGACAGTTAAGCATCACCTTACACTGAGGGTCCATCTGACTTTCAATATATGCAAACACAGGGCCAACTTCAAGGGAGATGCTCATGTGCACAACAGGCAGGATGAAGCTTTAAAACCACTGGTAGTTACACTTTTACTGCCAGAAGCAACATTTTAATCTAAGTATTGGCTCCTGACAAAGGCTGTATTCTGAAGCGCTCCAACATCTTTGCTCCATCTGAGTAATTGCAAATGCCTGTCTTTAATCTATTTTCAAGAATTGTTGGGTTTGGGTTTTTTTTTTTTTTTTTAAGTACAAAAGAAAATGTTTCTGTGTGTACATTCATGGCAACAGAGCTACACAGAGACACAAACTAGTGGAAGGTCCATATGTTTAGAGAATATCATATGTAATGAGAACTGCTGCATTTTTGTAAAATGTAATGGGACAGATACGCAGCAGCTGTGGGTTACTCAAGAAGCAGCTAATTTAGCAAGCTGAATTCAAGGATATTTCCCAGATCTCCCAAACAATGAATGGCAGTGTTGTTTAAGATTACCATTATGCCTTACATCCTCCTTTGACTGGAAGCAGGGGGAGGAAGCCCCTATCTGTGCTTCTGGGGCAGAAGTAGATGATTAGTGCCTAGCTATCATACAAAGTCCCAGGGGAGCAAGGGGGTCTGGACTTGAAGGAAGGAAGGAAATTGTGTAGGATAAACAAAAAAGAGCCTCAGGAAAGCAGTTGAGATGGGAAAGACTTGGTGAAAAATAGAGGAGAGAAATTAAAAAGGAAATATTGAAGGGATTGACTTGAGTTCTAACTAATATTGAACTTGAAAACAAACACACTGACTTCAGAAACAGCATTAGAAATTTAGCAGGTTTGTATTTTTATATATTTAGTTTTGCTCTAAGGCAAGGTATTACTCATTTCAAACACACAAATGGAAGTTTTAAGGCTTGATTGCCCTTAGATTTCACTTTTCCAGGGATTTTACCTACCCTTCCCCTTATTAAAAAATGAAGATACAGACAAACCTGGGGGTAGTCACAGCTCCATTTTGCTGTTCACTGAGGACACGGGGATGATATTCTCTGTTCTCCCAAGGTGGCCAGTTTGCCTGCAGCCACCCCACAGAGTCAGAGGCCCAAGGCACAGCCCACCAGACCCAGCTGCCCTCAATTCCCACTGCAGCTGGAGCCAAGTGCCTCACATTGAGGAGAGAGATACACCAGTGGACCCACTCCAGGTTCTGCTTATTCACATATTAAAATAGGTTATACATATTGCTTAAAAAAAAAAAAAAGGAAAAATTAATAATGGAGTTACTTGAAATTCTGGCTTCCTATAAGGCCTTAATTTTTGTGGGGAAGGTCTCTGCAGTGACAGTGTCAATGGCAGTTTGCAGCCATCCTTCTTCAGCTGGGAGACAGAGAGGGAGGATCGAGACTCACTAATCTGGAATAATTTGTGGGAGGCTTTACACATATAAATAAAAGTGATCAGGTCTTTCCCAAAGTAAGAGATTACCTGAGTGAATAGACTTTCTGAAGGATTTTCACATACAGTAACTTGGTAGTAGTAAATTGCAAAGGACATTGTTGCATTAAGATATATTGGATTTATCTGCTTCCTGGATCTGATATTAGAATTTCCTCTTGCTGTACTATTGAGATAACCAAAACCTCTGCCTCTCTATAAAAGAAAAAAGCTTGATTTCCAAACAAATGGGATGAGCTTACACAACAGAAGTACGAGGAAAATCCACTTCTCCTGGCCAAGCCCATCTGTCTGCTCCACTGGTGGAAATCAGGAGTAAATGCCTAAAGCTCCAAAACTTGATGTGAACTCCTGGGGGTAGAGCAGAGCAGAGGCTCGTGCTTAACTGATGGAGTCATTCCCACAAGCCCAGCTTTAGAAATTCATTATAGCAACAGGCTCAAGCCAACCCTTTTGCTTAGTTACACAGAGAAGGGATTGCTCCTGGTGAAATGAATGTTAAAACCACTGAGTGGCTTATGTAATGTAGCATTGGGCCTCCAAAGTGTTTTATGGCAGAGGAGCACATCTAGAGTCAGCAAAAGGCTATCTTGGGCTAAGGACTTTGCTCTTTGCCATATAAGAGCTACATGTGCATGTATGGGTGTAATTTTGCTTCTAGAACCACAGCTGAAATGAGATAACACAGCTAAAAGTTTAGGAACTATCTGAAATAAATGCATTTTTAAGTAGACATCTTTTTCTTCTTAAAAGTTTTTGAGCAGACCCTTTATATTTAGTGATACACATACACCACTGCTCTCATATCAGAATGTGATTCCCAGAGCAGTTCATTCCTTTGCACAAGGACAAAAGCCCAGCCCATCAGCAAGAGGAGCTGGAGTTTATTCAGGAGTCCATAGGAAACAGCTGTTGCTTTCAACCCAGCCTCTCCTTTATCTCCTTTATTGTTTATTCATGTCTCAGCTCATACTAGCCACTGTGAGCAGGTCAGGACTCTGCACTCCAAAAAGCTCCTCAGAAGCTGATGGAACTCAGCCCAGTGCCAGTAGGACGGAGGAGCTGGGCTTTATATTATTCAATTCCCAGGTGGTGACAGAGGTAAATTCCTGACTTCATTAGTTAATAGTGCAGACAGCAGCCAGGCCTTTGCCCTGGATTTTTGCAGAGGGGGGGCAAACATTTGGTGAGTAGCATGAAAGAAACCAAATGCAGCAAGCCAAAAATGGAGGGTGCCTTTGGATATTTCTCCCCTTCTCTCTGAGTTTGTTGACAATTCCTTTGTACTGCAAAGGATGTTTACTCCCCCTCTCTTCTGTAATGATGTAGTGAGTAGGACTGTGCTTACAAACCTGCAAATGTTTATCTCTAAAGACTGTGCTGTGGTGTAATGGCATGCAGAAGTGGTCCAGAGCCCAAACAGACCAGAGTTATTTTCTACAGAGAAGCAGGGAGTGGTGACCCCAGTACATTTGCCGGAAATTTGCTACCAGGCAGGGGGAAAGACGGCAGTAATGAGCCCAGTGTGAAGAACAGGAAAATAGAAGGCAAGGCTCCCACGTCCTCCTTCTAACTGCCTTCCTTTGTCTCTGTTTCCCAGTCAAAACGTGGGTGTAAATGTTCAGGCATAGCATGAAGCTTGAAAGACTCACAGTGGATACGGCATAGCGGGAGGACAGCATGATGTCAGCAAGAAGTGAGTTATTCTCCTCAGCAGAGAAAGAATTAGTGAGCTAGAAATCCAGGGATGTCAGGACTTCAGTCCACACTGGAAAGAACATTTCAGCTCACCAGATTGGCAAGAGACAGGACAACCCTACCTACCCCTTGCAGAAAAGCTTTCCTGAGTCACAAACCACCCAGAGCTGTACATTCACACCCTTGAAAGCTCTGCAAAACCCAAAGCAGTGTCCCCATGGTGAGAGCAACAAGAGTTTGCCACTTGGAAGGGGAGAGGAGAGGTGAATTCCTGCTCATGAGCAGACATCTTCTCATTTAACAGCAGATGACAGTGCCACTTATTTTCACAAACAGCTATTTAACATAAGGAAGCATCGTGAATAGAGAATAGCAGATAAGGCATAAATTATACAGCTAACTCGAGAATGTGGCTCCTGCTCGACTTTAAAAGGCAGGCCAGATGTCTTCAGATACTGTCGGCTGTGAGCCGGTGTCGCAAAACCTTTCAAGCTCAGCTAACTCAAGTCACAATGTGCACTTGATTTGCTTGGCTGAACGGGGAACTTCCCGAGCTGTGAGCAGGATCTACGCACAGCTGAAAATACGGTGGGAATGAGTCAGTTCCTTGGAGCTTGCGTGGGAGGCAAAGACAGAGCTGTGGGTGGCTTCAAAGTGTTAAACAGCCTTTTAAATTCAGGCCCAGTTTCTCAGAGGAATAAGGAAACAGAGATATTCACCCAGTCCGGGTTTAGTTTCATGTCTTGGGTCAGCCTTGAGAAAATTGCTCTCTGATAGTAACAGCCACTTCCCAGGCACACAGATCCACTTGCTCCCAAGGCAGTTCAGCTTCAGAACTGTAATTCTGTGGAGTTTTACAACAACCCACTTAGTCCCTCACCCACAGCAAGGCAGCAGCAGCTGACCATTCTCTCTTAACATCTGCAAGCTGCCTCTAGGGCAAGGCAGAGCCCCGCCAGCTCCAGGTCAGGCTGTTTCTCTGTCCATCTCTGCTCCCTGCATTTCACCCCTTTTGCTTGAGCTGCCTGGGACAATAACATTTCCAACACAGGCATCCCATCCAATCCCTGTGATGACAGAGTTGCTTCCATCTTTCCAGCTCTGTATTGAAAGGGAGTTTCCCCATCCTGCAGTCTATCATTCCACCTCTGGTGCCAAGAACTTTGGGATGTGGTCCTACCCACAGCTGGTTTGCACATATAAGGGAAAGGGGATGCTGTGGGTTAAATTACCTGGTGCATTGGAAATTCAGACCCCATCCAGTTACCTCCTGCCAACTGTTTGCCATTCAGCCTGGTTCTCCTATAGTGCAACTGGAGTCTGGTCAGCTCTAAAGAGGATTTATTGCTTTTACTGGATCAGGCTCACCCTTCCATTTAAGTGGATTAATGTGGGTTAGCTCCACACAGCATTAGCCAAGTCAACAGAAAGTTCCCTACTACTGGCAATGTTGTTGTTTTTTCTCTGTCACGATGAATTTTAATGGTCTTTTTGTGCAAGAGCAGCTTTGCAAAATCTTAGACTCCTGCTTTCCAACTTAGATGATTTGGCATGTGAAGAATGCAATGAATATTTAAACCTGTAGTTTGGCATAGCCTCCACAGAGCAGCTAGAAACCTAGTCCTGGTCTTTTGGGGACCAGCCAGCAACGATGCAAAACCCCAAGCCTGGAGGAACAGCATGGGGAGCTTGTGAGGTTACATAAATCTTTGGTGCTCAACCAAAATCACTCTAACCCCGCCATTCTTTAGATTCTTTAAATTAACCCCAGGATTCATATGGAGGGGCTGCAGGAGGGTGGGGCTGTGGGTTATTTGATAGATGACTCAGATCACTCCCCTGGTCATATTTTATTCACGTGAGAGTAACTGCTGAGGGCTGTTATTTACCACTGGAACCGGGGTCCCCAGCACAGCAGACAATGTGCAACCATGTGGCAACAATCTCTGCCTGGAAGATCTTACAATCAAGCCAGATTAGACGAAAGGGTCAAAAAGGAAGGCACCCCTCTTTTGCTCTCCTTGTACACATTCAAGCAGCCACCAATTAAGAGTTTACTGTAACCCCTTTGTACCCAACTTAGCCCACGGCAAAATCAAGGCAAACGGGCTCGGCTTTATTGGCTGTCAAAGGGCGCCCGGTTCAGGAGCCACCACCAGAAATCCTCCATCATCCGCTCGAGCACACAAGGATAGATGCTGGAATTCAGCCAAGACAGTGTGGCTTTCATCTTTTTACATGAAAGGGGGCTCCCTTTGACATTTGGAGGCCCACTTTTTTAGGAGCTGTTATGCAAACTTCAGCTCGCATGAGCTCGAACAATGCGGCGGCGCACACGACCGAAACTTCCAAGGCAAGCGAAGTTTCTGTGTGCTCTGCAAGGATGTATGTGGGAACAACCCCATTGGCTGCACAGCTCCAACAGGTATCAGTTTGCAACCACCAGCCATAAAGGATGGCAGTGGGAATAAATTTCTCATCTCAGGATCCCCTGAGCCGGGGTTTCAGCAGAGATATCAGCATGGAAAGATGTGCATTTCTTCAGAAGTCACTGCTGCTCTCTGTCTCTGTGTGGCCTTGTGGAAATCCCAGGTCTAAACATTGGCAGTTCTGTGATATTTAACTTGTGAAGCCATCCTGTAGCCAGTGGCCTTCTTCACACATGATTATATTTAGAAGTCTCCATAGACTGGCATGTCATTATCTCAGTGTGTTAATTGATTAAGTCTGGCCTACATACAGTCAGCTGGACTATTCTCTTTTGGGTTGTTATTATTAGCAAGACCCAGACATTTTAAGCCTTTTGGAGCACAGGAATCCCTCTCATCATGCAAGCAGAAGCCCACAGAAATCTCTTGGAATCACTGGCTTTCCAGCTACAATAATTTAAATGGAAAAATACTCATATTGATGCACAAGAAAGTAGTAAAAAAAGGTGAAAGCAGACTTCATTCTGACAACAACAACAAAAATCATCCACCTACAGTCCTTCAAAGATGCAGCCAACACTCACAGCTGAATTAACAAATTGGGAAGCAGGCCCTCTAGCAGCTAGAGGCAGACTGAAAAATCCAAGGGCATTACTTGACAGATTTCTTTGCTCTGATTGGGAAAACATGTCACTTCCCTCCTAGACATCACTGGTATATGTTAAAACAAGTATTCCACAAGTGATGAAATAAACAGGGCTTGGTTTCTAAAGGATGTGTCTGAGCACAACTGGCTGTTTAAGTGAGAGGTATGGTGTGAAAGCAAAGCTGCTCTTGTGGGGTGGCTGTTTAGTGTCCAGCAGGGCATGGCTGCCAGCTGAGTTTATCCACAGGTAAGGCACTCCTAACAAGGGTTTTCCCACACTGTTTGCCCAGTGTCTAATCAGGGATGAGCTCAGCAGGAGCACTAAGAGCTCTCTGTTTTACACAGCTGCCTATTTTTATGAAGCCTGTAGGAAATTAATGTCTATGAGACCACAGTTTGGTTTTCCCTGGACGTGTGGCTCAAAAAGCATTGCTGGAGCAAGGGACAGGACAAGCAGAAGATTAATGGTGCAAATACAAATCTGTATGAAACCAAGCCAAAGATGAATTTGTGTGTGCCTTTTTACTCCAAGCTGTAATTAAATTCAATGAGGCACAGAGCCTGAGGACCCACATCTTAGAGAGCCCTGTACCTACTATTTTCAGTGATCTGTGGCCTGGTTTCCGGAGATGCTGCTCAGCTGTACTTCATGCTGAAGCAATTAAAATTCACTAAAAGACCAAATTAGAAGTCTCACATTAGGATCCAAACATCAACCTTTCTGCAGCAGAACCACCAAGTTTCTTCTATTTGGCTGAACTGCTCAACTGGCCAGGCTTCATATGAAGCAAAGCAGGTCTTTGTGTTGTTTGTGACTAAGACTGAATAAATGACCCTTAAATGGATTGTGATGGCAACTTAGGCTGCAGAATTTTCCTGTATTTCATGATAGGTTTTGGGAAAATGTATAGACCTTTGCACAAAGAAATAAAACCCACAGAGGCATTCTGGTATTGTTCTGTGAATTAGCCAGGCTCTTAGAAAAACAGCTGCCAATAACCAATGTCCTAGCCCTGTATTTTGGGGGTGATTATACTTTACTGAAGTCAGTGGGAAGTTTGCCATTGACCTCAGCGGGGCCAATGTTTTACACCTATCAAGCTCATGAGTTTCAGAAAAAATTAAGACATTCAACACCTCTCAGAGCAAAGCCCATTGAGCCTAAATACAGACTTTACACCTTCCTGTCAGACACCCTGTTCATCCTAGTTAACATTCACAGCTGCTTTGGAAAGTATCTGAGTTCTAGAAAACAAATATTATAAATCCAGCTCAATGTCAGCAATCTGACAAACAAACCAATAAATTGCTGGGTTTTCACTACCTGCCTCATACCCTCAATCTGTTTTGGGTCTTTGACATAGAGCAGGCTCCAGAGAAGCTGTACAACAATAACACAGTATCATCCCAACAATAAGGAAATGATGGTAATAGGATCCATAAAAGAGGATTAAATCTCTTGCCAGGAGAAGGATTTGGAGGAGGAGACACTGTCATTTGCAAAATAGCTGCCATAGGGCCACAGCCCCTGAACATTGTCACATTTCAAGGACAATCTGTATAAAAAAGTGGCTTCAAAAAACCCTCAAACTGTAATTTCAGCACTAGGAAAACCACCAGAGAAAATAGTAGAAGAGTTGTTATTTTAGAGAAATAGAATCAAATTATTTTTCAAATAAAAAATTGTTAGGGTTAATGAATAAACTCACATCACTGTTACATTCAACAGGATTTTTTTTTAAGAGGCACATAAACTTGCCTGTTTGAGGGGATAAATCAATGACAAATTGTCTGATGTTGGGAAGAAATTTCCTCTGCTAGCAGATGATTCCAATACAGAGTTTCTTGTATTCTTTCCCTTTGAAGTATCTGGTACAGGCTGTGGTTAGAGACAGGATATCAGCCTGATGAACCCCAAAGACATTTTCTTGTAGCTCAGAGTTCAGATGGTCACAAACAGCAGTTGTTCTGGTTAGAAAAAAGCATCACGCATTTGCTCTAAGTTCAAAAAGCTCTCTGCTCTGCACCTGGATTTGCTGCTCTTCATGCCACATCTTTACAACCACTTCCTTCAGGAACTGGCTGTAAAAAGTGCTCTGATGGTGACAGCTCTTAAAATGTTATGTATGTGAGTGGGTTTGAAAACACAGTCCTTTCAGAGGTGCTTCTTTGTTGCAGGACCTTTTGGTCATGAATGTTAGTACACAGGCATCCTTTCAGCCTTTTCTATTAAAAATCTTTGATTGGAATTTTCAACCTTATATCAGAAATAATTGCTGCCATCTGGAAACCCTGCAAGCTGTCAAAAATGAGTGAAAGGTGGCTGAGGGAACCTCCCTGCCCATTTGTCACTTTTTAAGTCAAAACTGTTTACTCCTCCTACCTATATTTCTTTTGTGAAGGATCAAGTAAATGAGATGTCCTGCTAATTGGGCACAGGAAAAAAAAACAAAAAACAAACAGGTGACAAGCCAAGGTGCTGTGTTTAAAATCAGTGATCCTAGGGTCCCACAAAAACCCTCAGCTGTCACTAGGACACTTGCTCCTTTGCAGGAGCAGAAAGTGGCTCCCATTTCAAACAGCCCTTTTAAGACAGAATTGGGGAGTTGATGCACTGTGTGGTGTAAGAAATCCCCTTTTATGGATGTAGACTGTCACTGCAGCCAGTGTCTCTCTGAGGAGGATGGGGGAAGGAGAATGATGGAATATCCTCAGCTGGAAGGGACCCACAGGGATCACCAAAGTCCAACTCCTGGCCCTGCACAGGACACCCCAACAATCACACCATGTGCCTGAGAGTGTTGTCCAAATGCTTCTTGAACTCTGTCAGTCTTGGTGCTGTGATCACTTTCATGAGGAGCCTGTTCCAGTGCCAAATCACCCTCTGGATGAAGAAACTTTTCCTAATATCCAACCTAAACCTCCCCTGATACAGCTTCAAAGCCATTCCCTCGGGTCCTGTCACTGGTCACCTGAGAGAAGAGATCAGTGCCTGCCCCTCCTCTTCCCCTCATGAGGAAGTTGTACCTGCAGTGAGGTCTCCTCTCAGTCTCCTCCTGGCTGAACAAGAAGAGCATGGGAAGTTGACCTCAGAGAGCTGCCAGTCGAGGAGATGCTTTGGGTGCCAAACCTTAAGATTCTGGCATCCAAACCCTTCAAACCCCAGGAGAGAAATCCTGGTTTCACTTTAGTGTATGGGTCTTTTGCCACTGACTTAAGTGGAATTAGGATTTTACCTCAGGGAGCTGGAGAACAGTCTCCAGTTGTCTCCTACCTGTTGCTGGAAGGAGTCCATTTATTGGAAGTCTAGAGAAGCACAAACACAGCAAACAGAATTGCATTGGTGATGGCTGCTAGAGTTTTGAAATTAAATGTATGTGGTATTTTGCTACCTCTCTGGCACATTGCAGCCCTTCAAATCCCTCTGCAAAGACAGAGGTAAATGTGAGGACTCTGCTCACCCTGCAGCCTGCTCCAGGCCTGTGGCATTTCTGGCCACATGTGGAAGTACAACTATGTCCCAGCCTTGTGGTAGAAACTGTATTTAAACTGTGGACCTGGCACTGTTGCAAAGGCTGCCTTCCTCTGGCCAAATGGCTTGCCACAAACCCCTCCATTTCAGGCAGATGAATGAAAGCACAGGCTTTCCTGCTTGCCAAAATGCCCATGGTTCCCCCAGAGCCCAGTCAATGGCCCCCAAGAAACAGCACTCAAGAACAGTCACTGCTCATCCAGCATGTGACCCTCGGGCCACAGCAAAGCAGAAAACTCCTCTGAGCAGCATGTATCTCTCTGCTTCCTCCTATTGCTATTTTGCTTGCTTTTTGGAAGCCTTCTCATTTCTGTGGCTGGCTCAACCACTTAATAACGTTCTGGGATTTTGCTCTAGATGAGGATGCTCACTGAGATCTATTCACTAAATGAACAGAGAAATCCTGCAGCCATCCCCAAGACTTGGGGTCACTGCACAGAAAACCCCATTCAGTGTTGCCAAGCCACCAGGGTCAGCCATACAGCTGGAGTTTTACCTGTTTATTTAGTTATTTAAAGGGTAGCTATCATTCAGGCCTTTAGATCATGTTGGTAATTTTGGACTTCTGTTCTAAAATATGCACATTTCCAGTTTGACAGCCTGAGCCATGCTGTTGTTCTGAATGCTCCTCTTGGAGGCACTGACTATCCGTTCTTCCTGGCAGGAATACATGGAAACTGCTGGGGGCATTCTAGTCTGAACATCAGGACCCATGCCCATACATTACTGTGACAATGGAAGCCTCCTTTTAGATATCCCTCAAAAGAAAATTAAAAAAAAGAAGATTGTATTTCTTTTTATGTTTCATATCTAGGATGAACCATATTTCCCACATCTGCACTCAGTCCTAACTTCTATTTCCTCTTCTGTTTTAGCTGTTCAGAGTTTTCTGTTGACTCCTGAACCAGCCCAGCATCTTCTTTTTACTGCTTCTTTTGGCTGCCCACACCAAAATACTTTCTGCTGTAAGTTGTGGCCAGTGCTTTTGCAAAATGTGGTTGAAAGTTATACTTTGTAACCTGGCTTTTATCATTGTTCTCAGGAAGTTGTAAAGAGTAAGCACTTTTAAAGTGAAATCACTTGTGTTCCGTTGTTCTGGAATTGGGCTTTTAAAGTTGGAAATTACTCTCTGGGGCACAAGGATGATAGTGCTTCAGACTTCAGAAGTGTCTGAGCTTTTGGTTTCTGAATGAGGTCGGAGCTAAATGTAATCTGCATACTGGAAATCTCAGATTTGAAGATAGGGTTCATTTGGAAACATATCAGACTTGATACTTCAAGGGTCTCACTGTATTGACAAGTCCCTATCCTCGTTCTTTTTTACAACTGAAATGTCACATCAAGAGCTCTATCAGTTAATAAGATAACACTGCACAACGCTGAAGTGGGGAAATTAAGAGTGTGAAAATCAGCACAGTGCTTGTTCAAAGCAGTAAGCCTGATACTAGTCCTGTCAGTTGCCTTAAAACAGTTGTTGGCCAGTTCAGTAGCTCGTGACATAAGCTCAGAAAACGCAAAAAAAGGAATGCCAGTTCATGTGACATTTTCCATATAATTAATAATAATTAAGTAATCTACATAAGAATTAAGTTTAAGGCTGTGTATGACTTGGCAACGTCTTATCCAGCCCGAAGTATGCATTAATTCTCACTCCCTGAGGCAATGATACTCCCAACATCAGTGACTCCTTAAGGTGATCACATGAATCACATTAAGCCTGAAAATCACTTTGTGCTTCCCTTGCCACCTCGGAGCTGTGATGGTTCACGCAGAGATGGAATGAGTTACAGTCCTCACAAACCTTTCTCCTTACAACCACCCAGAGCGCTGTCCCTGAGATCCCGCCTCGCACGACGTCAGGCAGCAGCCTTGGAATCTAACAGAAGCCAAACCAAAGTCTGTCAACTCTTCCTAAATGAATTTACAAGCAGGGAATGAGATGAATGGCATGGGATGGTTGTGCATTACTGCAGGAAGGCAACTAAAAATATTTGTGTGGATCTAAGTATATGACCCCCAAAATACACACATACTTTCCACCGTTTAAATATCTTGTCTCTGGGTGGAAGCCAAACATTTTTCTATTTATTTCCACGTTTGTCATCAAGATTCTGAGGAATTTAATTGCCTAAATACATCCTGGAAAAGGACAAGGTGTTAGGAGGATGTTAACTCACCTAACATCATGTGCTGAAGAAAGGAAAGCATCTCCTTGCTGCTCTCATAGAAAAAGGCTGCATTTCTTTTATTACAAGAAGACAAGTTCTGTCTGTGATAAGTACTTGAGAACACATGCAACGATACCTCTTGTTTCCAGGCATCCTGACAGCTACTTCAAATTTGCATTTTCAAGTGGAATTAGCAGAGAAAAGGAGATTTACACACCCCTTGCTGGCAGCTTGGTTCGTGCTCCATGCAGGGAGGCTCCTGACAAAGCCCAAACTTCCTGATTAATCTCCAGGATGACAGGAGAAATGACCTCTGCATGAAGATGGTGGTGAACTTGTGCTCAGGGTACTCCAGGCCAGACTGTGTCACAAAACATCCTTATGACTTTATGGAAATCATTCAAACTCTTGGACTTGTTTTCACTGCAGGGGTAAATCTGTTTTGCTCTCCAAGCAGAGTGAGAAAAACTTCCTACCCAGTGATTAAAGGAGGCCAGATGAACTCCCCTCGTGCATCCTGCCCACGAAGGAAATGCCAGGCAGCTGCATTCCAGAGAAATGCTCCTTACCTTGGTCCCTTAGGAACAGAGCTGCAGGGACTCACACTGGTTATCCCTTGGAGTTGCCCTCTCCTCACTCTGCCATTCCTGACCTGATGCTGCTTCTGTGAGGAGAGGCTTCTTAGAAGCTTTTGTAGCCTTCCTGAGGGAGCAGTCAGGAAAACCCTCTCCTTACCCTCTGACTTTTTAGTTTCACAGGCTACGAGGAGAACAATTCACAGGTGAAATTGTGTTTGTCTGGAGCCAAGGATGCCTCCCCAGGGGAAAAGCCTGGGTGTGAACTGGGTCAGCACAGCAGCTGCTTAAGTAGGGAAAAGAGATGCCTGGAGAGCCACTCCAACCCAGGCAATGGGAGCTGCACATTTGGTGTCAAGTCCCTGCTAGAAAATGCCAAGCTGCATTTGTCAGACCCTGAAACTCAGCCTGGGTGAGGACATTATTCTAAAATGTCTTTTGTATTACATTTACTAGTGAACTAGACTTTTTTTTAAAACCATAAAATATTTAACATACCATTTCATATGGTTGCAAGCTTACAGTACCTGTGTCCTCTCCAATTTCAGTCTCTGTGATTGCATCCCACCAAGAGGATAGTACCTGTCCCAGATGGACAATGTGAGTAAATTATGCTGCAGAGAGCTGGTTGATGTTCATGGTGCCTCTTCTCTTGATGACACCTGCACTTTCCACAGATCCAGTGCCCAAATGTAACATTTTCTGGTTCAGTTCAGGAATCTCCAGGCAGAAGCAACACCTTTGATTCATGGCTGAAAGCAAAAGGACATTGCAGGCTGCAAGAAGCATGGTTTAGCCAGGCATTTTGTGGGACGAGCTAAATCCAAATGGCCAGGGAACAGGGTTGGAGTTCTTCTCCATTAGTTAGGAGAGTGTGATGGACTGTGAGCAATCCTTTGCAGCTTTTCTGTGGATGGAGCCAAAACCCAACACAAACCAAATGGTTTTGTGTGCAGCGAGCCCTGAACACAGCACCTGACCCACAGTGAGCATTTCTCATGAGGGCTGCAAGTCTTTTTAAAAAACATGTAACATCTACATACCATTATTGTATAATAAATGTACACAGAAATCTTTGTTTATACTAGCGTATCATGTTTCTAGGAATATGTAAACAAATATAAATGAATAAAAAGTGCCTCCTCTCTTACATACTGCTTGAGGCAGCTGTTGTTCAGCAGCAAAACAACCAGCAGCAGATAAAAAAGGAGCAACAGCTTGGTTATCACTTACCTTATGGAAAAATAAACCTGGGCTCTGCAGATGTGGTCGGTGTGGGCCTGACCAAGCTGTTGGAAGTAATAAAAATTCAGATACACTCACTGGTTTCTCCCTGGTTTTCCCCTGTTGATTGGTGGCAGCCTGCTTTCCATTTGAACTGGGTTATTCTCTTTCCATGCTAAACCTCTCTGAGCAGGGATGGCAGTGCCAGGCACCTCAGGCATCTCTCCTTCCCCTCATGGCTGCAAAGCTGCTCCGTGTGCCCTCAGCAACCGTGAGGGCCCTTGCTCGGCAGCCACATCTGAGGCCTTTCCCTGCTCCCCCGTTCTCCTCGGTGCCCTGCTGAGATGAAACAAAGTAAAACAACAACAGCCCTGCGGCTATTGTTATTTTATCTCTCACTCAGCCCAAAGCTGTGTGTGGGGTGAGGCCTCAGGGGAGAAGAGCAGGGAGAGCAAGAAGGAGCCTCAGCTGCCGCCATGGCTGCCGGGGCCTACTGGGGCCTGGTGCCACCAGGCACCAAAAACATCTGAAAAACACCTAAAAACCACCTGAAAAAACCCACCTGTCCTCAGCCTCCCTTCTGTGTCTGGATGAGAATGGTCTGTGCCCAAGGTTTAGCAGCCTTTGCCAGCCAAAACTGTAAAATAAAGCAATTTTTTTTCCTCAGAAACCCCAAGCTCTGGAGATGCCCCCATTCTGTTTCCCCCTCGCTCCCCAGCCACCTCAACAAAAATAAACATCACAATTTTGACAATAAACGGCGTCATTTTGATATGATGTATTTGTATTTACATGGTACATTTTAAAGCAATAGCTACACTGATCATACATATTAGAAACAATAAAAAAAGAAGTTAAGAACTAAAATGTACATCATACACTTGTATATATATTTTTTTTACACAGAGGTAAAAAGGCTTATAAAAATCAATACAACAGGGTTTTAACTTTTAGTATATAGATACATAATGATGAGGCTTCAGGCACTTTAATTTGTTAACGTGAGCAATAGCTTGGAAAAAAATAAACAAAAAACCAAAAACCTTTCCACAACAGGAAAAAAAAAAATTGGTTAATGTTTTTGTTACCACAGATACAAAAATAAAATCTGAATAATTTCTCTCAAATGATTGATGTCAGTATTGCAAAGCTGACTGGGAGAATGCTACACACTGTTCAGCAGCAGTGTGGAAATTAAGGAGAAATATTTACAAAAAACCACCCATTTCTATCCTTGTGCCCTTACACCACTGCCATCACGAACCAAGTAACGTATGCAGCGAAATCTACAAGTATTACAAAAACCCAAGAGAAGAGGGAGGAAGGAAGAGAGAAAGAAAAAAAAAAAGAGGGACTTTTTTTTTTTAATAACTTTTATTTTCAGACATACAGAAAGGCTTGGAGTATGTCTACTTTACTTAAATAAATAGGGGCACTTCAAGACCGGACAAAAAACTGTAAGATCTTTTTGTAGTGTTGTGCTTTATAGAGAGAAGATCTTACAGGTGTTTGTTTACATGAAACAACTTTTGAGAACAGAAATAAAAGGAAAAGGTTGTTTCATTAATTATTTTTTTACGAGGCTGGCTTGATGTTTACTAGACACCATTGAGAGATTTGTCAACTGCTATTAGGCACAAAATATTTGTATTTCATTCAGCAAACCCAGACACATCACCCAGAGTGTAACACTCCATCCCTTTTCCACTATCATTCAATTTTTTTTCTCCAACTGAAAAAATCCCCAGTAACTGCTATGAATTAAACCTACCCAACTCTATAGTGTGTAATAAGCACATTGCATACTTAATGGTTGACTAAAAAGCTGTGATTAACTCTCAGAGGAACCGTTGGGACATTCCACCAAGAAAGAATGGCAAGCATTCCTTTTACATTTATTTGGCAAATTAATTCTTAAAAAAAAAAAAAAAAAATCCTCTCTTTTAAGACTGATGTCAATGTGCAATAGAGGGAGGGAAAGGACATGCGCCCACTGGCAATTTACTGCAGAAAGAAATTATGGCAGGAACAGCAGTGCCAGCTTTGACAAGCCAATCCCTAGCTGCCTCAAAGTATTCGGATTGTACTATGCTAGTTAGAGCTCACTGCGCTAAATCATTTTTTTTTTATTTTTTAATAAAAATTATTTGGCTATTCCTTGTAATATATTAGAAAAATACTCTTTTTCCAAGCTAATTACAAGCCTTGTACACAAGACAACATGACATTAAAAAAAATAATTAAAAAAAAAAATTAAAAGTAATATTATCCTGCTGTATGCACCTTATGCATCCACTTGATAAAACCTGGGTGGTGAACTGGGGAGGGGGAAAGCCAGGCAGACACCTCAGTCTGGCTCCTGCAAGGACTCACATGCTCCATCCCAAACACAGGCTCACAGCAACGTGCTGTGGAAGTGTCTGGTGGATTGGGACTGCAGGTCACAGACTGGAAATGGTAGTTTTACATCCTGGCTTTGGATTTTTTTTTTTTTTAATACCTGCTTAGATTGCTAAATGTTGTTACTACAGTGGACGCGAATGTTCTCATGCTCATGTATACAGAAAACAAACACACACGATTTTCTATATAATCCACCACTTAATGCAGCATTTCCCCAGAATTGCCATAATAGTGCTTTTGACATTGCATTGTTAGTAATTCTTTGCATATCAACAATTTTTCCTCATCTGGAACCTTAGTGTTTTATTCACAGATCTCTACGTTGCTGGCTAATGAAGAAGTTCCCTTTCTTTTTGGGCAGAGCTCTGAAAACACATTTTTCCAATGTTATTTAGGGAAAAAAGAGAAAAGCCTAAAATTTAAGTTTCCCTTTCAAGTAGTGGTCTGAAATGATTACAGGTAAGGAGGACTACCAGATTCTCAATGGTTATGTGACTATGGTAACTGAGCCTTACTTTCTGTTCACAGAGCTTTACGAACACAGAAATAATTTAAGATGTTTGCTGAAGGAAATGATGATGGACCCTAGAAGAGAAACTGCAGCTTAGATGGCTATTTTAGCTTTGGAAAACAGAACAAAAAACCCAAAGAAAACCACCGACAGAAATACTGTGTTGTGGTACAAGTTTGTTACTAGCACACCTTCTATACGCACACAATAGCTCGACGGTAAGTTAAAATACCTTCCAAGTGAGATCTCATTCACTACACCGCCCCATTTCTAGAAATGCCAAAGCTTGCTGAACACGCTGATGGTACCACACAAGCAGAGGCAAGACAGACACAACCTGGAGATGTTCTACAATCCACCACCATTTAAAGCAGTTCTTCTCTCAAACTCATTTTAAATGAAAAAAAAAAAAAAATATAAACATGTACAAGACAGTCTGTTTTGATTACAGATTAATAATACAAAAGTCTATGCTGTAGGTTAGTTAGTTAGAACAGTTGATGAGCAAATCAATGCAGTGTGAGCCCCAGATGACCCAATGTAAAGTGATCCATACTGGTGGTTTCCGGATGCTGTCGGGCACAGTGGCTGCATTAAAGTGAGTGACCTCAGTGCTCCAAAACCAACGTGTTCCTCGAACTACAGGACAAACCTAACACCTCGAATGCATCTGTAGTCATCCAGCAGCTTTGTGTTTTCCACCACAGCACCTGCACATGACCCCACAGTGGTAACAAGCCCGAAGCGGCAAGTAACAGCACATACATGGAGCAATGAAAGACAAGGCGATAAGGGCCATCCACCGGAGGCAAAACATTTCATCACTGGTGTCGCACGAGCAAGGATCTGTATAGTCTCCTTCTGGGTCGGACATACAGTGATAGAGCATAGTGTCTGCGCACCACATACAGCTCACTCGATGGATGCAAGTCTTGACGCGGTCCGGAGCATCCTGGCATTGACCCCGCTTGTTCTCCTCGTGGTTGAACATGTCCCTGCAGTACACGCACCGCGACCTCTCACCGTCTTCCTTCCGCCTGGGCTTGAATTTGACAGGTTGAGTCTTTATCACAGCACCCTTGGTGTCTTCGCCCAGGTCAAAGTCCGAGTTGTCTACGTAAGGGTAAGTGTATTCGTGTTTGGAGGCCTCGCTTTTGGCAAAACGTACGTAGGAGTCCATGTCGTCGGGATCGAAGTTCTTCCCTCGCGCTGGGGCATGGCGGTAATCCTCGTATCCAGTCATCCAAATCTTTTCCCGAGGATTGATGCGCACTATCTCCTCATCGTCGTCTGGAAAGTTGACGTGCCGGTAGGATCGTGGTCCTGACTGTGGAAGCAGATGAAGAAGAGAGAAAAGATAAATAAGCTCATTTTGCTTGATTTTGATAATCACTGTCTCCTTGCTTCCTGAAGAGCCAACTGTGTCTTTCCCTCTTTATATGCCCTTCACCATGATCCATCACAGACTTTCAGCCTTTGGCTCAGGAGAGAGTACAACTGTCACAGTCCTACACTGGCCTGTGTGCAGGTGGTACAACATAACATGCTAAACCACTATGGTGTTACCCCCCCCCTTCTCCCCCTCTTTTTTTACTAACAGGAAGCCATTTAAAGCTAATTGAGAAGGAAACAGGGAGAGCAGGAGGAGGGAGCTGTCTCTCAGGCATGTGGAGGAAAACCAAACACCAGCCAGCTCTGGCAGACACAGAGGTGGGCAACACTGGGAAGAAACCTTACTTGTTCTAGATGGTAGTGGTCAGAGCTGTAATGGTCGTGAAGGTGTCCACGAGTGCAAATTCTTCGGTGTTCGCAGGATGCAGGAGAAGCCAGAGTTCGCACAGGCTGTTCCCTTTTCTGAGAGGAGTTGGAGGAGCTATCTGTAGCATTCTGTTTTAAATGGAAAGGGAGGGAAAAAACCCGTCATACATTCAGCTGTTACCACACAGGGCATTAAGAGATGTTTTGCCACTCGCTGACTTCGCGCACACCTGCAATATTGGCAACACCTGACCGCTGGAGGCTTCACGGGGTTTCACATAAAATACTTGAAAGGGGCAGGACCTGTTGCCAGGCCATAAAAGCTGTCACCACACACATGGAAAAATAATATGCCACAGCCTGCCCGTGACATATTCACCAACAGCACTTGTATTCGCTTGGCATGCTATTTGTTATCCTGGGCATGGTGGGACGATGAGTGTTCACCAGGAACCACCTCTGAAGAGCAAAGCTAAACCCGGCAAGTGATGCAATCCTGCAGGTCCTGAGGGCTCAGACAGAGCATCTGTGTGCCCAGGCTGTACCCCACCAGTTACCCAGGCTACCAAAATACTGGCAATTTTGTTAACCTTTACACATTCTCCAAACACTCACTGAATTCCAGTTCAACACCGGCTACTTGAATAATCAGCTTTCCTTTAAAAACTTCAGGGTTTTTCTTGTTTTGTCACTTTTTTTGCCACTCACAATTACTGTGCAATGAATGTTACTTGTGCTTTTATACATTCCTGGTTCCCTGTGAGCACTTTCTTTAGGTTAATTAGTTACATCATTATGCAACAATGATCATGAAAGGGTGAAATATTGCAGAGTAACATGCTGTTGCCAATACCTACTGCTTCTTAACAATCAGTTTTCTCTTCCTGCAGAAACACACAGTGAGGTAATAATGTCAGCCATCATCTCTCCACAGCCTTTCCTTGGTTAAAACAGTTGCCATACCATATTCAGGATTTTGCCCATTAATTCTATTTATAGGTTTTGGGCTTTTTCATATTACCATGAATATCAATGGACAGTTGGTAAATGCACCAGCAAACCAAGAGCAGGAAAAAAAGAGCCTCCATACACAACAAACAGAACAGCTGTAGCACTGCACTTGCCTGAAACATTGGTGCCTGAAATAAAAGAAATCTCCACCCTACCCCCTCTCAACTAACAAGATGTGCTGCAGCTACAAGTCCATGGAAAAAGCTCCAGATTGCCACCACAGTCAGCTGAGACACAACCTCAAGAGCAGAGAAGAATTGTATCAGTAGTAGCAGAAGACTGGTTTTACCTGAAAAACCTTCTCTCCTTGTCAAGAATGCACTCTCTAAATACTATTTTCCAATGAATCGCACCAGACGCATTTCTTGCTCCAAGAAGACAAGAACCCTCATTGTGAATATTTGTTTATTCTGAAAACAACACTCTGAAAGACTCTGTCCAAAGGTGAGACTACCTTGAAGCATTACAACACAAAAACAGATCTTGGTTTTCTTTAACTCTTACAGCACTTTAAAAGCACCGAACTCCCAACTTATTTTGTTGAAAGCAAATACAGAGTTGTTTGCAGTGTGATGTAAAGCCAGGCTGGGTTATCTGAGAGGTACAACAAGCAGAATGAGTTTTGAATGGCTGACTCCCATTAAGAACAGGCTTTTAATAGGTGTGTTTGTTTTAGTTTTTTTTTTTTTTTTTTAACAAATACATAGAAGCAGATCAACTCTTAACATAGTTAACAACACCTCTAAAGTGGAAGTGCACCAATATTCAGGCTCTTTAAAAAAAGAGGTTTCATCAGCCCAGTCTTCCTAACTTTTTAGACAAAGGCATTTCAAATCTGGCTTGAACCCTTTAAAGATAATTCTTGTGCACTTAACTTCAGGCCCTACAATATCTAGCATATTTTGGGGACACAAAAAAAAAAAAAAAAGAGCAGTTTCTACAAGTGTTTTGTAATAACATTAAGCTTAAAACCTGTTTGAAAACCCTGAGAAGAGTCAGGATTTAGTTACAACAGCCATGTTGGTACTCAACACAAGTACCTTTCCTGCAGAGCTGTATGTGGTGCAGACCAAGATGCTGAGCTGTGATTTACGCTTCTCAGAAAACCACACAACACATCCCATGGCCTGGGCAGCCCCAAAGCTGCTCTCAAAGCTAAACTCTGACATGAAGCAAAAAAGAGGCAGGGCCTTAAAATGGTACCATGGCAGCCAGCAGGACCCTTCACCTTCAGCAGATCCACAGCTGAGCTCTGCTGGGACAAGTCTTGTGGATACACTCCAAAAACATCATGGGTGCTCATGGTCCAAACAATGCAGCCTGGGGAAACAACCCAGTGGGAGGTCACTGCACATACTGTCCTACAACTGCCTCCCTGTCCTGGATGAAAATAAAAATCCCACCCAAACTGGATATAACTCCCTGATAATCTCAGCAGGGCAGCTGGGAGCTATAACCAGCCCTCCAAGCACTGTGCTATTTGCTGCCTCTCTGGGAAGGCAGCATTTCTGCAACAGGCAACTGGAAAAGGGCTTGTAGTGATTTTTATCTTGCCAGATTTGTATCTACCTTTGCTTTCCTCCACACCTTCTTCTCCCTTTAGACCCGTCAGGGCAACTGAGCCTCTCCTCCACATGTGTTGACATGGCTACAAAACCTGTTTGCAGCATACCAGAGGCTGTGGTGCTGCTCTCTGCCTTCACCTTATTAAAAATTGCTGCATTTCCACATTCAGTGTCCTCAGATGAGATGGGCAGTTTGCCAACACAAACACTTACTCTAAGCACCAGGAAAGGGGAAATCAAGCTATCCAAGAGTGGGTCTCTGCTCACTCGTCCATAAAGAAGTTCATGATGACTCCTGGTTGGTGACACTAAAGGCAGCAGTAGCTGGGTGACAAATGCAGTGTCTCTTTCCACCAAGGTCCCTCAGTGTTTTAAACTGACATAGGGCAAGAGTGCTCTCAACACACACAAATGCATGGTCTGAGGGCTGAAGGAAACAAAAGAGGTAGAAAATTCCTGCCTCCCAAGCAGAAGGTCACCAATGAACCCCACAGGCTCCTCGCCTGTGCTGGTGGGCGCACTCATCAGTGATGTGAGGAGAGAGATGAACAAGATGATGACACAGTTTCCAGATTAAACTTGTTATTCACAAGAGTCAAAATGAAAGCTGGCCCTGAAAACTTGCTTAAGGTCTCATAATGCTGAGAGACTTAACACGCTGGATGTTAAAAAAACACCAAACATAATTCAACCTAAAGAGCAACGTGATATAAACACCTTGATCTGACACATAGAATGATGTGGCCCTCTGAGTCAGTTATTGCTGGTCAGGAAGGAGGTCTTGGGGTTAAAATAGGCAGCTGTGTGACAGTGTCCACTTGGTGGCTCAGCACCAGGTTAAAAAAACCAGCAGCAACAAACACAACCACCAAGGCACTGCATGTATCTACTGTGCTGCTCCAAGTTGTCTGTGGTGCTGGCCCTTCTCTCCCTCGCCCAACAAGAGTATTTCCACCATGGCAAGCTCACAGAGCCATGGGATGGCTTTTTAACAACAACTAACTAAATAGCCTGGGTCTCTCCAGCCCGGGAAAGAGGTCATGGAAGGGACCAAGAAGATGAGAAGTCTACTGAATTGTGAATCCCATAGGAATGTGAGCAGGAAGGGATTACTCCTCTAGTATCCTTCAGAAAGGAAGATCACGAGGCATCCACTGGAACAAGCTCCAATAGGGCAGAAGGAGGTACTTCTGATGGTGCCCACTGCTAAAATGTGGTTCAAGAAGCCAGAGGGAAACCCTCAGAAGAAAGTAAGTGACCAAGGATTAGAAGCAGGATGATGCCTCAGGCCTCTCAAAGTGTGCTGTTCTCTCAATTCCCCTCCACTGGGACTGAACCTGGGCTTTGTGACCAGAGAAATTCAGGCATCTTCAGCCAAGTGCCACTAAGAACAAATGATGGCAAAACTTTGTCAGTGAGGAAAGCAGGGAACAACTTCTGTCCCCCACAAGAAAACTGGGACTTGGCTGGGATTATCTACCATCAGCACAGCAGGGAAAATTTTGGGGAGGGTGGTGAAGGGTGGAGACATAAGATGTTTGCTGTAAGTCTTCCAAATACAACACACTCACCTACAGAAATACATCTAGAAAGGACATGGCCTCCAGAGCCAGGCTATTTCACTGATGGAAAATCAGGTCACAAACCACCAAGTCACTGGTCTCTCAGAGAAACATCATCTTCTTCTCTTCAAACCTGTTAAAACCAATCCAGCTCCAGCTTTTGGCTTTGAGGGGAAACTACTGAAAACATGCCCGGTAGTCACAAAACAGAAAAGTACCCAAAACTAAAGTTGTTGGAACAGGGAGTCCGATAACAAACTCTGTTTCAACATGCCCTCAAATGCTCAATTACGAGATATTTGTGCTGCTTGTACCAGAACCTTCTGACTGCTATAGCAGTCACAAACTCTTGTGGTTTCACTGCTTGGATAACAAAATCATTAATCATGACCATAAGAGCTATTTTATAAAACCTGTGCAACACATTTCCTGTTGCAAGCGAGCTGGATGTATCTGAGCAAGCACACGTACTGCATGTGTGGTATGGCTGCTAAAAGAAACACCACCAGGCTTCTACAGGCAAGTGATGGCACTGTGGTGATTTAAAAAAAAAAAAAAAGAAAAGCATGTCCTTGTTTCCCCCTCAGACTTTCAGAAGTGACTCATTAAATTAAAAAACCCCAGTCATTAGTAAAGAAGATTATGCTAATCATTTACTGCAGTTTATTTCTCATTGAAATGGGATTTGTTACACAAGAAAGCTAATCAGATACCTAAGCAATAAGCATAGATGAGCATTTATGAAAAAACCACGAGAAACCTCCTGCTTCTGAACTGGACTGATCACCTTGCCTCTAATGGCTTCACAGAATAGGTTCACTCTGTGTGATGCAACATGCAAGGCTGACTACAAAAAAGAAGAAAGATTCCTCTCAGAATTATGAAGCAATACAATCTGTGGCAGCTTGTCAGAAATTGGTTGCCAGAGGGAAATTACAGAGTTCTGTCACTTAAAACTTCCAGAAGTGCTCTCTGCCAGCTAAAGGATTTGCGAGTTTGCTGTCAAAAATAATTGTGGGTCAAGCAAGACAAGATTTTTTTTTTCCTCTCTAGAATTTCAATGGTTGCATGAAGCAGGAGGGAACAGATTCATCATGATGTTGAACAATTAGCTTTGTAAATAATGGTCCTGAAGGAATCAAAACCCCATGCCAGCCTGGCCTTTGCAAAGCACAAGCCAACCTGCTCTTTATTGCCCTGCTCCACTTTTCCCATCTCTCACTGCCATGCAAACCCACACATCACAACATCCAGATCCAAGGGGACCTCTTGACATGCAGCAGGGAAAAACAAAATTTGGTGGGGCTCACTGTCTCATCTTTATCCAAGGCATCCTCCTGCAACAGCCAAAGCTCCTTGCAGCAACTCCTGGGATGTTCACCTGCGGAAGCCTGAGTGTGTTGAAGAAGAACCCAGCGGCACCTTGTCTTTTGAGAAGGCATTCCACCACTTCCAGGACAGGAAACCCAGCTCTGCTTGGGTGGAGGATGAGCCTGGAAAAGTGACAGCCAGAGAGCTGCATCCTCCTATGCCACAGCCCAAACAACTCCAGCCAAGACCTCTGCAGTGGGCTCCCCACCGGCAACCGGAGCCCTGGGTGTGCTCTGCCCAGGTGCAATCCCTCGGGAGCCCCCTGAAAATTCAGCACATTTTCACTTGACTCCTTCACTGGAATACAGGGAGGCACAGCTGTGCTATCAGGACGGAAAGGAAGAATGATAAAGGCAGCAAAACAGCCCAGCAAGTGAGTGATACCGAGCTCTGAGCCGGCCTGGGCCTTATCTATGGAGCCGATGTTTAGGAACTTCACAAAGAGGAAGTCTGAGAGTTATTTCGGATGCATGGCAGAGAAACTTCCACCTTTCCAAAGAAATTAAGATAAAATATGGTCTCCCAGAACTCCCTCAGCTTAATCTTGCCAGACCACAACAAGTCCTTCCGTTCTCCTCCAGCGTTTTTTTTTTATTTTTAAAGCCTAAAGAGATACAGCACTTCTGAGTTTCACAGATAATGGAACAGTACAAATCCTAAATTTTGTCTCAAAACACCTTTTTCTCTCTAGTCAAGGAATTTAGAAAAGGGAACAGCTGACATTTTACATCAACCTCTAAGTGTATCCTGTATACTTAAGACAGCCAAATTCAAAGCAAGCTTAGATTATCCATGTATTAAGAAAAAGACTCAGTGTGAAAAATCTTTAAAGATTTGAGACTCCTGTCTCCTAAGCACAAGCTTTTAATTTGTCATGGCAAGACAAAGCCATTGAAGAAAATGCTTTTGACAAATTTCTGTTTGTTTCCCATCACTGAAGACAAGATAGAAATTGTACTGGAGGAAATTGCTTCCACACATTTTTGAAACATTTTGCCACTCTCATACACTGGGGATGGTTGGAGCTGAACACAGTTCTACTCCGCTGAAAGTCTGAAGGGAAAGCTTCATGTTAGATCATATTCCAGTTCAGTTCAAAGACAAATTGGCTGTACACAACCATCACAATAAGCATGGATTCAGACTTGTCCAATACCAGAACAGGAATAGAACTTCTCCAATGTTTGGACTCTTTTCTAGTCATCCCTGAAATGAATACCAACATGAAGTGCAGAAGGCTAGCTATTTTTTACTGCTACCTCTTCTTATTTTAAGTTTTTTGTGGTTATAGCTTTTAGTGCCAGAAAGATGCTGGTGGCTGTGCTGGCTGAAGTCAGCAAAACTTAAGGAACATTTACAAGAATTCAGGCACAAGATCATCTCCATTAAACTCCTGCTAAACCCGACTCTGGCATCATCGGGCAGCTCTGCATGGGCCACAGATGTGGCTTAACAGCTCACTTCAAGAAGTGAAAAGAATATATGAGACTCAGACATGATTAAATGACATGACAAACACTCAGATGTGGTAAGGGGGAAACCTCAGGGAGATTTTCCTGTTTCACTACTTGCCTCACACAGGGCATCAGACATGTCTGCAAAAGCAGGCATTAGAAGAGATACAAAGAGAAACTTTGTCTGCCAAAGTCAGAGGAGGACTGAAGTAAGTCAATACCCCATTTTGCTCGGGCTCAGACCTGGACCAGAGGCTCTGAGCAGGTCTATTCAGCATTTCCTTCCCAGGATACCCCTCCCCCTTACTGCACCAGAGCACTGCTCCGATGGAAAGTCTTTCCATCAGGCACTTACAAGGGAAAACCAGAATGTTTTAAGGGGGGAAAAAACCCAAACCACACGCCCAGCTTCTAGGGCTGCTCCCCCAGGCAGCAGCACAGCAATCCCACAGCACAGTGGTGAGAGCAGGGGGGCTCTGTCTCCCCACAAGGCGCTTGTGTCCTCATCCATGTGGAGAGCCTCTCCTTACCAGGACTCCCACGCTTCCTTCTTCATTCCTGCAACTCCTCCGTGCTGTGGCCTGATTGGATTTCTCCATGCTGAGACAAGCTGCACTGCTTCAACAGGATCTTTTTACTTAAACCTGGGAACTGTTTAAACTAACCAACTGCTTAAAACCATCCAGGGATAGAGGCTGGCCTTTCCCTTTTGCAGGGACTCTGTTAACCTGTTTACACCTTGAAAATGACATCCTGGTGTGGATCACAGCATTGCTGGATGCTCCAGCATCCAACATTTGTGCCTGTACAGTTCTGCAAAGATTAGCAGAGCCTCCTTTTCTAACAATATTATCCACATTACCACAGCTGTCCCCTGCTAAGGCCAAGAGAATGGCCACCATGGTCTGAACTGCTGAGGGGAGGTGATGGCCACTGCTTCTCCCCCCCACCAGTCCCATCACCTGCTCCGTGGGCATGAGTGGGTGCAGGACCACAGGAATGCAGCCCAAAATCACTTTTCCATCAGCTCCCTGACCTCAGCTGACCACGTAGTGGCACAGAGAGCAGAGGTGGGGAGGCTGGAAGGGGAGCTCCTGATTTTCAGGTGCTGACAGGGAACTTAGCACATCCAACACTGCTACAAAGCATTCCTTTTGCAAGATGGGTAAGGATGCTAGGAAATAAAGGAGGAACGTTCATAAGGGGGTGTTAAACACTGGACAGCTGACAGCAGCTGGGAACAGATGGCTCCACAAAACTCACCATCTCAGCTCCTCTATATAGAAACTTTCAAGGAGGGGGGAAGGAAATAATATTAAGGGGGGCAGAAAAACACTAAAGAAAATTAAATTAGCTAAGCTAATAGAATGGATGTACCTAAACCATCATTAATGTCTTTGATACACCTAACCCATCATTAATGTCTGCAGCCTCTAAATTCAGCAGTGCTCTTCCTATATAATACAACAGGTTACAAACAGAGGGAGAAAAAGCTAAGTTAAATGTAAACTTCCCAGAGCAGACTGATACGATATTTTAGGAAGTCAGTTAGGGGTCATTTATTCACACAGTTATGAACATCAATGATATTTTAGCTGGAATTTATCACCAAAATAGAACCCAACAGCTGATGCAAACTTTTAAAATACCCTCTTCATATGCACTGCAAATATGTCAGGCTCTGCTTAAAAATGTAATGGCACTTATTTACTTCTGTCTTTCCTTCTCCTTTTGCACAAAGAGCCAGAGACATACGAACTGCTTCCTCTGATGACTTCTGATTTAATTTTCATGAAGTACTTACAAGATACAGGGCAAGCAGCCCCTTAACAAAACACATTAGACAGGTGAGGGAAGGAAGCAGATGCAGTTCTTTATAATGCAGAGAAGTCCACTCTGAGCTCCCCAGACCCTTGTATTCTGTTGTTCATCCTCAGTTACTACCAAACACACACTGGGGGGCAGAGGGAACACCACCTCACAATATTTTCTCAGTCAGAGTGTTGTGGGGATTTTTTATGGCTTTTCTTCTGTTTTTTTCTTGCTTTGTTTTTTCTTTCTAGGGATGGGAGGGGGAATCTATCAACTCAAAGAAAAATCCTGAAACCTCATATAAAAGTAGGTTTCATTGCTAAGCTTTACCAAACTACTCCTTTGCTTTTCCAAATTCTCATTAAAAAAAAAAAAAAGCCAAGTAAACAAACAAACAAACAAAAAACCCCCCAACTCCAATCATTCGAGAGGATCCAAACTTCAAGGACACACTCCAGGCAGCCTCAACTCTCTTGTTTGTTTTGGGTTTTTCTTTCCTACCTGTTACACAAGATGACAGATTCAAATCAGATTTGCCAGTGTTTACACAGCAGGTGGGAATTACAGGCTCCTTCACGAGGAGGAGAGCAGGGCACTCATTTGCCCCACACCTCCCACTCAGTTCCCTTCCTAGCACTGCCCAGACGGATGCTCCAGCTCAGCACCAGCAGCCAAATGCTTTTAATTGCTTTTCCCCTCTCTCAGTTGTGCAGAGAGCTTTGCCTGCTCGCTCCAGCCCTGCATCCCTGCGGTCCCACCGGGTTATGTGCCAGGCTGCCATTCCCTAATCCCTTCTGCTGCAGTACAGGAAGTTGTCAATCACCAGCTCTGCCCCTGGCCAAGGCTGCCTCCCTTCCATCAGTGTTTACACCCCGTGCTGGATCTGCTCTGCCTGTCACCTTCAAAGGCAGTGCCTGGGGCCAGCCAAGACACCCCAAATCCAGCTGTCCCTGCTGCCTCCTCCTGCCAGCGCCCTGGGACAAGGCGTTTTGTTCCAACACGGCAGCCAGTGAGACTGCAGCTTACAAATATAGCTGGCTGCTGAAAGCCACTTCCTCAGGTCGGGTGTGCAAGTAATGGAAAAGGCCATTTTCTGCCTTTGCCGAATTTTCAGGCAGCCTGAAGCCGAAAGGAAGGCTTACACACTTCAAAGGCTGACTGCACAGCCCAGATTAAAGAGGGAATCTAATGGAAAGCTGCAGTTGTATCAACCATGTGTGTTCGAGGTAAAAGCAGACACTTGGCCATAACACACCCCTCCCTCCTCAGCTATCCTGGTATCTCCTTCTTGTCTCAGCTGAAGGATGAACTTCACAGTAAAAACATGAAGGAGGAAAATGCCATAAATCCTAAACCAGACACAAGTGCAAGAGGCACCTTACTTCTATCACCAGCAGAGCAGAAGTCTTGCAGAAGATGATGTATCCAGAGCCAGGGGTATGCAATGAATTTCAGGTGGCACCATGAATATTGGTGGAGTGGCAGAGGGTTTTTTGCCTCCAGCTCAGCCCATCAGCTCCAGTTTCCCTTGAGCCAGCAGTTCTGCTTTTCCAGCCCTACAGCGAGCTGGCTCCAGGAGCAAAACCACCGGAAAAGTATTCACTTTCTTTTATAGGGCTAGTTTTTGGTTCATTTCCCTGCCTTGGCTCAGCACAGAGTCAGCTGTGCTAGGGAAAAGGGGGATGGAGGAGCCCGTCTCTGCTCTGCTGAGGCTAAAGATGCATCAGTCAAGTTGCATCCCTCAGCTGTGGTTTCATATAGGTGCTAAAATAACTCCTGCAACCCCAAATCCTGCTCCCCCACATCAGCTTCGCTCCTGGCATGGCTGTGCTGCAAAAAACAAGGTGGGGGAACTGAGCTGGCTGGAAAATAACTTGTTTTTTACAAGTCCTGACTTAAATCAGGTCCCCTTTACATAATACCAAAGAAATGCCCTGGGAACCATGGCTAAACAAAAGCAAAAGTTAAAAAAAAAACAACCCAACTTTCCCCCCTCTGTTTTACTATATGTTAAGAAAGGGCAATTTACTCTTGGTTGTGTTTTGATTCTGACACATCTGTGCCTTAAATACACAAATTCAGTTCCAGGTGAATCAAAAGGGAACACTCTTATAAAACAGCTTCACACTTTAACTCATCATATAGTTTTAAGTACATTACTACACAGCCAAATTATTTTTTCAGAAGACAAACATGCAGCAGTCAGCTTTAGAGTATCTGACAGCAATGCAGATACTTTCTATTTAATAATTTGTTGTTCTTATTTGTAATTCACTTAGAGTGAAACAGTACCAAAACAACTGAAATTCAGTCCATTTGGGAATTGTGTTAAAATGCCAATTCCTGATCTGCAGTAAAAAAAGCATGCTTTACCTATCAGAGAGTGACACAAAAGCAAAAAAACCCCTCATGATAAATACAATAAAGCAATACAGAAATTGTGCAAGACCCTTACTCCCCTTCCTCTCTTTTAAAGGAAGCAAACAAACCTTCAAACCTTCTATCTGCTCCCCTGAGCTCTTCACTTACATCTTATTAACCTGTTATATACACAAGAATAAACAGATTTTATCTTCTGTGTACCTCCATACCACAGTAATTTTTATACATCCTTCTGTCCAAATGACAGACTATGAGTAAGAGTAAGCAAGGGCAATCTATAGGCTGAAGTACATGGTAATTGCCCCTACATTTCTGAAGGACTTAAGGAAAAGAGCAGCTGCCTTTCCAGATGATACCACTGCTTCAGTGATAATAGTATTAAATTATCAGTGAGTACAGCCTGCTTGTATTGGCAGAAAGGACAAGAAAATAAATGGGTTAATTTCCAGCACCACTTGAAAGAAACAAGAGATCCTGAAAGAAAGGGAGAAATACAACACTAGAAAATAAATCTGACAGCCAGAGAAAAAACTTTCCACTTGACCTTCCCTACTGAAAAATCTCTTTCAGCACTGGTATCCATTCCCATTGAGTGATGTGAATTTGTGTGGGCAAAGTTAACCCGAAGGCAGGAAAAAAAACCCAAACAGATAAAAAGCAGCTAGCCTTAAAACTGGTGGATAGTCAGGACCTTTTCAGATTTTTGAGGGAAGGATTTGAGCCTGCTGCTGGTTTTTCTGTGTGTGAATTTCTCTCTTCTTGGCAAGTACTTTTTTTTTTTTCCCCCCCCTTTAAAATCTGAATTAGAATAGCTGTGGTTTACAAGGCAAGCCCAAAATCCAGACATCAGAGGATGTGGCTAGCAGCAATGAACCCTTTGGCTGTTCACACAGAGCACAGCTGGCTGCTGGGCAGGAAGAAGAACAGAAGTAAGGCCATCATGTCCTGTCACTGTAACAATCCCCTTTGTCAGTCTGCTCAGCCTCACAGAGCAAACAAGGTGGATTCACTCGAGGTGACAACCCCATCACTCCCACAGAGAGGTCTGTGCCTACAAATGTATTTTCCCCTTCTGCTACTTGAGGACAGCACTAAGAAAAAGGAAATTTCAAGCTCTTGTGGCTCCTCAGTCTCTGAGCACAACTTCTGACTGAAACACATCTTGTTTCAGAGTTGTTCTACTCTCAGCAACATCATTTTCCACAGAGGGCTGGGATGAGAGATGCTCCAGCATCCCACAGAACTTACAAATATATTCCAAAGTATTTGGACTGGGTTTCTACTGTCTGCTCTCAAGAAAAAAAAAAAGCCACAGTTGTTCTTTAAAAGAACCATCTGAATGCGAAATGACCAAGCCAACAAGAAAACTTAGATTTCGTGTTTATCTAACAAATATAAATCTTACAAATTTTAATAGTGAGGCTGTAACATGCTTGAGGCCCAGATGGGAGATGAAAGTAGACAGAAGGTTTCAAGGAAAGGCAGCAGGGATAAATCTGGTTTTTTAATTAGGACAGCAGAAGAGATGCAAGGGGGACTGCAATGCAAACATCTGCCCCAATATGCACCGTTCTGGTGGAGAAGAGGTAATTGTGTCAGTCTCTTAAAGGACTCAGCAGTGTCCAAGCCACATAACAAACTTCCCAACTCAAACATCCCCAGGCACAGGATTCCACGTTCTGACAAGAAAAGGGCACAAGAGGCACAGGATTGCTCCAAATACATGACTTGGTAATGAAAACATGAGCCTGAAGACTTCTGCTGGAAGCCCAGAAAGAAAAGCAGTGGCAGCAAGATCTGTCCATATCACCTTAGTGAAGCAGGGGAGTATTTCCCCCATCTTGCAGCTGGGGAACCAAGATAAGTAAGCTTTTAGCCAGGAGTCAACAAGAAAAGCAATGGAATGAGTGTGTGCACCTTGAAACACAACTCTGTTGCTCAACCATGCCCCTCTAGACCATGCCTGCTCAATCTGCCAAACTCTGCAGGTCTTGAACTGAACAAAAACTAGGATTAAAAAAAAAATTGATTAGATAAAATACCTGTGATTTTAACATGCATATCAAACCTAGTAGGGTTGAGCTTTGCTGTGCTCTCCCTTATGTTTCCCTTCAAGCTAAAGGAGACTGCAGTCATTTTTAGAGCCACAAACCAGAACAAACATGGGAGCTGCTGCTCCTCCTGCCAGTGGGTGTCTTTTCTTTAGCACTAAAGCAGGCACAAGGCTGCAGATTTATCTGAAAAACACATGAGTGGTGTTTCAGCTGAACTGGTCATAAGGTTTCAGAACAAACACCTCTGCTTTTTCAGATGGGATGCTAAAAGAGGCCATTTCAGGCACTCTGCAGACTCTGGAAGACATTGACCTTTTTTTCCTTGGAATCAATTCACAATTTTCACTTCGTGGTCATGTGGGATTATTATCTGTAATTGAAAGTAGAAGTGTAGATTAGGGGAAAAAAAAAATTTACACAAGAACTCAATTATATGGCAAAATTCCGTGGCTGAGGAACTACAGAATACATTCAGTCTGTATTAAACCCTACTTCTGCACTGAATGTTAATTAAAGAAGGCTGAAGATGCAGGCTGGATGGATGAAGACAAACAGAACAATCTCAGCCTGTTGCAATGACAGTGTTTCCCCCAACGGAGACAGAACGGATGGCCAGTCTTACTCAGATTGCATCTCTAGAGAGGATGATTTATAATGTACAAGACAGAAGAAATTTATTTGCTAACATATGGAAAACATTTATGGGCTCTTCAGAGGATCTGAAACTCAAGAAACACAACTATGTATTGTTAAAACCCCTAAATGGAGATTTCATTTTAGAAACAAGTATTTTTCAGCTCGAGGCTGTGACATTTAGTTCTATATGCTGTTGTTCCCTGCCCTGTCAGGTATGAATTTCTGAACAGGTTGTTTGCTGTAGGTCTAAGCCACAGGAAAAGTATTATTTGGCAAAATCCTGTTTTTAAAGATATAAATCCATGCTTCAGAAAGATGGATGGGGAGTGTTTGCCATAGGGATGGGGCAGGATATTGCTGCCCAAGTTACAGTCATGGGAGGAGGCTACTGACACCAAGTGAATGCTCCCACAGCCACAGATAATTCAAAACCCAAAAAAAATGTCCACCTCCTGACACAAGAAAACAATCCTCCACTAAGCCATGCAAGGTCAGAGCCTGCAGGAGAGCTCCACCTCTGGGGCAAACTTTCTCTTCCCCACGGAAGTGACCTGCTGGATGCCTGGAAGGGCTGCAGGCTGGCTGAGGAATAAACAGAATGGATGATGCACCAGTCACATACGGAAAACCGCGCACATCCCACGGGGCCAAACTGGAGCTGACAGCATCAGAAGCCCTTTGTCAATCAACAGCTTCCAGCTGCATGGGGGTCAGGGCTTGTATGTAATGAGGGGGATTGTTCTAAAGCTGGGAGCATCACGTTGGTGCAAACATCTGTGCACGACGAAGTCGGGGTGGCCGGCCACAAAGCGGCCTCAGAAATGTGAAGTTTGAACAGATTGAAACATCTTCAAGAAGAGCAGGACCTCAGGCCAAGTATTTGAGGCAGCAGTGCAGCAGCAATGGCTGAGATTTTCAGAGACGGGTAAATGACTGATTAAATGACTCAATCATGCAGATGCTTTTGAAAATTCTGCCGCACGCAGTTAAGTTTATTCATGCATGTGTGGGAGAGGGGGAGGACTGTGAAGATTTTAATAACTACCTTAGGAAATAAAAAAGAACAAATGTACTTTCTCTTTAAAACTGAGAAAAAAAAACCCAACCAAACCCCAAAAAATCCACTGCTGTGGCCGGATAAGAGTTTACAGAAAGTTGGAGAGTTTTGTGTGGAAGGATGACCAAATGGACTATGATACACAAGTCAAAAATATGTGCAAAGAAAGAATGGAACAGAAGGGTAAAAATAAAACATTTCACAGCCCTATCAATTTCTTCCAGTTTTAAACTGCTCTGTGCTTCTATATGTTATTTCTGGCTTATGCAGTCTTCCTACTTCACCATAACCTACCAGATAAATAGGAAGTTGAGAGCTTTGAAGAGCTTAAGGACTGCAGGAAAAGGAAAGACTTCATCTCAGAAAAACTAAGACATATTGGGGAAGGAGATGTCCCCAAAGCCTTATTTTTGATGGCACCATCTGGCCTGGTGTGCCATCTCCACAAAGAGCACCATGCACAGTCCCACCACCAGTGAGGTCCCTCCTGCACTCTGGAGATCACAAAACCCTGCAGAGAGTTCTGCCAGGCAGGACACAACTCCTTCTCCCAGGTGCCAACAGGATGCCAACAACCCTGAGGTTTCCCTCCTTGCTAATCCTATTGAGCAGCTTGTTCTTCCTTCTCCATCAGGAATCCTATCCATAAATGTCTGCATGGCAGGGAGTCACCTGTCACCTCCCCAAGTAGGTCAACTAGGTGGGAAAAATCTCCTGCAGTGCTGGCTCTTCATTTTTAACGCAGGAGTTTGAATGATTTTGATGCAGCTGGAGCAGGATTCATCCAAGTTTTTCAATGTAAAACAACACCTACTTAAAAGGCAACAAGTTCTTCCTCCTTGTAAAAATCATTCTTTGAGTTTAAACATCAACACTCAGCCACAAGATTGAGCTTGTGGAGAGATTCAGGAGCACTCCCAGGTGCCTAAACATCAACCAGTAGGATTTTAGCAAAAATTTGCTATATTTTTTTAGCAGGCCACTCATCACTGCTCAAACATTGAGTACTCCAATGTGTAACCCAGTGAGAGCTGGCACACACCCATCCCAGGCACATTTTGACAGCCATTCACTTTCTGATGAGCACGGAAGAGCCACACACACACCAAGAGTGACTGTCCACCCCCAGCAGAGCACAGCTCATCCAGCGAATTTGGGAACAAAGCTGCACGTATTGGTAAAAGGCTCTGGCTCCACTGGTGCCTCCCCCGTCTGGTCTGTCCGTGTCCCAGTGCCTATAAATCACTCCTGGCAGGTAGTTGGGAAGCAGCTGCTAATGATAGTTTTGCTGCAGAGTGCAGGAAGTCACCTTTTAACCCTGCCTGCTGTTGTTTGTCTCCCTGAGCGTGACAAAAGGACAGATGCAGACAACATGCCAGCCCTTGGGAAGATCCGGTCAAAACTCAGCAGGGAATCTGACGGGGTACCATGTCATCCTCAATAAACACCTTTTGGCTTTGGATGCTTCCTGGGAGTCATTTTCAAGCAGCTTGATGCTTGTACTGATTTTTTCCTCCTTCACCTTAAAAATCCAGGGTTGTATCCCAAAGACAATTTTGAGTTTGCCTTTGCTGTGGATATCCCACCTTCCCCCTCCTTGCCATCCTCCCATGGGACAAGGAGGGCATTTGTAAAATAACTAATATGTGCACAAGTAACTCTACCAAAAAAAAAGTATATAATGTGACAAACTTGTTGTTTCCAGCCCATAGAATAGCCCTGATCAGTCACATTTTCACCCGACAAGTTTTTTTTTTACTGTCTAACTTTCCTTTGGAACTTAGTTTCAGCAAACTCTGAAATACATTTTAGACAACACCACAAATCAACCTCCAACAGCTCACTCCTGTTTAAATCACTGCTGCTTAGAAGATGCCACACTACTGTGCCTACCTCCAACTGAAGAATGCCTGTCTGAACTTTTTATGTTGCATGTACAGGTGAAAGAAACATCTTTAAAGTTTGCTTGTTCACCACTGTGATTCAAACCCTTATTTCCTTGAGGATGTACCTGAGTTTGCAGGAAGCTTCTCAAGGACAGAGAGAAGTATTAGCAGGTGTGTGCACCACCTCAGTCTAAGCCAAAAGAAATTCAAGGGTGATTATTTCTTCACTTCTAGCCCCTGACATCACCTGCTCTGACATGCTTTTCACGTGGTGACAGGAGGCCAACAGGAGACTCACATTCTGTAGAGGATACACTTCCATCAAATAAAACACACCCAGTGTCCAAACACGATGGTGGCCGAACGCCAGCCCTGAGGCATAAAAAGAAAAACCCTCTCTCTAACCTGGCCATAAAACCTGACCATAAAAGAGAAGGACTTGGGGTGACATGTACTTACAGTGAAGACATCATCATCGCCGACCTCGGCCTCGTTGTGAAGGGTGGACGAGGAAGTCGTAGATCCTGGAAAAAAACAAACCAGCAGCTTTTTAAACACATGACATTCCCATGAACCTTTCTTTTCTTGAGGCTGTCAAACATTTGGATTCTCACGGGTTTGTGTGTTGTAGATGTGTGAAAAAGTGGCTCAAATTAAGGAAGGACAACCCATCTGCTGATAGCTGGGTTGGAGAGGTAAAATCTGAAAAAGTGTTGCTTGAAATGCAACTGTGTGGCTGCCAATGCTAATTAACAATGACAAAACAAGCAGTTACCATTTCCAATTACAGAAGACTGATTTCTGAAGAATGGTAAAGCTATGTACTAATCAGTGCCCCAGGATCACTCTCAGCTGTCAAGAAACCATGTATGAGTTTTTCCACTTACTCCCTAAATCTGGGGGCAGGAATAGCCTTTAATTTAAAATAAGATGAACCTCACTTTGACAATGAAGAGTTAGATTGGGTTTTTTTCTTTTAGTTTTGGAAGCTGTTAGTCTAAAGGTCTTCTCTGTTATCACCTACTTTTCAGAGAATCACCTTGCCCCACGTAAACAAAGTATTTGAAAGGAGCTGATATGTGTAAAACATAGACAAGAGAAAAATACTGGGGTGCAATTTTCCTTAGCTACATTAGGCAATCTTCTGGAAAAGTAGGGAAGCATATCAAAACACTTTCCTCACCCTGCAGAGCTGCTCGAGGGCCTGGTGAGCACCCACATCACAGAATGGCCTCGGAAGGGGGCACTCACCATTGCTGGGCATGACATCAAATTTATGCTGTACCTAAAAAGGAGTGACCCCTCTCCCTATACTCAACCAAGACCCCAGACCCCCTTCCTGGCTGGCTCCATCAAGAGGATGTGTTGGGGAGAATCCTCAAGTCAAAGGTCTATTTTTTTGATGGAAGCCCACTGCTAGACTGAATTATGGTCACATCACATCCCTGACCAACACAGCAGAACAGTCTGTACCGCCTTCATTCTGGAAATTTGTTAAAATAACGTGTTTTATATAATGCTGTTGGCACCAGCCTTGGCTGCTCTCAGTTGCATCATCACGAAGATGTGCAGAGCTAAGTGTGAAAGCCCACTTAAAACACTGAATAATGTGGAAACATTTGTGCCATTTGCTACATTAGCTTTAAAATTAAAAAAAAAGTGAAAGCTCCATGGAGCTGCATAGGGTTCTTGTACCTGTGCCCCAAATTTCTGACACTACAGGGAATGAACTATTGGTTAAATATCCACAATAAAGCAGTGATTTCATCAAGTGAAGTGCTGAATGCACACTTAGTTGTGCTTAATATTACCTGCTGAATTTGATCAAGTATGTGAACAAAAAATGAATGACAAATGAAATCCACTGCCCAACACTATGTGTGCATGAGCAAGTTATTGTTCTTCATTCAGAAAGCCTTATTTGGAAGTTAACGAGGAACACATTCATGAGGATCAGCCTGTACTGTTAATGGGATAAATATAGATTTGCTGATTTTGAAGTATTTGAGATACAGCAGAACTTGATTTTAAATACCTCCACTGTAAAATGGACCAAGAAGAGCAGAACAGGAGTTGCCAAGTATTGGCATCTCCAAAATACTACTCAATACAGCTGAGTTATTATCATCTCCTTGAAACTTTGCACAGTCTGATGCCACTTACATAAAACATCAGTTTTATGACTCAAAATGCTTCACAGTTTTAACAAGAAGAAGAAAGTCTACCTGTAACTTCTTGATGTTAATGGCACAGAAAAAAGCAAATGAACTGAGAACATCCTTCCTCTAACTGATGAGGTATTTACCAGCAAGGAGCCCTGGGGAATTAATTCTCTCCCAGTATCTACCATGTTCATGTTAAAGCAAGGACAGGCCATCCAGAACATCAAGCTGTCTTATGGAGCTAATGTCCTCAAAAAGAATACACATCTATACATATATCTGAGTTAGTATCCTCAGAAAATGCACCATCTAAAAATATAAAAATATCCACACTGGAAGAGAAGGCAAAAAGCTTTGGACTACTCAGTCCCTACATAAAGCAGTATGGTTAAAAAAAAATAAATCAGGAAAAAAAATGCATGAAGAATCAAATTTCATTAAAATAATGTACAATTGAATTCTAGCTGTATTGTGATTGCCTGATTGCAACGAAATGTGAAAATGAAAAATTTATGGCAACTTCAAAGCACAGACAATTCAAACGCGTTTTTTACAGAATTAAAAAAACAACACCCCAAAACACAACAAAGTCTTCAAGAACTACCATTCAACTAAGAGCATGCAGACAAAACTAATTACTGCAAAATAAAACCAAAAACAAACCCAAGTTTTATTCAACTCCAGGCAGGAATTAAATCCTATGCTTTAACAAAGACTCGGTAAGATGAGATTTGATTGCAAATAAAGAGCCTGGGCTGTTTGAGTTGCCATCCATAGTGTGAAACCCAAGCCTGTCAAAAAAAAAAAAAAAAGCAGTAACAACAAGCTTGGTGATAAATAATGGGGACAGACAGGATTGAAAAATACTTGACTGAAACACCTTATCACCTCTGAGGGATGAGAAAACTCAATTCTTAAAAGCTGGGAGTTGCTCACTGTAGGATAAGGGCCACAGCTGCACTTGGACACAAGCACAAGAGACTTTCAAGCCTAAGAACTGATGTTAAACACATCCCTCTTCCCAGTTCCCTGACTCAATGGCCCTGCCCACTCTTCCAAGGGTGGAAGTGTCCATCCACCCCCATGCTACCTTCGATGAGGTCCTCGATGGCTTTCCTCACTCCTCTGTCGAAGGCTCGGGCGTCAGCGGGGCTTTGAAAAGTCAGCCCAAACTTCCTGTTGTCAACTTTCCAGTGGTGGAAGGTGGGGTTGGCCTTCGTGTACACCAGGTCCTTCTTCACAAAGCATTCCAGCACCACCTGGGAGGGCGTGAGCCCCAAAAGAGGAGCAAAGTCACTTTTCCCACCCCAAGGACACAGCCAGCACCGTCTCAGCCTGGACACAAAAAGCAAGCCAAGTCATGCCTCGCACAGGGGAACATCCTTCCCTACCAAATTATGACTAATAAACACCAGACACTGTAATTGTTCTCAAAACCATTGCACATTCATCTTTTGCTTGTGCTTTGAGTAGGAGTTCGTTCCCTACCCCAGGAGCGTGTTTTGGACTCAGCGTGGCACAGGTGAAGCTAGCGGGGGCTCAGGAGGAAGGAGAACCTCTTCCCTCAATAATTCTGCTCAACAGAAATTTTATCCACCAGCAGCAGATTTAGGAGGTGCTGCAACACTCCCCTCGTTGTTTTTAAATTGTTCACCCCCAGCCAGACACTCATGTCAAGTTCTGCTGTGCCAAAAACCATCTCCAGAGTGATGCTCAGGGACAACAGGAATGGCTTGTCATGTCTTGCTCCACCCCTCAAAAGCATAAGCATGGCTCCCAAATAATGTCAAAAAAAGCATCCTAAGCAAAACAGCATTGTGAAAGACAAACCATAATTGAAACAGCTTTAAAACACCCGTCTTTCTGAAAGCAAGATAATTTCTGACTCAAATAATGCATTTTTTGAGCCTGTGGAGGAAGTGATGCTTTTAAGCTTGCCCATATCTTCACAGGAGAGCATTTCAGAAGAATCAAATAGAGAAAAACAAGATAACAAATGATAACATTTCAAGTGGCCCCTGGAAATCAGGAAAAGGCTTTATTAATTTGATTTGTGCAGGGATAGAAGAGAGCTCCTTTTTAGATAAACAGCTACCAGGAGAAGAAACCAAGTGTGTCAATTCATAAGAGACAACTTGTCTTCATATTCTCACTCAGCTTGTTCAAACCTTGAACAGCACGCAGCATAAATAATTCATAGCCCTTTTAAAAGGCTTGCACTGCATTACTCAGTGCAATGTGACTGGCTTCATGGGCTCTTTACACTTCAATTCACTTCTCACTTACCCCCGCACTAGGTCTAAGAAAAAAAAAAGAAAAAACCACAGGCCCTCTTTCATTCAAAGGGGATCTTTGCATGTGGATGTCAAAAATTTACCTGCTCCTTCCAGATGGCATCACGCCAGCCTAGGTAGCAAAAGATGGCAATTCTAGATGAGGACTGGGTTTATTTTGTCCAATCTGGTATTATTTGCACATGCCAGTTTTTTATATATTTAAAAAAAAAAAAACCCAACAAACTTGCACAAGAACACAATAGCAATAGATTCGGGATAATTCTCATTATAAGAACAGACAAAAGTTGAATTAGGGTCTATTACCAGTTTGTCTTTCTGCCTTTCACCATGGATTAGAAATCCACTTCTTCCATTGCCCTCCGGGTACGTGACCTTGCAGACGCCAACTCTACTGAGACCGCCTCCTTCTTGCGGCAACCATCCCCCACTGGAGTCATCTCGGGTCATAACCACAGCTTTGACTCGCACAATATAGCTGTCACTGCAATGGCAACAAAACAAAAACACAACCTTTTGTCAGCATCACAGCACTTCTTCTCCGGGGCGGTGTTCAGACGGCGCTGCGCTGACCCCGATGGGGGAATTTCTGCCCGGGATGGAAGCCCACCTCTGTCATGGATGGCTTGGAATGCTCCAGCCACCGTAGGAAGGAGAGGAAAGAAACCTTGAAGATTCCTTCATTCAAGGAATGAACCTGCCAGGTTTCCAGATGTCAACACGTAGACGGAACAACCCGTGGTCCCTGACACTCTTTGCATCCTGCAGCTAGGGACAGGGACCAAGAGAGTGGGGTGACCCAGGCACCACCCCAAGGCCAACTCCCACATTGGGGCATCAGGGCTCCAAAATGCTGGAAGAACACATGGAGCTCAAACAACCCACAAAAAAAGTGTTTCATGGTTTCTGTGACTGAACTCGTGAAGTGGGCTTTGGAAGATAACGCTCAAATTCCTCCACAGTTTTATGGGGAAAACCTCACAAATATGGCTCCAGCTAGAACCTCAGATGGAAGGAGATGGGAATCAGCTCAGCTCAGGTCATCAGGACCTCACCACGTCCCTAAAACAGTTTCACCAGCATTTCACAGGGCTTTGAAAGGCTGAGCATCCCAACCTCACAAGAAACTACTCTGGAAGCAGCTAAGATCTGGGGATAACCCAGATGCCCACCACAAAGGCTCAGAAGAGCCCCCACAGAGACTCCAGGCCACCTCCTTTCCACAAAGCAGTTCCTCCATCATCTACTGGGAACATCACCAGGGTCATTTGGAAGCAGAAAAGCCCCAACAGGGGTGAGAAAAAGGGACATGCAAAGGAAAGTGCCCAGGGATTGTCCATCTCCAGGCCACCAGGTGACTTCACAAGGAGAAGGAAGATCAACACAGAGGGCTCCAAGAGGCAGCCTTTCAAAATGGCAGGCATCATCCCTTATGGAAAGAAATTCTTCCCTGTATCCAGGTATCTCCCAGCATCCTGTACAGCATGACAAGCAGTAGTAGCTTTCTTCACCCTGCACCAGGTAAAACTGCCTCATTTCCAGACTATCTTTGCAGCAGTTTCAGGTGCTAACACTTCAATTCCAAGCATCCCTTTCTCCAACATGACCAGATTTAACATCTAAGCAAGCTGCCTCATGGATCCTATCTGAAGGCAGTTTGAGGGCAAACAAAGGGAAGCAGTGAGCATCTTCTGGGACCAGCTTATTTCTTCTGCAGCTACACAGACCTCACAAGACACATGCTACAATTTTCTCTCCACAGCCTTTATTTTATGGATATGCCAACTTCCTCACTGGACCTACACAATGATGGCAGTGCACAGATGCTAGAAGCTCATCCCCTGCTGCCCTGAGTATTTTGCAGTGGCTGATGAAAAGCTTTCCAATCTGATACATGGCCATAGCTGACACACACAAGGTATTCAGGCAACTGAGAAACTTTAAGAATATTTTTGCTCGAGGCCTTAAAGCAGCTTCCTGGTACAGTAAACAGGGCAAGTGTGTCTATAAATGGATCCAGTTACCTTTTTATTTTTTAATGAAAACCCGTTTCTAGATTTTACAGTGGCAACTTTAATCTCCTGACTTCCTGATACTCAGAAATAAGCAAAATACTTGAGCTAATTTCCTACTGTGCAAAAATTGAGCTGCTTCCATCCAAGACAGTTTTTGTTTTCTTCTCTGTACCTTTCCCATATGGTCTATAAGGATTAGCAATTAGCAGATGAAGTAAAAAGAAAGCCAACTATACGTTTCTATATCTTTCTACTATTCCCCAAGGATCCTTTCTGGACTTATTTTTAGCTCTCTTCTGAAGTCAGAGCCGCTCAATACGACCTTCCCTCCTATCCTCCCACAAAAGTCATCCAGAGAAACTGCTGCTTCTCTTTCCACACTTGAAAATTGCCACTGGCATTACAGCTTCCTGCAGGATTTACCATTCACTTTTATGGCAGCAGTTGGAGCCTTTGGCTGTCCCAAAAGTAATGCTGCCTTCAGTTACTTTGCTGCAGAAATTGTCCACTTAAAGGAAAATTAAGCAAAAAGCAGCTACTCAGAACTTCGTGATTCCTGCCAGTTATTTACACATTTCCATCACCTCTCAGTGAGTTCTCTAGGCTTGTAATTACATTTGGGTATTACTCAATACCTATACATTAAATTTAAGTGTCATGACTATCCCTGCCCATCACAATGACAGTCTGGTGGGGCACAGAGCCACATGGTTTTCCCCTTCATAAACACATCTATCCATGACCTATGGCCCTTACAAACTCTGCCACCACATGCTGAGAGAACTCCATTTAAACTGCGTTCCTCCCACCCTGAAGACCAACCTCCTTAAAAATATTAAGCCACAAAACCTAGTTTCCATCCCCTTACCCCAGCAAGATGACCTCTGCTCCCCTATTAGACAAGAGCCTTGTCCAGCAGAAGGGTTCACCTTTGGCAGGGCAGGCAGAGCTCTGGCTCAATTAACGTAATCCCTTGGCAGGCTTTCCTGCACGATCAAAAGTCACCAGTGACGCTGGGCTCCCTGCAGAGCCCCATCCCCACCCTGCTCCAGCCACAGGCACGTTTCCCAAAGCCCAGCCTCTGCCAAGGGACTTGGAAAAAAAGGAAGATAAAAGGAAAGGAGGTGGTTAAGGGTTCTGAGGGCTTGACATCTTGGTTTAATCGCTGGATTAGGACCCGGAGGCCGCACGATGAGTTTTCAAGGCTACACACAGCTTCCTCTGGTCTTCTACGTCTAAATCCTGCCTGCTGTTTCCATCCACAAGCCTAGAATAGGCAATGCTTCTTTCCCTCATGCCAGTGTTGATAAATACTTGGGAGGTACTCAAATATTTCAGTTCCATATAAGGATCTCGCTTCCTTAGTGTAAAAGCTGTTTATTTTCTTTGCTATTTAATTTTACGCGACTGCATCAAGGCTCTGGCTGGTTCCAAGTGTTCCAAATCCTGAGGAGCAAAGGAGAGCGATCTGCAAATCCCATGTGCGTGTCACAGATGAAACCTTGGTGCACTGGAGTAGCAGAAAAACCACACTCAAGTCATCCATCTGCATTTTTATCATGGTAACTGCAATTTGACTCCTTCACAAGAACTGGTTAATGAGGCACATGAAAATATTTGGTCCATTACAATTTAATGATGTACTGATAACTAAAAATGAAACAAGTAGAGAAAACCCCACAGTAGCCTTAGTTCCCCTTGTTTTTATAGGATCCTTGAAACTTTTAAGACTGCTCTAATTGTTGGGTTTATGGCCTATGCGCTACACGTTTCATGCAAACTGTTCTTAATTATGCTCTTAAACGCTATCTTAACCCTACAGATTTGTCTTCAACAGCCTTAAAAGCTTGGGAAGAAAGTATCTGAGGGGATTACCCAGCTGCATGGCAGCCAGCCAGCGTGTTCCACGGCTGCTCCAGGTTGTCTGCCTGCCCCACCCTCAGCAAAAGAAAAAAAAAAAAAAAAAAAGAAACAGAATGAACTTGGGGAGTAAAGGTAGCGCTGAAAAGCACGTGTTGTTTTTATTGGAAGGAAAAGAGAACTCCTTAAAAATTATAGCTCGTGGGTATGCATATGCATCTCTCAAAGTAGAGTGTGTATAATTGCTCTTCCAGAGGACACAGAGCTTTCCTAAGCAAGAAGTGACTGAATATTACCTGTGTCATCCCTGAGTTTTGATCAAAAAGCATTTGTGTGCCTAAGAGACAGGTGACATTTGAGGCTGACAGAAGTGCTGTCCCCCACCATGTGCACATGGGGCTGCCACCATCCTGTGCTCTCAGACATAAACCACATCACCTCCAGCATCACTAAGGGGGGACAAAGCCATGAGCCCGTTGTATGGCCAGCGAGGGCTTATGGCTGCAATCCTGCATCCAGGACTAAACACCAAACAATTCACTCCTTAGTTAAAGCTTTAATTTCACCACTGTCTTCATAAAAGGAGGGTCAAAGTAGACAACTCCCTTCCACCAGCTGCTCTTCTTTTCCACTTTGCTTCCAAAGCAGCAACTGCAAATACCATCTGAGATGTCTAAAAATCCCAAGCAGGGAAAAAAAGTAGTCCAACCCACCACATTTGCTACTTTTTTTATAGTCACATTTAACATCTAAAAGACCTCCTGGACACCTTCCATAACTCAGTATTATTTTTCCCTCTAGCCAAGTTACTTGACCAAAACACAAGCTTATAAACTTCCACACTATTGCTTCCACAAAGCACTTTGATTATTTCCCTCCCTTCCCAACTCTACAGCTTACAAGGTCAGGAGAGATCCAGGTCTCAGAAAAAGTACTTGCATGTAATGGCTTTCAACATTATGGACTTCTATCTTTTAATCCATGCATCGACATTCCCAGATCCCAGGGTTCAGGGGAAGAGCTCAAAGGACAGCAGGAGGCTGCTAATGCAACAGCAGCAGAGGTCAGGCTGTTCAGCTGAACCAGGCACATAAACACAATTTAAACTATCTGGATCCAAACAAATGTAACTTTACGATTACTGGGGCATAACCTGTCTCTGGCTGACCTGGATGTATTTTGCAGTGCCAGGTGTTTTCTCTGCCTCAGCAGCTCCAACAGCTGGAGTTAAAGCCATCACATTCTGCCCAGGAGATTGCTGCAAGGTATATTGTGAGGCTCTTCCCTGCAGTCCATCCCACAGCCAGAAAGCAGGGACATTCTGGTGAAGACATTAAAAGCTGCTATTTTTGGAGTCCCACTTCCTTGATCTGTTGGTTTGTGAGCCTTCTAGCACGGGTGACACATCTGCAGATTACAACCAGCATTTTCTTCTTCAAATCCTAACTTACCACTTTGAAAAAAAACTTCTGAGTGTAGGCAGCTATAGAAAATTAAGTAGACATTTCCACACCGTTTAGACTGCCAGCAGGTTTGAAACTTTTTCATTAAGTATCACCAAGGAAAAAAGACATCTGTGTCTCTCTGGCCAGATCAAATGTTAGAATGGAATCTGAGGAAAACCATGGAAAACCTCCTGAAAGTTTTCCTTGCCTTCACCTCTGCATCATACCAGGAACAAAGAACCACTATACCTGTAACCCAACTCTTGTGTAACCAATTTGCAACCTGTATTTTTCTGGTTTTCAAATCAAATACCACCAGAATAAAAGGGCACCTGGGAAATTTTAGTTTCCACGCAGTCAGAGTAAATACAAACAATTCAGCCTCCACATTCCTTGCTCCAGAGATGCTGGTTAGAGCCTAGAGCAGCCCCAAAGGCAAAATGAAGAGGGGTCAGGACTCCACAGCCAGAGCTTGGCGAGCCTGGGTTTGCTTCCAGCGCTGCAGCGCATCCAAAAATCCTCCATAGGAAAAACTAATAGCAGTTTTGTTTGGTTTGGGTTTTTTTTTTTTCCCTTCCAGAAGAAAAAGGACTTCTCAAAAAACCAAGACACCTGCAACAACCCAGCCGCCCGCCTCCACATCTCCCTTAAATGCCGAGGCAGCGAGGAACAAAGGAACCCTTTCACCAAAACGTTTGTTCAACATTTGAGGCTGATTTTATTGAGTTTGAGAGAAACAGCTCTATCCTAACTAGCTCAGATGGGATTTCATAATCCCGTAATTAGTTCAGATCCTTCCAGGAAGTACACGAAAATTCATTCCTGAAATACATACATACATATATATATATATATATTCAAAAATATACATATTATGCAGTCCTGTATGGACTAAATCCATTTTTTTTGGCCAGTGTAACATCCTCTCCTGTGCCAGACTTGCCCAGTGATCCCCACAAAGTGCTGTACACTTGGGCAAAACCTCAAATGAACTGGAAGCAGCTTTTCAGGGAAAGAAGCTGGCTTACAAGCATGCTGATAGGCAAGCAAAGATCCACTGATGCAGCTCAAGCACACGGAATTTAAGGTCTCTCCCCAGAAATCAGCTTATTACACAAACAATATTGAATTAAAATGACATTTTAACGGCACTGGGGCAGATTAACTTACGACTTGTGTCTGTATTGAAGCATTTATGTAACATTGTTGAAACTGTGTTAGAGCTATCAAAAGTCACAGCAAAGCTTGTTACAATCATACCCAAAACAACGTGTGACTTTTTTTTCCTAAAAGGCAGCCATGACATCACTGGGACACACATACTAATGACAAAACTTTTAATGAGCAACCATTCAATGAAATCTCTTAGAAGACTTTCCTTCAAATTCGTTGAATGAATCAATTTTGCAATAAATGGTTATAGGTGGTATGTCTTGAAAAGTTAAAAGGGGCAGCATAATACATTTGAATAATTTGCCCTGCACCTCAAGCAGTACAGGCAAGAGTTGAAGCCTCAAGTCCTCCCATTTTCGTGCAATACTACAAAATATTAACAGATTACAAGGAAGCTAATTAGCACTATCATTTACAGTAATGAGTAATAAATTGTTGCTGCATGACAGATAGTATTTGTTTTATATCACGTGTAAGATAAGCAAAAATCACATAAAAGTTCAGCTAGCCAAACAAGTAGATTCATAAGATCTACACCCTGAATCGATTCCCCCCACCTCAAAAAAAAACCCCACAACTGAGTTCCACCCTCATTTTTTTTCCTAACATAAACTGACCATAAGCACTCTGTTATTGCTATCCTATGTTAGCTAATGGACAGCAATACTTAGCAAAAAAAACCCCACCCCAAACAAAAAACCCAACTGACAACCACAGAAACTGAATTCCATAAAAATGATTATGTCTGCAGACAAACATATACAGAGTATTCCTGTAAACTCAAAAGTTTACAAAGAAAAGAAAAAAAATCGCTCACCCAAAGGAAGTTGAATATTCCCCCACTCTCCTCCATTTTGATCAGTGGAGACTACAACTATATTTATCCCTCTGTAAACATCCTCAATGACATGTATGTTATAACTATGAAGAGTAGATAATATTTTGCAAATATTAAAAAAATAAAATAATTCTGTGACTCAGTTCCAGCTGGGTCTGTATCAGAGGAGGGGTGAGGGAGTAAGCAGGATAACTGCAGTCTAAATCTAAAGGGTTTTCATCTTTTGCCAGATTAATGAACATAAAAAAGAAAAGAAGACATTCTTGGCTATATCAAAACCAGCATGCACATTGTTTTTGCCTTCAACCTTTTCTATAAATCCTCTACTCCATCAAATGTCCATGGAGAGGGACATCAAGGGAAACAGCTTCTCAAGCAGAATCTGTTTTTCCTACTGATATTTAAAGAAAGGATGAATGTTAAACCACTAGTTCTGAAAAAAAAATATATGTAACCATAAATGAAACGCTGTGTATTGCAGAAGAATTCATCCATATTCACTGATAAATTATATGCTGATTTAGACAATATTCAGAAGGGCTGTGGGGGCAGATGGGGGAAGACAGAAGAAAAAGAACCCCAAGAGTAAAAAAAATACAGAATTACACGCAGCCAGAGCACGCTTACCTGCTGGGGGATGCCATTCCCTCTGCATTTTAAACCTTTCCTGCTCTTTTTTAGCACCATTGCCACCACCAGCCCTGCCTGTGTGTGTGTGTGTGTGTGCTGGTTACCCCAGTCCCAGCTGGCTTCCCCCCATGCGTGATTCAGGCTCCTTGAGGGATGTGCTGCATTGTACAGGGTGAGTCATCCCAGAGGTATTCTGCACATTACAGCCCCAGCCGGACCATTACTCACTGGCAATATCCTCCTGGCTCGGAAGGGGAACATCGACCAAAGATCCTTGTTTCCACACCCCGGTTATAGGGAAAAAAAAAAATTATGATATGACTGCCACAAAGTCGTGATGGGGGTGTTCAGCAGAAGGTGACGAGGCAAACGTGCTGCCCAGCCCGTCACCCATGCAGCCAGGGCTGCAAACAGGTCCAAAGTTGAATGCAGGTGTTATTTCCTCAGGTGGACCGTCAGCACTTTATTCCCAAAAGCTGCCAACACAGCGCTGGGACAAAGGGTCCAAACAACTCAGAAGGCTTGGAGGAAGAACTCAGCTTTCCAATGAGTCTGCCTCCATCACGACTTCTAATAGGATTTTAAATACTTCCAGTGGGCAATGAGTTGGTATCTTTAAGAATCAGCTATAAATCCTCACACACCTCATCTTTGTTGGCAGCCCACACAACTGAAGTGCCAACAGTGACATCCCCTTTATTTTGGACACTGCACCTCAAACTCTCCCTGGCTGCTCAGAAACTTTCACAACTCCTGGAACCCCTCATTCAGCCAGGTATGAACTCACAAGTTCTACCATGATCCCTAACACCCTCTCAATAAAGCAGAAATGTTGCTCAAGAAATGCCTCAGCACTGATAAGAACAACAAAAATTGTGACACTGGGGCTTTCTGAAAGCAGCTTCTAAAAATACCTGCCCAGTTTCTGAACTAATCTATGCTGATGATAGGCAGGAGGGGAGAAGAAAGCTAACTAAGTGTTTCCAGGCTCAGCTGCTTCTGTCTGCCTTCAATCCAATTGGTTTTAACCCTGATTTGGGACCAAAATCCCTTTTTCCCCAAGTTAGAGAATGGTGACTGAGGTGATGCTGCCTGCAAGCATCCTGCAGAGGAAAGCTGCATCCCCACTTTACAGGCACTGACAACCCTAAAATCACAGGTGCTCCTGAAAACTTCATGCTTGGACCACAGAAATGTTGAGTTAAGGACCAAGGAGGCTTGAACCCAGACATGGAGGATTTGGGGACATCAGAGGGGGTTTGACTAGATGGCCTTTAAAGGTCCCTTCCCATCCAAACCATTCTGATTCTATGACATTCTGACATTTGTTCACTGCTTCTCTCCAGCAGCTTGGCTGGATTTTGTCATGACAATGGAATCAAGTCCAAAGCCATGATGAAGACAACAGGCAGCACACGAAGTTTGTTACAGTGGTATCAACAGCTGCATTTACTGAATTTCAATATACAGCACAAAAAGGTCTTTAGTTTAATGGCCAAAGGATAGCCTGTGTTGGTAGAAGTGCATTTGCAAACAATGGGTTAAGTCATCAGTCAGAGTATCATGCTATGCAAGTAATTAAAAATAATAGGTGGGGGTTTTTTTTAGATTTTAATTGCACATCCCCAGTCCACATCTCATCCTATCCAGATGTGCCAGAATCTGCTGCTTCACTTTCCTCTTCAAGCTCTGCAGCAACACTGCTTTTACCTTCAAATGCTTAATGCAGCACCCATCAGCTCAATCCTCATCTGTCTCCAGCAAGAACTCAGCACACAAGTCCAAAGCAACGTCAGCCAGAAAAATTCAAGAAAGCTGCCTGGCAATTTTTTATGCAAGTCCAGTTTCTAAAGCTTTTCTCCCAAGGGATGGGGAAAGATGAAATTAGTAAGACAAAACTATCCTTGAATAAGCTGTGTTGTAATCATGTTTTTGAAACAACATCTTGAGCAGTTCTCCCCAAAGCTTTCCTGTTTTCTTGCCTTCCTACTGGTCTGCAGACCATCCTGCCACTGGTCCTCCTAAAAACTCAAGGCTCAGCCCACAGAGAGACTTGGGACCAGAAAGTTCTTACAGATGAGCAGCATTAACAAACAATTCCAGTATGACAGATTACACAGAAAAGCCATCACACTGTACAGGTACCACAGCCTCTGCAAAGCTGCCACTCTGCCCAGGGTCAGGAGCAGGTGGGGACAAACACTGCCTGTGAAAATGCAAGACAGAAAAAAGCTCTCTGTTACAAATGTTACAGCATGCTTAATCCATAGGGATGGAAAAAATGCCCTTGCCTTTTGTCTACATCCAGAAGCTGTTGCATCAGTCAACAAGAACCATCAGCTCATTCAGCTGGCTTCAAGCCCTGCTCCCAAGGGTTTTCTCCAAAGGGAAGTAGATACCAAGTCACTGGATCAGCATCAACTGAATCATTCACTGGTTGGGTTCTCACCTTTGCACATTGTAATTCTTTAACCTTAAGGCTAAGCTAACAAACCTCAGCCCCAAGATTGGCAATGCTGCTGCCTTAAAAAAAATTATTAAAATAACTATCATTTTTCTCCTTAAATAGTGTCCAGTCCAGTAGATTGCACACCCAACTCCACTACTAGCTTGGTGCTAGAGTGAGATATCCTCCAAAGTTTTCCTGCAATTCCTAGCATGGACTGGTGAGTGGCTGTGCCAACACATGAACATTTTCTCCATTTCCCAGCAAAATTCATGCTGCTACAGGGTTCTGCTGTTAGAAATCTAAAGTAAACACTACACCTGGAGAGCCAGCAAGGTGGTGGATCTGCCTTTTGCTGCCTGCCAGCCAACTGCAAGCACAGCTCAAAGAGCTGAGACAGTGGTTGGATCAAGAGGAGCTCATTTTCACTGCAGCTGCTGGGGTACTTGTGGTGAGGAGAAGGAAATTCAGTCACTTTGTTAACAGCAGTCATGTTAATGGGCTGAACTTCTGCAGCAAAACATTAACAGAGCCCTGGCAATTGTGAACTGGGCACAAAGATGTCTCAGCACACAATTCCAGTGCAGTGTGAGGTGTCTGAGCATCTGCAGTCCCAGGTCCACTTTAGGAATACTGAACCTTGTAATGCCTCACCCTTTGGGAACACCAGGCAACCTACCTTAAGTGCAGCATTCAAAATTAACCACAGCAATATTGCCTGAATGCTGCTTGATGTGCCTTGCAAGAGGTAAAGAAAGTCACTTTTCACCGTTTTGGTTTAAATTTAAAAAAATAACAAAACCCAAAGTAGAACAAACAATAAAAACCCCCCAACAATCAACTGCCCTCCAAACAAACAACAAACCCTAACAAAAAACCTCACAGATATGGTCATTGTCATTTTATGCCCAGCACTTGAGATACACTCACTGCACTTTTGCTGTCCCTGTTGTCCACAAAGCTTTCTTGAATGCCGGGTTCATTAAGCTGTGTTGTAGGGAAGAGCAGGAAGTATGACAGAAATAGGAAAAAGGGCACAAAAGTAGATCCTTAGGAAGGACTTCAGACATTTTATGATATGCTTTAAGCTGCTGAACATTCCAGGAGCACCAAAATGCTCCTCCCTACATAGCATTACCATGTTTTCCCTATTTTGAATGTCATTCTCGTAGATGAATGGACCTTTGTACATATGTATGACAACAAAAAAATGACCCCAGCATAGATGGGTATTTCCAGCCAGGATCTGGGTGGAGGCCATATGGATTTCATTTTCCTGCAGACAGATCAAAGGAAAGCGCCGAGAGCGTCTTACTCGACTCCAAATAAACATCCATGACCAGAAAAGGGGTTACACAAATGACATGCACCGAGGCCGGAAAAGCCTCATGTGCTTTTCTTCTAATTAAACCCTTCCTCCATGGCTCCTAATTGATACCTGGACAAACAGCTGTAATATACTCCAGGAAATCCAACCCTGTACTTTGCCTTACTTGTGTGACACGGCCTCCGTCATCACGGGGCACGCTGTGAACTTTCATTTTCTTGATAGGAAACTGGTTTAAAAAACAAGCTACTGAAAACCCAAGGCCTTGCTCCTCCCTTTTTATTTTGCACTTTAATACTTAGCTCAAAGTAGAGGTACTTAAGTGTGAGTCTTTAACCACTGCATCTTTGCTTTCCCCTTCTATAGGATAAAGTTTTTTTTACCATGAGAGTACTCTCAGACTAATTATGCACATCCTAAACCAGATAGATCACTTTGTGTCTTCTCCAATTTCTTCCCTCTAGATTTCAAACCATCTTTACTGCTCTCTGAGGGCTGGCACTATCTTCTGGAAAGCCCCACGCTGCAACTCAATATTCCATGGTAAAACCACCTGCAGACCGAGAGGCAGACACCAGGACAGGATAACCTTTATCCACCTACACTCCTAAAATCACTGAAAACTCCCAGAAAACCCTGCTGACCACATCCAGCTTCACATTCTCCAATCTGATGTTGACTGCACTTCCTGTCAGCCAGCTCTGTTTTGCCAGAGACTGACTTGAACTAACCAGCTTAGGTTTTCAGGATCACTCTGCTTCTCTGTCAGTGTTAGTAAAACATTATCTTGCCCTTAAAATGTACCTTGTCCAGCTCTTCTTTTCAGTGCTCTTGGGAACAAGCTGCTATTTTATGGACTTAAAGGAAGATAATTAATGCTTATGACTCCACTTTCATTTTTGGTAATATGGGAATTATTTTACTGCTCATTTATGACAGTGATCCTCACATTCTGCATCCTTCAGAGCACAGAAAAAACACAAGGCAGGCTTCCCCTCCTGTAAAGGGTACTGCAAGTGTCACCAGGCCTGCCCTGGGTCAGGACATCCAGCATTAACTATTTTCATAAGGGCATGCAGTGGTAGGACAAGGGGGAATGGCTTTAAGTTGAAAGAAGGCAGGTTTAGGTTAAATATCAAAAATAAATTCTTTATTCTGAGGGTGGTGAGGCACTGCCACAGGCTGCCCAGAGAAGCTGTGGATGCCTCATTCCTGAAGTGCTCAAGGTCAGGTTGGATGGGGTTTTGAGCAGCCTGGTCCAGTGGGAGATGTCCCCTACCCATGGCAGAAGCTTTGGAGAAAGATGAGTTTTAAGGTCCTTTCCAACCCAAATCATTCTGTAGTTCTATGATTCTATTTCTCAGCTTACTGCTTTTATTATTTAACTCCTATAGCAGGCAGAGACTTCTCACCAATACATTTGATTTCCTCTAGCCAACTGTGTGCATCTCCTAACCCCTACTTTGTTCTCCCTGCAGCCAGTTTTCCTGTTTACATCTCCGCCGTCGCTTCCCTTGCACGGCCGAAGGGCTTTTGGGAAAAGGACAAACAAACAAGCATTTCCTCAAGATGCTGGCAGTTGCGTGCCTGTGCCTCTCTCCCCACCACTGTCCTTCTCCTGGTCACACCACTGTCACATGCATTTAATGGCTTGTATTTCCTGTGCTCTGCTTTAACAGGCAGAATCTTTGAAATGCTGAAAGATGCCAAGTGTCCTCTGGATGTGTCCCTGGCAAGAGGGATTTTGATTGCACACAGCACAGAAATCATTCAGGGGAATCATCTTGGGGTCATCCTGTTTTCTCCTTCTGGCAGGTAAGGATGAGCTGTTCAACACACTGCCTGTCCATACTCTCACACCAATTCCTTTCGAAAATATTCAGTATAGGGACAGCTGATACACATAAACAGATCAAAGACTCCCATGGTCTTTCCTTTCAGCAGCAAAGATGGTGAAGCAGCTTCTCATCCTGTACCCACCAGGTTTTTTGGTACACTCACCATTAGCTGGGAGCTGCCATCTCAAATCTTCTGGATTCATTGGGGAACACCACAACATCAGTCCAAAAAAACCTGCTAACAGCTTATGCGAGTCTATTAATTTAAATGGCCACAGTGCTGCTTAAAAGCATCAAAAAATGAACCCTGAAGAGAAGCAACATCATCTCCTTGCAGAAGATCTGTGGGAAGAAAGCATCTACCTTTTATGTTTGGGCAAAGCCCCATCAATACCATACACTGTCCATTTCCAATAAATTATTGAAATATCTATCTACAAGGCAGGAAGAAGAGATACCCTGATTTTTTTCCTAACTTTACACTGGTTTTTCTCTGTCTCAAGCTGTGTAACAACCACTCTACACATGTTCAGCAGATGATAATGAAACCACAAGTGTTTATCTCAATCCAAAATGGCTTCATTTTTTTTTTCTTCCCCTTAAACTCAGATTTAACTAGGGTTTTAATGCCAAGGACAAAGATGCATGCTTACCCTTTTATGCTCCACCTACAAACTTGGGATTTTTTAACTTAAGGCAGTTTCATCCAGCTCCAAGCCTGACTTTAGGATTTATCTGTCTCTGCCACTGTATCTTGGAGCAAGAGAAATTATAGCAAGGAAGTGCCTTGGTCTGAAGAGGGATCTCTGCTGTATTTGTACAAATAAATGCACAAATGGGAGGGCAGCTCTATGCCCAGCACCCCACTGTGATATTTTGGCTCCTGGACAAGACAGTAGCAGAAGAGCAAAGTGTCAAGTCTGCCCTGCAAGGCCTCCTTTTCCACAAAAATTAATATTCAGAGAAAACAGCAATGGCTTTCTGGCCTCCTAAGGGAGAGACTCATTGCTCAAAAGCAAGATGAGTACAAACTTGGCTAAACAGCAAAGTTTGCACCATGATGGGAAATCACAAGGTGACAGGACGTCTGAAAAAAAACCACAAACCCAAGAAAACTCCCCCATGCCTCTCTGAGTGTGATAAAGGGATATTTCCAGCATTAATCTGCAAGGTGGGGCCAAGGCCCACAAGCTCCTCCTTTGTCCAGGGATGCCTTTTTAATAATGTTAGCACCACGAGGAGGCACCTTTGAAATAGAAAGCTGAGGGGGAAAGCCAGTTACTCATCCAAAATGCAGTGCTCTTCCTTGGAAATGCATGGATGATGCATACCATCAATTTTGAGAGGGGAGAAATCACATTTCTCCTGTCCTCACCCTGTCCAGATGTGCTTGGGCTGCAGTGAGTCCAGTTAAGTCCCCATCCAACATACATATACACATATGCATGTTTTAGGAGGAATATATTTACAAATTTAATGCATACACTTACAAACTGTGCTGAGATTAGCTAAAAGTAGCAAAATTTACTAGTGTGGCAGCTGAAAAGATTGTTCCCATCCCATTATAACAAGGCAATGCAACATCTGGATGTGGAAAACAGGCATTTCCCTGTTGACTCATGGCCAATGCTCACCTTGCTAAAGGATTAGGTGGAAATGTGTGGCTGTCTCAAGAGAAAGCCTAGGATGTAGCTTCTGGAATTCCAGCTAGCACTCAGACAGGAGTCCTCCAGATGCATTCACAACCAACTAAATGAAGTTTAGCTGAAACAGTGCTTTGCCAAAACTAACACAAGGACAGTGACCTCTGGAATTTGGTGCTACTTGCAGATGTCCTAAAGGATGCCATCAACGAAGCCATAAAAAAGGTACTTTAACCCTTGGCAGTGATTCATCTAGGTATTTTTTTCTAGCAAAAAGACTTATTATTGAGGGGAGAGTTTCCTACTATTTAAAGGAAAATTCAGAGGAGAACAAGTAGATACTAATTTGTTGTAAAGACAGATAAACATGTACAGGAAATACTTCCATGAAGGTCCTGATCCTCTGAAGATTAACAATCTCCAGTACTGGGGACAAAACCATGACACTGAGGAAACAAGCAAACTATAAAAACAGGAAGAAGTGGAAGTTTATTTTTTTTATGTTATTTTGAGGGAATATTTGTTTTTCTGAAGCTTAAGATACCAGCAAAAGCCTCCATCTGCAGGTCATGCTATTCTCTATACAAAAGCAGCTGCAGTGAGTTTCCTCACCCAGGTCCCCAGAGCTGTCAGATGGGAAGGCCATCCTGCACATTACAGATCTGCTGTTCCCCTAACCAACACTGTTGTTCAGTTTTCACCTCATCTAAAGCCATTATGAATTGATGCACGGACAATACTCTGTAGCTGACACCAATAAATCAAGTTATTTTGATGTTGCATTTCCCCCACAGCCACAGGACTAGGCGTTCCCTGCAGAGAATGTATTTTTGGTATATTTACTGTAACAGTATTAAGGTAGTACTTGTTGGAAATGAAGGGCTTTGCCACAAACAGAAAAGTTGTTCTGGACCTTCCTGCCTTAAGTTTTTGCTCAAATGAAAATAAAACCATCATCACTGTGAAAGACAAGGATGCAGCTGGGATGTGCTGGGGCCAACCACTTCTGCAGCAACCTGGTGGCACAACTATTTCCAGATCATCACAAGCCACCAAAGCTGAACAGACCTCACCACTTAGTCTGGAGGCACCAAACCTTGCTTCTGTCTCAGAAACATCTTGTGTTTGCTCAGGGTGGCATCACAAGGAGCCCTCAGACTCCTTTTCTATGACACATAACTTATCTTCCTTTAAGTGAGTCAGGCTGAGGCACAGAACTGTCCAGGGGTCTTGCAAAAACCTGCAAGAAATTCAGGTAATTCCCACTGCAACCAAAACCATGCACATGTAGTCAATGCCACCAGCCTAAGAGCAGAATTCAAATCTGTCTGCAGAATTCCCAGAGCACAGAAAGCCATCAATGCAGAAAATAAGTTTAACTTAACCTGGAAAAAAAAGTTTAAATATTTATGCTCCTAATATGTCCTCATCACTTCACTCTTCAGTACCATTTATAGCTGAATTATTTTTGTCCACTGGAAGTCATCCCTTTGAACTAGGGCATTCACTGTTTAGGAAATACAATTAAATTTCCACGTTAGTTAGTGGATGTTAGTTAACTATCAGGAAGAAATGATCTGTGTTAAGAAAATGCAAGTGCAGCACCATCAGCTCTGCTTTCCACTTGGATTTGACCTCTACCACAACTGCAATAATGATGCAGATGTTATTTGTATGGTTATTGCACACAAATATAGAAGTATCTCTACACTGGATCAAATCCTAAGCAGTTGTTATTTGTCTGACACACACTACACCCAGCCACATGACCTCTGCTTTTGCATTAAGAAGAACAGTGACTGCCTGTAACAGCATGGTCATCATCCACCTTTTGCCAATTCACATTTCCTTTCCACATGATTACTTACATCCCCATCCTGCTGAACTGCTGCAAAAAATTCAACAGACCAGATTTTACCTTTGCTACCTTCTGGGTTTGTCTGCCCCATGTGTGCTCATAAATGTTCTACACCACCTTGTAGCTCCTCCTGTTATTGGTATTGGTAATTAAACAACTTATATCAGTTACAAGCAGAAATTGGAAAAATAATAACAATAATAATAATAGTAACAGAGCCCATGAGCACCAGCTTCTAGGAAATCACTATCAGAAACACTGTTCAAGTTCCTGCTCACTGGCTAATTAAGTACTTGAGGTGGTGATATGGAGCTGCACCCACATAAAGTGCTCACCAAGGCTTCCTGTGCTTTCCACCCTGATGTATCACCCAGGAAGGTCATTTCAACCCTGAAATGACACCCAGATATCCTGACTTCACCCTTTCTTTGCTCCAGATGAAGGAATGAGACACCAAAAAACTCTGTGCAATGCTTCCACAAAAGTACCAGACTTTGATTCCTGCCATTGAGGCAGACCATCAGTAGAGAGCCAACTAGCAAAATACAACAGTGTTTTGCTCCATTGTCTGCCAATACCCAAGAGATACTTTCAAAAAGTCACGGACTGGCTCTTCAAGTTTTCTTCAAAGCATATAAAAATAGTGTGGAGTAACAACAAAGCACAATAAAATGGTGGCTGCCTCATCCAGCTTTTAAGCTCTGGCAGCTCTGGTGACAGGACACAGTGTCCAGGACAGTTGTAGGCCAGATGATGCTGAAAGTGTTGGACTTTTGTTCTGGGACATCTCATGGCTTCTTCACTTTGCACAGTCCTGGCTTCACAGGGTATTTTTGCCTTATCCATTAATCCCAGTGTTTGAGGCCCATCAGTACTTGGCACGCCAATGACATGAGAAATAAAATCACAACAACAACAATAAAATTCAAGCAGCTTCAAAACTCTCCATGGCACTTACAGACTCTGGACTCTCCTGCCAGCCAAGAGAGTTATGGGGAAGGCTGAGCTCTGGTGCCAGGGACCCCAGATACCCATCATGCCTATAATGACCAGCTGTTTCCAGTATGGAGGATGCTACAGACACCATTTCAAAAATCCTACTCCTGGACAGTGCCTGGGACTTCCTCTGCCAAGCATGTGGCATTGCAAGCTCCAAGAGGCTCCTCACTTGCTTTCCTGAAATGTGGAATGGGCACAGAGGGCTTTGATGAGCCCAGAGGTGCTCACACTGTCTCCAAGTAGCTGTTTTATCAACTTTAACCTGCAGCCATGGGCTGCTGAAGGTGCTACATCTCATTTAGATTTGTAGGGATAAAATTAAGCTTTTCCTTTGATAGGGAGTAATTTTTGCACGGTGCCACAATGCTTGTTCAGGCAAGCTTTCTATTCACCTGGGGCAAGCATGCCCTCCAAGCTTAATTAGATCATATCCCTAGCTAAAAAAACTTAATAGTTAATTGAAACTTCATGCCAACCTATGGTCTGCTCTGCATGTCTCTCATGCCTCGTGTAATAGAAGTCCAAGGGTGGGAGAACAGCGTGGGGTGGGGAGAAGGTTTAATTTTAGCCAAAAGGAAGAACAGAGTCAGCACACTGCCTAGCTAAAGAAACAAACAAAAACCAACAAAAAAAATCCACTCTGCCACAACCCTGCTCCATGGCATGAACTGACTAGTATTTGCATATGACCCATAAGGCAGAGGAGTGCTGAATGTCAAAAAGCATTCACAAAACTAGAGGTACAACCACGGACAAGAGTGCTGTGCTATGCAACGTGGGGGGGCAGCCTGCACAAGCCTTGGAGATGCCAACAGGGCACTCTGGACAAAACCAAGGCTTATCCTGCAGAGGGGAAGTTATCACACACAGAAACAAGTATCTTTTTTAAGCACAGAAGAGGTTAGTTATTTAACATCTTAATTAGTTCATGAATGACAAAGCCACGGTCCTGCAAAAGAAGTTCCTGTATTTAAAATGTTCCAAAATAAAGGCAATATACAGGGACTGGATTTTAGCCTTTTAGGTATTTCTTTCCCCCATATTTAAGGTCTGATCTCCAGAATAAGTTGCATATAAAATAGCAAGAACGCATACAAGTTTATATATGTTCTTGTATATGAACAAGCACAAACCTTTCTACTTTTCTTTTTTCAATTAACTGAAAAAACTCAATTCACATTCCCTGTAATGCAGTACCTTCCAATAAGCCACATTTTGCCCTCTCTCCAGTCATATGTTTCTTCCTTGGATTCAAAGATTTCCCTTTGGCATCAAGGGAGTTTCTAAATCCTCTTTATGAATTATACAGCAAGAGATGCCTGAAACAGGTGCTCAACCAAGGACTATCCCATTGAAGCCATCCAAGGAATCTCACTAACCTAGGGAGCTCTAAAGGACACCTCTGGCAATTTACAGGTAGGACTAACCTGCACCTTGAATATAATACATCATTGAGAAAAAGATTATGAACTTTTTAAGTTTTCTGCTGTCCAGAATTTGAAGCAAAACTTCAGCAAAACACCCCAAAGGGGTTAACTTCCTTCACTGATCAATACTTATCGTTTTCAAATGTCTTAAAAATGCATGACATAACAGGAAAACTTACCTATGGGTTAAAAAAAAAAAAAATCCAACAAGCTTTTCTGCATTTTCCCTTCACTGTTTGCTTTGCACCGTGGACTTCCACGCCTCACGTCCCTGCTCCCCAGCCACCTCCATCCGTCATGCCTCAGCTGCCTCTCCCTGGCTATTTACTTAGGGCTGGGTACAGCCAGGAATTCCTTCGTGTAACAAAATGTACAAACGTGCTTTTATGCGGGGCATTTCGATGCTGGAGAGCGCTCTCAAGGAGTTTCCCTTTTCTCTCCTAGCTTTACTCAAGAAGTTCAGGGAGCAGCAGAAGTTTCTTGCTGACAAAAGTCACATGCAGAAGCAGAGGAAAGGGGCTCAACATTTAAGCCATTCACCTAAGGAAATGAGAGCTTAAAAAAGTGCAGAATCCAGAAAATAAGATATGATAAGGCTTAACAGGTAAAGGAAATAGCCAAGTGCTCTGTATCGGGTAATGAACGTATCCCTCAATAATAAACCAAGCAAGACTCTCACTGTCTAACACTGGAAGACACCATCTACAGACACAAAAAAGATTCACTTCTACTAGTCTAAGAAAAATAGTCACCAGCTCCTTGGGCCCTCCCTAACAAAGGGTGACCCAAATGGCCCTAATTCACATCATGGCAGTTAATAAAACCATGAGCTGAAATTAATCAGTACAAAAAAAATCCATATTTTACCAATTAAGATAAATCTCTCTGCCTTCTCATTCTTGCCTCCTCTCCCCACTGCTCTCATTACACACAGGGATGTTTTTTTCAATACCCACTGTAAAATAAATCTAGTGATAACCACACTCTGAAGTAACACCAGTAGATACCTACCAAGTATTTTTAAACACATGCTAAGATTTGGAGAGTCACTTTCACACAAAGATAAGAGAGGATGTGAAGGATCTGCCTTTAATGCTCCGTTTTTAACTGAAGGGGAGTTTATGTTGACCATTTCAAGAGAACCTCTTCCAAATGCAGGCATGTTCTCTGCCACCAGCAGCTTTCAACCAGCTCCCTGAGTTCTTTACAGCATCATTCACAACAAATAGTTTATGTTATATATCGTGTCTAACTGTTCCATGCACAACTGGTCAGAGATAACAGATCCAGCTGCCTCTTGCAAAGCAGTTGGGCTTTCCAAGCCTGGCTTACAGGGCAGGGGTTTCTTTATCCTGGATAAAGGCAGCACCTGGCTGTTTCATACCTGCACACTGTGAGCAGGTACTCACTACATGTGACCCAAGGTGAATGATGATCTGAAGAAAATCCAGCCAGGGATGCTCATTTTCAGTCCCACCTCTAACATTCTTACCCCCAAGCACAGAAATCAGAGCAATTTTTCCCTTCTTAGAATATGTAGAAGCAAGCACTACTTGCAGTTGACTATGTTCAGGAGGGTACCAGACTCATGCAGAACCACAAAACCTGGTAAATGTCTTGTGAGAAATTATGCCTCCCATTCCTGCAGCAGAGAACAAGCAAAAGAGGGAAACAGTCTAATAATATTTAATTGCTTTTTTTTTCTTTATATGAAATTTGCACAAAAGGCATGCATTTTAAAATCTCAACACTTAAGTGCTGGAGAAAAGGATGTATTTTCTCCTCTGTATCACCTTACCCCAAATCAACATAGAAACCTTAGTTAGAGTCACAATCCAAAGAGAAAGGATTAGCAAAATCACTCTGTGATTTTATTGCTTCAATCAGTGCAAAACACGGAATGCATTTGGCCAACAGAGGCAGACCCAAAGCAGCAAAGTGCTCTCCTGCTCTCTGCTATTCCCCTTTGGTTTTAAGTCAGCACTGAGAAAGCAAATTAAGCTTCCAAACTCTCAACTCCTATAAAAGCATGAGATACACAGCGCTGACTCCAGGAGTTTATGTATTTTCTCTTTAAAACATGAATGGGAAAGCGTACACAAACACCCTTCTTTCCCCATCCCTTCCTTCCCATAAGAAAGGCTGTTTATTTTCTTATTTGACCTTATGAAAGGTTGGGGAAGCTATTCCACCAATACTCTGATAAAGGTAGCCCACGCTTCCTTAAGGATATAGCAAAGGGAAGGAGGAAAAAAAAAACACCAAAACACCCCCAAAGCTGCTAGATATATTATTTAATGACTTTTGGATAGAACAGCAAATTTTATCAACTAATTAACTCAAGTCTACAGCTCACCCAGAGCTTTCCTGACCTAGAAAATACAGAGTAAATGGATGTAGAAGCACTAAGCACTGCAGAATTTCAGTGCTCCACAGCCAAACCAAGATAAAACTACCTCAGATGGGGACCTTTTGTGTTTCAATTTATGAATCTTCAGGACCACCATTTCTAAAATAGTCCATGTGGCTACTAACTCTAGGGAACAATCGTTTTTGCTGATTATGGGGATTTGGAATGAAGAAGGGGCTTTTTTGCATGCACTGGAAATTTATTTCAGGACTCTTGTTTAAAGGCACACATGCAGAACCAAACCAAATGAATGGTTGGTGGCAGACTTTGTTAAGCTGTAATTTTTTTTTCATTCATAGGCTGTGATTTTAAAGGGCTCCTCAACTGCTCACTGGGGAAGGATCAGCACAGCTGAGGTCACTGGCACACAAGCTGCTATCTCCACACCCAAAAACTGGAAGACCTTGGCTAGATCCTGGCCTCTGGGCACACAGTTATTCCTAGGACACAGTAAAAAGCTTGGGAGAGAAGCAAGATTTTAAATGTGCAAGCACAGGAAAGAAGTTGGGTAAAACATCACAGCAAGGCAAGCACATGTATTTTAACATCATCCAGCCCAGCATCATGCAAGATGGCCACAGCAATCCCAGGATGAACAAACTCTTTTGAATTTCAATCCAAGGCATCAAAATGAGCCTATTTCTGTCTCCTAAACCTTTCTATGCATACCACACTCCTATAATTGTAACTTTGAGGTGGGGGAAGGTCATCATCCCCCATGTAGACATCAAGCTGAAGAGATAAAATCCCTCACCTTCCCCCTGACTGCCCACCTGCACAGCTCTGCTTTTGTAAGGTTACCAACCAAAACTGGTCACTCATCCAGACAGACTGACCTGGGAAGGTTTAGAACTTCTGGGTGAGGGAAACACAGACTTCAGCATCTGACAAAAGCACAAACAAAATGATAAATGGCTAAAAAAAAAAAAAGTTGCTATTTATCATATAACTTGTTTTAGGAACTACTGTAAAAAGGCACATCATTGACCTGATAAGATCTTCCAAATCAGTGGAGTTTATGTATACATAGGCACAAGGGGAAAAGGTTTATTTGGACTTTAAGGTTCTTCCTGTAGGATGCAGTGTTTATATAAAGGGTATTTCTAGAACTTCCTGACTGCATTTGTGAGATCGTGCTCTCTGTGTGCCTCCAGTTCCCTCTGCACACAGCCTGCCCCTCTCCTATCAATATCCCTTTAATATTTTTCATTTTATTTATTGTTTTTAACCAATATGGTTAACTCTGCATTTCACTTCCTTCAAATAACAAGCAGAAGCTCATCTCCAGCACAGCTTAGTAATTTTCCAGCCATTCAATGCACTCATGAAGTATTACTATAACAAAATACCAAATACTTGCACAGAAAACCATGAAGGAAATTTTCCCCTTAAGCAGCTCTAATGGCTTAATTGTACTGCAGCCTTTTATTCTTGCTTTTAAACACAGAAAACAAGCTCTGCACTCTCTTTTTCTTCTAGTTCAACTAAAGTGCCTTTTTAAAAACACAAGGTCATTCAAGCAATGCAAGTATGAGAATTACTACTTTACAAAACTCTATACCATTTCCTAACCCTCTTTATGTTTACAGCCACCAAACTGCATACACACAGTAACAACATGTAAAGCAATGATGGGATGCAACCAGCTTAACACCTCCCATGCCAAGTTTCAGTCAAGGATGAATTATGTTGGCAGCATTATAAATCTCTAGTGATAAAGTTTTTGCTGTAATTTCACCAGTGTTTAAAATTAAAAAGCCCACCACTGAAGTATCAGTGCCTTTTCCTTAATTTATAAACACACACCTTAAACACATGGAGCATCACAAGCTCCTGAAATACAGATATTTACACTGAGGTCAGAGGTGTCTGTACCCCAGCCCTCCATTGCCACTGAGACAAGCAGAGATAAATTTTAATACGACTTCAAAAATGAAAATAAAAACCTTTAAAAAGAAATCAGCACTAAGGAGTCAGACACCTTGGTTTTTAGGAAATGTGATCATGTAAGGTGGCTGCATTGTCGAAATTGTGGAGAAAATTGGAGAAGGCAGGTCTAGGTCTGGCTCCCACCTTCAGCAACATGCTCTCCATGCAGCTCTTTCACAGTCAACCTGCCAGCAGAGGAGGGTGAATTTCTCTGATTGTCAACATCATCCAGACCCACTGCTTGGGGCATCTAAGGCAAAATTAGGCATTCATCACCCCACTGAACCACTGGACCTCTGACCTCAAATCCTCATCCACACAGTACAGACAAATGATGGAGAGGTGCAAAGATCCAAGCGTCATAGTGATCATACAAATAAACAGAAAAAAAGTAAGTAATTGAACAAAAACCAAGCTACACATCTATAAACCTCCAAGCATGCTTTAAATACAGTAAATATACCTAAATCTAGGTAATACTTTCAGATCTCTACATAATTTTTAAGAATGAGACAGTTTGTAAATGCAACCCCAGAGCCAGATCCCCGCAGCAGCAGCTGACTGTACTCGCCAGTTCTGCTGATGCCTTCCAGCAGCTCTTTTATGGCATCCCTTGGATCACTGGGAAACAAAAGAAATAGCTCTCCAGTATTAGAACCTGGATCCTTTTCCCCTTCACAGCCCTCCAGGTTTTACAAAGATGGATGTGGTGATGAGCTGCTGACTGCTACCAAGGCATGATCCCAGCTATTTACCCGCCCCTCACCTCCTTCTGTCCCAGCACACACTTCCCTCTGTGCTGCAACTTGAAGCATTAGTGAGTAACCCTCTCTCAGCTCCGGGGCATACCTTTCCACTTGTAAAACCAGGTCAACAGCCAGCATGCCTTACAAGCCCTTGGAAGCCCAGGTGGGAGTGTCTGGACATGTCAGCGAAGAAAGGCAGCGAGTGGAGGGAATCTGAGCTCTCTGCTTTTAGTGAAGTGGGGGGTGAACATGATGGGGGTCCCCCTCAAAACAGGGACTTGCTCAAGGTTAGGAGTCATTACAGCTGCAGAAAAATAAGTGTTGCTGATAGGAAGACTCTTCTTTCACCTCATGTATGTCCCCCAGAAAAATGTTTTCCACCACCAGTATGGGAATTAATAAATAAATAGAAAGCATAAATGGTCAAGAGATTTAAACAAAAGAGGTGAATTACACAGGAGTGCTTTAGCTCAGATACTAATTGCTGCTAGTGGCATCAACTAATCCTAAGCATGCACTTAATTCCTATAAAACCACATCATTTAAGAAACATCTTTCTGCAGGTGAGAGAAGGACCAGCAAGGAGCTGGTAGGCGAACAGTGGTGCTGCAACAGGCTCCAGTGTTTAGGGAAGAAGCTTTGTCATTTCCCACAGTGTTTTGAAACTCTGCTGTACGAATGCCTTCAGTGTATTTTAAGTATTGCAATGGAAACTAACCTTGCTCTCAACTGCTCAAAGGGGCAAGCGATGTTCTACATTTTAATGTACAGGAGGGAAGCAGCCACTTCTAGCTAGCAAGAGAAGAAGTAATGGGACTATCCAAACAGGATGTATGTATAATGCAGTTAAAAAAACCAACAACCTAAGTGTTTCCAGACCTCCTCGGGACTTGAGTGCATGTGCAGAACACGCTGCTGTCCTTGCACAGCAGCGCAGGTCCCTACAAGCCAGGAGATGTGTTTCCCATACGCAGGATCGAAAGACGCTATCAGGTTTTACAACACATCTCCCAGCCTGGCAAAGAGCAGCAGCAGAGGTGGAACAGTGACCAACTCAACCTCCCTGTAAAAAAAGAGGGGGAAGTGGTTACTCTCAACACTTTTGCTCCTAGGGAGAGATGCACACAGGTAACGAGTCCTAATGCTACTTCTGAAAGGCCATTTACCCTTCGAGTTCCCTGAAGACACTAATTCTGGCTTGCATTTTTCCTCATTTCTGAGTACCCCAGACAAAAAGCTCTAGCTAGCAGGCAGCAACCTTCCTCACTATCACAGTCCTCAGGTCATGGAATGTTTTTCTCCTTGCCAGACACTGCTGTCAAGTTCAGGCACTTCGGGCAACTCTTCAATCCCGCTTTTGAAAACGCCACAGATGGGGAAATCAACTTCTGTTGTTAGAAAGTCCCGTAAACCCTCCTCCCCAGCATTCCAGTAAGAAGTTTCCTTCCTAGCTGGAATAGTCATCAGCAGTACTCAGCTGATAGACTCAAGATCTCTCCTGATTACACGTAGGAGTTGAGAACAAGGTGGGGGGTGGGGGAAGGAACACAACAAATCCCCAAAACATAGTCCTTGAAATGCAAGTTGCAAGCAAAGAAAGTCAAAGAATAAAGTTATTCAAAGACTGTAAGAACAGTCTAGAGACAAAAACAATAATTTGGGTTAAAACTCACTTTAGACCTACTGCAACAGGTAGAACCTGCTGGCTGTTGGCAGAAAGGTCTCCAACAGCCTTAAAAGCAGGCTTTGTAATAAAACACAAGTTTTTTGATAAAACACCTTACTTTAAGGTGAAGCATCTACTTCTACTGCATGGGGTAGACAGTGTTTTACTCCAGTGGCTACTTAGGGTGCATGCTATAGGGATCACCTTCCCCTGATGTGAGGAGAAAATGCTGCCATGAGGGTTTGGCTGCAGCATGAGTCATAGAAGTCCTGCTCCCAGACAAGTGTGACACATGAAGGAACAGAAATAAAAGAGGCAGGAAGCAAAAAGAATACCCTCAAGAGTGCAGAGAAAAGGAAATGGAGACAGAAAATGAGATGGAACGAAGACATCCTCCTCCTGGACTTTGAGATGATGTCCACCTGCCCACACAACACTTGTCTGACATCAAGCTGGAGCAGAAAAAAGAGGCTGGGAGCATTTTCAGGTACCAATTCTGATGGTGACAAACCTCCCAGAACTGCTGTGCTGGCGGGCAGAAGTGCAGCAGCAGTGCATTGCTTTGCTGTTCCTGCCACATCAGCAGGGCTTGCAGCCCATCCTGCAGCCCTGTGGCCTCCACTCATGCAGCAGTGGGGGCCAGCAGATGGTTTTCCTTGCCTTGCAAGGAACCAAATCCTGAGAAACCACATGGGCAAACCCAGCCTTTGGTCCCAAGAGCTGATGCAAAACCCAAGGAGAGGGTCAGATGCAGAGAGAAGGCAGCCAGCACAGCCCAGCTGCATTTCTCTGCAGCTTGAGAGGGTCAGGTTTACAGCACTGAGCAAGCACCAGAAAAAATAAATGATTAAAGGAAATTTGACAAAGAAAGGGGGAGGACGTGGGTAGAGAAACGGGAAGGAAGGAAAACTCAGAAGATCTTGGCAGAGAACCAATAGGTAAGAAAAGAAACAAAAAAAAAAAAAAGAAGAAAATAAATCATTAGAAACCATCAGCTGAGTTTATCAGCTGGAAAGAAATGGCCAGTGCAAGCAAGGTGCTGGGAGATGCTGCCCTGCTCTGCTTGCTGCCAGGCTTGGAGCAGACCTCTCTTTCCAGTGCTGGGATTTACGTGACAACAGCTTCCTGCTTGCTTTTGGTAGTCTGCAGAAATGGGGACCTGCTGCAGTTCCTATCTCCTGTCAGTCAACTCCACAGTCTATCTGTGCCTTTTTTAGTCAACTGACCTTTTCTATTTTACTTCTTTTTTAAATTCTACACTGCTTTAGAAGCCCAAGTCCTCCAAAAATCAAATGCTCCACTTAGCAAACAGGGCATATATCAAAAACACAAGTCTCCAGAGCTGTACTTTTAGTTTCACTGATCTCTGTGCCCTCTCCACCCACCCCTGCACAGCTCTTGCAAGAAAGATCACCTTGTGCTGTTAAAAAGAGGGAAAAAAGGGGAAAACAAAAAAGCCACATTTTTCAATGAATTTGGTGTAAGGAGCAGTCCCTACGTCCATTCTGCTGGAGGGAAGGAAATTGAATTTATCAATTCCTCAAGCATGCCAGAGCATGTAAGAAAGAAAAAAAAAGAGGGACTGAAACCAATAGTCAAGTTGTGTCTCATTCCTGAGCTCCTGTTTTCCAGCCTGGTCCAGAAGAAGGAGGACAACTACCATCATCTCCCTGCAATTTGGTGGCCAACAGGAAACAATTTTGTGGTTTAAATCCGGCTAACAGCAAACCAAGCCCATGTTAAGAGCGAGCCTTGCCACACAACGCACTTTTGTTTGCAGCCTCGGGATTTAATTAAACAGGTAGATAAAACCTACCTTTTAACCCACGCTCCGGGGTGTGCCTCAGTGAGATAAAAAAACAGGCTGCAAAAACAGGTCAAAGATGATTCCATTGCTGGTGCAGCATCTGCGCCACGCTCAAACTCTGTCCCATCTCACTCCTCGAGGAGGGGAGCTGCACCAAAACCCCTCACTTTCTGACCCAAAGGCTGGTTGGTTTCTCCTTTTTAATGCTGCATCTGGGTTATTCATGGGCTGCATGAGGCCATAGAATGGTCTAATATGCTGAGAAATTAAAAATCCAGCTCCCTTCTGCTTGTGGCAACCCTCTTTCCATATGTTTCCCTTCCAGCTGTCTGACCAGACACCCTCTCCATACATCTTCCACCTACAACTTCTTTTCAAGACATTTCCAAAACAGAAGTAGAAAGAGTAGAAAGGGTAAATCCCTTCTTTCTTTCCTTCTCTTCTTCTTCATCTGACAGATCTATTATTCCCTTATAAACAACAACTTCTCCCAGAGACCGAACAAAGCAGCTACTTACATGTCATATTTTAAACAGGCATGTTTTCAGGCCAAGAAATAAACAGTTATATTTTGGCAATCCTTCATTTCCTGTCCTATTTGCGAGTGATAATGTCATAACACACAGTGTGTCCCATGCCTTCCTCCCTGGCTGAAACTTGCAGCAAAATAATTTAGCTGAACGAGCTGCAGAAAAAAATCATCAGAATGGGGCAAAAATGTAGTGAAAATGAAGGGGGGGAATACATATATGTATTTTTAGCAGAAAAGGCAAACTGCAATACTGATGGACGAAGTATTCAGAGCAAACATCACTGCTGTCTGCTCAGAGGTGGAAGGAAGCGAGATTTTGGGACAGATAAAAAGAACCAGCAAGAGCAAATTAAGTCTAATTTTCTTTCTTTAGACTGGAAAAACACATCGGTGTGATCTCATACCACATTTTGCTGTCCCGGACACCACCACAGCAACCCTGCACATATGCCACTTAACCCAGCTCGTTAAAAACCTCCGGGGAACCAGTCCCACTTGCAAACACTTGGCAGGAGCGCTGGCAGCTCCCTGGAATAAATCCGGCGTGCATTGGAGCCCTCCCGGGACACAGCCCGGCCAGGGCACCGCGGCTCCATCCCAAGCTGCGAAAGGCTGCGGACCAACACTTCCTCGTTCTCTGACCTTTTCCATTTAATTACTTCCTGTGACTTTCTTGGAACCGTGCATCGGAACGAGCAGGCGGCAGCCTCCGGGCATAACCGAATGGCTTTAAGGGTTCAGCTCCCTTCTCCTCCTCCTCCTCACAGGCTTGGAAAAGCCACGGGCAGCACATCCAGGATGGTTTCGGAGAGGGTCGCCCATCTTCTGGGTGCAGAGCTGCCCCAAATCCCCCCACCGCAGCTTTGAGTCTCTGATTTATTTATTACCTGGCATCCCCATTCTGCCCCCACCCTGCAAAGTGTGAGGGGCAGGGAGGGAGACAGAAATATTAAGGCTGAGATGCAGAAAGAGGCGCTCGCTCGGCAATGACAAACTGACCTCTAAGTATCGATCCGAAATGGTGCAGTTCTGAAGGGACCGATGAGTTTCCAGCATCCTAAACCCTGTTTGTTTCCCTCCTCGGTTTTATAAATTACCTCAAACTCAAGGTCTAGTTGAGCTGTTCGCAAGAAAGCATAAAAAAAGGAGAAAAAAAAAAGGGGGGGAAGCCCTTATTATTCACTTGAAGAGGGTTATTTTAAAAGGCATCCTGACAGTGGTCCTTTTTTTTGTAATCTGGCTGTTAACATTTGCTCACAGTGCACTCAGTGAAACAAGAATAGCTATGCAAATTAAAGCCAGATATCTAGGGCAAATAGCGTGCTATACTACCATTGTTCTGACAGCTTGAGAAAACTTATCAGAAGAGCCTGTCCTTATTTCTTTTAACACCATATATATTGGAGAAGAAGAAGAAAAAAAAAATCAAATCACTTCACCCACCACTGAAATGAAAAAACAACCCATGAGTCACCGGCTTCAGCAACGCTATCAATCAATGCAAGGCTGGAAGCGAGGAGCTTACAGAGGAAGCCATGGCTTACCTAAAACACCTCGCCGTGCCCTACAAAGCCAAGGCCTGCACCAAGCTCTGACAAGCCCAGCCATGGCCTCCAGGAGAACCACTTTGGGATGTGCACTGAGGTAAGGACCACCAGGCATCACTGACCCTGAAAGTCAACACATCCAGACCCCCAAGGAAAAAGCCTGGGAATCTGGTTGGGTACCAGCTCCCTGTGGTCACCAGCGCTCCTCACCTCCAAGGGACCAAGGAACACTTCACAGGTGACCCAAGAGCTTCCACACACATGAAAACCATTAGCTGAAGCCTCTGTCAGCATGGCAGTGCAGCAGCACATGGAAGAAGAATTCACTCCAAAACAAACTGCAGCCTACAGTTAGGGAAAAAAAAAATCCCCCAGCTAACCATCAGGGCCAAGTGCTTGGTGTTTTACACCAACACTCACCTCTGCACTGAGCCCTGCAGGAAAACACGTTTGGAGAAATATCCTGCCTCAAGATGAAGGCTGGTGAGCGCCAGATTTTTGTCCGCTGAATTGGGTTAGATTTGGCCCCTAGGTGTTCTCAAACCCAGAGACTGGGACTCACTTCTCTTCCTCTTGTCCAATTTATAAAGTTTAAAAGAAAAAAAACCAAAACCAACCAAATGAAGAACCAGGTTTTTAGTGGAAATGAGTTGGCCACGTTTTTCCAGCCTGTTAGGTCACGCCAATCTGCATGCAACTACTTCTTTTTTGGTATGGTTTTTTTTTTTGGCTTGTTTGTTTGGGTTTTTTTGTTGTTGTTGCAAGAACCTTACCAACTTCAAAATAACCACGATTTTAGAAGCTACATATAAACACGTATTTATAGCCTCTTCATTAGGAGCTGCCAAAATAACAATTCCTCTCAACACACACATTGGGGGCAGAAGCCATTTCCTTCGCCAATCATATTTCTCCAGTAAATCGCCCTAAAGTAAGTTCACCACGATGAAGGTGCAAGTGTGGCACATGCCACCAATTCCGAATTTTTTTCGGACCTCAAAACCGAGCCAAAAAAGTTGCACAATTTCGACGGCGCTTTATAAGCCCTGCAAGGGAGTCGTTTTAAAGCACGGTACATCCTATGGCGCTTGGCACCGACCCAGTCCTGCACGCCAGTGAGTCATTCCTCTCGACTGTCAAAACCCCGAAGGAGATAGCCAGGAACAGCCCTTGGGCCAGCACGGCGTGAAAGAGCCCTTCCTGCCATTCCGCTGCAGCACCTTTAGGTTTTTATTTTGGGGAAGAAAGCATTAAAAACAGAAGGAAAAAAAGCGCACCGTCGGGTATTTTTAAAAGCCTCGGTGCGGCATCTCGGGGGGGGGGGTTTATCAGCGGGGAGGCGGCGGCGGGAGGGCTGCGGAGCGGGGGTGGGCGGCGGGGGGTGACGGTGAATGGGGAGGCCGCCGGTGACCGGGTTTATGAATGCGGCGTCATGTGACGGCGGCGGCGGCCGCCCTCCTATTCACAAAACGGCGGCGGCCGGGGCGGGGATCCGCGACGGCGTGTGCCCCCCCCCCCCCCCACCTCCCCGGGCTCCGCTTCCCGACCTCCCCCCAGCCCCGGGGCTGCGGGGCGGCGGCGCGCACCGCTCCCCCCTTCCCTTTCCCCGCCGCTTCCGCCCCCGCCGGGCGCCCCGAGCCCCTCGGCCGGGGCGGGGAGCGGCGGCGGCGCGGGGCTGCGCCCCCTCCCTGCCGTGCCCCGGGGCCCCGCACCCCGGCGGGGCCGCGCCGCCCTCCCGGGGGTTTTTATGAATGAAAGGGCCGTATGCAAATGAGCGCGGCCCGGGGGGAGCGCGAAATGGCGGATGCGCGGGCGGGCGGCGCGCACACGAACGCGCGTGTCCGCGTCCCTCCGTCCGCCCGCCGCCGGTCCGTCCGTCCGTCCGTCCCTCCGCGACCCCGCACCGCGTTCCCGCCGGGGCAACAAAGGCTCCCCCCCGTCCCGTGCCCCTCACCCGCCCCGCCGCCCCCGGCCCCGCTCACTCGTCAGGGTAGGCTTCCTCGGTCATCTTCTCCCCGTCTAGGCTCATCCCTCGCCGCGGGCGGCCGGGCTGCGCCTCCGCATCTTCCCGAGCTTCACATGGCGAGGGAGGCCGCGCCGCGGCGGGCCGGGGCTGGCGGCCGCGCCGGGCCCGACGGCGCGGGAGCGCGGGCGGCGGCGTGGGGGGGGAGAAGGGGGGACTACGGCCGCGCTCGTCGCCGGGCGGCGGCGGCCGGGGGCGGAGGAGGAGAGGCAGCGGTCAGCGCGCCGCGGGGGCGCGGCGGGGCGCGGCGGCGGCGGCGGCGGCGCGGGGTCCGGGCCCGGGGGAGCGGCGCAGCGCCCGGGGGCAGGCGGCGGCGCCGGGCCAGCCCCATGGCCGCGATCACGCCATGGCGGGGCGCCGCGGGGGGCGGCGGAGCGGGCGGGGAGGGAGGGAGCGGGGAGCCCCGGCAGGAAGCGGCGGCGCTGCCGCGGCCGCCGGGAGCGGGCAGGGCAGCGCCGGACCCGGGCGGGAGGAGGGAAGGGAGGAGGGAGGGAGCCGCAGCGGCGGCGGCGGGGAAGGAGGAGACGCGGCCGGCTGTGGCGCCGCCCCGGCCCGGCCCCCCGAGCCCCCGCGGCGCAGCGCAGCGCCCGGGGTGCGGTCCCGCCGCGTTCGCCTCCGCCCGCTGGCGCCGCCCCCCGCGCCGCAGCCCCCGCGCCCCGCCCGCCGCTGCTCTCGGCCCGGCCGGAGCGGCGGGGCCCGCCCGGCTGCGGCTTCTGCCCCACGGCCCGGCCCGGCTCGGCTCGGCCCGGCCCGGCTCGCAAGGTTCAGCCTCACCCGGCCCCGCTCAGCCTTGCGCGGCCGGACCAAGCAAGACCTGGCTCAGCCCTGCCAGGCCGCGCTCAGAAATCACAGAATCGATTAGGTTGGAAAAGATCTCTGAGATCGTCGGGTCCAAGATATGACCCAACACCGTGTCAGTCAGGCACTGAGTGCCACGTCCGGTCTGTCCTTAAGCACCTCCAGGGACGGCGACTCCACCACCTCCATGGGCAGCCCGTTCCAATGCCTAATGACCCTTTCTGTGGAGAAATTTCACCTCATGTCCAACCTTAACTTCTCCTGGCACAGCATAAGAGTGTATCCTCTTGTCCTGTCACTGGTTGACTTGGAGAAGAGGCCAACCCCAAACCTGGCCACACGCTCCTTTCACGTAGTTGTAGAGAATGATAAGGCCACCCCTGAGCTTCCTTTCCTCAGGCTAAACAACCCCAGCTCCCTCAGACACTCCTCATCACACTTGTGCTCCAGACCCTTCATCAACTTTGTTGCCCTTCTCTGGACATCTTGGTTCACCTCAACCTGACTTCTCCCAGCCTGGCTGGGTTCAGCTCAGCCTGGCTCAGCTTGGTTTGGTTCGGCCCAGGGCAGACTGGCTCCGTGCAGCTTCTCATCGTGGCTGATGAGGCCCACAGGAAGCATTTCCATGATGCTGTATGCCCAGGGAGTGCTCTGGCAGCTGGTCAGTAGAAGAAGCCCAGGGAGCCAATGTTTGCCCCCACAGCAGCACATCTCGTGATTCAGGTGCCGTTTTCTCACCACCCTTGTGTGCTTCCCACCCCACCTTGCCCTCAATGAGAGCTCAAATTGCTCCTTAGAGCCACATTCAGAATTGCTGGCATGCTGGTGACATCGTACAGCTTTTCTCATAGATCAGTTCAAATGTTTTTTGCTGCAAAGAACAGTGCCATAACTGTAAACACTGCCAACTTGTGTTCATAGCTACACTATGACATCTGCCCTGAGGACTTGCTTGGTCCACAGAAGAGGGGTAAAAGGAGCTGGCTATTGGAAAGATAGTTTGGCCAATGAGGTTGAGTAACTAGCTGTGAGTTTTGGTTTTGCTTCCTCCATCAGGTCCTCTGTGATCAAGCAATCCTGGAAGAAGAAATGTGTCTGTACCACCTAAGCACATCACCTTGGCCTCCAGCTTTTGCAGGCCTGTCCACTGCAGCATCCCATTCCCACTGCAGGTGGGGATATGTGCCCTCTCTGCTCTCACTGCACTGGGATATTCAGTCTTGATATGGCTGCAGTTCCTAAGGGAGTCACATACTGATCTAACTTTCAAGTCCAGTCCATGGGATTTAGTCTTGAAAGGGCCTTCAGATTTTGGTGTGGAAATTGTGTTTCTGCTCTGCTGGGCTTCAGTTTCTAAGTGCTGTAAATTTTCTTTTCAGGAGCAGAAATGGAAACTCAGAGAGAAATCTGTGGACTGCTAGTAATGAGATGGAGGCAAGAGCTGATGAAAAATTTGAAGTCTTCTCCTCAGGGAGAAGCAGCATGACCTTAGGAGGTGGTACCAGAATCTGCAGCTTTGTGGCACAATATTATAGTAATGCTCCTGCCACTGCTAGAGGTTTGGCCATAACACCAGATAATGTATAAGAGTGCAAGCCTGCTGCCCTCCCTTTGGCAGGCTGTGGGTGCTCTTTTGGGTGGCAGTGCTGCCTTATCCCCCACCCCCTTCCCACCCATTCCTTTGCAAAGTTTGTCACCTCCTTGGCTGTGCTAATGCATCCCCCGCTGAGGAGTGACACTGCTGGATCTGCTAAATGGTCCCAGCTAATAATACCCCCCAATACCTCTTTCTTTTGGAAAGTTATTCAAGGATCCAGCTTGCAGAATGGCATGATAAATATCTTGGCAAAGCTGAGCTGGCAGCAAAAGGAAGTGTAAGGGCAGGAGTAAGCGGTTGGGGCAAGGAAATGGCAGGAACGTCTTCAGCTGCTGTACAATGAGAGACCAGATGTAAAGATTTGACATATTTCCATCCATCCAATGTCTTTTCTTTCCCCCCAAAAGGATGCTGAGATTGCACAGACCTCCAACACCCTCAAAATCCTTCATGCCAAAAATTTCTGTGATTAGCAGGAACATTGATGTGCCTGAAGTGGGGAGCGTGGCATTTAGCAGTTGGTTACTACAAAAGCAGAATATGAGGAGACTTATAGCCATATGAAAAACCCAGGGCACAATCATGTAATTAAAAGGCCATTATAATGGTTATACCTCTGAGGAGGACTGGGTATTAATCACTGTCTGATTAATACTTGAGAGCTTGTCTGTGTGATCTGGATGTATTTTTATGTGTTTATGTCGTGTGTGCTCATATTTACCCCTACGGTGAGAAGCAAATGTGTCTGAGGCTTGGAAGCTGAAGTTTTACTTGATCTAGCTTCTTGAGTCATTTCCTGTGGATTTGCAAGATCCCTTATTTGATCTCTGCTTTCACTGTCCTGCCAATTTGCAAGCTGCTAGGCGATTTATTCTCTTAACGATTTCTCTCACTCACTGCACAACCCTTTTGCTCTTACTTTCACCGACGTATTGAATTTTATTTTTCTAATATTCAGGTTACTGTGCCAGTTCTTGTAAGCAGCGTGTTTGAGCTGACTGACTTTTCTGAATGAAAAGGCTCTCTCTCTCAGAGGTGTGATTTCTGTTTGTGCTTTGTGTTGTTTGTATACAGAGCTTCTGCTCAGACACAGAATAGCGCTTCCCTGTGATGCGATCGTTAAGGTACCTAGAATTAATTAGCCTTTGGTGGCAGAGCTTCAAGGCAGCAGCTCCTGCATACTAACGATTTGCCTGCTATGACTGTCCTGTGTTTTACATTCAGAAGAAACATTTATTTTGCAGAGTAATACTTTCGTTGTTGCAGAGAACCTTGTTTCTGCCTGGATTGGAATAAACTTCCCTGAGTTCTGTTACACCTTTGGCTAGCACTTATTTAAGGTGAGAACCACTGGAATTTGAAGTGTCAAAGTTTAGGATGCTATTTACTGCAGGTTTGCAATGTAGCCTCCTACCTTCACTTACTTGTAAAACCTTTCAGCCTTTGAGCTGAAACCTTCCACACTGTTGATTTAGGAACCTAAATATGAATGTTGGTACCCTGTTGACTGTGCTGAATTCAATAATTTTTCCACTGACTCACTTGGTGACTTTGAATGAGTGAGGAGTGGAAGTCAGCAGTCCTGAATCATGCCATCCTCCAGACAATTACCCCCCTCCCCAATAATTCTTTCGAGCAGCAATCATATTTTAAAAGCAATGATTACATCTGTGTTTTTCCCCATCATAATTGCTCAGAACTTAAGAGCTACAGAAACAATCTGCAACATTTGCAGAGTGAAGTCTTTCAGGGCTGACACTTTTTGGGAGGTCACAGAGTTTGGAAATACAGAGGTTTTTTCCAGCATGAGTGGGATTTTAGCATGTGGTTTGGAGAATTAGTGGGATGCTTTTGGGCACCTGCCAGGGGAAGAGGATGTGGAGAGTTTCTTTCAGTCTTCCCAGGATGTCCTTTTGGAGGCTGGTAAGACCAGAGCAGGCAAGCAGAAAGGACCCTTGCTGCCAGATGAGCTGAGTATCTCACTTCTCCTTTTTTGGTTTTTGTAAACCTGCATTTTACTAAGACAGCAAGTGGCAACACTGAGGTGATCTCTGCCTCTGCTGCTGCCTGTATGGCTTTTCTGGACACCATGGGATCAGCTTGGGCAACAGCAACAAATGTGCTGATGGCTGGGAAGGCATTGACCAGTGCACACAGTCAGGCATGAGTCATGCCTGTGGGACAAATCTGGTGTCATTTGTAGCTGTGTTCCTCAAACCTCGTGCTCTCCTTCATCCTCTCCCAAAATAAAAGCCAAGTTTATTGAAATGGGGAGATGGTGAAACCCTTGCTTTCCTACTGGGCACTCTGCTTAATATTCAGCAGTAAGAGATTTATAGCCCCCCTGACGTGGTGGTTTGGTGTTTCCTTTGTGTGCATAACTTCCTTTTGATATAAAGGGACGATAACAAACCTAAATTGTAGTCTCACAGGCGCATGACACATTGCCTCTGTGGTGCAGATAGCAGGAAAATGCTCTAATCTTGACTTCAACACTTCAGCCTTCCCACCCTCAAATTCCATTAGCAGGTTTGGTGAGACAGCAGTGTTGGTGGGGGTGATTCCTTCCCATGCAGTGGTGCAGGATGAAGGTTTTGGGAGTGCCACTAGAGTCAAGTCCCTGACATGGACTCAACAAGAGATGGGTGCTCAGCTGCTTCTTGAACTTTTTTTGCCTATCTTTTTGTGCTGCATGCTTGGAAGGAAAAACTGCCCCAAAGCCTTCTCTTACTGCTGCCAGTTCTGCAGCAGTGCATTGCTCCTGTGCATTCCCCACTCAGCATGCCCATCAAATTGAAAAATAAGCATGCAGGAACTTTGCAAGTGTCACTACAAACTCAGGATTAGTCCTAAAGCCAGGCTACTTCTGGCATGAGGGAAGGGCTGCTCTTCTCTCGAGATGCCTCTCCACCCTTGAGAGGTTTCTGCATTTTTGATACAGCTGTTTCCAGGGCCTCATGGGAACTGAACAAACAGATGCCAAATAATCTGGTTTTACTTCAGGGAGCACAAAAGTGGATGGATCTCAGAAAAAACACTGGAGTTGTGCACACCTTTTCCTCCCTTCCTTGGGGGTTTTTTGAATTAGGTTTGAACCTTTATTTTAGAAAGCTGCCTCCTGATAGCCAAACTTCACTTGGGTGTTCCTCCCTTTCTCTCATAGCTGCTGTGAGACCATCCCCTGTGAACACCCTCATCCCCTTCATGGGAAAGCTCTTTGATCAGCCTCAGCAGGTGACATGATGAACAGCTGACTGACTACTTTGGCAAAACCAGTTTTTGTGGCTTGACCTCCTTTTGGCACCCGGTGTCTTGCTGTGAGTACAGGGTCCTATTCAGTGTCTGAGTGGTTATAATTGCAGGTTTACCCAGTCTAGACCTGGCTGTGGGAGAAACCCCCTCACAGGTATCAATCAGGAAAGGTTTCTGGAGTTCAATGAAGCATTTGAAATATGGAAATGCTGACGTGGCTGGGTCAGATGTTTGATGGTGTATGATACAGAGGGGAAATGAGTTGTATGCACCCTGCCTGTATCCTCATTTACTCAGCCTTTGGCTCCAGGGCTGCTCGGTGACACTGACCCACTCAGTCCTTTGCAGATGCTTGGCCATATTTAATTTCAAAGGGTGCCAGTCCACCCTCTTCTCCAGGCAGATATTTTCCCTTGTGTCAACATCCTCATAACAACTCCAGCTAGGCAAATATAGCACATGGCTTATGAGTGTCCTGGAAGGACTCAGAGGTGCAGAGTTAGAGCTAAAGAAGGCTCATGGTTAACCCCATGCACCACTGAATAGCTTTGGGATAAGTTGCAGCACATGATGAAGAAGCTGGGAGGAGAGTTTAATGGTCCTGCAGAGAACACCTCCTTAGACAGCCACCCTCCAAGAGGTTCCCAAGGATTCCCATGGAAAATAATCCTACGCTCCTTTTATGTTCTGGTAATCACACACATATTGTGCTTCCCTGCCCAGTTCTAAGGGGAAAAGTAATTAGTCACTGCACACAAAAACCTTTGGGGACTGTACATACACTCCAGTATGGATGCCAGCTCCATCCAGAAGGGAGTGAAGACTCACAGCTCTGCTCTGTGCATGGTTGATAACAGAAGCTGCTATCTGCAGGTACTGGATGCAAGATTTTCCAGGTGCCCACTGCCAGCTGCATCCCCAGCAGTGTTTTCTGCTTAACAAAGCCCAGAAATGCAAGCCCAGCTTATGAGAGCTTCACACCTACAAGACCAAAAGCACAAGCTCGATCCTGCTCACACAACTCCCTTGTTTAAGACAGTAGACTCTCCAGTCTCTTAGAGGGACAAAAAAAAAAAAAAAGGGCTGGTTATTGCTGGATGCCTGTTCTGACCTTAAAAGCTGAAAGCAAAAACAATCCAAGATATGGGGTGTGCTGAAGTGGCAGCTGAAGGGCTTTTTTTGTTCCTTCTGCAGTTAATGCCATCGTGCTAAAATTGCAAGCGGGTGGGAGTGGGGGTTAATTTAAGGTTTAGTATGACCAAGAAGAATTATTTAGGAAATAGCAAATGGACAACATTCTGAAAAATAAGCTTCACTTCCCTAACCAGGAGTACTTGACTTAAGTTGAAGAGGCTATGAAGGAAACCTCCATATCCATGGCAGGTAAACATTTGCCTTTGATTCTGTTTTTCTCTTCAAGTCTAGAAACCCCAGCATTTACACTTAAATGGATGTGCTGTAAGCTATGTTTAGGAAGAGAATTTCATCCCCTCCTGCACGTACTTTTACACATGATAATTATTTGACTGCAGCTTTACAAAGTATGGCTGGAGGGATGGTTTGAAAGGGAGGAGTTACATGGCACTGATGATAACTGCCTGATTCACTGAAGGCAGTGGCAGCAGGATCAGATGATCCAGAAGAGATATTTTATTTTAAATAGCCATTATGGACCTTCAGTGACTTATGGTGAATTCCTGCCTCCTGATTTCATGTACTGGAGAACACACATTTATGCTGGAACCATGCATGTCCTCAAGGTCATGTGTTCAGTGTGGGTATGAATCTCTGCATTTTTTCACCATTTAAAAAAAACCAAACAAGAGAGAGAGCTCTCTAACAGGGAGCTAGAGAGCTTCTGAAGATGACATTTTGGTGAATGATGGTATTTTTTTAATACCATTGGTTCTGTCTTCATCAAACATATCACAGACGTTGGGCTCTTTCTTTACTTTTTGCATTCTGCTTCTTCTCTCCCACCTGATCTATTCCTTCTATACAACAAGAGTTGTAGTCCAAAACTCACTGAGGGGTGAAGGAACTGCTCTATAACCACATGCTCTGGATGCAATACCTTGCACAGAACTGCTTCTCCTTGTGCCAAAGGCATTGCCACACTACCAGTGTTTAATTTGTTGCCACACAAAATGCTCTGGATAGCTGCAACACTGAAACACTTCCTATAAAGTTCCCGTTCAGCTCTAAAGAGATTTGGATCTTCTTTTTGATGTTTTTCATTCTAAGAAAGTAACAAACGTGAAAGCTCTCCCACAAGACTTGATCAAAGTCTTGTGAGATGGCAGGCTAAATTTTGGCCTCTCTCTGGCTTGCAGGCAAAGATAAGCCTTTGTTTTCTTGAAAGAAACAGGGATGACTGTCTTCTTTAAAATCCTGAGAGGGCAGAAAGCAGAGATGATTTCCACCTTTCCAGGTCTATCCCACCTGCAGATGGACCTACCCTAGTAACAGGATGAGCAAGGCACCTTTTGAGAAAGATCACCAGAGCCTGTTGCCCTGTGCTTTCTAAAGAATCCAAGGAGTGGTAGGGACTTTGTGCCACTACCATTTAGCTGTCACCAAAATCACAGCCAGAGCTTTCTTTGCTCGTAACATCTCCCATTGCAGGAAGGTGTGGAAGCTCTGCAGTAATTTTGCTGCACACAGCTACCCTAAAAGGGACCTTGACCTTTTAACAATGGCACTTCACTATTTTCTTATATTGATTTTTCAAGTATTGGGGTGGAGATAATCACTGAGAAGCAAGAGATCTTGAAAAAAGATATTAAAGATATAGTAAATTATACATTGTGACCTTTGATTTAGTTAGAGTATCTGTGTAATCATGTCTGATCTTACATGCAAATTTTCATTTGTATCCTTCACAGACATTGTAGGAGTGGAGGAGAGTGTTGGTCTTACATTACAGCAGAAGGAACTAAATCCCAAGGAGATATCTGGGTGCCAGGAAGAGGACTCAAACTCAGGAGCATTTGGGAGTCATTTAAGACAGGGAGACAACATCCACTCGAGTTTAATTCCCTGTGCTTGTTTGTGTGTGTGTCCAGTTGCTTGGGTGTGAGTGGTGCATAAATCACCTGAGACCCTCCATTCCTCTGTAATTTACTGTTAGAAAGGACAGAAATAAATTCTGACTTATTTGTGAGACATACCAGAATTACTCCAAACTTAGAAGAACTTTGGAGCAAAATTAAATGCTTCAAGCCTAAATAGCACACTGCTAATTCTCTTCTTATAGTTTGTATCATCATGATTAAAATGAAATGCTGCTGTGAAGGTGCTCCATCAAACAGGACATGGTTGTAGTCGTTTGCCTTGTGTGGCCTGAGTAAAAGTGCTCTGGTGTGCATTTCCGCCCTGGGAAAATCCTTTATGCCTTGATTTCCAAGTTCAAAAATAACTCTCTGCAGATGAAACACGTTTTTCACCCTTTAAAGTAGTGTTTTCACCTACAAATGCTTGCTGCCTAAACAAGAGCCCTTTCCTTTGCACTTGTGCCAACATGCAACTTGGATAAAGAACTAAACTTAGATTCGTAGTTATAATGCTTCCACTGACTTTTTTTGGTTTTGTTTTTTTAATAATGACTGTAAGACTTGTGCTGTCTCTCTTGTGAATTTTAATCTTTCTAATGAAGGTGTGTTTGAAGAAGGCACACCCTTCAGAAGATGTTTTGTGGTATCGTCTTTGCGCCTTTAGTGTTGAGGACCAGCTGCCTTTTCAATTTTAAATGCACTTTTCAGGGTCTTACATCACAGAGGCCTAAATTAAAACACACTTACCATAAAGGGGTGCAGCACATGCATTCATCCTGGAAATTGCACTGCGACATGAAAGATATCCAAACACTACATGTAATTTGGAAGATGAGCAAGCCTTGGCCTTTCAGATGTCCCACGTGAGGGAAGCGCACCCACGGCCCGCAAAATTTTAAGCTTCTGAATCATGGAAGTCGGGTCTTAAAGCCTCTAATTCCCACTGAATTAGAGATGTTTGATGATGTGTGTGACTGGGAAAATTAAGCCCAGTGCTGGATCGGGGGTGGCCGACTTGCCTGGTGGATGTGAGTGTGACCCAGGGAGATGCAGAACTCAGGGATGGGCAGCTCTCACTTTCTGCCTCCCAGCTCCTCCTCCACATGAGGGATCAGGATCTGGTGGCTCCTCATGGTGTGAAAATTTTGCTCAGTGGTTTGCAGGCTGAGAAGGGCTGGTCATGCCTTGCATAAGGAATTTTTTGATTAGCTCTAGGTCTCTTTCTCCTAATTAAGGTTATTGGAGAATTTTTTTTTCCTCTCTGGTTTGGTGGTATACACCAGTAATAAGACCACTGCACATTTATTTTGGATGTATATGCCATGGTGAGACCAGCAGCTGGTGTTTAACTTCCTGCAGCTGTGGAAACCTTGCCACAGGCTATGCAGAACCCCTGCAGAACCAGAGACCTCCTTTAGGGGTTCATGAGTTTAATGCCAAATATTTTCTCCACATCCATGGCTCCCAGGAACCAAACAGTAGCTTCAGAGAGCCTGCAGGTATACAGAGGGAACCCCCAAACTTCAGAGTGAGTGAGACCTCCCTTCCTGCCTCTATTCTATATTTTCATTTATAACTGTTCAGGGGAAAGGTTTTTATGCAATCTCTTTCAAGTATCAGATATTGGCAATCTCTCTCCTGGAGTGCTGTGGTTGGAGAACATTCTGGGCTAACTTGGGAGGCACAAGGCTCTCCTGTGTCTAGACATTGCAGTAAATGTTATTCAGCCTCCTGTGGGGTTACTGGGCTCTACACAAATGTCCTAGCCAAGCTCACAAGGAAGAGGAAATATGGGAATATAAGCCACCAGAAGACACTGTCCCTTGGCATTTTTGTCTGTAAAACAATGGCTTACATAGAGTTTTTAACTCAAAGGTGTTGTTGGCCTCCTTCCTTTTCATTTTTTGACTTTTGTCTCCTCTAGGAGGGTCTCTGGAATTCCTTAATGTTGTCATTGAGTCCTAGGGATTTCACTCTTTAGTTGTGCTACATCTCCCTGGTTGCCAGCAATGCAAAATTGCTGAGGGAAGACATTTCTGTTCAAACTAGAAGCCATGAATACCAAAGCTTCTCCTCCCAAAGGAAATGTTGTTTTTACTTCCATGTCCCCAATCTTACATCTTTGCTTTGTACTCAGGTATTTTCACTTGAGACTTCCCAGTTTCCTAGAAATTCTGATTTACTCTCTTGCTGAGTCTGTGGAACAAGATACTAAATCCATCTTACTTGGGGAAAAAAAAATGAAAGAAAGAACAATAAAACCCTAATTGAAACATTTTGCTGAAAAATGTCACAGCATAGTGATTTTTGAAACAAAAGCCAAAGAAATCCTTTTTGCTTTTCTAAACTAGGAAAAGAAATGCATGTGTATATCCGCTCAGTTGGAGTGGAATTGGAAAATCTTTGTCTTATATGCAGTGCCAGCTTCAGGAAAAGGAGAGCCTGGCTTTGTCTTCTTATGTGTATTTGTGTGTCTTTGTTATCAATATTTAGGAGTCAGTCTTGGGGAGTTTTACTGTGATGTTGGGGAGAAGGCTGCAATTCCAGGCACTAAGGTGGCTCCTTTGGAAAGGCTGAAATGTGTTTGCCTGCTCTTGGGTGCCCATGAATTCCTCTAAAACCACAGGGACTCTGCACCTCACTTCTTTCTAACTCAGAGAAACCAGATGTCCAAGGCCCGAGTCCATTCTGAAGCCCCAACAAGCATCTTTGGGATATTGTTTTGTCCCAATTTTTTTTTCTGGATATGGTTTTTCTCCCAGCAAGCCCTTCTTCATCTGCAGTGATCTGATCTTCTACCACATCAAGAAGACAGGAGTCTCCCATGCAGGAGACCACCTCACCACCCTCCCCAACTCGTCCTCCCTTCACTGCTCCTTTCTCTCCTCAGAGTCATCACCCACCTATGACCTTTGTAACTTCAGTGCATTCATACCCCTGCTCTCCCAGGCCTCAAGGGAGGAGGGGAGATGATTTTTGGGTGTGCAGTGACTTTAGGCTACATCACGCAGAACCTCAGTCCAGGATTCCCTGGCCAAAACCCAGACACCACATTCCCCTCCACCATGTGAAAATGAAAGTAAGCTTGGCCGCAGCAAAACCACAGAGCAGTGGTGAAGCCTCCAGCATTTGTGGAGATGGTGTAAAGCACCCAAATCTTTGCTTCAGATTTTCAAGGGGTGCAAAATATGAATGTGGATGTGTCTGTCAGCAGGACTTCCAGAAGGACAAAATGTCACTGGGATCCCCGCTTACGAAAAGCTGTAAGGTCGGTGACACAGGATTTCCTCAAGCTGGTGCTTTATCTTGTTGACAAATCTCCTGGGGGGTGAAAAGTCAGACACACACACAGGTACAGTGAGCACAGCTGTCTGTTGTGGGGCTGTAAGGAACTGCCGGAAACCCATGGAGGAAGATGCAAAAAACCAAAAAAAAAACAACCAAAAATGAAAAGGGGAAAGGCGGGGAGGGAAGAAGCTGTTTTTCTCAAAGTTTGGCTGCTCTTGCAACCACAGTAACATCACAATAGAGATGTTACACATGGTTAGGCAGGTTTAGACCATTAAATCCTTTTGGAGTTCTGTAGATGGTGAAGTAGAGGGAAAGAAACTTCCCTGCACACCAGTACAGTGTTAACGTGATGTTTTCAGGAGAGTTCACCCATGAGTAGGCACAGCAGCTTGCTGTGCTGATAAAGCTCATTTCTGCTCTGGAGTTAGGTAAACTGAGCCATGGGAGCAAATCAACTTGCCAAAGCCACACAGTAAATGTGACAGAGGTAGAAAGATTAAATAGGAACAGATTGCTCTTACTCTGCCTGCTTCATACACTCATGCAAAGACAGAATCTGCACTGAGCATTTTAGAAGCTCTTGAAATTCTCAAGTCAGGTGGCCTGGATAATACTCATGTAGAAGTTAAGGATGGAGTAAAATGGGGTATTTGAGGCCCCAAAGGAGCAAAAGTTTGTTGCTTGCTTCACGTCTGCCCTTGCACTGTGTGTCAGGAAGGCACAAAGCAGAGAATATAACCTCTGAAAGACCTGGGGAAATAACAGCTGCCTCAGTTCAGGGGCTGAGCTGGAAGATGGAGAGCAAAAGAACTAGACTGCATCAAAGCAAAAGAAATAGTAATTTTTCCTTTTTTTTTTTAATTTTATTTTTTCACTTGTTTTCGTTTGGGGGAAATGGGAAAAATCCCCAATGTGTTATTTTGGGTCAGCCCAAATTGCATTTTGAATGTAACATTTTGTTTTGAGGTTAGTTACCCCTCTTGTTTCTCACACTTTCTTTTATTTCATGTCTCTTTTGAGTGGAAAATGCCACTTCAAAATAGCAAATCAGAGGGTTGTGTTTAAGAGGCAGTGAAATAGAATGTTGTGGCATTTCCAAAACAATTTCTTTCAAGAAATGTAGATATGTATGTATTGCCTCCATAAATTTTTGGGCAGAGTTGAAAATGCTTGCCATGTTTCATTCATTTTGGGAACTCCAAAATTGCATGGTTAGGGTTTGTCCTTTTCTTTCCTAGATATTTTAGGTGGGGTTTTTTGTTGGTTTGTTGATTTGGTGGGTTTTTTCTTTTTATTTTTTTGGCTTTATTCAATTCCTGCTGAAGGAATTGCTTCTGCAGAAACAACCAAAGGGAGATGTGTAACCTGAGGAATGGGAGATTTCAGGGAACAGGACAGGGCTCACAACAGCACCTGGGGCAGAGCCCAGTGTATGGCTGAAGGCAAAAGCATGAGCAGTGCTCCCTTATTTCCCAGCAAAGCTACTGAAGAAACAGCAGTGAGGAAAGAGTTGAGGCAGCAGGGGATGGATGTGTGCAGCTTTATGGTGCTCAGTTTTAAGTGGCTGTGCCACTGGAAGGCTGATTTTCCATCAGCCAGATCACCATCACAAGCCTTGCATCCCAGGTTGTCTCAGTTTGCTGGCAGACCCCAGGGAGGCAGAGGTGTCAGGTCATGCCAGGGATGCTGGGGGCTAATTTAATTCTTGTGCACCCCCTTGTGCAGGGGATCTGCAGGGCTCTCTGCTTTGGTGGGTTTTCCCTTTTAGGGCTGTGGAGTTGGGGAGGTGCTCTCAGAGCTGCTACCCCTCTGCTCTAAATGTGGGCTTGCTTGCTCTCCAGGCAGGCTTGGGGTGCATGGAGGAGCAAAATGCCTCGTGCTCACTGCAGATAAGAGAGGTGATGCTGATAGGCAAGAGGGAAACAACCCAAGCAAGCCACTTGAGCAGAATGTGGTCTGCAGCACCAGTGTTTGCCTGACTTGTTGGCACTGTGAGGCAGGGGCAGGTGGGAGCTGCTCCAGGGGTGCTGCACTGCACTTACAGTGTCCAGTGGACAGGCAAGCCCCAGAGCTTCTCTTTCCAGCCATAACATCCATTGAGGAGGCAGTAGCCCCTCAAAACCAGCTAGGGTAACTGGCAGCTTAGGTGACAGGCATTTCCTTCCCAACCAAGAAATAATGCTGTGTGCTTTGACTAGCAGGGGACAGACATTCTGAATTCAAGCCATTTTTAGTTAGAAATCTCCTTTTCTGATTTTCCCAGAGCTGGCCAGCTGTGGCCTTCTGTGTTTGCTCCATCATGAGATGCTTTGTAATGAAGTGGTGGGGTCTCAGCAGGCCTTGTTCTGTCACTGGAACAATGGAGCACAGACTTTCTTTATATCCTGAAGGGCATCAAATAATAAGAACAAGAAAAGTTGTCCAGCTGTGCTTCAGCTGGACTACTTTTCTCTTTTCATTTTTTAGTCAGTTTTAGTAGACAGCGTGGCTGCCTGACTCACTTGTCTTCAGAGAAGGATACTTTAAATGTAAATAGAAAACTTGTTTTAAGGAATGGCATGTGCCTAGCATGAAGAAGTAAGAATTACCCCTGCTGGAATAACCTTCCTTTCATTGGGATTATATTAGGGAGGAATTTAGTCTGCTCCTTGGCAGCTCCGTGCACAAGCTGGCCGTTGTTATTAAAATCTAGAAACTCATTCCTAACCTTAGTCACCTCAGGTGATTTGCACTTGAAAAGATCACACAGACTGGCAAATTTGGGAAGGATACATAAAGAACTAGCAACACAGACTCCCTTCTGGCTGGCCAGGGCTGGGGTTACTCAGATTTCTTGGCAGCGCTGGGCAACTCACTAATTCAGTTTAACCCCCTACAAAGTCCGCGCAGAGGTGAAGAATTGCTGGCAAAATCCACTGGCTGGTCCCTCAGCTCAGAAGACTGCTTAGAGGTGGCTGTCATGGCTCAAGGTGTCCCGGAGAAGGAAGCCAAAGCATCCGGCTCCTTCTGCCCGTGGGAGACGCGCCTGTGACGGTGCGGGCGGATGTTTGCTGCTCGCAGCCTCTCTCCGGTTCCTTGTCACAGCGAGGTGAAAATGGACACGACAAATGGCTTAAAGGGCAGAATTTGCAGGGAGCAGGTCGAGGGACCTGCGGGGCCTGGTGGTGGGAGCGACTGGAGCAGCACAGCTGCAGCTGGAGGAGGATGTGCAGCTCCACCCCTATTCTCCCGCTGGGAAAGGGCTGCTTGGGAGGCAAAGCCCAGCTCAGCAGGGACCTGGGAAAAAGGGGGCTACGAAACAATTTGCCTGCATCTATTGAAGCAAAGCAAGCCGGCAGCATGGAGAACGACTCATATGCTAAGGCTATCATACTTGCTGTCATATTTTTTGTTGGTTTTTTTTGTTGTTGAAACCACTACAGAGAGCAGCACATTTCCAGGAGCCTGGCTCCAGCGAGCAAACTTCCCTGTGGCTTCCTGCCGGCTCGGGGAGGATTCGTGGCTGGGATGCTTTACCTCTTCCGTGCCAACTCAACTGGAGCCATGTCTCAAGATGGTTCTTTGATACCCTGTACGAAGGATTGTTCCTCATGGTGTTTTTGTCATGAAATAATATGTTTCTGCAAAGTTTAATCTGACTAAAATACAAAGAATTAGGATGAGGGGACTGGATATGTGCAAAGTAGTATTTATGTATCTGTTTCTTTTGTTAATAGATAGGCCTGCCAGTCCCACAAAACCTTAAACATGCACTTAGTGTGTGTTCCCAGTGGCTAATCCCATGGAAGTCTATTCCCAGAGTGCATTCAAGCACACACGTACATCTGCATAAGGCACGGACTGCACGGCCCCTAACACTGATGTGCTGACTTAGAGCTGTCAGTTGTGAATGTTCCCATGTCTGGAGCATATCCTCAGGCTCAGGGATGCCTGAACCCTCACTGTCTGGATCTCCAAGGTGTTAAGTAGGACTTGGAAAATGGAGGGCTGGAACGGATAGGCAAGAACTTATATTTAACGATGTGAAATAATGGTAGAAGCCAGGCACAGGATCATTAGGTTGGATTTGGTTGTTCATTATTTACTTCTGCCTTCCTTCTGCCTCTGTGAAATGCTGGCTCCTGTGCTGTCCATCTAAAAATGGCACAATTGCCATCACTTTTTCCAAATGGACATTTTTGTTTAATATTTTGAAAGCAGGTCTGACAAATCCACAGGTATTAGTGTTAGACAGCAGAAAAAAAAGCTCAGCGAATATGCAGTGTGTGCATGTAGTAAGGCATGCATCTTATCCCTCAGTAAAATTGGTGAATTACTATCAGTGCCACAATAGTGTTCTCAAATGCTGCAACAACTCACCATCTTTGCTACAAGACCACCAGAATTTTGGTCTGCAATCTGATAAAAAGCCAACTATACCAAAGCAGCAAAGAGATTAAAAGCAAAACAAATAATTAAAGGAAATGGAGGCAGGGGGAAAACTCCAACAAATTAAAAATTACAGACTAGAATTTGAATTGTATAACACATTTTATATTAAAAATCCTTATCATATATTCCAGTATTGTTTTCATGGCAGATCCATTGCTCATGTGAGATTGGAGTGACACCAGTCCATAGGTACTGAATTATGGCATCTCTAGAGCACTGGTGGTTATTATATGAGCACTGTTCCTTCTTATAAGGACCCTTTGAGCTTTGATACTTGGGAAGATGTGCTGGGTTTGATTTTCAGTGTAACCTGAAGCAAAAGTCAGCTTGAGGCTGCCAGATTGTGCCTGGTTTCAGATCAAACCTCTGTGAAAGTAGTGAATTGAGTAGGGTTTCCACTCGAAACCATAAATCGGTCTTGATATGCTTGAAACTTTGCCCAGATTTTTTTTTTTCTTTTTCCCAAACTTGGCCTGTGTTCTAGCTTTGTAACAAAACCTAAAACAAACATCTCTGGGTTTCGGGTTTAGTTGTGAAAGTTTAACACAGAAACCATTTTCCTCCAGGGGGAAGGGGGATGCTGGCCTGTGTGCTAAGGTTGAGCTTAATTTTTTATTCTTTTGAGAGTGACAGTGACACCTTGTATTTTCTACCTTGAAAGCAGCTGGAGAAGAGGCTTTGGCTCAACATCTGATCTAAGGACAGAACAGAGAAGGGTGACCATCATGTTCCTGCTTGGATCTCCAGCCTGGTTTTCCCATCCTTGTTAGCAACAGGGAGTACATTAATGCTGTCTGGCTGTGATGCCACTTAGACCAGAGCAGCTCTGAATCAAGGTCAGCATTTGATAGCATGGAGGCCAAAGAGAGCAGGAGGACAGATTTTTGCCTGGCACATGGTAAGATTAGCAACTGGGAATCATGCCACCACAAGAGAAGAAGCTGTCAGAAATTGCAGCTTCCAGCTCACGCTGAATTCCCGTCTCACTGGGAGTGAGGCTTGTTGTGTAAGAAAGCAAGATACCATCCATTAATTGCTGGCAGCATTTTGTCTTTTGGAGAGATAGAAGCTTCTGATTCCTCTTGTGTTTCTCCCAGCAAGCTGTGCCTCACATTTTGTAAAGGAAGACCAAGCTGGCAATTGCTCCCCTTGCTCTGGTCTGCATGAGGGAATCCAGGACTCCAGCATTTTCCCATTAGTCTAGCACATCGTGTGGTGTGAAACAGGGATTTTTAAATTGTTTTTTCATCCAGATTACTAATGTCTACAAGGTCAAAGACTACAGGGATCACCATTCACCATGCTAAGAAGTTGCTGCTGTCTCTGATGAGCACGGATACTCTGTGTGGTCCTTTTGATCCAGTAGTGTGAATGCCAACACCAGAGTCCTCTCGGTGTGCCTGGCTATAATCACAGGAAACTCATTCATTACGCATGTCCTGAAGATATGGAAGCCTTGCAAATCAGTTTGGATGGGAGGGGTAAATTAATCATTTCCTTTTACACTTGTTGATAGAGCTATTCATTCTGTCATGAGAAAATTTGGAAGTGGGGGAAAGTTTCAGTAAACTGTGAGTAAAACCTGAGATTTCAATCAGATGTTGTGGTGCAGCTTTGCTGCTCCTTTTGTCTTTAATCTTACTTTCCCTGTCTCCTCACAGCAGGGCCTTTTCCAGTGTTAAGCCACACTTCCCAGAGCTGGCCTTTTGAGTTAATTGGGACAGCAGGTAACTTTTCATCCAGGGAAGGGCCTGAGGACCTAGGGAAATGCATTTACTGTCCCCACTCAGGGGAGCAGATGAGATCCTGGAGAAAATGCCTAAGGCAATACAGCCACTGTTATCTCCAGCCATTAGCAGCAAGAGCAGATTAGGGACCTCCCATGCTTTCCTCAGCAAGTAGGAAAGGAGTGTCCAGAGCAATTGGGACAAATTCCTTCTGCCTTTGCCTGTCCCTTTGGGCACTGCTGAGCTTTCTTTACTAGCTGCTACAGAAGGATCCAACATAACACTTCTTTGGCTGCTACCCTGCATCTCTTCATGAAGTGGGGGAAGTAGTGTGCATCTTCAGTACTCTGTGTCCTTCTCCTGGCAGTGCCTGACTCCTGCAGCGATATTTTAGCCTCTCCAGAGGCAGCTGCTGAAATATTGTTGAACATAGCATTGGAAAATAAGGAGAACTGAAGCTGGGGTTGGCTTTTTTTTGTTTGTTTGTTCTGGTTTGTTCTGGTTTGGGTTTTTTGCTACATCAGGCTTTAAGCTGTTAGTTCTAACAATAACATTTCAAATCATAGTTCAATAATACCACTATGTGTTTTAGGGATATTGATGTCACGGTGGTTTTAGATGCTTGTCTAGGTCCTACCAATTTTGGTGGGGTATGTACACAAAGGGCCTTCATACTGCTCCACAGCACCTGAGGTCTGCAACCAGGGATCATTTACAAAATGTGTCAAATCCATTTAAACATCCTACACCATCTAGATACAGCAGTTGTCACATAAAGTGAGCAGTACCTTTGCATGGCTGCTGTATTAGAAGAACTTGCTGCTTATTTTGCCTGATTGCTTACTTGTCTGCTGCACTTGTGCTAAGTTCAGACCTCTGTAAAGCTCCTTACACTGGCTCTTTGGTAGGGTGGGACTGGATGTTACTTAAATTATGGCAAGGGGGGGAAAAAGAGCAATTAATGTTTTGTGTGATCACAGAATCACCTTTCAGTTGCACCAGTGGGAGATAAAACTTGTTAGTTAATTGGAAGGGCTGAAACCCCAAGGCAACCAGATGCCATTGGATTTAGAGGCTGCAAAAGAAGATGAACTGTGTGCTACAGGAATTTTTAGTTTGCCAGGCTTGCACGAGTGTGGCTGCACTTTCCATTTACAAAACACAGCTATTTTTGGTTTCATTAAGTTAGTGCAGATGTGAAATGATCTCTTTTAGACCTTTTCTCCTCAAAGAAGCTGTGCTGCTTTATCTGTGTTGAGACAGTGAAAATGTCATATGCTACCAACCCAGCTGTGCACCATGTTAGTTTATGGAGCTGACAAAAGGGTTTTAAGTTAATCCAACTGATTTCAGAGTGCTCTGATACAGAGCTGACCTCTAGCCTTATGCTGACGACAGGCAGCAGACACTGGCACCCTGAAAGGAACTTGGTGCTTAGGTGTCTTTAAGCTGATAAGTGCTCCTCACTCAGGTTGTACTGGTATGGTGCTTTGGCTATTTACATTTATTTTGCCCAATGACAGTTAAAGCTGTCATTGGGCAAAACATCACCCTGGGCTCACAAAGACCTTGCCAAATCAGGTAGTACCAGCTGGACCAAGCTTGAAGTGAAATGATGAAATGCTGGCTGTATGCAAATACCTGTGGGTTGGGTGTTGGTAGCTGTGCTGCTGGAAGCTATTGCTGGAAGGCAGTAGCCACAGCTGCTGCTTCGACACTCACTGGCCCAAACCTGTATTGATTGTGACAAATTTGTTGGTTTCTGCTCTTGCTCTTGCTCCTCAATGCTTCTGCTCTTCAGCTCCTGCTCTCTTCCTGAGAAGCTCATGTCATAAAGACAGACCCTGCTCTGGCTTTTAGCTATGCAATTTTGGCCCCAAAACGAAGTGATTCTTTGCTATTGTACCTATGCAATATTATTACTGACAAAATGTTGTCGTTCAGCCTTCCCCACCTCCTCACAGCACTGCCACCCAAATCACTGTGTTAGTAAAACAAATGGCAAAGTTATTGAAGAGAGGTCGAGCTGATCTAATGGCAGATTGCTGCTAGAAGAGGGGAGCATATCCCCTCTTGCCCTGTGCATCCCCTTTCTGCCCTAAACTGTGACTGTTCTCCTCCCCACTTTGTGCCAATCTTCAGCCAGGGTGGGATCCTTCAGGTGAAAGCACCGAACCAAGGGCTTGATAAAAATGGAACCTAAAGTGAAAAAGAAAAAGCTAAATCCACACACTCACAAAAAGGTGATTTTTGGATCATACCGGTCAGAAGAGAGTGGAGTCTAGTACAAGGGACGGGACAGAATGCAGAGTGAAAATGGGATAGTCAGTGAGAATGGAAATGGCATAAGGAAAAAAAAAAACAAGAGGAAGGAGGAAGAGGAGAGCAGTGAACTGTTATTTAAGCACATCCATTGCATATAACCTCACCTTCTTCCTGTAGCCCAAGTCTCAAGGCAGAAGACCTGTCCTCTGCCTTGTATCTTTGGCAGAAAACTTTGCCACTTTTTTTGCAAATGGGTTTGGTAGCAGCAACAACAGCCACAGCACCCACCAACGTACAGAATATGGGTTGCATGTGGCAATTCAGGAGCCCCTGCTCCAGATACTGGGATGAAGCTGTTGGCCTCAGCTTACTAAGCACTGCTGCTGGACACATGCATGGGCAATGACCTGGGAAGAAGCAAGGAGTAAGCTCTGAGGCAGGGAGGAAATGAGTTGAAATGAATGTAAGGAGCACTGTTTTCAGGCTGCAAGACATGTAATGACTAATCTGAACAAAAGCTCTCTATCCCAGCAAGGTGTTAATTATATGTCTTGTCTTTCTGGATATGTGTGAACAGGGTCTCTTTGCCCACTGGGAACAATGGGTGTAATTACTATTTAGTGGGAAAGAGAGGAAGCCCAGCTGCCCTTAATGCACAGGATCAAATGAAGGCCAATAAAGTGTACGCACACGTGGCCTGCACTCTGTGGCTTAGTGTAACCTACAGAGTTTGCCAATGTAATTCTAGGGTGTGGAAAGAAATGAACTCCCCCACTGCTGGCAAGGTGCTGGTGTAGACAGAGCTGTGCTGACAGATGAGTGTTTCTGACAGTTTAGCATGTCTGGGTACGTTGGTGGCGTTGCTGTAGGCTGAAATTCCCTTTGGTGGCACAGGCCGAGTCTCTTTTAGGGGATTCAGCCCACGCCCCTCCACAGCAGCAGTATAGGCAAGGACACTTTCACTTATTTTGTTGTTGTTGTTGTTAGTGCAAGATACCTCCTAGCCCAGGACAATGTTTTTCATGTGTTGGTTTGCTGATGTTCTAGATGTATTATGGGGTACAGCACATGTTTTTAACAGTAGAGCTCTGTGTTTCAGGCTCTGGCTAGGGAATGAAGTCTCTGAGGCTGAAGCAGAAAAGTGTTTATGCCAGAGTGGTGCAGAACTGCTCAGGAGGGGGGCAGGGGGCTGCATCATGAGGCTCTTGTAGAGACAGAGGACAGCTCACTTGAGCCTGTGTATGACACCCTCTGTCCTATCACTCCAGAGCAAAATTAGGAGATAAGTCTCAAAAGTCACCATAAGACTGTCCAGGTAGGGCCTGATACTGCTCTGTTTCAACCAGTACAGGATATCCCCTCTGCAGAAGGATCCTGTGCACAAAGCTGCCCAGCTCTGCTCCCTGCCACAAACCCTGCATGCTGCTCATCACCTCTTCAGCAGGCTCTTGCTATAATGAATTCCTCTGGCTTGCTAACTTGCTCCTTCACTTTGGGAAACAGAGGGTTTTCCCCCTCCTGGCTGAGCACACGAAGTGTGGACCATTTTGTCAACATCCAGGCTGGCCCTGATTTCAAGAGTTGACTGTCATCAAGCATCAGTGTCACCAGGGAGCTTTCTGCTAGGTATGGTCCAGAAAACTGCTTGGACCGATCTTGCTAATGACTTATGTGCAGCTGTAGGAGAACATGGAAACCTTCTCTGCCAGAATGCTGGAGGAATTTCTAGGTTTAACCCTCCATGGGGTATCCTGAGCTTTGAATGTGAATAAAAAACAGTCTTTGAAATGTGACAAATTTTATTAGGAGGGAAAAGGAAAGGAAGTTAGAATTAAATGTATTCAAAAGTACAGTAAGTGTCAATTGGAAAAAAGCATAGAGACCTCTTCATGGATTAGCTAAGCAATCACAGATAACCAAAATGTGAGAGTGCAAAGATAAAGCACAGATCTTTCTGCTACCTCCTCAAAGAATAAGGACTGGGGAAAAAGGTGCTTTAACGAAAGTTTCTTTCCCTCTGCTAAAAGCATGCTTTTCCTGAAGAGGTGCCATGCATAAAGAAGGAAGCATGCTAAAGGCATAATTTTGTTTTCCAAGTAAATGTTTCATTTGCCTCCTCTTAGAATATACTTTTCTTTGCTTATGATCTTGGCATGGCTGTACATATTTTCTATTCTCTTCAGGGGTGGTTTGCTTTGTTGTCATAGCAATGCCTTCTAACTCCTGCACTCACCAGCTTCTTTTCAGGTTCCTGCAGGCTGCAACCAGTCCCTCATTGTGATGATCACATCTCCTAACAGCTTTAACGCCTCTTTTTTTATCTCCTAACTATAGGCACATTCAGAAGCACGATTCCAAAGAATTCTGGCCCAAACAGGTTTTCATCTTGAAGTTGGAAAAAAAAAAAAGGCAATAACATTGTTTGTTTCTGTTTGGGGTTTTCATTGTTCTGCTGATGATCTAATATTTCAACATTTTTATTCATTCATCTTCTTAGTTTTTCTTGGATGTGAGCTATAATTGCCTTGGTGGTCTGACCATTGGAGATGAGATGCACCAGGCTGGAGAGGTCCTGGTTGACTGGAAGCTGGCTAGTGCTGTCCTAGTTTTTGAAAAGTTAATTAAGGGGACCCTGGAAACTGCAGGCCTGTCAGACTCACTTCAGTGACTGGTAAATTATGGAGAAGGTTATTGAGGGAGGTATTGAAAAGCACCTGAAGGACAAGACAGCCACTGGTCACAGCCAGCACAGCTCCAAGCCCTGCTTATCAAACCTGATCTGCACCCAGCTGATCAAGGGAAGCCAGCTGAGGTTACACTTTGGATTTCAGTAAAGCTTTGGATACTGCCTCTCATGGGATCCTTCTGGACAAAATGTCCATCCCCCAGCTGGACAAACACATCCTGAGCTGGCTGAGCTCATGGCTGGGGCACAAAGGGTTACAGGGAACAGGGTGACATCAGACTGGGGACCTGTCACTGCTGGGGCTCTGCAGGGCTCCATCCTCGGCCCTGTGCTCTTCAACATCTCCATAAAGGACGGGGATGCAGGACTGGGAGGGACACAGAGCCAGTTCACACACAACACACAACTGGGAGGAGCTGCTGACTCCCTCCAAGGCTGGGAGATGCTGCAGAGACCTCAACAAATGAGAGGAGTGGGCAATCACCAACCATAGGAAGTTTAACAAGGGCAAGTGCCAAATTCTGCACCTGGGATGGTGAAACCCTGGATGTACAGAGTGGGGAATGAGAGGCTGGAGAGCAGTGCCATGGAGAGGGACCTGGGGATCCTGGTTGATGGCAGGTTGGATATGAGTCAGCAGTACCCTGGCAGCCAGGAGGGCCACCCATGTCCTGGGCACAGCCGGGCAAGGGAGGGAATTGTCTTGCTCTGCTCTGCACTGGGGTGGTCTCACCTACAGTGCTGGGGGCAGTTTTGGGCACTACAATATAAAAAAGTGTGTCCAAAGGAGGGCTACCAGAAAAGTGAAGGGCCTGGAGGAGAAGCCATATGAGGAGTGGCTGAGGTCACTTGGTCTGTTCAGCCTAGAGAAGAGGAGACTGAAAGGAGATTTAATTGCAATCTACAAATTCCTTGTGAGGTGCAGCAGAGGGACAGTGTCAATGATAGGACCCCAGGGAACAGCATGAAACTGAGTTGGGCAAAGTTTAGGCTGGATATTAGAAAAAGGTTCTTCACCCAAAGGGTTGAGCATTGGGACAGGCTTCCTGGGGAAGTGATCACAGCACTGACCCTGTCTGAGTTCAAGAAGCATTTGGATGATTCTCTCAGGCATGTCATGTGATTCTTGGGACTGTCCTGTGCAGGGCAAGGAGTTGAAATTTGATGATCCTTGTGGGTCCCTTCCAACTCAGGATATTCTGCATTCTGTGATTTTGTGATCAATGTGGCTTTAGGACTGTTTTTCCCTAGAGTGTGATCACAGTGACAATATGAGGCTGGAACCGGACCAGCTCAAACAAATTTGTCCCCTTTTCTTGTGCAGTCTTGCTCAACATCTTTCCTTATGCAGAGCTCCACTTTTAAAGGCTCACCTCCTCCCTTTGTGTCCTGCTCCATCCTGAGCAGCTAGTGAGGCAAAGCTCTGCAGTCAGTCACTGCTGAGCCAGGCAAGAAAGAGTTAAAGCTACAGGAGTGAAGGAGACTGGATGAATTCCTTAAACTGCCTCCCATCATCCAGAACATTCATTTACTATGAAGTAGATATTGGGTTCTTGCTGGACATGGGCAAAGTGGGAAGGGGTAAGAAGAAAAGTCTGCACTCAATCTTTGTGCCCAGCTTTGCTGTGGGCTCCTCTGTCCTCGAGCAAGTCAGTCCCTCCATCCTGCACATCAGCACACCCTGAGCAAAAGAGGAAATACTTCCTATATATTCAGGTGGGAGGGAAAAATCTTTCCAAGCCCGTCTAGGCTTAGGTGCCACATGGGAGGGATGGTAACAGATACTATGTATAGAGAGCACAGACTTTCCTGGTCATTTCTGCCCCTCATGGGAGACCACAGCAAGGGGGTCTGTGGGTTTGAAGGTACTGCTCAGCAGCTGCCCTGAACTAAGGCAGGGGTGCTACTCAGATTTAAGTTGAAGTCTGACCTCCTTGTGTTACATCTCTAGTGTGTTGTGCAGCTGCTGGTTTTATAGGTACATGGGAAACACTTTCAACAGGATAGGATGATTTCGCTGTCCTTCACTGCACACCCCTCCCTCACTTTCTTGATGTTCATCTATCTAGCTGCAAGGATACATGATGATTCCAAAGGAGCCATAGCATATACGCTCATCCCCAAATATTTTCTCGAGACAGATTATTACAGGCTTGCATTTCCACCCTCACCACACAAAATACAAATCACAGAACAGAGATGGCTCCTGCTCCAAAGAGCTTTGTTCATTGCACAGTGGCTGTGTGAGGTTGCTGGCTAATACTTTGTTGCTGTTGGAATTAGTTTCAATATGAATCAATACCTTTTTTTTTTTTTAGCGCAGTAGGCGCATATGCTATACAATTGAAAGCAATTTTAAAGGAACTTGTGCTTTAATGAAACTCCTCTTGGGTTTCGGTTCCAGACACTATCAGGAGGGATCATTGGGTTTTTGCTGTCTTTGTAAACATTGCATTCAGTCTGGATTGTTGTTGTTGTTGTTTTTAAATCAAAGATGTTAGGTTTTATTTTTTAATTTTTTCCCAAAGTAGGAATATTTATCTTTGAATCCTCCAACAGCTTTGGAATGCAGCCTCCACACAGACTTTAATAGCAAAACCCACTTCTTCTGACTCAGGGACCATTTGATGAAATGTCTAGAGAAGCAAAAAGCAGCAACAAAAAAAGCTTTACACAGATGCTTCCCTGTGACTAACAGAACGTCCACCCAAAGCAGAGAGAGTATAAGTACGTTTGTCATACGTGGGTGTATTTTTCCCATACATTCATTTTTAAAGTTATGCAGTAGAGCACTATAAAATTATAGTTTTACAAATAAGCATTATTTGACCGTCACTGGGCTGAGCTGATGACTCACTCTGTGACCTCCATGCAAGTCATTTGATTTTCTTGTTCCTCAGTAAAACTATGTGGGAAACAGGCTGAAAAAAGAAAAAAAAAGAAAAAAAAAAAAAAAGACAAATCCGGAAGGCATTCCTGACAATATGTTCCCTACCTAAGCTTTGTGTGTTGACTGGAAACACAACATTTGAAATAAGAACTTTACAGCTGCTGGCTTGATGTCTGTGCCCAGCCCTGTAGGAATTGTGGGTGGCCAACGTCTCTGAAAAGCATGCTCTAAATATGGCTTGTGGTGTCTGACCTATTCTAAAACATTAGCAGTAGAAGACTTGCAGGCAGCTGCCAATATCATTATTGTGTCCCACCAATCTCATTATAGTGTCCCATTGTCACTGTGGTGTGAGCTGGGTCTTTTAGCAACATAAATGTACTGTCTCCAGAAGTACTGGGTAACGTTGGGCTTACAATACAGAGCTTATAGGCTTTGGTGTGTCTGTCCACATCTCAGTCCTTGTGGCTTACCTTCTGGTACTGGATTTCAATTTGACCTGAAAGCTACATGTTTGCACATAAACACCTCCTATAAACACTTAAAAAAAAATGAAAAAAAGAAAATAAAATAGTCTAATTATGTCTAGAAAGCAACATAATTGTTTAGTGTTTTCAAGGCCCCAACTATTAATTAATCCAATCTGTGCAGTATTACCAGAATTTTGAACATTTCCTTGCTGTTTAAAGGTTGTGGGGCAAATGTCAAAGAATTACAAGATTGATCTGGTTTTAAAGACCTCATGCTTGCTGGCCAAATCTGGGATCCTCTTCTGGATTTTTCTTTAAAGCATTTCTATGTCATGTTTTTGAAGTCTTCTTTGGAGAGGATGGCAAAAAGGAGAAAATAACTTTCTTTAATGACACTGAGGGCCACATGCAATCTCCTGGTTCTAGGACCTGGGGCTTAGAGGGTGAGGCTTGGAAAGGCCTGTTGGTTTTGCCTGTGTCTTTGTTCTACATATGTTTCTAGTTTATCTTCCTGTTGCAATTCATTACTTTTTCGGTTTGCTTTCATTTTGCTTTTCCCTCACTTTCCACCTAAGGGGTCTCAATCTATTTTAAAGAGGACACAGCAGTTATCTTAAAAAGAAATCTCATTAACTTTACTTTGACTCCTTCTTTCTGGTTGCCAGTTATGTGAACCCCTCCTCCCAACCTGCTGCCTAATGTAATTGCCACCTTGGAAGAGCAACGTTAAGCTCTCCATACATACAGGGAGACTTCTGAGGTGTCACCTCTGAAGCATCTATACCATACCTTGAAGGCACAAGCTTACTTCAGAGCTGACTCATGACTGACAAACCAAATTTACTGGATTTAAGTGCCACAGCCAAAGAAATAATTTGCCCTTGTTAATTTGGATTGCCTGTCCATCAGGTGTTGGCAGCGTTGGTCTTGTTCCTCTCTGTCTTTAGGCCAAGTTCAAGCTCTGTCATTTAGATGATGTATCTGCTGAGGGTAGGACAATGATACCAAGTGAGCAAAGCCAGAATTTCCCTATGCAGCTGTCTAATCCTGCAGCTAGCAGGATTCTCTTGCTGGCCCCTGATGCTGTAGCTGTCCTTGTCCTTGCTTATTGTGGTCAGCTGCCTGGGACAAGACAGGGATGTGGGATGTGTGAGATCTGCAAAAGGATCTGTGTGATGGACAAACCTGCATGGCAAGGGAGCCATGAAGCAATAGTGAAATCAGGCCCTGGAGGGTGACTCCTCTCTCCTCTGAGGATGTAAGTCGCTGAAGCTGAGTCACAGTCCCAGCCGTTCGAAAGGATGTGGGGCTGGAATGAAATATAGCAACAATTAACAAAAGCAAAATCTACTGAATAAGAGCTTCCTCCATTTCATTTTCCTTATGGATGTTACTGATTCATCATCTAGCAGTCCTGGCTCCCACCCAGGATGCAAAGGGCATAATATAGGTTGTCTGGAGGCAGTGGCTATGAATGATAAGGAATATTCTGTTCAGTATTTTATACAGGAAGGCTTCTGCTATGTATGCTACCCAGATTGCTTATGTAGAACAGCTAAATGTATCACGGGGAAAGAATCGTGCCTGTTTGGATTGCTGCTCTATTTGAAGGTGGCTATTATCAAGTGGGTAGTATCAGTCACTGTGAGTAGCTGTTCTGGGAGCAGATGATGCAGTGAAAGCTGCTTCCTATGCATCTTATACCCCATGCCTCTGTACACACAACCCTTTAAATACAGCTTCACGCAGTGACTCGCACAGACCCACAGCACCTTCTGTTCCCTCATCATATGAGTCCCACCTGCTTTCCTGTGCCGCAGTGCCAGCTGGCCAGGCAGGCAGCAGACACTGGGAAGCTCCAGGAACCAGTGTGGAGGCTGGCTGCTGTGTGCATGCTACTGGGTCACCCCATCAGCCAAATGGGTGACTCTGGAGTTACAGAGTCTTTCCTAAAACAAGGGCAATTGTTTGGGTCTCTCTTCTCAGCTCGGTTCTGATTCTCATTAGGCTTGGTGAGGTTGCAAAGATATTATTTTCCTCCCTCTCTGCCAAATTTAGCTGGAATTGGCCAACAGGTTTGAAAGCATTTGAATGGAGGAGGAGGGTGGGAAAGGAGAAGAAAACAGACAGAAGGATCACATAAGCCTCATTTCAGCAGGCTAAAAAAAAGAGAGTTTAGCTTCTAGTTATTACATGTCTTTGATTTGTCCTCAATACTTGAATACAAAGAGAGATGGTTTTTATCCAAACCAGTAAATAAACAGGTGTCATCACTGCTTGAGAGATGGTTTTTCTGGTTACCTGTGAGTGAAAGGAAGAAGGAAAAAAACCTTGATGCTTATAAATTTGGAAGGGGAAAGTGGAGGAGTAGAAGAGATTATGAGCAAACAGAGGGGGCAATGGTGATCGCAGTGAAAATAATTTTCACCATGGTAACAAAAAATAAGCTCCCCTAAGGATGCACTTGGACCTACAGAACCAATGTAAGCAAAGATAGCATTGAAGTATGTCTTGTTAAGAACATAATTCATGGCAGCTCCAATGAATTTCTTAATGAAATATGATATTTTCTCCTTAAAAGTCACCTTTTGAAGATGGAAGCTGTTAAACTCTTTTAATCTTCACTTCCAATGTTTGCCAGCAAAATCTGATCCAGGAAGTCAATTAGAAAGAATTCTCCTGTGTGCCAGGTTTAATTATCTCGTTGTTGTGCATTGAATCACTATGTAACTCTACTCTTTAACTTCCTGCACAGAACTTAGGATTGTTAAACCTTATTTTACAGAGGTATCAAACAATTATTGGAATGTACAAAGCTAGTGTCATTGCGTGTGTCTTGTAAAGGGGGGTTCATGGATTTAAACAGATCCTTAGAGAAAACTTTCCCCCTCAGCACTTATGATTTGCTGGTGAAAACAGTCATGTGTAAGCAGAATCTTTGCTTGTATCTTGTGTGGAAGAAGCTACTTATGAAAAAAAAGAGTGAATCTAAACCCTAGAGTATGTGTCTTCCAGTTCTAAGCCAGCTGTCTAAAAGGAAATGGTCGAAGTTTTGTCAACCATTAAGAAAGAATTTGTTTACCAGATGTTCATAATAATCCTGAGAGTATAAAAAAATAGGGAAATCTGACTCCTTGCTGAGGACCAGGGCTTGCCACTCCTGTTTCATTGACATCAGCAGGACTCCTCATGTCACAGAGGGCAAATATTTTCGTGAGAGCAGATTCCTGCTCTGAACCCTCCTCTGTCATTTACATGCATGTCATCATTTCAGGATTGCTCAGAGGCTGCTGTGGGCGACCTCTTTCTTCCAATCTTCCACACACTTACGGTCACATGTGTGTAAGCTCTCAGTCTCAGAACCTGAATACCATCGTGTGTGGTCTGGGCTGGATCTAGATGTTATGTGTGGCTGGGACAGGAGATGTCCTCCAGGATCACCCAAACATCTGTAGAGAAAGGTTAGTGGTACATTTGAAAAGGGTCAGTCAGTTTGGGAAGCCACTGGAGAGTGACAGCCTACAAGGACACTCATTCTTTTCTCCACCCAGTTGAATCTATGTAAACAAAATACTGCTGTTACTTTAATGGAGTTGTCCATTAAAGGGCTTTGAGGAACATCCACTGACTGAGCTCAGCCCACTAATTCAGACTGCTTGGGTTGGGCTGTCTGACTGTGCCCGAAGCGGAGTAGACAACACTTAGATAAGGTGATCCCACCTACAGAGTCAGGAAACTGATAACCCTCTAGCAGATGGGAGCTGACAAGTAAGTGGGAGGTGGACACATCTCCCAGCAGAGCAGCTGTTGCCTCCCCAGCCAGGTCTTTTAGCCCTGACTTGCAAGTCTCATCCAAGGGTCAATTGAAAAGGAGCAGGGGCTGCTGAGCCTTGCAAGAGACCTGCCTTAGGATGAAATGTTCACATCATCTGTTGGTTAGAGCATGGTGCCAACAATGCCATCACAGGTTTGATGTCCATATGGACCATTCATTTAAGAGTGATGGTAATGGTGATCCTTCTGGGTCCTTTCCAACCCAAAATATTTTGTGATTTCTGTGATTTAGTCACTTTTGTAAGATTGCTTGGCCCTTATGGGGGATTCCCATAGAGATAGTAACTTTACCTAGAATCACCATAAAATGCTGCTGCACTCTCCTAGCAACAGGAAATATCAGGAATCCTCTTAGGCTGCTGGATTTGGGAGTGTTTCACTGCACAGAAGACACAGTACAAAGTAAGTTGGGCTAAGGGACACTGGTGTCACAGGAATAGAGCAGAATGATCTGGCTGTGAAGGTGGTGAGCTGTTCCCCACGGCTCAGTTCTGGGGCCAGTCCTGTTTGGTTTTTATCTTTATTGACAAACTGAAAGGAGGCTCTAGCAAGATGGGGGTTGGTCTCTTCTCCCAGGTAACAAGTAACAGGATGAGAGGAGAGGGCGTCAAGTTGCGCCAGTGGAGGTTTAGACTGGGTATTAGGAAAAATTAGGAAAAATTTCTTCACGAAAAACGTTGTCAAACATTTGTACAGGCTGCCCAAGGAAGTGGCAGCATCACCATCCCTGGGAGTATTATAGATGTAACATCGGGGACGTGCTTTAGTGGTGGACTTGCCACTATTAATGGCTCAACTTGATGACCTTAGAGGTCTTTTCCAACCTAAACGCCTCTGTGATTCCACCAGGTCGTGGATCTGCGGGTCGGAGAAGCGGCCGCCGCCTCCGCCTCAGGCATGGCCGGCCGCGGCCCTCCAGCTGCTCCGCGACATGGCGGTCGCGGCCCTGCGGCGCCTTCCCGCACCAGCCGCCCGCAGGCGGGACCCAGTAGCTCCCGGGCCACCTCGGAGAGCCGCTCCCCGCCGCTCTCGGCTCGCTGCTCTCGGACCTCTCGGCTCTCGCCTCGGGCGCGGTGACAGCCCCGGCCCCGCGGGGGTCTCCGGCGGCCCCGGCCCGGCCCTGCCTGAGGGGAGGGCGACATCTTGTGGCGCGTGGCGCGGCCGTCGGGGCGGCCCCGGGTCGGGCTGAGGGCCCGGCCGCCATCGAGGCTCCCCCGCCCCGCCTCTGACCGCAGCTTTTCTGCCCTGACTCCCCACAGGTAACGCTGAGCCGCTGGTGGAAATCACGGAATCGCAAGGTTGGAAGAGACCTTCAAGTCCAACCATCAAGGCAGCACCAGCATAATCACCCTAGGTCCCTTGCCACCTCAACTATTGTGTGATTCCCTGACACCTCTGACAGTCAGGCCATGGATATGCTTGCCTTTTCCACTCTGTGCCTGAGAGTGTTAGTCTGGGAGAACATGGCTATCTTTGTGCTCTCCCAGGCATGTGACCCACAGCGAGATTTGGGAATACCCCTGACTGACAGGATGCAAGTGGCAAGCTTTGCTCCTGTCTCCTCCTCAAAGAGCCACAGAGGCACACAAGGACTTGACAAAAGTGCTGAGGTCATGTAAGGCGTTCATCTTATCCAGGCCCCGTGGACCACAAGGGAGTCACTGCCATAGAACAGATTAATTTGCCTTACAAGGATCAAGGAGAAGGCATGTGATAAAGTCCCCTAAAGAAGGAATAGTGTAGGAATGGTGAAACGAATTTTTTCTTTGTTCCATCATCTGTGGAACACAACCTGGCACAACCTTTGCAGCAGCAGTGGGACTCATACCTGTAAGTCCGTGCACATCGTGCCCTCCTTTCACATCTCTGCCTCACACTCCCATGACTCAGCCCCCTGTTCACCTGTTTTGTGTGAGAAAGTGCTGATCAGATGGATCTGTAAACCTGCCATCATTCCAGCTGGAAATGTAGGTCCAGTTGGGTCTCTGAACTTTAAGGAGACTTATTCCTTCTAGGTCATTTATTAGTTTTAATCCATAGATTTGCAAGGGGTCTATTTTTGTATCGTGACTGTCACCCCGTAACAATCCAGGAACATGCCCATGCCCTCTGAGGTCATACAGAAGAAAGTAAGAAGCAGAGAGGACCACAGAGGTGATGCTCACTGTAACAAAAAATTTCAAAGCTGCTGATTCATAGAAAGGATCACAGCTGCCCCATGGGCATGCACTTCCACATACTGTGGAATTAGTCTGTGAAACTCATTGCTGCTAGACTACATTGGGACCAAAACTTTGCAAGAGACAGAGAGAAGAAACCCTCTTTTTCTGCTTCTTTAGGATAACCAGTTCCATAATAGATTATGCACAACATCTTTTTTTGAATAGGATACAAAACCTGATGGAATGAAGGTCAAGTCCAAACACAGGGATGGGGAACAGAGTATTGTTTATGTCTAGCATCCTGTATCTTTCTCCAAGATGACTACTATTGTTTGCTTCCCTAGCTAGAATATTTGATTTGGTAATAAAGTTCTTAGGTGGGACTGGGGTTTGGTTGTTCCAGTGTCTGCATAAAAGGAGCTGATGTTGTCAGTCAATCCACCATTCAATCCTAAACCTCTCAACAGTTACTGCTAATCATTAGCACTGTCAGTAATCAAGGGATTTTGATTGGGGATGGATTCTTGGGGATGGACTTTTGGCTTGGGGATGGACTCTTTTGCCTCTTGAATGGCTTTTTCTAACAGCATGGTGCAGCTTCTGGTCAGATAAGGGTCTGAGTGGAACAAATGGGCATTGGAGCACTGTGCTTTGCTCTGTGAAACATTGCATAGCCAGGTAATAATGTGTGACTAACCCCCAAAAGAAGCAGCCAGCAGCTGCATGGTTTGCACTGAAAACTGCTCTAAAAGCATCATTAGCATGTTTGATAGGGAGATAATGCCAAGCAAGACTTTCCACTCTCCTTGTGAGAGGTTTTACTGGTATCCTCCAAGAGGTTATGAGTGGTGCAGTCTGTTGGTCTTTTACTCCCTTCTTCATCCTGCATTAATGGGAATTTCCAGGGACTCCACAGCTTCAGAAAGTTGCTCTGTTCTCTCCTTTATAGAGAATGAAATGATTTTACTTAATTGCTCCCAGTCAGTCTGTCTCATTCTTCTTGGGGGTTCTGGATCTATTCCCTTGACAGCTTCTTGCCAGACTGCTGTTTCTGAGAATGCTCCGCCTTCCTTGGGCTGTAGTGCTTTATTCCAACCACTGCTAATCAGTGCATACATATCTGCAGAACATGAAGTAGCTGCTCAGCACATTAACTCCTTGGTGACTGGGCTAGTGTGGGGCTCAACATTCTGCTCCTTAAAGAATATCAAACTGTGGGACTTCCTGTTCTCTTCTGGGTGGTCTCTCTGGAGAGGAAGCACTTTGCCAATGACTAAAAGAAACCCTGATTTTAAGGAATTGCCTGAGGAATATAAGTTCCCATAGGAAAGAGTAGAACAAGATTTCAGTCTCTAGTCTCAGCTAGTGAGTTATTTTGGGGAAAATTAATTGACTACATGAATAGTCATATAAAGCCTAATAGAGCAAAAATAGGAATCCTGCACATGGCTATTCTTCATCCTATCTTACTTTTTTTTTTTTTTTTTTTTTTTGTGTGTGTGTGTTTAACAGGAAATCTTGAGCAAATCTAACAGGAGTGGCAGAGCTTAGCTTCATCACTGAGTGCATTTTAAGAAATGGGATTCCCTTAATTCCCAGAGAGGGATGTATGGGGCTGCATTCTGTCCTCCATTTTCTGCAGAAATTATCCCATCCAAAATCCAAAGGCATTGTCATAGTGCAGGAAGATCTTCAGCTATTTCACATTGTCGTTGCTACATCAAGGTTCTTTTATGGCTGTTGATGATCAGGGCCACTGTGCTTGGTAATCAGCATCTTGCTTTGTTCATTTAATTATTATGATAGCTTTTGGAAGCTGCCCTTAGATCCCTTAGGTATTTCAGTGTGATGATGTTTTTCTCCCCAGTGCAATTGTATAGCCTCATGTTTTTTTCTTTTCCTCTTGCCTTTTCGTTTTCTAAGTGATGCAAAATTTCCACTGCCAAGAAGAACAAGAAAGATGAGGCTTATTTTCCCTGTTCTTTGATCTCTAATAAATTTGAGCCAGTAAATAATATCTGCTAGCAATTCTTGTGTGTATCACATCTCTCAGGAAACCACACTCAAACTTCTATAACAATTTAAGGAGAAAAGCATGCTGAAATGAGCCTTTCATTGTCTGTATTTGACCAGGAAATATGACCTAAAATTTATTTATATTTTAGCAAAAACAAATTGGTGGCTTTTCAGATCCTAAAGAAAAAGAAAGAGATAATACAGAGAATAATAGAAGAAGACACTTGAGCGATTTTTATGGCTGTGTGTGTGTTTATAAAGAGAACCATCCTGATGATCCTGATCCATATTGATGTGTATCTCTGTTAAGGTGGAAACAGACAGTCTTCTTTCAATGGGGGGAAAAAAGGATAAATTCCACAAACCCTGATACTGTGGGAAGTAGAAATTTTCAGGATCCAGAGACTTTGAGGTGGTAATGTGTAGTGATTAGGCAGGTTGAAAAACTCTCAAAAGATACTGCAGGAAGTCCACTATGAGGGCATCTCAACATCTTTGTTCAGTTGGTTACAACTGAATTTGTAGCAGTGTGTATGCAGGGAAAAGAACAAAAAGATTGGGCATTGGGCCCTGGTGAAGGTGCTCTGTTTGTGTGTGTGTGTGTGTATATATATATATATATATACACACACAGAGAAATATACATACATACATATACATATATATATATGCACCCACACAAATGCACACACACACATCCATACACTTACTGATGTATATGGACAGGTTTATGAAAGAGAGTTGGTGTTCTCAAACTGCCAAGAAAGAAGTACCACCTGTCTTGGACCAGGATTGGCAAAAAGTGCCTAAAGAGCATGTGAGAGTTGGATTTCAGAAGTGCCTGTGTATGTAATAACCAAGATTTAATTTGCCTTCATATTTTGATAATTTAAAAGAGTGCTGGGTACCTGCATCCTTCAGGCTGTAGAAAATAACTGTATTTTCCCCTGTCTCAGAAAATCTGCCATTGAATGCAGGCGCAACAGCAGTAGAGGAGGCCTTGGACTCTTAAACATTATATATGTTTGGTTCTTCTTTGCCCTTAACAGGGAAAGGTGAGTGAATCTCACAGGAATGGCAGAGTCGCTGCCATTCTCACAGTCGCTGGCCACTGCTGATTGTTGTGGCTGGTCTTGCCAGCTCTCGGTGTGAATTCAGGAAAGGGAGCTGCCCTGTTGGCTCTGGAGCTCAAGGGTGGCACAAAAACGATCCAACAGCCTCTGTGAGCTTTTAGTTCCTTATCACGCTACTCAAGGAACTTGCTGTTTCTGCCTGAGTCTTGCAGCTTCAGGAGGAATAATCCTGTATATCTTGGCAGCAGCTCCGACTTCCCCCGAGGTCTCTGTTATACAAGACCCTGTTGCTTCACACGCAGCATTGTCTGTGCTTGTGGAACAGTGGCAGGGCTTGAGCGGTCTCCGGGCTGCGGTCACTAGATGGCAACATGATCACACACAGAGGCACGTTTCCTCTTCCCTTCCTTGGAAGACACACTCTCTTGTGGAAGGACAGAGGACCGGAAGACTGCATTCAACTTCCTTGACGCCTTAAACTTTCTAAGATGGCAGTCAGTGAGGACAGCCTTACAGATGTGTTGTGTCAGACACAGCATCTGCAAGTCACTTCATATTGCTAAATTCTCAGTGTCTTCAAAGGGTCTCATCATCTGCCTTTAGAGAGTTGTAGTGAAAAAAACCCCATCAATTTTATTTCTCTTGGTGATTCTTAACATCGTTAAAACATAATTTTCAACTTTCTGTTTAAGTGTATGCATGTCTGTTTGCACGGGAGTGCATTTATAAAACAATTTTTACCTTGTACATCGATATTTAGAAGATCAGCCCCTCTGGGCATCAAGGATTCAAGTTTTCTTGTAGGCTGTTGATAGTGCATTGCCAAATTCTAGCTTAGCTCAGTGGAAAGGGGCACACCAGCCCTGGCACATCTCATTTTCACTTGCAGGTCTGCTTTTCTCCCAGTGTTTGCTGGAAGAGCTGCTAAGGGGACATTATGAGTTAGCAATGGCTGGTGGTGGAAGTATGAAATCCACAGACTGACACAAAACTGCCATCACAAGTACACAAAGGTTTCCACAACAGCTAACAATTTTCATCTGCATTAATCTTATTCCTGTCCTTTCCAAGCTATGGGGTCAGCATATTTAACAACTGCAATGTTCAGAGGTAATGAAATTAATACATTGAGGCTACTGAGATAACTCATGTCTTTATACATGATTAGCATTATTTCTTTGGCTGAAGGCATTGGTGCCTCTGTTTTAAGATGTGTCAGAATATTTATCAATTTTTTGGAGGATCACATACCTTGTAAATACTCTTAGACATGTCTCCACTTTCCAAAATAACCATCAAGGGAATGAACATTCATTAGCTATGTGTTTACAGTAAGTGGATCACAAAATATTGGCAGGGCCTAGACATTTGTGTGCCAGCTGACTTGGAAACTTTTGGTGGCTGAACCTTTCAGAGAAATTGAAATCAGTGGGAAGTGATTTCAGGGGCAGGACTCCTGTCTGATCTGTTATCTGTTATCAGCTGTAGAAGCAGCATCTTGCAGAGGTGAATTAGTCACTGAGTACAGATAACTTCTCTGTGCCAATACACTGCCATCAATCTGAAGTATTTTTGAAAGAAAAATGTCATCTTTATTGTGCAATGAACACCGTGTTTTCTCGCTAAGCTGTTTACCTGAGACTTTTCTGCACCTTCCCTGTCCACAAAAGACAAACTTGTCTGCCTGGCCTGCAGTGGGTACTGTAGGTACAAAATAGTTACTGTTTTCAAACTTAAACAGGTGCATTATTCCAGGCCTGTGAGAAATCTTGCAAGCCAATACTTCCTGGTGCACCAGCCTCAGCCAAAGACATCATTGACAAGACATTCATGTGCAGCCTCACAGAAAGGCTCTTTACTGGGGACAGACCCCCAGAGACCCCCAGCCATCTGACTCACTCTATTCCAATGATGCATTCATCCACAACTGAGACTTCTGACAGCAAGGGAGCAGGAGGAAAGATAAGGGCATGTGAAATGCCATGTCTACCTTCTTCCTTCCAGAAGGATTTCTTACTTCAGTGTTGCTGCAGTGGATTCATTCAAAGACTGTAGTTCTCTTGCTCTCCTGACCAGCATCCTCTGTTTCACCTTAGAAATTGTTTCCTATGCCAGCCATTCTTTTGGAGGAAAACCTACCACCTGTAATCCAGCTGCTATAGCTAGTCTGCATACTATTATTGCCTGTTCAAGTTATTTGATCTTTTTGTCTTCTGACATCTTCACTCTGATCCACCTTATTTTTCACTCCAGTTAACAATAATAGGAATTAGTAATGGAGAAATGAGCTGTTTACTCCTTATACTTTCTTGTGCCTCCCAGGCACAGTACAAACTTGGTAATTCAGTTGGAACCTTGTGCAGGAGGGCAGAGTTAAAACCTGATTCAAAAGTCTCCAATTCTATTTGACTTTATTTTTTAACATTTCATTATAGCCCCATATGAGTATATGCCTGATAGAAAGCATAAATGCACAGAGCCAGATTTTCCTTGGAGGGCTCTATTCTGCATGAGGTGTTAAACAGCTGCACAACCACAATATCTGCCTGGAGAAGTCCCACTGCAATAAATGGAATTACCTGGATGGTGTAAATAAGAGCAGATTCTAGCCCCAAGGCTGCTTGCAGTTATTTTGATTTTTATTGCTGGCCAACAGATGAGTACTCTTTCCCACAACAGCCTGCCAATAAAACAGAGCTGTTGTTATGATTCTGGTGTTTTCCTGTCTTAATTAATTGAAATTGTTATTAAAATTCAGTGGTCATCCAGACAATGCCAAAGTATTTGGGAAGTTTTTTACCTCATTTTAATTGTTGTCAGCGCTGTCCAAGGTATATGCTGTAAATGGAAAAAAGTGTGATACCTTTTTGTTCAAATCTCAAACTGAGAAAGCTTGCCTGATGCTCTAAATAATAATTGAAAAGAATCATGGCTATTTATTCATATAATGTATGGGTCTCAGAATTCATCATGTGTGCTGGTGAGGCCTTCTCTTAAAGGAAATAGTAACATGTCATCTGTATTTGCTAATTCATCTCTTTTTAGCTGGATTCAAAGCCTGATGATTCTCAGCTGTAAGGAAGTGTCTCTGTGACATAAACTCAGTATTTCTGGGTGTTACATTTATTAGAGGAAATGCTCACTAGACACAAAAATCACTGCAGGAGCTTTTCCAAATTATCTTAGGGGAAAGTCTTCAGTATTTTGTGTATTTATGCAGAAGAACATAATTAAACACAAAAATCAATTGTTTTTTGTTACTCTCTTTTGGTATCAGGTACATGCAGTGTACAGTGTGAAGGAGGGATACATGCATTTTAAAGCTGAATGTCCAGGGATAGTTTAGATTGTGCTGATTTTGGTGACATGAAAGCGGAGGAACATCCTGGCCCCAAATGGGCTTGTTTCAGAGCTGTGAGCAGGAAGAAAATGGGGCCAGAGGTTTCAGCTGGCTTTTCTTAACCTGTACTTCAGTGTTTGCATGCTTAGGTGTCTTTCCATTAAAATAGCAGGGATGCTCCAAGGTAAGCTAATTTCAAAATGCTGGAGGCTTTGTATTTTTTGGCAAGTCTGCATTTCATGGATAATAAGCTTTCCTCAGGCTTTCATTTTTTTGGCTGTGAAGGTGATTCATCCAGAGGGGAGCCCTGCTAGTACTGTGTGGAAATCGGCTTCAGAGCTCATTGGCTCTGGGCACTTCAGACAAGCTTTTCGTGTGTGAGGAGCTGATCTGCTTATGGCCTGCACAGCTGCTCCTGGCTCCCTGTGCTAATGTAAGAGAGGCACAGGTTTGGTGCTGACAGGCAGCAGGGGATGGTGCTGAAGCTGCTGCCTTGCTTTCCCAGGATGGTGTAAATAAGAGCACCATGAGAGTTTCTCTGTCTTTGCAGAGACTGTGTGAAGTTGCTCAGTATCTGTAAAGCCATGTGGGGAGGCACATTCCCACCCTCTAGCAGGCAGGGGAGCATTAAGAGGCTCTCAGTCAGCCTAGGAGTGCAGTGTGAGGAGGCTGGGCTATAAAAAGATGCTCAGTTGGAGTGGAGTGGGAGAGCAGTGAGGGTTCTGGAGATTGGACCCTGTGTTTGAGATGCAGCCCTGAGACTACCAGGCAGCAGAAGCTGTTCTCTGAAGGGTGAGCGAACTGTTGTCAATTCCTGAGCTGATGGGGATGTGCTTGGTGGTGGGCAGTGCTGGGGCTGAGGAGGACATGGTGGATTTTGTACCCTCAGGTACTCCAGGTGAAGCTCTGATGCTTCTTGGGCAAATGAAACTATTTGCAGGGTGTTGTCAGTGTGGCTGCACAGAGATAGGGCAAACTGAGCAGAGAAATGGAGTGTGTTGGCTCAGATGTAGGAGGGAGAATAGTTAAGTATCTTTCAAGAGCAGGTCGATGCCAGAAGTGGTGGCACTGCTGTTAAACAGCTCTTGAGCAGTTAGCTGGTGCTTCTAGAAGTGGGACCACAGGCAGAGACAGCCTGGTCCTGTGTCACTGGGGCTGAAAAGTCTGATTCTGACTGTACAGGACCTGGATCTATGTCTATGTACTGTTGTTTTACTTGAGCTATCAGTGATTCCAGTAGCAGGTTTGGGATGGGTGTTGTTGCAAGGGTTAGGAGGCCTGATGGATTAGAGCCAAATCTGAGTAGTCAGTTTGCTCACTGTGTTCTCCTTGGCATATCCCTTATTTTTCATATTATCTGGAGTTTTCCATTGCAAGGTTTTTGTTTGGGGAGATACCCCTGTCCTTTGTTACTCTTGCCATAAATTATATTGCTTGTTGCAATAGGTAACTATAAAGATATACAATTACACAGCCTGTCTTCCTTCTTTAAAATAGTAACCTTCCACCATGAAGCTGCTTACAGAAAAACGAGCTTTGCATGGCAGATCTTTTCCTGAAGAAAGCTCGGTTAGTTCCAAAATGTGTGTTCTTTTAAAGCTGTCAAGAGCTAGGGTAATATTAAATACTTACAAACAAATATGTACTCAATTTGATACTTGGGTGGCTGGTTGTATACTGAGGTAATGCTATAAAATATACCCGTGGAAAGCCAAATTGACTTTGACATGTTAAACACGTTGGATAAAAGCTGATCGGGGCTGTAGAGAGTTCTGGTAATAGCAGAGGATAGCATTATGAATAATCAGTCTTGCTTCTAGATAGCAGCTTCATTGTTAGGCAGAATAAATGATTTTGCTCTCAAATACACTTTTGCTGCACTTTTCTTCATCTCTTTCTCTCTCACACTGATTGAAAGCGCTGGTGAACTTTACTTGATTCCCCCACATGGTAAAAATTTGCAATGGTATGAAAGTTATGAGAGAACACTTCTACTTAAAGGAAAGGTTGAAATGATAAATGAATTAATTGACAGGTAGATGAAAATAAGTCTTCTGGTCATCTGAAAAAATGATCTGCTACAAATACAGCTGTAGTGGTTTTTAGCAAATGCCAGACTAATGTGAAAAAATGTGTTTGGACTAACTTCTTGCAGCTCTAGAAACACACAACGCAGGCTCCAGCACTTGGCTTCCTCTTAGCTGAAGGGTAGAGTGTATTATAATCAGAAGGAGGTGCCAGTTTGAGGTCCTTTTAGTTTTCATTGCAGGTTTAGCCCTTGTCCTTCAATCCCATAGGATCTTCCATGTTCTTGTGAACACCTCCAAAGTCATACCTACTTGTAGGAGACTCTAAAACCCTGGAGTGCTTTTGTGTCATCCACTTCTTCCACTGCCTGTTGGTGGCAGTCACGTCCTGGGGTCCCAGGCTCTGATTGCTTGAGCAAGGAGGGAATTTCCCAGGTGTTATGACCAAGCCAAGAAAATAAGTTAATCTTGCCTCTGTAACAAGTCCCAGCCTGTAACAGAAGCTGGGATGCCTGAAATCTGTACTCCATAGAGTTGGAGATGGCAAACCTGGAGCAGCCTCAGGGAAGAATGTTGGCAGAGAGAGGGGAAGCAGGAAGGGGCTTTATACCATTCCTGCTGCTGGAGTTGTTTTAGTGGACATGGTAGTTTTACAGAACTTTTCTACTTCTGCCTTTCTCCCTGGAGAGAGCAACCCAGTCTTGCTGATCTGTATGATATTGGGATACTGTCTCTACTCTGCAGTTCTTTGTGTACTTTGGATAATCCTTGGAGGTGTTTTTAACTCTTTGGACAGAAGATGTTGAGAATATTGTCTCTGTTCCAGCTGAGAATAATAAGATATAGAAATTTCTTACTTCCTTTCCATTGCAACTCTTTCTTTTTTTTCTTTCTGTCCACCAAATTTCAAACATTCCTGGGTCTGTTTTTCTGGCTGTTCTCATGTCTGTTTTCCACCGTCTATAAAGTCTGGCTTGTTTATAATTCTATTTTCCTTATTGTTTGAGAGCAAGACTGGACACAACCAAAATTCCCTGTGGCATCCCTTGAGACACATCCTCCCTGCTCTGTGCTTGTAATCCTTTGTTTATGGTATTTCAGCCAATTCTCGATTAAGGATCATGTGACAGTGTTTATATTCAAACTGAATGCAATTAATAAGTGTCAAGACATCATGAAATGCTGTGTGAGTTGTGTGCTAAAAGACAAATGTTCTATATCTAGGCCTTTCCCTTCAGGCACTAATTAGATAATATATGTTTGAAAGGGCTGAGTCTGTCAGTCAAGCCATAGATCTGTAAATCCATGTTGAAATTCATATGGCAACACTCATCAAAACACTTAAACGTGTGCTTAAGTTTTTTCTGTGTTCAATCAAGTACATAAGCATGTGCTTAAGATTTGGGTCTCCAGGCAGACCTGTAGAGATTAATGAGGGAAATGTTTCTCATCTCTATGCACCAGATCTCCATCTTGCTACCAGGAAAACTGAAGCCTTCATTTACCAAGAGCAGAGCCATCCTGAATTTAAAACTTCAACAGATATTTAGTGTTCTTACTTAAAGCATTGGAGTTTTTAAAAATAGTGCTTAGGAATGCAGTTGCTGTCCTGTCTTCTAGATGTAGTTAAGGTCCTTTATGGCAATAGAACTCATCAACAAAACCTTATCAGTGGCTCTGTTTCTATTTGTGACTATTTGTGGCAGTCTTTTCCATTGGCCCCTTAATAGTTCACCTTGAAGTCAGTGTGGTCTTGACTAAATTTTAGTACATGGCCTTTTCAGTCCCCTGAACTGGAAAATAAGAACCCCTAAGATGTAGCATGGCCTGTGTCTCTCAAACTTGTGACACTGCAAATTTGCAGAGCACTTCTCAGTTCCCAGAAGAATTTGGGCATTTGCCTGGGAGCAAAGTTTCAAAGGACCTTTGAAAATTGCCTGTATGGCAAGGAAAGGACAGCCTTGAGGCACTTAAGAGCAAACCTGTCTCTCCTAGGGGTAGTTAGGCTTGCTGGGCCTCCTGGCTGGCTTAGTTAGGCAGCCTCTGACATGGCTGTGTAGATGGTGGGCAGTTTGGTAGGGATGCCCAGAACATCCTGCTCTTTTGCAGAGGCTGCCCTTTCATTGTTCACAGAACAATGTCTTCCTGGCTAGAACTGCCACCATCTCACTTATATGCTCTTTTGTTTGGCCTGAAACCTCTTTTCCTCCAAAAAAACTGCAGGCTATGAACAACCATTTTTAAGGAAGGAAAGAGTAAGAAGTAAGAAGTGAAATAGGTTCAAGAAGGTTGAAATAAATTTAGCTGTTCTAGAGGAACAAAATGGAAATGAGGGCTTGACTGGACAGAAACATAGGTTTGCACTGGAGTAAACCAACCACAACTCTTGAAGAAAGTTAAGCTCCAAGTCCTGAGTGGTTCTGGGAATTGGTAGTAAAAATACCAGTTTGAACATGGTGACCCACATCTGGAACAGCTGCAATTCTATAAGCTAAGCTTATAGAATTATAACACAACCTCTCTGAAATCTTACCACCTGCTCTGCCAGGACTCACATGTTTCTCTGAAAAGCAGAATTAATACATTTAAAGGTAGTGGCCACTACTTGGCCTGCCAACACAGCCTAGGCTACTGTTAGAATGAAGCTATAGGAATTTGCTTCTGCTTTCCAGTAGTTAGTGTTTCTCCCAAAGGGTGTTGGGGACCAAAAATGTGTAATGGGTAGAACTGAAAGCAGGTTTCAGATCTTACTCTTTCCAGGGACTGTCCGTACTGCCCCAGGGTGCTGGCATTATAGTCCTGAAAGAATGGATGGTTGAAAGCCTGAGGGAGAGCAGGCTTGCATCCTCCAGAAGTCTTTTACTAAAAACTCCAAGAGGAAAATGCATTCATGTGATACAGTACTATGCTGTGCCCAAGTCAAAGTGCTGCATGAGAGTTCAAGAAGCCATCAGGTGAGTCCAGAATGTACTTATGAAACAAGAAGACCAAGTCCATAGCCAGCATTTCAGAATGACATGACAGGGAGGGCTGAGTTAGATGTGAGTGACCTCCAACACAAATTTAGGATAAGTCAGTGGTGACTGCTGGTGTAAAATCTAGTGGGTGATTCCACTTGGTTCCTCACCTGGCTGTTGCATCCTCATATGAGGCAGTGGAGTTTGACCCAAGGTGTATTTTAGTCAAGGTAAGCCTTTTTGAGAGCTCTCAGCAAGTCCTCAGGGGCATACTTGGCTTTGTGGTGTCTGCTAGTGCCCCAGCATGCTCGAAAGAGATGTTGTTTTGTTCAGTTGAGTGCTGTTAGCAACAGGGCTGGAGGCCAAATTACCAAAACCCTTATGGCTGGGAATTAGGCAGTCAACTGGCAAAGGCCTATGAATACGTGCAATTTTTAGCATTGGCTGAATCTGCTGTGTTTGGAGGCAGGCCTGTCTCATGTGATGGTGAGTAACCCAATATGATTTTCCTGGCAAGTGGTGACTCGATGCCAGCATTATGAATAATCCAGGGCAAAGCAAGGTCAAGTGTTCAGGTAACACAGGTGTTCTTAAACAATCCGTGGGCCATGAGTAACTTTTGTGATTTCTCACCTTCTTCCCCTCCCTCTGTTTTTCTGTTGTGTTCATACAAGATCTCCCCGTTTCGAGGCCTAAATCCTGGAAACTGAAAGCAGCCTTCTTGATCATGCACAAGTGGACTGTCAGAATGGATTGGAGGCCACCATTCTGTCAAATACACACTGGGAAAGGTCATGGATTTAGAGCCTAACACTTGATCTGAAAAGGTAGACTGACTGTTGAGGTGATACATGCAAGGAAGAAACCCTTATTCTGCATTCCCCACACTGAATTTCAACATCAGTTTTTAGAGGGATTTATATTTTCCTACTGCAAAACTCCTGGTCCCTGGTGGTCTGCCTTGGTCTCCTGAATGCCCTCACATTCTTCTCTCAACATGTGTTTTGGCTAATTCCATCATTAAGCAAAAATCAGGATTTGGGCAAAGTGAGAGACTGTAAAGTCATCTTTGGGAACATGGGCAGAAATGACAGCCAGAGAGATGTTTCTACATCTTTCTTGTTTGTTTTTAACATGCTCAACCTTTATAGAGTCTATCAGACCCCAAAGAAGTTACTGAGTTCTGAGAAGGAAGTGTTGATTTGGGCTGAATTGCATTGGGAAATGGAGCTGCTGTACAGCAGAGGAGCTGGGACAGAAAAAGAGAAGTTGGTTCTTGATTTGAACAAGTTCTTGGAATCTAAAATTTGCAGAACTGTTCTATTCCATAGGGAGGAGTGGAAAGTGTGAAACTTCCATTTGTTGCTTAGGTGAGTTAAGGGCTTACTGTGCTTACTCCTCCTTTTAATCTTCTTCCCCTTCCTCCATCCCTTACTTCTGTGCTATCTTATGAGTCAGAGTGGGTGTATCACATGTAATTAGTGTACCTTGCTGTTCGTGTTGGGACAGCTACCTTACACAACTGTCTTTCATCAAGAGAAATCTGCCAACTGAACGACCTGCAGCACATTGCCAGGTGACCTATTCCACTTCAGAGGCTGCTGTGCAGTTTGATGCTTGTTGGATTAGGAAGTGTGACCACAGTAATTAGCAGGAAGTCTCTAGATCTGGATGCAGCACATTAAATGCAGTCTGGCCCTTGGAAAAATCTGACCTTGCTAAATGAGAGTGGGCAGGCTGGGCTGGGGTGCAGAGATGAGATGGGCAGGAGAGGATGTGAGAGAGATGAATTTAATGTCACAGAGCTTGTCACGGGCTAAGGCTGGACATGCTTTCTTCAGAGGCTGCAAAAAGAATTGCTTGCAGCTATGTGACAAAGAGAAAGGGTTAGAATGAGTTAAAACAGATTGACTTTCCTCCTCCAGCACACACGTGCTCCTTAAATACCAGGGGAGTACAAAGGGAGCAAGTCTTTAAAAAAAGATTTGTTCTATAGACTGCAAAGATGCGTGATTACTAGCAGTCGTACAATTTATGGCAGGCAAATGTGCATGTGGGGCTTTTATGATGTGCAAGTAAAGCAAAAAGATAGAGGGAAGGAAAAGGCATTCTCTCCAAATGCCCATCTTTTCTATCAGCAAATGTTGCCTTAGAGGCAAAAGCTTGGGTGTTTCTTTTTCCCTTGGTGTTCTGTGTGCTTGTATTAGTCACACCCATTTATTTTTGGCATAATTCATGCACTATTTGAAACTTGGCAAGAGTAGGGATGTTATGGCCAACAGTCAGTCTTGCTTCAGGAGTTTCTATGAATATGAATGCCTGAAGTTCACATAAGCTTACTCTGTTGCCATAGCAACAGTTTTGTTGTGAAATCCTTGTATTTTAAAGGCTAGATCCTGTAAATTAACTTGGTCTTCACTAGGATGTGTGATGCTAGTGATTTGTACATGCATTGTTTTCAGCGAGGTTGCAAATATTAGGGGAGGGGAATGGGTAAATTCGAGGATTTAATGAAGTTAGATTTAAACACAAACAATTCCAGCACTTAAGATCAAAGTAAACTAGTTTTGTGTGCCATCCAGAGAGGGGCTGAGTGTCCCCAGCTCAAGCAGAGTTCAGAAAGAGTTGAAGATGCTGAATAACACAGCTCAAGGTGCTGCAGAATGGTGCCTTACATATAAATAGTGCAGTCCCTGCTGAGCATCTGACACCTACAGGGATGTGTTCAGTTGTAAAACAACACGATGGGAAGTGTCTCATAGATGCAGAGGAGTAAAAACTGGCTGGACTTTTTTTTTTTAAGAAGAATATTAAAATATGCTTTAGGTTTTCTGCTTGCTCAGGGATGTTTGAGTCTCAGCTGACAATGAGCCCTGTCCAGGCAAACCCCTGCACTGAAGTCCATATGTTCTGTGTGGAAACAGGGGTCATGGCAGGTTCAGGGTCTTACTGCTTCTTCATGAAGGGCCATCAAATACTCATAACAAACTAACTTGGGAGTGGAGAGGAAGTAGGAGCTATTTTTTTTATTATTATTATTCCTGCTGTTTTCTTTCAGTGGACTGATCATGGTGTAATGGAACTGTAATAAACTAACAACCCCAACACCCACCCCTCACCCCTCACAGATGGGCTTTCCGGATAGGTGGGATCCTTTTTGTAGAGATAGTGGAGCCCAGTTTTCAGTCTGTAAGTCCCTAAGCCTCCCAGTGTTTGCAATTGTTGTAGTAAATGGAACCCACCCAGTGTGTAAGGTTAACCTGTGTTCCAGCCTCTTCAGGATCCAGGTCCAGGAATGACTTACACCAAGCACCTAAGAAGGGAAAGGAATGCCAAATTAATGGCTTTTCTTACTCTTTGACTTGGGTGCCTCTGGTGTTTCAGGGGCTTAGAGGTTTATGGGATGCTGGGTCATTCCCATTCTGCTAACAGGAGTGTGCTAGGGAAAGGGGACAGGACTCTGCAGGCTGAATGACCTTACAGCAGTAGTTTAAGGGGATAGTTCTCATTACAGAAGCCAGCTGACTTGCAAAACCGTATTTTTATACAAAGCTGGTTTTGGTTAGATCAGTACATAAAAGCATCTGAAACACAAAACTTTGATTTTGTGGTTGCAGTCTTTAAATATTTAAAAACGACCAAAATACTTTAAAGATTTGTTTCATCTTTACTTTAAAACTGCTCCCCCAATTCATGTCAAGTTTCACTTTTCATGCTGATTTTGCAGTCAAGGATAAAATAAAGCTGTGAGATTTTGGAGTGGGAAAAAGAGGGTGCTAGTGGCAAGAGGGTAGGCATAAGAGTCTCTGAAAACTTTTATTTTAAATACATTTTTGCTGAAGGTTGTGCAATAACCATGTGCAATAAGCAATGTGCAGTCTTGCCAAAGCAGTTATCTGATTTCCCTTTTGAAGTACAAAATGAACCTATTGGCAAATTCAACAGCAGTCCAAATTACCAATGACATTTTTTTCAATGACAGGATGGTGGGTTGGAATGATTTGTCTTTTGTGAGGACTGCAGCTTTACTTACAATAAAGGATGGATATGAGCTATATTTTAAGGACAATCAGAAGCTTTCTAAGAACAAGATGGGCACCTGATAATTAAATATATGAATGAAGCAAAGCATGTGCAATCCTTAATTCATACAAAGAGAGACTCCTGAGGAGTTTCTCAGGGCAAATTTGGAGCTGGAATTAAAGAGGGAAATTACAGATGAATCACAGTCACTGATAGTTTTTCTTGTCATCTCTGAGATCAGTGAATATGTGTGTCTGTCCTGCAGAGCTACAGTGTACTGCAGAGCTCAGAGGTACACACATCTTGCTGGAGTCACCCTGGGACTCTCCTCCCTTCTGTCCATCTCCTGTTAAGCTGTAACCCTCAGGGCCACACCACTCAGCTTGGTGCCATCTTCTGAGGGTGGACTTGATCCCTTTGTCCATGTCATTCATGAAGACATTGGTTCAAGTGTGGACCCCTGGGAGACACCACTTGTCACTGATGTCCATCAGGACTCTGAGACATTGACCCTCTGTATGCAAACACCCAATCACTCTCTTATCCATCCAACAGGCCACTCATCAATCCACCTCTCCCTGATTTAGAGAGAAGGGTGCTGTGGGAGACCATGTCAAGGGCTTTACAGAAGATAAATTACTGTAATTCTTCCCTTGTCCATTGGTGTAATCACTTCATCACAGAAGGCCACTGAGTTGATCAGGCAAGACTTGCCCTTGGTGAAGCCGTTCTGGCTGTTCTGAATTACCTCCCTGTTCTCCATGTGCCTTAGCAGGGTTTCTCAGAGGATCTGTTCCATGATCTTCCCAGGCACAGAGGTGAGGCTGACAGGTTGGTGTTTCCCAAGGTCCTCCAGTTGACCCTTTTTAAAGATAGGTACAATTTTCCCCTTTTCCAATCACCAGGGATTTCACCTGTCTGCCATGGCTTTTCAAATATCATGGAGAGTGGCTTGGCAACTACACCAGTCAGTTCCTGCAGGAGTTCTGGAACACATCTCATCAGGTTCCATAGACCCAATAATGTTTCTCTCCTTTTCTGTTTATGTGCAGTGACTCCATGCAGGGAGACAGTTCCCAGCCAGAAACATCTTAGAGAGTGCCAGAATGATGGACAACATGAGAGGATTTCAGCATTTCTCTTTTGTAGATGGTGTCCAATTGCTGTGTTCTTGGTGCACAAATGAAACTGGAGCTGAGGAGGAGTGTAATATAGAAGGTAATACACAAGCCTGTCTTTAGCCTGCCTGGTGTGTAGCTACCTGCCTCTGGATGCAGGAGGAAGGCAGATACTGAAACTAGGAGAAGCATCCCAAGGCATCCTTTGCAGTGTTTACTGCTTGTGAGACCTGGCTGAGAGCTATTCCTTGCTGTGCTTCCAGAGCAGGAGCATTTGCTGCTTTGAGTGAGTACCAGAGAGGATTAATAGTTGAGCCCTTTGCAGGGGCAGACTGTTCCACGTTATGGGATGTGGGTTAGGTTTTTGTACACACAGAGAATCTGTGGGCTTTCCAAGGTGGGGATAATGGCCTTCCCTTGAAATGTCTTGCTGGGCAGCCCCACCACATTCCCTCAAAGATGGCATATGAGATTTCTGTTTCCCTTAAAGGAAACAAACACAATGAGGCTTCAGTAGAATGACAAATTACTATCGGGATCAGGAGGCAGGCAATGCTCTGCATGTTATAATGTGGTGTAAGTAGCTCTACTGGCTCCTATCTCCGGCTTATTTTGACATTTTCTGGCAAAGCAACTTGGGTGTTGCTCCTCCTTCCTCCCCTTTATTTGTTTTGTACGTTTAATTGGCAAATTGGAGCAAGTGTGGAAGCTTGAATGGTTGTTTTGCCCAGAGCTTGGCTTTTTAACAAACATCTGGCCTCAGCTCCAGACCCAGATAGTTTGTTCTGGACACTTGAAGGAAATGCATACTTTGCAAGTGGTCCATTGAATGTCACTATGATGCTCTGCAGAAATTCAGCTCTAATGAGCTTTGTCTGGCTGCAAACAACATGAACAGAAAGCAATTTGGAATTGTCTTTTTTTTTTTCTTTTTTTTTTTTTTTTTTCGTCTTTCCAGTTTGGGATGCTGAGCTTGTCTCTTATTCTAACTTAATTTCTTAAGCACAGAGGTATCTTGTCTTCACTCACTCCTTTGGATGACCAGGGAAGTAATATCTGTTTAAGGTGCTTGTTAGATTTGGCTTATTAATTTCTTTCTATTTTGGGACAGAGAAAATTCCATGGGAAGTGGAGTGGACTGCAGTACTAGAAAAAGTACTGCTGGCTCACCTGTTTATGATGCTGTGTCTGTAAAGAATAATATTATACAGGACTTGCTGTTACTGGACTTCTGGTATTAACCCTCACTGTACCTAATTATCCTCTGAGAGAAAGATGAAAAGGCCTCCCTAAGGTTTGCAAAAATGAAGAAGTTGAGCAGTAATAGATACTATATTCCCCTTGTGCTGCTCTCTTACCAAGAAGATGAAGCAGAGTACAAGGAGTAACTGAAAAGAAGTGATCAAGAGCAAATGGACTGCAAACACAATGCCCATAATTAGGGAGACAAGTTGTTTCTTCTTTTCACATGATGGTTATTGCTAATGAGAAGAGTTATTTTCTCCACATCTTGAATTGCAAGTTTTAGGGGGAATAGAAGCAGCTAAAAAGTACTAATCAGTGAGCAAAGGGAGAGAGATGTTGTCTCTCCTAGGTGGTATAGGCTTGTTTTCTTTCTGAATTCAGACTTCCTGAATTGAATTCTTGGCTTATAGTGCTTAGGGATAGAAGAGGTGTGCAAGGAAGAGGTGTGCTGGTGAGGGGCTTGGAACACAAGCCATATGAGGAATGACTGAGGGAGCTGGGGTTGTTCAGCCTGGGGAAAAGGAGACTCAGGGATGACCTTGTCACTCTCTACAACTTCCTGAAGGGTGGTTGTAGTCAGCTGGGGGTTGGTCTCTTTCTCCAAGCAACGACAGACAGAATGAGAGGACACAGCCTTAAGCTGCATCAAGGGAAGTATAGGTTAGATATTAGGAAAAGGATTTTCACAGAAAGAGTGATAAAGTACTGGAATGGCCTGCCCGGGGAGGTGGTGGAGTCACCATCCCTGGATGTGTTTAAAAAAGGACTGGATGTGGCACTGGGTGCCAGGGTTTAGTTGAGGTGTTAGGGCATGGGTTGGACTCGATGATCTTGAAGGTCTCTTCCAACCTAGAAATTCTGTGATTCTGTGATTCTGTGATCTTTTTGCTGTAATTAATAGCAAATATTAAGTCCTCAGTCCTAATGGATACTGATTGGTATCATTGGAGCATGGAGACAGCACTTTGGAATTCTGGTTAGTCTTCTTCTGGAAGCACAGAGAACCATGGTGATCAAAACCATCTCATCCCTGGTGCACTTTGCAGAAGGATATACTTCTGATCCTTGTGGAACATTTCACCATGCAAGGAGACAAGTCCTGGTGACAGCTCTCCCCCAGCCCATCCAATAATGCAGAAACCTGTTTCCAACCTGGAAGGACTGCTGGAAGAGTTCCTCTCATGGGATTTCAAATTTCCTATTTGTCCAAGAGCAGAATCCCTTCAAATCTTCACTGATGAAACCTCAGCCACACTATGAGTATGAAACTTTATCACTTGGAAACATGATGCTGGAGAAATCCACCTTAACCAGGTAAGGAGTGGCCTGTGCTGTCACGTTCTGCACACAACTTTACAAAATAGCACTTAAAATTCTTCACAACCTCAAGAGCACTTTGCAAGCATCGGCTAAACCTGGAAGTGCTCCCTCCTGCTGTGAGGTACTAAAGCAGGTGGCATAATTCCACATGTAAAACTAGGAAGATGACCTTCATGTAGTTAACTGGGTTAACTCCAGGCCACACAATGCAGATAGAAACCTTGGTTCTTGCTTCTGTGTTTAACCACACCCTTAAAACTGGTATTTCAGCCTGCAGCTTGAAGCATGTCAGGGCTGCAGGTGAGAGACCATGGCTGCAGGGAAAGTCCAAGTTCTACAGGGGCCAGTTTGTAATAAAAAATCAGTCACAGTCCCATTAAATACCATCATGTCCTGGTTAGATCACAGGAAGCCAAGTTCTTCAGCCAAGCCTGTATCCATGACTGATTTGAAGAAGTAAAAGCTTCTGTATCCTGCTATATAGTAAGCCTCCAGCTGGACTCTAATTAGGCAAATGCTATTACATATCAGCCCAGAAATTTGGGCTCAGTGTGGATTCAGTTCTTTTCCCATAGAAGCCGGATGAAGTGACATCTCTGGTTTCAGGTTGGCTCAATGTCTATGTCTTTTGGGGCTGAATCACAATTTCAGTCATTAGAAAAACCCCTTTTTGACCGAATTTCTTCGGTGACACCATTTCTTTCTGTGATCAGTATAAAATATAAGAGAAAACAGAGCAACTTTGGCTCCTGGTTAATTTTTTTTCCCCCCAGAGAATGGAGGAATCTGGGCACATCAGCTGTCTGGCCTGGAAGCAGCAGCTGGCAGCTTTTCAAATACACGGACGTCTTTCCAGTTTTCGAAGAAGCTGTGTGTGGGTTGGAAGGAGAGCAGACTGCCTCCGACTGATAGATGAGCTTCGGAAATTCTGCCCTTGTTTTTAGATATTTTCAAATATTTGGAGAGCAATATTAAAATAAATGACTGACAAAATGATGATTACTCTTTTCAGTATTTCCGTGGTTGCACAATAAGGACAGCGCATGAAGAAAGAGCTGAAAGTTACATTATCATTGTAGGAGCAGCAAAAGTGTCAACATTGATTTAAGAACAAAGTCACACAGACGATTTTATTTTTTCCTGATCCTCCTCTGCGATACTTCAGTGTGTTTACACAGTTTTACCCAGACTGACATTTCCTATGTGTGTCCAAATTAGTTTAATTTAAAATTGCAATGCATATTGAAGACAGAGAATTACAGCTCATGTGCAGTAATCTTCCAGAAATTCACCATTGCTACTGATTAGCTTTTATTAACACCACTAACTACTGAATTCAGACAGAATGTTATTTCAGATCACATTAAACTGATGATGAGTGCAACATTTCTATTGTTTGGAGCTGACACAGATCCAGTGGAAAAATTATTCCCTGAGAGGTGCAGATGGATTTTTCAGCAAATCAGAACACAAAATGCATTTGTTTTAGACTCAATATTCTAGACCAAGAAAATACTCTGAACTGTGTCACATTGTCTTTTAAAAAGGTATGTTTCCAAAATCAGGGGAGAAAAGTATTCTGGATGATAAATAAATCCTTTCAGCTTCAAAGAGTCCACTGTGGTAAGGATGAATGAAAACACAGAGTTTAGGAATATGAGGAAAGTGGTTTAAGTAACAAGATTGAATAGCAAAGCCCATCAAAGCCATTAAGGCATAAACCAACAGATTTTAAAAAGTGAGAGTTGAAGATTATTTAGCATGGTGTGGAGGCTTTGCAGAACCCATTTCAAATGAGGATGGAACAAAAGAATGAGCAATTGCAGCTTTAGGGGAGATTTATTTCAGTGGAAGGGAAAACACTTGCTCTCTGATACCAATTAACCAACAAGAGGACAGCGTCACAAGCCCCTGATATTAAAAATGTAAATCCCAAGCCCAAGGGTGCCTGAAATGCAGGTCATACAATTTGAGGAGAGAATGCATAAAGAGATAACGAGGCTCATATTCAGACCACATCGGCTGCCTGATTATCTCCTTGCCTCTGCCCATTCTGCTGCTTTCCAATAGGAGAGTGTCAGCAGAGAGGCACAGGAGGCTCCACGGATCAACAGGATCACCTTGGGAAGTGGCTTGGAGTTGATCAACTGTGTGCCACCGAGGGTAGGAAAACAGAAGATTAAAACCTGATATGGCACTGGGAGGCAAACAGGTGAGGGAGAGGCAGCATTTAAAGGAACTGTGGCACAGTTTTTGCACCCTGCCACCCTGGGGCTTTGTGTGGGGCTTTAAATCAGTGGTTCCCAACAGAGGGCACGACAGGAGCCTTTTGGATGCATTTGCTTACTTTCACAAGGGGTCACGAACTCAGCTGAGACCATGATATCCAGAAGCAGGGTTTTAGGGTGTCATGAGCAGCATGGGAATCCTGCTGCAGATGTGCAGTTTGCAACTCAAAGGACAGCATGAGCCAGATGGAGCACAAGGATTCTGGCTGGGAAACTTTGGACCAGCTGCTTGCCAGGTTCAAGGGGACTATAGTCTCAAGTGGGACAGCTAAAAACTAAATATCTTTATTAGTACTGATGCAATAAAGGGCCCAAGTTGTCCCCTGAGGATCTGCTGGAACTGAAAACCTGGATCTGGAATCTCACTCTCAAGAGTCAGAACGGGCTATTTTGATGATACCAGCTCATTTCCATGCTGTCAGGGCAAGAGGTGGGTGCTGATAGGTAGACAGGCTGAGGTTCTAGCACTAGGAGAATTATATCCTTATTGCTCCAGGTCACCTGGGTTTAGTATTAAAGGTAAAAGGCTTTAAGTGTAGTTTCTGTGCTTGATGGTAACAATTTGATGGTAAAGAAAAGGAGACAATATCGCAAACTCCAGAATATGGCCTCAAACACAAGATTCTACTGATATAAAAGAACCTTGGATCATGGAAATGCTATTTTTAATGACTGTGGGTGTTTCTTCATTATATTAAGTAGACATGTTGCCACAAGACTGGGCTGCCTTTGATTTACAGAAAAGAGATTGTGATAGGAATTAAATGAAAAGTCATAGGAAAATGAATCTAAATAAGAATAATTTAAGAGATTCATGGTTCATTTGCACTTATATTCATCATACCTATTGTCTGAAGAAATACACTTATTTAAAGCCAAGTGACAGATTATAATTTACTAACTTTGTATTCATGACATCACTGTATTGTCTATTCCATAATCAGAAATGTTAAGCCTGAGTGGTTATTTTTGCAAAATACTATTATAGAGTTATAAATGTCATTAAACAATAGACTGAGGTAGTGCCTTGTAACTTCAATCTCTGGATTAAGAAAATTACATGGAATGAAAGTATTGTATTTAAAACCAAAGCCTTGGCACTGTCTTTTCCATAACTGTTCTGCAGTAAGTAATTTAATTTGCATCTATTTCCCGCTTATTTTAAATTCTAATCTATGAATTCTATTGTTTCTTTACATTTAAAAAGACTTCTTCTCCAGTATTGGAGGAATATAATCCAAAGGCCAACACAGCCCTTCCTTGGGAAATGCTAGAAGTGGATTTACAGTGTTGCTGGGCAATCTGAAATTCGTCAGAGCAGAAGCTGCAGTGGAAGAGGGAGATATTTTGTATCAGAAAGCCTGGCTGAAAAGACTGTGTTGGGTTGTAATAATTGCCTTCACCTTAAAAAAAAAAAAAAAAAAAAAAAAAGGATATTTAAAAAAGGACATTTTTACATTTTTGCAGAGCCTATAGCAATTTAGTTTATAGGAGCAGTGGGATCTCCCCTGTGTGAATCACACTTCTCTCCCATGGAAAGTCATTCTTTGCCTGTGCATTAGCAGTGCGTCTCAAGGACACCTTGGCCATGTCAGAAACTGAAGCAGGTGGTTCAGTGAGCAGTTCAAGGAGGTTTGTTAGAAGAAAACCAGCCCTGTTTTCCTGCGTCCTTCCCAGCGTGATGGTGAGATGACAAAGGTTTGAGTGGCAGATCAAGTGTTTAACGCTCTCCGTTTAAAGGCAGTAGTTTGCCTTTCTTTTCTGGAAGTGCTTCTCCTTCAGAAACATTTGAAACATGCTGCTGGCGGCTCAGGTTGTTCTCCGCAGTGGCCACTAGAGAGAGCGAGTGGCCAAGGCAATGCTTTGCTTAAATTCTGCTAAATGTTTCTGGGTTAAAAAGAACACAGCCATCCATCGGAGCAGCCTATCAAGCACCGTTAGATGGCCTGTCCATTTTTACATCTTTTTCTTAATACAGAGGTGTGGCTTGGAGCCTTCATCCCAAATAACTAAATCTTCCTATTTCATTGACCAAAGTTAAGTTATTGATATCAATACATACTTTTCCCTACTGTTGGAGCCATAAATTTCAGTTGTTGCAATGCTCTTAGAGCAGCCCATTGTTCCTGTGGGCAGAGATCACAGTAGCTCTTAGCAGCCTTGCTGGAGAGAGGTGAGGATTTTGCTAGTAGTCTGCAATTTTTCCCAAAATCTGGTGGAAGGAATGTCTGTGTTTCTGCCAGTGCTGAGGTAACATGCATAAGTTTTTTTAAGATTTCTGTAGTAGTTGCATTTGCTCGTGTCATTACATGTGTGATAAGCTATTTTTGTTCACACTCAGCACTGGACAAGGGTTAAAGGGGATTCCTTTCAGGAGGGTTGATATGGTTCAGAGGTGGATGTTCTTGTTCTTACTGACAGGCCGCTAACTGAGAAGCTGAAGGAATGGGGTGAGAAGTTTAAGGGAAATCATCACTCACTGAGATCTTAACCCACACTTTAATACCCAGCTGGGATCTCTTTTTATCACAGAAACCCCATTTTACAAGTTATTTACCCTAGCAAATAGCCAGGCAGGCATGGTAAGAATGGCTGTAGCATCACACAGGAGTGGGCTGTGAAACAAAGGAACTTGCCAGTGCCCAAGATCCTGTCTCAAAATTGTAATTGCTTAGGGAAAGTGATTCTCTACTTCATAAAACGTTATGTACTGCAAAATGAGTGACTCATCAATATGGGGATATTACCACTAACTCTTAATGCAACTCTCCCCTCTAAAGGGCAGAAAAGCTGGGGCCTGATTCTGTTGCCATTAGAAATTATGAGAGTTTTGTAGATGATTTCAATGAAGACTGAATCAGACCTTCGTTATTTTTATGGGCTAAATGTCCTATGCATTCAGTGCTTATGCCATTACAAAGACTTATGTTTGTAATAAGAGACATATTGCTTTGGATATAAATACAGCCATGAGTATCAAATACAAAAAAATATTTAAGTACACTGAGCCAAATTTGTCCCTGTTGCCACTCCAAAAGCTTAATAGAATTACACCAGGGATAGCACAGGAGAACAACAGCAATAGAAGAAATCGATAACAAAATAAGCTTTTAATTGCCCTAATCTCACCCCTTGCCCCTCACTCCCAAATTTACTGATAGCAAACAGGAGTGTTCAGAAAACCCTGTTGCTGTGAAGGGAATACACTGCCATGTCTAATATGATGTGACACGACTGAAAATTCCTTATGGATCTTGATGCACAGGGAACCCAAAAACCAGTTGTATATGTGCATCTGTTTTAGAAGATTTTCCTGTCATATGTTTTGTGGTGTCCCACTTTCATTCCTACAGACTCTGCACATCCCTGTTTTCCCTCACAAATAAACCCTTAAAGTCCCGTGGCTCTCATTATGCAAGTGAGAAATTTAAGCGTAGTGAAACGTGAGGATGAGGTTCACAGAGGACCTCACCTTAAAGACACTAAGTCCAGGGAGGGAAAGTCCCAAAGCTCACATGAACTGCTGAACAAAAAGTCTCTTAGAGCCCATGTGCAGGAAAAGCAGGGCACAGAGATGTGGTAGAACCCATGTCAGCTGAACGTGGTTTGTGTGAGTCCTGGCAGAGAGCTGAGGGGACAGGGGGACTGAGCTTGCCTGGTGCTTGTCAGACTCTAGAGCACCTCTCTCTCCAGTCCAACAGGGAAATGTTCTCAGATCTGGTGTCCTTAAACCTGAGCAGCCTATGGATTTGAGAATCAGGTGTGTCTGTTCATCTACTTTAATTTTGAATAGACCTCGCCATTGTCTGTGTGGAGGAATTGTTTTTAAAGCAAATTGCAGATGTTTTGTGCTGATCTCTAAAGAAAGTGTCTGCCAGGAATTTAAAGCTATCTATGCAGAAAAGGTAAATCCTCACATGGGTCATGAAAGTTAAGGTGCAGAGGGCAGGTCTGAAATTTAAAAAAACTCCAGTCTATCTTATTTTGAGGGCTCAGTGGCATCAATTCAGTTAAACTGCTGTCTGCACTCCCTGGAGGAGAATGTTATGTCTCCATCCAGATACTGGCATATCCCTATTTTTATGCCAGCTATGCCAGAGTTACAAAGTTTTAGTCAAGCATGATGAGACATGACAGGGCACACTTTATTGAATAATAATGCCTGCCTAAGTGCATTTTCCATCTTCATTTAAATGCAATGCATTTGAAGTAAAGCAGCAATCCCAAAACATGGGTTTGTGTGTCTACAGCGATGGGTACCTCATTACTGTTTACAGTATGCAAATGAAGGAACAAGAAGCAAAAGTATTAATATTACAAAAATACCTAACTGCTGTGGAAATCAGTCCCCAGCAGAAACCATGATAACTTTTTGTTTGGATGGAATTTTTTTTTCTTAATGTTTTCCCTCCCTACTGTATTTTTAAGGCATTTATATTACTGAAAATGGATCTTTATACACCAGAGGTCTTTAGGAACCTGCAGGAGACGAAAGCCTGTAGCAGCCCTTCCGATGCTGACAGTTTAAACCTAAGAAGCTCTGACATTACTGGGAATCCTTTTGAAGTGCCTGCAGCTTGAGGAAAATCCATCTGTTCCAGAAAAGGAGACTTTTCAATTAAACAACATCTTCTTTTCGATCAAAGATAGATTTTTAAAGACTTTTAAATTGGCTTTACACTGTTGGTATTAAGCAAGGACAGGATTTCACCTCTTGCCTTTCAGGGCCGGAGAGCCGAGCCCCACTTGGGCTTTATGCCAGCTGGTTAGCAGACTGGAACCAGAGGGATGGGTTATTTCTTTTAATGGAGGAAAAGGAATTGGCAGCAGCAGGGGTGAGCTTATTAAATTGTCTCGGTCTGCTTTTATTAATGCAGGTAGGCTCACAACTGAGAGAATTTCACCGGCAAAGCAGCCTCTTCCTAGAGTGGGATCTCCTGGTGACTCCAGGCTCTTGGCCGAGTTCAGTGCACCCTTCTTCCTCCCAGGTGCAGAGACCCTTTGCTTTTCTGTCCCCAAATTTCATTTCTGTCTTCCAATTCACTTCCATCTCCGTTTGTGTTTTACTGTGTTCCAAAACCATTAATGTCTGTAGTGTAGGCAGCCAAGCCAATTCCTATCTTACACATGCACTGTCTATTAAGGCACTGTTTGAAAAGAGGCACCACACCTCTGGGCTACCTTTTTGCTGAGATTTCCACATCTGCCTTGAAGGTATCTCTGTACATATTACTGTAGAGAAGCATTGAAATTGAGCTTCTTCTTCCTTGTGTCTGAAGAACAGAAAGATTCCTCTGAGCATTTTCTCCCCAGTCCTTACCCCCTATTTTGCTTATACCTGTTTCTCTCCCCTCTCCCCTGCTGTTATACTTGGTATTTTATTTCCCACCAAACCTCTTACAGAGATGGTTCCATAAGACCTTTTCTTCAGTCTCTGTTCTGGGAGACTGAGTTCATGCATCATGTGGAGGGGATAGGAGAAAGATGGGTTCCCCATGAGCTTAGGACACTAGAATTAAAGAACATCTTTTTCCTTTGCTGTTGTCCCTCTCTGTGGTAGTTTGAGGGTATTTGACTTGGGATGTGCTGTGCATTGTTTTGGTGGTTATTTGTTGAACTGGGTGTAGTGAGATTTGGTAGTGAGTGAGTGATCCATGGAGCCTGAGCACTGACATAAGTTACCCAGAAGATCAGCTTGTTGTCTTCAGCCTCTGCTAACAAAATCACAGAATATTCTGGGAAGATCAGATTCTGTTTCTCCTGTTCTTTATGCTTGGCTTCATATCTCAGTTTCTCCTCAGGGAGAGCTCATCCCATAAATGCTCTACATCTAAAGAATTGCTTCTGAACTGAACATGGAAGTCTGTCTCCTTCCATGTTTCCTGCTGTGATCCTGTGGGATTTCGGATAGTTTTGTAGTCTTATGGATAGTAGTGTGAGCCTTGTATCATTTTCCTAGCCCTTGGCTATGAGCACCTCACCCTCCCAAGGTTTTGTTCACACACAGAAGCAGGCAGAGAAGAGAAAGGTCTTGGGAAGTCATCTGTCCAGAACTGAGTCAGGATATTCTTGATTTCAGACAAACTTTCCCCCTCCTGTTAAAGGGAGATCAGGAATCAGTTTTACCAGATCTCAGTTGGCACAGATGGAAGGATCTGGTAGCACTGATACATGCCCAGAGTACATCAGCAGGACAGAACAGGACAGGACAGTCCACAGTACTCTTTCAGGAATTAAGAATATGCTGAATTATGAACATTATTCCTGGTTTCCTCTAAGCTGCAGACCTTGGTAGGATGGTGTGTCAATGCACACTTGCTGATATTTATTGCATCTGACTGCACTTCAATGAGCAGAGAACTTCCTGCTGTCCCCCTACCCCCACACTCTTCTCCTCATCCCCTGCCTTGATGATCCCATGGGTTTGAAGCTCATCTGTGGAAGTAATTTTTTCTAGTGGGATGCTTGTCAGATCCTGTCAGCTACAAATTGCTCTAGTGAAGGTGCAGAAATAGAAATCCTTACCTGTTACTTGTGGTGGTGGTTTTTTTTCCCTTTCTGAATCTCAGGACAATAATCTGCAGCAATTCTCCCAACAAGTCCCAGTGCAATTTAACATACTGGGTGTTTTTTAGGTCTTTTATCTGCACCATCAGCTGGCATCAGCTGATTTGAAGGTGTGTTACTGCCTAGCACATTGACAGCAATGGAATGTGCTCTTTAAAGTGGAAGACATCAGAGTGAAGTGAGGAGAAAGACACAGAAGCTTCATTATCATTGTAAGAGGGTTATTATTTAAAACAGGCTTTCACTCAATTTTTTTTTTTGGTGCATATTCTATGTCCTGAGTGTATTTGGTCTAAGGGTAAAAGAACAGAAAGAACTATGACATCAACTTATTTATTTTCCCTGGTGTGACTTTCAGCAGAGATATAACCTGATGGAGCACATGCATAAAGCCAGTTTGGTCAGCCTGCATGGGGATGTGAGTGACACAAGGCTCCTGTGAGCAGAGGAGTCCACCATGTGTTTGCTCATGGCCAATACACCCAAATTCAAAGCTTACACTGAGAGTTTACAGCACTCCATGCAGTGTCTGACACACCAAATGTGTGTCCTAGAAATCCCCAGCCTTTTGTTCTTGCACACAATCCTGGCAGGAGAGCTGCCAATGCTGCTGGTATTTGTCTTACACTTGTAGGTCCATAGCTTTGGGGAAAAAAGTTACAATTATCCTTGAGATAGATATTAAAAAAGGCAAAAATGTCTTGAGTTAGACTCACTCACAAGGACATGTTCCTTTTTGTAGGCTTTTGTGATAAGTCAAAAATATAAAGAATATTATGTAAAAACCATTCTAACCACTTACATTACTTTCAGGTACTTCTGTTGATCTTCCTCCAAACAGGTTTACTCTGGATTTGGCTTTACTCTGAATTTGGCTTTGCTTCTCTCCAGTTCTCAGGTAACAGAGGCACATCTGATTCAGATTTTAAGGCCTGGAAACCCATTCATAGGTAAAAATGCATCCTTATTGACAAGGGACCAACTCCAGCCCTTGCAGTGACTGTTGCTCACTTAATACCACTGCTCTTGCATCCAGAGCTTTGCAAGCAGCTGGGAGAGCTGAAAACAATCCAGATGTTTTTTTTTTTCCCTGTGTTAGAACTCTGCCTGCAAAAGGATCATATACATTGTCCCTAAACCACTAAGGGTAAAGCCAGATGAGTTTGTCAACCAATGACCAGTTTATTAGGTTAGCAAATAATAGCTGAAAATCAACCAGACATCTCAGAAAGGCTCCTAGAGGAGCAAATAATAAAGTTTCAATTTACTTTGGCAGCAATAGCTTTGTTGTTTTGGTGTGGAGGTTTTGAAGGTACTACTAGAAGTTGTAAAGCCCAAACTAGCAGAGCCCGTTGTTCTTGTGCAACAGTCACTGTGAGCAGCCTGGGTACAAAGAAATCTTCTGGTCTGCTAAGGGAAGAACAGAGTTGTTTCTGTTTCACCTTGAGAAATAAAAAATCAGCCACATAAATAAAAGATGAGAAATTGCGCTTTTGGTGGGCTTGTTTGCAGAAGTCAGGAGTGCAGATCCATTAATCAAAGGACTGGACACCTCTCCACTGAGGACAGGATGAAAGATTTGGGGCTGTTCTCCCTGAGAAGAGAAGGTTCTGGGGACACCTTATTGTGGCCTTTCAATACTTAGAGGGAGGCTGATGAGAAAGATGGAGACAAACTTCTCAGTAGGACCTGTTATGATAGGACAAGCAGTAATGGTTTTAAAGAGGGAAGGTTTAGACTAGATATAAGGAATTTTTTATGGTGAGGGTAGTTGAAACACTGAAGCAAGTTGTCAAGGGAAGTCATAGATGCCCCAACCCTGGAAATATTCAAACAAGTACCAGAATGTTTGCAGCAAAGTTCATAGAAAAATTAGGCTTTTTAAAATTCACTACACTCTAACTAAATTGTGCTCCAACACACATTTCAGTTCACCTACAAATCTGAGAAATCCCCAAATCCCCCCTCAAGAGTATGAAGAGGAAAGTCTAAGCTCTCAAATCCTGTGGTTACTTGGTACAGGTGACCACATCACCTGGTGCAGTCGATTTCTGCTGTTCCTGCAGGAAGTCCTGTAGCTGCCACTTACTGAAGCTGGGCACCAGCTCTGCTTTGATAAGCTGAGGCTGAAGGTTTCTTTCTAATAGATCTTTCAGCTCTCCCCTCAGCCAAGCCAGCTGAGGTAAAACATGCCAGACCCCCAGCACCTCTGCCCTTCACTTTTTGCATCCATAAAACCATACCAGAAGACACTTTGGAGCATTGCCCTATAATTGTTAAATCAGCTAGAGAGAAGTTAATGGTGAATTTTTGAGAAGTTTTGTGTACACAACTTTGTCACTGTTTTCAGATGCATGTTCACAGAGGGATAACCCTACTGTAGGGAGCCCAAACTCTGGAAACAGGGAGAGATCCTCATTCCAGGCACCTAACTCCAGGATGTAACAGTTTTCAGTTCCTTGGAGGAATCAGTTTTCCTGTAGTGGCTGTAGAGGCTGGCCAGAGAACTTGGTCCTCCTGAACGTGCAGCTGGTCTTTTCAGAGGCAGATTTTTAGGGCAAACCCAGCCCTGTTACACCTCCCCCTTGTGGAAACCTACTGGCAGTCAGTGCAAATTGTGGGAGAGAAAGAATTTTCTTGTGAGTTTGCACGGAGCGATGGCGCATTGCATCCCTCTCCCAATTTCCAAGTGAGCTGAAGTGTAGCCTGGGGTTACTGCGTGCTCAATACACATAAAGCAGGCTTATAGTGACGTGGCAGGGATAATGGCAGCCAGGCTCATGGCTGGTGAAATTGTTACAAATTTCCAGCCATCCATAATGAGGGAGAAAAAAGTAATCTTGGAATAGCTGAGGAGCCATCAGAGCCCCCGAGCTGCAGAGTATGAAGTACAGGAAAGGTGAAGATACAGCTCTTGCTGTATTTTCTTACTTCTGCTTTGCTTCAGCTAACCATGTGGGCTATGTGCTGGGAGAGTTATTTCTCTTGGTTGAAATTCACCCTGAATAAGTGGGAGGAGGGAGAGGTTTCTTTGAGAAATGAGAGCTGAGGATGAGGAGGAAGGATTTGCTCTCCACACCCCAGCCAGCCTGAGGGGCTGACCCAGGACTCAGCCCTAGAGCAGGGATTGTCTGCACAAGTGGAAGCACCCACGGAGGGTTGCACAAGGTTTCTGGGAAGATGGTCCTTTCCACAAGTTTTTGCTTTGGAGAAGTTGAAAATATTTCCTTGCCCATGAAATTGATCTACAAACTGCATATCCTTACCAATGCACATCAGATGGGTCAGGTGTCCAAGGCCCACCTATGAACAGAATTCCTTTAGGCTTTATCTGTTCTACTCAGCTAAATATTAAGAAGAGTGAAACAAAATACTCTTAAATGCACTAGTAATGGATGGAAATAATGAGTGTGTATAAAATATTTTTAGAAGGCACAGTGTTGTGGCTTTTATCCTTTCCCTTGTTGTATAATGGTGTTTGTGGTTACTTACTCAGCCACTACTGCAGTTTTTGCTTTGGGAATATAATCACCTACTAATGCAATTTATTGCCTTGTATATTTCCCTGCCAAGAACATTATCCCTTAAATAGAGGCTTTGTAATAATAACCTCTAATTTCCACAACTTCATTGTTAATTTCCACGTTTTCTACTTCACAAGTATTAAAACTCCAAATTCTCCACAAGTCCCTAGATTGTTGCAGCTTAGTTACAGTAAATCCAGTATTTTCTTCCTGATGATTTTAGTCCTTTAAAAGGCATAAGTCCTTGTGTCCCTGCTCAGTGCCACTTGAGGTGCACTGCTGGGAGCACTGGAGCCTGCTGTGGAGTCTTGGTGATTATACTGCACACATATAATATATATATTATACTGCACACCCTGGGACCAAATCCTTCCCACAACATCAGTCCCTGAGTGTTTTGTGGCAGAACAGGAGCAGGACACCTCACCAAATGTTCATGTAGAGACCCGAGGGCTGAAGCAACCTCAGCAGTGTTGGTCCACTGGATAATGTCACACCTCCCATGCTGCTTGGGTAAATGGACAGGAACAGCTGCCCATTTACATTCTGACATGGGCAGAATGGGGGACTAACAAGCTTTCTTTTTTTTTTTTCTGCTTAATTATCTTATTTACTTTTACAGATGCCATTTGGCAGCCTCGTTCTCTCCTGAGCTGGCCTTGTTTCAGTGGGAGGGCTTCTGACCTCTCTGTGTGATGCAGAGCTTATAAACCATTTGGAGATCCTGCACTTTATGATACAAACCAGGGTTTTCTAAGATGTGGTGTGCACAAAGTCATTTGTGCAGAGAAGCAGCTGCCATTACTGCATTTGTTACTTGCCACCACTGGCAAGTCATGGTATGCAGCAACCCCTGAAAAGAGCTCCCTAAAAAGGACAAAAAATCCCACATCAGAATAATTTTGTAAGCCATTGATGTTTTTTTTTTTGGAGTATAGTTTAGGTAAAAACTGTAAAAAAAAAATAAAATGAAAACCACAGTGCAATAATTTGCTTTTTAGTGCATCTCTTCAGGGTCTATGTTCTTTGCAACTGCTCAAAAACTTGATCTTGTCCCAGTTTTATAGATTGGTTATAACAGCCAAAGTTCTGTCTTTCTTTTAAAGCAGCACAATCTACTTGTTCAGGGCAACTGCATGGATAGAGATGAGGTTAGTTCAGCTCATTTTTCCCCAGTAAGATTATAATTTGTTTCTCCACGCCATGACTTATTAATCTTCCTAAAAAAATATTCCTTCTACTGTTCAAAAGGAAAAATAAAATGGAGCCAAAATATGCTGGATCAGAGCAAAATTAATTGGAAATAATTTTCTTTTAAATAAGTTGCATATGTGTTTGCCTGTTTAGTATTCACAATGTACAGCAGAGAGGCTTTCAGAAACGAACTCATTTTAAAAAGAGATAGATTTACACACACCACAATGAAAGCAGTCACTGGCAGCATTGTATACCGTATCAAATCAGTGACTGTTGGTACATATTTGAAGTTAATTTGACACTGAAGTAAACAAATCAAAGTGTGTTTATAGAATAATTAGACCATATTCTCAGTATTGTGGCTACAAAATTTTGTCACTGCTATTGAAGTACTCTGTGGTTTTATTGGGTTTGTTTACAGAATTCCGTAGCAACACAAAGAAAACTGTCAGAATTACCTAAGCATAATTGTCATGGTAAAACCTGTCTTTGCATAATAGTCACAGACCAGCTATATAAATCATAACCAGTGGTGTTGCTTGGTTTCATATTTATGATTCTGGAACCATAAGCTTTATTTGTGAGTTAAAAAGACTTTGAAGAAAAATTGCAAATATTTATTTTACCCAACAAAAAAATAATAAAAAAATATCCAAACCCAGAAATGGGCTCAAACTTTTTGCCAATACTCTATGTATTTTTCTACAACATAGAAACTTAATACTTTTATATAAATAGCATATTACCACATATGTTTTTTTCATCTGGTGTTTTCCAGTCGTATTATTGTGTGGTTTTGCATCCTTTAGGATCATGTGACTGGGAAGACAGATAGCAATATAAAGTTTTGTTTACATCCAACCTCTTCCTGCAAATGTGCATCTGACTGTGCTTGAAGAAATGGTAGAGAGTCTAGACTACCCCAAAGCTGAGAATACACATTTTTTAGGTTTCTAAGTCAGGCAAAGAGACCATCTGTTATTTTCATTCTTCACTTTTATGGTTCATGTTATCATTTGTCACTTTTGCCACATCTCTTGAGTGCAAGGCAGCTGCTATTGGTTAATTTGGGCCCATTCCTGCCAAATGTATGGGTTAGTTTGGTTCAGCTTGGGGATGCTTGGCTCTTCTCAGAAACAGTTCTCAGAACTATAACATTACTTCTTCTCATGCATGCCCAATAAAATAACAGTGCATGCAAATCTGGGTCTGAAAGTAGGTGTTCCTTACATGTATGGAAGGAGAAGCTGCTAAGAGAAAGAGAAGTAATAAAAAAGAGGCAGAAGAGTAAAGAATTAGAGGTGATGTCTGATCCTTTTTAAAACCAAAATTTCAAGTTTGTCACTCACTTCAGTAGCACTCACCACAGAGTTTGCTCTGGGAGTAGCTGCCTACCTTTACTGTGTCCCTTTGATCAGGGTGTGTTTCTGCCCTTTATTTTATTGAAGGTATTCTCACAGTAAATATGTGCTGATGAGAATTCCCCTAAAATGACATAATTCTCTGGTAAATTACTTCAGAATCACATTCTTGAGTGCCTCAAGTGAAAAAAATGTTCAGATATTGTTTTGTGGGCACAAGCAGGGAAGCTTTATCCTGAATTTTCCCTCCTTCTGTGACTGCCTTCTGCAGATCTGGGATCCCTGTGTCCTGAGAGTCCATTTTGTTCAACTTCCACTCCAGAAAATGATGTACCCAGCTGTTTGCTCAGGTTGCAGGGCTTCATACGTTAATAGTTCATGGTGCAATCTGGTGTCACAGTGGGACTGGACTTTCTGCAAGTAGCCAAAATCATTCCTATTCTTTCACAAATGATCCTTCTCCCAGTGAGGATAAACCCCAGGAAGCATCCCAGAGCTCAGCAGTGGATGTAATGCCACTGTTTACACAATACAGGTCAGATTCTTGTTTACCCCAAAGCTCTTTCCCAGCTGTAGTCAGATGAGGATCCAGGTATCCAGGTGGCTGCTTTTGCCCTAGAGTTTCTCCCATCTGCATTCCTGCTAATGTAGCATCTGGAGCATAGCTTTGCTTCACTTCCTCTTGCAAGGAGTTTTGGAAAGCACACACCAGGTAGTCTTCCTCTAGAGATCTAGGGTTACAGAGTGATAGATAAAGACAGTAATTAACAAATTACTTTAGTGTATTCTAACCCTTCCTCTTTCTGGAGAAGACATGCTATAAAAAGCAGAACTGGAATCTCCTGTGTTGTTTACTTTGTTTATCAAGATTATATTAAAAAATCAATATCTAATTTTTCTATTATACTTTAGCACTGCATCTTCCTAGCCCTTCAGAATCATATCCTATTGATTCTACCTTTAATGACTTTGAAATTTTCAGTGATTTGTTTGTGGAGAATACTGTGCCTGATATAGATTTCCCCGTGTTAGTTTAAATGCTGGTAGTATACTTGGTGAATTAATGAAATAAAAATAGCTTTGTCAATAAGCAAAAGTGAAGCCACTTCCAACGTTTGTTCTGTAACCATTGCTTTCTGCAACTGCTGCCTACACAAAATTAGTTGGTGGGATTAAAGAATATATTCCTCTTTTATCCCATGTTTGAGTACTTGATCACAGAGGCATAGTTTAATCCAAACATCAATAGCATCTCATCAATTCAGTCAGATGCAGCTGTCAAAGTGGACTTTTGGTTTGTTTAGAGCTTTGAGATTTATCCTTTTTTAAGGTCATAGAATATTTTCTTTGATTTTTGATGCTGAAATCTTTCTTAATCTTCCAAACTTGAGAAACATCTGTTAAGATTTAATGGGGTGACTTTTGTCTTAAAATTGGAGTTTGTGTTGCAAATCTTTGGTTTTGAAAAACAGGAGAAAAGTACAAGCATATATTCCTGAGCAGTTATAAGCCCTGCTTGGTCAGCAAGCGATTAAACTAGTTAAAATGGAGCAGCAGGCAGTGCAGTTACATTTAAGCAGTGTTTCGGTGGACTGTGATTTAAAATTTGTTTTGTTTCACGTTGGCATTAGCCATTTCCCTTTACCACGGCACTTAGCTGAGGATCTGAGTAGCAGATTTGTGAGAGCTTTTAAATAATGAGACAGTGATGTAACCAAGTGATACAGAAGCAGAAAGAAATTTAACCTGCATTCTTAAGCTTCGGAGATTTGGAGCACTTGGGAAGAATGTAGTAGTTAATATGTTTGGAGATAATGGCATCTAAAAATACATGCCCCTAAAACATACAGACAGCTGTCAGGTCTAGTGCCTGAATATATTAGTCATTATCCTCATTAACAGATGCAAAATCATCCCTGTTTTCATAATGCAAGCATTTCATATCAGGTAATTTGTAGTAATTTCTTTATAGGGCTGAATTCTTCAGCTCCCATGTGAGTTGGTGTTTTGAAGCGAGATTCAACTGAGAATTGGAAGATCAGGTCCAGACATCTTTTCTGTGCCTTCTTGCACTTTCTTACCTATTCCATAATAAGATCATCTTTGCCAGGAATCTAGCACACTTTTTATTTTGGTTTTTTATTCAAAGCATAATATTGCCTCATCAGCTTTTTCTGTAGCCACGCATGTTTAATAAGTTTGATGTGAAGTCTTGCCTGCTGCCTCCTTCACTTCCATTTCAACAGCAGTATTACCTGGATGAAAAACACAGGATGTGGCTTTCTGAATATAAATGCTCTTTTCTCTTTCTCAGCTCGTGGAGAAGAACGTGTTGTTCTGTAATTGCAGAGACAGCACTGGCACAACTTGTAAACCTCTGCAAAGTGCTGCAGAGCTGCCATTCATGAGTACCAAGAGCTAAGGACAGCATGAAAAGCAGGAGGGCCTGCCAAGTTTCTTGCCACTTCCTCCTACTTCTGACAAGGTTTTCAATTAGCAGCTTGTAGGGGCCCAGCCTGTGGTCCTATTTTCATGCAGTATGCATAACTTAATTCCCCAGAAGAGGCCGGAACTGCAGAGGAAAGGAAAATACACATAGATTTGTAATGTTATATATTGGAAGAAAAGCGTTTACTAACAGTGTGGTTCTGGGAAGAGGGAAGAAAGAGGGGCACATGAAAAGGAAGAAATGGCTGGAGTGGGTCTTGAAAGTGATGAAATCTCCCTCAATCTATTTTGTTAAAAAGCATAGGAGCCCAAGATGTTTCCTCCCTGCAGCCCTTGTGTAGTCCTCATGTAAGGTTCACCTTAAACAGCAGCACGTTGAAGAAGAGAGTTGCACATTCCAAATGAAGCTCAGCCCTTGTGTAGTCCTCATGTAAGGTTCACCTTAAACAGCAGCACGTTGAAGAAGAGAGTTGCACATTCCAAATGAAGCTCAGCCCTTGTGTAGTCCTCATGTAAGGTTCACCTTAAACAGCAGCATGTTGAGGAAGAGAGTTGCACATCCCAAATGAAGATCCATGTCTGCCCAAGTATATGATCTATTAAATCAACACTGCTTTGTTACATTTGGCTGGGCTTCCCAGTGTCTCCATCACTGCAAACAGAGGAATCCTCACCTACTGGGCCAAATAATGGATTGGTGTGAGCCTTTGTGCAGTGCTAGGCAGTAACCGAGGTCTCATAACAGGTGAAGGCAATTATGTGAGTACAAATACACTCCTTGAAAATTGGTGCAAAAGAAGTGGGGCTGCTGCACTCCTGTTTGGGTCCCTTCCAACTCAGCTTATTCTGTGATTCAGTGATTCAGATTTTAGCAATCCATGATGTGTCTGTGCATGGAGCACACTGTGGCAACACACCAGCAGCCTGGTGAAAGCACAGGTAATGTTAGGGAGGACCCCTAAGGACAGCAGAGGTCCTATGGCCAAGCAGGGAAGGGAAAAAAAGCCCTCCTGAGTCCCTGTGGTCACAAGAAAGTCTTAAAACACATGTCCATCAGTGAGCTCTCATAAAAACAGAATGAGGGAGTGTGGCCATGGCAGGCTGTCCTTTGGGAGCTGCTACTCAGCATGACAAGAGTGGATGGTTTTCTTCAAAGCCCAGGGTGGAACCACAAGTAGGTTCCTCTGTGTTTTGCCAGGATGATCCTGGTCCCCTACTGGCCAGTGTACATAGAAATACAAAGGCTTATGAATGACACATTTACCTTTCCCTCCTTGTTTCTTTTCCTCTGCTAAGAGCTTCAGTGGGAACAGATAAGCTGATTTATGGCAAGCGTACACACAGCTGCAGTGGAAGCCTTGAAGCAAAACTGGAACAACACAGCCACAGTGCTGAAAAGTGCCAAGAAAGGTATGAGCTGTGTGGACCAGGAACTCACATCTGTGATGTGTAGGTGTGGCTGCTGTTGTGAAAATTTGCTTTATCCCCAGTGGTGCTGCAACCACAGCTAAGCCTTCACCCTTTGCACTGGCATGAGACCCACTAGACAACTTCATTTGAGCTGAGCCACCTGCAATCTGATTCAGTGAAAGGTGGCAGGGAGTTTGGGCTAGGTGGCCTCTAAAGGTCCCCTCCAGCTCAAGACATTCCATTTTCTATATTCAATTAGGAAAAAACAAACAAACAAAATAAACATCCCTCCCTCCCCCCAAACCCCAAACCAAGCCAACCAACCAACCAAAATCCCACACAAAAAAAAAACAACCCCAAAAATTAAAATAAAAAACCACCAAAACCCAAAACCCAACAAATCAGCCCTGAAGGCTGTGAGTAGGGTTCCTATTTCCTGATTTTAAGGAGCCAACCATATCTGGTTTCCATGTATCTTGTATAAAGGAGAGGGAGAACAGATCACCCCCAGAGCAATTCAGAGCATCTCTCCTTGTGTCCTGCCTGAAGCTGGGCTCTGGAGGAGAATGCTTAGCATGGATAGCTCAGTGAGGTGCTCAGCAGGTGCCCTTGGGTGTGGAAATGAGGCTTGGAACCCTCTCTGTGCCCCAGGGACACATGGTCACCCTTCCTACAGAGGGCAGGTTTTGGAGAGGTGCTGCTACAGGGAACAGTACGGCTCGGCCAGGAGTTTGTGAGTGCTTTCCCTGAAACTCTCTAGTGAAAGGAAGAGATGTGAATTTCATACATAAAAGGAAAAGTATCACATTTTCCCCAAATTCTTCAGGAAATTAGTCTCATATACAAGCCCAGAATTTGGCTGCCTTACAGAGACAGAGTGTCATTTGCATGCCATTACCAGGCTGTAAAAGTCTCATGGTGACTGCCTACTATACATTTGCAATCTTTAGGGATCCTATGAAGGTCACCCCTGAGGTCAGGTTTGTTTAGTCTATTCCATAATGGTGTAAAGTGGACTTGAATGTGTACTCTGCTCGAATAATACACAATCTGATTGATACTTAAACATCGGTAAGTGTTGTATATATGTTGCAGTTTCTAATGTTCCAGGCAGAGGCAAACCATGTATTTGCTAACAAATTGTTTCTACAAACAACCTGATGTGGCTTTGAAAAGTGAGTCAAAATAGGGAATGAAATGTACCCTCAAAATTATAATAAGAAAATCTTCATTTTTTTCTTTCCATGAGAAAAGTTGTGTTTGTTTGCCTTTTTTTCTTAAATCTTCTCTGAGCCTTCCCTGTATTAGGAATTCTTCCTCCTGTTTACTTTTAATTCACTTACCATCCATTCACTGATTGCCTTGCAATTCAAAAGCCAGGTTCTTTATGTTGCATTGTTCAAATATGGCTTAATTAAAAATAGATCACATCTTCTCTTTTGTGCCTAATAAGCATTGTACTGATGGGCTTCATAGAGGCCTGGGTGATATTTCAGCTCTTTACACATCTTTCAAAAGGAATAATAAAAAAAAGGGAGGGGAGAAAACCAATGTGAAATCTTTTTCATCCTTAATATGTCATGACTTAGGAGGCAAGAATTATTACTCAACATAGGCTTAGGAGGATAAAGAAGGAGTAGAGAAAATCTGATATATGAGTGACTTTGCTCTATCTCTTAATTTTTAAAATACTGTAAAAGTATCATCTGTTGTGAAGACTAGGCTCACCCAGTTTTTCTAGAGCTTCTCTTTCAACAAGATTTTCATGATGAAAATATAAATAAAAAGTGACATAAAATTATACAACTCCTTAGCACAAGACTGGCTGAGGCAAAATGTTCTTATTGCCATTTTCATGTGGCTTTTTACACCATATAAGCAATTAGTTATTAAGTTTTCTCCATTTTTAATCCTTTGCTCAGAGAGGTATTCCCTCTCATACTTTAATTTATGGCACAATAATATGTCCGTGATGCTAAAGTTTATTTGATTCTTTCTTGCATTAAGAGTTAAATTTTTTTGCTCTGTTTAGTGAAAAAGTTGTAATAAAGAACAAATACAAGACCATGACCCTTCACAAGTAAATTGTAATTCTGGGTTAAATCTAGTCAGCATCCACCAACACTTCTGGCTTTTATTTATTTTTTTTTAAGCAGCAGTAATATGAAATTATCTGTGCTGTAGTCCAACAAAGCTGCCTGCTGTACTTTTTCTGCTGTTTGCAGGTGTACCAAAAGTGCTGCTTCCTCTGCTGTGAGCAGGATGACCAGGACTGCCACTGGGAGCCAGCTGAGCATCTCCCTTTCTCATGCAAATTGGTGCCCAACCTTTGCTCTTCAGGCTGCACCTGGCCAGTCCCAGCTGGCTGTTCCCTGTACCCTGCAGGCCATATCAACCCTGAGGAGGAGCAGCCTCATTTCTGGAGGAAGGTTTCAGGTCCTACCCTCGTTGTGGAGGTTTGTGCCTCTGAGCCCGGCTCGCTGTGGTGCTGATGGACTGATGGGTGAGCCCTTGCTGGGGTTGCTGTGCTGTTCTGGGGCTGTACTCAACAATGCAACTGCTTTTTTCTTTTTCCTTTTTTTTTAGGAAAGGTTAGCTCAGCTGTCTCTGAGCTCTGGGGTGTCCTGCAGTGCAGACACATTCCCTGGGAGACACTCTAATGGATCAGGAGGTGAGCAGAATTATGGTCAATGGCCTGCTGTGAGATAATCTAAGATAACATGACAGTTTTGCCCTCTTGCATCCCCTCGTTGATCTCTTCACCACCTAAAAACTTTGTCATCTGAAGAGGCAGAGCCCCTCTTTACCAGCTCTAGCTAGGTTTAGCTCTGGTTAGCTCCACCACTGATTTTTGCCTTTCTGTCTCTTTCTGGACACAGCCCTTTGTAGCCTTTATTCTTTTTAGGATCTAGTTCAGGAGGAGAAGGATTGATTTGACTCTGTGCTGGCAAATTCTGACTTTTCAGTAACTTTCAAAGCATTCCTGCAGAGAGCGATGACATGGGGAGTCCCCTTGCCAAAATGTAATCATGCAGAAAATGCAAAATTGAGATCACCATATAGATTATTTTATAATGTGGTCACATGAGAGCACATGGCGGAGAAGCCAGAAACCGAACAGTCAGTGCAACAAACTCTGGATTGTTGTAATTTGATTCACGTCAGGGAATTGTGTTAGCTTTTTGGCCGTGCTCTTCATGTTCTGTTTGGAAATGTATGATGTCATTGTACCAAGCAAATCACAGCGAAAGGCTGCTTGTATTTATGTTGGCTGAAGGTTTAACCAAGTGTACATGGCGAGCTTAATTTATTGCTACTTTAACTTTGTTTAGTCACTGAAGGGCTTTATTTATGCTGGTAAATTCAAATAGTGGCTAACAGTGACCACACAGCTAAAGAAATGGCAAGAGTCATTATCACTAAATCACTTTGTTGCTGAGTTCCCTTAATTAGGCAGTGGGGGGAAAAAAAAAAATTGAATCCCTGGACATTCAATAGTGACTGTGGTGGTAAAAGAGTGATTAATTGAGATATCAGTTGCTTTCCTTAGGAAACTAAATTTCTGTAACCTACTGTGGCGAAGCAAGAATGAAAATAAAACTCAAGCATCATCTAAACTGCTGAATTAATTGAAGGCATATTAAAAAGTTTTATAGGTTCTCTATAAAGTAAAATAAATAGCAAGAAAGCTATATTCTTTATGCAAACATTTTTCATTACAGTACGTGTCGGTCCCTTGGTGAGAGCTCATTAACTTTTTAAAAATTACCTTTAATGGCCTACTCATTATCATCACCATCAAATGCTTCACTTGTCCAACATTCTAGCATTTAGAGAAGATTAAAGCCAAAATTACCTTCTAGATACAGGGCATATTCAACTACACAGGAAAAAAAATAAAATCATTCTGTAAAGTCATGGCTTATAAGCAGTGAAAATTAGGAATGTTGAAAGCAGCCTTTTTTTAAAGCTCAGAAATGTGTCTCAGTGTGGTAGCTGTGGTTTTCAGCAATATAAAAAAAAATGAAAAGGTTCCTCATTTTCAAGTCCCTCATTGAAAAGCTATTTGGTTAAACATAATTGTGAAACAGGCACCTTGAAGCCTGGTCTCCAGGGCTTGGGCATATCCTTGTTTGGCTGTTGTTTTGCTAGGAGACTTGAACAAATCACTTCTTCCTTTGCCTGAATAAAAACCTGTAGGTATTGAGATTGCCAAGGACTGCAAACCTCTGCATGAAAGCTTCTTTAGGAGGTCACTGCTTCATTGTTACTCATCCTGCAAAAACTTAGCTTGATCTCAAAACCACTCAAAGCTGGAGCAGAAACAGCACAAGATCCGAATTTTTAGCTTGTTTAAATTGGCTCAAGCTTCTCGATTTCAGTGGAAATTCACTCATTTGCACCAGTGGGGAAATTGGCGTCCACTCTGTTGTTTTTCTAAGGGTGTTTGAGGGGAGTGTAAATTCAAGAGTGCTGATTAAGAATTACAGACATCCTGGCATGGTATGATTTATTGGGGACTGCAGCTCTCAGATGTTCTTGTTGTGATGAATAGCAAGGTTCATCAAGCTTGCTTTAGCCAGGCAACCTCAAGAGCATTTCTGTGATGGCAGCTTCACTTACTCCTCTGAAGAGGAAAACAATTTATAAACAGGGCTCAGTCTGGATGAATTCTGAGGGAGCTGCTGATTCATCTCAGCCATGGGTTTGGACCCCCCTTTGCTTTGCCTTTCCCTGGGTTATCTGCTGCAATTTACCTGTGTCACTGATTTCAGAGGTGCTCTTGGGGTGTGGTACCAAGCAGGCTGAGGAATTGCCTCATTTACCATCAGTGACCACCCCTGTGCAGATGAGGTGAGGTTCTTTGGCCTAAGCATGCTGTGGTGCCTTGCTGTAGCCCTCCTGATTTTGGGGAGATGTCCCAAGAATCCTCCCTCTGTCAGTAGAAAGTTCCTGTTACTGTTAAAATCATCCACTGCTGCAACTTTTCATCTGTTTCCTCCGAGAATCTTAGTTTATTTTTCAAAGCTATTGAACTTCAAATTATGGTGCAGCAAGATACAGCCAGGCTTTTTAGTTTAACTTTCTTCCTCGTTGAGTTTTGGTTAGAGTCCTGTATCAACAGTCCTTTGTTTAAAATAAAGGCACTCCAGAATTGTCTGGTCTACTGACAATGCTCTTTTCAGCCCTTCAGCTGATAAGATTCTCCAGATATCTCTGTTCTGGCACTTAATGTCTGATGGAGGAAGGATCTGAAGATTGATGAAAAGCTGCAGACACCCTGGTGCAAAATAAAATAAGCTTTGGAACATCTCAATCGATGGAGCTGGAGTGTCCTCCAGATATTCTGGACAAATTAGCTGCTAAGGTTCATAAGCTGAGATTATCCAAAGCTTGCCCCAAAGAATAGAACAGATATGCATGGCCCTGTTATTTCTCATCTATTTAGGGCTGCAAGTTGTAGCATTGCACATACATTGTTAGGTCTTCATGGCAGGTTCAGATGTTCTTCAGAGCTTTGAAGCATTCTCCAGCCAGTGCTTCTTTTAAACCTGCTACTTAGTTGGTAATATCCAGGCCAGCTGGATAATTTCTGAAAAGCAGACAAACATGCAATTTTTATCATGCTAGTACATTCTCTTGCTGCTGTATCTTTGCTGCACTTGGAAATGAAGACAGTGTAATTACCTAACAATTATCTTGTCAGCTTGTAGCAGAATGCAAAATTTGGATTGAGGTAGGGAGTGAGAGTGCATCTAAACACCAGGCTCTTGTGATGTGGAGTTCATTTACTTTCCACTCTGATTTTGGGCACTGGGTAATGAGGTAGATGTGTGTGGTTAAGTGAAATGGCCCAGAGCACAGGAGACTCATTGGCCATGTACCTATGCATTGCTGCAGGGTGAGGACACTGCACTGCATGGAATGGAGGGGGCCCTGGTAGCATTTTCAGGTAGTTTGACAGCCATTGGAGGTGGGGTGGCATCATGTTTTTTTGCCTGGTGGAAGAAGGAGCAGTCACTGCTCCGTGAGGCTGCTGAGGCAGCATAACTCTAAGTCTATGGCCAGACTGTCTGTCCCTCTTCTCTGTCAGTCCTGGTTGTGTTGCAAGGTGAGCAGGATACAATAGTACATGAAGAATAGTTCCCATTTTTCTGCCCAATTTATGTTATGTTGCAAGGTGAAGAGGATACAATAGTACATGAAGAGTAATTCCCATTTTTCAGGCATTCATTTTTGGTTCTTGCCTGTAGACATCTTCTGGAGGCTCCCTTAAACACAGGGATGCCAGCTGAGATAAATGATGGTTATTTGCCATTGTAGACAGCCACGTTAAACTGATTCATACATATTTGGACAGGAAATGGTGCTTACAGGGTTTAAATCTCAACAATGTGAAGTGTCATTCCTTTCTGACTCAGAAGATGCTTTCTGGCAAACCTTTGGCTGGTAGATACTCTCCTTTCTGTCAGGAAATACTCATCCTTTTCCTGATGGAGAGGGCTCTGGGAGTGTGACAGTTCTAAGCTCACACAGTGTTTTTACAACCACCATGGCCACAAATTCCAGCTGTTCTGTGCTGGTAAGACATAGCCACAAAGCAGGCTTAGTTTTCACTCTGATCAGTTTACATCTTTTCCCCTTCTGGCTTTGCATAGCTTGAGAGACATCTTAGCAAGTGTACCAGTCAACACAGAGAGGAACATGAGAAGTGGCTTTCAGCTGACACACTCTGATGGGCCCTGATCTGGTATCAATACTCCTGAAGACTTTTCAAAACAAATTCTGTTTCTGTCAGTGCAGCTCTTTAACACTTTGGCATTTCAAGGCCTAAGCCTCCTGCCTTTAGTCGGTAGTGTGGGATTTTAGAGATTAGAAATCATATTATGAGTTGCTAAGTGGTTTGCATTTCAAAGTCAGCTGCAAGTTAAGATATATCTTGGCAGAAGCATGCAGTAAATGGGCCAGTCTTTCAAAGGCAATCCAGGCTGCCTGTTGCAAAGGACTTATCATTCTGGTATAGGCTGTCAGGTTGCACTGCTGAATGCTTTGTGTGGCAAGAGTGGTGTAAAAGTAGTCCTGAAGGTACTGAGATGTGCTTGACAATCTCAATATTTCTTTTTTGTTTTTTTATTTATTTCATGCATTGTGGTGAATATTGCACCAAACCAGATTTGGTTTTGCACCGTTTCTTAAGAATAGAACATTATTCTTTGCCATTATATATGTCCTTTAGACCTTGACCTTTTATATTGCTGTGAATACTGTGAACATTTGCAAGGCTTTCTGTATAATTGCTACAAAAAGAGAGTTAAGGATATTAAGTGTAGCTTTCACTGGTTGAAAAAAAAAATCACTTAGTTGTGTCCTTAGAACAGGAATGATATGTTGCCCTTTATCCAGTCCATGCTAGGGCTGGAAGTCTGGGATTCACAAGGTGTGGAAGAAACCCAGTGAAAAACAGAGCAATGGCAAAATGTTATGCACACAACACAACCCTCCTGCACTGCCCATCAGCAGAGAGGCTGGGATGGACTGTGTGAAAACTGTGGTGAAAGCTAAGGAAGCATAAACTGGGAAGTGAGGAGGAAAAAGCTTGTTAAGGGTTTAATAGCCTTTTTTCTCAATACTTAAGTCAGTGATTAGAAATTTGAATTAATTTGCAGTAACTTAAGTGAAGATCCCCCTAGTGAAGGCTAGGCAGGATTATTTGGGTTAATATATGCTGAGAACTTTCTACAAATTTAATGCCTTTTTCTTGCAAAACACAAAGGTAAGAATACAATAGATTTTTTTCATTTGTTTACTATAGTCTAGCATACAGAGCAGATGATGACAACAGAAGTAAAGATCACCACCAGTGTTGGAGGTACCAATAGGTTGATGACTCAAATAGCTGCAGGGCTTTTTCCAGATGTAAAATGGGTGAAGAGTATTCTCTTGATGCAACACCGATATTTCTCAACCTGGGCAATAAAATGGTATATCAAACTGTTCTGGACATTGCTCCACGTCCTGAACAACATTAACTGAGCCTTCTGTTTTCCCTGTGCCTGCAGTTTTTTAGCTTTCAGTTTTGGTGGGCTTTCTGCCCCACTGCATCCTTGTCTGTTTGCCTCTGTGTGACTCCTCTAGCACCTCTCCCTCCATGTGTCTCTTTCTCTTGTGTCTGGTGCTTGCTTGCACATAACTGTGTGATGGGGCACTGTGTGCTCCTTTTGGGATGCCATGGACAATTACATCAGCTTTAGAGGCAGCTGCCACCTGTTCATGGCCCTGCTGAAGTCTGCCACATGTGTCCAGCTTGTCACTCGTGAGATCATCAGGCATTCATGCAAGTGCCAGCTGATGCAGGAGTAAATTGGGTGCATGTGATCTGTGCCATCATGCATGAAACAGCCAGGTTCTCATGCATGAATTCAGTGATCATGTGTGACCTGAATGTGCAGCTTTGTGTGGGCAAATGGGGCATCTTAAACCCATTGGATGCCCGTGTGTGAGCTAATTGGGTGCTCAAGCATGGATTAATTGTGCCTCCATGCAGGGATTAATTGGATAATCAAGCATCAATTCACAGGACACTCATGCATGAACTAACTGGGCACTCATGCACGAACTGCTTCGGTGGTCTGGAATAAATGAAAAAAATTTGGCACTTGGACGTGAATTAATTGTGCACCCACGTTTGAGTTCATTGGGTGCTTGAGGATTAACTGATTAGATCACTCAGGTGTGAATTATTTGAGGGCCCATGCATAAACTGGATGAGCACTCATGCAAGTCTTGATTGGGTGCTCATGCACGAGCTTGTTGAAGTCAAGCAGGAACTAGCTGGGCATCCCAGCTGACTTCATGGGATTCTCATGCATGAATGCAGTGCCCCCTGCAATGTATGCCCTGAGGGACACAATAATACTTGTTCAGGCTGAGGATAATCCCTACTCCCACAGGGGCAGGGCATGAAGTTTATGAAGAGTAGGTGCAGTCAGACTGTGCTAAGGTTGACCCCAATAATCTAGTCCACCAGCTCAAGGGGTAGGGCTTGGAATAGCTTCTGAATGAAAATTCAGACTGTGATGATGATGATAATAACCCCTGTAGTTTGGCTCCCTGGGGTGGGGCTAGAATTTTACTAAGTGCATATGCACTTGGTTATGATATTAATCCCTTACAGTCTGGTTCACCAGCATAAAGGGTAGAGTTTGTGATGGATGAGGTGCTCTGACTATGTAGGAATAGCACTTAAGGACATGGTTTAGTGGTGGACTTGGTAGTGTTAGGTAAATGGTTGGACTCAATGATTTTAAGCCTCTTTTTCAACCTAAGTGTTTCTATGATATGATTTGTGGGGCAAGGAACAAGATTTTAAAGAGCATTGCTGCAATGCTAATCCCAACTGTCTGTTCTGCAGGGAGGAAGGACCAAGCTCATAATTGCTGTATATTAAGATTGTGAAAATGTTGAAAGTAGAGATAGCAACGTTTGTGTGTTGAAACATCTCTTAAATTTGTGTCTTGCTGAGGCAAGGGGTGGGAGGCATTGAGATTAAACTGTGGGCTTTACTGTGTTTGTGCATGGGCACCTAACGAGCTCCTGCATGAGTGCCAGTTGAGTCCATGCATGGTGTGGGTGCCTAATTAACTCCTGCATGATCACCATATTAGTCCACGCCTGATCACACAATTACTTCACGCATGGGCGCCCAATTAGCGCACGATTTATTGCTCAAATAGTTCACGCATGAGCGCCCAATTAGCTCATGCTTGAGAGCCCAATCAAGTCACACTTGAGAGCCCAATTAGACCTGGATGAGCACCCAATTTACTCATGCATGAATGCTCAATTAGTTCATGCATGAGTTCATCCCCCAAGTGCACCATGAGTTCTCCCCAGTGCTGCACTGGGATTTGGTGTCCAGGGGTTCCAGCATAGCCAGCATGGGAGGTGGCCATGAACTGCCCTGCACAGGTGGCAGCTGGCTCTGAAGCTGAAATGCTGTCCCAAAATGCCAGGCCCTCAGAGGACTCCACAAATGGAGGGGACATTTGATCAGGAAGGTGGCAGAGAAGACATGGATGAAAGAGAGGCTCCATACCCAAGGGATGCACATCTGGATCACTGCAGCCCAAAGATGACATACAGCAGGGCAAGGGGACTTTGAATGTGGCCATAGGTGACTTTTGCCAGCAGAGTGACACTGGGAAGCCAGAGGGGTGGAAGACACCCAACAAGACACATGAAGGAAGACAGAAGAAACTTTTGTGTGCACAACCCCAACTTCCTGCATTTCCCACTGGATCAATGAGATGATTGGTGCAAACCATGTTAACTTGTAGTGCTAGTAAGAGGAACTGAGTCTAGGAAGGTATGTTTAGCTTGAGTGGAGTCTAGGAAAGGGGGAGAAAAGGTGCTTTCTTAAGTGCTTAATTGCTTGTATTTTATCCTCTCTCAATGCTTGAGCCTGTTTAGAAAGTAATTTGTGTTAACTTCCTAAAAAAATTGTTCCCCCAGTAGAGGTGGTTTCATGCACTACAGTGATTAGTGGAGAATGCAGGCAGCACCCAAGTCTGATATGGCCTGGGACTGCAATAATTTAAGTGACTTTGAGACCTAGGAAGGAGTATTGATTGTGGGAATTTGGGGTACTGTGGTATGTCCCTCATGTCTGGAGGGGTAGGTGCAAACAGTGTGTAAGCAGTTTGGAAATGGAGAGTTCAAGGCTAACGGAACAAGGTCCTGAGGGATGGGAAAGTGACTGGGACAGGATAGGATGAGGACAACTTTGAGCCCCTGCCCCAGTGGCTTACAGCCAGGAATTCAGGAGTGCCATCCACGGAGAGCCTGTGCCCCTAGGAAACTCCAGGAAGGCTGCTGTGCTGTGGGGTGTGGAGGGATTGGCTGCATCCTCCAAACAGATCTCCAGAGACTTCAGAAGCACATGGCAGATGCAGGGAGTTGAGCTGAAGGTCTCTTATTTAAAAATAAAAGAAGTGTTAACAAGCGCTCAGCGCAGAAGGGAGGCTCTTGTTCATTACGAGCAGTGTTCCAGTGCTGTGCTGGGCAAAGTGTGCACCACACAGGGCTTACTCCTACTGCCTGATCCACAGGGCTGAGAGTAGAGCTTGTAATTAGTGTGTATTAATATTGTGATGATGTTGAAAGTAAAGTTTGTAACAGACAGACGTTGAAACAGTTCCTCTGTGCTTTTCACAGCGGCGAGGGGTAGAATGTAGAGGGCAGAAATTGAAAGGTGGAATGTAGAGGGCAGAAATCACAGGGTAGAATGTACAGGGTAGAATGTACAGGGCATGAATCACAGGGTAGAATGTACAGGGCAGAAATCACAGGGTAAAATGTACAGAGCAGAAATCACAGGGTAGAATATACAGGGCAGAAATTGAAGGGTGGGATGTACAGGGCAGAAATCGCAGGGTAGAATGTACAGGGCAGAACATACAGGGTAGAATGTACAGGGCAGAAATTGAAGGGTGGAATGTACAGAGCAGAAATCACAGGGTAGAACGTACAGGGTAGAATGTACAGGGCAGAACTCGCAGGCTTTTTCTGCATTCACATGTGCAAGCCCAGCCTGTTCACGCATGAGTGCCTGGTGAGATCACGCCTGAGTGCCCCATCAGCTCTTGCCTGAGCACACAATCAGCTCCTGCTTGCACGCCCAGTTAGTTCATGCATCGGTGCCCAATCGATTCATGCATGAGAACCCAATTCCTGCACGCTTGCACGCCCAATTAATTTTTGCATGAGTGCCCAATTAAGTTATGCATGAGCGCCCAATTAGTTTGATAAGAGTTCAGGGAAGTGCCACTGCTGGGAACCCTGAAACTGGAGCCAGATGCAAATTAAGCCACACCCCTTAAAGGACCCCATGACAAATTAATCTAGGCTGGAAACCAGTCCCGTGGTTTGAATTGAAAAGAAATGAAAACCAGCTCTCGTTCTACACCTGGGTATAATTAGTACAACATTAACTTGGATCCTTTTTTTAGAACCCAGAAAGCAGCTGTGTGGGATGCTGGCTTTCTCCACTCAGAGTTCTGGCCTTTCTGTTGCCATATGAGGTTTTTGTTGTGTGCACTCATCATTAAAATGTAATTTCCCATCATATAGCTTCCTCAGCCAGCATGAAATATCCAGGAAAACAAAGGTATTTTAAATGAAAGAGCAAAGTTAAACCAACAGAAAGATTCAAGAATGCAGGGCAGGTCCCAGCCTATTTCAGTAAAAAGAAGTGATGCATTCTTACCTCCAATGGATACTGCAAAAAGCTGTTCATTAGCAATGCCTGGGCATGGTCTTTAGAAAACTAAATTATTTTTATTAGTGAAAACCTAGAGCAAGACAATATAAAGGTCTTTTTGTATTATTACTTAGGCTGTGTTATCCTTTTGCTTTTCATTTTTTATGACTTGTGTGATGGTGACAGTTCCATCACCTAATTTCCATTTCTTGGTGAGCTCTTTTCTCTCATTATTATCTATCTCTCTGCTGGGTGGTTTAGTTCCTCAGCTATGTCAGAGCAGCAAAATTGTCTGTGGAGGTCAGAGTAGCAGCTGGTAACAGTCCTGTTCCCTCAGCCAGCAGCTGCTTGCTTTGGGAGTTGGGAGCACTGAAGAGGGTGTTTTTTCTCTTTTTAGACTCAACCTGTAGATGCTTCTAAATTGACCTTTCTTATCTTGGCAGTGTCCTTATAGAAGTTTTAACTAATATCTGCAGGTTGCTTGTAGCAGTAGCAGTGTTTTACCAGCTCACACCTCTTGAATCTATGGTTCCTTAGAAATGGGCCAAACCTTGTTGTGTCATATATGGCCAGACTGCAGCTTGGGACTCCAAAAACTGCAAACCTGGGACAGAAACAAAGCAGCTTTCATTCTAATTTGACTGGAAAATGACCATAAGATTGTCTGTCTGCCACTTTTTTTACTTGATTTTTACAATACAATACCTGATACACACAAAGAATTATATATTTGGCCTTCATAATTCAGTGGCTTTGTTACTGATTTTGAATCATTCTTTTTGAAAGTGGAAGCTACTCTCTGTTCCATCTGTGGTACCTGTTTAAGTAAAACAAACTCCCTGACATGGCTCACTTGTCACTGGTTTCAACATTTGGATCATATAAGTTTTTTTTTTTCCAATCACAGAGAAACTGTTATTGATTTTTTTTTTTTTAATGGTAGGCCAAGGGGAAAAAGAAGGCAAAAATATCAGACACGCTTGGGCATCTCCTGATGTGATTTAATATTCTGGTTTCTCCACCTCGAATTGAAAGAATGACAAGACAGAGCTGTTTGGGCTTGAAGATGCAGAGGGTAAATCTCCCTTGAGGCCGTGTTCTCCTGTTCCTATTTAGCTTGAACTCTCTGGGTGGTGTCCCTGATTTAGAGCTCACTTAGCAGGTGCAACACGACTGGAATGAGGCAACACAACAACAAACTCTGTAGGAGTAGAGAAGAGACAGTGTTTTAAAAAAGGAGGCACGAAATGGGTTACTGCACAAAAGTAGAGGCGTTTGCAGTCTCCACAAGTCTTTTGGGAAGTGTTTCTGGTACCACTTATATTTAATTTCAGTCTGGAAGCACAGGGATATATCTGTGCATTTGTGTTCCTTCCCAAATGGAAGGTGCCTGCTTAAACTCTCAGAGGTCTCTTTTGAAGCATTTACTCCCAGCATGACCTAAATGCATCTCTGGTGATGCAGGCTTAGGGACAGTGTTGCATTTAAAGCTCGGCAGCATCAGCTCAGAGAGCAGGGAGGAAAAAACTCTTCTGCAGGGCCATGAGGGCTCTGTGTGGTGTTCATGCTGTGTCTGGCAGATAACCAAGAAGCTTCCCAGCAGACTGCCAGGGCTGCACTGCCCTCTTGGGCATGGAGTTAGTGCCAGCATAAATAAATGGAAGGAAAATATATGAAGTAAATATGAAGGATTCCAGGGCATCTTTTCATCTTGGGCTGATATGCTTTTGCTGCCTAATATTTATTTGCAGTGTGGTGACTGGGTGGCAAAATGCTCTGCTGCCCACACATTGAACTGTGAGGTCTAAGGAGAGAGTGTGGGAAGAAAAAAACCGAGAGGGAAAAGTCTATTATAGTTTCAGATAGTAAAAATTTTATTGTGCCTTTTACACATTCCAGGGGATGCAAGTAATTTTGAATTGGACTGTGCAAACTGCTGCCTCCTGAAGACAGGTGTGGTGTTGGTCTGATGTTTGGATAAACCTCCTCCATGAAGGATGAAAGAACAAATTGAGGTTCAGTTTGGATCCATAGTTCACAGAATTCACAGAATGACTAGGTTGGAAGAGACCTTCAAGATCATCGAGTCCAACACCTCAAAGTTAGTTCTCTCCCTGCCCCTTAAAATTAAATAAGAAGGAAGGATATGTAGGTCTTAGAAGCCTTCTCTCTGCCTTTTTCTCTAGCTCCTCTGCTTGCAGTGACTTAGGATGTAGATGAGCTGGTTTCTGAACACTAAAAAAATTAGAATATATTTGCAGAGATTGCATTTCAGAGGTTTGAGAACTCACTTTCCTCAGCTGATATGTGACCTTTAAACTTAGCTGTAACGGACACTGGGATTTTTTTTTTTTCTTTCGGTCTTTCTGGAGTTTACACTGACTAGTAGTGGAGCAGGCAGGCTGGTCCATAACCCCCTCCTTTCTATCTCAACCCCCTCCTTTCTATCTCGTGTCCTTTCCTGTGAGCAGCAGTGAGAGACAACTGATGCAGGGCCTGCCAATTTCCTGACCTGGACCTGCCAATTTCTGCCCCTAACTCTGTGATGGTGAGGTCAGTGCTGGAACCTTCTTTATTAACCCTCTTTGTTCCCAGCCTCCTGTGCCTTGCAGAGCTCCCTGGTCAGAGCCCTCAGTGCTCTCTGACAGCAAAGGTGGGGACCTGTGGTTAAACTTTAGCTTAAAAATGGTTCCCAAGGGAAATGAGGGGCAGGTCCTTGCTTCTGGCTTTCTTCACAGCAGCTCTTATCAGTGACAGAGGCGATCTTGAACTCAGACAGCTAGATCCTAGGAGGGGGATGTGTTCTGGGCCACGAGGAGACTCTCATACCTGGCTGAGCACCAGTGCTTCCCTCTGTCTTCTGCAGCTCAGATACACTTGCAAGACTGCGTGTTCAATAATCCTGCTCCCCTGGTCTTTCACAGCTGCATGTTCCTTGCTCCCTGTCCAGCATTGTGTACAGTTCTTCCTGTTACTAGGATTTTTGTGGTCCCAGAGCCCCTCTTGCTCTTGTTTCAGTCCTTATTGAAAAGTTTAACAAGCAATATAACACACTTTTAACTTTATTAACCCAGAGTCGTCATGTGCTGCCAGAGAGATCCTGGTGAATTCCAAACCCTCGGGCCTGTGAAATGCTTCCCAGCCTGTGCCCCACTTGTGTGTAATTTGGTGAGCATGACCCTGCTGAAGTGGGAAATGCTGTGCCCTGTATCTCCCTGGGGCATGGAACACCATCTCTTGCAGGAGGCTCATGGCTGAAATGTTTCTCTTCTGCTTCAGCGCTGAAGCTATGCTGAAGATAGTTTGTAATGTTCACTGGTTTTTTTGGGAAGGGATAAAAGCTGGTTAACCACAAGCTTTTTGATGTAATCTGAGGATGGATTAGGTGCAGCAGTGTCTGTGGATGGGCAGTTCCTCTAAGAAGTAAGGAGACCACCTCAGCCTGTTTTTAACTTGATGTTGCAAAGCTGACACCGTTCTCTTGTGGCCTCCCATCAGCCCAGAAAAATAGCAACTGTCCTTATTTTTTAGTGGATAACCCATCAAATGTGGGTTATGCAGGCTGATAGAATTACTTGGTTCCTGTATCAATGATATCTTATTTTTCCTTTCTTGCTTTGTTGCTGTATTTACCTGACAGTCAGCTCAAACTTTTTATCTTTTGTGGGGTCCAAATAGGGAAGGGGAGTAAGTCTAAACAGTATAAGTGAGGAAAGTAGATTTATTCTCACTTATGTGGATTGGAAATTGACAGAACATGAATAGGATGCTTTCATTTATCTCCTTTCTACTCTTTCCACCATATCTCCTTAATGCTGCTCCTACTCTAGGTTATACTCCTTAATGCCTCATTCTTCTTAATCGTAACAGTTGTTTTATCGTATCCTAATGTATTTTCTGATGCTCTGCAAGACAAGGAGATGACATTTGTCTTCCAAGACTTTTTAAATGTGCGTTTTTAGGCATTCAGGACTGGCTGAGAAGGAAATTTGTCAGCCCTGTTAAAGCACCGTTTGAGATAAATCTCAAATTGCAAATGGATTGTTGAATTTGTACCAACAATTCTTTTAGGTTTTGAATCTTAATTTAGAAGCAGACAAGCACAATGAAGAAACTGGTGGTGAAATATTGAGTATTTGGAAGTGCAGAGGTGAGGACAGGTGGTGGGAGGTGAGTCTGCAGGTAGGCTTAGTTTAAGTAACTTTAAATGAATTAGGGGCAGTGGGGGTAAATTATTCTGCACTGAGCTCCACACAACCACATCTACAGCAGCACCCGAGCTGGGGAGTTCTGTAGCTAACTCAGGTACCTCTGCACTACAGACATACCCTGAGGTAAAGAGAATATAAATAGGGTTGGAAGGCGAGGGACAGAGGGAGCAGCCAATCTGCAGAGGGCGGAGGAGCTGGGATCAAACCTGCTGCCAGTGCTTTGAAAGTCATGAAAAGCCTGAGCCTTAGTTTGCTCACACAAGCACAACTCCTCTGGGCTTCGGGGAGAAAGTGTCTGAGAGGCTCTCAAAGTACATGTGCAGAGCCAGCCTTGTTGTGCTAAAAAACAAGCTCTGATTAACCGTGCACGTGGCAGGAATTTTGCATTGCCACTAAAGCAATGAAAAGTCCTGAAAGATTTCCGTGACATTAATTTTAGTTCATTTGAGATAATCCGTGTAGGGCTTAAATAATACATGAGATTTATGCCACGGAAGATATGCAGTGTATCTCAACCTCAGTGAAAAGAAATTTGCCTTGTTGACACCAACCAGGCAAACCAGCAGACAGGACAAAACTAGTTTTTCATCGGAGTATCGCTGCCTGTTTCTTCTCCTGGCTTTCATCTCTCACTCCCTTTCTTTCCCACCTCCCATTTTTTTTGTTGATTGGTGTCACCTCACATGCTTAGGATGTCTGCCTGTCTGCTCGGAGTGTGAACACATTCCTCAGAATGCTGATTTGTTCGTTTCACGCCAGTGTCAAAATGACTTATTAAATTCGGCACCTCCTGATACTCGGTGCCTGATGTGTTGCTATCCAAACATTAAATGACAATAAGCATATGCAGCCGCTGGGCCTAGCAAACTCATTTACTTTGATAAAAATGTCATGGCAATATGCTTTAAATCACTGTCCTTTTCATCATTGTTAATTGCTAGCTGTAGACCTCTTTCCTAGTGCGTAGTGCAAGTGTTAGGATGCTGCTCCTCCTAGCCTGATTAAACATTATCTTTTCTAACTGTAGAAAATCTCTTTCAGTGGCAGTGTTATTTCATCAAGAGATGGATTTTGCTCTTAATTAGCCAACACGCCACCAGGGATACTTCAGTCATGGGTGTGAAAAAGCCTCCAGCAAAAGATTGCTCCCTGGGATTAAAAAAAAAATAATGTATCAGTGACTTGGGGATAATTGGCAGCTTCGGTGACGGTGCGTTGGCTCTAGCAGTGACAATATGTTCTGGTGTAATATCAGTACCTGCTTCTGTCTGCCTTCCAGTTGGCTCACTGCAGACTCCACAGGAGCAGTTCTGTGTATAACAATGTGTGCCACTGAATGCTGGGGGTGAGGAACCATTCCCCACCTTTTTTGCTGCACGGCTTTCACAAGGCACAAGTTTTGTGTTCTCCTCAGCAAAAATGCACCTTCTTCTCTACCCATCCATGATGGCTTGAACTTGGTGCCGAGTTTGGACTTGAATATATGTGTTAATTTCTTGCTACTAGTCATTAATTTGGGCTTTTGCTTTCCTTTTGTCTTTGGGAGCTAGTTGCTTCTATGTTCAACTTCTGTGCTTCTTTGACCAACTGAATTCCTGGTGATATTTTTCCCAAAATAGTAAGAAAAAGATCTTTAAAAACAACAACAAAGAAATCATCCAATCTTTATGTTTCTAAGGAATATAAGGTTATTTGTTGCCATAAGGTTATTTGCAACGAGAGAATAGAATTTCAGACATCTTTGTGAAGACGCCCATTTCACACTCCAGGGATGACTTTCAAATGAACTGTCTCAGAGCTTGATTAGAAATAGTATCTGAAAGATTGATTCAGTCCAGTGATGTTAAAAAAAAAAATCTATCCTGCATAGAAATGAGAATTTTATTAATAAAATATTATGTTTTGTAAACAAGTTCTAAAAAAGGGGGCAATTGTCTGTGTGTGGGGAAAGAAATCCATGCTGCTTAATGTTTGGAAGTATGAGAGCATGTCAGTCACATTGCACTGCTGCCTGAACCTATTTTAACATTTGCAAACTCAACCTAAATTCCTTCAAGAAATCAAACCCAAACAGTCTCATTTGGTATATATGTGTGCTTGATCCAAGGCTTGCTGAAATCCATGACAAGTTTTGGGATGCGATTCTAATTGTCACGAAGAGCTCCCAATTACTCAGTACATTTTCTAAAGAGAGAGAGAGAGGGAGAGACAATTTTGCCAGCCAAAAGATGTTCTTCTCCAAGTGGAATGAGCTCTAACACATCCTTCACACTGCAAGCCTGTCAAGCTGTAGCAGAAAGATATGTGATCAGGCATCTGGAGGTGCCTGCCTTGTAGCAGCAAAGCAGAGGTTGTTGCTTTGGTGTCAGATGAAATGAAGAGGTGGTTGGACTTCGCAGGGTCTATCTTCTCTAGATAAAAGGCCAGTGACCTTTTCACATCAAGCCTGGAGAGAAGGGTCTGGTTAAGGGTGATATGCAAAAGTGTTGGCAAGAGGGCCGGTTCATTAGGGCTGAACCTCCTTTCTCTCACCTTAGGGAAGTAATTTAAGATGTGTCTGTCACATTGCTGTGTCCTCACGGGGTGGTAGATCATTCTTTAAAAGCAGAAGCACAAAGAGAAGCACTCTGAAATGTTGAAGTAATATCTTTCTTTTAGAGAAATGCAGAGTATTTTTCTTTTGGGCTTTTGGATATTTTGAAGCATTTTAATTTCAAAATTATCTGCCCATAAGAAGGAGTTAATCAAAAAATGAAAAAATCTTGTACTGAGCAGAAATACTGTAAATTTTATTTTGATCTTTGTTTTCCTTTGGTTGGATGACAAAGAATTAAAAAGGTATTGTCATTTCCCTTCCCATCCTCAATCCAGTCACAAAATAAAAGGTCTCTGTTATTGCTAGTAGGAAGCCACTTTTCTATAAACATTTTTGAATGATGCTCCACCAGGCAATGCTGGCTATAGGCCAGTCTTGTAGACCTTTCTGAATGCCTTAGAACAGCTTGAATTACTTCCTTATGAAGAGAAGAGGTTGCATTTGTGTACCTGATACAGTAATTACTCCTGAAGTGGCAGAAAAGAACCACACATGCTCATCAACCACTTCAAACACCTTTAAACCATTCAAACATCTGTTTTTCTACGGGTAGTTTGTCCATGCCCACAGGTATTTATCAGCCTTTCCACTTGTGCGTGCAAAATTTGGGTTGTAATACGAATAAAGCACTGGGTGCTATAATGCAAAATAATTTTGTTCAAGTTTTTAACCAGTCAGTGTCAGCCTTGATTACTTCACTAGACTTGCACGGTGTGTGGGCAGGAGATTAGAATTTGCTAAGAGGGTGCCTCTCTGTACCTGATATGGTCGGATTACTTACACCTGAAGTGGCAGAAAAGAGCCACTCAGCATCACTTTCTCTCATGCTCTAGTAATCCATTGTGGATTATTATCGAGATCAGCTTGGGAAGGTAATATGATTTTAACACTCCGGCAAAGGGTAGGAAAGGAAGGGAAAGGAGGAAGAAAGAAACTTCAGGCAGCAGTTGACATCTATTCTGTGATGTGAACAGTGAGTATTTTTCAGGCTCGTGAAAGATCTTGTAAAAGGGTAGAACAAGCATGACAAAGGTCTGAAAGACAATAAAAAAAATAGGATTTTGCAGAATAGAAATTAACGTTTCTGGAGATAAAAAAGATTTTTTTTAATATGTCATTCAAGTTGTATATTAATATAAACAATGCTTTGTTTTCAGTATTTTACAGGTCATCCAGGGAAGTAACTGAATATACTTATATACTTTCTTGGGGCAAGAATAGAAGGCTCAGAGAAGATGTCCAAGTCTGGTAGGATCCTGGGATGTGGTTGCTTTTGGAAAGGCTACAGTTATCAGAGTGCTTGATTTAAACCAGTGCTGACTGTTGATTAAAAGACCCTGCCTTCTTTGTGGAGCAAATTTAAAATAATCTTGGTTTTGTTTCTTCTCTGGTGTGCAATGGCAAGGCAGTGCTGAAAGTATTTTGTGATGATACAGAAATACACTAGGGGCTAATGATCACTTTTAACTTCTCCTACTACTTCCATAGTTTTTGATTTAATTCTTCTCATTCATCAAACTGTTTGGATGGGGTATTTGAGTTGATGGAGGCAAATAGTATAGTGAAATGAAAATACTCATATCAAAGAAGACACTGAAAAGATGTGGAAATTGGGCCGAGTCAGGTTTCCATAGTTAGAATAAGAATCCCTCAAATAAACAAGCAGAAAATTGTTCTCATCTCTGGTGCCTTTGAGTCTGTTAAAGCCAAGTAGAACTGACAGAGCTGTTCAGTGTCCCCGTGTCTGGGTTAACAGTGGTGCCATTCAGACAACAGACAGAAACTCCTCAAACTCTTCTGCACACTCTCATGCATGTTTTTGGAAAGAATTCCTCATTATTAGAGCCGTTATTAGAAAAATTCCCCTAACAATTTGTTAATGGTGTTGAAAATAACATAACGACGCTCCTTTGCACTGTATATTAGTTTAACTCAGAATACTTTTGAATAGAAGGGGATCTCAGGGAAGCTTTCCCAATCAAAGAAAGCAGAGACAGAGTTGGTGGGCACCAGTAAGAACCATTTGCTGGTTTGTTTTTGATGAGTGGTAAAGAGTTAAACGAAGCTGGAAAGCTGTAAGTTGGTGGCATTGCTGCTGCGGGCTGTATTCTGGTTAAAATCTGTTGTCACAGCTTTATCATCCATGTAATCAGGTGTGATATTGGCTCTGTGTAGCCCCTCCTGCCTGCTTTCTCCCAGTTTACTCTGGGAAGAAGCAGAGTAGTAGGAGAAAGAAAGAGAACAGAAGCATTTACTTGGTCTGAAGTGCTGTTAAAAGGACATCTATGGGCCACTTATTTCATAAGGTTTCATTCTGTAAATGCCACTCGAAGTAAAATATTCCCTTTCATCTTTCTGACAGAAATATGACACAGTAATTCTTTGTGAAAATGTAGATGATATGCTGCAGTAGTTACAGTGAGTTAGGATTAAGTGGCAAATGCCTACTCTTAAAGGCTTAATTAAAGACACAATAGCTCTGGGAGGTCATTATTGTAATTACAGTGCTGCCTATATTGTTGTAACCGAGTACATGGTTGTAGTGTCATGTTATCTCCACACAGCATCCTGGCTTGATGAGGCAGCTATTGCATACATTCCATGGGCTGTGATTTGCATGAGCTTTTTGCTAGTCTGTTTAAGCTTGAAAATCTGATTCAGGGCTCAGTTTATTTTTACCAGTTTTATATGGGTACAATTCCATTAACTTAAGTGTGACCACCTTGGATTTTTTTTTTTTTTTACCCCCACGTGCTGGTGGAAAATTAGACTCTCTGGCTTTGGTTACAATCTGTAGAAATTAAGGAAAGGGCTGAAACATGAAATTTGTCTTCATGTTCTCTTTGTATACAGAGATTAAGAAGAAATAATGGTTTTCATCCTAACTTAATCAACAGATAGTTTGAAGAGTAGACCCACAACAGAGGAAACCAGCGGGCCTGTGTGAAATTAAATCTTAATCTTACAGAACGCAGCAATCATTTTCAGCAGTGTATTTGAGGGCTGCCTGACATACTTACCTTTCCTAGAGGTGAGATTTTCTCCTATTTTTCCTTTCCAGTCTTATATTAAAGCCCTGAAGCAGTATGGCTGTTGTTGCTTACCATGAGAGAGGACTCCACAATTGACTAATCCCATGCCTGGAAGTATTTTAATCTGTTTGGGATTGGGATTGCAGTGATAGAAAACGAAGCAAGGTTAAAGACAGTGTGGGTACTAGTCTGAGTAGAGTTAGGGCAAGATGGATCTCAGGGAGCTCTATCTTGCAGGATTAGGCTTGTGTGGACTCCTGAAATGAGAGTCTAGTTTCCCATGTTTGTGGGTTGAAATCCAAGTGGGTTTAGATCACAGTGGAAAGGAGTTGGAATTTTTTATTCCAGGTACCCAACCATTCCATTGCCTCCTCTAAATGCTGATATTTAATTCTTTAAATTTTTTTTTAAATCTCTGAGTATTCAAGCAAAATGGAACGTAGTCAACAGGAGAGATGGAATTACCCCAGAGGAGAGATGCCTTTGCTTTGGGGGTTGGGAGGCTGAACTTCAGATCACCTCATGTAAAAGCAGCTATTTGAATGCTTCCAGCAAGTGGCAGTATCCTGTCTTTGAGGTAATTATCTAAGAGTTGGTCACAACTCTTACTTTCCTTGGCTTATATTGCAAGCACCCAACAACAAAAGCTCTTTTCACATTTTATCTTAGCTGAAACGAGGCAAATCCTACCCTATCTTTAAAATGTAGTTTGTTGTTGAGAATAAATCAGGCACAGATTAATTTTTATCCCTTTTATCCATCTGTAGGTTGTGCAGGTTCTAGTCTCATTATTTTAACTCCTTTGTTCTCTGACCACTTCTCTGTTCCTCTTAATTAATAACTATCCTCATAACATCACACCCACAAATGAATGTCATGATCCTGGATCTGGGCTGTATAGCATGGGGGATTTATGAGTTTTGTGCTCTCTGCTGGGATATTGTCTGCTACAAAATACTGGCTTGACTTGTGTGCATGCACTAACATTGCCTTTCCAACCCTTTGCTTTCTATAACTTTTGCTGAGATGGTCTTATTAGTCTTTCTTGGGTTTCTTCTCTCCAGGATACAGGTCATTTTTTAGATTATGTTCCCTCCAAAGTCTTCAGCCTTACCTTGTCAAGGGGTAACAAGGTTTCTGACAAAGATCCACAGCAAGGTAGGCATAAAATAAACATTTGCTTTTTCAAGAGATTTTTGAATTCATTGAACTGTGTTCCTCTACTGGAAATAACTCTTTTGATAATATCTTTTTTTCTTTTTTTTTTTTTTTTCCTGTGCTGCTTTATTTCAGGGATAAATCCATTCCTCTGTAAGAGTGGGAAGATACTAAATTCTTGTGAAAGACAGGTTTGTTAAGCTTGAAATAATAGTATCTATCAAAAGAGGGATGCTGAAAGAATTATAAATTCCTCTGATCAGCCCAGCTGAATCTGGTGCTGAGCTCTGTATACCTGAATTCATGAGTAAAATTCTAGCTGTGGTGTCCATTCAGGACATATCCATTTTAATGAGATTGCTCTGCAAGGAATTAAAGTTATATGCCTCTGCTGGGAGGAAAGCTGCCTGTATGTGCCGTGGTAGGAGGAAATGTGTCAGAGAAAATTTGGATGTTTCTTCCCAGTTGTTTTTTTTCTTCCTCTCTCCGTATCTTTTCTCATGTCTTCTGTGTGAGAAGTAGTTGAACAGACAGGAACTCTGAGCTTAAACAGAAGCTGATGAGGTCGTTCTCATACCATTAATTTATCATTACCCCGCCAATAACACTATTGATGTTATTGGGCTATACTAAAATTAAGGGATGTGCTTAAGAGTACAGCTTGTTCAATCACAGAACAGAGGGGTGCAGTTGCATCCCTCTACCAAGTCTCTACTTTTACATGGAGTGATGATTTTTTAAAAAACTGTTCGAGCTCCCTGGGCTTTCAGCTCATAGCATCTCCTGCCAGGGCTGTCAGGATCTCTAAGGCTGAGCTGGCTGCACCCTGGCCAGCAGAGCAGTGGGAGAGGAGGTCACCACTGGCAGTGCTGTTTAATTTGAGCCTGGGAAGTATTGCTCGCTCTGGCAGTGCTTGGAGCTTGGGAACTTGGGAAAAAGAGCTGTTCTGCAAGTTATTTGGATTTTAATTCTCTACCCCTTCCCCCCACCCCTGATTTTTTTCCTTTTCTTTAATGAAACTCTTTCGAGGCTTTTCAGTTTCTAAAAATTGGGGAGGGTGGGACTCATGTACTTTTATTAGTTGTTGGAGGCAAGAGATAAAGGAGGAGGAAAAAAAAAAGAGGAACACAAGCTAGAAGATGAAAATAATATTTTTTTTAATAAGGGAAATGCTGTCCCAAATCCCCATTAAACATGTGTTTTCCCTGGGTCGGTATTTTTTTAAGAAAAGAAAAAAAATTATTCGTTGAAAAGTTGGGAGAGCACTGAATAGCTCTAATTGAGTGCTCCACTTGATTGCTGACATATGTTTGGGAGAATGAAGTACATGCTCCTGGCTGCCCAGGACAGCCTCTCTGATGTTAGCCAAAACCTAACGGGGCTACTGTTGTCCCTTGCTATTTTCATAATCAGAGAATAGGAACGGGCCAAAGGAGCTCACTTGAGTTCCAAACATGATATCTGTATTTGCTGAGCATATGCAAACATATGCATCCCCCTGACATAGATATGACTCTCAGGATTGGCTCCTGGCAGTTTTCCAAAATGTGGGGGGAGCACTGGTAGATGATCTAAAAGCTGTAGCAAAGAATACTTCATTTCAGTTCTTTATAGTGTTTTTTACTTGTAAGTATCTGGTAGGTATTTCTGATATGTGCCAGGAGTCATTCTGCTGGATACAGTGCTTTTTTACTCTTAGAAAACTCCTAAAAACCCCTCTCTGTTCTTGTGCTGGCACTGTATGAAAGCCAGGGCAGACCTTATCACTTTCTGTTCTCTGTGATGCTTTGTGGGTCACATTGCATTACTTTGCTTGGCAGAAAAGGCAAGTTCAGTGGGAAGCAAGAATTAATATTTAGCTGGTAGTATACCCATGCTGCAATTTTTTTTTTTTACTGTTCAGATATTGCCTTGAAATGCAGTTTTTGCAGACCGCTTAAGTCTAAATTCTTCTTGTGACTTTTCCACCTTTTTGAATTCAGACTTTGCCATTTTGTAGATTGGTTTATGGGTTGCATGACACATAAATCACAGGTTGCATTGAGGAAACATATTTTGGTCTTTGATATTTGTAAGGCAAAAAATATGTCTGGGTGTTAGCCTTGGAAATATTTTTTTTTCTCTTTTTAGAAATATGCCCCTCTTTCAGAATTCTGAGTAAACAGACTGGGAATTCACAGTAGCTTGAGCACATCCAAGACCCAGCTTTGTTTGAAGCTATAATGAGCCTGATTAAAAGACTTTTTCCATGCTAAAAATGTTGCTTGAATTCACTGAACAAAGCCAATTGAGGAGTCAGCTGTTGCTTCAACCTCATATGTGTGTCAGATGCTAGAGGAGAACAAAGTTGACATTCCCACAGAATAGAGCTCCAGGGAGATTTCAAGGAAGTGTTGCCAAATACCAGGCTCCTTCACTGAATGCTTCCACTCTGCCTCATGAATCCAGAGCAAAATATTTGGATACAGAAACACTTGTCTCATGACAAAAATCCCAAGTTTCTTCTAGAGTATTTACTCAAGGCAATGGCCTTTGAATTCCAAGTGCCAGTGTGTGTTTATATTCATGCCGTGTCCTGCAGATCTCCATCTGCTTGTAAAGTCTTCCAGAGAGAGTGAGAATCTGAATTTCTGGAGAAATTACTTTCAGCAGAAGTAAATCCTGTCCTCCAAACACTTCACCAGTGTCTGCTCCCACTTAGTGCGTCTCAGTTGCTCCAATTGCTCAAATCTAAGTCCAAAATTAAAAATAAAAAGAAGAGGTGAAAACAAGTTATGTATAGTCTAATGTTAATACTATAAATCACTATTGCTAATGCCAGTAGTGTGCCTTAGAGAACTATGAAATTCCAGGTATGCAAAATCAGGAGCATCCTATGCAAATGAAAGGCAGTTGGAGCTGGGCCATATGTTATCAAAGATGCAAAATAGGCATCACATTAGGTAGAACTGCACTTGCTTCCTCTACTGGATCACTTTTTTTGTTGTCTTCTTCATCAGAGAACTTTCCTAAGCATCTCTACCTGGCCAAACCATTCCACCACCCTGATGGGGCTGTGTCAGCTGCTTTGCTCCCTCATTCAACTCCTCCTCCTACACTGCTATTGCTACTGACCTTTCTGTGGCTCAGTGTCACAGGTCCTCAGTGCTCTGGCCACAACACCAGCTGTTCTCAGTGTCTGTAGCAGCACTAGCAGGGCCAGTTTATCCCTTCTTGCCTCTGGCTCCATCCTGTTTTGGGACTTGGTACAAGTAATTTTGCTTTTAAGTAGTTTCACTGTTTGTCCTCATATCATCTCCCTGTCCAATTATTTCTCCAGTGCCTGTCATGCTGTTTTCATCAGAAGGATGTTTCTTCCAGCAAGACTAGCCTTTGGACTCCTCATTTTTAAAGTCTGGTATCTATCAGCACTCCATCCCATCCAAACTCATTGTGATTTCTCTGCAAGTTTTCTTTTTTCCCTTTTCCTCATTTTCTCATTCCTCTCAGTTATTCCTATGCAAGCACAGACTTTGGTTTGTTACACATCCCATGTGATGGCATCTTAAGCTTCCTAAATTATTGCTACTGTTTCCATAGTACTGCCCTCACCCAGACACTCAGACTGCCAATGATCTCTCCTGCACTCTTTCTAAAACTTATTGTAGATCTAGGCTTTTCTGGTAAAGTCTGAAAAGGGTTGGCAAGTGTTTTGTTGGGGTGTGCTGTAGGAGAAGGGGATACAGGTGACCTCACCCTTAATAAAGAACAGGTGTGTTAATTACCCAATTAGCCTCACTCCTAACGAGTCACAGGTGTATCCAGTAAAGGTAAGTGTGATAAAGGGAGTGGGTGAGGTGGTGAAGAGAATCATGGAGGAAGAACCTTGAGGAAGAGGAATGGTGAGGATGAAGAAGAAGGAGAATCCTGAGGAGAGAGAATCCCTGCTGTGAGGTCAGTGTGGGTGTGCAGTCAGAGCTGTTGTTGGACCCTGCAGTCACAGTCTGGCTGGGTAAAAGCTGCAGTCAGAGGCTGCAAACTGATCCCTGCAGTCAGAGTTCAGCAGGGAATAACCAGCAGGCAGAGGCTGCAGGGGAAACCTCCAGCAGGAGCTGCTGCAGGCAGAGTCAGGGAATGGTTGGGGTCAGGATGGTTGAGCTGTAAGGAGGAATAAACCAGGGCCCTTTTAATGCTGTGATAAACAAGAGCTGTGTCTCAGCTCATTTCTACCCTTTAACAAGAGGGCTGCTGCTATGTGCAGTTGTGGGAAAATGTTATGTGACTATGCAAGGCTCTGACCCAGTTATATAATTTTTAGTGCTATCTTCTTATGGAAACACAGAATTTTAACTGTACTTTGGAGAAAAGCTACTTTGTGCTTGATGTGTCTTTTTACCCCTTTGTTACTTGCTGTCAAAATAAGTACAAGGACTATTGGGCAGTCAATTTTCAGAGGGTGCTACATAAAGTTGTTTTACGCAGCAAAAGAAAAGCTAACCCCCAGATTTTGCTTATCCCACCATTCTGCCCAAATGCTCATTATCAACTATGCCAAAAACCATCCTGTGTGTGAAGAGTCATTCCTGAAAAATCAGGATATCACAACTTACCCGTCAGGGCTAAATGAGGGGGTTTAATGAATTCCAACACAAAAATTCCTAGGGTGGTTTTACTAACAGCAAGTTGCTTTAAAAGGACTCTTTTCCTCTACAGGGATTTCAGTAAAGAGACAATGTTTATTTTTTCAGTGGAAAATTGATTGTAACTAAGAGGATACTTGGCTTGAAAGTGGGGAATTATCATATCATATGATTAAATGAAAGCTTACCTTGTTATAAGGTAACTAGACATATCCCAATAGAATTGAGACAATGTTTGATTAAGCCAGATTTTCCTACTTTAAATTCAAGGAACAAATTAAAGAATAATTGAGATCCTTTTCAGATCTTTTATAAGCTGAATATATAAAGCTGCAGCTCCAGGTGGCAAAGCAATTAGCTGATGAATAAAATCAACCACACTGTCATTCGTCAGATGTTTAAATTCTATAAGCCAGATAAATTAATGTGTTCCTTAAGCCAAATAAACGGTCACGCTCTTCATGTTACCACTGAGCTCCCCTGGGAATGGGCTTGGGAACATGTTGATAGAAAATCTAGGAACTGTCTCATCAGAAGGGTCATAATTAAATTGCCTGGTTTTGCATGTCTGAAATAAATGTTCCCTTTCATTGAAAAGACGACTGTAATGATGTTCTGCGCTTTATCAAATGGGGAGGATAAGAGTGGATGGATAAGAATTTGAATCTGAAGATTTGTGCCTCTCTTGCTGGAGATGGCATTTTGGCCTCTGAGCTTCTGGTTAAGGACTGGGAAGGGCACAATCTGTAGCATGGTTTCATTTGCTTGTGCTCAGTTTGGCTTCACATTGGGGCAATCCAGTGAGACCAGTTAATGTAAGAGGACCTATTTGTCTATCAGCAGCTGAACTGGAGCTGTGTTTTTTTAGCTTTAGCCTTTTTGTGGTTGAATTTAGAATGTGGGATTGTACTGTAAAAGTCTTTCCCCTTGAGCTGAGGTGTCTGTCTGAAATGGTTTTGTGACTGCTTAGACTGTTTGATAGTCAGTGTCCAGCCAACAGAGGCATAGCCTGAGCCCAGTTTAGAGTCTGCAGTACTTTGAATTAAAAAGCTGGCAGGCAGAAATCACCACTTTCTATATAGACTTGCTGTCATAGATGACTTTTCAAGCACTTACCTCTACAGCTTTGGTGATAGGAATGGGGTAGACTATACTGTGTATGATGACACCACAGACAGAGAAAATGCCAACTCCTGATGCTTGTCTCCTTCATTACAAACCTTGGGTGGGTTCTTCAGGTGATTGGCAACACAAGTACCATTGAATGAGTGATAGTTGGGCAAAGGCAGTGTGGCACTGCAGAGTTCTTCACCTTTAGTGAAGTACTGCTCCTCAGAGGGATAACTCAGTGTGGGTGTGCCTGTCTGTAACAGTGTCAGGGCACTTGATACCTGGTTTGAGACATGAACTGGTGTTTGGGGGTGTATGCGTGCTTTCCCTGCCTATTTTATAACCTGCCAACTGTTTATAACTAACAGTGAATGTGGCTGTTCCTGAAAATTCTTCCTTATTCTCTTTTTAAGAAAAAATAATTAAAAACCTTAAAATTCCTCTGAAACGGCATATATATTCTATCCTGCTTGAATTTTGCTTAAGCAGTGCTTTAATGTAATCAAATTAGTTTTTGAATGCTTCTGATTTTCAGACATTTAGTTACAAGAAATAATGGAAGAGTTACTCTCTGCCTAGGATTTAAGAAAACCTGGAAATGCACTACTGAGTGCATAACTGCATGATAAAGCAGCTGTCACAAATAACTTGAGGCAGAATGGGTGGCTGTTTGAAGGCCTTTGTGGCCCAGCAGTGCAAACAGATAGAAACTGACTTTGATTTGATCTTTCATACCTGTTTGATGGATTTTGGCTCTTTAAGAGTGAGTAAAGATCATCAATCCATATTTGAAGTTGTGTTTTTTAGCTTCTATTTAAACATCTAGTACTCCAGGCAACTAAAAGTATCTGTAGGAGGTATTTATTTTGAGAATAGTGAGATGTTGGCAATCAGTGTAGAACAGCAAGTGTTGACAGACTTTATTTATGGGTGCATTTCACAGAAATTTGGTAGAAATTTCAGTGAACTTGTCAGTTCAGCATCTGTTTTGTGCAGCTCAGAGTGACACTCGAGTCTCAGAACTTGCAGTGGAAACATTTATGTCGTGTGACAGAGAGCAAAGGGAGATGAAAACCACTTGGGCTGGTCGGCAAAAGGAGTGATAAGCAGAAAATCCTGCAGAAAATCTCTTGATGCAGAGATTACTTGAGTAGTCTACTTTCTTTGGGGACATTTTATAAAGAGACACTTATTCTGAGGCTTTAAGGACACAATTTTTTATACCTAGTGGGGTTTGCTGTGCAGACTTTGGCTTGTACCAGAAGTCTTTCTATTGAAATGAATTTCTGGAGAGAGGGTTCAAGTTCTGCTTTCTTGTCTATTTTTTTTCTTTCCCTTTTTTCTTTTTTTTTCTGGGCCTTCTTTAGTCTGAAGTCTAAAAGGGAAGATGAAGTAAGTTATTGGTGCAATATGCAATATTGTTTTGAATTTCTGATCAACTGAGAAAGCAGGAAAAGCTCTCAAATCAAGCCATTTTTGGTGCTCAGCCCACTGAGGTGAGTGTCCTGGGGAAACAGTTTTACTAGCCTGCCCATAGCATTTGACAAAACCAAGGAAGAGACTTCTTGTGATATAGAAGCTCTGAAGAATGGGGTCTTCCAACTGCTCTGTCATTGTGGCAGCAGTTTAGTGTGTCCTGTGCTCACCAAGAGGGAGCTGAGGGTGTACAATGCTAATGATGTGGTTAGATGTTAATGTCTGAAAATAGAACTTACTGATCAGCATTTTTTTTATAAATAAACACCCAACAGGTGATTTCAGTGAGCAACAGCATTAAAGTAGCTATATCATGATCAAGGTACATGACCAGGAAACAGTTCTTGTAGATAAGAGCAGCAAGAAACACCTTCTAGTAATGAAAAGTGATGTCTGAGGGAGCTGTTACACTACTTAATTTTTACACACCTGTGTCATGGTTTTACCTGTATCCTGAAGACAGCTATGGCCATTATAGCCCTGCTGCTTCCCTTTGAAGTCAAAGGAGCTGCTCCCAGGCTTTGGGTTCTGCTTGTGCTGCAATATCTGCTGCCCTGGCACGTTTATAGGTGCTGGGATACTTCAGCTCCTGTAGTTGGTATTGTGGTGCTAAGATTAGACCTGGGCATCAGTGTGAATCAGTCTGTGTCCCAGAACCTGAAATAGTTAGAAAGGCAAGGGAAAAATGGTGTGGTGACTCAGTTTCCCAAGAGGAAATAGTGAATGGGAGGCATAGAGCAGCCGTTTCTGAGTGTCCTGCCCCATTGTAATTTCACCAATTAAAAATGCATCCAAAGTGTTGATCTTTATTGAGCATTCCCAACAGCATGTACCTGGGACTGATGTTCATATTACTTTATGAAAAGTGACATGAGCTTGACTAGCTTTTGAATACAAAGCTGCAATCTGGTTGCTAGTTTTGCCATCTAGGGTAAATGAAAAGCATTTATTGTGAATAATGGTAGCTGCAGAGGAAGGCCTTTACCAAGCACCTCTGTTTATATTCAGTTTGGATTATATGTGAAAGGTGTTGTCTTACTTGCAGGTTTTAAAGGAAATTTTTTGGTAGAAACCTTAGCTATACTTGTAAGTAAATGAGAATAACACAAAACATGGTCATCCTCTCAGCATAGATAATCACTGCAAAGAACAAATCTGTGGTTTTAGAGTTGGCACAAATATGAAAACATTTGGCCAAATGTAAACAAGCCCCTCTCCCAGGACTTACTTAATTCAAGATAAAACATAAAAGAATTTTCCTCCCATCACAGGAGAGCAGTTACACAAAAAAAAAGATGGCTTTGAATTTCTTGTTCATATCAAGTGAGTAGAAAATCTTTGTTTGCCCAGTATGGCTGGGTACAGTTATGGATTTGTAGGTTTGAGGGGAAAGTGGATGATAGCCCCCATATTAGTATTTATTCATTTTTCACATCTGTTCTCAGTCAGTTGAGTGATATTTATTAAAAAAATATTTTCAAGGCATGCCTAACTCGAATCTTCTGACTTCTTGCATACATATTAGTTGAGATAATGCTCTTGTTTAATGTTTTAGTTTGCTGAATCTGAGCTTCACTATCTTTACAAAGAGAGCTGGAAATGGAGAATCCAGTTTGTCCACTTACACAGCAGGAACTGGGAAATGTTTTGGTGCCACTCTAAAATTTGGCTTTACAGGTTGATAGCCTACTTAGAGGTTTGCAGTACTCACTTGACTTTCCCTTAAAGATATGCAAAATTAAGTAAATATAAAAATTTGTTTGGTGTACACTAAAAATATTATCTTCCTGTATTTTTCTCTTCATTTGCCTCCCATCTCCATCACAGTCTCTGTAATATTCAGTTATCTATGAAGGAAATGATAAATGTTTGGCTTGCATGCAACTTGAGGTTGCACATAGCCAAAATCTGTTTTCCTTCCCCCAAATGAATAACCCAAAGACTGAAGTGTTTTCCCACACTTTGCAAAAATGCGTATTTTAAGCAATATTTTGATGACATTTTTGAGGCCAATTTCAGCCCCAAATGAAGACACTGTTTTTTCTTTATCCTGCTCCGTGGAAGTATTCTGCTACTGGAAAAACAATTCAACAGAAGCTGCAGTGCAGCTGTTACCAACTGAGTATTAAGAAATTGCAAGAAAATGAGGCCCTGTGTTATCATATTAATAATATATTAGCATAGATATATCTTGCAGGACAGAGTCATGTACAACATGAGTGGAGGTAACAAATGGCATTGCTGTGGAATGAGGAATTGCAGCTTACAAGCAGCCAAGCAAAGCAGGAACCTCAGGGTAGTCTTCTGTACTTCTTTACTGTGTCTTCTGAGAGATGATGCAGTAAATGGTTTATCTTCATGTTTTGTGCTATTTTTGTGTATCCTCTTTGCTTAGTCCATGATTAAAGGGTGTCTGCATGCCACAGGAGTGATGCAGAAAACTGTAGCTGTGATAGATCAATTTATGTGGTGTTATGAGCATATTGTTGCAGTTTTAAGGGCACCCTTTACTGCCTCTAATATTTGGAATATTGCATCCAAGGGCAGAGTTCCACAGCTGGTGGATTGTGGGGTTAGGCACAATTCCCATTTACCTCCACTGCTGCAGAGCCCACTTTGTGTCCTTGCTTTCAGGAAGAATACCATGGCAAGTTTGGTAGAAAATCTTCAGTCCAATGAAGCCTAAATTTTTTTAGCATAGCTTTTCAGGAGATTATTAATCATAGGTGAATTTGAGAGACCTAAACAATAGTTTTAAACTATTTTTATGCATTTCAAGCAATTCCTACCTTGACTATCCTTGCTTTTTTTTTTATGAAAAGGCAAAGAGCTCCAATATAGAGATTTAATAAATCTGAAATAGCTAGTTATGACAATTTTGGCACTGGGAAGAAAGGAGTCACTTCAGAAATGCTGATTTATGTGATCTGTGTCACAGCTACTCCACATCAGCATTTTTCTGTCAGAGGCTGATGAAGGCTTGATTTCTTTCCTGTGGGTTTTGCTCCTGGAGTTGGAATGACCTGCTTCCTTAAGGTGATGCCCACAAAGGAGGGTGCAAGCGTGTCTCTTGATGAAAAATGTGCACAAACCTTTCGAAATAGGCAGTTGAGAGATTTGTGCAAGAGGTCTGAAAGGCACATGGAAATGTCCTGTGGTTAAATGCTGGCTTTTGTGGGTTTGCCTATTTGGCAGTGCTGTACCAAGGGTTGCTGAGTATTCCAGGTGACCCCTTCCCTCAGCTAGTACAGCTCTAGGTTTGTCTCTGCTTGCCACTGAGTTTTGCAGATGTAAAATGACACAAAAACTTCCTTGAGATCCGGTGGAAGGTTTGGTGAGAGTGGTTCCCTGTACCAGAGGGAATGAAGGGATGCAGCTGTTTCTATGTGCTCTGTGGGCATATTGCACTTAAAAGGAAAATCTCTTCTCCAGCTCTGTGCCAGTCATCACTCAGCTGAACCTGGGGAGGAGAGCAGCTGGGTTGTCCCAACAGGACATGTTCCCTTCTGGTGGCTCTGTACCTCTCCCTGCTGCCCTGATTTCCTGTTGCACTCCCTGTTGTATCAGTAATGTAAGGCCCTGGGTATGGAGGCTGATGAGAGGTCTCAGTCTCCAAATGATGAGTGCATGCAGCTCCCATATAACATCCTCCCTATCCCCCTCACTAAAATGTGTAACAAATAATCTGTGCTGGCAGTGGGATTAACACATTTGACCCTTAATGGCTCTGAAGGAATAATTGTGACGTCTCGGGTCAATAACTGTGTGAACTAAGGAGGATTTGCTTGATGCACCATAACATCTTCTTCAGAGCTGTTCATCCCTTTTGAGGGTCTATGAACCATTGGAACTTTTAAGCCTGTGTTCATTATGCTCTGTTCTCTGTGCATGTGGTTAAGGCCTGGGATGTGTTAAAAGTAAACTCTCCAGAATGCTGACAGATCCACTGATTCCCTTCTAAGATACCACATTTCTGTCTGATTCACAAATATCTTCTTTAATTGAAATGAGGCCTGCAAGCAATCTGAGATGGTGCAGTAACAGTCTCTGGGATAGCTGTTACCTCCACAATCCAATAGGAATTTCTGTTCCTTCTTGCCTTCATGCTGAACTTGTCTGCTCTATTTATATGAGCTGTCAGTCTGCTGGTTTTCCATAGAAAGGGAAAAGGGGGAGTTGGGGAGAATTAGCTTTTGGGGTTTCTTTGAGGTTTCTTCTGTAAGGCTTGTTTCTATATGGAATTATTTCTTTTAGGTCTCTTTCACACCCCACCACCCACCTCTTCTGTCCACATGTCCCCCAGATAAGGGTAAATAGCTTTTGAGTTTGGCTTTGAGGAAGGCAAGCCTTTCTGATGAAACAGGGTGAAAAATACTTTTACTCTGAAAAGTAACAGCTGCTTTCACCGTCTATTTGCAGATATAGTTTGGGTATGAAGGAACAACTTCGATCAATGGGAAAAGAATCCACTGAATTCATGTAAAATTAGCTGTGTAATAATCAAAGGAAAATGTAATCTCTTTACAGGAAATGCTACAGGTCTTAACACATATTTGAAGAACAAGTCTAGTTAGCATACAATTATTTTTCAGGTCATTTTTCTATTGTGGTTGGTGTTAATGGTTCAGATTCCAGAATACCTATATCTGTCACCTCATTTGATGTAACTGTTTATTATGGATTAAATACTTTGCAAATGAGGGACCTGATCATGGCAATGCTTTCTTCTGGGTAACATTTGGTCATCAATAGCATTTAACTTCTTAGACATCTCAGGAGAGGAATATTTGCACTCTTACTAAAAATATTTGCTGCATTTGGGATTGAATCCTTGCAGGAATCATTCCCACTGTCTGATGTGCGAGAATAGCAGCCAAATGGCAAACAGTGCCTGACAGAGACCAACATTCACAATGTCACCACCATTCCTAGGGTGGTCCTGTGCAGGGCCAGGAGTTGGACTTTGATCCTTGTGGGTCCCTTCAAACTCAGGATATTTTATGTTTCTAAGTCTCTGGGTACCAATGAGCAGCATTTCTCTCAGAAACTGCAGCCCCTGTGACGTGGGTCTCCATCCTGTGGGTGAAGCAGCCCAGACCTCTGATTTTAGTATCTGGGGAGATCATCTCAGCAGGTGCAGAGTTCTTCCTTTACTTTTGGTGTGAAATGTTTTTTCATGTGCTAATAACCAAGAGTTGAGCTACTCAAAGGAACTATGTACTGGCACTAATATTACAGTGGACTTAAAAAAACCCAGGAACCCTCTGCTTGAAATTTGCCACTGTCATTTTTATTTTGTCAAGTGTCAAGAGAATGCACAGTGCCATCTAAGAAACATATGAAGGGCCTGATTTATAGAAGCAGGAGATGAGGAGTTTCTCTGTCGAGCAAAGTGATTTCAGTCTGTTCTGTTTTCCTCAGAAACCACACGGGAGCAGTGTGGGCCAGCCTTTGAGCTAGGAACTGCTAGTCTTTCCTCTGGTGACTGAACCTATCTGTCAGAGGATGTCTCAGTCTGAGATATAAGAACACAAAACTGATGACAAGTAAAATATTTCACAGAATATCCATCTTTCACTTTGCAAATACTCCTTTGTGAGAAATCAGATTGTCAGTAAAGGGCTACTCAGAATACTTACTATATTGTATGAAATAAAGAATAAAGGCTGTATTTTGTGCTGTTGCAGTCTGTGATAGGATAATATGAAGCAAAAAAGAAAAAAAATCCTATGATTTTGATGAGTCCATTAGCCATAATGATCTCATAAATGGCAGTTACCAATATTCCATTTCATATTTCTGATGAGATGTAGTTACCAAGAAAAGCAAAATAAATACCTTGGGAAAATATTTCAGGAGCCTTTTAGGTGCAAACATTTAAATGTTACAGGTTTTGTGTATATGTATAATTTTGAAATTATTTGAGAATCCCTGTGCAGATTTTGCATTAAGATTAATAACTTTGCATGTTAAAGGTGTGCACTGGATCCTCTCTGAAAGATCAGGTAGGTGTAAGTACAGCACAGAGGAAAAGGTCTTTGTAGTATCTGGTACTCCTAGGAAAAGAGAAGCAAAAGGTTGCTGTTGCTTTTAGTCCCATCATATGGGGTCATAGGATGGGAGCACCATAATGTGCTTTAGGGAAAGACTCCAGTGCTCCATCCAGAAGCAGGGATTGTTTGCCTGAGGCTTGTTACAGAGAATGAAAGATCTCTCCTGTCCAGCCAGCCCCGGGGCTAATCCTTTTCTGTCTCTGTAGGTGTTGGTCTAGAGAGACTCAATGCTCAAACTCCTGGCAACACCTGCAAAGACCTTTCAGAGGAAACCAGCCTATAAACCAGAAATAAAATGTAGAGAAGACTGATTTTTCCTGCTGTTCTCTCCCTAGGTGGGGGAAGACAGGTGAGAGCAGTGGTCAAGATGGCTTTCAATGGAAGAGCTTGGCCACAAATGTCAGGTCTGGGGTGGTGTGCAGGCATTCACTGGTTTAGAGCCTTAGGGAACATTATGGAGAGAGTTGTGTAGGCATCAAATTTGATTTCCAACGAGATGAAATTTCAGAGGCTGAGAACTCAGACCCTTTTATCTTGTTACTTGTTCCTCAAAGCCTGAAACAACAGCATAGAGTGCCTGAGGAGTCATCAGCCACAGCATTGTTGGCTGCTCAGGGGAGGGGATTGTCCTGCTCTGCTCTGGGGCAGCCTCACCTCAAGTCCTGGGGGGCAGTTTTGGGTACCACAATAATAAAAAGACATGAATCTATTAGAGTGTGTCCAAAGGAGGGCTGGGAAGGTGATGAAGAGGTGCCTGAAGTCTCTTGGTCTGTTCAGCCTGGAGAAGAGGAGACTGGGGGGAAACCTCATTGCAGTTACAACTTCCTCATGAAGGGAAGAGGAGGGGCAGGCACTGATTTCTTCTCTGTGATGACCATTAATAGGACCTCAGGGAACAGCATGAAACAGAGTTGGAGGAGGGTTAGATTGAATATTACAAAAAGTTTCTTCCTGCAGAGTATGGTTGGGCACTGAGCAGGCTCCCCAAGGAAGTGGTCAGAGCACTGAGCCTGCCTGAGTTCAAGAAGTGTTTGGACAATGCTCTCGTGCACAAGGTGTGACTCTTGGGACTGTCCTGTGTAGTGCCAGGAGTTGGATGGATGATCCTGATGGGTCCTCTCTAACTGGGGATATTCTATGATTATATGGGTGAAATTCATTTTTAGCTACTCTAATCTGTGCCTCATCCGATTCACCTGATCCCAAGAGCTTGGCAAATACCAGAACTGACATAACTGAGCACTTTATTCTTGCTGTATTTGCCTCTTCCCAAAAGCAGTGAACAAGGTCAATGATTCTTTACTGACATGAGTGATTTTATTTCAATGGTCCTTAGTCCCTCTTTGTTTATGTGTAGAAAAGACCTCCTATTGTTCAGATATGACTGCTAAGGTCAGTTTTTAGGTTGGTTGTGTTTAGCTAATGATAAAAAGGGCTGAGAAATCTGATCTTTGGTCTTTTACATAAAGCCTCAGCTCCTGGAGTCAAGTACTGAGCTGTTTTGTTTTGGATACCTCCTTTATTCCAAAAAGGGGTGAAGATTTTGGCTTCCATCGATTTAGGGGTGAGGTGCAGAAAACTTGAAGAAAAATAATGGTTAACTAGTGAGCATTAAAAGATGGAAAGCAAATCAAGAACTGTCAGTCCTCTTAGAACCTGACTCCCTCTAGGATAATATTGCAAACATCATGTCCTCTGACCACAGCATTAAATAACACTTGTCAAAGCACAATTCAGCAGTTTCACTGGGGGCTGGTTAAATTCTGACATGCAAAGTACATTAGGGAGTTTGCAGTATCTCTTCCCATTTCCAAAACTTGGAAGAAATACCAATATATTTCTGAAACAAGCAACCAAATACAATCACTGTGTTTGCAAAAGTAGAAATGGTGGCGTACGGAAGAGTTACAATGTCAGCAATTCTAAATCAGGAGATTCTGAACAGATTTCTAAATCAGAAGATGAAGAATTCAGCATTCTCCTGATGTAGGAGAGTCTTTAAAGAGGGTGGCTCTGGGATATCCTGGTGCTGCCCCTGCTCAGAAAAGGTCTTGAGCAAAAGCCTGTCTTGAATGGGGATCCTGTGATCAATATTTGGAATACCTGCTTGCAATAACCATATTTGTGCTACCTGGAGGGGGGGTTCATCTTGCCTATAATTCTGGCCATTTTTTTGTCAGGTGCTCACAAAGTTTTGCCAGCACCTCCCCCTGCTTTTTTTTTTTAAATTTTTCTTTATTTTTTTTTAATTACTCTTTTCAAAGTCTACCTCTGGCAAAGCAACAATCCCAGCAGTCTGACACTTAAAGAAAGCAGTGCAAGTTGCATTATGTTAACTAGATTTTGCTGCTGGAGAGGTATTCTGTGGTTCAAAAACACCCTGATAGTTTGACTCTAATTACAAACAGAGCAGACTCTCAAAGCATATAACAAGATCACTGGCAGGCAGCAAGAGTTTCTTCAAGGAAAGGAGCCTCTGTCATTTCAAAAGCCCAATATTCTCTTAAGAATGATAAAAAAAGATATGATCAATGAGAATGCACAGGAGATATGATGTTTCATTAAATGTAGATTACAGTGATCTTTGTCACCTCACTTTTAAAAAGCAAGGCAGAGAATCAGCACATAGTAATTTAATAGAGTGAAATTCTTAGTGTGTGACCTCATCTGCTCATTTTTGGGGTAAAGCTCAAGTTAGTGGGGCAGATATTTGAGTGGGACTATACTCCTCTTCCATTCTAATTTCCAAGTATTGCATCAGTGTCAATGCAAAGCAACTTGTCCAGGATTAGTAAGATCTCCATTAATAGCCTTCCATACAAAAATATCTCTGTCAAGCTTTAATTAAATGAAAACCTGTTAGGTAATTTATTAAGAATATGGAAGATGTGCAAAACATGTGACTTGTTATTTTAAGGGTTGAATCTTCACTTTGAAACTGGCATAAATCCACCAAAAGTCAATGGAAGTATCTAGATTTACACCAGCTGAAAGGATCTGTTCTCAATTTTACTCACAGCTTTTATGGCTTTTTTTTCCAGAATGGAAGCAAATGTTGAAAAATAATATACTGCAGTGTTAGTAGGCTAAGAGTAAAGCAGGCTGCTTATATCTCAGTCAGCATCAAGAAAATAGCTGCACAGCCACACATTATGCAGGTGGGATAATCAAAGCTGTGGAGGGAGAAGGTGTCCCTGTGTACTTTATTAATTCTGGCCGTGACTCTGGGGTTTGGGTGCGTGGCTGAAAATCACACTTTGAGCATGGTGCACAGGCTGAGCAGCATATGGCCCATGCAGCTCCCTGAGCAGGGGGTCTGGCATGCATTCAGCTGGGATCCCTTGTGGACACTGGGAGAGCTGAAGGCGAGGGAAATCAATCCAGCTGAATCTGCTGGCAGAGAAGGTGTTTGGAGCTGTGAAACTTCCCCAGAAGCAGAGGCAAAGACATTGAGTGCAAATGGTGCATTTTGAGCTTCAAAGGTTGTGGGAGAAGGGATGAAGAGATTGTGGGCAAGGAAGGAGGAATGGAGGGGAGGGCTTTGGTGACATCTTTGGTGTCACTCCAAGACTGGCTGGAGAGGGAGACAGACTGGGAATCAGAGAGGAGAACATGTCTAAGGGAGGAGGTTCTTGAAATGGGATGACTTTGAGCTGTGTCTGAACAGTTGGAGGCACAGGAATATGGATAGGTGTAAATTGTCTTGCCAGAGTCTCCAGACAAAGTGGAGAGGCACGTGGCTCTTGCAGCCATTACAAATGAGCGTGTCTAACTCACATGTTTCTCGGGAGGACAGATGTTCAGCTGGAGCATCCATGAGGCTGGAAAACAGTGTTCCTCTACTAATGGGACACCAGGGCTGTCAGCATTGGTGTGAGGAGCAGAAAGTAGCTGCACTTCTCAGGGCCCTGTGTCTTTGACAGGATAACAGATGCCTGTCCACAAAGTGCTTCAGAGAGGCCACAGAAGGAACATTTGCTGCAGCCAGCTCAGATGAAGTGAAAAGCACACTGGGCTGTGTGGGATGGGGCCAAAGTGCAGCAGCCTCAAAGGAGCTTGGAAGTGAAAGTCTTCCAAGGCTGTGTGGGAAATGATCAGCAATGGTTCAGGGAATGGACAAAGATGTGAGAAATCTGTGTTTGGTTTAAACCAGTTCCTGGTTTAGTTAGTTTTCAACAAGTCACTCCATTCTGGCTGTGGCATGCTTCTCAATCTGCAGCCTGAAGGTAAATCCTTTTCCCTTGTCCTGTTACATAGGTTGCAAGCTTTTTTTTCCCCCTTCTCAATGGGTGTTAGATCCCATGGCTCCTCAGCTGATCCCTCAGTTTTACTGTCATACAAATCATTAATACCAATTATTGAGGGTCAGCTGTAATGTCCACTGCAAGGAATAAGCCTTTGGATCAGGTGCTTCTGTGTTGCACCTGCATTGCCATCTTTCTAATCCTGAACTGATTTATGGCACCCTCAATGCTGGACCAACATACTGGGAAAGGAGGAGGATCCATGGTGTTTGCAGGTTGCTTTTCTTACATGGAAGTAGACTCTACAGGAAAGGATTTGAAAATGAATTGACAGTGATAAGACCTTTGAAATGCTTGACTTTCTTGTGTTTGTTTCACTTCAACAGCAGGTGTCTTCATAAATATAAATTCCAGCTGAAACTTGGTCTCCTCTCTTTTCAAATCTGTCTGTTTAGATCACACTGTTTCAGGAAACAGCAAATAAGGTTTTGCTGCGAACACAATGGTGAGACATATGTTTTGTCATGAGAAAATTCTTCATATAATTTCATTTTAGAGGTAAAATGGGACTCATGAGGATCCTGAGGATCCATGAGAGATAACACTACTGACTTCCCACGTTTTAATTAAAGCTTATTTCCAGAAGTAGGAAGCCTATTTGGAAATGACCAACTGCTTGCAGTTCTGTTGCTGCCCTTGGTGAAGTCTGCTGAGACAAATAGCATTTCATGTAGTGTGTCATTTATTCAGTCTTTTTATTCTTCTTACACCCCTCTCTAGCATATCACAGTCTATTTCAGTAGATATTTTATTCTGTTAGATACCTATATTAAGCTGCTTCTAAAATAATCCTCTTGGTATTGAAATTAGTAGAATTCCTTGGTATGAGTAAGTGAAATCTGGTAGTACAAGGTTTAATGACTAAATGGATCTCTTTACATAGATTTGCCTCTGTGTGAGTGCATACATGTAAATCACACTTTTACATGGCTGAAATCTTCAATGTGGTTAATAAATGGGGAAAAATATTTAATCCTTTTTTTCATCAGTGGCTTCATCTGAAACAGATCATCATTAGTTTTATGATTTTAATTGTATTGAGACTCCTATCATAACCTGTTGTTTTATCACATTAATCCATTAACCTGTGGGTTGTGGAGCAGGAATGGAAAGCCTGTTCTTCCTTCTATCCCAAATAATTTAAATATAATGTTTATTGAAGGTCTCAGGTTTTCCAAACCACTGGATGCTTTGTGTGGTGCTTTTTACTCTGAAACTTCAGAGGCTATGAAAACATGACTCCCAAACCTTCTGTTAGCCTGAAATCTTTTTTGGCCTGAAACATTCCAAGTGGCAAGAGAGCCTCAGAAACCACATTTGGTGCTGAGTCTCCATGGCCACATGGCTTTGATCTGGGTAGAATGGTTATGAGGGGCTGTGTTTTTTGCTTAGGAATTGTAGCACATTACCGTTAATCAAATTTTCTGACAGGGCTCTATGAGGAGAGCTGATACTCGCTCTGCTTTTTAAAATGTGCATCTGGCACACTCCTGTCACGGCCCAGGATGTGGAGATGTTCAGCAGTGGCTTCTCTGGTGGCTCTACAGGGAAAGCCTTTGGACATCACCAGTAACAAAGGCAATCCAAGTGACAAAATAAGTGATGGGCCAGCTAAACAGGAGTTTTTGTCAGTTTTTAGAAATATTGCAACACTTGCAGCAGGAACTAGGGATTTGTGGTGCTTATTTTTCACTGTAGTTTAGATACTCCAGCTTCCTATTGGGATTGTAGGGAGCTAGGCTCTTAAAATGGAGAGGAGCACACAGGGATGGCCTTTCACACTTGAATTCTCTCTGCATGTTGAGAGTGTCTTAATTTTCTAAAGCTCCAAAGTAGCCTTTTGCTCAATCAGCTGCTGATAGAAGCTACTTGCAGTTATAACTAATAAAGCCCAGCAGAGGAAACTTGGCAGGACTCAAATGCTTTGATTGCTTCCCCCTTTCTCAGTCATGCACCTCTTGAATGTTGAGTTGATAGGAATGCCTGCCCTGCTGGGAGTACCTGGGGGCCACAAGGGCTGGCCATGGGGCTGTGGTGGGTGTTTGAAGGGGGAAATACAGCCCGGGGCGTTGTCACATCTGGTCGTACAAGAGCATCTCCCGCCTTTGTGATCCGGCTGTGAAAAGGTTGAGCGGGCTTTGAGGAGGGTAAAGCCATTGATAATGCAGCTACTGCAAACTAGGCTGTGTAGCTGGGGGGAAAGAGCATTCCCCAGCTGGGAAGCTGTTGGAATCTTATAAACGGGGGATGGTTTGCTGCAAGTTAGCAGCAGTGCTGTGGGGAGCGCTTGGGGTTAGGCATGCGGTGTTAAAGGTCTGAGGGAGGAAGGGGGCAAATGTAGTTGTGATTTGTCACTGCCCTGGTTCATTCCTGACAGCTGCCTGGGGATCGTGTCAGCCCCCTACAACAAGGTGGAGCAGCTTGAACAATTCTAGCCTGTTCTTTCCTTCACAATTGTCCTTTTCCTTGAAAGAGAGCTTTTGACCCTTTCATAACCCAGAGTTGTACAAAGGGGATATCCTCAGTTTTGCCCTGCTGGTTCAACACTTCAAAATCCTTCCAAAAGTTTTAATTTCTTTGTCTTGTACTAGGATATTTGATAGCAATTTGATATTTCTAAAAATATTTTAGAGTTTTCACCTTGATTATGACATTCATCTGAATGTTGCCCCTTGACCCTTTCTTGGTGTCTCTATAAATTTATTTTTACTTTGTTTTTGCGAATGCTATAACTGAATAATCTTAAAGCAAATGAAGGCTATTCCAAAGCAGAGGTGCTCCAATAAGGCTATATTTATACTGAGGTTTGTTTGGACCTGATGAGTTAACACCCATCAAACTTGACTGCCATTCTAATCAGGATGAAGCCAGAAATGGCTATAATCATAGTGTCTGACCATCCTCCTTGAAATTTTCTAAAGCCCTGCTCTAAAGTTGTAGGGAAGGGGAATATTAAGAGGCTGCCTAAGAGGATTTATAAACCCTCCTGAGCCTATTCTTTCTTTTTGCTCTTTTATTTCAAAGCCATGGCATTTGCCTTTCTTTTTTTTTTTTTTCCAGGTCAGAATAAGTATTTCTTTCTTTATAGCAGACATCTTAGCACAGCTTCAGCATTTAGAGGCCCGTCCTGTGTTTGGTGAAGCCACTGATTTCTAGGCATGTAGAAGGGAGCCCTTCATGCCTGTCTTTGCCTTCTCTGCTCTGAACTTAACTCTTTAAACACATTGCTCAAACTTCAGTCCCAGTTATCCAGCCACTATTTGCTCAAGGCACTTACCTCATCATCAAGGGATTTTACACCTCTCAGTCTAGGAATTTTTATGCCTCCAGCACTTTTTTTGAAGGGAGGAAGTAGTGTTATCTCTGTATTGCACAGGGATAGCCAGTGTAGGGAGAGTGAGTGACTTGTCCAAGGCTCCTCACATGCTCAGTGACCAGGAAGATTGGAGCCTCTGTGACTGTTCCCATCCTTGGCTGCTGTTCCCTCCATGCCCTGTACTTGTGGGACTATATGCTGTGAGGAGAGGCCTTTGTATCTTGATAGAAGTGAGCTTTTTTTCCCCAGCAATATGAGAAACTGGCTTTCCAGTGTACCCTTGTGAAGTACCATCATTCTAGCATATTGGGTAATTTGGGTAATTTGCATTGAATGCTCCTGTTGGGGAAAGAAAGTGAATCTGTTGTCATTGAGGATATTACAGAGTTGCACACATGTTGAGAGGAAAAAAAGACTAGTGGTAAATAATGAAGCCACCTGGTAGGAAAAGTATGAAACAGAATATTCATTTTTCTTCAATGGGAATAACAGATGACAAAAGTGAGGCTTTCTTCAGATTGTTTGTTTACAGAAAATTCATATCCACTGAGACTGTATGTTAAATTCACTCTCTGATGTTGCTGTTTGCCGGATGCATGTGGCCACTAGAGTACGTTCTTATGATCTTACCATTTATTTACCTTGATACAAAACTCCAATTACTGTCAGAGATGCTTCTTGTTAAATATGGTAAGATCTCTAGCTTCTAAGAGAGTGAATATGTATTCTTTACTCTGGGGCCACACTGAGCGTGATGCTAAGGAATGAAAATACTGGGGACTTTGGTGCAAATTAATTAAGTATCTAAAGATAACAGTGTAATGAAAATAGTTTGAAGAAGTTTGGGCTTTGAAGACAGATGAAATTTGGAAGAGAGAATGATACAGATGCATATTTGTCTTTCTGTTTAGGAAGATTTTTCAAAGCATTGGTTTTTCTTTTACATAGATGATGTAAAGTCTAATGTTTCCAGAAGCTGAGGACCTATCACTTTTATTAATGTTAATTCTTAATTTAACAAATGCCCAGAGTAGTTTTAGCTATGGTCCCTGTAGACGCACAGAGTACTTGGAAGCTTTATGTTGTATAAGTCCCCAGCTTTTAGTTGTTGTTGTGATCTGAGGAAAAAATAAGGGCAACTGTAACATTAGAGGCGAAGAAATAGGAATAGAAAAGTTTTTAGGGCAAAAGGCATGTGAGCCCATTTGTGGACCTGACCACTTTGTGTCATTGTCCACATGTGAGCCATTAAATCACATCCCTTGATAGCAGTCCGGGCTGAAAATCTTGCTGGCAACCCAGAACGATTTCATTTAAATCTTGACTAGTAATGGCAAATTATTTCTGAGAGGACTGTTTACTGCTGAAGCATGTTCTAGACTCAAGGAATTTCAGTGTCATACTGCTTCAAAACCAGTCAGCTGGCTCAAGAGTGGTGACTGAAGATGAGCAACTCCTGATCAAACTCTGAGGTCAGCAGAAGTTGGAGAGATAACAATACCTACATAGTTGGTTTGGGGTTTTTTGTTAAATTTGGCTGCTCAGAGAAAGTTCTAAGTATCCCAAATTCCAGACTCAGTTATTGTCGTGATTTTAAGAAACCAGGACAGCAACAAAGACAGATAAAATACTTCTGGTAAAGTTATATTTCTCTTTTACTGATCCCTCCTTCTAAATATTTTAAGTGTCTTTAGATCAATTCCTCTTTATAACAAATTTCTTAAACAAAATAAATTAGCTTGATCTGCTGTGTGGCATCTTTAGAGTCTCTATGATATTACACAGGCAATTCTTAATTTAAAATGTTGAAGAGGCAGCTACTAGAACTGTAATGTGGAGTGGAACTGGTAAGAGACAAAGCAGTTATACTAAAAGAAATATTGCTATGCTGAAAGCAAGTCATAAAAGGAAGCTCTCCTGAGTGAGTTTTGGCACTGGATTTGGTTGAAGATTTTTCTTTAATGATGCTGGCATGAAAATTGGAGCGTGCTTGCATTGATAGGGAAAAATGAGATGCACTGGCAATACAGAGGAGGCCTGAAATCTCCCATGGGAAAATTAAGATAACCCTGAGAAAGCAAATGAAAGAAAAGGCATTAAATGCACTAGTGAAAAATGTAAACCACACTCATAAATATCCCATTTCCATTGAAAACTCATAATTTAGAAGTATGTAAGTAGGAGGGAGACTGGAATGTAGTTCTTGCTTTGAGATGATTGAAATATGTGAAGTATCTCCATAAACGGTGTTCTCAGATGAGAAAAAGATCTATCCTCTGTAAATATTCCCATGTGCTAATATGAGCAAACCAAGAAGAGGAATTTGGAGAGGAGTTCCTAGGATGCTCTGGGTTTATCTCCTGTGGGAGTAGAATTTGTTTAGCCTAGGGAAAACAAGGCTGAAAGGGAGTTAATATTGTTCTAAAATCACAAATAAAAGGTAGGAAAATGCTACGTATGAAGTGAGAGTTAAAAAAACACCACCTGGAAGAGCTTAAAAATATGGGTTTAAATAGCCAGTGGAAGGTGCAGAGATAGAGAATGCATTTAGCCTGAAAAGTAGAAGGTTACTAGGCATGGAAAAGGCTGCTTCCCTGAAGCAGCTTTAGCAAGAGCAGGATGTTCTTTCTTGGCTTTGTGTCTGCTTCAAGGCCTCCAATATCATCTTTAAGGCTGAAATTCCTATGTCCATGTATCCCAAACTTTGAAAACAGTAGTGCTTTCATCTTTTTTAGCTAAGAAGTTAATAAATGGCTAAGTCTGACTCCATCTGGTTATTGCAGGTGTCTTGAATCCTTCTTCTGCTATGATGTAATCTAAAATGATGACATTTATGTTCATGAGTGGTCTAGTCTTTTTTTGGCTATTGGCTGACATTTTATGGTCGTTTATGGTCCTGTGGCTGCGTCAACTGTTCCTGTTACCACTTCTGGTTTTAAAGCTGCCTTTTTTTGCTATCAAGTTGTATGAAGATTTTTGAGATGGTGCCTTTTATTCCTTTCAAAAAACTCCAAGAAAGCTGAAAGATGTGTAATGGGCAATTTAATTTCATTCATCTTTCCAATAGCACTCTTTTTTTTTCTTTTTGGTCTCACGTCATCTTACTCAGCATCTTTCTCACATGTGTGGTGGAGTTTGTATGACAACTGGACCCCCAGAAACATGCTGTTGCACATCATCTTTATACCAGAGGCAACTGAATCCCTCTCCAGCTTTCTTCCCTGCCTGGGAAAGATCAGTACCTGGATGAGGGCCAGTTGACTGTAACTGAACCCCTTCCACAGGAGATAAAAATGCCCAGGAATTCATCCATCCACAGAGCAAAGAAGCAAGATTTGCTGGCTTTCCCACAATCAGCCGAGTTGCCATTAGTGGGTGGACAGAGAGAATCTCTTATACTTAGTGCAAGTGATAGTTCCCTGGATAATGTGGTGATAAATACAGCATTGATACCTAGAGCTGGAATTTTTGTGGAGCACGTCATTCTGGCTTCTACCTACACAGGCAATGGGGGAAGCTGTGTAGATTTCAGTGGAAGCTGAGATTGAGTAACTTTTGAGTTATTTTGGGAAATTTCAGTCAAGGTTGAAACAAACACTGAGATTTTGTTCAAAATTTTTTTCTTAGGTTTTCAAAGAGTAGAAATAGCATTTCTTTAAATGGCAAGTAAAATAGTTCTGTAAGGTGACAGGTAAGAAAAATACCAAATTGTTTCTAATAATAATTAAAGCAGTTGCTAAGCCTTGCTGATTTATTTTCTTAGCCTGAGCTGTATTTGTGCATTTGTTTTATTTATCACAGAATATTGTAATAACAATATCAAAAGAATTTACAGTGGGGTATAGTAGTTTACTTTCATCAAAAAAGTTACAGCAGATGCTTTGAATTTACTGCAGATGGTGGCAAATATTTGCCTTATTATGAGGTTACACTAGTAGAGTGTCATGGCTGTTATTTAGTAAATCAGCTCATGATTCAGGTGGTAATATCTATTAGCTGTGGCTGGCAAGGCTCAAGTGAAATAGAAAATAAACCAAATACTCAGCCAGTTCTTGCTCTTGGAGCGAATGTTTTTTCTTTGGATAAACAAGAATTTTTTTTGTTAACTCTCTCATATCCCCCTTTCCCTACTTGACTGTGAGAATTCCTGTAGTCCTGCAGGACTCCCACCTGCCCAGAAGCAAAGCCTCAGCATGAGCAGGACTGCTGATGTGTCCTCATTGGGGTCCCCCATCACAGGGGTCTGAGGGGTGATGTTTAACAAGGGCCTTGCTGAATCCAGTGTTGCCTTCTGCTTCCCACTGTCATCTGCCTGGCTTTTTCCAGGGCAGGAGCACCGAGGCTGGGCAACACAACATGTTTTTCTTTCCTCAGGAGCTCCATAGAGCTGAACTTTACTCTTGAGCAGCAGTGTGAGCTGGTGGATGCAGGAACCTGCACATGAGAGCTTGGTTAAATTTGATTTGACATAGAGGTGCAAGGGTGTGACCTGGTGCCCTGGGATCAAGAAGGTGATGGTTTGTGGGAGACGTACCACTGCAGTCTCAGAAGAAATTGCATTTTTCTAGTTGATATCCCAATTACACCATCAGGCCTTAATGGTCAACATCACCAGGAGCATCCATCACACTCTCTTCCTACCTATGTTATTTAAGCTCTGTCCCTGCCTGAGCTGAGCTTTGTTAAAGGAGCTTTAGTCTCCAGTTCAGCTGCAGCTGTGCCCCTCTCTGCCTGTGAATACCCTTGAGCTGGAGGCTCTCTAGGGCCAGCCTTGCCACCATGGATGTCCCTGGTGACTCTTGGGCTGTGTCTGACTTGGTTGCCCTTGGCAGATCTGATCCTGGCTCTGACTTGTGATCTTGGTCCTGCCTCTGAGATGACCCTGGGTGCCATCCTGGGGCTGCCTCACCCACTATGCCAAGGTCTGATGGGGCTGGGGTTTGGTGCTAAGGCCTCAGCCATGGGATTCCCTGTGATGCCTTAAGTTTTGGCTTTTATATTTTCAGATTCTGTGCTGCCCAGGGGTGCAGTTCTGAGCCTCACATTCAGTGTCACTCAGCTCTCTGCACAGAGCAGGGAGACAAAACAAATCCTTTTCCTGCTGCACACCAAGGACAATTTTCAGCCCAACAACACAGACAAGGGTGGCTGGAGGGAGGAACAAGAAGGATGGGACCTCACAGCCTGAAGCTGGAACTGGACAATTAAACACGAATATGCAAATGCACCAAAACTTATAAAAATGTAAGACTTTGTGACTGGTCAACCATTTTGTGACCATTTTGGGTCCACCTTGGGTGTAGCCCTGGTCAGGCTCTGTCCTGCCCAAGGTGGATCCTGGAGGCCTTTCAATAAATGCCTACTTTATTCTCTGGCTCTGTCCAGTCTCAGTTTCAGGTCAGCCTCCCCAGGGCATTGCCTGTCCCTCAGGGAGAGGCTGATCCATGTGGTGCTCTGGTAGGGACCTCACTAGTCCTGCTCATTAAAAATGTCAGATATGTCTGAGCCCTTCTGCATCTGTGGAGTGAGCATAAACCAGGAAATATTAATGGGATGGGCTCACATGTTTTCCTCCATATTTTTTTTTCCTTTCCCAAGAAATGTGGGAGGAAGCCAAAGATGAAGAAAGTTGCCTTTATTCTGTCTTATCAGCAGTCCTGTTGCACCTGGTGCTGAGCTTTACCCACATGAAAGGACGTGGCCGCGTCCTGTGCGAAGTGACGCGAGTGCCAGCTCGTGAGGTAATTCCGAGAGGATTGGGAGCAGGAAGCACAGCCCCTCTCCCTCAGATATCTCACTCCCTGGGCAGACTCTAAAGGTTTGAGCGGCTCAGATAAGGAACCAAAGTTTTTGATGCTTTTATCACAGCTGGTTGGAACATGTAAATGTCTTGAGAGTACAGAAGGCGTAAAAGATGTACTTGAGGTCCTTGGTTTGTTCCCCAAAAGATGTGATGGTTTTCCTAGGTGAGAGGTACATCCACACAGCCCAAGGATGAACAAATATTTGCTCCTTATAGAGCTTGATGTCATAACTGTTGAAAATAACAAAATCTTTTAATTCAGGCACTTTGAGAGGATAAAAATTCTTATTTTGCCAGTGTGATCTTATGTGTGAGATAACGAATAATTTTTGGTGTGCCAGAATAGGTGTTAGAAAACAGGAGGAATAAGAGGGGATTAAAATATTTGGGATAAGATCAGAGAAAATACTCCCACTTTAAATTAATAACTGCATAATTTGAAATATTGGAGCACTCGCAGCCATTTGCTGAGCTCCTTTTGGGAGTAAGGAAGTGTGTAAAAGTTAATCCAGTTCCACAAAAGGTAATCTTGTTATGAGTTAATACTAGCAATTTCTAGGTTAATGGATATCCACGAGGAATTGTCCAATGTTTATGCTATCTAATGCATGTCTACGTTATGAGGGGAGTGGGATTCACTACTCTTGCATATTTTTAACAAAATAATTGCCATTAAAAAAATGTATACTTTAGAGAGTTTTAATTATGTTAATTATCACATATTTTGTTAATAACATTTTCTTTTGAAGATGCCCATTAGAGGTTTTAAAGTGTTAATTTACTAGAAAATCAAATGAGAACGCTGTTTGAAATTTCCTTTTAAATTAACTTTACTTACTTTTATGTCCTAATTAAGTGGAGATAATAGTATTGATGGAAATATTACAGAACTAGGAATTAGTGCTCAGATATTTTACTTAATACCAAGACTTTAATCTTAGTGTAATGTATCTTTTGTTCTAATCAACATATAGCCTTTGCATTTAATTTACTGATGTGTTTTGATCAAAACCATCTAAATAGGAACATTGATGCAAAGTGAAACTATCCTAACAGATAACATTCTGATACTGTTGAACTCCTTCTGAGTAATAGGTTCCCCCCACAGCAGCTGCAATATCTGCTGGAAAAACCCTGTTGAGGGTTTTTTAGTATTTTTGCATTACCTCATCACGTATTAGGTAATACACAGTGATCCCACTTAAAACAAACTTTCCGTAGCGTTTGCAAGTCTAGGATGTGTAATTCCCTTCAAGTTTGACTGCTCTGCTGCCTGCTCCCACAAAAGCCATGGAATTTCCCTGTGCATAGATCTTTATGTTGTTGCAGAGATGCTGTACTGATGTGGGTGTTTCTCTGCAGTAAAGGGGTGACATTTCTATGTATCCTGGGTTTTATCTCAATAGAACTGCATTAATGGTAGGAGATACACTGGAAAAATAAGTACAAAACCCCTTACTATCTAAGCAGTTATATTCCTGCAGTATTGGTGTGGGATCAGACCTCAGGGGAAGCTCTAATTCAGCTGAATGAAATATCAGTTTTGCCCTGATACAAGGGAGTCAGGCTTTCCTGCGTGTCCTAACCCAGCCTGAAGGGACTGGACAGGATTTTGTGAGGCTTTTCACATGCTTCAGTACAAAATGGAGAGGCAGCAGTGGTGGATACCTGCTTGGCACATGCACACTCACACTTGGGGGATGCCCTGCAGGAGAAGTCCACAGGTTTTTGTGAAGTTCATGCTTTCTGCATCGGCTGATGGCATCTGTTCATTGACTTCTACCTCTACATTCACTCACAAAAGAGCCATTCTGCAGTGCTTGCTCTTCATGTAATTTTTTTCCTCTGAAGTCCATGCCTGACAATCTTATGAAGGGTTAGAATTGATCTGAACCCCTGGAAAACCCAGTCCATGTTGCCTGTTCTGCAGATATCACTACACTTTTGCCATTGCAGGAGAACTTGTGCACTGATGGGCTTGTGGCTTGCAAAGCTGTTGCACCTTGTGATGTCTAAAGAAGATCCAAGCAGAGCAATATGATGGGTTGGTGACTGAAGGGGGGTACTTGTAAAAGCAGTGCAAGCTATGTAAACCAAATATCCAATTTGCTCAGAAGGGGTAATTTGAGTTACTTTTAAATAGTTAGCTTTTATGGTCAATTGGGTACTGCCACATTACTAGTAATAAGCCATAAATCTATTTGGCATAATATGAAATCATTTTTTAAGACCCTCAGACTAAATTTTCAGGTAAAGAGGAGAAATTGAAATTTATAATCCATACCCCTTTTTTGTGTAAGTGTTATTAATAAATTAGCAAGAAAGAGGCAGCAGATGGAATGAATTGTTGTAGTTCATTAATTTTATGATGGCTTTCTTTGCATGAGCCAATTATGTCTGTCATTGTATCTCTAAACTGCAGTGGTGCCCAAAGGAAAGGGCACATAGACAGGGACAAATCATTGAGGGGATTTCCTGCTTTCTGAGGTTGCCAAGAAAATTCAGTCTCTGTCCTTATTAATAGCTTTGATGAAGGTATCAGGCCCCAAAAAGCTGTTGCAAGTGTGGTTCTTAATCCTACCTTCAAAATCTTGGTAAAGAGGTGATTAGCCTTGTTCAGTGTGTATGAAACTGGAATCTTCTGTCTGAAATAATTATCAATTCATGGTGATGATTACAATTCCTGAGTTTTGAACTTGGTGTGCCTTCAGGTTCTCAGGATGTGTTCAGGAATGCTTTCCAGTGATGCCATGCTGCAATTTGCTGAAACAAGTGCCTATGTGGTTAAGGACAATAGGAAGGAAAATTATGTTTGTGGTGCCTTTGTCTCAGGAAAGCTTCCTTTATATATGTTGTTGTGACCTCTTTAATTAGAAAACACTCTGTTATCTCCTGAGACCCTCTGTGGCAATACACTGATAGCTTCATGTGGAATATGGGTTGATTTGCTTTACTTTCAGACCTTGTATTCTCAACTTGGAGATAGTGGTTGTTTTTTTGTCAGATGTATGCTTCACTTAATGACTGTAGTTTATTACCCAGTAGGTCATATCCTGTATATATTTTCAGAACAAACACCTCTGAGATTGTGACTTGGTGGAAGGAGATGACATGTGTCATTGCTGTTGTTTTCACTACAGCCTTGTGGAAAAACTAATTACCTTTTCATCTTGGTAAATTCAGAGGTCAGTTTACCACTACTATATCACAACATGACAGGGAACATGGGTAATTAGGTAGGCTGTGTAACCTGGATATTCCATGGATCTCATTACATCTTATTTAGAAAGGCTATAATTTGATTGGTGGAAAATTAAGGCATCTCCTCATGGGTCATTTTATCTTTCTGCAATAATAATTCTTGGCTTGATTAAAAATTGATCCAGTGTCTTAAAGTGAATTTATTATTGCTGCAATCTATCACCCACAGACAGATAATCTGGTTCCCATCTTTATCTGATTTGAAAAATCTGTCACTTATTATGTGTTGTTTTTTTCCCAATCATTTAAATTGATGGTTTGCTGAGGCAAGGCGTGCTACCATAGGCTTCTTGGAGAAAGCATGCATGAGACTTTCAGCCAGTATTTTTTACTGTAAGGAATCTGATACTGTGTCAAATATCGATTGGAATTCTGTTGTGGCATCATTTTCTCTGGGAAAAAAAAAAATCAAGCTGAAGTTTTGGATGCAGAGCATTAAGGACAGACAAGTCATACTGCTAGAGAAAAGATGGTCTGTGTGTTCCAAGTGTCTGGGTCAATTCCTACCTTGTGTGCTGCAGCTTTTGCTGAAAACAGATCTTGAATTGATCATGTTACATAGAGGTTGGTCCCAACCTGTTGGCCTCAGAGAGTCCTGAAACCACCTTAGCCATGGAACTGTGTACCCAAAACCTCACCTGTTCAAATAAAAAACCAATAAATGTTAGATCCATGAGCAATCTCACTGGAATCACAGTTTTAGGAAATATTTTTTCCTCCATTGTATGCTTGAGCTTTGATAGCTCTTCAGGCTTCAGTTTTTCCTCTAATTTGTTCAAGTAAAAGCAGAGTGGGAAATTCTGCTCAGGGAAGAGTGATCTCCAAATTACTTAAAACACATCCTAGTTGAAGAAATGTTGCAGTAAGCATTGCACCAAGAATACTAGAAGTGTTTGATGCATGCTTATCTCTAAAAACATCATTTATAAACCAGATGTAGTTGTTGGAAAAACACTATTTATAGTATAAGCATGAGAGAATCTCCTTGATTCCCAGGAATTTTAACACTCTTTCCAGTTTTCCAAAGTATTTTAAAAAACAGGATCACATTTGCTCTTGTCCAGAAACCTTAGCAGATCCAGTATACCTATGCTTATAAGGCAGCACTGGCAACTATTACATATGGTCTGATTCCTGCAACTGCCCTGGAGAAAAAGGATGAAAGAAGATTGTGCAGCCAGCTGGTGGAGGGGAGGGTGTGTGAGAGAAGGAATGATTATTAACAGTCCTGCTGTATGGCTTTAGACTGAGGCAAAAATGTGGAAGAATAGAGGCACACAATTTTTGGTTGAATTTCTTGAAGCAGAGTAGAGCCTGGGGCAGGTGTTTCTCTCAGCCAACACCCTATTATTTAAAATATGATGGCTCTTATCAGATAAACAGATGGAATTCAGCTCTGGAAATTTGCGTGGTTTGGAATAGAAGATGGTCTATAAATTTAGACTGAAAACAAATAGTAGAAAATAATTGATGCAATAAACCTTTGGTTATGGAAGAGAAGCTGGCTGACATTCTATCCTTTGGGTAGTCAATGGGAATTTTGCTGCTGACTTTTGTAAGTCTGAAATTTCACTTTGTGCACATTGTAAAATGTGTCCTTTCTAGCCTTGAGTAGGTTGCCAGACCCATCCAATCAGTGTAACCCAGGACTGATAGTCTAACATTTTTTTTAGAAAAAAAAGAAAAAAAGAATTTTAAATGGCATGTGCAAGATTGAATCAGTTCTGTAATGTTCAAGTTGGCTCCCTTTCCTGGCCTGCCAAGGGTGTGTGTCACCTGTGATTTTGGATACTAATCAGAACAAGAGGTGATACACTCAGAAGTGGGGGAAAATAACCTTTGTAAATTAAATTTTCCTGCTTAGGGGCACTCACTTCATTTGTTCAGTCCTGATGTCCTGTTTCAGCCTGGGAAAGGGTCTGCTCAGAAATGTGAATTTGACCTGTTCTGGTGTATTGTGAGGTCCTGTAGTCTGGAGATGTGCACCCTTTGGAGGGGAACTGTGACAGGCTCTGCTTTCCTCTGTTTTGAGATGAAGCTTGAAGTTGGCACCCCAGGGAAGGCCAGGAGATGGTACTTCACCCAGAAGCATTTTGCTGTACCCTGGGCCTCAGAGCAATATCTTGCCTTGGGGGAAAGCATCAGCTCATGGAATTCAGATGCAGGAGCCTCAGGGTGGTCAGAGCTGCTGCCTCTCCATAGTGTTCAGTTTGCACTAACCCTGGGCTTTTTCCAGTGGTGTTTGAAGTCTGCCTCCTGACCTTTGGCTCAGGTAATGACTGATGGCAGGGGAGAAGGTTGTCTGAAGAAGGGGCTTCCAGTTGCATGATCCTGCATTGATTGGCTCTAGTCGTGCCTCTTGAGTCACTCTTGCTGCTGTTAATGCTTTCCCCAGAGACCTCGTGTTCATTGCTTATTGCTTGTCCATATTCCCTGTAATTAGACCTGACTACAGGATTGGAATGCAGATAAAAGCAATAAGGTGTTCCTTTCTCTGTGACATGTGACCAGCAATATGTGAGAAGCCATCCAGATGGGTAAAGCTGCATGTCATCTTCAAACAGGAGAGATCAAGCTGGTAGACATGGGATGGATTTCCCCTCTTGTGTTTCACTGAGGGTAGCAATGATAGCTGCTGTTTCTTTGGTCTCCTTAACCCCAAATTTCAGTCTAAGCTAGGCTTAATTTTCATAATTAAACAAGATGTTTCTAGAAGCAGAGGATTCTTATATATACTAATAGATTTGTATTTGGACTGAATATCCCTAGTGCCTAAAAAGCCCTGATGTTATTTTAACATGGATTTAGTATCTCCATTCAGGAAGTAACACCAGCAGAAAATAGGGTCAACAGCACAGTAGCAGTAAGGATAAATAAGTAAAACAGGACTGTATGAAAAAATACCCTCCATTAGGTTTTAGTGTCCAAATCAGCATTACAATCTGTAATCGGTGTTGCAAGATCAGGCCATAGTTCTATGCCTCCTATTTAATTATTAATGAGTTTTTCTGCTGCCAACTTATTACAGAAGGAGTTTTTGCACTTCATGCTATTTGGGCAGAATTTGGATTTTTCTGACCCTTAATGCAAGTGTGTGTCTGTAGCTAAGGAGCCTTGTGCCAGCACCTGAGATTTCCAAGGCAGAACTGACATGCTTAAAGGCTCTTCTCAGTCACCTCTTGCCCTGCAGGCTGCTCAGGGCCTTGTTCCCATGGATTAGCAACCTGGGCTTTGGGTGCTGCAGTGGAGTTCTGCTCGTGGCGTTTAAAAACGTGTTTTACATTAGAAATCATAAAATCGCATTTTGTTCAATACAGATTATCATCGGAGGTTGTCTTGGAATTTTTTCCCTGGTAAGGTCATGCTGGCTTTTATTTTCCTGTTGTGTAAAAGTGCATGTGCTCATTCTTAAGCAGATGCACAGTGTTGTCCTCAGAGTGCAGGCTTGCCTTGTGGGTGTGGGCACTCAGAGCAAGTCAAAGGGCTCTGGTGGAAGATTGCTGTGCCTCCACTCTCCTGAAAACAGCATCAGTTACTCAGCTTCCTAAACTCACCTGCAGGCTCTTGGGCAACTTCTTTAGAAGGTGTTGGTCTGTATTTTCACTTTCCTACTCCCTATCTTGTGATTTCCTCACTAAAGAAATACCCAAGAACATCCATCTTGTCAAATTAGATGAGCCTTTGTAATCATTGTTGGGTCACTTGTCCTGTCCATTGCTTCTCACAAGTGACAAACAAGGCAAGGTTCCTGCTGTATTCACCACTGGCAGCAATACCAATGAAGAAGGGAGAGAGGAAAATGGTTTACAGGGTGTTGATACAAATGATAGCACTGAACACTGCAGTATCTGAAACCAAATGGCTTTTCCCCCTACCCTTCCCTTTATTTATAAGTTCTCTTCTTGCCTTTATTTATAACTCTGTTTTCCAAGTGCAAGAACTAATTACCACATTGTGTCGTTTCGTTTACTCATCCTGCACATAAAAAGTATTTCTTGTGCTCAGAGAGAAACAAACTGCAGTAAAATCCAGTAATCTTATACACAAATGATCCAAGCATGGATAGACTGTGTGTCAGAGGCTGTGTATGCTGCCAGCTCTCCTGACAGAGCAGAGGCAATTCCACCGGGGCATTGGCAAAGTTAACAGATTTTCCATGCAATATTGAATACTGGGAGAGGTACCAACTAATTTGAAATAAAATGAAGTTAGTGCTGGTGATCTCAAGTTATTTAGTATATCATATATAAGGCTGGGGTTTTTTGTGGGTTTTTTTGGTGGTTATTTTTTTGTATGTGTTTTTTGTTTTGGAGGGAGGAAAGAAAGGGAAGACTTCATTAATTAGAAAATGAATTGCAGGAATTTGTAACCTGTGATTTCTCATGAACAGATAGTGACTTTGTTGAGGGACAGCTATTATAACCCCCCAAAAACCAACCTGAAATACCAAAATAATACCTGCTGGATCAGCAGATGTTCTGAGCAGTCTGATGCACCAAAGGAAAAGCTCTGCATCTTCAGCCCCTCAGAAGCATCTTTTCAACACAGTACACCACCTGATGTGTCTTGCTATGATCCTTTGAAGCCTTTGTGGATGTTTTCTGGGATCCTTCTGGGATGCATATAAACTAGTGAACAGTGATTTTGTGTGTAAATACACCTTCTTTCCAAGTGTTATATGGGACAGAAGATATCCTTGTTGTAGAGTCTTTCAATGCATGCATATTTGTTGTGGGTTTTTTCCTTTCCCAGATGGCTCTTCAAAAATCATTTTGTTATGAAAACATAAGCAGGAGTGCAGGGTGTTAGGATGTAGGAGGCAGCTGGGCTGTGCAGGAGGCATGAATGGGGGTTCAGAGTCTCTCCCCATGTCAGTTTAAGCCCTGCCTCTTCTATGATATTTGCCTCCAGTGAATTAATGCAGATCTGTGGGTGCCTCAGAAATCGTGCCTCAGCTCTGTAGCAGAAGTAGAAAACTGTATGAAAAAGATGTAGGAAGGGAATTCCGTTGATCACCTGATCTGACCTCCTGCTGAAAACCTTTTCCAGGACCCTGTCAAACTGTGTCTTGAATGTTTCCAGCAAGGGAGACTCCACCACCTCTAAGGGCAACCATATTTCAATGTGTAGTTGTTCTCGTGGTGAACAATTCTTATGTATTAGTAGAGAATTTGCCCTGGAGCAGCTTTGTTTTCTGCATAGAACTTGGTGTGTTCTTTGTCACTGTGGCTGAAGGGCCATTTTACAAACTACTTGGGTCTCTTTGAGTATGTATGTTATAAATTAACACATGCATTGGAAATGCACATTTTTTTATGAACATTCAGGAAATCTTTGAGAATGAAAATAGCCTCGACCATGCATTGAAATTATATCCAGGCCAGCAAAAAAGGCTTATTCCTAAAGCATCCAAGTTCAGTTCCATAATGGATACAAGCTTTATTTACTAACCATGGCAATGATGGAATGATATTGCCTTCAATGTTACAAAGCTTTGATTCACCTGTTGATCCCAATAGAAATATTAACACACTGTTGTGGCTCTTCCTTCCTTAGCACAATGCAGACTCATTTTGTGAACATGCTCTCCTGTCAAAGGCATCCTGACAGTTGTTAAATCTGTTCCTCTTTCTTGCTTTGAGTTAAGAAAGATGAAAAGAATGGAAGGGAAAGTTGAGCATTCAGGGAGAGAAATAAAAACCATTCTGGGGAACAGAGGCTACAGAATGGGAGACTCATGGCAGCAGGGAAGAGAATTTGTCTGAGGGGACAGGCAATAAAATCACATAAGAAAAGTGTGGGGAGTGGGGCAGAAGAAGAAATGGACAAAGGCGACTGTAAATTGATTCCTTGGCTTCCTGGAGATGTGCAATCCAAATGATTAACTACAAAATCTGTGATTTGATAGATCTGGTGCAATAGAAGAAAGATCACATCCTGCTAATGAAGAAATGCATCGTTTGATTAATCCTGTTTTTTTCCTTTGTAAGTGTTGATTTTTGTCTAAGTACATCACTGCCAAACCTGGTGTTTGCAGCACTAGGTCATTTTGGCTGTGTAACCCTTGCCATTGCAAGGTGCTGGAAGGCAGAGTGTCTTTCTAGTCAGAATGTTTTCTTCTGTTAGTACATTTCTGAAACTGATGTGATTGCATCTACTGTATGTGAACCATTAAACCTGATTTTTAAATATATCAGGAAGAAGTATTCCTCTAGAATTCGATGACATTTGGTCAAAATACTGCAGGAATAGCATGGTATGTTCTAGGCCTTTATAAAGAGGATGTGCTCCATCATATTGTAGAAGTGGGGGGCTCACTGGGGTATTTTTGAACCTTGCAAGAGCTGTCAGGAGTTCTACTTTCCCTGGGAAGCGAAGAGGAAAATGTACTTCTGTTCTCCCTGGGGAGAAACGGATGACTACTCCATTGGAGATGTGCTATTACTCTCCCCCTGCTTTTCCCCAGGAAAATAGATATTTAATAATTGTCTTCCTACAAATACTGACTCTGACTGATAGGAAACAAACAGTTGCTTGACAATGAGCCCTGCCTCGGAATGCTGCTTGAGCCCATGACTGAATTTCTGGGTTGGGTTTCATGTAAGTTTCCATTTGATGCTGATCACCAGCATAGCTGGGCACCTCTCAGCAGTGTATTGAGGTACTTGTTCAATATTCCTTCCTCAAGCAGAGAAGAGATGGTAAGAAATATAGACACAAAGCCATTGCAGCATCATTCATTTTCCATTTGGGTTTTTTTTTGTTTGTTTGTGGAAAGCAGAGGACTTTCTCTTGCATTTTGAAGCTGCTTATTTCCTGGGGAACACCTGAGAATGAGAGCTTTGCATTGATTGTTGGAAGCCTGGCTCACACCAAAGACATTCTTAAACTAAAGAATTCATCTTGATATTTTATCCCATATAAATATTTTGCTTTTGCATAAATTTTTTGTCCTGTGCTGTGTACTCATGGCAGTGAGTGCCCTGGTGATAAGCACCATGACCCAGTTCTCCATGAGAAAAATGAGGAGCAAGGCTGCCTGGCTGGACTCTCCAGATCAGCATTTGACTCACAGCTGGAGTTTGGTGCACTGGTCTTTCCAGTGTGTTTAAGGTATCATGTCTTTGTATTGCTATGAAAATATGTCTCAAATTCATTTTTAAAAGCTTTACATTTTCTGTTTTGCAGAAGAGGATTTCATGGGAATAAACTTACCTGAATCGCTGGAGTCACACAGCAGCTTGTATCCATAATGGAAATACAAAACAGTTTGGGGCAATCTGATGCCTGGCTTCCTGACCTTTGGCTTCAGATTTATTTGGATTTGGCTTGTCATAGTGTTGTAGTTTCCTATTCAAACTATGATTTGAGTGGCTCCCCTCCCCCAGCCCTAATGAAGATGTTTACCAGAGTCGCATCTGTCTGGTGTGACTTGCAGACTTTGTTTAGTGGAGGAAGGCCCAAGGCTGGCCTGCCAGAGGTGAGATAAATTGGGACTGAAATCCCCAGGGAGAGCCTGAGGTGTGAAAGCTGTTCTGCTATGACTAGCTCTCATCAGTAATGATAACCCCTCAATTTTGTGCCACCTAAATTCACCCAAAATTATATGCTAAATATAAATATTCATTTTATAAATATGCATGTTAATTAAATATACATTTATTTTAAATGCATGTGTTAATTATACATGTTACATCAGATCACAATTAAGTCAATAGAAATTGGAGATTTGCATATAATCATCCTTGTATACTAATCAGTTGTCAGTCTAGAAAGCCATTTTCTGCATCTAGATAGTATATAGACCTTGGTCCAGTGATCAGTTCAAAGATTGTGTAGCAACATCAGTTCTTTTGTTTTTATGGATTTTCTTGGGAAGAAATATGACTCCTTTTAAATGCATAAAGAATACCCAATAATTTCTTCATGTTTTATACTACTGCATCCAGGAGCACTGTGGAGTTCAGGTTTTGGCTGAATGAGGTTACTCCTCTGATGTGTCAAAACTGTGGTAAACCTGCCTCAGTAATTTCTTTTGATGTGGGATGCAAATTCTCTCTGATTCATATTCTTTTTCTAGTGTGCTGCCTAAATGTTGCCTGACCCTCAATCTTCTGGGAAAAATATGAGCAATTCCCCAGGATGTACTTGGATAGTAATTATGGTCATATTGCCTTCTCTTGCCTGTTGATTTCTGCAGGGTGAGAGTTTTGGGTGCATGTTGCATTTACTATGTTAAAAGCCATAACAAATCTCCATTAATTTGATTTCATGTCAATGTAGATAAAACTGGACATTTGTCCCATTCCAGTACAAATATATAAATGTCCCTAAGAACTTTTGAGGGCTGAACTGTTCAGAAAGCAGAGTTACTTTGACAGTTTGGTTTATCTGAAGCATTTCTCTAGTGGAAGCAGGTGAGTTTAGAGCTCAGTTTGGCCTGACTGTATTCACTGGCACCAAAACTCTCCATGGCAGTTGGTGCATCCAGAAGCATCCTGGCTGGGTAATGAGCTTCACTCAGCACACTGTAAAGTGCCATCCCACCCAAACTTGAATTGGATTTGCAACTGCTCTGGGAAAGGGATTTCTTCCTGAACTGGGATTTGGGGATCAAAGAGGAGATGAGCATTGAGCTCCTGATAGCTTTGGCAGTGGGATGCTATGTTGTTTGGGAATAAGAATAATAAACTTCATCCAGAGAAGCTGTTAAAGGCTTGTTTTGAGGAGTGCCAAGGAATGTGGTTCATGGGAAGGAGTACATCCTTAAGTCAAGGCTGTTTTTGCATCAGAACTGTCTTGTGGGGTAAATATGAGAGTGTTGAGATGCTTTCCCCCCAGTATTCTCCCCACATGCCCAAATGCTTGGTTCAACATCTCAAACAGGTCTGTGGGCAGTGTTGTGTCTCTCACTATGTGTTCCTCCAAGCCTTGTTGACTTGTCTTTCAGAGCTTTAAATTCAGATTTCCTTGGAAACATTGCCATCAGAGCATTATCCACCCTGAATAGTTTTCAGGTTAAAACCCAACAAGGTATTGAAACAAACCCTGTGAAAAGTAGCTGTTTCATCAGTCATGTTAATCTTTAAAATATTTACTTCATGTATCCAGGACACCGTTGATTGCTTGCTGTATTATGTAAATCTAGAGAATAAAATAGGTCACTCTTCAAATTGTCTTCTTGTAAGGATGTAATTAAGCTGCATTAAGACAATTACTGTATTGTAAGTATCTACTGATTTTTAAAAAAACAATGTAGTTTTAGTTTTGACAGTGATATAATTTCCTATTTATTATGCTTTAATTAGAAACAGTGGTAAGTAGGAGTAAAGCCAAATTGTATGGTAATTTGACATAACTATTGAAATTCTGAAGTAGTATAGTTAGTCTACAGTGTAGTAGAAATGGAAGTGGGATAGGGAAATAAAAACTACTGATTACTCAAGTCAAGAATTCTGGTAAATAGGAATCCTGAACCAGGCACCTCTGGACTCTGCTCGTGTTTGGGTCTGGCTCTCTTCCCCATTAAAGGAAGGATGAACTTGGTCTTAAGTTAGAGAATCCTAGAATTTTTGTAGGTGCTAGGAAGGTTGACTGTAATTTTGATGCCGGTGGTGTAATTTTTGTCTCAGTATTAAAGTCTGTATTTTGGCTTTCTACAAATGTAAGAATTGAGATGAATTAAACTCCAGAAGTAGAGGATAGAACCACCTTTCAGAGCAATAGGTAGAAAATGGATTATGCCCAAATGATTAGGAAGAATAAGAGAAAATACAAGAAAGCACACGTGTGGGGTAGAAACACTATTCAGCACAGACTTCAGCAGTGTGGCAATAGAAGGTTAGGGAACAAGGAGAAAATATGCAAGAAATCAAGTCAGTTTTGGCCTTCCAAGGGTCTGTCAAATCTATGGTCTTCAGCTGTGTGACAGCATGAAAATGAGCTTCCCAGTCTGTCTGTTCCACTCTAATTCCCAATATCATTCCAAGTTCCTATGTCTAGTAGAAGACCATTCTTTCTGTGTCATGAGACCTGCAGCTATGGAGAGTAGATGATTCCTTCAGTCATTGCTTATGAAACCTTGGATTATCCTCCCTTTGGACAATTAGATTACATCCATAAATATTGCTCATGTTTGCACAAGACTAACCTCGTATCTTGGGTTGGTAACTTGGATTTTAAAGAAGGAAGAGCAGTTGGCAAATTTCCAAGTTCCATCCATCATGGTGTTATGGCTGCAAAGGAATTTACTCAAGTGGAGTGAAAGGGGATTGGAACACCAGTAACCTGGCCAAATAGAAGGCTGAAAATGCAGAGTTGAAAGGGAGCTGCTTGACTGGAGGGAGCCTGTGAGAGGTCATCCTCAGGAATGGAATTTTAAACCTGGTCATATTTAATGTTTTCTTCAGAAGTCATAGGGCCCAATCTGTTGAAACTTTTTCTTGAAATTTCCAAACGATGCAATGACAGAATTTCATCATAAAGAGCTGGACAACCAAGTGTCATTGAGGAGGAAGAGAAATGGGGCAATATTGTTACATTAAATTTTAAGTCACAAGTGTAAGAAATAGAAATAATTTCTGCCACAAGCAGGAAAATGTTGCATTTGGACATAATGGTGGAACCAGACCTACAGGTGTTAAGTGTTAATCTGATCACAAATTTCTGGCCATTATTAATTACTGTGGGTAATACAAGCCTCAGATATGTCATGTGGAATTTTTGCAGTGGGAAAACACAGGTGAAAGTTTATGTAAATACTGCTCACCATTTTGGCCATCCATGTTTAAGGAGGAAGAATTCAGTCAGGAACATGTGCAGAGAGGTGAAGTAGAAGTAGAAATTTCCTTTTATGAGGGAAGGCAACAATGGCCTATGTAGTTAGTTCATTTAAAATCAAGAACACCTGACCTTTTCATAACAAATCAGGAAAAGATTTAGGATTGGGAGGAATTATTTATGATAAAAGATGATTAATATTAAGAATAAACAGCTACTTATAGCTGGGAATACAGTTTTTACCTCTGTGATCCTCCATGAAATCTTCATGAAACCTTTGCTTACTGTGGGGCTCTGGCAGGTGAAATATCTTCTGAAATTTCCTATTTCCCCAAGGATGCTGTGAGGAGTCAGCAGTGTCCTCTATCCATTTCTAGGGACTAGGCTTGTGCCCTTGGAGCCCAGGGCCCTCTCTACAAACACCCACAGAGGGATTAAGTCACACATAAAACTGAATTCAGCACCTGGAGGTGTTGGAATTTGGCATTCCAACAGAGAAGTGTCCTTCCCCCAGTCTGGATCTGCCAGCAGGGTCTGACCTGGTCACTGGGATGACCTCTGGAAGAGCAGAAGAAATTCTCTTCCCAGAGAGCCATTGCCTGAAGCATTTGCAGGATGAGCAGTAAAGATGGGATTTAAGGGAAGCAAACCCTCACTACTAGTCTGTCAATTTTACCCAATTTGCACTCATGAATACAGATTTTTTTTTCTTCTTGCTTCACAGGTGCACCCCTGCTGCACCAGGCATGTTATTTGAGGCTGCTGTGAAAATGTGGCTGCCAGGGTAAGCTGTTACAGTTAAATTGTATATCTATATTTTACAAGATCCATAATGCTCATATCTGCAGATATTCACTTATAATAATTATATACAGAATTATACACATGTATTTACATTAAAAAAATCAGGCTAAGCAACTGTCCTTTAAATGTTTTGCCATTTTTATCCTCTCTTTTCCTTCATTCCAAACATCCCTAGGACTCCAAGATAACGTTCTTAAAATAAATTTTGAGCCTTTAAGTAAAACTTCTTTTCTGTGTAAGGAAAGGTATTGTGGCTCTTACAGCCTTTAACACTAATCACTCACTGCTCCTTCCTGGAATATAAACTAACTCTGTTTATTAATCTGAAATAAACAGCAGTAACATCTCTGGCACCATTGAAAAAAATGAATGCTGTACACTTTATTTTAAATGCAGTGAGTGGAAATTTTACTGTTGGTGCTTACTGAACCAGTTCAGGTGAATAATTTAGGCATGAAGATGTGAATTAATTGGTGGGGTTTTTTTTCTCCATCTTGATTTTACTTAATGGATATGGCTTATAAATTTGTATCCAGATATGGAGTGAAGTGTACTTTGCTTAAACTTGTATTCCAGGCATGTCTGTGGTGGTACCAAGTACCCCGAAATCATCTGGCATCTGTGGGAGTTGCAAGAGTTCAGTGCTCAGCAGAAAATCAGGCTCTTTGTGTTTTGAGAATGCTAATCCATTGTTAGGGTTTCCTTTTAAACTGAAAATAAACACAATGTGTGTTCTGTTAACTTAGACAGGTGCTAGAGCCGACAGCTCGAGGTTTAAGGGCAGGGGTCAAGCAATCAAAAGTGGTCCTCTCTTGCACAGATCATCAAACAGGGAGTGCATCAATGGGCTCAGTGGCCAAGGCTGGAAATTAATCAGCTCAGCCCTCAGTGTTTAGCCATGCTGATTATATACTGGCAAAGTGAGCAGGAGCTGACAGGCCAGGCGAGCTCACGTAATAGCAGCGCGTTCCCAACAAAGGCAGGGAAGAAAGATCAATTTGCAATATTCTTTTCTGTACCCACGCAACAAAGCAGAAACATGAAAGCAGAACATTAAGGGATGCTCCCTATGAACTGGACAAATCAATAAACATCAGTGGTAAGGGGGAGGAAAAAAAAAAGTTTCTCGTTCTGTTGTGTACCCTGAGGCCGCTTCTGTCTTTGTGAAGTGCTGAGTAGCAGTGGCCTCTGTCATGTTTCCTTTCACCTACATGGTGTCATCTGCTTCAGTCTCAAGGTGAATGCTGGTTTGCACAATCAGAGCGAGTGTTTAAGGAAATTATCCCATCTCTTTGGGAAGGGATGGTGGGAAACAACATCCTGCAGAAGCCGCTCAATACACAGAGCTCCATTCCTACATTGCAGCTTGGGGTAGAAACTGGGATTTGGTGCTTGCACCTGGTGAAATATTTCAGTAGTTTCAAAGATTTCAGTTCAGAACCCTTGAATAAGTGCCAGATGCAAAATCTGGTTTGATGTACAGGAGTTTACATTTTCTTGGAAAATGAATTCCCACAATCAATAGTTGGAATAATGCAGGAGATCCAGGGGAAAAAATAGAGAGAGATGGATCCAGTTTGGGGATGTAAATAGCGACTTCTAGCAGCATTTGGGAAAGGGAACTACAACTGAAAAGAAAAATGTTTATTGCAGCCACAGCCAAATCTGATGTTTGGCCAGTCATTTTATCATCTTAAATATTTGGCTGTGAGAGCCAAGCCTGTAAATAAAAGTATTTCCAGCAGTGTTCCAGCTTTGCACTGACCACTTTCACCTGTATGTGGAATATCTTAGATGCACATTCAATACTGTTGGTGAAAGAATAGCTTTCTTTTGACTTCCCGCTGCCTTTGGTGGAGGAGTCCTCACTCTCTTGGCATTATTTTCATAATAATAAAATATTTTTAAAATAATAAAAAATTAAAATTAAAATATTTTAAATAAAAATAATAAAATTTTTAAAAATATTTATTTATTTTAAAATAAATTATTTTAAAAAGCAAAGTGAATAGAATGCTGAAGCACATGTTCAAGCAAGTGACTCATCCCTTTGCAAGGCAGCCTGTGCTTTACAGGGCACACGGTGTGAATAGGCTCTTAGCTGCTGGCAGGGAACTGATGAGGACTGGGGGGCAGGTGAGGATGTGTCCACCTGGGCACAGTTTCCCAAGCAGGACAACAGATCCTGCAAGAGAGGAGAGCACCTGGGGTAGGATCCAGCATGGGCCCTGCTGAGGGGGATGGCAACAGGAGCTGCCAAGAGCTTTGCTGGTGAATGCCAGTAAACCATAAAACACTTTGGGATCAGGAAGGTATTTGTGTTTGTCAGCAATTTTATTAGGTTAGTCTGTTGTTTAAGAACAGTTTCCCCCCATTTGCAAATGGGGTGAGTCAGCCTGGCAGGTCCAGCCAGCAGGAATTCAGCCTGTGCCCTTGTGGCACAAAGCCCCAAACTCAGCAGGTGCTAAAAAGCATTGATACCTCCTGCAAACAGGTTATTTACTTGCACACCCAAAGCAGGTCATCACCAAATTATGTATGATATTGTATGTCATGGCTAAGGCATGGGTGAGGAGGAGACTTTTTTTTTTTGGCTGTTTGTTTTCTGGCAGATTTACAGGGTGAATAAATTCAAAGAAGTTTGATAAGCCACTAGTTTGTCTCTTATCAAGAAGTCCAGCAAAGAGGACGTGGGATGAGGGAGGAGTGGGAACAGTTGCAGGAGCCAAACTTGTGCCTTGGATTAGTGTCTGGTGAAGTATTAGAGTGTCAAAAAGAGATGCCTGGTGCTTGTGAAAAGCAAATTGATGCAAGTTTTGTAGAACAGATCATCTTTATGTAAGCAGTGCAGCCATGTGCCAAACTCTGGCATCCTGATAAGCAAGATGAAAGTTGTGTGCTTGCTGTGGCCCCTGAGGGAACCCTGGGGTTCCTGAGAAGAAATGATGACCTAGGAAATGGAGTGAGTCTTGAAAATAATAATTAAGTCAATAAATGTTGGGAAAAGGGTTCCCTGAGAGAGGTGCAAGGGTTGGTGGTGTCCTTTTGTCATGCTGCTGATCTGTTTGCCATCAGCAATGCTTAATCACAATGCTCCAGGCCTTGTTAGTGTTCTAAAAGATTTGATCTAAACAAGTTGCTTTTGCACTGTTCGCTGTGCTTGATGTTCACCTGGACTTCATACACAGAAAAATCCTTGTTTTGTAACCTGTTTTGTTTCCCTGCAATAAGATTGCATGAACCTGAGGGCTTTGAAGTAATCAGAGGACTACTGATTACTTAAAACATTTAAGTTTTTTCTAATGACAAAGTTTGTTTAAAGAACATTACATTAAAATGTAAGAAATCATACAAAATGAGCACTTCCCAGGAAACAAATCAGCCTAGGGCATTGATTCTGGTTAGAGAACTGAAGTGTGGAATTTGTTATTTGCTTCTCTTGAGCATTCCCTTTTGTGCCACCTGACTTGCTGTGTGTGCTGATTATTTTTCTCTGGATAGCACAGAGCCATGGTTTTTTGACATTTGTTGAGGGAGAATGTGAAGTGTTCAGAGGTTAGATGGTTCAGCTGATATCCCTTCTTTGTGAGCAGAAAGCATGCAAGAGATTTATTGGTCATTTCTGCTAAAATAATGAGGAATGGAACAGTTAAAATTAAGATTTTTAAAAGGATATTGTCATCTTCAAGGTTCTAAGTGTCTGAATGGAAAGCCAGAGTCATTTCTGCTCTTCTTTAGTGATCTCTTCACAATGAGAGTGGTATATATTTTCTGTATTTAAATAAAATAAGCTTTTCTGTTACAGTAGATTCAGGAATTCTGTTTATCTATCCAACTTGATGAAAGCTGGACAGAAGAAAATAAAAATTACATAAATTTCACAGTTTTAGTTTGGATAAGCTAAAAAGTTCTAAGTCACTTATGGATACAGATGTTGAAAATCTCATGTCACCTGGGTGGACTTGAAAATGTTTTCTTGTCTTTTCAAATAATATTGACAAGAAGATCTTGTCTATTGACAAGAACATTTTAGAAGTGCATGCTGTTAAGAATGGAACAGGAATAATAGCTGATCTCTTTGACCTAACAAAAGTGCTCAGAATTTTTAAACAGATGAATGTTATCAACTGTTTCCATTGTGCAACAGCCACAGCCTAATGAGCAATCTATTTTTGACCATTGGGAATACCATCCTTTGTTATTTAATTTCAATTAAACATTTCTGGCTTACACTTTGGAAGTGCTATTCCAGTGTTGACAAATATCCAGAGGCTTGTAGATATTTTGGCTGTTGCAATGGTGATGGAACAGAGATCAAATTTGAGGAAAGGATGTTAGTGACTACAGAGGAAGGGGAGGTTCTGGAAAGAAATGTGAGGAAAGGGATTGAAAGTTAAGAGTCTCTTCTGCCTGAGTTCATCCTGCTTAATTTTAACTATATTAAGATATGGAAAAGAAATGGTTGCAGGAGGAAATGCCTGAAAGGGTATGGATGGTCACCTGCCTCCTCCAAAGGTCAGAGCTGGTGCTGGGCATTGTCCCTTCTGTATGTGGATGCTGCTCCTCACTTATTGGTGGTGGTCACACCAACAAACTCTGAGATCTGGGTTAAAGTTGCTGCTGGGCTTTTTCTACTTTCTGTTCTCTGGTGTAGACTTCAAGTGTCCCATGTGTTTGAAAATTCTATGGAAAATGAACTTCCTTCTGAACACACCTAATTTTCCTAATTGTGGGAATTTCCACACCTAATTTTCTGTGCATGTAGGAATTTTTTTGAGTTTTTTGCCTCTCAGAGTTAAAGTTGGATAAGTGTTGGTCATTGCATTCTGAGAATGCTGTAATGTTGGCATTTGGCCATCAAGAAATGCTTTGTGAGTGTTTTTGTTGAGTCTTCATTCCAGGTCTTCTGAATAAACCAGTGCTAAAAGCTAAAATACCAACAAAACTTGGAAAGCAAACCTGATCTAGCTGAGGTTAAATGACTGGCTCCTTCTTTCCCAGATTGTCTTAATTACTTGTAGTTGATTTTCCTGTATCCTGTCTTTAAAAACTTCTGGTTTTGGGGATTGTTGCAACTGCATGTCAGCAGGGTCCATCAAATCTTGATGCTGTTCCAGGCTCTGTCTCTGATGTGCTCAGAACAGACTTTATCTTCACTTGAGCATTCCCCAGAAGTTCTAGTTTTCATAATCCCTTATTTCCCAATGTTTTAGGATGTACTTCGGGCTATATGTGAGATGTCTGCATTCTGTTCCTCTATTCTATTGCAGTAGCTTTTTAAAGGAAAGCTGGTTTGTGGTATGATAGGCAAAGTTTGCATATGATTATACTGGCTCTTCTGACTGCAGGAATGTGAGGACTCTGGGCAAAATCTGGATGATTTTTCTTTGGTTTGTGGCAAGTGAAACTACAATTTAGAGCTCTTTAAAAAAAATCAAATTCTTAGAAGCAATCATTTTCATTTTGCATGTGAATGAAAACACTGATGGAAAGAGAAAGGAGATTTATAGGAAAAGCCTTGAGTTATTTTGTTTTGAATTATTTATTAAAATGAAAAGTTGAATCCAAACTTTTCAGATGAGCAAAATCCAACATTTTGATACCACAGAAAAACTAAAAAAAAAACCCCCAAAAACCCAAAGCAACCCATCAATATTTTTTCCCCACTGAAACCATAAAGTCAACAGCTTTACACAATAGTGTTTAAAAAGTTGCATTTTGTCAGTGGATTCTGGAATCTGGGATTTGATTTTCTTGGGGCTGCTCTGTGGTGTGGCTCCTTCTTCCCTGGTTATTCTGATCTCTGCCTTTGGAAATTGCTCAGAGGTAATAGTTATTTTTCCTGTCACTATTGCCAGACCTTATCAGTCCTGCTAGCTAGCTGCTTATCACTGAAATAAGCAAAAGCTTGCTCTGTCATCTACTAGCTGCCAAATATCATTCACAAACAATTTTTTTTTTCTATTGCAAGATGGACATGGAACACCTGCTTATTTCAGGCTGGTTGGTAAATCCCTTTGGAGCCTTTACAGGAGGCTCCACACAGGCTGTTCCTTTGGTCACCATTCAAAGTGTTTGAGCTTTTTCAAAAGCTGGCATTGATTTCTCTGTGACCTGAATCCACACTTAGTGGCCCAACTTTTGGGACTGCAAAGGGAACCTCATTTCCCAGGATCTCTGTGGATCCCTCCCTGAAGCTCATCCCTGTTATCGTGTCATGTCCTACACCGTGTTAAAAAATAACTTTGTGTTAAGCAGTGAAGATGTTAAGTTGGCATGCTCTTAAAAAATAAAAGCAGACTGTTTTTAAAGCAGCATGGCAATTACCACGCCAGTTGTTGCTGATGGTTCAAAATCTCTCCCTCCAAGTTTCAGGGAGCCTTGCCTGTTGTTACTGCTCCTGCTGAGGCTCCAGTGGTTATCTGCTCTGATTCACCAGCACAACCAATACCTGTGAACTCTGAGGGCATTCTTGGCAGCTGCAGGACATAATTACCACATTTGAGATTATTTTGTAGGCATTTGGATCTGTGGCTGGCTTTTCAGCTTGCTGCCCAGCTAACGAAGGCATTGCTGGTGTGACACAGTTGACAGCTGGATGTGCTGGTGGCTGGAGAACTGCCTCTGGGGCTGTGTGAATGAGGTTAATGATGGGCTGGAGAAGTTCCCTGCACTTCCTGCACATCATTTACCTGCAATTGGGCTCTTCACTAGGCTTTTCCATGATGACAAGAGACCTCACCAAATTGCCATATTTACTGAATGGTGCAGCTGTTTTGCTGGGCCAAATTTGGGCTCGTTTACTGGGTTTGTTTGTTTTTTGTTTGTTTGAAGCAGTGACAACAGGAGCAAAAAAATCTCAGCTCTGAAAATGCACTGTTTTAATAAAGAGAAGGGCTGTCAAACATCCATTTTGGGCTGGACTCATACTTGTTAACTGTCTGAGCATCCCTTTTCTCTCTCAAGTCATTATGATCCACAAAGGAGTGTTTGTACTTCAGTGTGCTTTTGGTTTTCTTGCTTCCTCCCTACAGGGCTTCTGGAGACCATGACTAATGATGGATTTGTGAAGCTCCTATGTAGATCCCATGTCTGTACGTGCCTCACACATGGAAGTTTAATAGCTATTTTTCTTGTGATACTTCATTTGTGGTCAGCTGTGCAAGGTGAAGAGAGAACATAATGTTGATATGTGGTGCTGATATTTTAAACAGTCTCGATAAAATAATTATTATATTTGGGGAGGACAGCACTAAAGGGATTTTTTTTTTCCCCCTTAAAGCTTTTCCTTCTCTCTGGGATGGTTGAAATAGTTAAGTCATTTTAAAAACAAATTCCCATCCTCCCTGATTTAAGACCTATTCCTGCAGTATGTATTGAGTGGGGGAGATACTGTAGCATTTTTATGAGGAGATAAAATATTGGCTTAATGATAATTTGGCAAAGTTTCAAGATATCTGAGAAGACTTCCTGGAAATTAAAAACAACTCAAATGTAAGAGAAAATTAAGCTACTGACCCCAAGTACAAAAGGGGAAAAGCTCAGACATCCATTCTTCCCTGCTCCTTGATTTATTATTTTTTCTTTTCTTTTTTTTTTAAATCCCCTTTTGCTAATTATCTCCCCTTGACCCTGGCTGCTGTCATTACAGGGTGAAGGGATAGTTTGGTGTAAATTTGCTCTTACCATAGCTGCACATTTTTAATTTTCCAGGGGTTTGGGGTTTTTTTGATGTTTTTGATGGTGTAACTTTTCCTGGAGGTTTCCAAACTGAGCAAATGTGTCTGAGACCAAACCCCCTTTCTGCTGAGGGCTGAGGAGAGAGACACTTTCTCTGAGAAAATTAAATTCTTCTCTGTACTTCAGCCATTTGCACCATTTTTTTCTATAGGAAAATGTGTAAATATCTGGAGGTGTGCAGGGTTCCATAGGGACTATTTTGGTCTTCCTATTGCTGCTGCCTGTACATAGTTCATCTGAGCAGATTTCTCCCTCTTAGGGACCTGAGCTGATCCTCCTTGACATCCTTAGATGAAGACCTCATTTTTGGGATTCTGTGAGTTTTTGCTCAGTTGGAAAATACAGAATTAGACTCACTAGTTCTCTTTTAGCATAAGGAATAATTCCTTCTTATCTGTGCAGCTCCTGGTCTCACTGCTGGGAAAAGTGGAAGGTGTGATGGTTGGAGACAGGTTTTTTGGTTTGGTTTTTCAGGAGGGTGGAAGGAGATTTTGACATTTGAACATGCAGAGCCAGACCCACCACTGATGTGTTTCATTTAATCAAATCAGTCAGACAGCGATAACCTTTGATTCCTGCACTGCAGACATTCCATGAGAACTGGCTGTGCACAGCCTGAACATCTAAATTTGAATCCATTGTATGATTTAGCCTTTTAGAAAATTGCCACTTTTTAATTCCTCAGTCCTTTTTTCCTCTCCATAATTCTGGAGAGGCTGAACTGGGATATGGAGCATGTGACACAGAAGATTGGGAAAGCTGAGAAAGCAAAGGAAGGGGATATCAAGAAATAGGAATAAGAGTAACATTTGGTGGTGATGTTGAAATGTATGCTTGGGAAAAGTTTCCAGCCTTTATAGCTACAGGACACCGTGGATGTCACTGAAATGGAATGGGGGCTGGAGTCTGCAATCAGCCTCAAACAGCAGCTGTTGGGGATGTGCCCCACTGCGTTGGTTTCAGCTCTGAAATCCACTGCTGCTCACCCAAGTGATTTGCTGTGGTGGTATGGAGCACAGGGAGGGTTCATGGGCAATGGTTGGAGCCTAGACTGGTTTTGTCTTGGGGAAAAGGCAGCTGGTCCTGTGAAAAGCTCTGGAAATGCTGGTCAGAGCCACGTTGTGCAGTACATCAGCCTGAGGTCCTCTGTTATCTGTCCATCCCACAGATGTTCCAGGGTTGATGGAATCCAGCCTTTTAGAACAGCCACTCACAGCACTGACTTTCAGGTTTCTTTCATTTACTTTATTTATCTCCACGCTAACCCCTTAAAAGCAGAGGTTCAAGCCTTGCACTCTGACCTGTTGTTCCTTGCTGTTCCCTTTCTTAGCCTCTTAGCTCATGTTCTGCCTGTGTGCTCCAGAACCTCCTCTGGAAACTGCTGTAATCACCTCACAGAGCCTGTGGAGTTGGTTTCTTGTCAAAGCTCAAGTTGTGAAACTCTTTTCTTTGGTTTTTTTTTAAGATGCAAATTACACAAAATTATTAGAGAGACTCTTAGTCCTCCTCCTTCTTCATTTCCCTGTCTTTGCACTGGATATTTTATTTTCTTCCATGACATGCCTTTTAAAGCAATTTCATGCCTGCTTTTAGGGTATGTCTGTCTACTACTCTGGCTTGCAGAAAGTCTCTGAGATGAAGAGGATGTTGCCCACTGCTCTGACAGCAAAATGCTTCAGGACAGGATGCTCTGGATAGGCCAGCTGTGCCTGCTCCAAGGCTTGAGCACTTTGGAGGGAGGCAGTGATAGGATAATGCTAGTGGAAATCTTTAGGAATAAATGGGCTTTGGTCCAAGCCGGTTGAAATGTAAAGGAAAATTCAGATAAACTGTGCTAGAACTGGGCAAGAAAGGTAAAATTTCATGGAGCATCTCCTGTGATATCTGGACATTAACTTTGTGCCCACCAGCTGCTTGGAGAGATGCCAAGAACTGGTTTTGTCCAACACTCTGTTGTTGGCATCACCAAGATCTATGCAGAGGCTTTTGGATGTTTCCTCCAGTAAATGCCCCTTACTGTACTTGAATCCAGGGATAAACTGAGCTGATGGTTCAGCTGCCAAGATAAGCCACCCAGCCTGGATTTTGTGCCTGATTTCTTGCCACCAGCCCATCTCTAGGATCATAAGGTCTCTAAACTTCTGGGAACTTTTCCTCCCTTTCAAACAAGGATACCAGCATGCCCAGCCTCAAAAAGAAAAGTTAGTCTACATTTTATCTTTGTATTCTTATGTTTGCACTGAGCTGAAAAAAGAGTTGAGCTGAGGAAGAGGAGGAAATTCTAAAGACATTAATGCCATTTCAAGGTCTGATTGGCTGTCTGTCTTGGTGGGGTTTTTTTGTTTGTTTGTGGGGTTTTTTTGGGTTTTTTTGTTTGTTTTCCACTCAAGGAAATTGTTAACTAGATCTATGTCTGTGAATTGGCAAGGACTGTGAAATTTTGGATCATCTCTAAAAATGTCAGGTACATCAAAAAATCTTTCTTGTGGGATTCAAGTAATTAGGATATAAGTAATTAATAATCAAAGAATTAACACTGAGATTTCAAAAAATCTTTGGGGAGGCTGAAGGATGTTTCTTGGTGCATTTTGTTCGTTACAGTCCTGTTTTGCAGTGTGTAGGTCAGATATTAGTTGTGCCTGTTTAGAAATGAACTTTGGGTGGGAGGCAGAGGGCTTGTCCTTGGTGTGCCAAATGTGTTCCCTGTCAGTGCTGGCTGAAGTTCTGTGTGCCTGTGATTCACATTATGTGCTTCCCCTTGCAGCTCTCAATCCTTTTAAGGTTCTCCTCTCATTCAGTAACAAGGGTAAAGCATTCAAATATTCTTTTCCTGCCCTTCTATTGCAAAAAGACAATTTCTTTCAAGAGCAGAAAGGCTCAACTGCCTTGACCTGAGGAATTCAGCTGGTGTGTCAGGGAACCTCAAATGCCTGGCAGCTACCAAAAATTTAGCTTTGTGTTTGCATTGCTGGCTCTGAGCTGTGGGTCTCCTGAGAACTGCTGGGATGCAAGCAGGCCTTCATTCCCAAAAGGTGAACAGAACTTCCTCTCACCTTGAAAAGGGGTAGGGAGGTGTGGCCATACACAGACCTGAGCATCACCAGCTGATACTATTTAATTAGAAGGGAAACCAACATAACTGGGTTGTTTCATTTTTTTTTTTTTAATTGCAGCACTGTAGAAACTCAAGACAACTGTCAGGGATTCCATCAGAGGGCAAATGACAGTGGGGAAAAAAGCTAGAAGAAGGGGGTAGGTTGTTTCTCACTAGACTCCCTATGAATTATATTCTTGACAGAAATGTGCATTATGCATACATGCAGTATAGTTTTGTATCCAGAAATTCACACCAGGGACTTAAGGTTTCAAAGACTTTGGACATTTATCTGTTGTAAACATAATTGTATCTAGAAGTAAATAAGACTCTGCAATTTATAGGCACTTTAATCTCGCACTATTTATGGACACAGGATTGCTTAGAATAATGCTGCCTTATTTTATACTGATGGTGTTGTATTTTCACCACTGTAGTAAGGGGTTATTTCAGCTGTGAACCTTTATCAGAGCCTGTGAGTTTCTAGAGGGTTATAAACTGGCTCGTGTCGTCTCTGAAGAAACATGAACTCTCAAGCTTGGAAGAACATAGTTAAAAATTTAAGATCCATCAGTGTACCAAATATTTATGCTTATGGGTAAATATAGAGGATTCTTTCCAAACATGGGTGGGTGTGCTTGTGTGAATGTTCTGAAGAGAGAGTTAATTTTAACAGCAGTTTATTTGATTCTGCTGTTTGTTATGTAAGGAGAAGTGAGGGCACACTCAGAATTAAACAAAAATACTTCTAAATTCAGAGAAAGTTGCTGTAAATAGACCCAAACCCCTTCCTTCTTCTGGGAACTGCTCCATCCACAGTGCTATTCTCTCTCACCAGGGCAAGGTTGGATGTATTATTGCCCAGCTGGAGCAATTTCTGGCAGGCTGTTGGACTGCAGGAGATCACCTGCAGGTGTAATATTTTAGTAAGAGAGAGGGTTTAAATTTCTAGCACAGAAATGGGCTGGTAGCAGCGATGTTAACACAAGGCAGAGTGTACCTCCTTTCTAATTCTAATATGCTGGCTTTTAATCAGCTGTGGTTTGATGTCTGCTGCTGAATAACAGTGAAAGAAGAGAGTTGCAGAATCAGGGCCCAAGTTTCTTAGCTATTGTATCTTGGGACAAAAGAGACACGTCAGGTCACTTCAGAGTAAACAGTGGGGTTGGAAAGTGAGGTGAAATGGAGAAAATGTTTTGGATCCTCATCAGCCCACAGAAAAATCTCAGCTGTTGAGTCAGCAGTAGAGATGTTTGTGCCTAACTTTAGGCCTTTTATCCTTCCTGCCCTGCTGGCTCAGCTGCATTTGGATGTACCACGGAGGCTTTTCTCAAATGTGAGGTTTGTGCAAGCCTCTCAGATTTTTCTACTGACTTTCTGCTATTGCTGTCTCTTATTCCCTTTAAACAACCACCTTCCCTACCCCACAATGCACATATATACGTGTGTCTGCAGGTATCTACACCAGCTCCCTATGTGCAAAGACAGTGTTCACACTCTGGTGTGCTGGTGTCTAGGCAGGTCAATTTATAATTGTCTCAAAGTGCTTACTCCTGCAAAGGGGAACATTGTTTATCTGCTGCTTGGTGACAGGCAGAGATTCTTCTGAGGCATCATAGAAAATCAAATGAATTACTTCGAATTTTATCCTTACTGGAAGAATGTACATTGATCAGTGTAAGTGAGGAGCCAACACATCCCTGTCAGCAAGTAATAGCCTCTGGGAAGTCATTTTTTGAGCTAAATAGGTGAACAAACCCTGTAAATGATGATCAGTAAACAACAAAATTCCCCTGTACTTCAATATCAACAAGGATACCATCAGTTTTCCTGCTGTTCATTTTTACCATCTCTATTATTCTGTGGTGTGCTGTCCTTGCCTGAGATGGTGGTAGTTCATTGTGTCAGATATTCTTGTTTTTCAGTAAAAGTAAATAGATTTTTGATTTAGAAAAATTTACGTTTAGCAATAGAAGGGAGTGTTTTATTTTCTCCTTCTCATTAGTTACAGTTTGTAAAGGCATTTGCATTTGAAGAACTTTTTCCTCTCTCTTGACATCTTCCTGTCTGTTCAGGCAGTTGAGCTTTTTCTCATTTGAAATAACTTCCTTTTTTTTTTTAAAAAAAAAAGGTCTAAAAGGCTAATAATCCCCCAAATTACAATTATCAGTATTTATCAAAGTAAAACATGGTGTCATGCTGCATTTGATACAAAAGCATCCAGCTGAATATTCTATTAGACAGGTCCTGTGAAGTTAAAAAGAGGACCGGGTTGAGTTATCTCACCATGGGAGGAAAAAGGCATGCACAATCAGATATTTAACACTCCTTTGCAATTATGGGAATTTTTATTCTCTCCCTGGTAGGGAACATAGCATTTTACTGCAGTGTTTCAAGTTTGCCTCCAATGGTATCTGATAGAAGTGCTTTTATCCCCTGAAGATACAGTACAAAATACAAATCATCATTGGTTTTATCTCAGCTGGAGCTGCCTATTTTCTAAATGAGTTTACTCTGTGCTACTGCCCATCAGGCACATTTTTCATCCTTCATCCCCACTCTTTTACTATAGCTGGGTTTAAGTCCTTTCTTCTGTCCTTTGTTCCTTCAGCTCAGCGAAGTAAACAGCAGGATTGATCTTACACTGCATTTTGGTATTGTTCCAAGTGCTCATCAATAGACATGGGCTGGGAATGCACTGACTGGAAAAGAAGGGCAAGATTGAAATTCACTTTTTGTTCTTTGTGCCTTTTAGTGTGCAGCGGAATGTCCCTAATCTGAAAGCTGCTACACTGACTGCCTATCAACATGCAAATTAATCATCAAGTGACGAGTCCCATATTCGCTCAGAGTAAAAGTCTTTAAAGGTATCTGTGCAAAAAGAAAGAGAGAAAAGCAGGGGAAGTAAAAAAGCCTTTTTCTGTTTATTTGTTTTTCTAATGCAGTTGCTGGCAACTGGTACAGTGAGCAAACATGATGGGTTTTGAATCTACTCCCTTGTTTAGTCACAAGCCTAAAGCTTTGGAAAGCATCTAGGTGGGGAGGGGAATCTTTTGGTGTCTTTATAAGCAAGACAACTTCAACTAAAGATTACCTGAGGTTAGCAGCAAAGCAAAGGAGGGATTCCAAACAAAGGCAATAGCATGACTGCGAATTATTTGTACCTGCTTTCCTGAGGAAAGGCAGTAGAAATAAACTTACAAATGCTGAATGCCATCATTTCTCATTTTTTTTAGCACACAGTGTTTCCACTTGTAACTTTTCCCTGGGGTCTTGAAGGATTATAATTGAATTTGGGGCTGTAGCAAGAATATACACTACTAGTGTTTTAATATCCATTGACTTTTATATGGCAGTTTGATAAAATGTTTGAATGCGGGGAAAAATGTAGGTATTCTTTCTGGAAGACTAAACAGCTGGCAGAGAATAACTGAGGGCTGGAGAGGAGCTGGCTTACATGTTTGAGAGGTTCTGGTGTGCTTATCTGGCATTTGAAGAGCAGTATTTCAGACAAGGTTTCACTTTCCATCATTGTTGGACTGATCTGCCTATAAATACGTTGCACAAGAAATGGCACCAACCTGTGTCCCTAACTGATGTAGTTTAATTAATTATCACAGCCCTGAATGTATTTCATCTTCCTGTTCTTACTAGTTCTGCAGGACTTATTCTTCATCTTTGCCTGTGTGATTAGAGTCTCAACCACAGAGCTGTATGTATTCTACAATCTTGAAAACTTTATTTATTTATCTGTCTTGCCCACTGTAAGTTCTGAATATCTATCTGCATCTTAGAAACAGAAAGCAGGAAGAAATAAGAGAGGATTGCACGCTGGTCTCACACCAGAGACCTACCCACATCCAAAGTTGCTCATAATTTTTGTGTTAGCTTACATTTCTTTCAGCCTTCTTGTTCTGCACCCAGGGGTAAAGTATCCTTTGCTATGTAGATAGGGTTGTAATTTTCATTCTTTCTTGGAGGCGAAAATGCTTCCTCCTTGTCTATCTCTGGAGGAATCTCTCAGAAAAGGGGAAAGGAAAAAAAGAGAGAGAAAAGCAGAATGTTTTATGCTGAGCTTGGTCTGAGCTGTGAAGTACATGTAACAGTCCCAAACCTCCTGCAGGCTGGGGGTAAACACTGCTTAGTGCCAGTGGACTGGACTTTTCTGGACTTATGGAAAGCCCCAGGAGAGGAGGGGACAGTGTGGTGTGAGATGGAGGCATGAGCAGGAAGGCCTAACCCAGGGAGAGGAATTGAAGTCCCAGCCTGGACATGGGTGTGAAGGAAGGTGTGTGTGTCCCTACAATAATCTGTTAACAGCTGGGGCTCTGCCTGCAGGCTCTGAGCTCACCTTTGGCTTCCCAATGTTGTCTGGGCTTGCTGTGTCACCCCGCTGCATGGAAGCAGTGGTGGGTGCACAAGTGGATTTACAACTGGGCAGCAGGAAGAGAGTTTAACCTACCTTGGCACCAGTTGGGAATGACTTCCAAGCCAACTGAGAGCCTCAGCACTCACTGCAGAAGCAGACTGGGCTGGGGCAGAGAAAATTTGTCTCTTTGTGCCTTTAGGTCCGAAAGAGTTGATGCCTTTTAAAAATAGAAAAGAGAATTCTTCTTACTCAGGAAAAGAATAAAGGCTCCCAAAGATTTCCATGGGAACAACTTCTAGTATTTTTAATTTGTAAAGCAGTGGCATGTTATGCCTTTGAATTTTGGGAGTCTTTGTGGTTATTTTTTTGTTTATTGTTTTTCTTAAGTGAAGGGGAATGGCCAGGTTTCTCTGACCTACCAGCAGCTCAAACCAACAACGTTTGCCAAGTGTCCCTTTTAACTGGAAGATTGTACCCTCTGCCATTATTACTGTTGCTGTTTATTTTCTTATCTCATTGCTGTTTCCAGTAAATTGTTCTTATCTCAATATGTGAGATCTCAATTATATATGATCTCAACTTTAATCTTCATCCTCCCTATCTATCCCACTGTTGTCCTTTGGCTGGGCTGTAGCTGAGCTGGGATCCCAGCCTCCTTCCCATTTGTCAGCTGGCTCAGTAAGGTCCATATGCAATGAGGAGAGCTCCTGCCTGTACGTGGATTTGTGGGCATGCTGTCACATCCCAGTTCCACCTGATCCAGTGCCCCACTGCCAGAGGCCACCTGGCTGCTGACCAGGGGAGCTGAAGCTCTTCTCAGCTGGAAATCACCTCCTGTGCAAGACACCTTGACCCTCAGTGTGAAAGGGGACAGAATTTGTTTGCAAGCAGCCAAGCCAGGTAATATCTGTACAGACACAAACACAGGCACGTGCTGATTTCCTCTTGGGGGGGTTTTTAGGCTTGTTGGAGTCCAACAGTACTTCCAGCCAGACTTGAGGTTTGAAATGGGCCTTGGTCAAGGCTCTGACTGGTGCTTCCCAACCAGGATGTGCTCTCTGCTGAGGGAGAGGTTATTCAACAAGGTTGGCAGGACAACAGAGTGCTGACATGTCCACTAAAATTAGGGAGATGTCCTTCCCTCTGCTTCTGCTGCTGGCCTGGTGCTTGTGAGCTTTGTCAGGAGCACCATAGTGATAAGGGAATCAGTGCTGCATATTAAGAAGGATTTCACATAAAGCAAGAAATCTTACCAGATCATTGCTTATGCACTCTTTTGCTTTCCTTTAAGCATACAGGTCATGGTCTAGGAATGGTACTTCCCAGTTTAGTGCTCCCACTGAGAATCTCCAAACTGTGAGCCCCTCGTGCTCCCTCCCACTTTACTTCTCTCTGCAGTGGGATGGAAAGGAAAATTAGAGGCACAAAAGGTAAGGCTCACATACTGAGATAAGAACAATTTACTGGAAACAGCAAATAGATAAGAAATAAACAGCAACAGTAATAATGGCAGAGGGTACAAGAAATAGCTGAAAATTCCCAAGGAAACCCTCTGACAACAGATAACACCCAACTGCTCCCTCTCCATGCTATGCCAACTGGAAGGGACTCCCTTTCCCCCAGCCCTGGCAGTGAGATGAGGTGGTATAGAACAACCTCTGGGTCTTGGCCATACCTGGCCTATCTTTTCCTGGTTACTGCCAAAATTAACCCTGTTCTGGCTGGAACCAGGACAATATGTTGGACTAGGAGAGAGGCAGGCATTACTAAACCCATACCCAGATAGGAATGGTGGGAGTAATGAGCAGTAATTTTACTGTCTGCCACTCTTTCCTAGACATTTAAGTTGAAAACATGATGTTAGATGGTTTGTGGTACCTCAGTGCTCTGTCTCTAAGCCTGCCTGGATATACACCTTCTTAAACAACTGCAGGCATTTTTCACTTACTTGTGCAGGGTCCCTGTTTCTGTAACCTCTGAATTTTGTGCATGCCAGTGGCGTGGAGCTCCTGGCCTCTCTCTGAGCTGCATTAACCCAGGAGTGCTCTCAGTTGTTACAGCTCAGCGTGTGGGTATTGATCACTGCTGCCTGTCCTGGAGCCAGTGTGGATGAAAGCAGGTTGGAGAGGGCAGTGCTGGCTTGGGAATGAGCCTGGGTGACATTCTGGCTCTGTGACATCAAGCTTGTCCTGTAAGAAGTGGGCTTCTGCTCTTTTACATTATTTTGTAGCAAGGTTTCATGCTGCTTTTATGCAGAAAACACTGATTACAGATATCCCTATTGACATTCCCTTCTTGCTATGATTTATTGTTTGCTGGAGTACTGTCACTTACAGATATGTGTGGGTATATATGTGTAAATGTACCCCTATAGGGGTGAGTGTCATCCTGGCTTGCATAAGAGCTGGATTCGTGCATGCTCCTCTACTGGTCCTGTGATTTTCCTTTTGTGATATTGCAGGTGGGTGGGATCTTCTTCTCCTTTTATCATCATATGCTGCCCATCTCTTTTCCTGGGGAATTGGGCAGTGATGGTGAGGGTTCACCATCTTTGGAGATAAGGTCAGAAAGGGAATCTTCCTCAGCTGCTGACTTGTTGAAGCAGGTCATATGTGAGTCAGTAAGTTTTGCTCTTCAGAGGTCAGCAGCTGGGGCCTGGGATGTCATGTGCTGTTTCTGTAGCTTGGTGGAAAACTTAATTTTACAGTTGAAGCAGTTCACTGATAGTAGCTTTTTTTTTTTTTCAGTTAAACAGGATGATTTTACAAGAGCAGGGCTTTTTAAAGCAATGTAGTGCTTTTTCTTTGACTTTTAGGAAGTACCCACTGTGCAGGGTCAGTGTTTGTAGAGTGGGTTGGCCTGTACATGAAGGCAGGAGATCAGGTTCTAATGGAATCAGCTGGAGCTGCATGCAGGTTCCCTGTGGGGTTTGGCCCATCTGACCTTTAGGAGATGTTTTGGGAGACCTTGCAGCAAAGGAGAATGATAACACTGCCTAAACAGCACAGGCAGGTAAGCCCAGTGTCTGCAATTTAGGTGTAGGTGGGAGTTTTCCAGCAGAACAATATGTTGGGCTGGCCAGTTTGCTGACAGCAAAATGTTTCTGCAAAAATGGGGCTTTTTATTACAACCTTCCAGGGCTCTGAGGACTGTGAGGCCTTCTTGTTTTTTCTGCCTGCTCTTGTGTCAGTGCCAGGCTGCATTGGTAGAGTTCAGAGTAGGAGCTGAGCTACCCTGGGAGCTTGGATATTGGGCATACAGCCTCTGCTTTTAACTGATGTTCTTAAAAATGTGAGGGTTTTCTTTTTGCATGTATGTGCTTTTGGTTCTTTTGTTTTGTTTTTAAATAATTCTTTTTTTCAGATCATTAGAGGTAGAGAGGGGGAATCATACAGCTCAACACAACTTAAAGCTGAAGGAATCTAGACAGATCCTCTGAAACCCTTTCTTCCATATTAGTATTGAAGATTTGGTTATATTTGACTTCTTCTCATTAAAGATATCCCTGGAGATGGCAAGAATAGCCTTAAATGTTACCAGATCAGCCATGTAAAGGTCACTGTCTTCTACAGCCTGTCACCTTTTCTGGGCCCCTAAGGCTCTCATTTGTGCTGGAGCTTTGCAGTGTGTCTAGGATGAGATGGTCACCAACCCACAGACTCACAGGTGAGGGCCAAGGAGTCAGCTATGATGGTCTGCAGTGGTGAATTTTAAAACCAGACAAAAATCTTTTGGCAAAACTCATTTTCTTCTAAAAGTGTTCTCCATTACACTTGCCCCCCTCATTTTTATAATGGAATGCCCACAACAGTGAGCATATTGACTTATGTTTTCAGTCAATATCAAGATTTATTGTCCCCTGAGTTAAATGAATCACAATATTGACCTCATTGTAAGCCAATACCAGCTTAATGTATTTTTTTAGAGTATTTTGTATTCATTTTTAGTAATAGGGCCCATACAGTAGTCTATAATATTCATTTGTATTCCTCTTCTTGCTCTTTCCCCCTTTTTTTTATTTCCTTGTCTGTCTGTTGATGGCTATCACAGCAGTAGACACTGGATTCATTTAATGAATGAGAAATAAAGATGTCCAATAGCTGGTGCATCTCCATTATAGAGACGGAATGAGTCATTTCCACAATCAGCTTGCCTTTAGCTTGGGCCAGAAAAACAAGGTGCAATATCTAGCAGGCACTGATATAGAAACAATAGCCAAGTGTTACTTGTATCTTACCACTTCTTTCTTTCTTTTTCTTTCTCTCTTTTTTATTCTTCTTTCCTTTTCTTTTTGCATTTAAATTTTCCACAGGAGGGGAAAAACCCAGTATTTCTTTAATATTGAATTCCATTTATCTCCATAAATTGGTTATGGTATACGATCTAAAGGACTCAGCTGTTTTTAAAATAGGTTTATTCCTTTTCCTTTAAGATTATTTCAGATTATTTCCACACAGTATAGGCGAGTTATAAGAAGACTCATTTTGCAGACTTCAGTGAGAGCTGCACATTTGCAGTGCATCGTTTCAGATGTGGAATGTTGAACAAAGAAATTAAATTTATATGTATCACCTAAATTATTTCAGATTCATGGTTCAGCAAAGAGTTGAGATCCTAATCAAATATGTAGTTTGCATGGGCACTACACCTTTTCTCAATAATAATATGGCAGTTCTATTTACAATGCTTGACTAGATTTTGTAATAATGCTTTTACTGAAATTTACCTTTTGTTTTTCTGCCGCAGTCTTGGCTGCCCATTAGACGTGTGCACTCTTAGAGCAAAGATAATGATTGCAAGTAACTTTTCTTGAGAGAAGGGTTGAGAGAGTAAAATCGGGGCTCATGTCAATATATTCCTACCTCTCAGACTTTTCCAGTGGCTAGTAAAATACATGCTGATACATGGGCAAGTAGATCTCTATTCTGTGTTAAAAGGAATAGTCTGAATATTGAGGTTGTGAGAAATTATGTGAAAAGCTGCTTTGCTAGAATTGCCCCAACTATCACCTCATCAACATCCACTGACTCTAAAGGAAGAAAAATGAAGGAGAAAAACACCAGTAGAAGGTGTAGAGGAGGAGAAAGGGGTGGAAGAAGAAGAATAATACGTTATTGGAGCTCTGCCCAAGGTGGGAAAAGAATTCCTTCTGAGCATCCTTCTTTCATGTGCTGGTGCTGGCCAAGAAAGGAGGAAGCCCTGAAGTACTTTTTTTTTTTTTGCCCTGGCCTGTGCAGCAGTCAATCAACAAACTTTAGGGTTTTTTAAAATGCAGTGCCCTGTAAATTAAGAATGTAGAGGCAAGAAATAAGCAATCTTCCCCCATTTTGTTTTCGCAGTGGAGAGACTGCAGAGAATTTGGGTGAATTTGCAGAGAATTTGGGTGACTGTCCAGTGGAATATCAGCAGCCCCACTGAATTAGTACTGAGCTAGAGCTGAGCCACAAAAATGCTGCACTTCAGTCTTGCCTGAGCTTAACTGACAAGCAGTGGGTGCTCTGGAATTGAGATTTTTAGACAGTGTGCATGTGTGTGTTTGCTCTTGGGAGAGGAGATCCAGGGTGTTGGAGAAACACCAGGCAACATGAGAATTACTTGGGGTTTTGTTTTCCTGCATTGAGGGTTGTGCTGAATGGTTCTGTGCTGAACTCTGAGGTCAAATTCTTGGGGTCTTTTTTATTTGTTTGTTGGGTTGTTTCTTTAATGATAAAGGAAAAAGTCCCACTTTGAAAACAGCATTGTGCCTTATCTCAGTCCATTACTCAGCATAGGTTTAGGTTGTTCTGTTCAGTGATTTCCACTGGTATTACACACCTCTAAACCTGCTTCATGCCCTGATGGTGGTGGTAGTATTTTTTTTTTTAAATCTGTGATTTTGTTTGTTGTTTGGAACATGCTCTGTGTGTGTGTCCAAAGATCTGGGAAAAAAAGGACAAAATTATTTCCTAATATAGGAGTTTCTCGCTTCTCCAGTCCTTGTTAGGAGAATATGGGAAACCCAAAGGGGAAAACAATCTCCCCCAAGGCAGTTTTTATATTCCTCTCAGACTTTTATCACTTTAACTTTCTCCTTTTTTTTCTGCTAGTCCAAAGTTCTTATTCTGACACTGTGGGCACCATCACATTGCTGCTTCTGGGGAATTTTGATGCTGAAAATAGGTGGCTGGGGAGCACGTGAGAAATTATTTGTAAGGCTAAAGTCCTGCTGGGAATGTCTTGCCATCTTGCCACTCCAGTGTCTTTTCTGTTTGAAGAGCTCCAGCTCCCTGGGCAGCTACTCTTTCTTTGGCATGCATTCTTATCTGGAACAAAGGAATCCAGAAAACAGCCAAAGGATGATGTTTTACCCTCTAAATCCTTCCTCTCTTCTGGAAATACAGCTTCCTTTCTCCTTGGTTGAATGAGTGAAGAACTGAGAGAGGAAGTAGATACAAATGAGAGATGAAGTTCCTCTGTTCATTTCTAATGTTTTATTTTTTTCAGGACAGAAACTACAAACTCAAAATCCTCAGAAATAAGAAAAGGGAGCAGAGGAATTACATAGGAAGGGAAAAAAAGAATTGTTTGGCGATGACTGCCCCACCTTATGTGTTGGGGGTGAGATGCCAGCTGTGTAAATCTTTTTGGCAGAACTTCCTGATTTCAGAGGTAGAAAGGAATTCTTCCTCTCCCTCACAGCTTGAAAACTGCAAGGTGAAAATATAAATACAAGGTTATAATTAGATTTTAAAAATTTCCTTCTGAGTCCTGACATTCCTGAGGCTGCATGAGCAGGGAAGGGTTTCTGTGAAGGAAAGAAAAATCCAAAATGAGTAAGAAACTTGAATACTCAAGCAGAGAGTGAGCTATGATGATGCTAACAGAGAAGCTGTGAAGGAACACACAGAGGGGGCACAGAGAATTTGGATTGTGTATCCTACAGGAAAGAGAGTAGATCTCTGTTAGCCATACTTTAATTGGTATAGAAGGCAATTAGGTGCCAAAAAAGGGTGAAATGCTGGGATTGTAAATGCAGTTTTCTGTCCAGAGGTGCATCTTTGAAAAATCCCTGGCTTGGTCAAACTTTGATGTCATCGATCAGATGTTAGCACCAGGTAATTAAATGATAAAATAGAAAGAGAAAGTCCAATAAAAGCCTTTTTTTTTTCTTAATGATGATGAACTTAACATTCTCAGTAGCTGTTTTCAGGCAGAAGAATTACATTTGATATCTGGTCAATAGTGCATTTGCTTATTAATAGAGTGAATGATTTAAAATTAAACAAATGACCATTCAGATATTTATTGGTAGGCATGATAATGCCTGTAGTTCTTAATTTATTTTAAAAAGTAACTTTCTCGTACTTTGTAATGCTGCTTCCTGGTAGATGTTGCTCTTCTGGGAGAAGGAATGGCAAAAGAAGTAAAGTGGTTACAGCCCCATCTTTTTTATGCATTGCCTGCTTAATCTGGCACAAAATGCCTTTTAAATATTTTTTTTGTACTATACCACCATCCATATACTGGGGGGAAAAACCCTGATTTTTCATCTTAAGAATGGATTTGTAGAGAGGAAACTAATAGGAGGCAAAAATAGTCAAAACCATCAGTTCTTCTAGGTGTGGGATTCCTCAGAATAAAAACTCTGTGGCTTTTTAGATTGTTGGACTGAAGTGAGCTCAAAAAGGCAAATACCTGTCTCCCATGGACTGCATTAAGCTTTGGGAGGGAGCCCAAGGTGCTGGGCAGTGGTGCAAGGGCGTACAAAGATTTCATAATTTTGGGATCCTTGATCAGTGCTGGCTCATCCCTGTTTCAGTGGCGTTGGAGATTTGCTGGAAGCAAATGCTCAGGAAGCACTCAGGAATGTCCTGTGCAGTGGAAGGTAGGGGAGTGCAAGGCAGCAGAAGTAACACGAAGGAGTTAAGTGGTGGAAAGCTTTTTCAGTGGGGATGCCAGGCTGAACAGACCTGTGACACAAATGTGAGTCTGTTAAAGGAGACAATGCCACGGGAGCAAGGTCATAACAAAAAAAGCATCCTTCTCTCTTTTGCCCTGACCGTGTTGAGTGCTGGCTCTCCTCGGTGTCTCTGCTGTGATGTTTAGAAGCCCCAGGACGGGTTTTCCCCTCCTGCAGAATATCACCAACCCTTTCAGCAAGCACCGTGGAAGGAGTTAAGGATGCGAGTTCAGCCTGAAGCTCGGTTTCCTGGCTTATGTTGGTTGTTGCCAAAATCTTAATGTTGTTTTAATGCATTTTTGTGTTCATGAATCCATTTTCCAGAGCTGCCGATTGCACACACTAACCCTTTTTATGTGACTAAAAGCCAGCTGTAGTATCCTTGAAGAATCAAATGCTCTCATAGCTCTGGAAATTGCTCTGGGTGTGCATGCGTGTTTATTTGTGCGTCAGCTCTTTTAATCTTTCTACTGAAAACCTAATATACTGTAACTGGGACATTTTCAAAAAAGAGAACACTTCAAAACAATTCTAAATATAAATTAAATCCATTTCCAAATGGCTTGTTAAAAAATGCAGATGGTTTATATTTATTATATCATTTTTTTGTTTTATCACCTTGCAAAATTTTACGGCATAGAATCTTATTTAACGCGGAGGCATTTTAAGCAGCAATATTAGACAGCTGTATGTGCGTCATACTAAGAGATTTTTACAGGATATTAAAGTTGGTTCTGATGTAACCTGGTGTTTTGAGCAGCATAGATTAGGCATTTTCCAATTTTGTAATTTTTTTAAGTAGGTGCCTTTTTTTTTTTGCCCCTCCCAAAATAGCCTTTTAGTCCTTGATTCCAATTGTTCTCAAGGTGTAAGGAAATTCGGGCCTGACTGATTGAGAAACTGCTCTCTGAGCTTATATGAATAACAAAGAGTGGCCTAGATATTATCTCAGCTGAAATTAGGGGTAATTATGCTCTATAGCAAATTATATACATAGTTAAAATAAATAACAAAGCACAGCGTTTGCATTCTGGTGATTAACTTTTCTCCCCCCAAGTTCTGTTTGCCTTTACAATTTTTCCATTGCAATCAACATGAGAATATTGCTGGGGAGCAGCAGCACCTGAATAAGTGCCAGCCCCATTTGTTGTTTTTTTTCCCCTTCTCAGCCTCCAACAGGCACAAGCAGGTTTAATGTTAACTCGACTCAACTCCAGCTCCTCTGCTGGTTCTCACACCCTCCAGGTCAGAGCTAAATCCCCTATTAATTAAACAGAAATTATATCCGAAATAAATCACTTGGCTCAAGAAACCCACGGTGGAATTTTTTGAAAGATGTTTGCAATAATTAAACATTCTGTGACTGGTGACATTTTAAATAACTCTTAAAATACCAGCCTGTGTTGATATTTAAAATAGGCTCTTCAGTGGAAAGGCAGTGATCCCATTGAGCAAGTAAGATAAACCACGTCATCGTATAAGAAGGGGGAAAAAAACAATCATCCAACAGCAGCAAAAATCTCCCAAATGTTTTCATATGGCAAGAGCCTTAAAAGTGCTTGGAAGAGACAGGTTAGGGGTGATTCTGTTGATGCTGGTGAAGGAAGAGCTGATAAACTTTCAGTATCCGTGCCCTCCATCCCTGGTTGTTGAAGGGTGTGAGGTGGGTTTCCTGTGTAGGAACAGAAGGGGTTGTGGATTCTGGCTGGTCTTTTAGGGTTTTGCTATCTGTTTGTCACCTCCTGCACTGCACCTTTCCTCCTGACCTGGCAATTTCAGGGGCATTTTGTGCAATCAAGTGGAAGCCCAAGAGTTTCGTCAGTGTCCCCAGGCAATGTGCCACTCGGGCTGATGGGAGCTCACAGTTGCTGCACACTTGCACAGGCTTGCCTCACCCCGTGCCCACTGGCTTTGGAAAACATACAAACAAAACAATACCTTGCCACCACCAAAAAAAAATCCCACAATGGTTCCCTTTTCCCAGAGCATGTGGGGAAAACAAACAGTGAGTCTTGCCTGAATGCAGGAAGAGAGGAGGTGTGGGAGAGGTGGTGTGGGAGGAGAAGACACTGTGTACTTTGGTGGTGTTGACTGGTCTTTGTGGCCACTTGGAACACCTCTGTGCAATGCCTCTTGTAGGCTGGAGAGAGGGAGAGGTTTGGGTGCCCTGTGGAGTTGGGGATCAGTGTAGGAGAATTGGTTTGTGCACTTTGCTCTTGTGCTCATGGCCTGAGTAGCTGTGAGGAGGCAGAGGAGCATGGCCATGCCTTCTCCTCTGAGCAGGCAGGGAGTTTTTCCAGAGCTAGGTGGACCTAGGGACCCCTCCAGGCCTGTCTTTCCTCTGCCCTGGTCTCTGTGAGGTCCTGGAGTCTTAGAGCAGGCCAAGAGTGCCTTGAGGTTAAGTGCAAAACCGGGATGGGGATAAGAACAGTCTTCCTGTGGGAAGTGCAGGCATCTCACATGGGTCTACTGCTGCACTTTCATTAAAGGTGCACTGGGTTATGTGGAAGTGGATTGTATCTATGCAGTGACTGAAAACTGTCACAAAGTAGAGCTGTCCTCTAATTTCCTCAAGATGTCTCATGTCTGGCTTCTTTTCCAATCAAGCTGCATGTTCTCTTAGCTGCCTGTTGCTCTCCATGCCCTTCACCTGTAATCTCTGCCTAGAAAAGGACCCTGTGTGCAGCCTAAGCTGCTTTCTCAAGGAAAAGTCAGGAAATCCTGTTTGTCTTGGTTTAGTCTTTTTTTTTTTTAAACTGCATTTTTACATTCCACCTGGATTTTATAGCAGGCAGTTTCAGTGAGAGGCACAGGAACCAAGAGACTTGGCATGTCTTTACTTGAGGAAAAATTGTCTTTCCTACTGCTGCAGCAGTCTGGCTCCATGTTTGGAGCTTCCTTGTGTTTTGCTGGAGCTTCTCCCCTGCCTGCTCACGGGGAGTGCAGCCGAGGAGGGTGCATGGCCAAGGAACTCAGGCAGCATGGTGCTCATTTGGAACAGCTTGGGTGGCAGCTTGGACCAATGGCTCCTACCTGCATGATGGATTTATGAGTGTTTGGGAAAACACAGCTATTCTCCTACCAAAACCATGGCTTTGCCAGTCTAATCCTGTTTTCTCCTTGAAGGATTAGTTTCTAAGATTGGGACAAATCTTTCTGGGGGAAGAAGAGGAGGAGTGAGCAAACACAACTGTCACTTGGAACACGAGTTAAGAAGATAAAATGTGAAGAAATGCCGACTTAGGCTGATCTAATCGCCAAACTGTAGTTCAGAGATGTGAGCTATGAAGCCGAGGCTTGGACTACAGAAAACACCTGGACAGGTAAAATACAATAGTTCCTCTCTGTGCTGGTCAGTGCATGTCCTCCTCTTGCTTTAAGGCCTGAAGGTCCGACAGTCGACGTCTTGTGACTGAGGTTATAACAGCGCTCCACAGCTGTGGCACCGCTGCTCCAAGCCTCTGATGCTCTGGGAGGCTTTTCAGGGTCCAGCTCCTCCTGCCAGGGGTAGGCGGGCAGGGGTCAGTCGGTCGCCTGCACCTCCCAAAGCGGTTCCTTACTGTTTAATAATCGGTACCGGCGGATATAAATATAAATTATCGCTTGTCCCAGTTGTTCGATGCTTTTAGGTGCGGGTTGAGAGCTGAACCCTGAGTGACGGCGCGGTGGTTTATTCATTATTCGGGAAGCACTGGTTAGGCTCGCACTGTGAGCGCTACCGCGGGGCGTGGGCGCGGCGGAGCCGGGGCTCGAACCCGCGGCCCCGGGCTGCGGGAGGCTGCGGCGGGCGGCCGGCAGAGGGCGCCGGGCCCCCAGGCACGGGGGGAGCGCTCCGGGGCTGCCCCGGGGACACCGCCCCGTTCTCCCCCTGCGCCCCCTCCGCACGGGCACGGCGCAGAAATGCAGGGGGGGCTGCGGGGAGAATAAAAGAAAATTTTAAAAATTCGAAGGGGGAAAAAAAAAGTCCCAATTTTAGCTAAACCAAACTTTTATCCCCCTTGGAAGCGTCGCCTCCCCCGCGAGGAGTGCTCCAGCACGAGGCCGTGGGATTGCAGGGCTGCCTGCGTGGGCTGGGGGTGCACAAAACCATCCTCGCTGACGCTCCCTACGAGCCCACGCAGGGAGTGCTCACCATCCTATGTATTCCTTGGACCAGGTTTTTGGCACGTTGGGGCGCTTTAAACTTGAGCGGCTTCATGTACAAATCAATTCAGAATTGGGAAACCATCACTTCCCCTATGTATACATCTCTCTTGCATTACCAGTTTTCCAGCTGGGAAGGCTGGCAGGCAGACGGCTTTGGAGGTGGCTGCCAATGCTGATTCATGACCCAACCCACAAAGGATATTAATATGGTACCATAAGAAGGTTTTCCCCTCAAAGACAATGAATGTGTAATTTCTGTGATGCAAGTGGAGGTCAGTCTGATGCTGCTCCCTTGCCAGTAAGTTATACAATAAGTTTATAAGTGTACTTGTTGGACAGAGCCAAAACCTCAGAATCGCTTTCAGAGCCAGTTCTTACCCCATTTGGTTTACTGTGAGCCCCTGGTTTTTGGCCAGCTATAGTCATACTATAAATTAATTTTATTCTGCAATTTTAGAAGGCACTGTAAGATTTAAGAATATTTTTTCCAGTTGTCACGTTTCTAAATATGCTGTCTTTTATTTTTGCCATGTTGAGTGCCAAAAAGCACAGCTTAGGAATGTAGTAGGAACATAGGAATTGCCACAACAGTCCATCTTGTCGGTCTCCTGTCTCTGTCGGCTGCTGGTGCCAGATGCAAATTCTTGAAGCAACTACGTAAAAGAAGTTCTCCTAAAATAAAAAATACTGAGGTGTGGCGGGAGGGTAGGAAAATAAGAGTTGCAGGAGAGACTGGGCAGAAAGCCTTTTTCTTTATTTTATTTATTTATTCATTCCATCTACTTACAGATTTGTTTTACAGAACTCCAAGCTGATTTTCATTTTTCCTTCTTTTGCTCACTAGCACCCAACTGTGCCACATATGAGAGGTAGCAAAAACAGAGCAGGGAGCTTCTTACTTTCTGTTTTAGGAGAAGGGAGCTCACATTTTGTGTTGGGAGGGGATGTAAAAGGCTTCAAAAGATGCCAATGATTTGTCAAAGACCATGGGAAGATGCAGCAAATCATGTAGCAGAGGCGACAGCGAGGATGCCTTGTGCAGCAGGATATGCTGAATAAATTTACAGCAAGTTCATCTAGCCTGTCTAATGGCTAGTTGTTGTTTGAAGTGCTTGCATGAAAGCACAGCACCGTGTGATTGCTGGAGAATTCAATGGTACGAGGGAGTTATTTAGCTTATGCCCTTGAGATTAATCACAGGCTCAGTAACTTAACTCCAGAGCAATCTCTTCTGCTCTAACGTGACTTAGACAGCAGCTGAGCAGCCAAGGACTGGGCACTTTGCAGAAATCATAATGTCAGATTTTTTTTTTTTTTTTGATGTGGAGTGGAATCCCCAGTTTCCAAAGTGCAGCTTTGCAGCCAGCAGAGCAGCAGGACCTCAGTTAATCCTTGGAAAACGATGTTCCTTATCACCCTCGGGAGCCTGTCGGGCTTCAGGAGGGAGAAAGCTGGAGCAGGTACAAATCTCAGGGACACTCCTGTGAGGTGTGAACGTTCCAGCTGCTGCCTGTGGAATCATTTTCCCTGCTGCAAATGAGAGTGAAATCTCCTCTGGGTGTTGGGTGTCGAGGATGGTGATCTGATCTTTTAGCGGGTTCATTAGCTGGGCGAAGGGGACTCTGATGGCATTTCCTGATGCTCCCGAGTGCAGGAAGCTTGCTGGAGACTTCAGACGAGCGTTCAGTGTGAAAGAATACAGAAAATGCAGTGGATGAGAAGAGAATTGTGTATAAAAGTTGCTAATCCTACCATGGATCACATTCGTAAAGAATTTTAGGGATCGACATATTCCTTGCTCAAGAATCTTTCCAGCCTCACTGATAAGTGTACTGGATGAAGGACATCATTAATTTAAATGAATAGCTTGTGCTTATGGCTGAAGCTTATCCTCATTCACTGGCAAAGAAAAGAAATGCTTTTTTCTTCTCTTTATTGCAACTCTGCGTGGCGTGGTCCACCAACGTACAAGGAGAGATTTTTTCCATACACACGTCCCCCCAAAATGTCGCCCTAAATGATCAAGAGGAGAAAAAATAAAAAGGACATTCCACACACATAAAATATGTAATTAAAATGATGAATTATTGTAAGATAGAATATTAGCCTTTTGACATTTTAATCTGAGCAGGAGAGAGTGAGAGAGTGCATTTGGAGCCGCTCAATTAAATTTAGAATTTTTTCCCCTCCATTGTTATGAATAAATAGAAAGATTCTGTAGCAGTCTGCGGAATTATTAATTGCAAGTACTGTAGAAGGTGCATGCACCGTATCATGAAATGGAGTATCATTGTTAGTGACTATATTTCTTGGTAATTAAGGCCCAGACTAATGATGCAAGTTTTCTTCAGCATGATTTTCATCTGATTATGAGGCTGCTTCATTAAGAGCACTCAGACTAACGAGCTGTAGCTGTAATAAAGTAATTTTCTGTCTTGTGCTCTGATTGATAAAGAGTTTCTATAGCTAAAAGGAATTGAAAATATAATTATAATTAGAAATGGTTGAATAAAGTTATTACAGGATTGCTGAAGGGTAGTGCAATTGACACCATAATGTTTTTTGGAAGTGTGCATCTTAAAATTAGACTTTATAAAAGGAAGGGGGAAAAAAAAACAACCCACAACCCCAAACCCTCTGTGCTAATAAATGGGCAGAATGTTGCTGCTTCCATAAAATGAACTGTTAGATTAAAGTAAAATGAGGTTTTCCCACATTGTTCTGAACAAGAAAAACATATGCAGGAAGAATGCTGTTGCCTTTCTTCCCGGCATTCCTCTTAAGTGAAGTAAAGCTTATGAAAGTGCTTTTTACTCCATTTATAAAAAATTTCATGCTGCCATATGTTGCAAAAAAGATCTTTTTGATTAAGCTGATGTGTTTTGAAGCATACAGTATAATTTTGGTGTTTCCCTTTAAAAACGTGCAAAGGGTTATGCGAGTCTTTTCTGTGTATTAGCATACAGTAACTAGTGGTTTTTTAATACACATTTTTGAACAGAGAGGTTTTCCTTTCTTTCTATCTTTTTTTTAATCTCCTTGCATTGGCCAATATCGAAATATAACTGGGTCAAATACAAGGTCTTTCTTTTTTTTTCTCTGGGGGAAGCAAATCAACTTTTTATCCCAGAAACCTTATTCTTTTTTATGATGTTCATATTATAAACAGCACAAACTCTGTTAGAGCAATCCTTTGTGCGTGTGTCATAGGATATATATGCTGTATTGATAGAAAAAACTCTAATAAGGGTTTTATTTAGAATTAGCTGATGCACTTTAGTACTCAGAAGTTGTTTGACTTATTTAATTTGGAGGCTTTCTGTATTGCTGCATCTCCCTCTTCGGAAGTCATGCATATATTTTAAGGCTACAGTTATGCACGTTTGGTTATGTAAATCTGTCCCACGCAGACTCCAAGGAACTTTATTGTATTGGATTGAAACAAACAGTAGATCATCTAGATGTATATTTATGCTAATTAACTTAAAGCCAGCATTTTGCATTGATTGCTCAGTCATAATGCTTTTTGGAAGATTTTTAGAATTTTTGAAAATCATTCTTAACGCATTATACGGTGATAAAAGTGTGTTATTGGAATACCATTAGCAGGAATAAAAAAAGAGCAGAATTTTATTGGTTGTTCATTGAAAATGTTAGCTGTGATTAGTTACATAATCCTACATTAACCTGTAAATTAAAATTCCTTGGTGCAATTTGATGGCTGATTTAATTTTGTCTTTCTTTGTTTGCCGCAGGCTAATTCCATTATGAATTCTTTATACAGCCTTTTCCCTCAATGATTAGCAGCTTCTACTCAAGTTCTGATTACTATTGTACACTTAGCACTACATAAAGCTGGGGATTAATATTCCCCTGAAGAATTGTTGCTATGGATCTGCTCTATTCCTTCTAAGAGATGTTTCTGCAGCTTCAATTGTCCATAAATTATGATCTCTAGTGAATTATCAGTGGGAGTGAACTAAGCTTAACAAGCTGAAGAGAGCACTCTAGTTCTGAAAGAAAAAGGGAGAGAGAGATAAAAAGATTCTCAATTATTAATTGCAAGGTTTCCATAATACAGAAGTGGTGATATTTTCCCTATCTTCATTCCTGTGAGCATGTAAGAAATCAGGGTGAGTCAGAAATACTGAAGTCCTAACCCCCTCCAGCACTTAAGAGATAAAACCTTCAGGAGGATCTTAATTATGTGGAGACAGAGGTGGAAAAACCAGCCCCGTCATCCTGGGTTTTAAGTTTGTATTTTGGCTCTTCTCATTTCTGTTTCACCATCTCTGTCCTCCTGGTGTAGTTTCCAGCCTGTCGATAGCACTGTTAGTAGCCTGGCTCAACTGCCTTTAAAATATAGTCGGGATTAATAGGGGATTTAATTGCAGATGTCTGAGGAGCTTTCATATTTGGAGAGGTTTTATTAAGAGACAGCTATTCCAGTTCAAGTTTGCGAGCACTTTGCTACGCTCCCATCTGTTCCCCTTTGTTAGGGCTTTAAAGTCATACTTCTCCTACTGATTCATGGCTGTTTTCCTTCTCCTCCCTTGAAAAATCTGCCTTGAAGGCTGCACTGCAGCACCATTCTTGCTTGCTGGGGATGTTTGATTTTCCTAGTTGAGATGATCCTGTCCTTCTGCCTTCCAGCCCCAACCAAGCCCCTCTTGCTCAAACTTTAGGCTGAAGGTTGGGGTTAAAAAATGCAGCAGTGTGCCTCATTTTCAGGGAAGTCCTTTGGGGGGGCACAAAGCTGGCTCTGAGCCATCCGTGCCTGGTTCCTGGCATCACTGCTCAGGAGCAGCAGAGCTGCCTGCCTTTACTCAGGGCACCAGATCAGAACATCCTTGGCTATTCCATGCCAAAAGGAACACAAATCTCTGGTTCAGTTAGACTGACAGTGTGTTTTGGGTTGTCTTGAGATCTTTAGGCATTTTAATTTTTTTTTTTTTTTTTTAATGCTAAAAGCACTGTTGGATTGCATCTGCTAAGCTACCTCATGCATTGTGGTACACTCTCTGTGGTGGTCAATCATATTTAGTTACACACAATGTTAGAGGGCCTCTAATTCTAGGAGTTACTGCACTTTCTTGGGGCTTGTCTGATAACATCCCCTAGCCCAGTGGAGTAGATCAGGTGCTGGAGCTGACAGCGTTTCAGACCTATTCTAAGAGGAAAAAAACCCCAACTTTTAACATGTGACTAATAGGAGGTGTTTTTTCATCTCCCTTTTCAAAGCTCCACTTGATAATATTCAGCAAAATCTGTATATGTTCTAAATTAAAACCGGCAGCTGAGTCCAACTGGTCTTTTGTGCTTGGAGCTAGTGGCAGAAAGAACAAAGGTGGATCTGAATTCTCTGGTCTGTTTAGCCCACTTTGTGCTGCCTACTGAAACTGCTGGAAGTGCCCATCAAACAATTCACTGTGGAATCAGTGTTGCCTCTTGTCTCAGCCTGTAGCACAACCAACAGGATATGGTGTAAAGCAGAGGAGTTTTGACTATCCCCAAATGCTGGAGTTGAGGCTAGGAAGATTGAGGAGTAGTTAGGGTGATCCCTGCAGAAGGGCAAAATTCTTGATTTTTATAATTTTTGGTTTTCTCACCTGTGTGTTCTCTGCAATATTCAAAAACTCAGTGTAACAGACAAGTTGACCTTATAGTTTCCATTCTGTCATGTTGAAACTAACAGACTGTTCTGGAAGAAGCTGTTCTTTTTCTTCTCAAACCACTCTCTTGTCTTCATAGCCTCCTTTTTCAGTGCCATCCTCAATTTTGTAGAGAGCTGTTGAAATTTTACTCCTTTTGCTACCATTTTGACCTGCCTAGTGTTATTTGGGAGTTTTGGGGCTCTGTTGTGAAAAATAGCATCTCACATATTTGCCTCCTGTGTCCCCTTCATGATTTTAAATTTGCTATGTCTCCATTTGATAGCTATTTTCCACCCTGGAGATTACTGCCTTCCTACTCTGAGTGTCTCCTCCTGTGGTCAGGAGCTGGTCTTCCTTCTTTACTCTTTCCCTGTTCTGTTGGAGTCTTTTCCAGGTGAGGCAATCAGAACTATCTGCAGTCATAATCACATTTTCTTGAATTTTTTGGCATTTTATTGTCCAGTCACTTAGAGCTGAACAAGTCCTTATGGGCTTTGGGTGGTGTAGTCTTAATATTTGCCCTCGTGTGCAGACAGTGATATTTCTGTTAATCCTTCTATGTTGACTGTGGAGGCAAAAGAATGGCTTAAAAAAGTTTCTTCATGTGAGTGTTTGTCACTCCTGTTAATTGATGCTGAGGTTGTCCTAAGAAGAGTCTTAGCCTCAGGCACAATCATGTCAGTGAGTTACTGACATCAGTGCCCTACTAGGCTGTGGTGGCCATTCCTTTTTTTCTCTAATTTGGCAATTGAAATCATAATTCTCCTGACTTCTCTGTTTTCCAGCTCAGATCCTGGTTCTGATATCATCTCTAGCATTCACCTTACACATCACTGATCAAATATCGAGGAAATGAAACAATAATTGCTCTTGCTCATTTTTGGGGTTGGGTCTAGCTGTGACTGAAGCTGGCTTTGCTTCAGTTTGAATTCAGTAAGATTTTTACTCTGATCCAGATCAGTAGAATAGATTAAATCTCGGTCTGAGCTCGTTTTCAGTTGAAGTTTATTTCTCCAGCAGGGCTAAACCCCTTAAGTTCTCTGCTTGATCCTCTCTAGCCGTGTTTGAGTGCCTGATGTCTCTCCAATGTTATTCCTGCCTCTCTCCTCTCCCTGAAGTGCTGGCTTCTCTCTCTCTCTGCTCTGTCGTATTCAGCTGGACTGAAAGTGGTGAAAGAGGGCAGCAGAGATCTTTTTTAATAGTGTATCTGCCTCAGCTGTGAAAAGGAGAGCTCCTAGAGCAGAGGTGTTTGTAGCAGGCTGGTGCAGGGCTGGGGATGATGCCAGTGGAATTCCAAGGGAGGAAGCACAGGAGTGGAGAAGGATGCAGCACAAGGCAGAGATGTTCATACATACCTGTGAAGCCAAGCCAGCAGGAAGCTGGATTAGTCCTGAATAATGGAAAGGTCTCAGAATTGTACTGATGATAGAGCAAAGGGCATGCAGCCCCAGAATGCTATAAACATTCAGGTCTAAATGTGGGTACCTGTTCCACAGGTGTGCCAAACTAAACTGAGCACTGAAAATGACATTCAGTGATCTTTTCCAACCCAAAGGATGACATAAAAGAGAGGAAGTGTGAGTAATGTTGGAAAGAAAGCAGTAAATCCCCTTGACTCATTTCCAGGGGACTCTCCTCCAATTCCATGGAATACAGAATCCACTAAAAACTGGGCTGGAAGGTGCCCCTTCAGTGTGCGTGGAATTACAGCAAGCTGGGTAGAATTGTTGGAGGCTTTCCTGGGGCATGTTTGCCCAACCCATTCTGAGGGGCAATCTGTGACAGAGGTTATGCAGCTGCTCTTTCTTTGGTGGCAGCTCTTTATGGTGTTTGCTGTAGTCCTTACCTTTCACAGATGTATCTTGAACCTCCCAGAAAAGAAACTTCATCCCACTGCTGCTCATCTCCTGGAGAGGATGCAGAGTTCCTGTGAAGCCCTACTGACACTGCAGAGAGCAGGGGGGTTGTTCTGTGTGTTTTGGAGGCTGCAGACCTTGTTTATCTCTTCTAGCATTATGTTTTCTCTTTTCTCGCCAGCAGAGCCATGTTGACTCTGATCCAACAACCCCTAAACATGTTTCTGGAGAACTGCTGTTTTAGCCACATGCTTCCTGTGTTTGTCACTTTTTACTGGTCCTGGTTTAATTTTGCCCTATTTTTTTTTCTTTCTGTTTTTGTGGTTTAGCCAAAGCATTTGAACCCTCTTCGTTCAGCTCTCTGCTGCTGTGAAATGTGCTAAACTTTGTACAAATGAATTTTTGCTCTTCCTTGATTTTAAACTGGGCTGTCAAATCATAATTATTCTTCTTATACCATGAGCAGCTGATATACATTGTTCTGTAGGTCCCATTGTCCATATAACCTTAAAGGAAATTTTTTGCTCCTTTGTTGGTGGCTTTACCTCTTCTTGTGGGAAATAAACCTGGAATTTCAGGGCCAGAGGGCAATTTTTCCACATTTAAGCTGTCTTGCCTAATTTGCTGTTTTATTTGTTTCTAAGTCAGGTCATGATGACACTGTGACATTTTTCATTAAGGGTGTGTCTTCCTGTTAGAAAATTCATGTGGCAGTGAAAAGTGACTCCCTAGAAAACTTCATCTGCACCCTTGACTTTCTCAGACGTTTTTGAGTTTAGAGATTTACTTCAATTCCACTGTCCTCCTTTCCAGTGATGTCAATATTTCTGAGAGATCTACATGGCAGAAGTACTCCTTGCAAGTTTCTGGTTGAGCACCAAAAAATATTTAAGTAATTTGACAAAAGAGCCAGTGCATTTTGGAGGAATCCTTGCACATCTCACTTAGAAGTTAAAGGCAGCAGGCCCCAAACATCTCAATTCCCAAGAAGGGTGCAGACTTGCTGTGCTGAAGAACAGTAATAGAGACAAGAAAATGAGAGGATACAGGCAGCCTAGCAAGATTTACAGAGTGTTGTAGAAATAAATACACTGCCAACAGCTTGTCACATGCTCCATTCACGCATTTACCAAACTCTGCAGAAATAGATGTGTTTAATCAAAGAACTGGAACTTTTTAAGATCTGTTGGCAAATGCACCTCTGCCAGATTTGTTTTCTGGACATAAAGCTACGTCTGTAGCAGGGTGGAAAATATTCCTTGATTCAGAGATTTACAGCAAGGATGAATTTACCAGTCAGGTAGATATTACACCACATTTTCACGTGCATAATCCAAAGATTATCTGTCTGAAAATGAAACTTCTAAACTTTGTTTCTGAAATTTTTTGGGCCTTACAAATGACCTATTTGGCATAGAGGTGTTTACTCCTACTGTATCTCTTTCTCCATAGATGGTTTAACCCAAAGGTGAGGAATTATTTTTGTGGAATAGTGCTTTTAAATGAGAGTGATGATTTGGAGTGCATGAAAATATGATAATTCTCATTATTGCCTTTCCTTTATTTTTATATTCAGTATTCCCACACCTCTCTGAGAGTAGCTCTGATGACCAAAGACCTAAATTCTGATTGCTGCGGACTTGGTGCTAACTTTCAATGATGAAAATAGGCTCAGATCAAAAAGTCCTATGTGAATATTTGCAATTCTTGTTAACCTCAGCATGTCTAGCACACATTAAAATTACTTCTGGGACCTTCACCATCTTTCCTATTAAATTGCTTACCTATAATCTGGGTCACCAGAGGTGTTCCCCAGGGTTCAGTATTGGGCCCAGTTCTGTTTAAAATCTTTTATCAATGATCTGGATGAGAAGATTGAGAGCAGCCTCAGTAAATTTGTGGATGACACCCAGCTTGGTGGGATGTTGATTTGCTGGAGGGCAGGAAGGCTCTGCAGAGGGGCCTGGACAGGCTGGATCCATGGGCTCAGGCCAGTTGTGTGAGGTTCAACAATGCCAAGTGCCAGGTCCTGCACTTTAGCCTCAATAACCCCCTGCAGCACCACAGGCTGGGGCAGAGTGGCTGGAGAGGGGCCCAGAAGAAAAGGAGCTGGGGATGTTGGATGACAGCAGACTGAACATGAGCCAGGTGTGCCCAGGAATGTCAGTGGCACCTGGCCTGGATCTGGAAAAGTGTGGCCAGCAGGACCAGGGCAGGGATTGTCCCCCTGTACTCAGCACTGGTGAGGCCACACCTTGAGTTCTTGGACCACCAATTCAGGCAGGGAGTGCTGGAGTGAGCCCAGAGAAGGGCAACAAGGCTGGTGAAGGAACAGCTGAGGGAGCTGGGGGTGTTTAGCCTGGGGAAAAGGTGGCCCAAGGGTGACCTTATCACTCCCTACAGCTCCCTGACAGCAGGCTGTAGCCAGGCAGAGGTCGGGATCTTCTCCCAAGCAATAGGACAAGAGGACATAGTTTCAAGCTGCTTCAAGGTGGGGTTAGGGCTGGACGTCAGGAGACATTTCTTCACAAGAAAGGGTTTTTAAATATCAGAATAGGCTGCCCAGGGAATTCACAGAATCACTGTCTCTGGAGGTGTTCAAGAAATGAATGTATGTGACAGTGCCATGGTCTAGTTGACCAGGGTGGTGATCAGAGGCTGGACTTGATGAGCTCAGAGGGCTTTTCCAACCTAAATGACTCTGTGGTTCTGTGTAATGGCTCCTTATTAAATGTCAATATCCTCTGCTCCTTTTTATTGGATATTGTTCACCATCTATTATCTTTCTCCAGTTTTCAGCTTTCTGTCCCTCTATTTTCATATTTATAGATAAACTAAGTAATGATAAGAATCTCCATGGACATACCAACAAAATAAAACCCACTGTACTTCTTCAGGCCAAAGGTTCAGCAAATCCAGCATCCTATTCCTGTTAATAGCTGTAAGTGGATGCTGGAGAAGGTTGTGTAAGTGTCAAGATCAATGTGTCCTTACCAATATTCTCCAGTAGTTTCCAATCAAAGGATTTCCTGGTCAATGTGTGGTATGTACACAAGGAGTTTGCATCTTGAACCATTGAAAATATCAGGTAGTCCCAGCATTCTTTGCTAAGGTGGCTCTTCATACAAGAGAGGTGTTAGATCTCCTTTTGTGTGTTTTGAATTTTCTTCCACAAGCTTTATTTGATGATCCTTTGCTCCAGCATTGGAAGATTCTGTCCCTTTGAGGTTATATGCAGTTGTTTAGGCACTTATTACACCCAAAATAATTTCTCTTGCCAGACTGAAGTGTCACAGCATGTTCTGTTTTGCATGGAAATATTGTTCAATGTGCAAGTGTGTGTGGATGAAACCTGCCTGTGGTGGATGACTGAGCTGTGTGCGAAGTCTGTCACAGAGGAGGTGGCTGAATCCAAGTTTCATTCATTCTTATGCATGCCTACTCCAAGCAACTAATTTCTGGAGTTAGTGAAGTGTTTCTTGTTCTTTCCCTCACCATCATCATTGGGTTCGTTGTTGACCAGTTCTCCTGCAGAGAAGCTGAGTATTTTGTTTCTGTTGTGTTCCTGCTCTGAGCTGGCACAGAGGAATGAATTGTGGACAGTCAGCTCTTGGGCTGATATAAATCAGCAGAGCCCTGTTGATTTCAGAAAAGCAGTACAGCTGGGTTAGCCAAGTCTTTTGATGTCTATGGGAACTGCTTAGTTTCCTATCATAAAAGTAGTTAAGTGTGTGCCTGACTTCAAGCATCTTCCAAAGAACTATGCTGAAAAGGAGTTGATGCAATAAACCTTCTCCATAATACTATATTCCTCCTCTGATGTTTCAGTATATGCAGTAGTCAAAATGTTTGCACATGGGTTATTATTATTATAACCCCCAGTGAACTTGTCTCCCCAGCAGGAGCTCAGATATACAAGATAAAGTTAATTGGGCTCCCTTTCAAATGGAGAATTTAGACCTCCTTCCGGCTTTTCAGGTGAAGGAACGTGTTTTGGACTGTTGTTATCTCTCCCTTCTCCCTTGAGCTATGCTAAGTCAAATACTGTAAGCTGATAAACATTATTCTAACATTGGTAACACTTGTATAAACTCCAGTGCCGTTCCCTTCTTAACACCTCCCACTTCCTTGCATCCGTGTAAATTCTTTGCCCCAGCATGGTGCACAAAGGTCCGATAGGGATCGTGTAACACACCCGATACAATGAGCGCTTTCTTTCCATCTTTGCTGGACTCTGGAACTCTTTTGCTTTCCTTCTGTTCAGAGCTGAAACCCAGGCCAGCCTGCCGGTGATTTATTGGGTATTCAGGGTTTCCAGTGATTTACATTTTCCATCTTCCCTTGAAGGCATTCGTGCTGCTTCAGGAGGATGTGGTGTTTGGCTTTAACGTAAAATATTCTTTGCAGTGATTTTACTTGTGAATTTAATAGTCTTACCTTTTTAGTAGGAATTCTAACAGCAGTGCTACTAGCTGGATTTGGGCTTGAGGAAGAATGAAAGGAAAGCTTCTATTTGCATGCATATAAAAAGTGTAATGGTTTTGGTTTGGTTTTTCTTTGCTCTGGAAAGAGAGGAAGTCTTGGTTTGATGGATCCCAATGAGTTCATTTGGAGTATAAAATTAAGTCCATCTTTTCATGGATGTACATCTAATTGGAGGATGCTCTTTCTCCTCTGCTCAAGGTCTAGGCAACAAGTAGAACTCTTCCCTTCCATACATAATCATTAGTGAAGGCTCAGCTTTTCTATTTGGGAGCATTTCTGGGAATATTTATGAAGAGATTGCATCCTTTGGTTAAAAAGTAAGGTCAGACCATTCTTTTCTCTCCCTCTCTCCCCTATTAATTCCAGGTTGGTTGAATGAAAGTTGCCATTTAGCCTTTGGTTCAGGGAACCTGAAGATACTTGTTTTAAGGGATTCACCAGCAGCTTCTGAGTTGTGTCTTTCATCTTGTCTGATGCTTCAGGCAGTGAACTGTGCCAAGTGAACTCCCCACCCTAAGAAGTACCACCCTTCCTAGGAACATAAATTAGACCTTCTTGCTGCAGCAATTAAAATCATTTTGGTGTTCCAGGTAGCTGTGTGTTTACAGGGCACACCTCCCCTTTGTGTGGAAGGCCCAGCTGACCATTCAGCATTTTTATCTGCTGGGGAAGTGATGTGGGGCTGCAGGATACCTGACAGGCTGTGCATCCCTTTCCCTTCTGCTGAGATGTGCCTCACCTACTGCATGCACAGTTGGAGAATGATTTATACACCCCCTGAGAGCATAGGAGACCCAAATGGCAGCTACAGCATGAGGTTTTGACCCTCCCAAGATGCTGGCAGCCTCCTGGAACTGGCTGTCCTCCCAAGCTCTCTCCCTCTGTGCCTGAAACCTCCCAAGCACAAATTGGTTGGGCTCTGCTCCAGATACAAGTTACAAGGAAGTCACATCTTTCAGGTGTGACAACTACTGCCATGGGTGAGACTCTAAGGCTGAGTTAGCTGCTGGTGAGCCTCATCTTGCAGTCCAGAGTGGTTCAGTCTCTTTTTTTCTTTCTGAAAAAAACATGGAGCAGAGGGAGTAGCAGGAGGAGGAATAAAGGGAGAAGGTGGAAGTTGGTGCCATGGAGGAGTGCTGTTCCACAGTAACCTTTGCTCTTATTGTGGATCCAACAGCACTGAAATGGAACCACAGGAGAACACGATTCTTCCTCTCTTCTTCTTCTTCACCTGCTCTGGTTCCACTGGCTGTCCCCAGCCTCATGGCTCAAGCAAATGGAAAGATCTCTCAGAGTGTAATGTCAATTTGTTTTATTTAGCTCCAACGTCCTTGGGCCCAAAGTGAATATCTAAAATCCATCAGACAGGATCACTTGTAATATCTTTGAATAAAGCTGTTGAACTTCAGCTCCTGTAAAACCTATAAGGCAGTTTGTCTTTCTTTTAATATCGTTGTTGCATGCTATAATTTTAATTGCAATGTTCCTTCTTGTGAGGCTTTTAAGGATTGCTTCTTGAGAGGTGTTGGAAAGGTGAGAATGACAATTAAATCTTATCTCAAGTGTAGTTTTATGGTTATATTGTACTATTCCCCAGAAGTATGGGTTTGAAATTGTTGTGGGCTGTGAGCGAATCTCTGGGGCATAACTGAGAAGAAAGTGCTAAAACATGACTCTAGCCCAATTATTTTTATGTCTGCATTGGAATGAATTTTCAGCTTCTGGAACTTCTTTGATCATTTCACTAGTGTCATTAAGTAATTATAGTAAAAGAAATAGTCCTGTCCTTAAATATGCTATGTTTGTCACAAATTGTTGGAAACTAGAGAGCTGAAAGGATTCTGTCTGAATTCCTAGAACCAAAACTGCATGTGTGTTCAAATGCAGACTTACATTTGAAATGTCCCATGCAGTGACTTCAGTCCTGAGCGTGACTTATTCCTTCTTGGTGTTTGAGTTAGAATTATTTTATCTTTAAGGCAAGATTATCAGCTATCCCAAAAGAGGAATGGAAATTCAGTTTTGTGGTTATTGAAATTATTTGCAAGTCTGGATGAAATTCAAATGTTAGTTTGGGCTGAGTAAAAGGACAAAATCTCAGGAAAATGTAAAGAAAATGTTTTAATATTGATCTAAAGGAAACTTTCCTTTCTTTTAATAACATTTTTTTCATTCTTAAGGAATATATATATATATTTAAAAATACTTTTGGTGCAATATGACACTTCCATTCTACCCCCAGGAAGATTTTCTTATTTACTCTTTTTTGCCTAGAGAAATTTGGTTTCTGGTCATCGCATTTTAAAACTTTCTTTCATATTCATGTAGCTGTAGTTAAAATCTGCAAGCTTAGATCACGGGGATAATTGAATGAAAGGGAGAGTCGGAGGACATTGCCTCTGCAGAAGCCTCTCACAGCATGGAGCTTCCTTCAGATAAAGCAGTTTGTTAGCTCATGCCTGCAACCCAGCTGGACCTTGAGCCAGATCTACCTTGGAGCCCATCCACCCTGTGGTCCTGACAGTGTCACCCCTTTGTGGGTGACCTCTTCAAACTGGAGTCAGCACTCATGACCAAGCTTGAGCCTTTTTTTTTTTTCCTGTGTGCAGTCTGCAGAGGCAACTTAAAAGCTGAGGTTAAAAGGATGGCTGAGGCCAGCAAATGCATCTTGCAGCTCTTGAGCAGAATGAGGCTTTTGTAGAGGGATTGCCAACAGGAACTCTGTCTTGCTGTGAAGGAACTGTCCAGGAACTAGCAGAGATGGATGGTAAATCTCAGATCCTGATCTGAGAAATGATCAGACTTTACTGGTTTCAGAGTTTAATGATCTGTCAGAACTTACTGGTTTCAGACTCAGCCCTGGGTCATTCCTATGAGAACAGGAGGAAATTTTGCATTTTGGAATGATTCTGGTTGCACATTTTGGAAGGGTGTAATGTGTATACCTGCCTGTGAGCTCAGCCTGAACAGGTCCCAGGTACATTTGCCTCTACATTTGGAGAGGCAAAACCCCAGGAGTTATTCCTACACTGCTAAGCCTGATATATACAAAAACCAGGAAACAAACTGAATATTTGCTCTAATAATATTTAAGCCTGCATAATATTACATTTTCATCAAAAGCTAATGTGGAATGTAATTTATTCTTTTTTCCTTTTCTTCTTTGTATTTTAGGCAGTTCCAAGATTATACTTACTGTCAAAGTGCTTTACAAATCTAGGGGGTTTTAAATTATTTTTTTCTCAAGGTATTTTTTATATTTTGTGTGGCTAACTCATATTTTTTAAAACTTCCTAATGAAATGTAAGTCTAGACAGAGGTTGATTTTGTAGAAGTCAGGCCATTTTTCTTTTTCCCCCTTTGCAATCTCACAATTGAATGACATCCTCCTGACATTAACAGGAGTTACACATTAATAAGGAGAAAAGAGCACATTCCCACCCTCTTGCTTTAAAATGTATCCAGGAGATAATATGAAAAGCTTTACAGTCCTAATGATTTTTTCCCCCTAATGTTTATTTTAAAAAGTGTTCCTCTGCAGGGGGCTGATCCAAAGCCCATTGAAGTCAGTGGGAATTTTTCCATAGAATTCAATGAAGTTTGGATCTGGTCCTTAGATAGCTCCGGGAGGTAGCCTGCTCATTTTTTGCAGCTGTCCTTGGGGGTGTTGGAGGAGAGCTGCTGTACTGGCAAGTCCATTCACTGTGGAGCATGCTATTGATTATAAAGCATAACTCCTGCAAAATTTCAGCTGGAAGGGAGTGGGAGGTTCCACATAATAATCAATAGCACAATATGAGACTGTATCAAGGAATTGGCTTTTTAACAAACACTTCTGAAACAACAAAGGAGATGAGATGGTTTTCATTTAAAGGGCAAACTCCCCTTTATTCTTGGGATTCCAGGCAGATTAGCCCTGGTATGTCCTCAGATGCTGTACTGAACATATTCATGATGCTTTCTGTTCTCTTTGCAGAAGCAGCACATGGAATACTTGCCTTTCTAAATGTACTGGTTAAGCTGCACCTTCTTGTTTGCTTTTTAAAGCTGCTCGGTATCTTGTGACTGAGAGATACTCCGGCAAAACCAGAAACAAGATAGTTCAGAGGGAAGCAAACTGAAGAAGGTGATGAACCTGTACAGTATCTGCTTCTTCCAATTCTACATTTTCCCACTGTCTAGTGGCATGAGAGCACTCTGAAGCTCTATTTTCACATCTATTCCACTGCTTGTTTGTTCAGTGGTTACTCAAGTGTGCAAGTGAAGGGAGATTCATAAAGACAGGTAATTCACGTGTTCTGTTGGAATATATTAAGGTAAAAATCCTAATTCAGGCCCAATGTTGATCTTGAAAGAGAAGGTTGGGCTCATTCTGTTCATGGCAGCTCCCATACACACTTTAGCCCTGTGGAACAGGGTTTGCATGGAGCAGCTGCATGCAGAGGTTTAGCAGCTGTGCACAGCCACATCTCTGTGCCTGCCTGGATTTTTGCCCAGTAGGTGCTGCTCAGGTTCAGCACCAGGTGTGTAGCTGAGGGTAGAGGATGGGAGGATCTCCCTGTAGAAATGTATCCTTGTCTCTTATCCCAAATGTTAAATGAACAGTTTGGTTATGATTCCATTGATACTAAAACTGTAACTAGTCAAATACTGTGATTGGTGATTCTGTCCAACACAGGGTAAAAATACTCCCTTGTTTTTCTGTGCACTGCTTCTTTTCTATTGAGACATAATCACACAGGGCCATGGATCTTTTCCCTTTACTCATGAAAATATGTAACTATGCCCCCCAGACATCTGGATCCTGATGTTAAGGTGATGTAGGAATCTGAGGCTGAACAGGAGTTAGAAGGCAAATACTTAACAGAGATATTCTTCTCAAAATCAATGATATAAAACATAATAGTCAGACAAAGCCTTAGTTCAGTTCCACCTGGTGCAGCTGCTTGTCTCAGGCAGCAGGAGATCCTCTGTGAGCAGGCATTTCCTGGGCAGGTTCTCCTAGCCTACACCAGATTGCTGTGATGGGGTTTTCTGAAGTGCTAGCTGTTATTTAAAACTCACCAGTGGGGAGCTTTTGTCCCTTTGTGTCCTCTCCCATAACTTTTCCATTCCTTCTTTGGCTGTTAGAGTTGTTGGTGTCCTGGGGCAGGACCACCAAGGTGAGAGTCTCCCTTTCATCTTACACCACTTCCTTTGAAGTTCATTTAGCATCCCTCAGTTCAGGGTTGGAAAAGACTGACCATCCTGATCATCATCTTCATGGCAAAATTTTGTCTTTTCCCATATTTGCAAATGTCAGGAGAGTGGGAATTGGAGAGACCAAGTTTAACTCTTTTATATGTAGTTTAACACTTTTATACTTTGTTCTGAAATAAAGACATTATTTTGAAATATTAGTGATTTTATTTACAGAAATCTGTAGTAACTGTATTATTAACTTGGACTTTTGTATTAAAAAAGTCTCCTGTAACTTAAAACACATTGGTTTTTGAAATTTAGCTCTTGGGAATTTAGTTTTGACTGAGTGACTGTTAAATTCCTTATTACTGTCATTTTGTTCTCATCTGATAGAAAAATTGTCCCCTTTTATTAATGCTCTTATTTGTCACAGCGGCGTTATATACAATAGATGTGTTTGTATCTGGTTTGTATTTCTGCTTCTTAAGTCACTCAGCCTTCCACAACAAATGTTCAAAAATATTTCTTCTCCTCCTCTCCCTCTTTATCTGTCTTGGGCTGAAACTGAATAGAGGTGATTGATGGTTGTGGGGGCGAGGGGGGATAGCAGAAGGGACCGTGTGAAACCTCTAATTACTTTAATCCATTTTCACATAAAATTTGGGGAAAAAAAATTATACCAATTCCCAAATGCAAAATGAAGGAAGCCACTGGCTCAGAAACAGAAAAGCTGCCTGTAGGGCTCTGGATTAATGGATGCAGGAGACTGGCTTGGCCCTGGTGCTCCACCAGTTGTGGGGTGGGCATAGGGGTAAAAAACACTTGAGTAAGTGCTTTTGGTGTTCCTGCTGGCCACTCACTGATTTGCACTGGTTTGTTAGGGATGGGTTTGGTCCTTGGGGCAGGGGAGCACAGGTAGATAAGCAGAGGTTCTGAGCTGCATTCTGTGTTGACCTTATCGCTCTCTACAACTCCCTGAAAAGTTGCTAAAGTCAGGTGGGGTTGGTCTCTTCAGGCAGCAGCTGACAGAAGGAGAAGACACAGACTCAAGCTGTGCCAAGGGAAATTTAGGTTGGATATTAGAAAAAAGTTTGTTACAGAAAGGGTAATAAAGTATTGGAATGAACTACCTGGGGAGATGCTGGGTTCACCGTCTTTGGATGTGTTTAAGAAAAGATTGGATGTGGCACTGGGTGCCATGGGTTAGGTTGGACTTGATGATCCTGGAGGTCTCTTCCAACCTTGTGATTCTGTAATTCTGTGATGAAGGTTACCAGGTTCTGGGCTGCAGCAGCAAGGGTTGGAAAACGCCTCCTGTGGCTGGGTGTGTGCTCCAAGTGCCAGTGAGGATACAGGAGTGCAGAGGTTGCAGGACAGATGTTGGTCAGTGGGGTAAGGTATTCCCCAGTGAAGAGAGGGTGGGTGCTGCAGTACTGCTGAAGGCCTTGTGCACCTTCAGAAGTAGGAATTAAATGACAAAAATCTTAATACAGCCTTAAACCTCACACCTGTGAGTCCCAGAGTTGAGTTCAGAGAATCACTGAGTGTATGGGAAATGAATCTCTACCCTGCATTGTGCTTTTTCCCTTGATGTTGCATGGTTTTAACATCTACACTGCCAGTCTGACCTCTGTGTGCATGACATACCGTATTTATTGCATGCCTGCACATGTATATCATGTATAGTGTCTGTATATAATAGGCATGCAGTATGTTTTGGATTTGGCCTTTCCCTTAATTTATTTATCACATGTAGCTCTCTGTTCTTTAATGTGCTTGGCACTGTGTTTTTATTTCCAGGGGATGAGTCTTTTCCACCATCAGTGCGAGGTGTGAAGGATCAGTGCTCTCAGTTGTGTTTAAATGGATTTAGGGAGCCAGTTGGCATTGACTGTTCTAGAAGTGTGATAAATATTTACTTATATCTAGAGATACATCTAAATCTCACTCCTAAGACCGTTTCCCCCCCTCTGCTGAAGACATAAATGCTTTCTCTTTTTTCATCAATAGTTCTACAAAAGAAGGAAATTTATATTTAATGAGGGCCTGTCTCCTGGTATTTACAAATTCCTCTGTGACGAGACTACGGCACTAGCACATGGATACATTTATACTCTAATAGGATTTACCTTTACAAGTATCTGAAAACCTTTTAAAGCAGAGATTAAATTGTTTAGCTCAATATTTAATCTGTTACTTCCTCTTTAAAGATGCCCAGTGGAATTTGTCATACACTGAGCTGATAACACGTAATATTGATCAGCCATAAACATAAAACAGAGAAATCTCAGGAAGTCTTCTGCAATCCTTTTCTTTTTAATTAAATTTTGATCTGAACTGCTTTTGATTAATTTTCTTATTTGTAAGTATGTGAATTCTGGGGGCCAGCAAGTTTCTTAAGTTGCCTGGCATTGGTCTCTGGTGAGTGGCTTAGCTCAGGAACAGTATGATTGCATTTTTATGGTTTTCAGATATTTAATAGCTTCTTCCTGTCATTTTCTGAATGAGTGAATAAGGTTTAGCCCTCTGGGAGCCAGCGCAGCATCAGAGAGTGGAGAAAATGACTAGAATCTGTGTACTTGACTGATTGCCTTAGTCTTAATTGTTCTCTTAATTAGCTGCAGTAGCAACTGCATCTGGGGAGAGATCAGGGTATTGGTAAACAGCTCCACCTTGGAGCCCTGTGTAATGCCTTTTGGAAACGTGACAATGAGCTCCGCATCTCCTCTGAGACACAAACCTGCCAAATCTTCTGCCCCCGAAGTCTTTGGTTTCCTCGTGTGATCTGTCACTCTCGTCTGTGAGATGCGGGCCCCCGACTGTTTGTTCTTAAACAAATTAAGCTTTAATATGCCAAAAGGCAGCTTTATTGAGCGGGATAAGGGAAGGGGGAAACAAAGGACTGTCGGTGGAGGGTTGTTCAGACAACTTGAGGGTGTTATCCAGATTAGGAGAGGGAGGCAGATGTGCTTTAGGGAGTCAAGGCAGGCTTGAAATGTTTTACGGTGGGAAATGCAGGCAAACTGAGGTCAAAGATGTCTCGTGTCAAAGCAACCTTCTTCCTCTGGGGGTCAGCTCAATCCTTCAGCCTGAGCTGCTGGCACAACCCAGCCATGGCCTCCAGCTGTTTGGCATGTCTGGGGAGTGAAAAATATTGGGTGATGGTAGAATTGCCCACCACTCCAGCTTCGTTTCCCATCCACTCAGTGATTCTCTGAACTCAACCTAGGACTTGCAGGAGTGAGGTTTAAGGTTGTGTTAAGATTTGTGTCATTTAATTCCCACTTTGGTAATGTGGACTTGCTACAGCACAGAACCTGCAATAACAGGCATAGTGGGTCCCTAAAGCCGGTGGATTTTAAGAATATCTGCTAATTCTTTGGTGCTTTCATTGCTGAATAGCTGGCCCAAGATTTTGACTGAGATTATACTGGGTTTTATTCATCACTTCACCCATACCATGAATGCCCATTACAGTGCCTATGGTATTCCATGCAACAGGGCACACTGGCAGTAGGAGATGTGAATTAATGGCATTTTTAAGTCTGACTGAGGCAGGTTTGGAGCCCAAAAACGTTTTCCTGTTTTTAATTAAATTTTTTGTTTCTTTAATCCTGCAAGCAAATAAACTTACTGTAATATTGCAATATTCCCTTTCCAATAACCAGCACGTTCTTTTTCGTGTGCCTATCCAAACAAAGAGAATGCTGCTGGATTGTTTGGTTTTGGTGCTGCCAAAAGGAAATGCATGGAAGGGCATGAAAAGGTTTGTTGCTGTGTCTTACCTGGCTTTCAAAAGGCTTATTTTTAGATTAGTGAGTATTTCTTTCTTAAGGGCCATCAGTGCCAGAAGTTGGGTGTTTTCTACCTCTTGTAGAGGTTTAGGTCATAGCATCATTTGTGGTGTTACTGTAACTCAAACCTGTTTATTAGCAAGATTACACTTAATCTGCACAGTTCACCTGATCCCTAATTAGCAACAATTTGTGATCATTTTGCATTGTAGAGGTGTGAGATTTGGAAGACTCCTCCTGCAGTAATATTTTAGGTATCCTTCCTCTGGAAGCTTTTCTGTGCTTAGAAACCCTTTGTAACTCTAAATCTTCTGTTGGAGCCCCTTACTGAACTTTAAGCTGTGGAAAGAAGGCAGGTTCAGGTGAATGATGAGCAGATAATGTGCATGGGATAAAAAAGGCCGTTTAGTCAGGTTTGTAGTAGTTAATTCTGAAATTAGTAGTGAAGGTTAAACTACGTTTTATTATATTAGGGGCAATAAAATTCTGTAGGGAGCTATGGATGCTGGAATCCAGGATCAGCAGTGGTTAAAGTTTTATGGCAAATTAACTCATCCTATGAAACAAGCAGAAATTAAATCTAGGTAGCAAATTCAAGCTATTTATTCTAAGCATGGCTTTACTGTTTTTAAATTCCTATGGAATACTGAAAGGGCAAAACAGATATTTTAAAAAAATATTGTTGAAGTGAAAAAACGAATGCGTTCACTGCAGCTGTGAGTATCCTTCTTGCTGTTCTGAGAGCAACATCAGCATGAAAACCACTTGCAGCTGCAACAGAGAGATGTGAGCTGAGAGGACATTCAACAGGGCATTAGAATTTGGGGGAATGTGGCTCTAAATGGGTCATCCTTTCCTTGTTGCTGATGCCTTGAGAGGCTTCCTGTTGGGACCCTGGGCACAGAGAATTTCAGGCTTTCTGTGCTAACATCACTGACCCTCAAGCAAGCACCACATTTGACCTGAAGCCATGGAAAAGGTTTCCAAAATTAAGTGATAGCACTGGGGTTGTGGGTGTGGAGTTTGAATAGAATTGTGTGATCTCACAGGGTGAAAAACTTAGAATTTGGGGTTTTATATAGTAATATCTATGGGGCAATATGGAGGATTTAAGGTGTTGCCTAAGTCCTTCTTCTTGGTTTTGGGTGGTTTTTTTCTAATTGGGTGAAAAAGATCAGCATTGTGGGCCTTGGGTGGTCAGTTATTGGGTTAAAAGTATAAATAATGTAGGTATAATCTCATTATTGGACAGTTTATGCTTAAATAACTTTGGAAAGAGTTAGAGATACTTCCATTTTCTACCTTATTAGCTAGAGCTCACAACTCGTGAGAGTGTACTATAGGTAAGAATTAATAAACACTGAGTCCAAACACGAAAACGGTGTCCCATGTATTAATCCTGGATCTAACATGAAGAAAAGAAGAGAAAACCCAACAGCTACCTAGAACAGAGGCTAGACAGGGTTAAAGGAATAAAGCAGATATTTAATAAAAAGGCCTTCAAAGGATTCACCTTGGGCAGTACAAGAGCCTGGCCAAGGCTACACCCTAGATGGATGACAGGTCACACATTTTCACAAGTTTTACATTTTTACAAGTTTGGGTCCATTTACATTTTGGGGTTAAATGTCCAATTACAGCTTCAGGTTATGAAGTCCCATCCTCCCAGATTGCTTTTCTCAATTTTCTGTTTATACTTTTAGGCCTGAAGCTGCAATGGTGTCCTTGGTTCTGGGGCTGCAAAAGGATTGTTTTGTCTAACTAAGCTGTGAGGAGAACTTGCTAACACTTTATATGAAGTTCAGAGTTATATTCTAATGCAGTACAGAATCTGGAAAATATAAAAGCTGAAGCTTAAGACATCAGTACTGTTTAGTCCTTCTGATCAAACATATGACCAATGTGAAAGTGAGTAGTAGGCATTGAGAGAATAAATGCAGTGAATTCTCTATCAGGGCTCTGAGCTAAAGTTTTGTTGTATAGGATGTGTAAAATAGAGGTCAATAAAATATCGAATTCTGGTTTTTATTAAAAAAAAAAAAAGTGGTTCCTCCTGATACAACATCCAGTTATTTTTGTGTGTATTCACTCTTGGAAGATGCTTATGTCAGCTCATTCTCTTGTGGTGATTAATGATAATATTGATATTCTACTGTTTAAACCAAACCTAAACCCTCAGAGCCAGTTGAGTGGATTATTACCACAACTGTACTAGTATAAATCCAGAGTTACCCCTGCTGACTTCAGTAAAATTACAAATACTTGGAGAAACTTGTAGTAAGATCCTAGTGTGACCTAATGTTAATAACACTTTTAAAAGCCTTTATTAAAAGCCATGGGTTACTGAGTAATATGTTCTAAGGGCCAAAGATAACTAGCAGCCATATACCTAAACTCCTGTTTTCTAATTTTTGCTGTCAAACTGAGATTGCAGTTTGCTTTGCACTTGTTCTACAATGTTTTTAAGCTAACTTGGGCAAATTCCACTTCAACTTTCCTATTCCCAGGTGGGTGAGGATGGGTTTTGTTGGAAATTGACACTTGTGCTTGTTAGAATTTTTTTAATAAAGTGAGATTAAAGTGAGATTAAGAGATAATTTGCTGGAGATTTCTGGTTGCTTCATTAGCTGTGTGCCTTTCTCACATCTCTACCTCAAGATGCCCCTTTGTGTTAAAGAGGATGGTTCAGAAAAGTTTTGTCTGCTCTGTGAAACAAAAACTCTCTGTGCCTGCCTAGTTTCCTGTTTTCCCCAGTCCCCTTCTGGATGTGCTTGTCTGTGCTGCTCATGGAGAATTATGCTATGAAATCCCACAGGGTTTGGAAACCTCAAGGGCCATAATCATTAAAAAAAAATGACAGTGAACCCATGATTATTGGGAATGCCAGATATGTTATGAGCACAGCCATAGATCCTCTCCCTGCCTGTGGTCTGGGAGCAGCAGAGCCGTGTTTGTGGGTTGCTGTGCTGCCTGGTGTGGCTTTGGGGTGTGTTCAGGGATCCCCCTGTTCCACAGTCAGCAGCATCACGGATGTTCTCTCTCTGTCGAGTGCTCATTGTATGTCCCAAATAATGGATGCTGCAGTTAACACTGTTCTTTCTCTGGATTATTTTCTGCTGTGCTATTACCCAACATACTGAGAATTCACTGTAGCTTAGAGTGGCATTTCTAAACCAGTGTGGTAATCATGAATGCTAGCTACAAAGGAGGAGGTGTAGGCTGATCAAGAGGGGAAGTTAAAAGCTGCTGTTTGTGATCCTCTTTTATAAACATAATGCTCATTCTTAGAAGTCAAACTCCCTTGCTTTGGCTTTCAATTTTTCTGTTTGCTGTTCCTCTTAAGCCCTGATCAGCCCAGTGTGTTTATTCTCCAGCCCAGAGAAGTTATCTTCTTTACATCCTTGGGCAACTGAGGCAAATTGAGAACAAATGAGCTCCAAGTTGCCAAGTTCACCCAGAAGGTTTTGGAGAGTAGGGGTTGACTTGGAGGGCATGCTAAGCAAATCCATGCAAAACACCTCTTTGCTATCCCAGCTTTTAAAGGGAATAAAAAGCTGGTCTTACTCTCAAATCTGTTTTGCATTTGTTTCTACGAGTAAGGGCTATAAATATATGCAGTTATAATCAGATTTTCTCAGGAAGTCCATTAATTGCAGGTATCTGAAATTCCTCTCATATATCACTGTGCTTCTAAAACACCCCAAATTTCACTTTATGGTGAAATAGATTATTAGATTACGGTTTGAATGACCTCAATATCTTTCTGCCATGAGCTTGTCTACTCCCAATAAAACTATAGGTGGTGGGTACATTTTAATTTACTCCATGGCAATAGAATTAGGCAGTTTTTTGGTTAATCTTCATAATGATTAACTAAAAAAGATTCAAATCTGAGTGAATACTTGAATCACAATTAACAATTTATTCAATAAATTGTTTGTGCAGATTGCAGAGTTCTCTGATTTATTTGCTGTAAGAAGTTGCTCACAAAGTTCTTCAATTAATAATTCATTGTTTGAAGATTGTTCATAAATACTTAGGTTTGTGCATTTGTGATTTGCAATTCATATTTTATAATTGTTGGTAATTTTTAGCCTGCTGTCTGGTTGGACAATCAGCTTTCCTGATTAATAAATGTAACTTGTGAATATTCCAATTCTGTATTGAAATAGTAGCAGAGGTGATTTTTTTTTGGTTTTGTTTGGTTTTTTTTACTTAAAATATGATACTTTCAGTGTTTGATCACCTGTGCTATTTGTGTCCAAGAATCAAAGTTTGGATTTGAATGCCTACTCATAGACTCAATTTCCATGTGTATCTCACACTGAGGAAGGATGATACAGAAGGTCAGTCAAATCAAAACCCAAAATGACAGCAAGGGCAGCCAAAAAAATGAGTGAATCTGCTTTGCTGTATTGAAATGCACAGTCATGGACAGGTTCCCCCACCTGCCACTGTCCATTCAGCTCTACAAGAATCATGTTCAGGTCAGCATAAAAGTCTTTATTTGTCATTAATTCACAGGTTGATAACAAAGGTGACCGAGGTTTTGCTCAATGCTTAGAAATGACAATGTACTTTGTAGCACTTTGGGGTTTTTTGTGACCTTTCTGTGTCTGGAGATGGAAATCTGGCTGAAGATAACAGCAATCATCATGGTTTTTGGTTTCCTTCTGGGTTTAAGAGTAAGGACTGATTATCAAAGTGGTGTAATCATTAAATTCATGTAATCTGCACAGCCTGGGTTCTGAGGATACAAAGTTTTTTACTCAGATATTGATTAATACAAATTTTTAAAATATATGCATAGTGCCGATTTCCTTTGTGGCAGATCTCCTGGGTCTTCAAATGTGCCCCCGAAAGATCTCAGTTCTGGTGGGATAATCAGAAGCCAGAATGTTTTCCTGAGATTTGATAGGAAGAAGCGTTTCTTAAAAATTGTCCTAGGTGTTTGGAGAAGATCTCCATTAATCTGGGCATAAAAGACTTCTCAAAACACTTATGATTAGCTTCCTACTAAACCAGAAGAAAAGATGCAGCATCTTTTTTACATCTAATTTTAATCTCTGGTTGAATACTAATAATTTTAGATAATAATGACTTAACCTGCTAATGTCAATCTTCTTTATTTTGTCAAGAACTGAGTTAACCCACATAATAATTATATAAACAACTGTCCGTGCTGGGCCAAATTCCACCCTGACTGAAGGTGCATTTGGGATACAATGGCCCAGAACTGTTCAGTATAAATATTCCTGCAATTCTTAACATTACTCTTTTTTTTTTTTCTTCCTCCTGACTCTCCATTGTATTATCTTTGGAAGGGAATAATGTCAAAAGGCTTTAAAATGTATATATATTATTTTAGTGATTATGTTATCAGAACCCCTCTGGGATATCCTTGCCTCTCTCTCCTTAACACACTACTTCCCTGGGTCCCCCTCCCCCTGCTGTCTCTGGTGTTTTCTCTGAGAGAGCAAAGTAAAAATTAAATAATAGTTGACATCATTTGGTTGGACTTGTGCTCAGATTCTCTCTATTATTCATGTGATCTTTCTTATTATTTTTCTTTTTCATTCACTGTTATATTTTATTTACTTTAATGAGCTGGATGCTGGGCTTCAGCCTGGGACTGGAGAGAGGCCTGGCACACTTTCAAACTATTGTTTCACTGTGGTTGAGATTAACGTCATCAGGATTTTCCTCTCTGTTATTTATTAAATCTTTTTCTTCCTCTCTCCCTCCCTCCTTCTCTCGTGTGTGAGGAGTACCTTGGTGATGGCCATGAAAGAGAAGCTACATAAAAAAATAGTGAATACAGGTTTGGAGTCTTTCATTCACACCTGTGTTTAGAGAGACAATGTTAAGTGTAGCAATTTTATTTGTTTCTCTTTTCAAATCCGAGCTGGATTCTGGCAGAGGAGATCTATACATTCAAATTGGACTCGTGTAAATTCCCTAAATTCTTATTTTCTGCAGGAATTTCTGGTCAGCAGCAACTCTGTGCAGAGGTAGCCCTCACTAATAAGCCAGTATCTGTGTGTGGTGTTAGGAAAATAGTGGCAGAGGACAATTAAAGGCCTCTGTATCTCAGCTGCAAAGGGCAGGATGGGATTGAATTGCCTTTGCAGATCCCCTCTGCAGAACAAGTGTGTCTTTTGGTCAATTTATTGAGTTAAATATGCACTTAGGGCTGTAGCCTCGTGGCTTAGATCCTCCCCACCTGCCTTGTGCTGGCTCTAAGCACTCAGAGGTGCCTGTCCTGGAGGAAATGTTACTCAGTTCTAGACAGAATAAAATTTGTTGTGGAGTTGGTTTTGTTGTTGCTTTTTTTTTTTTTTTTAATAAAAGTATCATTTAGGAGAAGGAAATATTTAAGTCCAGAATTCTGGTATTCAAGGGATTTTTTTTTTTTTTTGTCTGAATGCAATGTTTTTGGTGTGTGTGGCAAGGTGGAGCATCTCATTTTTAGTTGATGGCCATGAAAATTAAGAGGATTTTTATCTGGGAATTCAGAAAATACTTCAGTTTTGCTTGATATTGAGATAGACTAACATCAAAACTTGAGATACTTAACAGCAAAAGGAGGCAAGTGGGTTGAGTGCAATAGCTGGAACAAGGGCTCTTTCCTCAGAGGATCCTCTGTCTGTGCATGCCTCTTTTGAAAGGCACCTGTGTTGGCTTTTTTTTTATTTACTAGACAGGATTTACTGCATCAGCAGCCTTCAACACTGGAATGAAAGGACAAGCTGAGAATGTAATGAAGTCTGTGGCACAGTTTCTCTTCAAATGAAGAAATACTCTAAAGTTTTTTGTTTCTTTTTTTTTTCTTTTTTTTTTTTTTGTTTAGGCTGTTCATCACATAAGATTTTCAGGAGGGTTCCAGCACTCCTGAGTTGTTTAAATCAAGACTCTTTTGTCTGTTTTCAAAGAACTCGGTTCCTAGGGAATCCACTTGAGCCCATTCAGGTGTGTTGAAATGCATCCCCTTTTTCTATTGAACTGAGTTGCTATCTGAAATTTCAGTCATTGTGGAAGAGTACCTTTGATTTTGTTTGTATTTCTTCTGAGTTAGCCTTTATTCTTAACCCTCCTGTACCTGGAAAGGCATTTGTATTGATCCCAACATGTGGGATGTGAGACTTAGGAGCTCAGAGCTGACCTTGGAATTCATCCTCATTTGTTTAAGAGAAACGGGGACCTGGATATCTGTTCTCATTTAGCCTTTGGAATCGCCCATTTTTTTCTCCAGCCACTGCATCTGGGATAGATAATCTTTAAATTCTTCCCTTCTCTGGAAAACTCTCTAGGTATACCAGTCCTGTGGAATAACAGGAATTGCAGATCTTCTGGTTAAATGTGGGCTGTGTTGTGAAGGCACCAACCCCAAAAGAACTTTTAGGCTTTCAGAAAATTCAGTCTAATCCTAAGACCTCTGGAAAGCATCTCAGAAGAACTTTTTAGAAGGGTTGTTTTGAAAGGGATGCCTCAGTGGAAGATCTGTCAGTTGAGGCTTTCCTTTGTGAAAACTCCTTTGCAACGAGATTCCTCAAATGTTGCTGCTGCTTGCAGTGTTAGTATAGAATAACTCACTCTGATTGTTGTGTGTGAAATTACAGATAAGTTGATCCATAATAATTGATCTATACTGGCAGCTGGACCAAATTTGCTTCTCAGGAAGCATCTCAAGATGCAGCCTGAAAGTTTCTGCCTTTTAAAAAGATACAGTTAAAGATAAATCTTGGTAGTGATGTTTGTGTTCTGCTAAATATACATTACCTTGGGCTTGGCATAATGGAGTTTTCAGGTCTTAATGGCTTTGCTTTATTCTGGCTACATTTGCTAGTGTGTTATGAACACCTTCAGTAACTCCTTGAGCAAGCCATGCACCAGAGCAGTTCATTTTTTGTCACTGATTAATTTAAGTGGTGCAGGGGAGTGGCTGCAGCAGTTGTTGTAGTTCATCAAAAAAGGCCATTTGTGCATTAACTCTGTTCGTGGATAACAACCTGCCATCCATATGTTTCTGGCTTATCCTTGCAACTCATTTTCTAAATAAAGTTGAAACCTAACTAATATGGCATTGAGTCCCTTGCTGTTTCAGTTTGTCAGACTTTCCAATAAAAGGCCCGTGCATGATGGCTTCATGCTTTTGGTATGTGTCAGAAATGGTTCTATGCATATACATTACAAAATTAGGGTTTAATTTTTGTTGTGTAGCCATAAAAAATTAGATTATATAATTATTATGTTTTCCTTTCTTATCTTTTATATTTTTAATATAATTTTTGAGGATGCCACAGGGCACTCCTGCTGTGAATTAGCTGCAAGAAACTCTCTTAAACAGATAAACATCAAAGAGCAGTAATGTTTTAAAATGAAGCAACCTGCATTCAAAATCCAATTGCTTTATGTTGTAGATCTTGAATGCTTCAGAAGTGGATGGGGTTTCTCAAGGGCACAGAGGAGTTGCATTACTGGGATTTTGATGCAACAGGGATCATTTGAGTGAAGTTGCTAGCAAAATCCATTTGTTTTCACAGGAACAAGCTTCCTTCTATTTTTCTTCTTCCTTATGGAAAATATCAAGATATGAGTAAATTCTCTGCTACCAGGAATCCTGCACTTGTATTTAGACTGTTACTGAACAGGTTCACAAAATCTTGCAGACTTCATGGTGAATTCTTGTGGATAATTGATTAACTTCAAACTTCAGTGGGAATATTAACTAAATAATTCCTTTTTAAATAGAGGATTTTCTGTAGACTGGCATTCATGTTGAACCTAGAGCTGCTACTAGAACTGAAGTACCAAGCCTAGATTCTGTTGAAACGCTGTCAATGTGACAAAAGGCTCCAAATTCGCATTTTGGGACATCTATTTCATATAGCTAAGACACTCTACCTGCTAAGGCTGCTTGGAAAAACCACCTCCTGACACAAGATCAGAAAAGCAGGCACCCAGATTGCCCAAAAAAAAATACTCTGTGAAAGTTAATAAGACCTCACACACAGACTGTAGGATGTTTAGGGTTATGTTTGCCCTGAACTCCTCAAGATTCTCCAGCTTTCAACTTGTCCTTGGTAACAGTTGTGCTTTGCAGGTGCAAAGGTAAAAATATTTATATTTGGGTACTTAGCTGCATTTGGTTGCTGTATGCTTTTAATGCTGCTTTAGCTCTGTTGCCCCTTTCATATGGTTTTCTAATGATCTGGGGTCCTGACACAATGGTCGATAAATTGGTGCTTTGTTTAGTTTTAACTTGAAATAGATATGAGGCTGGGGCAAAAGCTGAGTAAAGCTCCCTATTTCTTTTTTCCTTCTTAAAGCAAAACCTGTGTGGAAAGATCCAGCCTCCCTGATACAGTAATTACAGGGTGCTATCCTTAGTGATGTTAAATAGCTCCCTTTAGTGTATCTGTTTGATCTCGAGCTGTGAATTCCCATTCTCTCGTGGGTGTAACTGTAAACAAGAGGATTAACATTGCTTCAGTGATGTTTTGCTTAAGTGAATCAAAGTTGAAAGGGTGTCTTGAATATCTGTAGAAAGCTTTGTGCGTTGCAGGGTTTCTGTTCTATATATATGCACAGTGCACCTTTCATGCTAAACTCTAGTGATGCTTTAAAGTTTGAGTTCATTTCAAGCTTTTTATATTTTGGTTGTTTTTTGTGGGCCATTGTGAGTGGGATCCTCTATGGTAGTGACCACAAAGAGGCTGTGAAGTTCCAATCTATTACAGCCATCCTTTCAGGTACATAAGTTTTTCAAGACCTATCACGGAGAACAGATTCTCACCATAAGATATTTGCCAAATTTTAGGCTCTCCCAAAGTGCAGCCATGGCAAGCAGTTACTACACCAGGGATGTGGGTCCCTAGGAGAGTGGAAGTCCTAAACCACTGTCTTCTGTTGGTGCTTGGAGTACAAGCAGAGCAAGGACTTTTTCTTGAGGGGAAGGTCTGATGGCATTCCATGGCTTGGTGCCACTGTGGGTTTATCCATCATATCCATAAGGCTCCTCTTATGTTGTTGCTAACCCAGTGCAGGAGTCTGAAAAGGGAAAAAGAAAATGGGGAGAGAAGAGCATGAATATTTTCAATTCAGTCCCTATCTGACATGGGAGGCTCCTGTGTCGTGTCATCAGCTGTGAGGAAGGAGAGGAAGGAGCAGCATCCCTAGAAACTTGTCCCTCTGCACATGCATTTTTTTAATCAGGACATTAATTAGAAAATACAGCCCTCCTCCTTTCCCCCAGTTACCCAAGTAAAAGCCTACTATTATGATTCGTTTTTTTTTAACCTTAACTCAGCCAGATTCTTACTGTGCCTGACACCTCTCTGTGGCATGATTGATGCATGGAGGGTTTCCCTGTTATCTCCTACCTTCATCTGACATGGCACTCAGAGCTTGTCAGTGTCAGAAGCTACAACTGCCTCTTTAGTTGTGGCAGGAGCCCAAACCGTGTCTCTTGGAGGGGACTCCTCCATGATTCCTTTCCAGGTTGTCAATTAAGCCTGTTTTCATTTCAGCGTGTGCTTGGTTGATCTGATCCAAAGGAGACACTTTGCTCTGCTTGGAAGCAGTACTTTCAGGAGGACACCAACAGGAGATATGTGGGCCCTGATTTCCTGCCTGAATCCTGTGGAGGAAGAAGCATTCACGTTCACATGCTCCTCGTTGTTTCAAGGTTATTTAAGAAGCCGCCGCTGTTGAACTGGCAGGGGATCTTTCCTTTGGTGACCTCTGCCAGAGCAGCTGATTGGTGTGCCCCAGCTGCAGGCCATCATTTTCCTTGGGAAAGTTTGAAGACTGTCAGGAAAACGACCATCTTCTCTCCTAGCCCTTACTGATGTGTATGGGCTTCGCTGGCCTTTCCAACTCCAGTGTGGGAGGAGTTGTTTGTTTTCCTTTTAAATGTTACCCTGCCATCCTCCTTTTTTAACAATGCTGTTTATACATGAAGACTTGCTGCGCATTCAGTGTGGCACATGGATGGAGTGGATGCTTTGAACTGCTTTTGCAACAATGGATTCTGCTTGACTGATAATGAAACCATGGGATAGACCTCAGGGAGGTGAGTCATATGTTAATTTGTTCTTGACGTTTCCTTGGTATGTTAAAAGCTGTGATCTTTCAGAAAAATCTCTTATTTTATTATTATTATTTTTTTTAAAGCTACTTCCTGGGGCCATGGCAGATGCTGTTTTGGAATGGCACCCAATGAGTTGTTTAATGTAGCTCAGTGCTTGGTTGGCATTCTGCTATTGTGCGAATATTTTTGGTGCTTCTTTTACCACAAAGATATTTTATTAAGAGTGGCACATTGTTATACACATGTGGTGCTATGGAGCTCCAGAATATGCATGGGACATAATGTCGAGCTGCAGAAACACAATAGCAATGAGTCACTGAAATCCCTTGTTGGTCACAAGAGTTTGAACAACTGCAGTGATAATCTTTTGAGACAATGTACAACTCCAGTGGTATTTGCTATCTGCTCTGTGGTCTCCCTCAGTTAGCTGCTTGATTGGCTTGGCTTGGTGGGTATCCTAATCATGTTGGCACAGTCACTTTGATTAAGAGAGACATGCAACTTGGAAATCTCTAGGCTTGCACCGACCTCAATAAAGTTGTGTGCTTTTTCTCCTTCCAAATTTCAGCAGCTTCCCCAGGGCACAAGGAATGTTTTGCACAGCTTTCCATGGTGGTTGGTGAACACTGAAATGTGGGGTTCAGAGGAGTCCATCTGCTTCTCTGTAAATTGTAGCCTCAGAAAAAGAAAGAATAAATAAATTAAAAGAAAAAGAAGGGGTGAATGCAGGATCCTTAAATCTGTGTTATTTTTTTCATGGCCTTTCCCATAAGTCCCAGGTCACTTTTTAAGCATTAGCTTCAGCCCTTTCTTTGGTAATACAAGAGAGTAATCTCATCAATATGACTTCATTTGTGCCTAATCTGGCCAATCTTCTCCTGTTACATCTACAGTATATTTCTAGGTGTCATGATGAATGCTCTCTTGATCTTATTTCATTTCTGCACTGCTCTGTCTTCCAAGAGAGTAGGCTTGTTTTTACAGCCAGGTAAACAACCTTGCAGGTTCTTTGGCAAAATGAGGGAAAGCCTAATTCCTATTATGCCTGAGACCAGAAGAAATAGAAGTTTAATATCTCATATTACACTTAAGGAAACTGAGGGGATATGAAATCCATGTGGTGGTTTTCCTAGTGGTTATTCCTCTGCAAGTCAGTTCTTGACCATATTCCCCCGTCTTCTACTTGTGTTTTTTAAGGAAATACAATATTTTCAATGGCCATCATCTACTGATATGTGATCCTTGAATTTCCATCTCCATCACTGAAGGTAAGGATGTCTTCTGAAAGACAGCTCAGTCAAGCCAGAAGGGTATTTAACTTAGATACTGAAAGGCAAAATGTCCAGTGCTGAAATTTGAAATAAAGGCAACTTTGGAAGGACTCATCCCCATCTATCCACAGACATATATTTTTAAGTATGCTTTAGATGGGGTAGTTCTCTCAGCTGTTGAAAATGTTGTTTGTAGAGAGAGTTTGTAGATCCCTGCAGTTACACTTAAGGCAGTTTACAGGCCCCCTTTGAGTGATCTCTTTGTTATCAAAAACCTTAAGCTTGTTTCTTGAAGACCTCTCTCCTCCTTAACTCAGCTCTGCCTTGTCTCACAGGGGTTACCAGGTCACATGTGCATTTTAGGGGTGTCATCATTCAAACATAAAACCTTTCCATCCCCTCTCTGTGATGTTGTTGTTAGGGGTCAAACCTCATGCTTCCATTTCTCATTGAAGAAATTTTTATTTAAGATATACCACAACACCTGCTTCCTTGACCCACTTTGCCTTAAGCCCTTTTTTATAAGGTTTTTATTTTTTTTTTTCATAGTGGCAAAGAGATGAGGGATCCTGAGGTCACTATGCCATGTGGGACATCAGCTGAATGTGCCAAAAAATGTGAACATGAGTCTTCTCACAAGTGAGTTGTTTCCTGGTGTTGAAATTTCCTCCATTTACAGTTATCCTTCCATTCCTCAAACATTTCTTAGGTCTTTAAAAAAATTTCATTCTTTAGTTTGGAATTTATATATGAAACCTCTTCTTGTCCAAAATAATAGTATTTATTTGTGATTCCTTTAAATCATTTTAGGAACAGGATCTGCATTTTGAATCTTTCAGGAAAAGGAAAGGAATCACATTTTTTAGCTTGTTTTGTCTCATTATGAAGAAACCCATTTCATTCTCTTTCTTTGTCTCCTCCTTTTCTCTCTTCATTCACAAGAACATTTGGACTTATAGACATAAGTAATTTTAAAATCATTTTGCTTTTTATTGCTATAGAAGCTGCTGTCTTGTCATGCATATTAATTTGACACTGTTAATCCTATACAAACACATTTCTGGTGCTGACTTCTCAGGGATGCAAGTATTTTAAGTACATCAGTGTAAACAGAGTTTGTCAGACTGATAGTGCAGTGCATACGTCATGATTTCACTTGACTGTCCTCAGTCACCACTTCTTGCATATTAAACCTGCTTTTGTGTTCCAAGTTATTTGAGTTGAGGAAAAGTTAAGCACACAGTAGCTACGAAAATAATCTTGGATTTCAGCTACAAGCTGTTTTTTTGCCTCTCTTTGAATACTCTGGCTATGGAATGAGACATTTACTCACTTTGAAGGGAGCTGATGTAAAAAATTTAAGACACTTGGATAACATGCTAAGATACATAAGCAACTCTATGAGAAGATGATTATTTCTTTAAGAAAAGATAAAAAAAGGGGGGGAGAGGTGGAGTTTTTTCCTTTGTTTTCCTTCTGCATGCTTTCAAAATGAACATCCAGTGAGGATGCTCCCTTCTGCTCTGGGCAGGAGCCTGTCAGCTATACAGAACAGAAAAAGCCCAGGGGAATCTACACAAATTCCGAGGATTTTGTACCTTGCTTTTGTCGACTGAAGCTGGAATTGCCCCTTATTTTACCAAAGGATATTCTCCTGTTACTTTGGCTGGGAATGGAGTGTGCAATTTTGTCTCAGCGTTACGCTACTGCAGATGCCGGATGGGAAAAGAGGGCCTTCAAATGGAGTTGAAAATACTGCAAGCAAAACACTGGACAGCTTGGGCTGCTGAAAACCTTTTGCACGAAGCCCTGGCTCCCTTGAAGTAGCTGGCAGTGCTCCCATTGAGTTCAGTAGAGCCAGGATTTTGCCTTATATATTTATCCTGATTTATGAAAAGCTCAGTCATCGTGGTATCTAAGCACTGAGATACGGTATTTAGTTACAAACAATCATTTTAAGAGTGATGCCAAAATCTACACATGCATTAGACTTGGAGATTAAAGAACATGGAGCTTTGGTTGCATGTGCTTCTCCAGTTGTAATTATTCTTCCTTCTAAACACTGCAGACCTCCGTGCTGCTGGGCACAGAGGGGCTCCAGACTGAGACAAATCAGAAAGATTATGTGATATAGTAAATAGCTATAAATTAATGGATCTTGCTGAGGTGCCAGTAACTACTTCAGCTTCTCTGTCAGCCCCAGAGGAATTAATAATTCCTCAGATTTTAGCCAGCCATTGCGGGAAAGGATTTTAATCTTCTGCATTTTTTTAACAGAAACTGTTTACCTTGCAGTAACTTGTACAGCACTGTGTGCTCTCCACTCTGATGCTGCATTACAATAACTTGCTGCAGAAGAAAGCTGGTTGAGTTCAAGTGAAATCTATCCCAAGGAAAGAGTATCCAGAGCAGCTGGTTTCATTTATATATTTTATTTCTGAAGCTCATGAGCATTCCAGTGAGAGATGGTATAATTGATTTAAATCAAATTATGAAACACTATACTTTTTATTCTAAAATCCACTTTTCTGGCATTCAATTCTGTAATATATCACTCACAGGTAATGTGGGTTGAAGTTGAAGAGGCTGAAAAATTCTCCCCTGCATCATGCAGTCCATTGTTACATGCTCTTGCCTCGGAGCTGAAGTCAAAGTTTCTATTTGTAACAGAATCATCACATCATTAAGGAATTGAGGGTCCATTGCTTCGGGTCAGATGCAAACCCTTATTCCTTGAATTTCTTAGTTACAGAAGTGTTTCTGGGTTTTTGGAGGAACATCTTGGTTCAGTGTTTTTTCCCAGCTGATATAAGCATACCCAGAACAAATACATGGCAAACAGAGCTGTTTTTAGGAAGGGGTTACACTGCACTTTCATCGCAGCACAGGTTAACCTGCATTTTAAAAGGTTCAAAATATTCAGTGTTCAATTGTTCACTCAATTTTCTAAGTGTTTGCTGAGGCTGAAGACCTCGTTAGTGCGTTAAAAGCTTGCCAGGGTGTTTGTTTTCCCTAATAACTTCTGAACAGGCCAATTTAAACCAGATTTTATGGAGGTTATGAAATTCCTATAAATTTTCTGAAAAATTTTGGCTGAGTGAAAAGAAGAAGAGGGAACAACTGGTGCTACCAGCAATGGAAATGCTGCAGCTGGAGCTCAGCTGCTCTGTGCTTACGTTTGGCCACCCAGCTTGGCTGGCTGGGGGAAACATCGAGGTGTGATGAACGTGTGCACCTCTGATCTAGGGCCAGCAGATACCTGCCCGTGCAGGGCCGTGCAGGAGGGATCAGCTGTGTCTGCAGAGGAAATGTGTCCTCCATAAGCAGCACAACAAAGGAACAGAACTGCTGGAGAGCATCCAGAGGAGGGCAGCTCAGCTGTGCAAGGGTCTGGAGCACAGCTCTGATGAGGAGCAGCTGAGGGGGTGTTTAGCCTAGAAAAAAGGAGGCACAGGAGGAGACCTTATCACTCTACAACTCCCTGAAGAGAGGCTGTAGCCACGTGGAGGTCAATCTTTTCTCCAAGGTAAAAAGTGACAGGATGAGAGGAAATGGCCTCAAGTTGTGCCAGGGGAGGTTTAGATTGACTATTAGGGAAAAAAAAAGTTCTCGTGGGAAGGGTTATGAAGTGGTGGCCATCCCTGGAAATGCTCAAAAAATGACTGGATATGGCACTTGATGACATGGTTTGATGGTGAACATGGTGCTGGGTTAATGGTTGGACTTGATGATTTAAGAGGTCTTTTCCCACCTTAATGATTCTGTGGTTCTACGTGAACCTTGCACAAACGACCACTTGATGACACTTTAGAGATCTCTGAAACTTCACTATTTCCACTGCCTGGTTTGAAGCAGCTGCTGGAGGATGACTGGGGGCAACATGTGCCCTGACCTCAGCGGCACCACACAGCTGCACACAAGCATGCTGGAGCTCCCTGTGACTCAGATACAGGACAGGAGATTGGGAGGTGATATCTCAGCCTGAGAAACAACTGTACCTAGAGGCAAATTGCTTCACTAGGAGGTGAGTGTTACCAGCTTTAAGGAGCCAGTCATTACAAAGCACCATGACAACAGATTTGTATTTATTTACTGGCACCCACTCAACTTGAACGTGTATCTCTGAGCAGTGTCAGGTTTCAGCAGTGCTGGTGCTTTTGGGTAGAATCGAAGCTGGTTTATTTGGACTTGGTCATGGTTTTGTGTTTTGCACTTCTGTCCCTTGCTTTTTGTAGGGCCTGTGGGTTTGGGGCATTCCTTTGCTGGGATAGACTGGTGAGGAAGCAGGAGATTCCAGCTTTGGGGAAAGCATTTTTCTAGAAGCTGTTGAAGCAAATGCTTTGTGCACTGCACCTACTCTAAGCTTGATGTGGGATGAAGGCCTTTGCAAGTTTGCTCTGTTTTTATTTTCCCCTCCAGTAGGAATTTCCTGCCAGGCTATTTCCACTGTGAGCCAAACTTATGTTACATTTCTCAGTTTCAGTGTTTTTGGGAACCACACAGGTAACTTTTGCTTAAGTCTTCTAAGAGGAGTCCCTATCAGTGATGATGTACCTGTGTTTCCTTCTTAGCTTAGCACAAGATCATAGAGTGGATGGTCTCCAAATAGACGATGAGTGTTTGGTTTTATTGCAAGCACCCCCTAAACTTTCAGTTTGAGGATGCTCTGTTAGTGTGGGCTCCTGGAAAAGCTTTTTTCAGGTAGGACTGATTGGGTGTGTAGGGGGTAAGGGGAGAGAGTTATTTCTGTTGGTGGTGTAGGAGAAAGCATTTGTTCTGGACAAGATGGTTCTCAGCTCCTGTAACTCAAATATGCACTTATTCTGGGGGACCTTTCAAATAAGTTTCTTGGTGGTCAATAATTGTATTAGCTATTCTTCTCAGCTTAGGAATAGACTGAGAGACCTGCTTTAAAAAGATCCACAGATAAAAAATTAATCCGTTCTTATCAGTGTTTACACCACCACTAGCTGGATTTGAATCTGCTCCCAGTTCAACATCTGATTGCCAATACTCAGAGCTGTCTTTCAAGGTCAGTGAAGTGGCATCATAAATGAAGTATAAAATGTATCATACCAGTGGTTTACAACAAGCCCACAGCACAGCTGAGTTGGTTGATGGGCCATCTCTGTTTATGTCAGCTGTTAAAAACTCATGCACACAGCCACGCTAAGTACTGATGCCATCAAATGTGGTCAACACAGACAGTTCAGCCTGCAAAAGTGAGCCAGAAAAGGCATTAAAATGCTTAGTCTATTACATACTTCCTTATTTTTGTCATTTTGACATTTATGTGTTGTATCATTGAGGCTTTTGAGAAAGAAGACCCAATTCCTGAAGCAAACTGAACTGAGATGTTCAGTTTATAATGCCCCAGCCGTCTGGTTTGCATTTAATTCCAATTGACCACCTGCATGCTGTTAACCTCTGGAAGGTTACTGTGATCACAGTTGTTGTTGTTTATTTAAAAGTTTTGTAGCTCAAGGAAAATATTAGTAATCAGTTACTTAACCTACACTGTTTACTGATCTCATTGAACTTGCAGATGCAGCTTTGCTGGCCAGTGAAAACTGGGAGTCGTCTGGTGCCAGTAATAGCTTGCACTTATTTTTCAGGCAGGAGTAGGTTGAGCAATTAAAATATATATATATATTTTTTAATATAAATATGCTCTTTGTCTGTTGGCTATTTGTCTTATATGTCAAAGCCCAAAATATAACTTAGAGCATGTGGAAGGTAGCTCTAAATGAGCCAAACTCTCACAGAGGCGTGCTTGAGTTGTGAATGCTGCTGGTTACACATGCAAACCCCCAGAGCTGCATGTGAAAACATACAGGAATTGCAGAGGTAATTCCAATGAATAAGACAGATATGTTCATATTAATGTTCTCTGGCCAGGAGTACTTAAATTGCTGTAATGAAACATTTTACTAAATGACAGCATTCAAAAATTAGGAGTTATTTCTTCAAAAGTACCAATTTTTCTTTTTTTTTAAATATACCTGTTGCCAACACCCACCTAAGCCTGTGAACAGAGACCTTGCTGCCCCTTCAAACCTTCCCTTTCCTCTAACAAGAGCAAAATGCCAGGACTTGGTGGCTTTTAAGCTGGATTTGTATTCCTCCAAGAGCTTAGCACAAGATCATAGAGTGGATGGTCTCCAAAGAGATGATGAGTGTTTGGTTTTATTGCAAGCACCACCTAACCTTTCAGTTTGAGGATTCTCTGTTAGTGTGGGCTCCTGGAAAAGCTTTTCAGGTAGGACTGATTGGGTGTGTAGGGGGCAAGGGGAGAGAGTTATTTCTGCATTTAAAATCTTGAATATTAATAATAAATCAAAGGCCAAATGTGGTTTGTTCTAAGATAGTAAACATGTATTTTGGCTCCAGATCCCATTTCTCTGATGAACCTTGGTTTATCTGGTTGTCCCTGACCACAGTGTGCTAGGCTAACTACTCAGGCTGTAGCCCATGGGGATATGTGATGGTCAACCAAATAATACTGTAGCAGCAGTTCTAATTTCTAAAAGAAAGGGAATTTGGTTTCCAACTGAAATTTAGGAACACTCAATGTCAACACCTTTTTCAAAGAGACTATGTAGCTGAAAACCAAATTTTCCACCAAAAAGCCATGAAGTAAAACTTTCTGCCAACCTCTCTTAACCTCTCTACTGCTTTATTTGGTTTTTGTTTGCTTGTGTGAGTGTCTGTGGGGACACTCGGGCATGTGGATTCAAATGAGCTGTTCAAATAGATTAAACAACTTTAAACCCCTCTGTGGTCTTTGGAAGTGAATTAGATTAAAGTGAATTAGAGCTATTTTAATTCTGAATGAGTGAGCCCACATGGGCTTAATATAGTTGTATATAGAAACCCACATTAAAATCACATCCTTAGTTAACTCAGATGGTTTCCAGTGTAGACAAAACCCATCCTGTGTCTGTTTAGCAGGGCACACAGGGCTTGCTTCATCTTAACTTGCACTACTGACAAGGAGAGGAGCTAAATCAAAACTGATTTTTGGTACTGGTATAAATGGTTCCACAAACAATAGGTCGGTAATGCATCTGGCCTGGGATGTGTCCAGAGAAAGGAGCTGGGCTTGAATAGCTTTTAGCTCTCATCATTGAAATCAACAATGCTTGCCAGAAGAAAGCCTTCAGCGTTAATTCCACAAGCCATAAATTATTACAGGGCTCTGATTCCTTGGAATGAAATGCAATAGATAGATGGCAGAAAAATATTATTAATGGATGGTTTACTACGTTCCTAACTGCACTGACTTCATGAGAATACATTATATTACTATCTGGAATAGCAATACTAGGGATTTATTAAAATGACTGAGTATGCATTGTTAGCTAGGATACCGTGCTATATTGGAAACATAAAGTATTCTGCATCAAAGCATGTAATCTACATCTTTCCTTTTCATCCTTAATTTGATTATGAACTATTACCGTGCTTTGCCATAAAATAGGAAAGTTGTACGTTTTGATGGTTTCTCAAATGCTGATTTTACTTTCTGCACAAATACTTTGTATCTTTTCAGCATAATTATTTAGCAGCCATTTCGGGTTAATTATTGTCATTAACAATATGAGTCCTATGAGGGAATATCAATTAAAATATGCACAGCTGAACTTTCAAATGAGTAAATAATTTAGTTTTCGAAAATGACTGGAAACAGCAGGGTAACAGTCAAAAGGGGAACAATTATTTTAATGCTTATTTGACAAATGAGTAATTTTTACAGCAAATTAGTTTCTTATTGTAGCACCCCTACTGGTAACAAGAGAGAAACTGTTAACATGAGTTTTAAAAATAAAACCTGCTAAGATATGCATGCAAAGTTAAGGAAATCATTTGTATGAAGAAAAGGTGATTATGATCCACATTGTTAGCTGAAGAATGTTGCCATGGGAATCTAATTAGGGATATAAATCACGCAAAATTATGTTTATATATAGGGCTGGATACATTAAAATCATATGCACCGTTATACATCAATTTCGTTGTCAAAGTATTGAAGATAGACCCTCATTGCTCTTCATTCTTGACCCCACTAAATGGAGCAATTGCAAGTTAATAATTTGGTGGAATTGCTTATCACAGTAGCAGAGGCACGAAAAGTTAACAAATGAAGCATGGAATTCCAGGTGTGGATATATGATGTTCAATCATTTGCGTAACAAAAAGGAATGTAGAAAAACTTTGCAAGGTGATTGAGTTTTATCCCTGTTTTGGGGAAAGTTTTATCTTACACATTGACTTTTTAGCAATGCCATCGTGGTTGTTTATGCAGTTATTTGGGAGGGCAGGGTGAAAATAAGAGAAAGGGTATGGAAACCAGAGCTACTGAAACTGCGTGTTTTTTTTTTTTCCAAAGCACTGAGAAGGTGTTTCAAGGCCTTCTATATGTGTTAAAATGGAAAGGGAATTTCAGCAAAAATGTCTTTTGTCTTTTTCTTATTTGCATGCTCTGTTTCATTTCTGATTTTCATGTTCAGCCTGATTACTGCCTGTAGTCAGCCCCAGTGCTGCTGATGGTTTCCCACTGCTATGATTTGGAGTAAGTGAGTGTAGTTTATAGTGAAACACTGATTACTAAAGACAATTCAGAATTTCTCCTAGGTTTCAGAGACTTTTTCTTTTTTTTTTTTTGAGTCCCTCTATCAAGTGTGTCAAACTGCACTACTGAGTTGCACTGAGTGCTACTGAGACTTGTGCCCAGAGGAGTTTCAGTGAAGGTGACCAAACCTTTTAATGATACTGGGGCTTCCTGGACCAGGGATTGCAAATTGGGTAGGCCTGGCATGGTAAGAAACTGAAAACCAATTTAGGAAAAAAAAAGTGATGACAATGGAAAACTGAACTTGCCATTTCTTGGCAGGAGTGGGCAGTTTCTACTCTCACCAACTGGTCAAATTCAGTTTTAAACTTTGTTACCACCAAATGATTTGCACTCTGTCTATTCTAGTCCAGAGGCAGATTTTGGAACTGGATCCTAACTTGCTAGGAAGTTCCTTTTCCACATAACCTCTGTAATAAAGGGAGCTGCAATACCCCCAGTGCAGTCACACACTTTCTGTTAACATCCATAACAGAACATATAATTAAGGGTGTGGATTTAATGCTGTCTCATTTGCAAAGCTGCTAGAATTGCAACGACATTTTGGCAGAGATATTCCCTCACTGGGGTATATCCTCCACATATCTTTTTTTTTCAGTGACATAATGTGACAAAGGGGAGGAACCATGTAAGATGTTGAGAAACTTCATGTTGTAAGCTGGAGTGTCTAGGGCTGTTGAAGGCTGGAATCAAAGAATGATTATGAGCCAAGGAGCAGCCTACCTGATCTGCTTTTAAGGAACCTTTCCAGTTTTTGTGTAAACACTTATTTCACAGTAGAGCCTCTTTAAGACAGTTTCACCTTTTTTATTTGTCCACTTCACCGTAGCATTCTCTCACCCCACCTCAAGCCACCGCACAGTTTCTCCCTGAAATCTCACAGCACAGAAATTCCATAGGAAAACACAATGATGTCATTTCAGTCAGACCATAATTTTCCAGCTGTTGGAAGAAGGCACATTGTGGTGTTTATTTCACTACTTATAAAGATTTGTGGCAAGGAGGGAAATACTTTACTTCCAAGATCATTGTTCAAGCAATTGAAACTGTTCATCTGGCGCTTTGTGCCAGAGCAGGGGGAGGCAGAAGGGATAAGGCAGGAGAGCGACTGCATGCATGGCCTGTAGGTAACTGTGTGGGCAAAGAGGAATTAAGGGATATTTTTCATTTTTGTTCTTAGGGCGGGAAGGAAAGAGGCAACTTTTCAACATACCTGTGCCAGTGTGAACTTTTACAGTTCCCATTGCTGGCTTTGCATTTGATGAGGCTTGGCATGGATCAAGCAGGCTCTCACCTGGGCTGGTGTCAGGTTGTCTCTTGCATCTATCATGGACAGGACTTTGTTCTGAGCAGCTAGCTCTGCTGTAAGCCAGAGCTCTATAGCTGGTAGAAATGGCTTATTGGGCAATGTGAGTTTGAAAGCCTCATGGCAAAGATTTCCAGAGGCAGCTTGGATTCTACTGAAAATGACCATACTTAAAAAAACCCAGATCACCAAACAATTGATCCTGAGCACTGGAATGCCTCCTCTGTTCAGAGTGGCAAAGCTTCATCGTGTTGTATTAGTGGCCCAAGTGCTCCTCATGCTTTACAAAAGCCCTTGCAATGTGTGACAGTCTAGGCTCATGCCCTCTTGTCTTTGGAGGTGACCAGCTGTCCTCAGGCAAATGAAGGGGGAGGAAGTGGGCAGGTGTGTGAGAGATGTGACATACTTTGATGCACTCATTTCTCATTATTTAAGTAGCATAGTGGAAAGTGAGGTGGCTCTGACATGTGGAACTTTTGGGACAGTCCCTCTCAGTACTTCAGTCAGGAAATGTTAGCCAAGCTCGCCCTACAGTTCATCTGAGAACTCCAGAAGGGCTGGCTGCAATAATGAACAAAAGCCTTTTGGATGCTGCTGTTGCTCATTTTTTCACTGTGTGGATCCATTAAAGCATTGCAGCCTTTTGGGAACTCAGCTGGAAGAAGCAAACAGGCCTGGAAAAAATAACTGCATGATGTGAGACCACTGGCTACTGCTGGAATTGTCTCAGTTTATAACATGTCAGGCAGGTTCCCTGTGCATCCGCTGCGAAGCTTCTGCTGACAGCACTTGAGCTCTAGCAATGAGAGCAGCCAACAACAGCAAAAAAAAAAAAGCTGTGGGCTCTTGGATCCTGTGTGATCCCAGAGGTTGTGGGCAGCATAATTCAGTAGGAGAGAAAATGAAACTGTTAAAATGTTCCCCTGATGTGCCCTGCAGCTTGTAAAGACCTGCTCAAAGGGATGATTTCTTTGTTGGAGGGAAGATATGTATGAGTGATAGACAAAATACCTGAAGGTTTGATTTAGTTCTTCTAATTTTTCATTATGGTCAATTCCACATAATTTAACTTCCTCCTTTCCCTGCTCTACATGTCTTTTCTGTCATGCTTGGCACCACGCTTTCCATTCAAAATGCCAGTTTGGGAGAATAAAAGTAGTCCAGCACAGAAGTGTTTGCTAGCTGGACACACAGTAGCCACCCTTCACTGGCTATTGAAGCATGGACAGAAGCAAAGCTAAAATTTGTCATTGATTAGGTCTAGAAATTGAAACAACCCTTTGAACCTGACACATAAATATAGTCACTTCAGCTTTTAACCCTGCTCCCCATTACCTCATCATATTTTACCACGAAGGAAACACATACTGTAATGTATTCTTTGTCAGATACAGTCCCACACCCGTATGTAAACTGCATTTTCAGTCCTCTTCCTTTGCAGACACATTCCCCATCAGGCATTCCTCAGACATGCCAGTCAACGCTTTACTGCTTAGCAAATCTATCGGATTAACACAATTACAGTAAAAGCGCGGGACAAAATAAATATTCCCCAAAGAACCTTTAGGAGGATTTTGCCATTTCTTGGTTAGTAAGAGATGATCCCTCAACAGACACCAGGCTGACCCTGCTTTCGTTCCTCTTATTTCATCTGTCCCAATGGAGCAAGAAAAATATATCACTGTATGGGCAAGCGGGGGAATGAGCAGCCTGGTATTATGTGTACTTTTCGATTCAGTCTGCAGGGAAAGCTGAGAGTCAGGGGAAGAATCAGGGAACTCTGTGTTCAGCCAAATTCCAAAGCCTTTGGTGTCTGGCCAGATTTACAAAACTTAATTGTACGTTTGTATTTTGTGTTGCAATATCTCAGAGATTTGCAGAGTGGTTCTCGTGGATCCCTTTTGGGTGCTTGGCTCCTCCAGATGTTCCCAACCAAACAAGTGGGCAGCTTCTGCGCTCGCAGTAAAATGTCCAGTGTCCCCACACTCACTGGTGTGGTGGTCCCTCACCTGTCTGCTCATCCCAAGGGAAACACAGAGGAAGTCTGGGTTGCTCCAATGCCTGGAGCTGTTCTGAGGCACGTTTTTCCCCGGGGTGTTGGCTCCAACTCCTGCTTCCCCAGCAGGGATCTAGCAGAAGTGGGTGGGAGCTCCTCATACCTGCCTCAGTGTTCTCTTCCAAAGTGCCCTGAGGCAGCTCTAACTGTTTTGGTTGTTCACTGTTAGCATTTTCTTTTGAATTGTGTTGCAGTGGATGGCAATGCCCCTTTTTCCTTACGGAGGCACCGCTGATGGTTTTTTTCCCCTCACTCTTAACTTCCTGGTCCAATTGAGTCATTCAAGCTTGGAAATCTCCAGTGAGTTTGGAGCTGGATATGGCTGGATTGATCTGTGCTACTTGCCAATACTTCTTTAGGGGATGGGGAGAGAGAGAAAAGGAAAAAATGAAGGCAAACGTTGAATTTATAGCACTCCAGATGTCACAGAAATGAACGTAAAAGTGCAGATGCCTTATAGCCAGGCAGACTGCTCAAATGTATGCAAATGGGTGACAAGTTTATGTGAATATGGTTGGAAAAAAAGAAAAAGCAAGGGGAAAATGCTTAAATAATGCTTTCCTCATTGCTGTAAGTCTTGGACATTAGGTTTGGTGGAAGTGACAATTGTGATGGCCCAATGAAAGACAAAGCTCTGTGGCCAACTGTATAGACTTTGATTGGTCTTAATGTTCTTGGACATACCATTAAAGTAACATAAATTCATACCTTCTAAGTTATGGGGCCTATTGATCAAGCTTTTCCTTGCACAGCAGTATTTAGATTATTCTGCAAATCATCTTCATGGCTAGCTGTGAGAGATGGCTGCAGTGTCTTCAGTTAGGGTGGTGTAAATGTATGGATTTAAGTGAGAGCAGATGTACTTGCATGTACGTTTCACACATGAGCTTCTCGATTGTTTGGGGGTAACAAAACAATTCTTTCTGTCAAATGCGCTTCCAACTTGTGAATTAATTATATCTGCCTTCCTGCAAACTGTTTAAGAGCAGCTGGTCTTCCTGGCATTTTTATTAGCATGCAAAGAAGCTTCTCCAAAGCAGGCAATGCCAAAAGGAAAAGCCTCTGGCTAAGTTCTACCATGGATACATGGAACTGAGTGCTGTCTGTCTGCAGCCAGGTGAAGGGAAGAACCAGTGGTCATCAGCCTAAGGGATCCCTCTGTGCAGGACCTTGATTAACTTTCTATGCCTTTTTTTGCTGTTGGAAAAGAAGCAACTGAAGATTATAGCAGTAGGCAGCCATAGAGTTGAGGAAAACTGATACAGTCTGGATAATCTGCTGCGAAACAGCTTGTGTGGGTCTGTGTCCAAACTCCATGTCTTTAAATAACATTTCAAGCCAACTAGCTTTTCTGGATTCCTTTGCTTAAAATGCAGAAGGGATTTTTGGATGGCAACCACGATTAATGTTATTAAGAGTTTGTTGGGTGCGTTCTTTGTTCATTTGTGCAGGAAAAGACCTACCGTATCCGTAGTCCCATGATGCAATACTAGAACCTTTTAAAAAGTTATTAAACAGGTTGTAAATTCCCCTTTAAAAATACACTTCGATTTGTACAATTTTTAGAAATGGCAGAGGACAAAACCACATCCTTACCCCCATTAAACTCCTGAACACCCCCGCCACATCCCCCCAAAGCCTTAATTTACAATATCTTGGTTTTACCATATAGAAAAGGTGAGAAAAACAATACAAGTTATACAGCACACGTACAAATACCAGCTTATATGAGCTAACACTGGCACTTAACATCTTAGATTTTTCTCAGCAATAAGCTACATCTGCAGAACTTATGAGTTGGGTTTTATAAAGTTCACAATTCAAAAATGTCTCTGTGCTAAAAGGGCCTTGGCTTTCTAGCTCAGGGCAAATTTTATATGCTACAGTCTGTAACCATCTTTGTTTCTAGAGAAGTATATGCACGGATCACGGATTAAAACGTTTTACTATGTGCCATGTGGGTTTTATTATCTGAATAGATCATATCCTAAACAGGTCAACTGCCTCTGATTTAAACATGTGGAGGATGGGAAACAGCATTTATTCATGCAGTGGGTTTATCACGTGGTGCTGCAGGTATTCTTCAGTCCCAGGCACTACCCAAAAGGAAGAGCAGGATGCTGGGCATCCAAAATCAGCATCAAGTCTAATCCCACATCACTTCAATAAATGCAGGTGTTGGTATAGAGAAATAAGTCTCAGCAGTCATTTTGATGAGGCATTATATTTAAGGTATTATATATATGGCATTGTTATGGGGGTTGATGTAGTGCTCTCTTGTTCCTCTTTGCAAGATCATCTCTTTGATAAAAGCTTGTCTATGCACCAAGAACCATGGTAGAGACCAGTGAGAGTAGGCTATAACTGCACCCCAAAAATAGCAGGTCAGGCATTCCTGGATGCTCCATGCACCTCTGCAGATGCTAAGTGAGTTGTGATTGTGTACAGTGGAAAACACAAAACGTGTGAGTATTCAGAAATCAGAGGGGAAAGAGAAGAATAAGTAGGTATAATATCTGTGAATGGAAACAGTTGTCTCTACGGGACAAAGCCAGGAGGGGTAGTATTACCACTACATATTTATTGTTACAATTAGCTGCTATTAAATATGTTTCAGTGTTGTGTTATTGTTTTCAGTGAGACCGAACCGACTATTATATAGCTGTGCAACAATTTCCCAAGGGAAGTATGGGGAAGCTATTTACTGATTTGCTTAAATCTCTGTTGAACAAAGCAGTGGAAAATACTTTGTAGGAAATAATCACCCATTGGCAGGAGGCTGCAATAGGTTACATAATAGGGATCGTATTTCTGTGACAATGAATGATTCTGTTTATACAATATTCATTGCTGGTCATGTACCCTAGACTTTGTTTATTTTTGTCTCATCCAGAAATGATAAGGAGATAAATTCAACTTACATTTTTGCCCAAGCGTTTCTAGAAAATAGTTCAGTATTTCTTGCCCAAATTTTCACATGGCACTGTCACCATGCACACAAAGTCTTGCTTCTCCTGGAAACATATATGTTTTTCTGCACTGAATTCTTAACAGACTGTAGTATCTATCTGTAAAAAAAGAAGAAGGGTGAGGGTCTTGAGAGTTATGCACTGATCAGTGTAACCTTGGTATCTTAAAAGGTATTAGATACTAGAATAAATTATTAAGCAGTCCATGTATGAGGACCATCCAGATAAAAAGGTGATAAAGGAGAGTCAACACATATTTGTCAAGAATGAATCATGTTAAAGCAATCTAATTTCCTTCCTACCCAGGGAAACTGGCTTAGTGGATAAGTTGAAAGTGGTAAATGTGATACATCTTGACTTAAGCCAGGATTTTTGACACTATGGGAGTCTATATGCTCTCATGTAAACTGAAATTTTGCCTGGATAACAGGGGATGGCCTGGTTCTTTAAAAACCCCATGCTGAGAAAGCAGTTAGCAGTGATGCCCTGCTGAAAGGAGAATTCACTTTTGCTCTTGAAGAGGCTTAATTTTGGGCCTGGTTCCCATCAATATTTTCATTAGTGGCTTGAGTGATGGGATAGAAAGTGAACACGTAAAATTTAGACTGAGGATACAGAAGTGCTTTAGCACACGGGATTAGAAGAACAAATGAACAGGATACATTGGGAAAAATATATCAGTATGAAGGCACTCAGATTATAGAACTGCAAAGTACTATGTGTCAGAGAATCTGTAACTGCACAGAGACTTGGCATCAGGAGAGAAGATGGAGCTTTAGTGCCTGGAAAGTGGAACAGGAATAAAAGATGAGCTATTAAGAGAGCAGCTCTTAGTGTGCAAGACATCTCTGTCCAGTGGCAAGAAGTCAGCAGCTGGATTTTTGAACCTTTTTTTTTTTCCACTTCTTCAGACAAGTGGGATGTAACCTAGAAGAATGACCCAAATGATTTGAGGCTTAGAAAATACGATCTGTGCTGAAAGATGGAAAGATTTTTGTGTGTTTGTCTAGAAAAGATATGTCTGAGGAAGGGTGTAAGTCTTGTAGGCAACTGCTGTTGGAAAGGGGATGCAGATCCATCAGCCACCGTGGCTGTGGAGCAAGCACTGCCTGTAGGATTGCAAGCACTGTATTTTCACACCTGTTTAATAGAAGGCTTTCTGTAAAAACTAAACTGAACTCGGATTTATCAGCTCAGTGCTTCACTTGCTCAGGCATGTGAAAAGTGTATCACACACTTAGCTCTCTACAGTGCTGCTGACCCTGGTCTGTGCTTGTTGCTCTCTCTGTCCAGATTGCCTTCGTGGCTCTGTATTTAATTTGATATCCATAGGGGCAGTGTGTCTATAGCCTTACATTCAGCTCTCAGTGTTTTCAAAGGGGTGGAGTTACCTAAAATGTAGATAAACCTAAGGTGTAGATTAAAGATGTGGTAAAAATCCAGAGACTGGCTTCACCAGTAGCAAAACGAAGTTTTTGGTTGTTTAAAAAATATCTGTATGGATAGGATTGTTAATCACTGGAATAGGTTGCCCAGGGATGTTGCAGACTCTCTTCTAAAGGTTTTGAGAAGTTTGATGGACATATGTCATGGCTGCAAGTAAACTTGCTACTGCTTCTAGGTAACAAGGTAGGCTGGAGACCCTCTTAAAATTCCTTTTAGTCTGATGTCTGTATGATTTCTGTGACATTGTGTTTTGCAACAATCTAATATATTTTATATCCCTGCAAAAAAAAAAGCACAGGACTGACATAATCCAGGCAGTTTTGCTTTATGTTGAGAGATGAAAATGTACATATGCATTCATAAAAGTCTCAGGAAAATAAATGCCTGATTCAACTTTAAATAGAAATGAACATGGCAAGAATGATATGCTGAATAATGACCCTGCAAAAAAACCCCTAGCTCAGTTCCTTAGTACTAACTATCACAGGGCATTGATTATCTATCATGTCTAGTTTGTGTGATAACATAAGAATTTAAATTGTAGCCTCACCCAGAACAAACACAGATGCGTTTTCTCTAGGTGTTAATCTCCCAAAGGCCCACAGTCTTGTAATGTAAACAGACCTCGGAGCCCCAGCCTGGTTCACTCTGTATCAAATAAGCTGTATTAATATCCTGGGTCAAAACTTCCTTCAGGCAGCCTGAGGGCAAAAGCCATCCAAATCCATGTGCACTGACACTTCCCAGCGACAAGGCTCTCTCTGCTGGACCCTTGATTTATGACTTGTATGTTTTCTATTTGTGAGAAATGTAGTGTTTATTTGACACACGAGGCTTCTGATAACTCCGCTGTTGAATTTTACCCTGCTTCTGTGGGCAATGCTTGCCCTGCCCCCTCAAAAAAAACCCCAAGGAAGGAATGAAGGGGAAAGTTGCAAGGAAATGTAATTGCACGCCTTAAAAATATTGCTGTGAGAAAGGGTTTTGGAGTCAAACCTTCTCATTCCAGCCCCCACTCTTTGCATTTTCTCCATACTAGAGAAGCTTTACCTGACAGCGGTGAAATCAGTAAAATATTTGTGTTTGTGTAAAATTGTTCCTTTTTTTTTCCTCCTGATTCACCACCATACAGCCCCTGGCTCTTAAATTTGAGTATGTGCTTCCTAAATCAGTGACTGGGGGTGACCTGCTCCAGGTGCCCTCCAACTCTTCCAGGAATGCTCCTTCCATTGCTGCCATGCTGGCTGTAGGAATTACCTGGGGTGCTGCTGGAGCCTGTTTTGGGAGGGTTTAGTTGCATTCTGCATTGCCTCATTTGTGCTGTGAGTGGCCTCTGAAGGCAGAAAGGCAGAGGGCAGTCTTTGTCTTCTCTGCACAAGGCCTGAGAGGCTGCTAATCCATGGCACATGTCCACGGAAAACAATAGCTCCATGAGAGATGGCTGCCTCCCATGGGTGGCCTTTCAGGAGCAGGGAGATTTTGAAAGAAAAATGCTGCTGTGCCCAACTTCCCTTGTGTACATGCTGCTACCAGAAGCTCCCCCCATGAATCCCTTTTCTTCAGAGCCCAAGCCAAATCCTGCTGCAGTCCGTAACTAGAGGAGCGTCCTGCTGACTTCTACAGGAGACTTGTCTGAGGGTGGCATGGAATGGCTCCCAAACAGCAAATCCTTCCAGCTCCCTTCTTGTGAATACTGTGGTTTTTAGCTCCACTAAAGTGGAATTTAGACTGATTCCATTAGTCTGGAGTATGACCCCGCCCTCACCCATCGCTGGTTAACCCTTGGAGATCTGGTGGTGGCTCCTCTGTCCATGGCCGTGGTGGCAAGATGGGGATTGCTGCAGAATTGTGAATTGTTGAGGACTTCCTCTATTTATCATATCAATTTTGTGTTGTTTTATTGAGTCTTTGCTCATAATACAGAGTGCTTGCTAGCCCTGAAAAAACTATAAGTCCTAAAGATCATTTATATGAATTTTAAGGAAAATCCTTGAAAGGTTTGACCCAAAGAAAAGCTTGCACTCATTTTTTTATGGTTATTTTTGGCACTGCTTGTCTGACTTCAAGGTATATGAAATGTCAGCTCTGGTCTCTCATGGTTTCAGTGAGGGACCCTGAGCATTTGGGAAGAGAGTAACTGTCTGTTGGGTTTCAGCTGGAATGATGTATTAAATTTTCAGGCTAGGCTTTCTTCAAGCACAGTGTTGACAGCATGCTCAACTTGTAGCACTTGGAGTTAGATGGATATTTACCAAAGTAACACATCTTAAACAATTTAACAAAAATGGAAACAAGCAAAGATCTCAAAACAAAACACTTCTCTGACAGACTGGTAGTTACTGTCCTAGTGTGAGTGACTTTGCCCCTTCCTCACTTGTCAGTGTTTTTTTCCCTGGGACCTTTGCTATTACACCCCAAAATTTCCAGCCTCCTAATTACATGAAGGCATAAACAAATAGAAATAAAGACAAATAAAAGGCAAGATCCTGATGTGTTTTCAGTTGTACATTGCTCCTAATGAAAGTCATGTGTGCAAAAACCTCAGTGATTTTGTCCTGGCTTACTGAAATTAAACAAAGAATGATACCTATTTATAATCCTGAGGGTTCTGCCAGTAATATATTTTATCACTATGGTTGCAAGAAAACAAATAGCTACTGAGGAAGTATTTTTCACAAAAATGAATGAGCATGGAGGGTTCCATGGAAAGAGTTGCATCTTGTGGTGGAGTAGTGGGGAAATGTGGAGCAAGTGAGGAGAAGCAGTTAAAAGCGAAAGGGGACTTGACTTTATTGTGGTGCTGATGTTCACTGTTCCCTTTCAATTCATCAGCTTGGTTTGCAATAACCTTCTGTCACTTACATAGGCTGGTTTGTCTACTGTAGCTTCAGCAGGGAAGAAAAGCGGGATATTTGAAATGATTTTATTTGTAATTAGAAAGCAACTAACTTAATTTCTTTTTCTTAAATTGAATTGATTGCATTTAATAAATACAACAGAGGGCTTACCAAATTGTTCTCAAAGTAACCTAAACCACATGTACCATCCCACAAAGAAGGGACATCAAAATTGAATTTCTGAATGGTTTTATGTAGATTAATTTATTGTGGCTAAATGCAACCAGCCTCCTTTTCTGCTGCCCCATTGTGTTCAGAGCTCACCAGCTGGCATTAACTGCATAATATGGTGCCTAGAAGGGAGTGGCTGCAACACCATAATCGTGGCAGGGTGAGGCTGTAGGTAAGACCATAGCAGGAATCCATCCTCAAACTCTGCCTAATCCCAAAAACGCCTATTGCAGGCAATATGCTCTGTGACAGGTCTGAAAGATGTGATAGCAAGATTCAGACCTGGTGCTCATCCATTTCAAGGAGCACACACAGAGTTCCTTGGTGGTGACAGCTATTTTGGGAAGACTTCTGCAAGCTGTTTGAAAAGTGAGACTCCAATCTTTACCAGGGCATTCACCAGTGGTAATAAGCCTGAAGGTGTGGTGTTCAAATCCTGTTTGTCACACCTTCAAGGACTCCTGTAGATGAAATTTTCTTTACACTTGTCATCTTCTAAGAGAAAAAAAAAAGTGATTTATTCCTAGGGAGGGAAACTTTTAAAAGACATTTGCAGCACTAAATTTTATTTTTTTTTTTCAGGTGTTGCACCTCTTTGTCTCTTGCATATGTGAAGAGCTAGTTTAGGTCTGGCATCTTCCATAACCCCACATTAGTACTTGCCTGTCATATCAGGTGTGTAAAACTACTCTGCCTATTATACAGTGAGCTGTGATTGAATCCTTTATTTATGACTTCTGCCCCACATTGCATTAATTAGAATGCAAATTAGGTGTTTCCTGGAAAGCTGCTGTTTACTTCTGGCATACTTTACATGTTTCATTAGTCTTAGGACCCTGACAGTCAAGTTATGTCAATTTAACAAGTTATCAGTCAGCAGAGCTGCTGTAATTGCACATACACATGCACGTAGGCATTGAGGGCTGCAACGGGATGCAGACTTGGGTTTGCCTCCAGCAAAAGGCATTTAAAGATGTGTTATCTTTTCTTGTCTTAGCTACTGGGCTCAGCTAATTAGAGGTAAATTTTTTCCAACAGCTTAGCTTGATCTTGCGTGCGAGCCTTTAATTCACACCAGTGCTTCTGAATTGGAATTTGTAAGATGTTTTTTAACTGAGAACCTCAGTTTTTGCTAGAGAGTACAGTTATTTGGGCACGGCACTTGATAACTGAACAGTCTCTGAGTAGCAGGATATGAGAATCATAGAATGGTTTGGGTTGGTAGGGATCTCAAAGGTTATCTAATCCTCCTGCCATGGACAAGGATGCCACCCACTAGACTGGATTGTTCAAAGCCCCATTCAACCTGGCCTTTTATAGGCCAGGGATAGGGTATCCACAAAGCTCTCTGGGCAACCTATTCCTCTGCTTTACCACCCTCTGAGTAATGGATTTCTTCCTAACATCTAACTTAAACCTGCTCACTTTCAATTTAAAACAACTGCCCCTTGTCCTGTCATAAAAAGTCCCTTTCCCTTCTTTTCATAAGCCTACCCCTATAGGTACTGGAAGGCTATAATCTCCTTGGAGCCTCCTCTTCTTGAGGCTGAACAGCCCCGACTCTCTCAGCCTGTCTCCAGAAGAGATGTGTTCTATCCCTCTGATGGTCTTCACTGATCCTCTCTGAACTCCCTCCAGCCAGCTCCACATCCTTCCTGTGCTGAGAACCCCATTAAGGATCACACTGAGGTGGATTGCAACTGAACAGACAATTACAGAGGGCTTTATTTTTTTTTTTTTCTTTTCTGTTTTAGCCACGCAGTTTAGCACAGTCTACATTTTCATGTGTGTCCCCGTTTTTACCAGCCTCTAGGAGCTGATACTTGGGCAAAGTGGACATGCTCAGTGCCTCTCTGGGTACGAGGCCATCTGCAGAGATTTGGCAGCGTGGCCGAGCCTCTCGTGCAGGGTTCCCTCACCTTCCTGGCACAGATCCACAGAACTTTGTGAGGACTGATGTCCTGTGTGGAGCCTCTGCTTGACTGTAAGGTGGTGGGTCTGGAGGGGGAAGCCAGATGAGGAGCAGCTGATGTCACTTGGTGTGTTCAGCCTGAAAAAGAGGGGAGATCTCTCTGCAGGTACAACTCCCTTGGGAGGGGAAGAGGAGGGGCAGGCATTGATCTCTTCTCTGTGGTGACAGTGACAGGACCCAGAGGAAATGGCCTGAAACCCAGTCAGGGGAGGTTTAGGTTGGATATTAGGGGAAGGTTCTTCACACAGAGGTGGTTGGGCACTGGAACAGGCCCCCTAGAGAAGTGGTTGCAGCCCCAAGCCTGACAGAGTTCAAGAATCATTTGGACAATGCTCTTGTACACATGGTGGTATTCTAGGAGCTGAAAGGTGGGGATCCTGATGGGTCCCTTGCAACTCTATGATTCTATAACTGTGCAAAGTGCAGAGTTGAAAGGTTACACTTTCTGTTTTGCAAAATGCTGGGAATTATGTAATTTTGGAGGAAAATCTGTTTTGAGGCAGTGGTTAAAGAGTGAAAATGGTGGTGTTGCTGAGAGTGATGGTTGGACTTGAGGATCTTAAAGGTCTTTTCCAACCTTAAAGATTCCATGATTCAAAAATAAGTGCTACTTTTTTAACCTTTCAAGATGCTGTGATGAAAGACTTATCTCTGGATGTGTTTGAACCCCAGAGGAAGAATTTTCACGCGAGAAGGAGCTTACACCAAAGCAATGAAGAGTTTGGCCCCTGGCACCGTTATTTTCCTCAGCTCCCACAGTGACAGAAGGGGGTGGAGGGAAGTAACCTATCCCATTTCTGTTTGAAAATATTTAGCTTGAGTGATGTGAAGATTTCAGTAGATCTGTGACAAGATCAAAGACTATAAATTATTTAACAGTGGTTCTACTTTTGTGGAATTATTTAAAGTATCATAATTGCAGCTCAGCTTCCCAGCCTTCATTTTCAAGTCTGGAATTCTGTTGGGAACTATCATAATCACTGAAGAGTATAATATTACAGGCTGGGTATAAAAATATCTTTTTAATGACTAGCAAATTAGTGAAATGTCTTGACCTAAATCTAGACCAAACAGAAGACAGTGTTTTTATGGAGGGGTAAGAAAGACTAAATTGTCACCACATTGTTATTCTTGTTAAATTCTCCACTACTTAAAATGTCAGTTGATTAGATAAAATTTGTAACACTGTGCATCAAGGCAAGTGATGAAGGGCTGTGTGTTACATAGTATCTTGGCATTTCTGCACTTTTGTTTTCCTTTTAATGGTAGCATGCGCATTCTGCAGCTGAAACTTGGAAAAATAGAGGCTATTCATTACTTTAGTACCCTGTGAACAATGGAGATCATGAAAGGCATTGCAGGGAACTCCTCTGTGTGTTGGCTCTTCAAGAAGCAAGATGAGCCCTTGGAGGGTTTTCTCATAGGCTTCAAGTGGTTGTTGTGTGCATGATCTGCCTGGCTAAACTCTTTGTGTCTGACTTAAATAAGATCTAGAAGAGACAGGAACGTCTCACTCCATACGATGTGATTCACAGTGTTAACCAAGTCTCCGTTAACACAGAAACAGAAATTCAGTCTCCAAATTCTGCAAATGGCTTAAAGGAAACTGAGCCCTCGTGTTCTTGTGTGCAATCAGTGTTCAGTGGCAAAATACTCAGTTTGAGGAATTTTGACCATACGGTGAAGATACCATGCAGATCTCTGCAGATGAGGGCTCTATTTTCAATTACACTGCCAAATTTCACTGTGATTTGGGGAAGTCACTGGCCTTTCTGCTGTTCACTGCCCCCAAATCTAGCCAGAAGTGATAATACTGACTGGTTTACATGTTAAGCATTATGGTGCTGCAGCTGCATTTGCAGTGCAGAGTCTGTAATGAGAGAGGGGAATAAGAGTGGTGGTGCAGACAGGCTGTGTCTGAATTTTGCCTTGGTGCCAGGGTACAATAGATATTTCTGGGGCAGAGATTGCTTTAGTGCCCTGTGTTCACAGAGCTCCTTATGCCATGAAGCTGCAGTCTGTAACACTGAGCACCAAGGTGAGCAATGGGAGCCCAGAGACAACACAAGGTAGGAACAGAGGAGATCTCCATTCTTGCCTTTCTCTCCACACAGCCGGGGCCCACGGTGCTCTTCGTTGCAAAGACAAATGACAAATTTGTTCAGCACCTGGCTGCAATGAATGTGATTAGTCTTTAATTAATATTAATTAAAGCACGAAGCATGCACGAGCATGAAGGAGGTTCATAAATTAAATGGGAAAGACTGTTATCTTGAGAATTTGTATCCTGGTAGGACCTGTGCAGCAGGTTGGAAGGCATCTACAACGAGGTTGCACTCGGTACCTGCGTGGATTGTGGATGCACATCAGATGTGGAACGTTCTCCCAGGAGATAAACACAATGTGAGCAATCCTTTTTTACTGGCAAATGTCATCTGTTAGATATCAGCCTAATTTTCTCCAGTGACACAGAGCAGGCTTCACCCTCGCTGTGCTGAGCATTTAGTTTGGCTGTGTGCAACTTTGGGGCTCTGGCTCAGCCACTCCTTCAGGCTGCGTGTTGACATACGCTGGGGATCTGGAGTCTCCGAGGCGTTTAAGCAAGATTGTATCATGGTGCAGCCATTTCTTTCACTTCTCCCTGCTGAATAACCTCCTCCTACTCCTTGAAAGTACGGTGGAAATATGTTGCTAGAAGAGTTTGCTCGTTTTGTTGCCATTCCTTGCTGTCTGGTTTTGCTGAAGTTGTGCTGACAGACCAGGAAGGGCTTAGAAAAGGACATTAGGAGAATGATCAGAGACCTGGAAACCCTACACACATAAGCTCAGTCTAGTTAGTTTATCCAACACCATGACCTAATGATTCCTAGACGTACTTTGAATGAAGAACTTTTTGATTATTGGATAATTTTTTCCTGTCCCAGGAAAGGACTGGATAAAAAAGGAAATGGGAATTTTGTTTGGGTATTTTTATTTTGTTTCTATTTTGTTTTGGTTTTTTTTTCCCTCCACTCTTAAATTGTAAGAGCGATTAACTACTGCTTTCCAGGGTATATGGTGAGGTCTTCATAATTTTCAGTCTTTTGAACTTAAGCTTTTCATTTCTGGAGGCAGGAGAGGGTTTTATGGCCTGTGGTTGTAGGAACTCATGGTCAAGCAGACTGGATTCTTCCAATTGTATGTGACAGGCTGCAATGACTTTTCTGGTCCCTTCTAGGCCTGTGTCTTCCAAAAAAATCCCATCCTTTGATTTTCAAGAAGAATGAAGGTTTGAGTGAAGCAACCACTGACCTTAGATTTTCCAGTCTAAGAGCTCAGATGTCCACAGTCCTTCCACAGGGCCAGAAATCTGCAGCTTGGCTTGATAAGTGGCAGAAACTGTCTTTCACTGAAGAAGCTCTGAGCCCCTCTCTTTACCAACAAGATTTTGCCAGGAAGTCTCTTGGTGAGACTGTGCTGCATGTAAGCAGGCTTTGGAAAGCTTCCAGATGCATTCCACACGGCACACAAACTAGACAGGGCTGAAATCTCATCTAGTGTGTGTCCTGGAATTACTGCTCATCCCTCTTTATAATAAATGAGCGCTGTTTGGCTATAATCTTCCTAAGCTGTAATGCAGTGGCATCCTGCAGTGCAAGAGCCCTATCTTAGATGACTACATTCAAAACATACCCTAGGGACTGTTAGAGAAATTTATAATCGTCCCTTTAGAATCCCGGGATTAAATTCTAAGTGGCAAGCAAATAAATAAACAATGTTTCTCCCTAATGCCTATTTATTTACTGTAGATCAATGGAACATTCAAGGATGAAATTGGTTTTCTCAGAGGATTAAAGATATATTTAAAATAGGCTTTATTATGAGAATTAATAGTGTGGGTTCTGGAGGGGTGAAGGGTTAGTGTGAGCCAGGTAATCAGAAACTGTTCCATTCTGAGAGGACTATTTAGGGATAGGAGAAGAGAAATTAAGTTAGAGGACGCCTAATTTTGGTTCATCACTTTGACACCCTGCTAAAAGAACTCTTTGAAATTGCCTGCTGTTGCTGGGAACTGGGCACACAATGTGGAAATGCATTGACACGTGACGTGTGGGCCAACAGATGGGATTGCAATACCTGTTCAGGGCAGTTCCTGCTCTTTGCCCTCTTTTTGTGCCCGGTCCAGAAGAGCAGATGACATCTGTGTGCATGAGGGGTAACCTCAGCAGCTGGACTGCACCCCGCTCCTACCTCCTCTGACCAAAACATACCTGGCCACGAGGCAGGTTCCTCTGCTCTTGGGCCAGCTGTGATAGCTGATGCTGTTTTCCTTCTCTGGTTTTCACTGGGCTCCTCATCTGCCTGAGTTGGAAAGGATCCTTTGGATTTTATATTGCCAAAAGGAAAAAGAACAGCAGTAGCAGCAGAGAGTCCAGGGCTGTTTAAAGTGCAGAATGGTTTGGAGTGCTGTGGGTTGGGGCACTGTTTGCTGCCACCTCATAAAAAAAACCATAAAGCCCCCTCTTTTCATCTTTGGGGAAAAAAACGAAACCAAAAGTGCTGAAAAAACAATGTTAGCAACCACAGAATGAAAGAACAGCCCACGCAGTCTCTAAGAGCAGAGCGGTTAGACCACAACATCAGCAAGTGCCCAGGTGAACGAAAGACCTGTGAAGTGAAAATATAATATTGAAAATATATTTTGTTTGCATAGAATGTTTTCTTCCCCCTCTTTCTGGTTGTTGTTCTCTGTGGTTTCTGAGTGAGTTGCAGTGTTCTCGAAGACTGACAATATTGCAGCTCTGTTGACCAAGATGTAGCTTTCAATGTAGCCTCTACTGATGAGAGAATGAAATGTATTCTGCATTGTACACATGGAATCTGTAAGGGTGTGTGTAGATTCTCAAAGAGTCTTCTGTGTGCTGCATGTCTCTTCTCTACCCTTACATTTTTTTGGTATTGTTTTTCCTGCATGTGTCTTTTTGTTTTGTTTTGTTTAGTCCCATTTCTACTGCAAGCTTCATCCAAGCTGTTTCTCTGCTGTGATGGTGGTGACACCTGAATGTTTCACTTCCAGGGCTGTAAAATCCTCCTATTGAAGATTTGTCTATAGTATTTCTTTCTAGAGCACAGGCAGTGGAATTTGCACCTGGAGTTCTTGTGCTTCCAAGATAGGGGAGAGCCTGTTAGTAAACTTCACAGAGGCTGTAACAACACATGAACACGGCAGGACGTGAGGGAAGGTCCCTTTTGATTAATTTTTTAGCACAGTCCTTTTTTTCTGAGTTCAATTTTTTGTTCCACGGGAGGCAATGATTCCTGCCAGGCAAAGCAAAAGAGTTAAATGTTATTGGGGATCTGTGACTCAAAGGCTTCATGTGGAAGAGAGGGATGGCAGTGATTGAAGCAGCTATGAGAGAGAATAACTGGGGCTTTTGGTTAGTGATGGCTGAAATCTGAAGAGGAAGGAGGGCGACAAATTTGAGTATTAGATAGTGAATAGGAGCCTGAAGGAATGTGGGAAATATGTACAGAGACACTGCAGAAGTCTATAAATGATGCAGGAAATTGTGAAGACTGAGATACAGTTGGGGGACTGATTATACGTATGTGATGGACTTAAAAATTCTTACAGGTGTCTGGAGAGGTTATGTGGAAAAGGAAATTTGCATGATGGGACTAAAAGGCATTTCTAATTGATAACTGTAGGCTCTGCTTTTGAAGGGCCATGAGAATTTTAAATGGTGGGAGGGATGATTGTGGGCTTTGCAAAAGAACTCTTTGTGTTGGGGGGAGGTGAAATATTCCTCTGCACTTTGTCTGAGGACTGGAGTTTTGGGGTTGTTGTCAGGGAAATGCTTATGGCTGTAAATTGCATTTTTTTTAACTCTCTTTAATTTAAAAACCCTTTGTCCCATTTGCTGTATTAGTCTTACTGTTCTTGCTTTAGGCTTATATTAAAAGTTGGCAGTCTCAGCTGGAGGAAAACTAGGGGATAGGTCAGATGCTAATTAATTTCATGCTAATTGTGCCATAATTTGAAATCCAGTGGATTAGTTTTCTGTGGGAGAGCTGAAATATATGGAAAAACAAAAATGAATAAGGATAATTAATCCCTGTAAAATTGCTTGGGATGCTCTAAGAAAAGAGGGTTTGTTGTTGCTTTTGGTTTTGTTTTTTTCTGAAGTGTTTTAAAGATGCCTGTGCTGTGGGTTATGTGGAAGATTCATTTCTGCTGAAAAGCAAATTTTTGTTCCTGAAGCACCTAAAAGAAATACTTCAGTGACTGGCTAAGCTCTTGCTGAAGGTTCCCTCCTCACAGAATGAGTGTTTGGATTTGGACAGAGCTCCTGTTTCTCCACCATGGGCAAGTCCAGACCTCTGAGCTGAGTGCTTGGGAGGGAGAAAACAGCACTTATCATGGGATCGTGGAGTGCTAGGTTGGAAGGGGACCTGGAGGATCACCTGGCCCAAACTTTCTTGGCAAAAGCACAGTCTAGACTAGGTGGCCCACCACCCTGTCCAGCTGAATCTTGCAAGCTGTCTATTTATTTATTTTCCAGCAGTAGACAAGGCTGGAATGGACGAGGGATGGATGCCAACCACTTCTCGCTCTCTGCATTTCCCTCCTGCCGAGTCTCCAGTGGCAGGTTGGAGAGCTTGACTTGGAGCCAGACTGGGGGGAGTAATTTACTGCTGGCCTCTAATGGCCATAAATTACTGCATGCCCCGGGGAATTACAGCTATAAAGGCAGAGTTGTGACTCAGAGGTGGGTCCCATGCTCACCACCTCTAAGGTTGTTCTCTTACACATGGAGCACCAAGCTCTGACTGACATCAAAAACTGCCCTGTGTTTCCAGGCTGGGTCCACACAAAATGTCTGTGATTATTGGAGTTTTCTCCATATGTATTGTCAATCTACTGAAGTTCAGCAAGGCCATTCTGAACCTCTGGGGAGCAGTGACTTCCCAAGAAATTGTTTCTTGTTCTGAAATCCAAGGAGCTCCAACTCAATGAGGAGGCGGGGGGCAATGGCACAAATCTCACCACCGAACTTTTGTTTTGCTTTCTGCTTATGAGCACCGTGCAGAAGTTCAAATAACATTACAAAGCAGAAAGCTTTATGATTAATTATGCCTGGTCCAGGTATAATTTAAACATATTGACTTGTCTGAAGTAAGTGCCAGACGGTGCAATAGGGGAGACAGGAAGTGGCTGGTGGAGATTGCTGAACCAAGCTGGAATAAGAAGTCGGGGAGAGGAAGCGCATCATCATTTAACTTTGCCTGGCAGCTCAGCAGAAAACTGATGCAGCTGCTGATGGACGCTGATATCAAAGGGAGAAAAAAAAAATCATGACAAATTCTTTGTGCTTTTAAAATTAATGTAAAGCTAATCAATAGCTTGACTTGGTGCAATATAAAAATGTAGTAGTGGGACCTCCATTAAAATGATTTTTCTTTAAACCTCTATTCTGGGATTGCTTTTAGAGAGGCTTTAGAGATAGTAATAGCAGTTAAAAGAGAGCTTTCCAATTCCCGCCAGGTTGTTGCATTTCACAGCAACTAGTCTGGAGCTGTGCTGGGAACTAGGTAATATCAGCCTTTGAAAGATTATGTTTTCTTTAAAGCTTTTTCTTTAGAGACCAGTGGGTCCCTAGGAATATTTAAGATAGCACTTAAATGGGGTCAGAGACGGAGAGAGGAAGAAACCATTTGACTGTACTAGACTCACTGTGCTATAAGAGACTTTGGCTGTTGTTTTTTTTCTCCCCCCTCTCTCTCCCTCCAGAAAACTGTGGCCATATGTGAATCTGTGAGCCACAGTTCAGAATCCAACCAGCTGCCTCAGGTTTCTGATAACAGATCATATTATAGCGAGGGCTCTCTTACCTTTGATAACCCATGTGTCTAAAATACGAATATGTGTATTTTCCTCATCTTAGTGGGTGTGTTTTATCACCCTGTGTTCACATCCTTCAATCTCTCACTCAAGCTGCTCACAACTGTTCAATGGTTATGACTGTGCCATCTGTAAAATGTTGCATGGCTCACCTTGGAGATGTCTATTCCTCCCAAGTCGTGTTTGTGGGTGCCGGTCACAGAGGCTCCAAAACTCAGCCCTCCTGGAGCCAACTTGGTGATTCATACCTCCAGAATTCCATGATGCTGGCTGTGCCAAAGCCAGAGGTGAGCCTTCTGCCCAGCGCATTTCTCCCTCCTCCTTTCCTGAAATGCGCCGGACGACGCGAAATCGCAGCTATGCAAAACGTTTGCACAAAGAGGGGACATTGTGCAACCAGGTGAAATTTGCACAGTGTGGTTTTGGAAATGGCTTTTTTTTGTTTGTTTGTGCAGGGCACTATTCCAAGTGTTCTGGTTTTACTTTTCTTGTGTGAGTAGCTTCTGCTCTGAGAGAGCCACAGTGTTTGCTGGAGTATCTTTAGGGAATACAAAGTGGGTTCTTCAAGCTTGCCTCTTCCACACCTCAAATATGAAATCTCAGCTTCCCTGTGCTGGTCTTCTAAGTCCTAGTGCTCCTGTAGAATTTGCCAAGGCTGAATCATGTTCTGTGACAGCCTTTCTATTTCATTTTTCAGAGGTTCTAGAGGAGATGATTTTGTGATTTGGAGTTCCCCATTCTCAGCAGCTGTCACCAGTATCTGTGTGGGTGAGATAAAGCTGCAAAAGGTTTTGGTGTTGCATGCTGCCCTTCTCCTGAGTTGGTCCTGGGAGCTTTGGATGGTAAGTTACAATTTCTTTAGGAAAGCTTAACAGTATAACTTCACTGCAGTTCCCTTTTGACAGCAGTGGTCACAAATATGATGTCTCCATAAATCTGTTTTTCACCTTAGTATTGTTGCATCTACTCAGGCCATGACATTGCTAATTACCCACTCTATGAGGCCAAAGCAAGTCCAAAGAACTGCCTTGCTGTGACTCTTAAACATGGCATAGGATTTGGGATTCAACTCTTAGGGTTTCATTTACATGGATGGGGGCATGGGAATGATGGGAACCTCCAAAGCTTAACACGAGCATCTGGATGGGATGGTAACGAAGTTTCACTGTGGGAGAGATTTTGAAGGCATGGAGATGGCATTGTGAGCTGTTCTGAAAGCTGCCAATTGTTGTCAGTATGTTGACAATTATTTTCAATTTGTTTTGTTTTGGTTTTTAATTGTGAAAATGTTCCCAGAAGCTCAGTAAATGAGGACATGTTCTTCTAAATATTGAGCTAAAATGTAAAAGCTCACATGGCCCGGCTTTGGTTATGAAACCTAAGTTGCAGTTGGTGTCATTCTGCCCCTTGAAGGCCTGTGTTCAGGAGTGGTGCCTTTAGTAGTAGGATGAGGGTATTTATCTCAGCCAACAATGAGATAAAGCTTAGAATAATGCTTCTTTTTAATTGCACGCACAGCCTTGCAAATGGATTTAATCCCACTCCAACACATGGCTCTGTTTGTGGACACAGGATGCCAGAAAACAACATATTTTGTACGATATTTATAAGCTCCATGCAAAACTGCTGAACCAAAAACTCTAGTCTTCAAAAAGTAAGATCAGGATTGTGCTTGTAGATGTGTTTTGTAGTTAGTTTTCTTTCATCCCTTAGATATCTTCTTTTTCAGAGATATTGGAGGTTGTTGAAACTTCTGGTTGTCCGTAGCATTCAAAAATAATTTGTGAAATACCACCTCGAGTGGGTCTACAAGATTTCCTCTTCCTTTTATGCATGACCAAGATCAAAATTAAGTGACTTCCTCACAGCAGTTTAGTTAGCTATTCCCAGTAGTGAAGTGGGGACATGGGAGCTCTGGGTAACCATCCCAAAGTTTCTGAAAACCAAGTGTGCCCTGAAACAAATGGAAAGTTTTTAGCTTCTTGCTCACATATTTACATGAGTCTTATGGAAAATATGGAACTTGTACCCTTATGTTATTTACCTGCTAAAAACATTTCTGTTCTTGCCTATACAGTGAAAAACAAAATAATGAGCAATGAGTGGACTAGAGGCTTGAATTCCACTTGATTTCTTGATGGCTCCAAGGAGTCCTCCAAATGAGTGCTCCAAATGAGTGCTGCTTAGAGGGTAAGTTATCCCTCACTGTGAACATAAGTGGCAGAGTTTAGCTCTTTTGTTTCTGAAAACCAATGTTTCTAACTCTATGCATTTCAATTCTGCAAACTGTTTATTGTGGCTAGAGAAAGTGAACCTGCAAGGATGGTAAGTTTTGCCTTGCTGCTGATAAACCTGCTCCTACAAATACTTCTTAAATGCAAGAATAACCCCTGCTGACTTGTGCAAAGTAACACCTTGATTTATACCCATCCAAGATTCAAAGTCATCTGTGGGAAGGAAATACTTTAAGAGAGATTATTAGGAATTCCTCTCCTTATGGGTTTTTCCATGTCTTCTGTGGTCCATCTGTGAAATGGACCATAGTGGGGAAGCATAGGGAGTGGGAGATCAGCATAGTGGGAAGACAAAAACAATGAAACCTCAATGAATTGATGATGAAAGGAAGGGAGACAAAAAGGCTCCAAAGTGAGCTGGGGGAAAAGAAAGGAGAACACAGTGTCTGAATGCCCAGGGGAAAAGAAGGGGCCACGGGACTGTCGGCCAGTTAAGCAAAAATGAGGAAACCAACGAATGGGGAGAGCAGCAATAAGCTGATACAGTTTGCAGCAAGCAGAATTAGAAACAGAGTCTGCAGACAGGAAAGGAATACATTTTGCCTGTTGTGTTTTTATTGAGTAGGACCTTGTCCTGTTTTCAGCTGGGATACAGGTCATTTTCTTCTCAGCAGCTGGTACACAGCTGTGTTTTGGGTTTAGGATGAGAACAATGTTAAAATGCGCTGATGTTTTGGTTGTTGCTGAGCAGTGCTTGCCCCAAGTCAAGGACTTCTCAGTGTCTCCTGCTCAGCCAGCGAGGAGCAGCACAAGTGAGGGAGCATGGCCAGGACAGCTGACCAGAACTGGCCAGAGGGATATTCCATACCACAGAGCAGAATGCCCAGTACATAAACTGGGGGAATTTGGCTGAGAGGGGCTGATCACTGCCTGGGGTTTGGTCAATGGGTGGGGAGAAACTGTGCTGTGCATCACTTGTATATCTTGTTTTGTTTCACCTCTCTCTCCTTTTTTATTACCAATACCATTATTATTATTAATGGTAATGCTAGGTTTGGGTTTGTTTTTTAAACGTTGTTTTAATGTTAAACTGTACTTATCTCAATGAATGCATGAGTTTTCCTTATTTTTTTCTTTCTCTGGTTCTCTCCTTCCCACTGGTGGAGGGAGTGAGCAAGCAGATGTTTTGGGACTTAGTTGCTGGCTGGGGTTAAACCATGACAGACCTCAACCTCTGAATGGTTTACCTGTCTTAGTGGACCAACTGGAGAAATTGGGTGTGATGCAGAGTGAATGAGAGGGACAGCATCTGGCTCTAAATTTGCTGTACTCCTGCTTCATGTCAATGCCACGGAATAAAGTTTTGTATTAGGGAAATTGGGACCTCCATTAAAAAATGTGTATCACCTTAGGTGATATATTACTCTTCCAAACCCTGGGCTCGAACATCCAAAAATAGCTTGCCATGGACATGTAAGGCAGGTCATAGACTCTGGTGAACAATATTTAGTGTTCCGTGGGGATGGGGAGAAATGCTCTAATGAAATCACCAGCCTTGAACTGAGCTGCTTTTCTTAGGTGGCTCCCCCAGACCTCAGCAAAAAATGTGTCTGGTGCAGGTTCAGCCAGGCTGCCTGTTGAATAGTTTGGCCAAATGCAGGAAGCAAGATCTTTGACCTTCTGCAGTGTCCTCATTGTAGACGCATGCATATAATTTCCAGTAATTTAACAGGAGCTTTAGTTTGAAAAAGATTTGGGTTTTATTACTTTCATTCATCATCATTAACTCATGCCATGTGGCGGAGAGGAGGGAATGACATATTTCCGCAATTAGATTCAGTATTTTGCATGAAAAAATGAGCTGTTACAGCAAATGCTTCTTTTGAAATAGGGACTAAAACCAATGGAAACAAAAGTTGTGATGTGTGCTTGGAAGACAAGAGTTAAAAAAGGATATTTTTACTATGAAGCCTTCTTTAAGTTGTGGTTAGAAATGATTTAACCTTCTAACCTCTTCCTACCGTGTACTTGGCTTATGTTCAAAAAATGTTTTCATCCAGTACCTTGATGCGCTTCTAATTTGTCTGTTACAAATGTGTTCTATTTCTGCTTACTCTTAAAAGGTGCACTGGCTTCATCTGCTGAAAGTACCTTTGTGCAGGGCTGCTTCAGCGTGCGGGGGGAGTGTGAAATTTCATTTGATTTTAAGTTCGCGTGGGTTTGCTTTGCTTGGATTTTGATTTAGCTGAACCCAACAACTTAACACAAAACACAGGTAGGAAAATTGTATTTCCTATGGTGAGGAATGCAAAAGGGATTAGTCCTTTGGAGTGGCTTGCTTTTGGGTTGAGGTGCACTTCAAGAATTTTGCTGCACTTTATTTATTTAACCCTTTGCTGAGCAAGGGCCTGGCCCTGTTCTCCATGAAGTCGAAGGGAAGTTTCCCATCATGGGAACAACATGGGGCCTGACGTAGGTAATGAAACCCAAAACTGGATGAGTTTTATGTGGTTGGTTGTTCCTGCCAGCATTCCTCACCACTGTGTGTGTGACACATGCTCCCTTGATAATCCAATGAAGAATATGTGTAGAGCCAAACATGTATTTTATTTTACAGAGCAGGCTGCATTTTCAGTAATTTGCCTTTTCTTCTTGTATGCATCTCATTCTTGTGGATGTTCACATGAGCCAGTACTGCTGATAGCTTTTCTGCTTTCCTTCTTGGAATGTTGGTTTTCTTTTCTGCATGTTCAATTACATGTGCACATTCATCTATCATTAGTTCCTCTCCACTGGAGGATGTTTTGCAGAGCTCTTTATGCAGCATTCGTAATACTCTCATCCATGATTTGGATTTCTTACTGACAGCAAAAGTTCAATCCTTTTTGCTGCTGTTTTATTCATTTTATAGCTTTATCTAGATAAACTACTTGCAAGTTCTACAGTGGAATTTCAGTAATTTGGTTGAATTTTCCCCTTCTAATTCAATTGTGCATTGAATTCCGTTCAAATTTATATCTATTTGTACAGGTTTTAAGGCATTAAAAAATGTAAGGTCCTCATTTATCAGGATTCCTCTACTGATTGCATTCTTACATTGTTGTCATAATTCTCACTGGAGTTTGTTGTTGTTGTTGCTCTCCCTCTTCTTTGGAAAAATGATTCTCATTGTTTGATTATGCTTGCCAGCTCATTGCTGTTTCAGGAGAGAAAAAAATGATCCTTTGCATTACTGTGCTCTATGACCTATGTGAGAGTGTTCATGTCTGGCTGTGGGTGGTGGGAGATGTACAGAAGCAAACCACTGTAGTCTCTCCTTGCACCAGCTGCCCTCAAGGCTATTTTTGCTAGAATATCCACCATGAGAAAGACATTGAAAATGCCACCTAAACTCGGTTTATAACATATTTTCTTGTGACCTCACCAGAGGTGTGAGAGGAAGAATTCAGACCTAGTTTGATTTCTCTCCAGGCATCTTTGGAAGAGCAGGATGACTGCCTGGCACTCTTAGGAAAGTTAAAACTTGTCCTCTCCACAACAGGCATGTCTGGGGCCTCAGTTCTTACTCTTTATTTCAAACACACAGCACAAGACTACTGGAGTAAAATCTTTCTGGTTTGGATATATTTTCATGACAATATACTGAAATGCAGTCTCTAACATTTGGCATAAGTGTCAGAGAAGAAACTATACCAAAAACTTTTTTTTTTTTAAACTAATAATTCATCTGGCTATTGATCTAGGTTGAGTTTGGCTCCAGTTCTGCCCTTCAGCAGCTTTTTTGTAAACAGGTTTTTCTTATCTTCATGAGTCAGGGTTTGACATTCCCGCTCTGTGCAATAAATTACACCTGTGTCTTCAGTACCATGCTAATTCCTGGATTTAGTGACAAAAGGAAGGAATTTGAGCTCAACTTTTTATCTTGGAGAGCTTTGCCTTTTCCATTACTCAGGCTCCACTTGAAACTTCTTTCTCTCTACCCCCTTCAGTGCCTTTACAGAGAGAAGAGAAGAATGAAACAAATTCATTTCCCATCTTTGGAAATCTATATTTTAGTTTACCTTCTTAAGTTTTTGGGGTTAAATTTTAATTAAATTTAAAGGTAAAGTGTGGAAGGGTCACAAGGTTACTCATGTAAGATATGTATCAACAGAAGCAAATAGACTCTCTACATTGAGGGAGATTATTAATACGAGGCAAATTTACTGAAGAAACTCCAGGATCAGGCCCATGATATGGAATTTGATTTAATTCACTCATACATAATGATTACCCACAGCTCTGAGCAGATGTAGTAATGACTACAATTACTTGCAGATCATTTTTTACTATGATTAAATCTGTACATTATATTATTCTTGAGGCAGCAGTTTTTAATATTCAGCTTGCTCCCCTCCCTCAGCAACACTGACTGTACACAAGCTTAGAGGCAAATCCCCACTTCAGCAATGAATAGCTTTTTGCCAGGAGCAAGTGTTGGTTTGTGTTGGAGTCCTCTGGTGTGTGCATCTAATGCCCCAAGTTCAGCTTTGGAGCATCAAAATTGTATGTGTGTGTGTTTTCAAATGTATTTCAATTTGAAATTTGCCCCTTCCAGCTCCAAGACAGAAATTTCAGAATAATGGTGAGTGTGCAAATGGAATTGTCACTTGTGATGTGTCTCAGTGACCAAGGATTGAAGCAATGGAGTGACCAGCAACCTGACCTAGAAGTTTGATCCTCCCTTAGGAGCTTTCAGCTGACTCAGGTTGGTTTTGGAAATCTGGAGCCAGCAGATTCCTGCGTTCTGCTCTTGGTTCTGCCCCAGACTCTTTGCATAAGCCTGGAGAAGTCTGCAGGCTCATTTGTTCTTTTGTGAGATCAGGGCAGGGGTTAATCTGAGAGCGGAAAGGCCTGAATTGTGTTAGGGAATGCTGAGGATGTGCAAAAGGTGGGCATATGAGAGAACAGGATAATTTAAACAGGGCATTTGCCAAATGTTTGTCATTCGTGTGTGATATTTGTCTCAGCTTTTAGGCAGCAAATACCTTAAACAGATCAAATGGAGATATATGTAACTGAACATTAAAAAGTCACTGTATAAGCTTGATTGTTCTGGTTTTGGTTAAAAAAAATCTTTTTGATAATTGGAGATCAGGTTAGAGAAAATTAGAAGGATATCATTGTCTGTGGACTAGCTGATGATATTCTAATTAAGAGAACAAGTTTCATCAGCCACCTCCTCCCTCAATATTTCCATTTCAGCAAAATGAGACTTGTCAAAAAATACTCACCACTCTTGACTGTGGTTCTTTATCCACCTAGGGAGGATCACTGCATCAAACAAAGGCATCTGTCAGAGTTCTTGTCATCTTTGTTTGTTTCTGGATTTGTTTTTCTGATGAAAGCCATGACAAAACCTCTGATTATGATGAGGCAATTTTTGAAAGCAATGAATTGTGGTTGGGAGGTGAAAAGTTGTTTTTCCTGTAGAATTTCTACTCAGCTGTGTGACCAGGAAAGAACCTGTTTAGGAACATTTTGTTTCATGTTGCTTCATGGCTAATAGTCCTGATTTCTAGTTTGTAGTAAATTTTAGGAATGCTTTTGATTGCAGGAGATGACCTAAAACAAAAATTCTGGAAAATTGCTACTCATAAACACTTCCTGTTGCAAACCCCATAATTTTAAACCATTGCATTGCCCTCAGGGCACTGTGATAAAGGAACAGAAAGAGAAAAAAGAAAAAAAGAAAAGACTGATTCACAGGGAAATGCCAAACTGCATGTGTAGAAATCAATCCTTTACATAAAGCAGCTGAAAGGAGTGTCAGTACCCTTAACAATTATATTTATCTTAATGATTAGCTGCAGTAACACTCAGGAGCAGTGGACTCTGCATTGATTACAAGAAAATGGTGCACGTTGCTCGATGTGGATGAGTGATGTTCTGGAGTGACAAGTTGATGTCTCCAGATTGAGCAAAGCCCCTCTCTGTGTTTTATCAGCTGGTCAGAAAGGGTTACTGTGATCTGCAGTGTCTCCAGGAGTGTTAATAGCAAGGTGGGTAAGAGCTGACATGATACTCAGGGTTTGGTTTCATAAAAAGCCATTGACCACTTTAAGGGGACACTCTCAGCACTCTAGGCATAACTGCAAACCTGGAGGCCGTTTGTCATAAAGATTATTACTAGGTGGTTAAGCACTTGAAAGGCTACCACTTGATGCAAGACCTTCCCTATAAAAGCTTGGCTATAGGTCGGTAATTTGCCAATATTCCTGGGTCAGGAGAAAGCAGCTTAGGATCAGAAATAATAATAGAACATTTTAAAAGCTGACAGTACAATGCCAGAAATGGGGGAAGTATTAATAATTTTCATGATAAAAAGACCCTATCAGGTTTAGGGGGAGGAAAAGAGTCACAAAGGAATCTAGCTGAAGATTTGAAGAGATACTTCAAAGGGCTTCATTAATATAAAAGGAAAGATTAGCCCAAGAACAAAAGAATAGGAGAGGAGTTTGCAGGTATAAAACCAGCAAAAGAATTATAATAATGTCATACATAGGGTATTTGAGTGAAAAGCTAAAGAGAAATTAAAACAAAGCTATCTTTAAACCTTTCAGACCAATAATGTCATTAAGGATATCCTCCAAAAGTTAAGATGAGGGTTTTTATGGAATGCTGCTGTAAAACTTAATTTTGAACACAAATGCAGTGCTGGCACCAGGAAGGATAAGAAAAGCAGCAGAGGACTTACAGCCACTTTCATACACAACCTAGGGCCAAGTTCTTCGGCTCTTTGGGAATTTCACTGCTTTTGTGAGACAACAGCAGCTGTAATTTCTTCTTCTAAGGCTTAGAGTGTAGTCCAAGAGCTTAATAAAACAACGTGAAGGGAAGCTCATTTGCTTGACTTTGTATGCAAGTTCACATTTGAAACTGAAGAGCAAACAGTGCCATGAGATACCCATTGTGGCTCATGAATGGAAAATGAATTATGTTGTTCAAGTATCATGTTCACTTGCATATTTCCACGTTGCAAAACAATGGCTTACAAAATACTGCACGCAGCATGCCTATAATTTTGGGTTGGAGTTGAAGGGCAATTTAGTAATAATTTGCCCAAAGGCTCCAAGCAGCATTGACACAGTTTTGGCCCCTTGTGATGATCCCTTTTTGAAGACACAATAATGACCTGGTTTATGTCCCAGGGAGCTTACAAGCTAATTGAAGGCCCAAGAATGCTGGTGACAAACAGGAAGGGAAAAAATAGATGAAGGGAAAAGGATAATATCCATTTACCTACTGGTAGCAGCAGTACCTGTCCTCTCCACTGCTGTGCTTCCATTCAAGCACTGCTCAATGCCTGTGACATCCCTGCTACAGCAAAAACATGTATTAATTCAGAGGCTCAGCAACTTGGGTTGACTGAGCTCCTCAGTCTGGATGGCTGGAATTTCATCTGGATTGAGGGAAAAGTGTGTATCTAGCTTTCTGCTGCTTGCACCTTAGTTTTTAGGTGCTTTACTCAGTGTCACAGGAGAAGGGTGTAGGTGAGCTGTAGCCCAGCATGCTGAGGCTCTGCTGCTGTCATATCCTGGGCCCCTGCCAGTGTGGCTGGTGGGAAGGAGCTGCTCGAGAGGATCCCTGCCCTTGGATGGAGGGGGAGGTTCTTCTTCCCAAGCTGCTGGGAGTCCAATGCAAGAGCTGGTTCATTTCTCCCAGGAGAAGGCAAAGGCTGTCCTGTCTGCAGAATTTAGGTTAGGAAAATATCCTTCTGGAAAAAATGAGCAGTTCTGTTGAGCAGACCCTGTTAATTGACTTCTTTTCCCAGCGTGAAAAGAAGTTTTTAGAGAGAGACACTTTTATACCCACATACATCTCATTGGCAGCTCTTGTAAATAAGTTTGAACTATTTTTCTCCATCAACATCCTGATTTCTGTGCAGGCTCTTTTCATGTCTTGATTATTTTATCCCACTGTTCATTGTTTGCAGAGGTACTCTATACACACTATTTTTAATTGACTATCCAAATGAATTACTGTTGCTGATTTGGTTACACTAAACCCTGTTCTGTTATCAAACAAATTTGCTGTCAAATGAAAGATCAATGTTATTATACTGTGTCCCACTTCATGGATTAAAAAGGGTATTTATTCTAATTAAACTATCAAGAAAAGCACACAGAATGTTCTAAAAATGGGCAGCACTTATAGTCACAGCTGTTAACAAATGTGGTACATCTGATTCCAGATTAAGATACAAAGGAAAAGCAATTAGAATTCAATAAATTAAATAAAATCTTAGGACCAAGGTTACAGTAAAAGACAATAGTTTTAAAAATGCCTGCAAGAGAAAGGTAATTTACTATGTATGACTTAAAAGCATAAAATCTTTCAATGACGCAGTTCTGGATCAACCACATAAAAAGATGGCGATGATGATTGCCATTATAAATGGTTCTGAGGATGGACATATGTACTTTTTTTTTTTGCTCTTGTGAGTAAATGCGTAGGTAAGAGGCCTTCCAAGACTAGAATGCATGGCTATCAATCATTTATACTAAGCACAGACACTCCTGCTCACCTGTCATGGCAGAAAGTGCATTTATTCCTTTAAGGAGCAAGCTGCAATAAGATCTTTCGTTGTGGAATGTAGGCTTACTGTGCTACTACTGAGCTTTTTTTTTTTTCCATTTGAAATGTAAGGAAACAGAAAATTCTTAGTTGGTTTAACTTGGTCTCACAGTACACCAGACAGAGCTGTACATTATCTTTAGGCTTCCTTAGCTTTACATACAGTCAGATAAGTTTTGGCTCCTTCTGTCTAATGCTGTTTCCTCTAATGGTTGAAGAAATGGAACATTATACTACCTAACGTGTGGGGGTCACATTAATCACAGAAAATTCTTTTAATGTCTCAGAAGTAACTGTCAAACTGGACATACTGAATCTATTTAAACTAAAGCATGCCATTTTTTATCTACAGTGATCTTTAATTCACATAAAAGGGTCAAGAAAATGTGATTAAGTGACAGTTTTAAAATGTACTATAATATTAAATAGCTTGATTAAGTGACAACTATAAAATGTAATACAATATTAAGTATCTGGCTGTGTCCCAAAAGAACTTTAAAGTATTTTGAATGGTTTGGGAATTCTCTAACCCATCATGAGTTACAAAAGAGCATTTTTATTAAACATAAACAGGTGAACTCGGGAGAAAACCCAACAGGTAATGTCTTGTCGTGGTGCAAAGAGTGTCAGTCCTGGCTTCAAATTAAAATGACTGCCTTTCCAAAGAAGATCCAAAGGAAACAAACAGGGCTCCTTTTAATGGTGCCTCCCTCATGAGAAGACAGGAACAAAGAACCCTCTGACTAAGGATGTACACAGAATAGTCCAGTGGGTCAAGTAAACACTTTTACATTGTGTGGCTAAATAAAAAAAGTTCATATGTTGCTATCCCAGCTTTCCAAGTTTGAAGTAGCTTTACAGTGATGTGCTTATCTATCACTCTGGGGAGTAAAACCCTCAGAGATCTGCAAATTCCTGTTTGGCTGGTATGCCCTGCACTTTGTTAGGACCCTGTGTGTGCCTCTGGGCTTGAAAAAGAAAATTGAAGTGAGGAAAGTGCTTTAAAGGGTGCAACCTGATCAGAATATGACCTTTGGGACTGTAAAAAACCTAATCTTTGGAAAAAAAAGAAGGGTGATCAGAGGGGAGAATGTCATTTCTCAGCAGGTTTATGGAGAGCTGCATTAGTGGTTACCATGCTGGAAGAGCCAAGAGAAGATGTGCTGCTCAGAATTTGAGGGTAACTCCTCAAATTCACTCTCCAAATCATGGATTACTGAAAGCAGAGCTGGTGAGCAGAGCATTGAGACAATTTGGGGTCACCTCTGTGAGGAAATGTCGACATTTTGGTGTCACTTTTTTTTTTTTCTGTGAGGAAATGTTGTCACCTGTGCTGTCTGTGTGAGTATGAACAGGCTTGCATGAACTGGGGAATTTTGTCTCACCTCTTTGTACCAGATTTAGCTTTTAGTTGTCTCTTTTCAAACCCAAATTGGTGGTTTCACATGTGTTCACTTATGGGTGTTTTAAATCCCTTTGAAATTTTAGTTTCACAGCTTTTCACTAGGTGAAGGTGGGAAATCTGCTGAATTTGGGCATGGGCATTTTGAAATTCTAAAACACATCTAGTCATTCAGTTTCACCTGCTCTTGGTGTTTCCTGGGTTTCCCTGAAACCATTGAAATAGATGTGAAGCTCAGCAGTTCTCATGCTGAGATACTTGAAGAGTTTGAGAGGTATAGGGTGGATTGATAGGGAATGTCCACCAAAAAGGTCATGGAGTTTTCTTGGTAATGTTAAATGGAATCTGATTCTGGGTTACTAGGAACTCCAGCCCCTCTGGTGAGCCTCTTTGCACGTGTCTAATGTGTGATTCAGGGTATACAACCACTCACTCTTCTACATTCATATACAGAGCACATATGAATGAAGAAAAGCACTCCCATGCTGAGCTGGTTCTGACCAGTTCTGGAGTTTTCAAGTCAGATGCCAACCCAGTTTTAGCATACATTTTTCCAATTTCCTCATGCTGAGCAGTGCCTTTTGCATTTTCTCAGGGGCGATGTGGAGAATGGGTATGGTTTCCCTTTAAATATTGGGAGCCACTCTGGAGTTGCAGCAGTATCTGTCACAGATGAAAATACTATAACTACGTTTCTTTGTAATCCATTCATTGGTTTATGGACCCCAGATCCTCAGGAGAGGGACACAAATCCACATAATGTTCTTACATGCTGGCTTTTGCATTTGGATCTCTGATGTAGCTGACAGATGTGCAAAATCCCATCTAGCCAGATATCTCCCTTCTGACTGCATAATCCTTGGAGATCGAGAACACACATTATTCCAGTTAAAGCCTTGAATCCAGGCTAATAACTTTCCCTCCTGACCTGCTGGTTTCAGATGCCATCCTATGAATTAGGCTTCTTAAACGTTATCCTTAGTAAGTTCAGGACAACACATAAACTTTGCTATTTCCTAAATTGAATAATTAAATGACTTGTCAGCTCAGTAAGTGATAAAGCATAAATAAGACTTAATGCACCAACCACTCTGCTGCAAAACCTTAAATACAAAGTTTTATGTTGCTGGTCTGAGAAGCAAAGGAATTGTCACAGCAGATGAGGTGTGGGATCTATCAAGACCTCCATGGCTTCTTTAGAAATGTCCAAAAGCAGAGGATCCAGAAAAGGATCCGGGAAGTTAAAATTTTCATCTCTGCCAGTCAGCACTGGGTTTGTTTTAAAATTGAACTGTTGTCCTTGTAAGAGGAAAGCCCATGCTTTGTCCTGGAGTCTCAGAAGTGCCAGCAGAGATGTTCCAATCTGATGATTCTGCAGCAGGCACAGTTACCTCTGGAGGCTGAGCTCCTGGGTAGGGTAACTCCTCAAATGTTTGCAATTAAACGTGTCACAGTTTGTATGTCAGAGACGAGGTAGTTGGCTTGTGGGGTCAGAGTCATCCTGAATATCCTGCACCTGCACTGTAATGTTAGCAGGATAAATATTGGAGTGGAATTGTTTCTGACCTTAAAAATAATAATTTCCACAATGGAAAAACCAAACAGGCCAAAAAGGACACAAGGAGATCTCAGCAACTGTGCTGTTCCTAAGTAAAAGAAAAAAAAAAAGGAAAACCAGTTGTCTCCAGTTCTCCTTAAAGCAAGGACCCATACTTCAGCTGAGATGAATTGTTCAGAAATGCTTGAACCACATACACTAACAGTATATATATTTAAATTTTTAGGTAATATGCATGGCTAGTAGAAAATGCTGCAGTCACAGTGGTGATGTTCTGTGGGCTCTTTTCCATCATCTTCTGATTTTCTCTGAGGTGCTTTTGCCACAGAGGGAGAAATTGGATTTCTGACACGCTGCTTCATTTTCACACACTCCACCTCCATGGTCCTTGTGGAGATATAGGTGGCTCTGAAGAAGAATAGCTGCTTGCTCCAGCACCCACTGGAGCTAATCTCAGTATTTCAAAAGGCAAAAGATCCATCTAGGTGGCTCATTCTGGATTTTATGGCCAGCTACTAAGTGATTGCAGCTTGTGAAGAAACAGCATCAAGGTGAAGAAAGAATGCAACAGAGCACAGCTCTGTTCAGGACTGAGGGTTACAAGGGAGGGTGAGGACAGAATCCATGTGTTGGGGCTGACTCCCATTAGGTGAGATTCCAGTAGGAATTACCGAGCTGTTCTGATCGTGCAGCACTGTGCATCCTTCCCTGTGGAAGGGAAAACCCAGCCTGCTCCTTTTGCAGCTGATAACACGTTTGTTGGTAGCATATGCACAGCCTGGATGTTTGCTTTCAGGATGAATCCAGGCAGTGAGTAAACACCTACCAAGTAACAGCCACCCCCACCTTCTTCCAATCAAACAGCTGTCACTTGGGTCTTGCATTTTTTTTCCAGGCTAACTAGGATGATGTTGAAAATATGAGCTCCTATCCTTGAGTAATTTTGAAGCAAATTGAAATCCATGCTGGGAACCTGATGTGCTTGCTTTAGCTGACTTGTTAGCAGCATATAAATTATTTTAATTACAACTTGTGTTTGGTGCTCTACAAGACTTGATCCTGCAATGCTGTACAGACCAAGTGCTTGAGATTTGCCTGCAGGGTGAGGCTTCCAGGTTTGTGTGAGCCTTTGGAATTGAATTGAGCTGGAGTAGCCTGATCCAAAATCTTTTGAACTGAAGGGAAAAAGCAATCTATCGGCTTGGGTTTAGGTTGAGGGATTTGTTTTGACTAAGTCCATCTTCTCCTTCAGTACTCTTCTGGTTTCTATTTTGTGTATTCTGAGCTCAAATGGATCTGACAAAATTTTTTTGCAAGTGTTCTTCCTCTGTGAATTGACTGTTTCAAACACGAGGGATATTTTTTCTGACTGGCTGCATAAGTCACCTGCTGGTGTTTCTATTCTGTCATTGGTTTCTGTGTAGAAATATTCTTCCAAAGTAAATAACGGCATTTGCTTTAACATTTGTTTTCTGCAAACACTTGTGCCAGGAAACCAGATTGTATGGCTGAAGTGAATGAATATTTTTATCTGCATTAGTCATCCGAATCTAATTTTAAATCTCTAAGGAAGAGAGAGGTGGGAGTTCGCCTGATTTGTGCTAATCTTAGTTGAAGATGTATGTTAGTGCTCCAAAGCCAGATCCTTTTAGTACCCTGCTTAATAATCAATAAATGAGCTAAACCAGAGTTTGAAAAGATTTTTACATGGGCAGTAACAAATTATTTTTAGTATATTTTTACTGTATTTTATTTCTTTTTACTTCTTGTGGGTGCTATTGGCCAAGGTTGCTGAAATGGCAGTGGTAGCTTTATTAAAATAATGGAGGCTGGGGTTTTCAAAGGGACACAAGAAAGAAGCACCTCCCATTGAAATTCTATGGAGTAACCTGTATTGTCAGGCTCTTGCATTATAGCCTGTGTTGTGGATGCATTTTTGAGGCTGTGTTGTACTGCAGACATAAATATTTATAGCTGGGGCTGTGATCCTGCCTTTGCTTATGCATGTGTCTAACTTAAACACATGTGAGTATTCCCCTTGGCTCCAACAGGGCTATTTGCATTCATAAAACTGAGGATGCATCTGGTATTTTTTCATGGAATTGTTAATAATTCTACTGTGTGAAACTGCAGATGCATTTTTTGTGAGAGAAAAAGGACACCTCTGCCTGGGAAGATGTGGTTCTGTATCAATTGATGCTTCTGTGACCTTCACTTTTATACTCCCAGGACAGAAAACCTGAGCTGCTGCACCTCCTCGGACACACTGACCATCTATCCATCCCTTCCTATGAATTTTTTATAACTGCTTGTCTTTGTAAGACAAAAAGCAAAGAGACAGATGCAAAATTGGCCATCAGTTTTCTAATGGAGCGAGAGCATAATTAATCAGGAATAACACCTAAGAGTAACTGGTGCAGAAGGGTATTTCCCAGGGAGGTAAAGTAGCCTCCTTGGGATGTAAGTCAGCTTGTATTAATCACATGATAAGATTGGTGACAGTTTGCAACCTTTTGGATCAGTTAGCCAGCAACTTTCCAGCTAATTATTCAGATTTGTGCGGGTTTTGATTTTTGGTAAGGGTGAATGGAACATTAGGCCAGAGATCAAAACTCGTTGAGTCAAAGGGAAATGCTGGAAAACAATTCTGACGGTGATGAAAGACAAATTATTTAAATGGAGACAGGGACAGAGCATCACCAGAACAGCAAGTGTTGTGTCCCCTTGACAGCTCTGACAGGATTATTAATGTGCTGCAAGCAGGCATCAGGGCTGAGCCGGGGTGTGAAAACTGTGTCCTGTTTACTGCCATTAGTGAGTGGCACTAAATGGGGTCATAACTTTCACTTCAGACTCTTGCAAAAGATCTCCTTTGGAAGTTGTATGGCTGAGAACGGTCTCAAACATGGAGCTGTTCTAATTGTTTTCTTACTGGCTCCGTGGTGATGCCATAAATAAACCCAAGAATATGCTAGTGTGCTGATGGTATAGTTTTTGTGACTGGGATATTGTGCCTAATGTCTGTGGCTGTCTTAGTCTGGGAGCAGCCTTGTGTTATTCATGGTTTGTCCCACAGTACTCCTAGCAGGGAGATAAGAGATAAGGCAACAGGATGGACAATCACATCACATGTTGCTTTTTTTTATAACACCTTTTTCTCAGAAGATTTTGTGGTTCTCACTGTTATTCACAGCATTAGCAAGTGCTTGCAGGTAAATGTGTGTTTTGAGCTGTTTTCTGAAAATTAAAAAAAAAAAAAAGAGAGCCTTAAGCACATGCTTGAGTGCTTTTCTGAACCCAGGCCTAAGACAGGTTTGATTAGAAAAAGATGATGCTTTGCCCACAAATATAGTGGTGCTTTTGTTTCCTCCTGAACAGTAAGCTGGACATTTGGACTTGGTTCACTTGGCGCTAATGATACATGACCCTGCAGGCTGTGGTCTCAGCTGGCTTCCATTTTGGGTTTGCAATTTCCTCAGTAAATTTTATAATGGCTTTTGGAGTTGGTGATGAAATCTTATTTCTCTCTGTACCCATCTGAATGTGGGTGCTGGCCATGGAGAGATCAGCACGTAAGGAGGGATCGTGCCTTTTCCTGCAGGATGTGGGGCTGCAAAGGACAACTTGGACATGGGTATGTTTTTGAACTCTTCTGATCTGCTCCTCCTTAGGAGAACCTTCTCTTTTGCCCTTTCTTTTCTTGAAAAATCCCACATGGAGATGTCCTTTGCTGTGTGCTCCTGGTTGTCCAGGAGTCATCTCCCTCTAGCTGCTTATCATCCAGCAGAATATTCAATTTCCCTTGTGGCAGTGTTTGTTTCCTCTCTTGTTTCACAGGAGTCCTGCCACTGACTTTCCCAGCTGCTTGGGGGCTCTGGTGTGGTGCAGTTAACTGTGCCATTCACTTCTGCTCAAACACAGCTGGACACTTCCCAATCTTTTCAGAAGAGATTGTTTCCTACCACCCACAGCATGATGAGCAGTGTAGCACCTAGGAATTTGGATTAAATTCCATGGCACAATGTGCAGGACATATTGGACAGCGTTTCCACGAGCCTTGCTTTTGGCAATACAGGCAGGAACATTTTCTTGGGTGCTAGAGAATGCTAGATTGTCAGGAAAAAGAACTCTCTTCCCTGTACTGAATTGGTTGTGCACAGGAGAAACCAATTACACTGAAGTGTGCTTTTTTTCCCTGTTTAATTTGATCCAGGAATCTTGTTGGTTCTCCAGTTGGCTGGGTGGTGGTGGGAGATTACTTGAGCCAGACCTGAATTTCTAGTCTAAAACCCAAATTGTCAGGCCTTTTAAAAAACCCACTGTTTTTCTCTGGACAAGTCTCTGTTCCTACCTTAAATAAGGAGTGTGTCTGCTTTTTGAATTACTGTTGTAACCACCAAAGAAAGTTTTGGGTTCCTGTACACGTAGGCCAGAACTAAAAGGAGCCATGAGCCTTGTTTGGGCTACACTGATTTTGAGAGTCTCTTAGCTTTTCTTCTTTGACTCAAACCATCTGATTCTCTACCTCTGAACAAATTCTGGTTTGTGTTCACGCTCTCCCCATTTCTCCTTTGCATCTGGTCCTTGCTGGAATAAACAGCTGATGAACTGTGGTAGGAGAAGTGTACAGATGTTCTCTCAGCATGCCAGCTGCACTTATGATTCTCCTCCCCATAACTGTATATCTTGCACCTTTACCATACTTGAGATTACTTGTGGCTGTTGAGCCTGGTTTTATGTGGGAGAGCTCCTGTTGTGTGGCAGAGGTTCCTGTCACCTCCCTGGGATTTTTCTCCTTAGGTTAGCAGTGCTTCACGGATTTTTCTCCAAACACAGAATTCCTACTAGAGCATGAAACATTTTGCAGAACAGTGGGCATTAGGAAAATGGAAGAGCTGAGGCTTTGATTTAAATTCTTTATTTTCTCTCCACTTGTGTATGAAAACAGATGCCATCCACGGCATATACTTACAGAAATGTTCACCCTGTTAAAACCCTAGTGTTCATTTTCACAGCAAAATATTCTAGGCTTCTTATACACAAACGCCCTAAGAACCAATTTTCTCCTTAGAATTATTTGACAAGCTCATCAGTTGTGCAATGATTTTCTTAAATGGTTTTTTTTTTAATGTAATTTCTTTCTATTTTTTTATACCACAAGAGGTAGCCAAAGATCAGGTATTAATTTCCACCCAAGAATGTTTGTTTGTATCTTCCAGATAAATTAAAATATGATTCAGTGCATCATCAGGCTGTAAATTACAACACTAGGCAATGCTAATGGTTTTATAGAAGCCAGGACCAAAATTTATATGAAGACTGTTGATCTGTTTGGGAGTGTTATGTTAGGCTCATCAATTTTTCCTCGGCTGACCTAATAATTACCTTCATCAAGGCAAGGCTTGTATGCCTTAAATTCCTACTTGCTTTGTTAGTTTATACTCTAACCTGGTTTTGCCAGCACTTCAGATACAGCAGTTTTTTGGGGGTAGTGAAAATAGGACAGTTTTGCTTCTTAGATGAAACTTTTGAGGCTCAGGGGCTTTTTTGATGGGAGGGCATATGTGGAGGAATCCTAAAAAAACCCTCACAGGAGGAATTTAATTTGAATGCTATTACAATAGGACAGACCAGCTCTCCTGAGTTGTGTTTAATTTAGCTGTTGTGGTATTAAAGCACTGGAGGTGTTGAAGCCCAAACTTCTGGATGTGGTTCGGACTCCACATGGGATGAGGGTGTCGCTGAATTTCAGGCCACTGTGCCCTAACTTTCCTGTTTCTGAACTTCCAATGTCCTGGTCCCTTTTGCTTGCTTTGTGCTGGAGTCAGAGTTCCCACCTCTCCTTTGGAAGGACACATCTTGTTTGGCCACAGGCAAGGGAAGCTAAGGCACTTCATCATCCCTAGCTGCTGATGGATGTCCTATGATCTTCATAGGACAGCTGAGAGGTTTTATCCAGGAGGCTGGAAAAGATTTCTCAATCTAAATAAGCCAACATTTGTACTTTGTGGATGTTCACAGTCATGACTGTGCTAATAACTAGTTATTTATTTCAATTTTAAAATTTCAAGACCATGTATAGTGGTTTTTTTTTAATATGTCCAAGGATGGAAACGGTTCAAATGCTGGGCAACCTTCTACTGTTTAACCAAAATTACAGTAATAATGTTTTTACTATGTTTAAATGGATCTTTCTGTAATTAGAATTGTGCTGGTTGCCTCTTGAGCACCTCTGAGAAGAGCCTGGCTCCATCTTCTTTACTGCCATCCAAAATCCTCATCATATGCTTATACACATGGATAAGATGCTGAGACTTTTCCAGCCTGTGCAACCCAAGCTGCCTCAGCCTCTTCCCATGATGGATGCTCCAGTCCCTTAATCACTTTAGTCATCCTTCCCTGGATTTCCTCCTGTATGCCTATTGTAGGAAAAATCCATTTCCTACAATATCTATGTCGATGTATGTAAATTAAAAACCACACATTGGAAGGACCACCACTCCTCTCCTTCCCAAGTAAGGTGCCCTTGTTTTCCTGAGAGTGTTCCCAGGGAAGATATCATGAACACTGCTGCCTTCACTTGGGTCCAGGCTGCAGTGAAGGACAGGAGTGTCCCTTCCTTCCTGTGCAGCAATGTTGGCTGCAGATTAAATGACCTTTGTTGAGTGTAACCAGAGTATGTTAGATATAAAAACCCTGGGCAGAGTGCAATGAAAGTGGAAAAAGCTGCTAACATAAAACCTGCTATATTGAAGCACAGATAGAGGTTAATGCAGGGAACACTGACCTGTTCTATGTAGTCTATGAGAATAAGACTGGAAAATTTTGGGAGCATCCATTTTGGAAGTTAAAAGGCATGAAATCATAGAGTCAATTTACATTGTGAGCATCCCCATATCCCTCTGAAGGCAATAGGTTTTTGCCTAAAAAGTGCTTTAGAATTTTTGCCAAATTGAATCAGTCTGATCTCACTGATATGGGTTTTCATCATTCTGCTTTGGGATGTCCTTAAATATGTGAGGTTTTTGTGATGGTAGGGCCACCAGCAGTGGTGTTCTGTAAATGCTAAGCTGACTCTTGCTAGCTGTGATTTTATTTATTTATATATTTATTTATTTTTCTGATGAGCAGTCCACATCTAATGGCACATAAAACTGTATTTGCCAAGATTTGGCATGACACGTGTCCAGCAGGTTAAAATGTTTGACCTTTCAGGGGAAGAGCAAGCTTTATGGAAATCACTTTTCTTTAGGGGCCAGCTGAAGCTGTTTGAATTCAATAACTTGCTTTGCATGGAGCAGGTGATGTCCTAGGTAGATTGGTTTGACACAAGCCAGTGTGGCTGCCTCATGCCACTGATCTCTGCCGTGCAAGTACTGTGAGTTTCTCCAAATACTCTCCAAAAGCATAGAGGAACATTCTGGTGCAAAAATCCATAAAGAGAAGAGCAAAAGGCTAATTATTTTGAGGAGAGAAGGATACCCAGTTGGCAAGGAAACCCAAGCTGCTGGGACAACACAGTATTCACCTGAGGGCCAGCAGCATCACTGGCAGCAGTAAACTTTTCCCTATTACCACTCACCCTGGTCTTTCATTGTTGGAGCTGGAAAGCTGCTGAGAATAGATGGAGACTCTGCAAATGTGGTGTCAAATCTTCATGAACTAAACGTGTCCTCTTGTGTTGATCCTGAAGCTAAAAGGGTGTGCTGAAGCAGGAAAATCCTTTGGCTGTGAGATCCCTTTCACCTCTTGTCCAGACAAAGAGCAGAGCATGCCCTCTCTGGATTTTTGCAGCCCTGCAGAGGGGAAACCTGGTGGCTGCAAATATTTTGCTCAGTAAAAATGCACAGGGGCTGCCTGGATGTTTATGGGTTGACACATACTCAACTATATGGAGCAGAAAAAAAAATCAAGTAGAGCCTCAGCACGCTCACTTCCAGAAGGAAAGTCTGTTTGTATGGTTTTTTCCCCTACCCATTTACTGATACGAGCTCCTACCAGCTAAATCAGTTTGGATATCTCTCTCCTTTCTCAGATGTTTCAGACCATATAATAGGTGGTCTCTGTGTCAGTTATTGAGGACAGGATTTAAAAGGAAAAATAACATCTTTCATTTGGAGATTTTCTTTAATTCCATTTCCCGTAAAGTGTGGTGGAGGGGGGAGAGAGCCAAGAGCCTGCACTGTTGACTGGTTAGTGACCTTCAGCAATTTACATAAGCTATTTCCTCACCTATGGAATGAGGATAATGATACTCTAAAATCTATTAAAAAAAAAAAAGTATCAGGGCTAGATATTGTTGAACTGCTGCTTTAGTACAAAGAACAAATCTTTAGCGTGGCAGAAAAATTCCTGGAGACTTAGAAGTCAGTGGAGGAAAGTGAATCTTCAAAAATGTGTTATTTATAAAAATCTTTAAATTGAGACAACAGGGAAAAATTAAAATGCTCTTAAGTTTTTTTTTCTTCCTCTTTTCTTCCCGCCACCCCCCGGTGTTTACTTTTCAACATGGTGTTGAAGTGGGTTTTGCTTTTGTCCATAATCAGTTCAACCTCCAAGTTCTCAGCACTGCAGAAGTCTCTATTTATTCTTTACTCTGGAATTTTTGTTTTAAAGTCACAGGAATGTTCTGGTTCTTGCAGCACGCTGGGAAAGCTTATTTGGCAAAAATCTATAATTTCAGCCAAACTTGAGACGACAGCACTGGCGGTAAAGTTGTGACAAAAAACTCGACAGAAAGCAGACAGTTCAAAGCTGAAGTAGATGTCTTCTTCTCATTCAGACTGGCACGTAGGAGATGTCACAGCAATGTTGTCCAAATTCCAATCTGAGGCATCTGCTGATGCCTCAACAGGTGGTGTTTGTACCAAATTTGGGAAAGGCCAACGATCATTAGCCTGGCAGTAGTTGTGTTTTCTTAAAATTACAGCTTTGGAGTCAAGATGTTATGTGAAAAATCTTATCTTTCATTAAATCCTGAGGTTCCAGGGCTTTGGAGATGACTTGAAGATGTGAACCCCAAACACTCCAAAAAACCCCAGAAAAACGTAGGAAAAAACATTGCTTTTTTCCCCTCTTTCAAATGATATGTTTAATAAGGTGCTCTTTGAACTATTAAGAAATCCAAAGGATTATTTTTAACACTCAAGGCAGTCTGTTTGGGAATTTGTGTGTGTGTGTATGTGCCACCCCATTGAAATAATATTTTGCTCTCTTCCCTCCTAACTTTTCTCTGTGTTTGGGTAAAGCCATCCTACCCTGCTAAGGGTGATGTTTTCTCACTGAGATGTGCCTCTCCACAAATTCAGTAGCAGGGAATGATCTCTCAGTGTCTCCATTCCAGTTTAGCCCTCATGGGGAGCTTCTGTTCCTTCTGGACAAACTGTAACTTATCCCTGTGAGTGCTGACTAACACTTGGCTCTAGTGAGAGCTGCTCTTGTGCTGCTTTTCTACTTCAAAGCAGCCCTTGAGGTGGCACAGTGCAAGATCCCTGTCACTACTGTGGAACATCTTCCCAGAGTGGCAATGCCAGGTGCTGTGGGAAACCCAGAAAAGCCAATGAACTGTTCTTTCAAGTGCTTGGACTTCTTGAATCATGTCTAGGCTGCCAGCAGCAGATAGTCAGCTCTCCCAGAGGCAGCACTGTCGAGTTACTCTCTCAGACAATACTCTTGGCAAAAGCTTGAGGAGCAGTGCAGTTGTGTGTTCTGGGGATTCTTATTGTCTTAGGGAGATGATATGAGCTGCCTTGCCTGGGGATGGCAGGATAAAATCCTGCACACTGCCAGAATATCTTTGGGGGCTGTCCCCCTTCAGCTCTATTCCATCCCTCCTTGCCAAACTGCTGTGTCCAGTGGATGCAGTTAAAGGAGATGCCCTCACAGCAGCTTTTCCAGAACCAAAGCATGCCCAAGGTTGTGATGATAGCTGGTGATGCTTCATCATCTTCCTGGAAGAGACTGGAGACACAAAAATGTGCATGCCCGAGAAATGCAGTAAAAGATCACATCCTGAACTACCTAAGACCATTTGGGAAGCAACACTTTTGTTGGAATTGATCCATGGGATGGCTGCATTTCGTAAGCTGCATCTGTGGAGTTTGTCCAACAAGCAGCTTGTGATGACATGGCTGGTTCTGGTAGGGCTTGGGCAGCCCTTCCAGCAGCAGCTGCCTCCCTCCTCTTCCCACCTCAATCTGTTGAGACCAAACACCTCATTGCCAAATCTATTTTGCCTGCATCCTTGAAATGCCTCTTGCTGTTCCATAGTCTGAAATTGGCCTGCTGTTTTGGCAGAAGGAAGTAATGTGCCTAGGGAACTCTTCCTTATGGACACTGTATTTATAAAGCTAATCTCATTTCCTTCCACACCTTGTGAGGATGATAAGATGCCTTGTGTTTTTTGTTGTGCAGGAGAATAGAAACCCCATTCAGGTGTTTACCTTGCCATTTCCTTTCTTCAGACCAGCTCAAAGATAAGCTGTTGCTACTCTGTCAATGACTGAATGGCAGGGTTCTTGTGCTCCCCACTGAGTGTGTACACACAGTGTTCCGTGTCTGACTGAACTACAGGTGTTTGTTGTCAGAACGACCCATTTTCAGTCAAAAGTTTGGAGTCATCCCAGCTAATGGGGTTTTTCAGCAGGAAAGTCATGCCTGTGGCAGGGATGGATGAGTCTGGACTGGGTCCTCAGACTTCTAGGAAGCTGTGAATATATTGGGTAATACCACTGGATGCTGTCCCTGAAAAAAGGAAAATTTAGGGGTAAGCATGTTTATTCATCTCTGTTATGGGTTGGGTTTTTTGTTTTGGTGGGGTGTTTTTGTTTTTTGTTTTAGTTTGGGTTGAGTTTCTATTTACAACTAAGCATTTCATTCCCTTGCCTGGACTTGTAAAGTGACATTTAGGTTGTTTTTAAATCTGAAGACGCTGTCCCTGTATAGCTCACTTTCAGCATAAGTTTTTAGTAGGTTTCACAACAAGAGGCAGATTTCCAAAGCACTGCTGAGTGTGTTTTCACCAGGACTCAGCCAGCCAGGATGCTTAGCTTGGTAATTATCTGGGTGCTGATTTGTCTCCATAAAGCATCCCAGATATTGATAATACCCTCAGAAAAGATAGGAAATAAGTTGATGGGTTTAACTCTGTTCCCTGTGCTGACAACATCTGTAGGGTTACAAAGCATCTGTGAGCCAGGGATCATGGAATATACAGGTAGAGCTCCTCATCCTTCATGGTTTTGAGTGAGGTCATGTTTGGAAAAAGAAATTCCTTTTTGGTATTGCCAATTCTCCAGTACAAATGAGGTTACCTCTTTTGCATGTTTTGCTTATGGGTGTCAAGCAGTGATATGTCACTCCTTCATAAATGAGTGTGTATTACATCTTGCTGGTCATGGACAAATGCCACAAAATTGCATCACTGGGAAAAAAGGGAAGAGAGGCTATTTCAACCTGTCAGGATTCCTCCTTTGGAAGATTTGTTGGGGTGTTTCCTGTGCTCAGCAGAGACCAAGCTTTGTTCTGAAAAACAAAATTCCTGCAACCATACAGCTGATGTATTGGGGCAGATTCCCTCCGACCTGTCTGTAGGCAGCCAAACTGAAATTCTCACCACAGCACAGAAGTGAACATCCTTTCACAGACAGGGAAGTGCTTCATGGGCAGCACACGTGGCCACATGCATTCATTGTCCTCTTTTACCCCTTTGGGGGCCAGTGGGCAGGGGCATGCATGAAATTCTCCTTTAGCTTTTGGGATGTGCTGACTGGGCGAGTTGCTGGAGATGAGATGAATCACTAGGAGTGGTTGCAGCAAGTCAGCATTGCATGCCCTCCTGCTGGGATTTTATTTGAGCAGCTTGCTGATCACAAGGCACCGCCTTTTGCCTCTCTAAGAAAGCTGTGCAGTGCTATCTCATTTTATCATGCGTTAAACATACAGATTGTTTTATGAATCACTACTCACTTCTCGTTCAGTTTCTCTACGAAGTGTAAAGCTGCAATGCAACCTGTGAAATGCTTTGGTTTTAGCAGAAGATATCGTGTTTGTTAGTGTGGTCTGCACTCCTTTTATAACATAGTGAGTCCCTGGATTTTTGTAGTCTGTAAGGATTAAAAAAAATTAAACCCCTATGATGTAAGGAAATAACTTCTGGTTTCTTTACAAATTAATAAGGTCTAAGAAACATTGTATATTTCTTTTCAAAAGCGTGTAATAAAATCCAAAGGAATGTGCTTTTGCACTGATGACCACAGTGGAAGAAAGATTTTTTTTTTCTCTGCTTTGCTGTGCTAAAACTCTTGGTGCTGGCGGGTTCTTAGGCTGATACAGTAGCGTTGTTTTGGGTTCCCACTCACAGCCTAGAGCAGTCCCACATGGCTGGGTACAGAGTAAGTACTGCCTGTGGAGCTGGAACATGAATATGAAGCATGCTAATGCTAGTATCAATTAGACAGTGACCCAGAAATTCTTGGAAGAATGATTTTTCAGCTGTATCCTGTCTCCAGGGCTTACAACCCTAATGGTAGCTCCTCGCTGAGTCCTGTGTAGAAAGCTGGAACAACTGGGGAGTGAGCCAGGGGAAGATGAGGGGGGACAGAGCTGAGATGCTTCTCCTGAGAGAAACAAATCATTCAGGCAAAGACATAATCAAAGCTCTTGGACGAATAATGAAATAACCATTTCAGTTATATGTGCCTAGGGTTGTCTTGGGCCCAAGTGTCATCTAGACAGATGTACTTCCAGTTTGCTTTCCATAATAAATGCTGGATTTTTGAAAATATTTTAATGACATCTGGGCATTTTACTAGGCCTCAAATCCTTGATAGCTTTCCAGGTCACGCAGCCACCTTTGCATCATCTGGCCTCCCAACCTCTTCCATTCTTTCAGAGTCTTATGAAGAGCATTAAACTTGCAGATGCAATTATTGTATAATAAAGTATTGATTTCCTAAGGAACCCTTTAACATCTGCTTTCATAATTAGCATTTACAAGGCATCAAAAATTAACCATGTACATCCTTACCAATTAATTACAAAGCCCTTTTATTTCTGAAATAAATATCAGTGCCCACGTGCTGAGAAGAGCTGAGCATCTTGTCTAACTTCACTGAGTGCCAACATATGATGTGTCTAGATAAGACTAGTGTAAAAGCAGATTATTAAAAGGAAATTTCTGTCTTTTCATATGCCATTTGATAATTGCCTTTATTTACCCATTTCTTTCAGCTACTTGGCAATGTCTTCCTATGTGTGTTGTAATATTTTTTTCCCTGGCAATTTCTATTTTCTGCGACAGTGGCTCTTCTTGAGAGTAGCTCTGATCAACTTCAGGCATGGAAGCAAATAAGGCATTTGTTGCTCAATTAGATGTTTTCTCTTTCAATGGTATAAATCTCAGGGGGGTGCTGTGGCTTAGTTTTAGTCCCTCACAGGAGCAAACTCCCTGGCAGGTACTGCCTAATAAAAAGCCTTCCCTCCTCAATTCTGTTGTTGCAGATGAAATCTACACAAAGAGTTTGCTGCTCAAGACCTATGGAGGGGCTTTTCTTCTCTAGGTAGATTGGTGGTTCTGCAACAGTAGCTGCTGTTTTAGTGTGTGTGGTGTTCAACTCATTAATTTGGCCTCTGAGCTCCTCAGCAGCCTGGAGATCTGTTTCTCTCTGTGCCCACTGCTGCCCCATGCCGAGCACTTTGTTCCTTGTTTCCCCCATAAGTATTGATGAGACACAGAAAAACATGCTAATTCTTTTTATAGGGTCCTTTTTCACGCTGTCTTTGGACCCCTAAAAAATCTTTTTTGTCTAAAACTGAAGTAGAGACAGGCAGTGGTGCTCTCTTCTCTTAGCAAAAGAGAAACCCTGTTTCAAAGACCTGCTGAGAAGATTTGACTTGTGTTGAACAGGATTGAGCCCCATGGCCCAAAGCAACACAAGAAAAGACCCCATGAAAGGATGTAAGAGTGGAGTGGGGATTGACAAAATCTGAAGGAGTCTTTGTGCTTCTTGAGATAATAAAATCATGAGAGTGCAGAAAGACAACATTTTTCATTTATTAGTAATGGGCTGAGTTTGACTCTTAGCAAAGGGATGATGGTGAAGGCTCTCAGGAGACAGAAATCAAGGGGATTAAATGTATGAACTCACTGTATCTGACTGGAGGGGGTTGCAAGGAATGCCCCCCCCCAAACAGTCAGGAAAGAGAAACTCTGATAACCCCAAAATTACAAAATTTAAATCTCAGCTATTGGCTTCCAGAGAATATCAGGCTGATAGTTGCCATAAAATCAAAGCTCTGCTGACATTGTAGTCAATAACCATCTCATACCACCATTCCAGGATATCTAGATTTGGATTATGCTCAGATACTTTTGTGTGCAGGTTTATGCAAATTTTTGCATAATTTGTGATCTTCCAGAATCAGTTTTCAGAAAGAGATTTGAGCAGGGGAAGTGCGTAATATGCATCATTTGGAGGGATTTTTTCCTTTTTTAGGAGCACAATTATGGTATCATTTTGATTCAAAAAAATCTCCGTGCCATCCTTCATATCTACTGACCAAGACACTGCCTTTTACATAGATTTTAAAACTCTGTGTTTAGCTGCAATAGCTGTAAAAATAGAAACATCAGTGTCTGGTGCCCTGTGTGGTCAGAAGTTTGTTTTCAGAACCAGCCTGTACTGCACCATTCAGGCTGTGGGTCAGCTCAGCTTTCAGAGAGGCAAATTTTCTGTGGCAGGCAGGTGTTATCTGCTGTTATTCCAAAAAAGTAAAGTTCTCTACCACAGCCTCAGCCTTTTTCTGTTGGTTTGGCTGTGTTTCTTGTTGGATAGACACAGCATGAAAGCCTCTGCACCAGATTTCAATGAGAAACAGTGACAGAAAATATGCAAGAGTGCCAACCTACCCGTTCACTTACTGATGCTCATACATAGAGCCTGCTTATCCTGACAATTTTCCCAGCAGGATTTGAGTCCCTGTTGGCTTCACAATCCATTTGGATCCTCAGACCAGGTATTTTTCTGCCTGTTGTTGTCCAGTGGCTCTTCCCAGCTGTGCTGAACTCAAGGAGAGCATCTCTGAAGACATTGGAGTCTGCTGGAGCCAGATGCACTTGGAAGAGCCCCAGCATGCCAAGTATTCCCACATGGAGATGTGTAGCTGAGACCTGCACTTCTGTTGGCTCAGGGACCTCTGCTTGGAAATTCTCACTTTCTTGGCTGGTTCCCATTTTAGATGAGTGTTGCAAAGCAAATGTCCCAAGGGATGGGTGCTGACCCTCATACAAGGGCTGATCCCACAGGCGTGCTGTGAACCAGTCACTGATCTATCCATCTATCCCTCCTTTTTTTACTGCAGCACTGATTTTTTTTCTCTAGTTTAGGTGTCATCCACTTAGCTGTGCTTGGTTTGTGGCAAGGGAATAGGCAGGCACTACCTCTGGATGAGAGCTGGCCATTCCTGGGTGCATGCCAGGAACGCTGACCTGCATGTGGTGAGTGACAGCACCCTCGTTTGTGCTGCTGCTTCAAGCTGTTAGCAGGTATGGCTGTCAGGATTAACCCTGCATCCCAGAAAATTCCTTTAAATAAATCACTTGGAAAGTGGCTGTGGGCAGGGTACTCCTCCCTCTGGGTACAGCTAAAGCTCTCAGGGTGGTACAGGCATTGAGAGTTGACTCTAGGATGGACACATGCACACACATATATTTGTCTCACTTGGGGCGTGGAAAGAGGGATTACTTAGGTTATCTGTTCAGGATTTTTTTCTTTTCAAAGGCCCTTTGTCTGGAAGTACCAGAGAGGATGAGACAAACTGGTTGCCTTCACGGCCCGATGAGCAAAAAGAAAGCAGTACTCCTGTTACCTGGAGACATTCAAGGAGGCAAGTGCAATTAGTCAGTAGATAATTAAGCTGTACATAATCAGAGTAGTGGAGACAAACCACCTTATTCCACAGATGTAGCAGAGCAGAAGCCCTTTTTTAGAAACTGCATGACAGGGAAGGGAGAGGGAAGGCAGAAACTGCTGGATCAACATTATTTGTACCATGTCCTCAGCAAACAGAAGCTCCACTGGGGCCTTTTCTTGCAGCCTTCCTCCTGGGAATGCTGTCAGGGGAGGGAATGTTTCAAAGCTTGTCTACACTCTGGTCTAGCTGAGGCAAAAGTTTCACTGATGGAAGCAGCTTGGAGGGGCTTGCTATTTTAATCCAGTCAGACTAGGAGTGAGGGTATTTAGGAAACGAGCAGTGGCCAGGGGGATTGGTGATTGCTCTTGTTCTCCTCTCTATTTGAGGCTGCCCCAGTGCTGGGTGCAGGTCTCAGGGAGCTGTTCCTCAGGACCCCTGTATTGCCCATGGTAAATCCCTGCCACATTTATGGGATGGGGTGCCCAGCTAGAGAGGGGCAGTGGAGCTCAGCATTTCCCTCTGCCCAAGGAACCCGTGGCTGTCTGCGTCAGGAAGCCCTGCTGGCTCTGTAGTGAGGCACACTTCACTTAACCTTCAGGTACATTTATAATTAATGCTTAATTGATTTCCATAATGCAAGATCAACACATTGGCCTCTTCCTGTACATCTCTTCTCACATGAACAGTCCTTACTAACCTTATTTTGTCTTTTCTGTGAGGTTTAACCTCAGGCAAGATTCTTGATGAACTTGCTGCTCATAAAAATATCCAAATGTTCCTAGCATAGATCAAATGCTGGCCTCAGGCCCCTTGGTGTTTCTTTTCCAGGAAGGGTGGCTTCTTTTTTTCATAATGTTAGGAGTCTGTGTCTTTTCCAAGACTCAATTTTCTTTCTTGTATCTTCCCCTCTGGGGAAAGGTCGTATTCACTTCACTCTAGCTGCCAAATTTTGAAAACTTGGTCTTAGAAAAGTGATCCTGTGTGGGATCACCTCTTGTATCAATGTTGAGTTTTTTCCTCTTCTGTACATCTACAGGAGATTGACCCACTCTGGAACTGAGATTGGAATGTTGTCCCAATAAGCAAAACCTGTGGTAGATTACTTTCAACAAAAAAAGCCCAAATCAAGCTGTCCAAACCTCATATGAGACGTTCTTGTTGAATCCAACTAGAGATTCCTCAAAAAACAGATGATCAAAGGAGTCCAATGGATGCAGGGTCAGCCACCCTCCTTGACCCTCAGTCTGGGGAAGGACTTTCCATCTGAAATGATGTTGTGGCTTTTCTTCATATCTGTGAGAGTGAGGACAAATGCAGGAGGGGAAGGGATTTGGAGAAGGACATTATTAAAGGTGATGGAAAACAAACAGTCTTGCAGGAAACAAAATGGTTTCATGGTGTCAGGGCAGTGGCCACCATCAGTCTGTTTGTGATATTTGTCTTTGCACTTTTCAGGTGGCTTTATTCAGGCCACACCTGCGTGTTTCTTCATAGAACAGGTCTGTGATACAAGATTGTATCATCAAGATAGAAATAAAGTGTTTCCATTATCTCTGTCCTTTCAAAGCCTGAGGTCCCAGGTCGGAAAACAAAGTCAGCAGTGACCTGCAATGCTGCTCCACGTTGTCTTAGTCCAACCATTTATTTAGTTCAGCAAAGATCTGGTTGTTGTTGGGATTTCTGTAGTTGTGCCTAAACAGCAAAACTTCCTACACACCTCTGGCAGTTCAGCACCGTGGTTATGTGCTGTCTCTGTGCCTGATTTCTTTCACTTCTGAGGTGAAGGAATTGGTAAAAGGGTCAGTTTAAGCTGACCACATGTTTTTACACTTCGTGAGTTGCGCTTTTATTTTCTCTTTTTCTTTTAACAAACTACAGTCAGGTGATACCCTTGACCTTCTACCTAATACCTTTTCAGACAGGATAGATTTTGATTGTCTGAGGAGAGAGCTGGTCTTTAGAAATCATGGGCAGAAGAGGAACCTACCATACTAAAACCCTTTCAGTTTCTAGAGCAGGTAAAGGGAGAGGACTTTCAAACACACGTGTGTGCTGGAGAGAGGAGAATCCAAACTCCTGCCAAGCTCAGCAGGGATTTTGCCCTTAGGAGAGAAGGCATTTTCCAAGTCACAGTTACAGTTCTTCTCTGCTATCTGCTGCTATCAAATGCTTGGATCCTAATGACAAATGATGATGGATGCTGCTTCCTTGAGGTGGGAGAAAAAAAGCATTGCTGGTGGATTGGCCTGTTTTGTTAGTTTCGAACATCAGTTAAATCTTAGTTTCAGCACAAGAGTGTAATTCACTAAATCACAGATTCTTTTTGGTATATCAAGTGTAATTTGATACCTAAAAAGGACAATTTTCCTATTGGTGCTTAAAGAGAAGCATGAATTCTATATCAAATTCTCTTTTACTCTGTTTGTGTGAGCATGCAGGAACACATGGGAGCCTCAAGTAGGCATCAGGATCACACGCTGTGAGGTACTGAGGTATAGAAAGTGAAAATAAAATCTTTTCCAAAAGAAGCTTGTGGTCCAAATACGTCAGTTTTGGAAATTGGCACGTGTATAAAGAAATTCCAAATAAATCTACGTAGTAACAAGAAAAAAGGGGCTACTGCAGACAATTAACTACAGAATCTGTGTGATAAATCTTTTATCTGAAATTAGCAATGTGTGTATTGAGTGGATCAAGATGAGCACGCTACTCTTATAGAAAACTTGTACATGCAAAACCTGTCATCTCTTATTAAAAGACAAATGACATTTGGAGGCATTACATAAATAATGGAATCACATGGCCACCTGATCTTGGTTATTTCTTAGTGAAGGGTAAGACATTTCAAACGTCCCTTTATTCTGAATTGTAGAGCTGTAATTCTCCTGAACTGTCAGCACAAGTTGAATAGCTCTGAAGGCTCGGAATGAATTCCTGGTCTGTTTGAAGTCACTGGGAGTGGTGTGCCTGGCTTAAATGAGGCAAAGGTTTTCAACTTCAGTGCCTGGGAAGGGGGTGCCTCTGGCTCTTGTTTGCTGAAGGAGATGTCCAGTCCCTGTCTGGAGAATAGAAATTGTATCTCTGTTTTCATCTATTCTTTAGTAAATTCTGCTAAAACAAACAAAAAAATTTAGTCTGTTCTTCATTTGGATGACCTGCCCAAGCTGGGCTTGGCCTTTAGGAGGGGATGCTTTGTGCCATGAGTGGCAGAATGAATAAAGCTGGATTTTCTCATTATCCACCTCAGCCATGCTGCAAGGCTGCAGGGACACCAGCACCTCTGCTTGCTGTTGGGTGTGTGGTCTACCTGGAGCTGAGTACACACAAACCAGCAGGGGAGGGGACTCTGCTCCTCGGGTGACTGCTCCCAGCAGCATTTCTAAAACCTCAGCCTGCTGCTCTCTCAGGAGGCAGGTGCTGATTCAGACATTTCTCACCAATCCAACTGCTTTTCATGAAATTTGTAGGAACTTCCTGATAATCCTTGAAGTTCGTAGCCCTCTAGCAAATCTGGTTGAAGCAGGACAACAGATTTGGAAGGTTAAGCAGACAGCAGGGAGGCATCAGCTCTAGTTTGAAATTGAATGAGGGGATAACAAACTAGAAAAGGCACAAATTATTTCCTTTCCCTTTGTTAAAAACACCAGAGAATTTGGTAGGGATTAATCAATTTCATACAGGTGTTGATTCAAAACTTTGATTAAATGAGGTAATCATACTAAGTAAGTTATTTAATGAAGAAGAAGAAAATTTCATAGAAATCTAGCATGAGTATTGTTAAAGGTATGAAAAACAATCAGTTTCCTGTGATATGCAATGGGCAGCAAAAATCCTTCTGGAATTCACTCTGTTTGAATGAATTCCACAGTATTTTGGAATATTTGTTTGGAATCCAGGTGGAAGTCAACATCGTTTTGTCAGAATTGACCACACCTTATGGCTGAAGTTAATTGATTTGTACCTGGTGATACCATACCTGTTTGTGGTCTTTCAGTGATGGTTAAGGTCTGGACTTTGGAAGAGATCCAAGAATTCATAGGACTTCCCAAATTTATAGAAGAACGTGTCTGCAGCTACTTAGAATGCCCTCCTGCAGGAGCTGAGTGGGTCTGTGTCTCCATTTCTCACCTTTCCCCCTTTGTCTGGAGGGATAGGTGAAGGTGTGTCTTCCCAGAGAATATAAATGTTGTTTTGGGAATGATTTGCATAAAAAAGTCAATCAATCTAAGTTGAATTTTAATGTGAGGAAAAAGCTGCGAGATCTAGGGCTGGAATTAAACCAGGATTTATAATGAACAGAGCGTTTGGATATGATCAAAATAAACGAAACAGTTTGTGTATCAACTTTTATAGTCAGTAAAGTTTTAAATTACAGATTCAGTCTGATTTTACAGACATTAGATAGTGGCTGAAGATTGCCTGTATGGAGAAATTTCTTTATAGTCTTAAACATACTGAGTTATATTCTGCTCTTGGCTTATGGAGTTACATTTGAAGCAAGACTGATTTATCTAGTGTAGATTTACATCCAAACAACAGAGATAAGATTCTCCCTTATTTTCAGTGTTGGCCTAAACTCTGTCTTCTCACACCAATTATTGTCTTGACACAGAGGCATCTCCTCTGTTATTCTGCCATTTGAAGCAGTTTTCAGGTGTCTCTCCATGTCCTTCACCTCCTTTTCTGATAGAAATGACATTTGGAAACACAGTTTCTTCTTTCCTCATGGCTCCTAATGCTACTTTCCTGCTTCTCTCATCAGCTACTTACTTTTAGCTGTAGTATTTGAGGTAGAATTACGAAATTAACATACAGGATAATCTGAACGGGATCCAAGCACCAACTGTACCCATCTACACAGGACAAGATGAATTCAGCTGAATAAGGAGGATGAGGAAGCCTGGTGACTAAATCTAGGGAAGAAAATATGCAACTGCTCATTCTGATGGATTGTCTTAACTTGTCCCTCTTAAATGGTGCTTGAGAGTCTGGATAAAGAAATCAGAAGTCTAGAACACCATGACAGCCTTCAACAACAACGTAGTTTGTTGGGGAGGAACAATAGTGAAGAAAAAGAAGGAAATGGTGTGAAACATGCCAGAGCAGTGTTAAAACTAAGGCCATTCCTGCTGCCTTTTAGTCCTCCACTTTGCTTTCTCCAGCTGCTAGGTATTCCCAAATTTGTTTTATTCCCAAATTTAGAGGATTCTGCAGTGGCGCTTCCCATGTACCGCGTGCCAGAGGCAGATCAATTCTCATGTTCTCCATTAACTGCACGGTATTGAAAATATATAAGCATGTCAGGTTGATTTTTTCCAAGCACTTTCTTTGGAATAATGAGTTTCTTCTGTGTTTGCATACCACTGTGTCTCTGTTTATGTACGGTTTCTAAACATAACACTATAAGCTTTCTTTCCTCTTCACAAATCAATGCTATTGATGGTTTCTCTTTTCATTGTTTTTCTCCCTCCTGTTTTAGAGAGCTGTCAGCTGGAAAAAAAAAAACAAAACCCAATGCACAACAAAACAAAAAAAACCCAAACCAAAACAAAAAAACCCCCAACCTTGTGCATGGCAGCAGGTTTCTTTCTTCATGTCTTGATATGTTTGCCATTATTCCACAGTAAAGAATTTATACCCATTGGCTTAATCTCTATCTATTTATTGGTAGTACTTTCTATGGGCTAATTAATTCTATATTTTAAAAAGAAAAAATGGATAAGCAAATCATTAGAGAAGGTATTTATGTATTTACTGAATTCTTAAAGAGGAATTTAAGTTGGAAAAGGGAAATTAATTTCTTTTTTGCACCCTTGCTCTCCCGTGCTTTCAGGATTTCCAGAATTATTTATTGAGAGAATCTTATGAGGCCTGAACAGGGAAGAAGTTGAGACCCTGTCTCTGAACCAAGCTGTTTGCAGTTTCTCCGTCACTGGGTAGTTTGTTTCTTTTTTGCTAGGTTAGGGCTGGTTTCCAACATTTTATCCCTAATTTAGCACCAAAAGTGCACAGTGGAGTTGGCTTTCCCCAGGCTTTTGTGTGTGTTTTTGCAATGTTGGCATGGGTTTCCTCCTTTGCCTTATAGAGCACTCAAGAAACAAATGCAGCTTGTCCAAAATACACGGATGATAACTACCCCAAACATACACATTTTGCTTTCATTCCCACATATGTTTTGGCAGGGTAAAGAGCTCATTTGGCTTCCTATATATTTGAGCAAGGAGGGAAACTCTTGCCGTTTCTCCCTTCTATTCTGTGTTTTTATTTATTCATCATATTGTTCTTTCAACCCACATAAAGAAACCCCAAGCACTATCACAACTGGCAAAGATTAAAATCGGTGACTAATATCCTTTCTGCAATAAACTTCACCAACCCCTAGCACGAGACATAAATAATACAAAAGGCCTTCTCATATTTTGAGGAACTGATATGAAAATTATAATAATTGTTCCACAGTTAATGGTACAAGAACTCAGTAACACTTAAGGACCTCCATACTGGATTTGATTTGCCGCCAGCTGGAGCCTTTCCATGAAATCAATGTGGTTTAGACTATGCCCCAGAAAGAGGTGGGTAAAATTCTCGTGTTCAGTTTGGACTTTTCCTCCCTTTTGAACTCATTCTTAGCAGCTGAGCGAGAAGCACTTGAAGGGGTAAATAACCACTTGAGTGGTTATGAGATGACATGGTTGCATTAACTCTGTGTTTAGAAAATCTGTCTGTGTTCAGGTCTGTGCCTGGAGCCCTGGGCAAAATGCTCTGATCTTACAGGGGAGAACGAGCCAGCCACTAACCATCAGCCAAATAATCTAATAATTGCAGCTCTCTGAACACTGGAGCAGATTCAAAGGCTCAGATTAACCAAAAGGAGGTGCTAGGGGGGCAGGTGGGAATAGCCATCGACTTTTCCTCAGGACTGCGATTAGTTGAAAGGATATTTTCTCCTACGTGGAATGAATGTGTGGATGGATGATATGAAACAACTGATTAAACCTTGGCCCTTGGATCTAAGACTGGATCTCAGTCTGGCTTGTCACTGCTCTCAGACTGGCTTGTGACCCAATACAGGATCTGATTTAGAGATGGGAAGTTAATGAACTTCATATAATCCAGGCAGGTGAGTTTTGCTGCTTGTTTTGCTTGTTTGTTTTTTTTAATACCAAGTTTTCTCCACAACAGTAAAATGCAGGAAAACGGTTCAAACTCTGAAACAGAAGTGTCACAACAGTCAGGTTTGTTGACTGTCTCCACCAGGTGCGAGGTTGGTTGCTGTTGGTGCTCAATTCAGCAGAGAATACAAATAAAGGATGAGGTTCCTCAGAGACTTTTTATTAGCAGTTGAGCTAATAGTTACACTTGAATAAAAATGAAGACTCGAGCTGGCACAATTTGGAGCTGACGCCAGCGAGATTTAGCAAATGGCCACGTTCCCAGGCTGCTCGGGGCATGATGTCTAGTGGCATATGGAGATGAAGGACTGGGAACACTGAAATAGCCAAGAGAAACCCATGGGGCAGTGGGAAAATAGTGCATGATCCTTATGCCCTTTGGGGACTGTGGGTTCACTTTCCCCAATAAAAAGCTGGAGAGGAGCTGTCTCAAGGATGAGAGATTAACTTCAGATGAGACTTCTTAGGGTTTTTCTTTCTTTTTTCTTTTCTTACAGTCAAGACTCTTAATTTCATAATTTTGGTTCAGAGGAAGGTGCCTTTTGACCCTGTGACTTACAGGAAAATCTTGTCAAACACAAAGTGGAAAGGGATATATAGAAAGTCAGGATTATATGTAACTGGTATATATTATAAATACACAAATTCATGTAGCTTTGCATTAATTTCAATAATACATTTTCTGCTACCAATTTCAGAAATAGAGGGGACATTCTAACTAATTTCTCTGTTTGTGTGAAGTCTGGAAAAGAGAAGTCTGACAATTGGCAGAATCGTGCCTCTATTAAATTAGGGGTAAAGCTCACTGACTTCAGGGAGTTGAGATTTCAGCCTGAGAAGTAATGCTTTGATTTAAAAAAAAAAAAAGATAATTAAAATAATTTTTGAAGCTTTATCTGTGAGAAAAGTGGATAACCAGGAGGCCAGAAATACATCACAGCAGGAGGTGACTTTTCTCTTATTTATCCAGGTAAAATAACCTGATAAATAATCTCAAATAAACATGAAGAACCACTCATGTTCTGAAATGAGACACAGTATCTTGTGAGACTTTCATTCCATGAATGAAGGCAGAGCAGCTCTTGAGATAACAACTGCAAAGGATATTCATGCACTTTTCTCTTCAGATTCCACACACAGAGTTAACTGGTTCTCTATTTTAAACTTTATTTTGGTTGTTTAATAACTGCAAGGATCTCCTTAAAGCTTTGAAGGGTCCCTTAGCTGTCTCCTCCTTCAGAGGAAAACATTTTTTAGGGAGAGAAGTTTTAGGCCAGGAGTGTGTCTTATACAAAAAAGAACTTCAGTGAAGTTGCAGAAATTGTTTTATTTGTATAGTTTATAGGTAAAAGGCTAATGATTCCAAATAGTCATGACTTTGGAGACAGGCCCTAGAAATCATGCTGCTAGTGACCTTCAGAAGAGGAGTTTCAGTCTTGTTGTGCATGTTACCTTTAAATCTTATTTTCCTAATTTTTCTAATGGCCACTTCTGCCAGAAACTGCCTTGCAGATTGAATAATCTCATAATCTGCATGAATCCAGGATTTTGTGCTTTAAGAAAAATAGCAGCTCTCTTGAGACCTCAAACAAACACCCTTTGAAAATCCTCCTGCAGGACTGTTGATTAAAGGAATACTCACTTTGAAGTTCATCATACTTGTAGCCTCTGTGAGAATAAGGATAAAACGGGATTTTAACGTTCAGTAACAAATTGTTACTTGAGAAAAGAGTCACTTGACAAAACTATTTCATATTCATCATTAGGAATTAAATTCCCTGAACAAAGCACATTTGTTTCACGGTGTAATAAATAGCTACTGCAAAATATGAGGATTTGGCTTAATGGGAACTGCACAGTTAAAATTGCCTTCAAGGGAAGCTGTGCACATGGACAGGCACTCAGAGTCTTCAATGACTCCTTTCCTCTCTTCAATTTGACCTGTTGCAGAGTGATACTGGATAGTTTTCACCAATTTTCCCCCCATTATAGAACTCTATATGCTGGTTAAAAACACAAACACGACTTGAAAGAGAGAGATTTCAGTGTTCTACCCAGCTGAGCGCTCAGAAAGAGCTTGCATGGGAGTGCAAAACACTTCTCGTGGATGTATTAAGTGCTACCATCTGTCTGAATTGTTTTGAAATGTCTTTTTTGGGCCAAAGCCTGCCCTTACGAGGATACAGTTTAACATGAAAGTCTCAGCAGTTTCCCTGAATGTGAATAAGGCAGCAAAACCGAATCCTTTCGTGCCTCCCAATCGTGCCCTTTCATTTAGCTGGAATAACTGAATCAGAATAGCAGCTCCAAAAATTGAGCCTGTGCTTGTCTTGATGACTCCTCACAAGTAGTTGCACTGATTTCAAGGGGTTTTTTTCTCCATTGACTCTGATATTGTGTTGGGCAACAGCAGTGAGTCAAACACAGTCAGACACACAAAAGTGTCTTTTTTTTTTTCTTTTAACTTTGTCATACTCTTCTCTTTTTTTCCAAAAGCCAAAAAAAAAAAAATTTGGAAAAATATGGAAGAAAAACTTGTATGTAAACTGGTTTTTGTTCCCTGGGAGCAGTAAAAAGCCCCTTAGAATACTATATAAGGTGATATTATTACTGCCATACTTCAGAATTTGTGTCTGAGCTAACAAATACATTTTGAATGAAGTTATTTTGTCAAAGTTTACAGCATTTGGCAATTACGATTCCTATCTGTTATAAGCCAAACTTTATTTTTAGTCTTTAATACTGTGTTAGTGAAGTTATAATTAACACAGGAATAGCAAGTTAATTTTTCTCCTGAAACACCACTTTTTTTGGTATCCCAAATAGTCACTGCTCCTTCATAAACTAAATTTTATACTGCAGATTTCATTTTGATTTACGTGTCAAAATCAGTGATGCTTTTTCAATATCATCTTTTCCTTTTTTTCCCTCTTCCTTTTTTGTACCCCGAGGGAAAAAACCCCAAACTACTCCTAAAAGTTAATGTGTAGCACATATTTTGTAACTTTTTCCAGATTCTGTTATTCTGAAATGAAGAACGCACTCTAATCACTTTCCTCTATACACCAAGTATTACTTTATTGTGTGATGTATCTAGAGCTGATGTCTGCTTAACTACCTGTTTGGTTTTTCCCTATTTGTCTGGATTTATTTGCCTTAGAAAAAGAGGAAAAGTAGATCAAGAGAGGCACTCTTAAATTTTTAGCATTCCTGGAAGCGCCGTTCACTCCTTCAGCTTGTGCAGCTGAAGCCACATGTGCTGGTTTCAGCTGGGGTAGAGTTAATTTTATTTCCATAAATAAAATGTTAGAGGGCTGTTAGAGGGCAGACTTTGGTAGTGAAGCCTGCTTTTTCACCAGTGTTTGGAGTAAAGTAGCATTTCATCACAGTGGTGTGTGTGAGAAGGAGTTTGGATGAGTTTTTAAGCTGCCCTGACACAGCTGTGTCTGAGCCCTCCCCGTTTACCTTTTCCCCCTTTCTGAATTGCATTGCACCATTTCACTTTCATGCTTGTTATTGAGGGTGCAGTTTAACATACCCAAATATGACAGAGATTAACCAACTGTGCTTAAAGGAGGGAAGGAATGACTTGGAGAGGGGACTGTGTTCTGGCATTGAATTAATTCTTTGACATTGAATCTATTCTTGGGTATTTTTTGGTGAAGAGTGAAAATAAAGATCTGCATCTTTGTTTACACCAGAGTAGTGTGAACTGACTTGCCCCTCTGACAGGCTGGGGACCTTTTGAAGTCTGAAATCATGGAAAGTTCATCACCAAAGTTTGAAAGCTAGGATGCAGCAAACTGAACTGTCCAGGCTGAGAGGTGACAGAAGTGCTGGGATCAAGGCAGGGTAGCTTCTACTTGGTGAAAAGAGCCAAGCAGCAAAGTCAACCCAGAGTTACCTGCACTGGAAGAGCAAGTTCAAGCAGCTCTTCAGCTTTGTAGTGAAATGTTTCCCAGAGTCCTCTTCTTTCTACTGAAGTGCAGATGTTGTTGCATCCATGACCAAAGTTTTTAGGTAGCAATGATGTCTTTATCAACTTTTCAGCTCTCAGGTGCACAGATCTGTCTCTGAGCCATCACACCCAGAGGTGTTTCCTGCAATCTGCAGAAGAGTGTGTGTACCTGACAGGGTGCTTGTCCAAGTTTTCATGTTGGTCTGTTGAAACAGACTGCTTTTGTCTCAGAACTTTGTTTTTGCAGCTCACTCTTCTCTGTTTTACTAGACATCATCATGCTGGTCATCTCTGCATGTGGCTCTCTATTTCCTGCCATGGACTGAGCATGCAGGAGGTATTTTTGAGTGACCTGGAGAAAACCCACCTTGGGAGGCCTCTGCAGATTGAAGTGCTGAGGTTGTGCCTGTCCAGTACAGCGTTTCCTTCACTGTACATGTTTCACTGTGGGCCAAAGTTACTGTTCTGTAGTCACTGCTCTGTTTATACTGTAGATTTTATTTTGATTTACATGTCAAAATCAGTGATTTTTTTCAATATTATCTTTTCTTTTTTTTTTTTGCTTATTGTCTATTCCTTTTTTCTTTTTTACAAAAAGAAACAGGGATAGACAGGGATCACTCAGAAGAGCTCTAGGATAGCTAATGCTTTTGCCCAGGCAAGCCTTAGCTTTTTTTAGCCCTTTATGAGTATCAGACAAACTCCTGGCACCCTGTATCTGCAGTTTCAGCTGAGAGATCGTGGTGCCAATGGGACCACCTGAGCCAGAGGCAGAGAACAGGAAGGTGGGTTTTGTTTGCTCATTTCTGGTCATCCTTCTTTGTCCAAGCAATATAAATACACATGTGCTTGATCTGTGCAGAAATAAACACAGGGCTCTGTCTCACAATCCAGTTGGGAAGCGGATCTGGTTCAGGATGTGGCAGTTTGTTGTTAGACACGGTCTCTTCCTTGAGTACTTGTAGCCAAAGCTCCTGTACTGGCTGATCTCTGAATTTCTTTTCTTTTTTCCTTCTCCCACTCATAATCTTTACCATAAGCAGAACAGGACTTGCCTCCTGCTTTGAAAGATGCTGCCTCATGCGTCCCTTGAGACTTTGCAAGCAAGAGTTGCTGCTCCAGCTTTCATCCACTCCCTGGTCCTGAAATAGTTCCTGGATCCGAGCCATCTCTTTTCAAGGTGATGATAGGGATGGGAGCTAGGACGGAACTTGTGCACGGTGGGGATGGGAATTTGAGCCTGGGATGTCTGTTTTAGTTGGCAGCTTGCTGTCTTGGACCTGCCTGCTTGTCTTGCTCAAGCCAAGATTGTTGCTGTCCAAACTGCAGTGTGAGATGTGCACATCTTGACCGGCAGTGGGGCTGAGCTCCTTGGCACCCTTGTGAAGTTTTATTCAACCTGGGATGTTGGTGACTAAAATGTTCAACTGCTCCTAAATTACCGTGGGTTTTTTCATAAGTATGAAGTAAAAAAAAACTTCTGCTGAAATGAAACCTCATGGTGAGATCACTGCACCGTGCCTTGCTTGAAAGAAGATTTTTTTTTTTCTTGGTGTGTGTGTGTTGCAAGGAATTAGGAGGGAAAGTCCCAGAGAGAAGTAAAACTTTAGCAATAAAAATTTTCCTTTCCTGGGTCTGGTCCCTAGGGGTAAATCTGTCACACCCTGCATTTGAAATCAGCAGGGTTTGTACAGATCCACTGCCTTATATCTGAAATCAAAATATTGTTGCAAATAGTCCCAGGAAAGGTTTTACCTGACTCTTTTGGCCAAATGCAGTATATTCTTTAGTGCTTCTCACCCTGCTGAGGTTTGCTAAAGGAAGCAGAAGAAAAGACTTGCTTTTAAAAACGTGCTCACTTCCTTCAAACCACCTGGCCTTATGAACCTTGAGCAGGTTGAGAATTTGTTTTATACAACCTACTTCCCCTCCCAGGTGGGCTTTAATGAACTCCTTCAGCTTTAGAGTCCAGCCCCACAGCTGAATTTCATTCGAGCTCCACGTTTCTCTCTAGCTTATGTACAATATAAGGACCAGTCGTGTGCACTCACCATCTCCTGGAGGGTGTTGAGCACTTCAAGTTGACTGGCAAACATCCCCAGTCCCTGGCCAATGTCATCCTGCTTGTAAGAAAAATACATCACGGGAGAAAGGCTCTGTTATGAAAACTGTTATTAGAGAAAACATTACTTGTTCTTAAATCTTAACCAGATTATGTGGGGTTTTGAATTTTCAGTAACAATAATATTCTGGTGTTCCCCATCAGGAGGCCAGGACTGCTGTCAGCTCCACTGGCATTAATCCAGCTTTCATCAGAAGAGAGATTCTGGATTGAGAAGGAGAACTGAATTTTTTATCCTAGTGCTTTTGTTCCTTTACAGTTAAAACTAAAAATCAGGGCAATCTGGGAGAACTCTAGGGTTTGGGTTTTTCATATGAAGCAGAGAATTTGTTTTCTTCCAATTCTAGCATAGCCTGTGATGCTTAAATATTTTGTTAAAATTGTTGCTACTGTGTTTAGTTGTTGAGCTCTCGCACACTTTTTTGAGGATTGAATTATCTTTAATTATTACACATTTTAACAGTGCACACGTATATGGGTATTTAAGCAATTAATAATTTCAATTTGTTAACTCTGTGGGCACTTCACTTGAGAAACTGGTTATTTACTGGCTGCAGGTTGCAGATTTACTGTGAGGGTTAAACCCTGTTCTAAAGCCTGACCTCGTTACATAAATTACTAATTCACGATAAGATGAGCCTGTTAGCTGTTTGCTTGGTGGAAGCAGTTTGCTGAAAACCTTCTTTAGTTCCTCTTGAGGAAAGTGTGGAGCAGCACTTGACACCTTGGCCTGGTGTGGAGCCCAGTGGATCCTTGGTCAGTGCGTGCCACCAACAGGACTTGCTGCCAAATCCAGTTCCCACTCAGCTACCAAGGGTCACCATGGAGACATTTTGTACTGGAACAGCTCATTTGAAGTATTAGATTTCAGCCTTTGAAAGTTTGGAAGTTTACAGTTGCAGTTGCTTTAGAACATCTGCTTTTTCACAGGAGGGGAAAAAAGCCACTTCAGGGAAGTTAAAAAGCCTAGATGATAGATTTGGCATTGCGTGTATGTTACAGTAGTAACCAGTTGCTTAGCAAAGAAGGGTCCATCCATAAATACTTTAATATTATTTATTAAATTATGGTGGATTTTAAAACATACCTAATAATAACATTAAATGTTTTGGTGTTTAACAGGCGTACACTTTGTTTTAACAATATCTACAAGTTATGTGCTTTGCAACAGCTTGTTATGGCTTCATCTGTTAGGCATTTAGTAGGCATTCACTTTATTTATTTCTTCAGGAAAAAAGGAATTCTCTCCAGCAAGATGCAAAGGAATGTAGCTGCATCTAATGACCAGTTAGAAAACAGGATCAAGCATTTGTGAAAGAAGTCAAAATTTAAAGATATATTCACATCTAGGCATAACTCACTAGGGCTTGTCTTTTGCCACCTTGCTCCAAGCTCTCCTAGGAACATGACCTCCTTCAGTCATCATTGCCTGCTGTGTGAGGGTGGTGCTGCTGGCTGGGCTGGGTTCCTAAAACCTCTACTGGAGTTTTAGCAGAGTTTTAATGAAGAAATGGAGAAATAGCCTTGGTCGGTGGTACCAGGAGTGGTTGGGACTGGCAAGTAATGATATATTTATTATAAATACATAAATCTGATGCTTGTGATAGGTTCTGTGCATATAGTACTTAGGGAATGCTCTGCCTGGGAGATTTGTTGTTTTTTTCTCACAAGGCAGAGGCTCACAATTGGGATGCATTGTTAAACCCAGGTGAAATCACTCGTTGGAACTCTGAAGGCTGAAAACTTCAAGCTTTCCGAATTTAAGGGTTCCAGCCCTCAAGTAAACACCTCATTTGACCTGAGACCTTGGAAAAGGCTTCAAAAATTGTGTGATAGCACAGAAACAGTGTGTGTAGTTTGGACAGTATTGTGTGATCTCACAGGGTGAAAAACTTAGGTTTGGGATTTTAGTGTATGATGATATATGAGAGCCAAGATGGAGAATTTTGGGTGTGGGTTAGTTGTCTTTTTGCACCTTCTTCTTCCTTCTTCACAAACCTGGGTGATTTTCTGTTATTGTGTGAAAAAAAGTCCACGTTGCGGATTTTGGGTGATCACAATTGGATTAGAAGCATAAATAATATAGATGTCAAATGTTTATTGGATAATTGGGACTTAAATAGCCTTGAACAGACACCATTTTAGCTCACTTTCTGGACTTGTTAGAAAGAGCTCACACCTCGTGAGTTTGTAATAGATGAAGATAAAGAATTTCAAAGTGAGACATCAAAAACAACATCTCCTGAGTTTTATTTTCCCTGACTTTAGAGCAAGAAAGAGCCAGGAACCCCCACAATCACTAATGCTTTAAGAAAAGGGAAAGATTAGGGAAGTGGTTGTCCTTCTTTAAGGAAGTTATTGTCCCCCTGTACTCAACACTGGTGAACCTGTACAACCTCATATCTGGTGTCCAGTTCTTGGCCTTTCACTTCTAGGAAGACACTGAGGTGCTGGAGCATGTCCAGAGAAGGGCAACAGAGAGACTGGAGCACAAATCTGATGAGGAGCAGCTGAGGGGGCTCAGCCTGGAGGAAAGGAGGCTTGGGGGAGATCTTTGTGCTCTCTACAACTCCCTGGCAGGATGGTGGAGCCGGGTGGAGATTGAGCTCTTCTCCAAGGTAACCAGTGACAGGACAAGAGGAAATGGCCTCAAGCTGCACTAAGGGAGGGTCAGGTTGGTTATCAGCAAGAGTTTCTTCACTGAAACTTGTCAAGCATTGGAACAGACTGCCCAGGGAGAGATGGAGTCACCATCCCTGGGAGTGTTCAAGCAACAACTTGACGTGGCACTTAGTGCCATGGTTTTGTTGACAAAGTGATCAAAGATTGGACTTGATGACCTTGGAGGTCTTTTCCAACCTTAGTGATGCTAGGATTCTTTGAAAAGACAAAAGTTATTTCTGAACATTTAGGTTTAGAGTTTAGAGTTTAATTGCAGTTTATTTTTGCCAAACTCTTTCTTTCGGGAACCTGAAACTACAAGATGTTTCATTCTGATGATTAAATAGGAGAAACCTTTGGCCAGTAGGAAGAAGAGGTAGAGAGACTAATCAGGATTTTGTCCAGTTTTTTCCTCCCCAAATCTTTCCATAAGTTGAACACTGTTAACTGGACACCAAGACACCAAACAGTTAAGGCAGAGATTTTTGGAGCCTGGGTAACTGATACTGGCCTTGCAAGGCTGTTGTATCCAAGACTCCGTGTTTAAGTGCCTGAATATGGATGTTGGTGCCTTGCTTCAGGCAAGTTTGGTTTGCAAATGCTGGTGTTGGGTATTTGCCAGGAATAGAATTGGAATCTTTTGACTTTGTGGTTTAACTCCTAGGCAGCATTTCTTCTTCCCAGTACACTGTATCCTGTGCTTATTCATATGGAGAACAAGCATGATACTTCCAGAGGGAAAATGATTTTTAGTGATGAATGAGAATATGTGGAATTTGGGGTTCTTGCATGGGACTTTTTTTTTGATTGCTGTTGGAGAAGGAGTGTTTTATTTTCTCAATTCATCCCTTTCTTGGTTAATGCCCTTTGAGAGAGAGCTCCATAGCATGGTTCCTTTTGCTGAGTTAATGGATGACTTTAGGGTTTCTGAGCCAGACAGTGTAACTGCCCAGCCTGGTTTAGGACCTCTTTGTGCTGAAGGGAAGGAGGTTCTCCAGGGGAAGAACCCAAACCAGACCATGCCAGACAGTCTGTCTCTGAAGTGGCAAGGAACAGACAGGAAAAACTATATGGCAGGAAAGGGAAAGACTCCTCATGTCTTTGCCTCTCTTCTGATATCCTTGGTTTTAGCATGACTGGGGAAGAAGAAAAAAGGAAATAAATTGGACTTCTGGAAAATGACTCTTGTGCCTCGGATAGGCAGAGATGTTCCTGGAAAGTTATCTGTGAGAGCTCTTTGAATCTGGAGCATATTCAGAGCAGACTTATCTTGAGACAATTTTGCTGGAATGACTGCCCAGAAAATATGCCTGAGCTTATTGGCTCTGTCTTCCACAGAGCTAGAAGTCCACTAAAAGGAAAAATTGGCCAAAAGGGAAAGTGAGGGCAGCAACAGGCTTGATACAGGCAATCCTTCCCCAACACTATAAATTCTTGCTTCAGAGAATATGGTTGTGAGAGCCTCTCCATTAAATAGTTATTGCTTTTTTTTTTTCTATACAGACAAATTGTTTTTCTCCCCTCACTTCATTCTGGGAGACGGCCGAACTGTTTTAACTGAAACTTTCCCAAATAACTCAGCCCAAGACAGAGACATTGGCTAGGAAAATATAATACCCAGCACAGAGAGTTTGGCAATGCCTTTAGTAAATGAAAGCTGAATTTCTTAATGGAAAGTGTCAGGCACCCTTAACCATAAGTAGCAGTAAACTCAACCTATAATTATGCAAATGAAGAGGGGGCATCTTTGCCAACTGGACCCGTTTCCCAAACATTGCATTCACTTCTAAGAATCTGGAGTAGTTGCATGATATATAACCAGGTGGTTGTAAAATGACATTTTGAGTGTGACACGAGCTGCCACTTGCAACAGTGAATAAAGTCTTTGTTAGAGAACAGGAGGTCAAATTCAGCTGCAGCAAGTCCCGGAGATCTGGGGCTGTGTGGGGCTTCAGAAAGTTTGGCAAGAATTTTCCTACTGGTAGTAGAAACCAATGACTACCCGACTGCCATGGTTTTTGTAAGCAAGGTAGGAGTTACAGCTGATGTGTTGTGAAAGGCAAGCTTGATGAATGGAGATTAAAAGGGGTAATCACTGCTGCTGGGATTGGGATTTTGCACTGTGTGCAATAAGAAGACTAGGAAATATTTTTTTACTTATAATTTGATCTCTGGAGGATTTCCTTCTCCTCTAAAGGAGTAGAAATTTGTCAGGGGTGGAAACAAGTAGTTCTAACGCAGATAGTGAGAATAGAGGTTCATATGTCTCACCTATAAAATCAAAATTAAGGAGCTAAGAAAAGCAGCAACTCTGTTCTTACATTCTCCTTGCTTTCTTGGGCTATGGAATGGGGACTGTAAAGGTCCATCTTGACATTTTCTCTTGAATAGGTTTTGGTGATTCCCCTGCTCCGTTCTGCTCTCTTCCTTCAGCACACTTGGATGCATGAGATGTGGAAAAACTAATGCCATTTAGGTTTGCTCCATGCTCTTGGGATCATCTTGCTTGGGGTTTACAGAGCTGCTCAGAATAGATGCTCTGTAAACGCTCTGGGCCGTGTGTCACATGGCAGCCGGCCATACACCGTGACACAGATGGTTCCTGCCAGTCTTTTTTTTTTTTTTTTCCTGCAGAAGAAAGATGCCAGCATTAACTAATCCATAAAGCTCCCTCATGCTGGGCATCCACCCAGTTAGAGCGATTTAAACCTCCGTGGTGTCTTAAACGCTCTTGTTGGTGTTGTTGCCTTGGTGCTCCGTTTCCTCCCACCGCTGACTCCAAGCCTTTATTGGAGCGCCGCGCCATCAGCAGTGAGGACAGTGGCACTTTTATGTCTTTTGAGCACAGCTTTTTGCTCTGGGAAGCAACCTGCCTCTCAGATCTGCTGCTCTTGTTGTTTTTTTAGGATGCGATCCTTGCTGGTGGAACAGAGTATCTTTCTCTGTCGTTTTCTGTCTGGGATACGGCGGTGCGGGCTATGCAGTGGGTTTGGTTTTTTTTTTGGCATAGGTAAAGCTAGGATATGGTTTTATGGCTTCTCTCTGGAAGAAAAGCCCAGCCAAAATCCTTTGGGAATAAGTGTCTTGTGGAGGAGGATCCCTGGACACGAGGCATTAGTACTCTGGGCTTGCTGATGGTGGGGAACAACCAGAGCACTAAGCGAGTCAATCACTGGGATTTCTAGGAGGGCAAGATAGAAATTACTGAGCAATTATAAGAGGTGGCAGATGACAAATAGAAATGCCTTTCTCTTAATTTTTCAGCAGATGATCTCATTTTACACCAGATCCTCAGCTGCTGTAGATCAGACTACTCCCTCGAAGCGTGTGCTGATTTGCACCTGCTACAGAGCTGGCAGTGGCACGCTTGATTTTAGAAAGAAAATAATTGCGGTTGTAGTGTAAAATCAGCTTAGTTTTGGATTAGAGAAGCTTTCAGCATTTCAGTCACTCTGGAGGTTGCATGCACCACATGTTTGTCAAGTATGCAGGCTGACACACACAAACTTCTTTGCTGTCTTTCAGGTGAATCTGTGTATGTTCATCTGCTTCAGTGGCTGTTTTGGAAAATTCTCAGACTTCTCCCTAAGTGTTTGTCTGCATTATTTATTTTGAAAGCAGGGGTTGTAAAAAGAATTCTTAGCAGACTCATTTGGCCCCATACCCTGTCCGTGAGTTTAACTCATTCAAGTCTAATTCTGTGATATCAGGCAGGAATATGAATATTGCGAGATATTGTCAGATTAATTTGCAGTTTAAAATCTGCCAAAAGATAATTTTTTTTTTTGCCCTGATTAGCCCCTCAAAAAATGGTTTATTATCTAGTGCAGGGAATATAATACAAGCCCCTGTATTCTGTGATCTCAAGGTAAGGTTCTGTCTTATCTTTCCTCTCTCTTTGCCTGTTATAACCCACCATTATGATATTTTTTTTAAATGCAGCTGAGGAGTCAGAGATGCTGCTAAGACCACTTCAGTTGTTCCTGGGGTGCAGGCGTATGCATAGACAGAACACAGTTGGCACATCATGCTGAGGGCTACTTAAAACATCCCTGTAAAGCAGCTGATTTACGTTGGCCCAGGGGGAAAGGGGTGAACTGGAATCATGAGGAGGCTCTTAAACTTTACCACTTGTCTTGTTCGAGGCAGAGAAATATATCCATCCCATCAGATAGGAGAGTGGTGGTTCGACTCCTCCAGCTTTTTTTTTTAAGAAGGCAAAAACAATGCACTGCATATTTACATGGAATCCCCTTAAGGACATCTGTCATGCTGGAGATTAAACTAAAAGTCTCTCCCCAGTTTAAAATGTTATGCCTTCAGGCAGTTCTAAACCCAATAGATTTAGTTGCTCTGCTCCAGATCCTAGATTACTAGCACAGGCAGTCTTTATTCTCACCCTTATTCTCCAGAACCTCCACTTCTAAATTACTGGCTTTGTGTGGGTTTTCTAGGCCATTTCCACTTATGTTTTGGAGCCTGGCCCTATGCTGGATTTGTGGTTGGTGTTTTTTACATTAACTTCTAGCAGCCACGCTTTCCTTGCTTCTAGCTCCATGTGGTGCATTAGGAGAGTTATTGAACTAATTTCCTTCCCTTCGTTGTGACACACATCACAGGGAGCTACGTTTCCATCCATCACCTTTTATCCAGGAGTTTGCACTGCCTTTAGGACTTGAACTCCAACTACCACCAAAAAACCCAAATACCCCAAACACTATCCCCCCCAAATTAAAAAAAAAAAAAAAATCAAACAACCCCCCCAAAAAAAACTGGTGAAAGAGCAGAGAGGAAAGCAATTATTTGAAAGTTATCATGTTGACTTCTAAACCCAAGTTTGCTTTCCTGATTTACTCTTGCTGTCCTGCTACCACTGAGTCTCTTTGCTGTCTGCAGCAGAGATTCATTTTGCTCAGCCTGCTTGCTCGTTTGCTCACTGTGTGGCCTGGATGTGGGAAGCTTGGCCACAGCATTTGAAAATACACGTTAATTTGTGGAAGAAGAGTGGTTTCCTTTGAAGAAGGTTTCCCCATGAGAGGCATCACTTGGCCAGTTGACTTTTCACCCATGGATGTGTCTCCATTAACATAATTGAAGGAAAACAAACAACAGACATTTAGGACACCTTCTGCAGGATGATGTTTCCAGTTCCCAGTTTTCACCAGTTGGTTACAAATAAGCCAGAATTGAACTGTGACTCTGCCACCAATGTCAAAACTCCCCCAGCTAGAGAGGGTTTTCACCAGGAGCCTGTTGGCAGGTGTTTCACAGAGAGCAAAGGATTATCTCCTTTAAGTGACCGCTTCTAAAGCCAGCTTTACTCATTAGATGTAAAGTTCAGTATTCTGCCAGCAACTTTCACATTTGTGAGCTGAATGTCCCATCTTGTGGCAACTCCTGCATTCTACAGTGTTCAGCTTGCCCATGTATCCTAAAGGCAATCCCAATAAGTGAGGAAAGTGTGAACCCCCCTTTCTCTCACTATATATCCTTGATGCTTTTGAGGTACTGAATTTTTTGCAAATCCAATGTATTGTTTTGCAGTTTCTGTGCACATTGCCAAATCCACAAGTCTTAGATTAGACATGACAATCTCAGATCAGGCTTACCCAGTTAATGATTTGACTTCAGTCATTAATAATGATGGATGAACATTCCTCATAACCTGTCTTCCAAGATGCTTCCCAATGAGCAGCCCCTGGTCAATGTTAAGTCTCTGCCACCTATACTGTCATTCTTTCCCCTTGCTGTCTGGTTAAACTGTGAAACTTGAACCTCATCAGGCAAGCACAGAATTTGCCAGGGGGCTTGAAACACCTCGTTAGCTATACAAGGGCTTTCAAGGCTCTTAACTGATTTCTCCATTAAACTCGTAAATTTCTCCATAAATTCCGTTTTATATTTGAATCCTGGTCGGTACCACCAACTGTGGCATCATCAAGGAATAAATTAAGGCTGCTAGGAGGCTCTCCTTGCTGGTCCTTCCTCTTAAAGCTCTGATGAATTGGCTTGCAGTAGGACAGGTGCTCAGATGCACATCTCCATGCAGCATGTCCAGAACCTCTCTCTTGCATTCTGGCCATATTTCAAGGGGGGTTGTTGCATTCTGTAGCTGTCCCCATGCATCCCAAGGCCCCTCTCCTCCAATCACTTCCCTGTACAATGCTATGGTGTGGCTGATTATACTGCTGTATAATCCACAGCATGTATGCATTAACCTCAAAATGGTTAAACTGCACTGGGTTTGAGTTAAAACTGAAACAGCAGCAGCAAAGCTGTGCAGGATGACTCTTCCTGAATGAGCATCCAGTAACCACCCAAAATTTGAGCATGAGAGCAGCCAGGAGGAGTCTGTCCAGTGCAGAGACCAGAAGAAATGTTGCAGGGGTGAAAATAGAAGGATAGAAGGACAACTTCTGCCTTTCACCTCTCAATTGTATATAAATTTCACAGAAACAAAGTTTAGTATGTTTAGCAAGAAGGAAACAGGAATATAAGGATAATGAGGGTGATGTCCCCTCACGGGTATCAGCCCACAGAGCCTGTGGGCTGCTTAGGGGAAGAATAAGGTATCTTTTAAGATATATATCAGGACAGCTGCACTCAGCCCCCTCATCCTTTCCAGTCTGGTTTTTTTTGGTTCCACACAAACTTTTTAATATTCAAATCCTCCTGTGGCAAGACATTCCCCAGTTCAGCTAAGCCCTGGCACAGCACTGCAGCTCCAGGTACACCTGGGAGCTCTGAAGGATCTCTGGCTTTTTGGGAGGGCTGTGCTTCCGTGGCACTTACATTTCCCAGGTGCGACCAAGGGAAATTCTCCAAACTATAAGGATCTAGCATTAAGAACAAAGGTGAGGTCTCTAATCTGTAACTGGAAGTGCTGAAGGTGCTCAGCTAAGGGTTTCAAAACTAAAAAGCTGTGACAAGAAGCCTTGATAATTAAAGAGGGATAATTCAGTGGTCCTGAGTTGAGAGTAATGCAAAGATGGTGCTACATCAGAAACGAGCTGTGTAAATACCTTGTGGGGATGGGGGTGGCCCTCACCAAATCTGCTTGTATGAACTGTAGAATTTATTCTGTGTGACACAAAAAGACATGGGCAGTATTTTAAGGAGGGAAAGAAAAATTTCAAGGGTTGGAGCCTGCATTTAAATTCAGCCTGCAGGAACAGTTTACATAACCAAAGCTGTGACTGTGCCATTAAGGTGGCCCCTCATGAGTTCATCCAGTTCTAATTATAAAGCCACATCATTACACTCTGTGGAAATATCAGATACAGAATAGGAACCCAAGAGCAGTCCTAGAGGTTTCAGTCTTCACAGTTAGGTGTTTCCTTGCTCTGGAATTCTTAAGAGAATGAGTCAGATAAACAGAAAGGACCTGGCTCTGAATTAAACTCTGTAGCTCTCAAAGTTATGGTGCTTTCATTTCTCTCTTCCTTTCCAATTACTCTAAGATTTTTTTTCTTTTTTCTTTCTTGGAGAAAGATTTAAATATACCAAAGAATCACCATTTCCACATTCCAATAGGTGATTTCCAAACCTCATTAGCAACAGCCAAGATGTGGAGAGCACATGCTCCATGTGAGGAGTCCGGATCGCTGCTCAGCACAAATCTGCAGAGCTCCTGTGAGCTTGGGAGCGCTGCAGATTTGCACCAGCTGGACGTGCAGACTTGCCTTTCCACCAGCACATATGCTAACCCTGGCAGAGAATTGAAGCCCAGATTGTGAACTGCTTCCTCACAAGGATGAGCAGCTACTCAGCAAGCAGTTAAATTGACTTCACTGGGCCTCTTAGGTGGAGAGCTCCTTACTGGGGAGAGTGCAGGGGTTCACAGTGCAGCCCTTTATTTTTATCCTGTAAACAGCTGCTGGGTTTGCTCAGTGCTGTGAATGATCATCGTTTTGCAATGGATGACCAGAGTGGATGATGAGATCTGAGTCTAAAGGAATCGATACCTGCTAACACAAAAAAAAAGAGAAAGAAAAATTCCTTTTACCTCAATTCCATTACCTCCCTCTAAAGAGATGCTCCTTCAGCTACACAGCAGCAAAAGCAGATACGTGGTTCTGTTTCACCAAGCCATCAAACATTATAAAAGTCAGTTATATAAACATTTGAAGCTGGTGACATTTGATTCCAGGGCTGTGTGGGCAGCCTCATTTACAGCAGAGTTTTCTAAACAGGCAATCCAGTTTTCCAGGTAATTAAAAATGTTTGCACAGGCTAGTAGATTTATCTTTTGAAACCATTTTAGCACTAGTGCTCTCCAGAGTGGTATCAGTTGACACAGTGCATAATCTAGAAGAGACTAATTGCTGCATGACTTCTAATTTTTCTGCAGTCATGTAAATGAGCTGGAGCCTGCACAGGTGGAGCCTATTAGAGTGAATGATTTTGCTCTCATGTTGTTATCTTCATTTGCTGTTGTCTTATCAACTCAGAGTAGGGAATCTGCTGTCATGAAAAGCAGGCTAGGGAACAATGTCTGACTGAAAAGTCTTGTTTCATTATTTTTTAATTCATACAGTACTACCTGCCTAATGCAGTTTTCTGATTACCATGAGAGGCAGCCAGTAATGCAGTTTTATTCAAATAAGGCAAGCAGTGCTTTAATTTAAGCTAAGAAATCATCCACATTTCTTACCAGGCAACAAGGATTGTGATTCAATAATACATGAATTTAATAATGCATAATGGTAGACTTTGCAGGTACTAAATAGCAAGATCAGAATGAATTAGTATGCTATGTTGTTCTTCAGGAGTCCATCTCCTTTGCGCATGTGCTCCTCCCCGTCCCTGTTTTGCTTTTCCTTGAGCTGCTTCCCTAAGAGATAGGATAAACAAATTGAGTTTTAGCTCCTGAAACCCTCATTACAGATCTCCTAAAACCCTTCTAGGCCGTGTAGGGAAGACTAATAAGGTACTGTGTGCAGCTGTCCCATGTCATGCAGAAACCCAAGTCTGCAGCAAGGAAGTCAAGCAATGCAGTTTTCCATGAAGGAAGTCCTCAGGAGACCTGAGCAGTAGGGCACTGCTGTGGCTCCTCTCAGGTGATCATCCCAAGATATAACTGCACTCCTATTTAGGGATTTGGTGCTTGTTTCCAGCCTAAATAAACTGATAGCTTTGTGCCATCGTTATCTGTTAATATGAGAAGGTGTTCTCCTTCCTTGGGCTTCTACCCCAGTGGGCTTCAGATAGCAATCACACTTCTATTGTGTGATGGCTCCACGTAGCTCTACTCGAGTTAATTTAGATTGATCTGCCTTGGGTATTAATAGTGTTACATGCAGGTTTCATGAGCCTTTTGAAGTCTCCAGAGAACGGGGAGATGCAAGGTGAGAGGAGAATCTGTATTTACATCTTCTAATTCATGTGGCTCAGTGAGGACATTGATCCCTCAGGGCTTCCCTCTCCATTCCTTACCACCTGAAGCTGGCAGGACTTTCTCCCTCTCATGGTTAGGATGGAAGTGTGAGTCCATGTTCTTCCCCTCCATTCATCAGGTATGACCTCCAGCAAGCTGTGTGTTCACACAGACCTCCTGGGCATCTACTCCTTCCTGCTCCTTGAAGAAGGAGGCACATGATCTTAGCAAAAATACAAAGTGAGGGCCTCACTGATTCTCCTGTTTTGTGGTCCTTGACTTCAAGTGTCCTTCCCTTAGAGACATTGCCACCAGCTCCTCACCATCTCAGTGCCAGGTCGCCTCTTGGAAAGGTTTGGAATTGCATTATTTTGCACTTTTTTTGGACAGCCTTCAGTTCAGTGAGCCCTGCATTCCAGCTGGCTGGCTTTGCTGGTAGCTGGCTTTGTTTTAGGTGAGAGGGATGTTGTCACCACAGAGTCAGACGTTGTCATCACATGAGCACCCAGACCTGGGCTCATCTTGAGGGCCAGCAGCTCAAGAAAAGAGTTTTCTGTAAGAGCACACAAGCAAGTGTGGAGCAAGGAGGAAGAAAAAAAAAAGAGAGCTGTGGTCCCCATTCTGCTCTCATCAAAAGGGTATGTAGATCTCAGTTAGTTTCCATTCTGCAGCCCTCAAAAATGTGTCCTCAGTGCAATCCCATTGGTTTAAATAGACTTATTCCTGATTCACACTGTCCTCATATGTTTATAATAAAAATTCTTGCCAGTGCCATTAATACCCTGCAGATTATTCAAACTGAAAGAAGTTTTTCGGCACAAATTCAACTTGCATCGTTTATGCTTTTTGTACAGTCCTTGTGTTTCACTCATCATGAGCAATAAAAACTTACTGATCAGTTTCACTTTTTTATTTACAATCCAATTAATTCCCTGGCACAACGACATCCTGTTTAGGTTCATGACATTGGAATGAATTGGTCTGAATTTTTCTTTTTTAAAAGCAACCTAGTTCCATTACTATTTTTGATATTTTTTTAAGTTGATCATCTCCTTTTATTGGCAGTTTAGGAAATAAAACATTTGTATTCTTAATAGCATTCCTCCTAATTCTAAACTGCCCCGGGAAAGCTCTGATTAACTGTACTACATTCAAATGTAGAATTATCTAATTACTGTTCCCATACCGAGAACTTCCAGAGGACAGGATTATGTTGTTTTTAGCTCCTTTGTTTTTGGAGGGTGCTCCTGTATAACATCTGTGTGTGCATGCTACATAGAGATGTGTGTAGGGCAGAATGTATATATACAGCAAAATACATGGGTGAAGAACTACAAAAAGTGACATTTTGTTCACTTTTCTACCCAGGCTCTTTTGCTTAGTATTAGTTTTCTTTTCAGCAACAAATTTTGTTCATCCTCTGCGGACAGAGGCTTGCTTGGAGTTGTAAAATAGATTTCCTCTCACATTGTCCTGTTCAATAAACCTCTTGTTCCATTGTGGAATCTGTGGAAGCCTTCTCTGGGGACAAAGCTGGAGTGTGGAATTCATTACGTATTGCCCAGTGCTCCATGTGAAGCACTCCTCCGGATTCCTTCGGCACAAAAACGTGCTTTATACCATTGCAGGGGCTTTTGAGAATTTTGAAGCAAATCCAGCTCAGAGCTGGTATATCAATGGCAAATCCTCTTAGCTCTGGTTACAGGAGATCAGGATGTTATTTCAGCATTCATATTTGGGAGCTGTTCCATTAACACCTACAACAGTAGATGCGGATATATATTTGGCTGCTGTTTAGGAGGATCTGTTTGATGACTTATCCCGACGACAGGGTTTCAAATTCTGTTCTTACTTGCAGCTATGTATCTCCACGGAAGTTGCTAGTTTAATATTTCCAGCACACCATCATCCCTCTGCCCAAGGCAGGGATACTCAGCTCAAAGGAGACACTCACTGTCTTAAATCACTGATGGCATAGCCCGTTAACATCCTCGTATCCCTAAAATGTCCTTATTCAGAGGTGCAGTCTTCAGATGTGGATTTATTGCAGGGACTAGTCCTGCTCATTAGCACCAGCCCATGCTGTGGCATGTATCCCTTTTCCTTTCCCATGTAGCTTGTGTCCCCTGTCCTGTGGCTTGTGGCCTGCTTACGGTCAGGCCAGGCAGTCCTTTTCCTAGGGCACAGGGCAAGAAGTGATGGGAGTTTCAGAGCCACCATTCCTTCCTGCTCTGTACAAAGTGTTTGTAGGGTGTCTCCTAAGTGAAGAGCTGCTCAGCTGCTGTTGGGCTCAGGGATGTGGGTAGTGGAGGGGTGACTTGGAAACCACCAAGGAAATGAATAGTACAAATGACATCAACAGAGACACAGCTCACCAGTGAAGGGACCCAGACAGAGGCTTTTCCCTGGGAAACCCTTCTTAGAGGACTGTCAAAGCTGAATTATGTCAGTGCTGAAAATGGTATTTTGTATTTTCTTCTGGTGTGTATGGAATATGGGATAACTTTCTAGGCATTGGAGTTACAGCTCAGCAGTGAGTATAAACAGATTAATACTTATCAACTTGTCATTCTTTCCCACTACTGCTGTCCTCCACCAGCTCATCTAAAAGCTTTGAAGGGCTTGGAAATTTCAGCTGATTTCAAAGTTGGCTCAGTTGTGAGGTGCAAGTTCTGCCAGCCCATTTCTTGCTTTGGGTCTGCACTGAGTTTTTCAAAGGTTTGTGTTCTGGGTACAGAGATGAGAAATACTTTTGTGTGTCCAAGCCTCTTGTGGCATGCAGTGATGGAAAGGGTTTTTACTAGGGTGATGTTTGGCCCAGTAACAATATTGCAGAGCAGAAGAGGTGGCAGGGAATTAATGTTGCTTGTGTGATTAGCCATTTATATACTTTAACCACTTCATAAATAACAGCATCTCTTTTTAAACACCCAAAATAATATGTAGTTTAATTGGAGCTGTTATTTTCCTGGTTTTCTTGAGAGAAATTTCCCGTGTTTTATATCAGAGCTTCCCTAATGAACTGATGTTCTGTCCTCATTGTCAGCTCATCCTTCTTCTCTAACCATGGCTCTTCTGATACTTGATGTTTTGCATTTGCTTTCGTTTTCCCCTTGATCTTGCAATTCCTGAAGGCAATGCATTCAAAGGAGACCCTCAATTTTCCCTTAAAGAGCTAGGCCTTCTGTCTATGGAAAACACCATGAAGATGTGGCCATTGGAGACCATCACATCCATGGAGGCGTAAAAAATGAGTTTTGAAGTGGAGTATTTTCAGCATATCCTTCATTCTCAGCTTATTGTATGACTTCTGGGTGACTTTCCTATGATTCTGAGATGCAAGAGGCTGCAAGTTTGGTTTCTTGTGTGTGTGAGTGTTAGGGAATGGATAGTGAAACTTGAAGTACTGATCATTTTGAATGGGATTAAGCACAAATGGTTTTAGGTTTTCTGGTTTTGTATTCTAAAGGAGCTTAATCAGTGTCATTAAAATGCAAAGGGTTGTTCCATTGAGCTTTGAAAGTGGGAGTTGTCATGAATTGTGTTTATTACTGTAGGGCATTTGAGGTCAACACAAACGTCCTTTGCTGTACGAACATTGAGATGTAGGTGTCTCTTGTCTTCAGAGATATTCCAGTGGAAAAAGGATGGGGAGCACAGTCAAGCTGGGTGGAAGATGTCCTCAGGGAGCTGGATTTTGTGGAAAAGAGGTCAGTTTCTTCAAGGTGAAGAAGTGTCTTCAAGGGAAAAGGTAACAGAGGAGGGGGCAAAAGAAAGGAAGGCATAAGGTGGAGGTGAAGATAGGCTGCAGTCAAACAGCTTTGGAGGGGGAAGGATGTTGCTGTTGACATAAAATAAAGATGAAGAACTTTAAATTAGAAGGCAAAACATAGAAGGCTTTATTGTCTAATTCTTACAACTATTTTATCAGCTGTTACAATACAAACTCAACATGATTGGTGAATAGGAGCGACATCTCTCTAAACCCATTAGTTAAACCAGAGAAACAGAAAAACACCACCTGAGCAAAATTGTTTTGAGAAAGAAATGTTGTTTTTCCAAGATTGTTTTGGGAAGAAAGCTTGTTGAGAAGTTTTCCCTTGGGAAAGAGCTAGCAACTGGTAGCAGGCTAAAAATTTTCTCAGACTCAGAAATATCAGGTGCACAGAAGTATTTGGAGGATGTTTTTGTGTGTCCAGAAGCCTCTATCTCAGTAGTGTCTGCAGTTGCTCTGTGAGGTTCCTTCTCTGGAATTAGCCTTCTGCAGGAGAGGGTTCCCAACTGGACCTTGTGGGGCTTGGAAAGCAGCAGCTGTCTCTGGGACTTTTCTGAATCTGTGGGCACAATTAGGCTGTTTGTCTGGGTTTTGGTATTCACTTTCCTAATGTCTATTTCCTCTACTCCTGGTAATTCTTCTCCTTTCTTTCATTAGTGTCTTGGCAGTGAAATGATGTGAGCAGGAGCTGCTCCTGTCTCAGGTGTTCCATGGGTACACCAGGAGTGCTCTGGAACAACTTTAAGGATAAAGCAGTCTGGAAGAAGGATGAAACAAAGCATTATAAAATCAATGTTAGCAATCTTTTAAAAAGACAGAGTTGTACAAGGTTTGAGTGACAAGATTCCTTCTTATAGCACAAGCCTCCATTTTATAATTTGATCTCCAGATGGCTGTAATTCTTCTCAATCTGGAAAAATATATATATATTAATGAAGATTTTGGGTTTTTAAATTGCTTGTGATATGAATTCTCTTTTAATTGAAACTACCAATTTTTTTTCATTTTGTTTGACAATAAATTCAGTAGGGAACTGTAGACCCTTCCTACCAGAGAGGATTGATGCCACAACCTCAGCTTGTTAGCTGCATCACTTGGAAATGCAGGGCACCTTTTTTTTTTTCTTTAAATATCCAGGTAGAAAAGAGAAAGACTCACTGAAGTTGGTCAGAGCACAAACTCCAGGCTGGGAGAATTAGGCAGTCCTCCTCCATGAGAAGAGGACTCTCTTTTACCATGTAGAAGTAGTTGCAGGAAAGTGACAACCATGAATATTGGTGCATTGAGCCATGTGCTGGACACGCAGAGACTCTTCTCTCATGGTATCAAGGGAGAGAAAGCCACAGGAAGGAGGCTGGCCTGTTTTGGTAAAAAAAAAAAAATCAAGATTGATTACTCTAAATCTAGAATTCCTTTTCTCTTCTAATATAAAGTAGACTACATCATCCTTTTTTTCTTTTTTTTCATGTGGCTGGGACTTGCTTGATTTTGGGGCCTCCCAGCTCTGTCCTCTTGGAAGACAAGAAGATGGGAGAAAAGGAATTGCTGAGCTCTCTCTTGTTCTTCCTCTCAGAAGAAGAGGAAGAACAAGAGAGAGCAAAATGTGGAAGCATCTGAGATGCAGAAGCATCTGCTCTAAGATGCCATCCAGAGGGTCCTTCTTTTCAATCTGGCAGGTCACAAAGCTTGTCTGTGGCAAGGCAGGCTCAGTGTCCTGTTCTAGCTCCTGTAAGTCTGTGTTTTCTGTCACATTTTTCAGGACTTGCATGGTCTTCAGCCACCACCCTCAATGCAAGATGGACTTTTTTTAGTGAGGAAATTCTGTATCATAGCACATCACCCTTGTATCTAGGAGAAACAAGCCTTTGGGGTTTTTTTGTTACATTTTGTCATTTCACGTGGAAAGAAAGAGAAAATCCTGTTAAGCACATGTTCTTCCCATGAGTGATAATGATGGTGGATTTTAACATCTCGTTTAAAAACTTCTCCTCTCTCAAGACACCTCCTTTCTGTTTAGATTGAATGTCAGAACACCACATTTGCTGTTTGTTAGGGCAGTGCTACCCCTGAGACAGCTTCAGGAGCTGTGCTTAAGGGACTCAGAGGTGAAGGTACTTTCTGGTTTTTGCCAAAAAATTAATCCAGCCAGTCCTGTAGGTCAGCCAGTCATCGGGAGAGGAATGACTGTGCAGGTCCAGGAGATAAAAAATTAGTTCCACAACACGGAAACACATGGCTGCTCTTGCAGTGGCAATGGATCTGCCTGGAAATGTAACAACTCGTAAGACATGTAAGCGAAATTGTATTGTTCAAGGGTGGAACAAATTAATTAGGCTAAATGGAGACTTTGGCTGTCATGACTCCAGTGAGAAAATTCACAGGCTGCCTTTTTCCAGCAGCTTTCTGCCTGTGTGGACTGGGGTTTTCGGTGCCTTTTTTACCCTCTGCCTCTTCATTCAATTCTCTGTCCTCAGCCCCAAGAGCTAAGGGGCTCCTGCTTCTTCCCTGGATCCAGGACTAGCACCCAAGCAGTGAGGAGGAGCTGAAATCGAGGATGATTACTCACAGAGTCACAGTTTCTCCTCCCTGTTGAATTTAATCCCTCCTTTGAGGTCTTTTCAAGCTATTCTTGCTGTGCTGCTTCTCTATTCCATCCCTGCAGGGAGAGGGATGCCATGAACAACCTGCAAATAGCATGGTTCCAGAGGGGGAGAGACCCTCTTAGTTGCTTTCAGGAGCAGAGCTGAGTTTCACTGCTGTGCTGACTGTGATTCTGATGATTTCCTTATGTTAAATTGCCAGGTGGTTGGAGGAATTTTGGCTGTGCTGCTTTTTAATAATTTTTTATTATTATTATTTTAAGTTTCTGACTCTTTTACAAACAGGAATGTATCAAGGGAAAGACGAAGGATGTGAAGAAGTAGCACCATTGAGATTAAAGGGACCAAATTTTACCAGCAATCACAGCAAATATCTGACTTGCTTAAGTGAAGCCAATTACTGTATTATTGCCTCCTTTTGCACTATGCACAGTAGGGATGTCACTGGATAATGGTTTGCATGTAGAGTTAATCACTTTGATGCATTTCTGACTGATCCCAGCAAATTATGTTTTGGTTCCACTATATTAAACACAAGAGCAGGGGATTATCATTAATAAATCTAAGGCACAGCATGCATAAATCTTGAATAAATCAAATATCAATTACATAGGCAGTATCTGCTGACATCTGCTTTCATCAAATAATATATTTGAAATAGATTTTATTCCACTTTGTTGGAGTCAAAGGAATGTTAGACTGGTGTGCAAAGACCCTTATTCCAAAGAGTTGGGTTATGTAGGAGTGCTGTTGCTCGCTGAGCAACATAAAACAGTTCTTTTTTTATTATTATTACCTTTCATTTTTAGACATAAATAGCACATTGGTTTCGTGGAGCAGCTCACACAGCAAAGGGAGGACTCGTATCTTTTGGGAGAAGCTCTTCTGCTTGTTCTCTTCTTTTCAAGTATTTGATGAGGGTTGGTTCTGATGAGGCTGCCGTGTGCTTGCAACCTTTTCATGTCACAGCTGGCTGGGTGGGCTGAGTGTGGCCCAGGATTTCCCTGTGGGTTGTGACAGGTGGAAAGAAAGTTGGTTAATGCTCGATTTCAAGGGAATTACAGAAAGGGAGGATTAGACGTGGGCAGAGCTCGGTAGCTGTGGGTGTTGGAAGGCCTGTGGGCAGGGTGAGTATTTATCTCTGAACACATCATCTCCCTGCCAGGGGCAGGTGGGTGTTCCTCTGGCTTGTGGGAACACGCAAAAGCAGGAGTTTAAGGTGAGTCCTCTTCAGCTCTCCTTCCTCTTCCTGGCTGCAGAAGTGACTCCCTCTATTGTGTGCCCTCCCTGCCTCCCTCCCCTGGGTCTGGAGGCACTCCGGACCGAGTCTGTTCCTGTTCCTGCATTGCCCCAGGGTGAGGAAGGGCTCCTCCTGGCTCCCTCCCATGGCTGAGCCACTCCTCCAACAGGGCATGGAGTGAGTGAGCAAAATGGTGTTGGTGTATCAGTGCAATGTCTTCAAACATTTTCCCTTCCTCTCCTTTTCTTATCAACTACCTCTTCACCTCATTTCCAGATAATTGGAGGCTGATGTGGTGACCAGTGACAGGACAGGAATGGCATAAAGTTGGGTCAGGTTGACATTGGATATTGGGAAAGGGTTCTTCACCCAGAAGAGGATGGCTGGGCACTGGAACAGGATCCCCAGGGAAGAGGTCACAGCACCAAGCCTGGCAGAGCTCAGGAAGTGTTTGGACAATGCTCTCAGGCACAGGGTGTCACTCTTGGGGTGTCCTGTTGATGCCCTGGGAAGAGTGACCTGGAACACAGACTGGGCAGAGCTGGAGAATGAAGTAGGGATTTATTGAAAGGCTTCCAGGATCCACCTTGGGCAGGACAGGGCCTGACCAGGGCTACACCCAAGGTGGACCAAGAATGGTCACAAAATGGCTGACTGGTCATGAGGTCTTACATTTTTATAGGTTTTGGTGCATTTGCACATTGGGGTTTAATTGTCCAATTCCAGCTTCAGGCTGTGAGCTCCCATCCTTCTTGTTCCTCCCTCCAGCCCACCCTTGTTTGTGCTTTTGGGCCTGAGATTTGTCCTTGGTGTGCAGCAGGAAAAGGATTTGTTTTGTCTCCCTGCTCTGTGCAGAGCTCACCAGCACTGAATGTGAGGCTCAGAGCTGCACCCCTGGGCAGCACAGAACCTGAAAATATGAAAGCTCAAACTTAGGGCATCACTGTGCAGGGCCAGGAGCTGGGCTTGATGATCCCGATGGGTGCCTTCCAACTCAGCATTTTTGTGAGTCTGTGACTGTGAGCATCCCATAACATGAGAGCACACTCTCCTCTTGAAGAGGAAAACCAAACAAGATAAAACAAGTGTACTCTCAGTACTTCCATTTCCAGCTCTTCTCAGCCTGCTGAAGCCCCATGTTGGCCTTACCTCCATGGAGGCACTTCAAACATTGGAAATGCTTAACAAGGCCAGTGGATCTACAAATTCATTCCATGGGCTCTCTAGATAGACAAAAAATTAATCTGAACACCCTGGGGACTCACCAGAACCTTCTCCAGGGTTTTCTGTAATACAATTAAACTTATACACAGATGTTTTCAAATATGTGCATAAACCATGTTAAGTTTGAGTACACGTAGGTGGATTTCGTTTTCTAATGTTGGTTCACCATTTGTACAGTGTGCTTCTTTGTGAACAAAATTATTTCTTTTCAGTCTGGACATCTGTTGAGTGTGTTAATTCTGAGAAAATGTGCAGATATCAAAACTATATTATGTGATCACCAAGCCAGAAGGAAATTAATAGTTTTCTCAGTTTTTTTTTTCTTTTTTGAAAGATCTGTCAGCCTCTAAATTAGTAATTTCAACAACTATAACATTTCTTTAACTTATGCATTCAGAGAAGTGAAAAAGTTACTATCCTATGGATTTATGTACTTAAATACAGCCTGCTTTCTCTTGTGCATAATCCTGAAAGGCACTGGGAGCCTTGTCCAATTTGCAGCCAGTGCAAATCTTTACCCTGATTCCTGCAGTAACACCAGCAGATCTTTGGACAACACAGCACTCAGAGTGTGGAAAGTTAAGAAGTGTATGTGTGAAGAATTTATAGGAGTACTGTCCCTTGGGAAGTGTTTTGACAATATCTGACACTTGATATAATCTACTGCATTCAAAATGCAAAATAAAAAAAAAAACCCAACAAAAAACTAACTCAAAAAGCTCTTTAGAAATGTTTTTCTGAGCCCCAGGTATATCCTCTGGCAGAGTTGGTCCAGCTGTATCCAGAGAGGGAGGGACTGCTCTGCAAGTAGAAAAATAAATGCAGTAAAATAAAAATGACATACCTGCTGCTTTTGTTCTGGTGGTGGAAATATTTAAGATGTTAGGCAAGCACATTTCAGGCTCGTGTCCAAGTCTGATTCCTTTCTTAAAAGAGAATAAATGACAATAGAAAGTGTTAAATTCTCTTCCCATCTGCCTGGTATGATTCCTGGTGCCTTCTGTGGACATTATACCTGTGCAGTAGGAAACAGGTTCTTGTTCCCCCTTTCAATTTAACAAGTCTTATACTGCTGTCAGGTACAATGATCTGAATCTGGGGGTGACAGTATGGATCTGCAGAGGTGCAGCCTTGTCTTATCCATGCCCTGTTGCAGAAGGAGCTGTAGTTTGCTTGAAAATAGGAAATGTGCAGCTTTTGCCTGTCACTTTTTACATTTTTTGTTGTTGTTTTGAGGGGTTTCTTTTGTTGTTGTTTTCTTTGTGGTGGTTTTTTTTTGTTTGTTTGTTTTTTACAGCTTTAAAGAAAATTCAGAGTAAGAACTTTTTAAGGCAGAGATCTTCTGTTTGAAGAAGGGCTCCAGAATATTGAAAGAGATGTTACTCTAGCTCTGTAGGAAAACTGGGCCTGGCCCATGCCACTGCAAAAGAAGATCTGTAGAGTTAGATGTCTGTGTTTTTTTCTCTCACAGATCTTTAACTCTTCTTGATTTGATATGGGTGGTGTTGTGTGGCACCTCGTGTCTGCTGCATGTACACATGCATACATGTGCTGAGAGCAGGGAGGGATTTCACAGCAAATATTTGCAGCCAAGTGGCATTTCTAAGTACAAGGAGAATAGCAATTTAAATTTGATTCTTTTTTCTATTTCTCTAAGGGAAGCATGTGCAGCATGAATTTGATCTCACTGTATGACAACCACCTTTCCCACAAGTCAGGAAGGTGGCTTTCCATTTACATTTCATACAGTCTCATTCTTTAATTTGCTGCTTTTCTTCTTTTTTTTTGTCTTGCTGGAATTTCATCACCAGCCACAGGTTGCTAATCTGGAATGGATCAGAGCTTCAAGCTCAGTCACAACTTTAGAAGCTGCAAAATAGGGGGAGGTGAAGGGGAAGGTAGAGGCAGATATAAAACGCTGTTGCCAATGTCATAAGGGAGATGAGAGCAGCCAGAACTGCCTGCAAGGAGAGCACTGCTCACTGCTGCTGGGCTTTGTGTCTCCAGGACAGCCCCACAACTGTGTCCAAGTACAAAGATGTGGATAAATCAATAAAGCATGAGGAGATGCTGAGTGGGGTGTTCCTTACAGGCTGTGCTTCAGGCTCATCCCAACCTTCCTGTCCCCATGTCAACCCAAGGGGTCTTGACCTCGCTTTTCACACAACCTATGGGCCCAGCACCACTGTTTTCATGGATATGACAAAAGTGATTAAAAAAATCCCCTGCTTGTCACATGAAGCAGCTCAGTTTAAGGAGAAACATTTCCCAAACTGAGCTCGTTCGTGAGATTGTGCATATTTGAGTCGAAAGGAAAAGAAATACACAGGGATTATGTAAGATAGTGGGAGATTAAAAATACTGTCATTTTCCTGACTGTGTTTCTTTTTCTGTGGGTTTAATTGGTATCCAGCAATTACTTAAAGTGGCTAGCAACTATAATGCAAGTATTTACAGTCGTTAGCAACTCCTCATGTTGGAAAATAAGCCTATTGAGTATTAAATTAAGTCAGCCTGCTTAATTAATACCCTCTCATGGTTGTCCTACAGAAATTTCTGTGCTTGCAGGTCTACATGAATGGCAGAATGCACACTCATAAGCTGATCCGTGGGCTTTGAACCAAGCTGGCATGACGTGTTACTGAAAGCAGCAGGATTTCTGTAGTGCAGGCAGTTTGCAAGGCCTTGCTTCTGCAAGGATGAACGTGGCAGGCTTCCCAGATCTTTTATATATTTATTTCTTTATATGTACAGACACATATATAATCTGCCTTTTAGTTAATTAGCTAATGTTTGTAAAGTGCTTTGAGGATTAAGTGCTATGTAAGTGCTAATTATTATTGTTATTATCTCTCAGTATGCCTTAGTAGACAAGGTCAACCGAGAAGACGCCGCAGAACATTTCTGCTAATGAAGGCTGGATAGACTCTTTGCTCTTCATTTTTCTTCCCTGCCCCCTCCCCTGTGATGGAAGATGGTGTCAGACAGTGGGTAGGACCTCCTTGAAGATACAGTTTGGTGGAACCCTGGGCTAAATTGCCTGGGGAGCCCAACACGTGTCTGCTACTGGGCATCTGAGGATTGATGTGTGGCTAGTCCTGCCTGAAAGGACCACGGCCTGTGTGGTGGTCACTGGAAGTTCCTCCAAGGTATGGGATATGGTGGCTGCCTTCCACAGTCTGTTAGTCTGGTGCTCTCCTGGGTCCATGCAAGTCCAGAAGTCCATAAGCTGAACATGCAAGGCATGGAAAGGGTTGTAAAGCATTGGGACACTCTGCTCAGGGAAGTGGTGGAGTCACCATCCTTGGAAGGGCTTAAAAAATGTGTGAGTGTGGAGTCTGACACAGTTTAGTGGTGAGCATGGTAATGATGCTAGTTGGACTTGATGATCATAAAGATCTTTTCTGACCTTAATGACTCTATGATTCTAAAATGTGCAGGTGTTTCTGGTCCAGCAGGAAAACTCCTCACAGAGGTGTTGAGGTTTTGCTTGCAATCCTTTTAAAAAACCCACAAGAGTAGATTGCACTGTTACATTGGCCAGCACCCCCTCTGTGGAGTGTTATCCCTCCCACAGCAAAGCAGGCAGAATTTCTGCCTGTGGACCACAAGATCTTGCAGCCCATGCAGGAACACAAGTTCACTTTTGCATTTGACAGAGATTAATAATTTGCTTAACACTGCTTTGTTTTGTTTATGAGGAGACAGGTGCCAGCTACCTGGAACAGATTGTTCCTCTGTGCTTTTACCTTTCATCAAGTGGAGTCTTCCCCTTTTCGCTTCTCCCTGGCTTGATACCATGTGAGTGAGTGTTAGGTGCAATAAGAGTGGTGCAGTGTGTATGCAGAGTGCCTTTCAGTCTTCTTTATGATGTGCAGACATTAAATAACCCTCATAAAATCTTTTCAAGCAGAATGGATGTTTTTATTTAATGCACACGCATCAATTTGTTTAGAGAGGTCTATGTGTATGTATCTGCCCCAAAGAAAGAAGTAACAAACCAACAGGATGAAAGGTTAAAGAGAAGCCTCAGAAACCTCACCAGGCATCAGGCTCCATAACTTTTGGTGAGATTTTTTCCATGAGAACAGCAAAGCAAATCACATCTCTTTATTTCTAGGCATCTGACTAAGATTTAATTGCTCTTAAACGTTTATTTCTACACTTGCACGAAGGTACGTCCATGGTAACATGGGTGTATGGTGTTGTCATTGGATGTGGTGTTTGGTTAAGTGTGTCTTTAATTGCTGGCAGGTAGTAACTGGTTCTTAAAACTTCTCTTGGCCAAGATTGAAGAGAAGATTACTCCTTCTCTTCTTCACCAAAAGAAATATCTGATTTTTGCTTTATGGCATCCTTTTATTTATTTTTTGTTAAAAATATGGATAGGGGAAAAAAGGGATTTTAATTAAATCTCTAGCTGTAGTAAATATAAATTATTGCTTTCGATTTAATATGATTTTCTTTCTTTTTCACCACAGAAAAATTTTATAAACTCCATTTTCGCTTTAAAGTCTCCTAAAATTTCCTTAAATAAGTAGGATTAATGTTTTTTGCGGGGAGAGAACAAACACAATTGAGAGAGCCTGGAGTTGCTACATCCTTGCAGCTGAAGTTTCAAGCCTTCTCTCAGGACAAAGCAAATGCATGTGAAAGGGGAAAGAAAAGATGAGGGAATAGTCAGCACCTGAGACAGAAGCTGGGTGGTTTTTTTTGCTTACTGGGTGCTACACACTCTGCCCTGAAAGCTGACAAACCTAGGCCTGCTGGGTAATTAAAGGCATTGTGTCTTAGCCTGCATTTTCCTTAATTCTCTTAAATTAGGGAATTAATTAATTTAATCAGTCAAAGAAATTTCTGTTTAGTTATAACTTGCATCGTTTATGTGCAGTGTACAACACGCATGTATACGTATGTATAAAAGAAGTTAAATATATATGCGTGTGTTGTGCTTATATCATCATGGCATTTTACCATATAATTATGAGTTATTACATAATTCAATTATAGTCATTATTGAAAAAATAATATATCATTATGCTATAATATGATTGTATTATTATATATAGGTGTATAGCTCAGGAGATATATTGTGTGGCTGAGAGAAGGTTGGACATAAATCTGAGTAAAACTCAGTTGCTGAATTGAAGTCAATGAAAAGTGCAAAATTATCTTTCTCTTTTCTTTTTTCTATAACTGTGCCTGTATTTTCAGGGTAAATAATTTGGTTTCAAAACTCTTCAGGTGAATATACTCATGTTAGTTATCAGGACCATCCATTACCAAAGAAAAAAATTCCTGTATCAGAAGGGTTACAGTGAAAACAAAAGCACTGAGAAAGGTGGCGAATATATGGAATTACACTGTTATGAGGGACAGTAAATAGACTGTATGAGATATGATTAGCCCATAAAAGTGAAGCTTGGATGAACCTGATAATGGTCTGGATGGTGGGAAGCAAGCTCTGAAGCAATGACTTTTTACTGCCGTTTGTGCTACTGGAACTGGAGAGCACTCCCTGAAATAATTAGGCAGCAAAAGTTGAAATCAGTGAAAAGGAAGTTTTCTTCTTCCTCCCCCCCTGCTTCCCCAACACCCTCAGTGTGCACTTGCAGTGTGAAACTCCTTGTCACAGGATGTTGTAGAAGCCAGCGGTATAAATGGGTTCAAGAAGGGATTAGACAAATTCATGGAGGAGAAGTCTACTGGGAGCTATTAAACATGATGGTCCAGATGCAACCTCTGGCTCAGGAAGTCCCCAAACTGCTGATTGCTGGAATCTGAGGGGTTATACCAGAGGAGGGATCACTGTAATTGCCGTGCTGCTTATATTTGCTTCTGAAGAACCCAGCGCTCCCCGCTGGGGAAAACGAGATACTGGGCTGGATGGGCCATCAGTGACTCAGAATGGCTCATCTATTTTTATGCTCTTAATTGTTGTAAAATGAATAGGCAAGTTACCTCGTTTTTCTCCTCTCTACAAGCTGAAATTCACTAGTGCCAAGAAATTCAGATTTCCAACTGCTTGGGCCACTTAGGACAGGCTCCTCAGAGCCAAAAACGATGCAGCACAGCACATTATGTATAACATATTCCATACTGGCCTCTGTGACTGCCTGGGGCCGAGTGAGGCAGGCAGTCCAGATCAGTGGCTGGAACCACATCTTCCCTCTGGGTACAAATGCCTATTTGCTTATACAAGTAAAGATACTCAAGCAAAGTCGACTCCAAACTTGGGGATGGAAATTGAGGAAGAAAAAATGTATTGCTTTCTGCACCTCCTTCTCTGGTAGGAAGGATTTAAGTAGCAAGGTTGGCAGATGGAGGAAGGTGTACTGCCTGCATATTCAATACCAGTGGTTGCTATACTAAAAGCTGAGCAGAGAAGCTTGGAATTGGTGGACTTTGTGTAGTATGGGCATTGTTTTATCTGTAGTGGTAGAGGGGTGAAGGTAACCCCTCGCTCCAGACTGGTGAAGAGGCTGATCTCACTCAGCCTGCCCTTGTAAAGAGGCTTGTTCACACTGAGGGGCGAATTAAAACCACCTCATTTACCTGTGTAACATTGCCTTGGGAAACAGGAGTGTGTTGGCCCAAGTGGATTCGGGTAGATCTTTATCCAAATCAAAATTCACATTGAAGAGCTAAGAAAGCTCTTCAGCTGAGACTTGGCAGGTTGTCTGTGGGGCAGCACCCTCCAGGGTTAAGTCTGCAGGGGGTTGTGTGCTCAGGCTGACTTATGGTGCAGACTTCAGCAATTGCCCCAGGAAAGAGCTTAAGCCCAGGGGCCTGAACACAAACCAGCTGAAGTTGGAAGCAGTCTGGAGGCTAAGGTCTGCTTTTCAACCCTGTCCAGTGCGTGTGTGTTTACCCAAAGTCATGCTCCCTCCCCCTTCCTCCCCCCCTGGCATCTCCTTTCCCTAATTTTTCATAAATGTTGCCACTGGGGATTCGTATATGAGAAAAAAACGAGGTGAAAGAAGCGAAGGGAGGAGGAGGAGAGCCGTACCTCTTCTGCAAATGCAATAATTCAGAAGTGGGGGAATGCGCTGTTAAAGTCTCTGCCTTGACGTGCGCATGTGAAACGTGGCCAAGTTATGGTTTCTGTGGGAATTGTACGTTTGAATTTTCTGCCTTTTGTGTGGTTAAATCCTCAACCACAACATTGCATTAAATACTCAGGATTTTTTTTTTTTTAATATTAGTTGTTGTACCCATAAAGCTTAATGTTTAGCTGCTTTCTGAAGGTGGGAGGGTATTTGTGTGTTTTTCTGCCGGGGCGATGACATGGCGGTTTACTTTAGATCGGAGCACGGAGGATACACTCGGATTCCTGCCAAAGCAAAAGGAGCAGGGGGGAGGTGTTGGGAGCTCTTTCTGGTGAGAAGGGATGGCTCAGCAACAGGGGTGCACTGCCAGACCAACAGCAATTAGCCTGGGGGACAGGAACAGGCCTTGGGATTTCCTGTTGTGATACCGAGTTTTATCCCTTAGTAAGCAATTCCAAATTCGCTCCAACTGGTTGAGCCCACCAGTTTTGCCTCCTTTCCTCCAGATATTTGCTCTGCAACCTCTGGGAACTGATGTGGGTGACCTTTGTAGGAAAACTGCATGGCTATCCAGTAAAAAATAGCTTTATCACCAGCATTAGTTGCTGCTGGGGCTGAGACTCTCCACACAAACCAAGCACTGGTGTGACGTGAAGCTTTGGGTTCCTGTCAGCCCCTATAGGAGCCTACAGAAGGTCAGAAGAAGCATGAGGGAGGCTGGCACCACATCCATTCTGTATGTGTGAGGCTGCTGGACATTTTAATGCCAGTGTGCATGAGGGCTGTGGTCCATTGAAATGTAAATTACAAGGGTTTCACAAGAAGCGTTTATGTGCTGTGCCAGCAGTAGGCTGAAAGGTGAAGGCTTAAACTTGACTAATGTATTTTCTTTTAATCAGTGACCAGCAAAAGAAAATGGATGTTTACAGGTCCTGTGAAACACATTAGCTTGGGCTGGGTTTGTTATTGCAGCCCTGAGCAGTCTTAGGGAATCACAGGCATCAGGAATTGTCTCCTGTAGCACTGAAGGAGGTGGGATAGACTGGGGAGGGTGCTTCTCTGCTTCTTTTTAGTTATGCATTTTTTGGATACTGTTACCAAATTTTTTTCTTTGAAAACTCTGGTTCCAACTTCCTGCAGCCACCAAAAGTAGTCACACTTTTCAGAACCCGGTCCTGGTGGGAGTCAGGCAAAGCTTGGAGCTTTGCCAGACCTGTTGGAGATGGAGATCTGGGAATAAAGGGAAACCAAATTGCCAAATAAAGGTGGTTTATTCTCTGTGGTTGCTTAAACCAACCTCTTCCAGCCTGCTGAGGGTTATTATCTTCATGAAAGGTTATTATCTTCATGAAAGCTTATTATCTTCTGTATGGAAGATGTTATCTTACCTATCATTCCTGCTTCATATGCCCAGTGAGTCCTTCCCCACACGAACACCCCTGGTGTTTTTTGCCTTGGTGTTTCTGTACACTTCTGTCCAGCCAAAAAGCAGTGACCCCGTATTTGAAAGCTAAGGTTGTCCTTCTGACTTTCTCTGTCCTTCTGACCTTCTCTGTCCTTCTGGCTGTGTCTTCTCTCTGTGTTTTGACTTTCCACATTTCCTACGGGCACAAACTTCCAAAGCAGATGGAGATGGAATGTCTTTGCTCTTCCTTTTCCTCCCACAAAGAGCGTTTGGGTGCTTTTGACACCCTGAGCCTGAGCTGAGGTGGGTGAGGGCCATGCTGCGTGTGTCATTCAGTGTTTATCCCCTCAGGATGTGCTCAGGGCTCTGTTCTCAGGCCTGATGGGTGGGTAAAAGGCAACTGGTTTAAAAATTCCTGTAGAAGAATGTAAATACATTTTCTGTTTTGACCCATCAGGTCCTTGAGCAGCTTGTGATGTTTCCAAAAGGCAAAAGTCCAATTTCCTTCGCTGTCCCCAGAACAAAATCCTGTCCACTGGGGTGGGTGGGAGGTTTTCCTTGGTCTTTAGGAGAGACTCTTCAATCTGCATGTGTCCTGGTAGAGACACTCTGGGTACTTCTATAGCTTTTCCCCCTTTGCAGGATTTTCTGGCCTGTTGGAAAAAGTTTTCTTCCCACTCTGACAGCTCTAAGGGCACAGGCAAGGACGCTGTCAGCAGGGAAGCCGAGTTTATTGGCTTCCTATCCTGTGATTTGGTTACTGTCTGCCCTTTTTTGAAACAATTCTTTGGTTTTGAAAGCAAATGGTGTCTATAACATAGTGAATTGGACACTAAATTTCTATTAATTCATAAAAACTAAAATAGAATCCATTAGGAGTAGTTTGGTATTGGTGTGAAAGGAGATGTAAATTATCTACTATCATGCTTGAAATGCGAAAGCTAATCATGTTTGGCATCAGGCCAGCTACCATTAAAGTAATTATTTTTAATCATCAGCTTTTGGTGACATGAATACTCATATTTGTTGATTTACTGTGGAAAGCACTTTACATTGTAAATAAAAAGCTGAGAAAATATACATTTTGTTTCAACGATAATAATAATTATTCAGATAAAAAGACATTTGCTTTTATGAAGCCAAAAGAGCCGGTTTCTGTCCCCGTGTCAGTCGATATAATCAGCCTGATCTAATGCCTGTCATATTAAATGGGAAGTCCACCAACTGCAGGAGAGGTTTGGGTCCTATTCCTGTGTGAATACTACATTTTTTTATCCTTTAAAATTACCAATAATTATTAGTAACTTGAACCCCTGCTGTTGAACACCTTTTCTGTTTAAATTGACATAAATTCAAAAAGGGTGTCCTATGTGCAACCTCTATTTGATGATAAACCCCATAAAATATTGTAAATATCTACATGAACAAGGTTAAAATTCCTAATTTTACCTTGTTTTCATTAGTTTTTCAACGAAGCTGAGACTCCTAATTTCCTTTGCAAATTCTCTTAGGGAAGATATAAGTGCCTTGCTTATTTTGGTCCACTGGAAATCACCTGTCTTCTGGAGGAATAAAATTGTATGTGCTGGCATTGCGTGACAAAATATTACTCTGAAATTTGGAAGTGTGAAATACGAGGACTTGCAAAAAAAAAAAAAAACAAAAAACCAACAACATTTAGGAAACAACTTGTGGATACGACTGAATTTGACCCCAGTGGTCCATCTCCTCAAAATATGCGTGTCTGGTTTGCAGAAAGTATTCCTTAACTTCACAGGCAGAGAATCTTATGGTAGGAAATATGCAGCATGTAGGTAAAAATTCATTAATTAATTAAGCAATCAGGGAGCTTGAATTCGGCATGTAGTGACTGGACAGGCAGCGAGTATAGGAAAACAATTCAGGGAGGGGAAAAAGTTATTAGCAGGTGAAGCAAAAGCAGCACGAAATATTAAGTGTAGGACTGTTTGTGATTTTAAGCAAAGAGGGGCTGGTTCCTCGCTGTTAATTACAGTAGAATAAAAAGCTTATTGCAGGGTGTGAGAGGGCGTGGGACCAGCGTGCGCTCGGAGTCTCAGAGGCAATTCCACCGCGTGCACCTTGACAGGAAATTTTGTACCAGCCCAGTTATAAAAGAACCGAGTAACGCGGGCAAGCGAAAGAAAAGGTAAGCAAACAAAAGCTCTTCCCTCCATTCTCCCCTTAGGTAAGCAGATCCAACCAAACCCGGGCTGTTCCCAAAGCCTTGAGAGCACTGCCGTGCCAGCTGAGCTGGCCACAGGCTGGGTGGCTTGGAGGACCCGTGGGAGCGTTGGCTCCCGTTTCCTTGGCACCAGCAGCTCCACCACTCAGCAGTGTGGGTAATGATTTTGTCAGACTTTGAGCAGCTTCTTTTTCCTCCACTTTTTGACCACTTTTTGTGTTGCTGAGTGTAACACGGCTTAGAAGTTCCCCTTATTTATATAGAAGAGGTTGTGCTCCACTGGAAGTTCTGTGTCCTTCTGTCCCCACACAAGTCCCACTCCCAAAATCTGGACCTTCTTTGGGCCTCTCCTTTCTGAAGAGCGTGGTCTGTATGAGCAGACCTCGTGATGTCTGTTTTCCCAGGAGTGAGAAGCCCCTGTCAGCCTGCTTTGGTGGGGCACGTGAAGCTCATGATGACCAAGCCCCAAGAAAAAGCTGCGTCTGTGCACCTCCTCCTCCTGAGCACAGATGTATGTGGAAGGCTGTCCACACAAACTGCTTTTCACACTGGCCCACAAATTAGCCCAGGGCTTGAGTTTGGGTCTTTATAGTCTAAAAATAGGGTAAAAAAGCTTAAAAAAAAAAAAATGTATCAGTTGGCCCATGGTCTTCCTTGTGGAAACATGCTCTGTGAGTGTTTTGGGTAGTTTCTTAAAAGAATAAAAGCCCAGCCAACCAAAAAAAGATGAACACATGGTGGGAGGAAGTTTAAGGATGTCTAGCAAGTGGTTTAAAATAACTTAGGTCAAAAGTAGAGATCAAAAATTAAAATGCTGGTTTAGTTGGTTGTGAAAATAAAACTCAGTGGGATTTTTCTGAAGGCCTAAATATAAATAGGGGGCAGTGCTAAATCAAAATGCTTCCTATTTCTGTGTGTATTAATTCTTTATTCCTTCACAAAGCCATGAAAGTTGAAGATGTATTCTTTTCTGAAAATTATTTAGTCTTATGCAAAGCAATATTTTAAGTAAATACATACTTTACTAGCAATTCTTTAGACATGTTCCCCAGACAAATAGTTCTTTGAATGTTGTGTCTTATCCATCAGGCAGTTCCAATATCAGCTTAACTGACTTCTCATCAGAATTGTAAGGAAGGAAAAAGAAGTTCTGGAAATTTTTCATGAAACTCTTAGGGAGAAAAATACTTTCTTTGAGTTTTTTTAATATTTGGCTTCATTCAGAAATGCATTGTCCATCATTTTCAAAATTTTCCACCAGCTGGCAAAATAAAAAGGGACTTGGTAATGTTCCTTTTATAAAATCACAATGCGTATTACTAACTTCATTTTTGGGGATTTGTTTTTACATTTTATATAATGATATACTAATTGTATATAATTTTATGTAATTTATATAATTTTATATAATTGTTTTGTATAATAATAGGGCATTATAAAATATTGAGAAAGAATTTGCTTTCAGAAAGGAAATTCTAGATCTTTCACTTCAAAACACTCTATTCTTTTGAAATGTTTGCCCTACTGTATTTTTTTTTATATATCTACTGGATCATATCAGCAAATATTGCATGAAATTTTTCAAGATTTTGATTGACTATCTGATTATTCTCTCAAAGTTTTCTAGGCACCTTCCATTAATTGTGTAGCCCTTTGTTAAGCTTTCTGCCCTCAGCTTTGCTTCCCCAGCATTTTTCCTCATTGGTTATCTCTCCGACATTTCAGGAAAAAAAAAGATATTCTCATCCATGCTCTGCTCTCATGTTTTCTCAGATCTTTGGACAAGAAACCATTTCATTTGCTTCATAAAATTTGCGCTTGTCCTTCCCGTGTCCATTTAAATAATTTTGTTTTTGTGATGAGAAAGGAATTGGTCTGTGCTCCATCCTGTGAAATGCTCTCTGTGCTGCTGGTTTTGGGAGCCTCTGCCGGCAGGAGCGTCGGTGTGGGTTACCTTCGCCGTTAGCTAGATGGTGCTAAAGAATTTGTGCTTGTCATGGCTGAGGAGAGACATCCATTCGGAGCCAGCCCGATCCTCCCTGCGCTTCCTGGGCTTGCAATTAAAAATTTGAGGCGCTTCTGCTCTGCCCTAAGCGCGGCATCAGCTGCCAGCGGTGCTTGCAAGGAGCCCAAACCGGTGAGAGAGACCTGCTCTGGAGCACTCCTGAGCGAGGCCTCTCGGTTTGGATGACTTCAGTGGGATGTGGATCAGCATGCTTTGACATAAAAGTGCCTGCTTTGGCATAAAAGAGGTTTTGCCTGCAGAGGAATCCCTCCCTCTCCAGAGGATCTCCCATTTCTGATCCTCCGGAGAGGCAGCAATGGGCTTACAGCAACAGGCGGTAAGAGCTTTGCCTCTCCACCTTGCTGTGCCCATCTTGAGAGAGGGAAGGTTTCTTCTGCCTTTCAGAGGAGCTGAAGGGGTTGAGCAGAGTCAACTTTTGCCTTAACCCTGCAGCAGTTGGGGAATTTTTAGGAGTGAATAATTTAGAAAACAAACAAAAGCCAACGCCACCACCCCGTCCAACTCGCGGTAAATGCTCTTGGAGCCCAGGTTTCCTCGCTGTTTGAGCGCTGCTGTTTTGGATTAACAGAGCCCTGGCTCTGATAAATACTAACAAAGTGTAACGAATGATCAAAGCTGCATTTACAACCCAATGAGCTTGAAATGATTGATCTGGATGACATAATAATGATAACCAGTGAGATGAGGCATGCAGGACTCTACCCCTCCAGGTACTGGGAGGAAGGAGCAGGTATTAAAAATGACTCCACTTCTTAGGTCATCAGGTTGTTCCCATTCCGATATAAGTGGAAGACAAATGCAAGACCCTTGCTTTCCCCCAGAAGAGCCCTGCAGCTGCTTTGGGCCATTCATATTCTTTTGATAGTAATTCATTGTTTTGTACAGATTACAAAGTTTGACTGATTGTGGAGTAAGTAAGACCGAGTCATTTATGACTGTTCCCTGTGCTGCTGGGGATCCAAGCCTCTTGCCTGTAGTTCAAAGCTTGGTCTGATCTCAAATGTTGTTCTTTGCAAGGCCAAAGTCACAGATGTGAAAGGATATGAATGTGTCTATGGTATGGCTTCTGCCATCTGGAGGTTTCCTGTTATCCCCCAGAAGGCTGGCTAGAGAATTAATGACAAGACAATGTAGACAAACCATAACTGCAGCTATGCTTTAGAACTTGGCTGCCCCTGGTCCCATGACCTGTCCAACAGCAGCGTGTCTCCTTGTAGCCTTCCAGAACCAAGCTTCCAGCAGACTTCCTTTCCTCCTACAAAACACAAGTGCCTATCCACTGGCCTCAGATCTGGCAGATGAGGAAGAGTTGAGCCTTCCTTGGTGTGCCTTCATTTTTTGTCTTTTTTTCTTCCTTTCAGTCTTTGACAGCAAAGATTGTCTGGATATGTGGGATGTTCACATTCCTCAGCATTCTTTAAAGACAGCTCACCCTTCCATAAAATCAGCATAACCTGCTGTTCATTTCTAGCAGATTGCTTTTTCCAGGTGGGAACAGACTTTGTACCTCCAAATCCACCGCTTCAGGGTTATGGAAGACAATCCATTTGTGCACGTAGAAGATGCTCTCACAACGTTATGAACGTCTTTGCTCTGCAGGTCTGATCCTGATGTGTCCCTTGCTCTTGATTTACAGCAGGCAAGGATCTCTTTGGGGACAAGTCCTCTGTTGCTGCTGTAGTGTTAGCGGCCACCAGCTACTTCTTCCTTTCCTTTTTTCTCACACACAGAGAAAGTATGGCAGTCAGAATAAACTTGTTCACACAGGGGCCAAGGAGCATTAGCATTTTAAAAATACCAGACTGAATCCTCAGCAGCATGAATGTAAACAGTGACACCTTTGAAGTCATGAGAATTTTTGTGATTTACCATCTGAGGCTCCTTTTCGTTATGATAGTAAGAGCAGATTCACAATATCTACATATACAGGAGGATTTCTCCAGGTTTCCATAAAGTTGACAAGGAGACAATCAGTTGGCTAGGAAGGCAATTAGAGTGTTTAAATATGAACCTGAATTGCTCTTTGAAAGAGACTGTCTTTATTCTCCCCTTCCACTGCCATCCCTTTGCCCCTCACTGGACCGTACAGACTCTGCCAGGTTACACACCTGAAGCAAGGTGCTTAAAATTTGGCCAGCTGAGCATCATCTCCTGTCACCACTTCCAGCACTAACTACAGCCATTCCTCGAGGAGTTCCTCAAAGCAGCTCCATCTGTTTCCCTAACCTAAAACACCCCCCCAACATTAGCAGTGACAGGTAGGACCGACAAGTATGTGGACAGGCATGAACGCTTTCCTAAAGATTTCCAAACTACCCCAAAGTTCTTTTACCACAACAGTGTTACCGTCTATGACAGCTGACCTCAGACTGGGTTCTCTGAGCAGTGAGTTCAATTAGCTTTAATACTTTCAACATTTAAATAGTTAACAGTAAGCAAAGCTCTTCAGAAGCGTAGGGGGATGGCTACATGTGCGTCTGCTGAAGTTGTCAGGCAACGATGGAAAAAAAGGGGAAAAAAAAAATTTAGAAATCTCTAATTGCTTCCAGACAATGCCTTTTTGGATAGGGCTGTGAGAGAGCAAGGGGAGCTCATGCTCTGACAGAGGGACTGCTCCCAGCCAGAGAGGAGTCGGCTGCAGCCCTGACATCTCTCCAGCCCTGCCTGGTGACCTTCTCAGTGCCAGTGGAAAAGCTTTGCCCAAAACAATCAGGTTCTCCAGCTCGCTGCAACACCCCTGGCTAACAGGAAGCTTGTGGAAAGTCAAATGTCCAGGGAAGTGAGCCAGCAGATCTGGGTCTGCTGCTGTCTTTCTTCACAATCGTGGGCTTGTCCTGTCTCTGACTCTCGTTCTCCCTGCCAGTAAAATCTGAGATAAATCTGAGCTGTTGAGGGCTGGACTTTGGTAGCTAATTTGTTCAGGTCCTACAGTAGGAAGTGGCATTGTGTCATTGATATACAGATAAATTCCTGGAATTTTCAATGTATTCTTAGCTAGTAGTGTAACTCAAACACAAATCTTCCTGCTTTGCCACCTTCCACGTTATTTTCTGGAGTCGGTTCATCTAGGTGTTGGCAGAAAATTGGATTCGCATATTTTTCGCTGCAATTGAAAAACAAAAGCAGAAGGGGCTGGGAGAGACGGCAGCAGAGAGCACTGAGGAAACTTCACTGGCTGCAAACAGCATTAACAATCAGTGCCAGAACCGAGGGAGGAGTAATAAGGTCATATATTCTGTGATGACAAGTGGGAGAGCTTCTACTTGAACTACCAGGACTCAGCTCAAGCAACTCCTGCCACTAGTCCGGCCCTGGCTATGACAAACCATCCTCAAAGGTGACTTCTTTTCAGGACAGCCTTATTTCTGAAGAAGCACAGAAAAAAAAATAGGTGTCACAAAATTTAGCTCTTTCTAAATTCCACAGAAGTGATTAACTGCTCTCCAAAGCCTCCACAAGTTTCTGTGTTACTACAGTCTTGCCATTTACTCTGCTTTGGCTCAGCCTCAGACAATCCTTTATCAGACTTTTCTGATATTTCAGTGCTAAATTAAATTTAAATTAGAAATGCATCTTAAAATGAAGACTTGAGCTTAGTTTATGGTGGCATGAGGTGGTAATATTGAGGTTATTTCTCTCTGGGAAAATCTGTATTGGTCCTTGTCAGTCCATAATGAAGATATTCATTTTATTACTCATTTGAGTGTCCAGTGGATACTGTCCTGCACTGATGTCTTTTGCTTTCTCAGAGTTTTTAAAAAAATCCAACTGTGGAGTTGAAACCACTTAAATATTTTATTACAGAAAATGTAGGCTCAGCATGTAAGTTTAGCAGTCAAACTATATCTGTGCACATATACATGCTTTTACAGAGTTTTATTTTATCCTAACTAATAGAAGAGTAAATGGCTGGATTGCAGTGGAAATGTTAAGGGTGTATTTGAGCATCATTTTATATCAGGACCTAAACAAGTCTCCAGTAAAGCAGGATTGTGGTTTCTTGCAGCTGGAAAGATCAGAGACTGTAGTAAAAAGAGGTCCAGAGAAATGGACCCTACCAGGAAAAAAATCCACAGGAACATCTTGAGTGAATTCATTGCTACACATTGATATCCAGTGGAGAAATGGTCTCAGAAATCCTCCTTTCATCATCCATACAGCAACCTTAGGCAGAGGCCCCTGAAAGTGATGTTGCCTAACCTGAAGTTTTGTCTTTCAGACAGATTTAAAGAATTTAAGCCACTGTCAACAGTTACTGCAGGGAAGGCAGTGGAGTTCCGAGACATTGGTAAAGCACCACATTTCATCTGGAGCCTTCTCCACTCATGGCTGAGCTGGTGTAATTGAGTTTATGAGGAACCATCATCTGTTTCAGCCTAAAGTCAGCTGGGTTAATTTAAGGCAGGGCTGACTAGCTGGCAGGGGAGAGCACTTTAAACCTACCCCAGCCATTCCTGCTGCAGCCTGGCCTCCTGCCAGCACCGAGTCTACAAGGAGTTTGGAGTATATTTAGCTTCAGCTTGTTCTCTGCCCCCTCCACTTGCACGCTGACCCATGCCAGCTGTGACTCAAGTCTTCCTGGCCCCTTTTGCTGACATCCTCCAACCTGTCTGCTTGTTTAGATTCACGCTGTTTGCTGGCCTGGTGCTTATCTTGGACCGTGAAAATTCGACTGGGCAGCTGCCTCGCTCAGAGACCTTGGGCAAGCCTTCTAATCCCTCATACTCAGCCTGCAAAATGAAGGATTACTCCAAGAGCCCTGACTTGGGCTCTGCCTTGGATGCTGTAAGGTGTGATGCTGGATATTTGTGCACCACTCTGCTTTCTCTGTAAAAAAACTGAATGTATTTATTATAGCATATCTCATATATTTGTAACATTAGCAGAGCTAGGACCATGTGTTTATTCCTCCAAGAAGGGATACGACCCTGCTGTCACTACAAAAAATTTTAGCTCTTGCTGTATTCATGGAAAAGTGCACCAGATTATAGTTTTCTCCACCAAACAAGCACTTTTTTTAATCTTGGAAGCATCTTTTTCATCCATTCCAACTTTGACTTCAATTTTTCGTGGACAAAAAAGTGTCAGGCAGCTTTATAGGATTTCCAGTTACAAATGATACAAGTCTTAGCACATCTCATGGGCAAGGGAATATGATGTACTTTATGATCTGATAAAAGTAAACCTGAGGGAGCTATTCCTACAACTGCCACTCAGGGTCAAGGATGAGATCACATCTGAGAAGGCAGCAGTGGTATCAAATACCTTTTGTAAAACAATGACATAAAGGGTTTTAGAAAGCTGGCCTGAGCTCAGGGGTCTGGATTGGCTCCTAGTGATGTCAACTGTGTGCCTATAATGCCCAGAAAATGTCTCATTCTTCTTCTTTTCTAGGAATAATTACCCCTTAATGACAGCAACAAGTGGATTTAGGTCTCTTGGTGTCCCCCTGTGAGCTGATTAATATGTGCTCCCAAATAGTCACAACCTCAGTGGAACTGAGGACCAAAGAGATTTTGTCAGGCAGGTTTTGCACCTTGGCCATCTTTCTCACCCCATCACAGCAGCATCAGCACCTTTTGGGTTAAGGTTCTTTACCTGCCTTTCTTAGGGCTGCCAGAAGATTAATTTTCAGTGTGGTCTCATCTGTTGACCCTTTATCCCCAGAGCAGGATGCTCAGAGCTCCAAACAAGCTGGCCTTGAACAGTTCCAGGGATGGGGGAAATCCACAACTTCCCTGGGCAATTTTCTTGTGTTACTGGCAGGTGGAAAACCTGTTTTGTTCTGTGTGTGTGAGGTAATTAGGGATAACCGTGGTGCTGAAGGCCAAATGTGCCTTATTTGAAGAACTCCACCAAGGCTCTTCCTGGATAAGTGTAACTGCAGGTTTGTGCCTGGCTCCTGCATAATCAGGAACAGCCAGGTCTGAGCTTTCCACACATCCCTAAATAAAGTGAGCAAACTCCCTGTTCCTTGTGCAGTGATGTATCAGGCTTGTATCTTTAGTAAAAGTCCATCCCTCTCCTGAAAACTCTTTGTGAAATAGGAGATTACAACCACTGGGGGTTTGGTTCACTGTCTAAGAAAAGAATGAAATTATTGACACAAATTCAGAAAGAGAGAGCTAAAAAGTTCAGAGAAGAACTAAGGGGTGCTTGACAATGTATGCAAAAATTAGTCTAGAGACCAGGAGCAGTGTATACTCAGTTTGATCTGCATGTGGCATGATCTGACCCTTTCGCAGATACAAGTGTATTAAAAAAATTCTCATATAACCTGAAAACAGAGGAAGAGCATTTCGTATAGCAGAGGGAAGGATGTAAATATATAAGGAAAATGGGGAGGCAGGTGGAAGGGGAGTGTAGCCAAAAGGTTGATTATCAACCTCAATTTTACTTTCAAATGTGTTACCAAGGTCTGTGGTCGTCCTCATGCTCCCCAGCTGGTATTTCTGCAGGTAAAGCATGTAAATTACAGTAATTTACACCAGTTTGGACACTAATCTGGCAACCTTAATTAAGAGAGCCACTCCGAGCTCTGCCCACTTGTTGCAATTGCAGAGTGTTAAACTTGTACCCAGGTGTCCATTCCACCTGGCAGTGACCTCAGATCCCAGCAGGAATTACCCCACCCACAGCTGTCCCACCAATCTGAGCAGCCTTGGAGTAAATGCTGTGCACCTGGCAGGGTTGGGAAGGGAAGTGCAACTAGCAAAGAGCTGCTCCAGAGGAGTTGCTGGGAGGTGAGTTCTTGGTTGTCCTGTCTTTTGTCCTTTTCTTCTGCTTGGCCTGGAAATTGCACCTGCCTGGTAATGCCTCTCATTGACCCTGGGTTCAGGTTTGTTTGATAAACTGGGATCTGTAAAACTGCAGTCTAACAATTCCACCGCTCGTTCTAATTCAGTGAGGGGTGAGAATTAACAGATGGTGTCATTATCAAAAGCTGTTCAAGTGTTGAAACAACACGAATTCTACAAATGCAGAAAAACAAATATAAACTGCTGTAATTTTTCCAATATTGGTTGAATTATAATCACACTTTGCATTTATACTGGGCTTTTTAATCTGCAGGTTTTGAAGTGTTTCCAGATCTGTGAGAGAGGAGAGTGTAACCTTACCTGCCCTGCTGAGGTTGGAGGTGTGGTGCCAAGTGTTTGAGGCTTACACTGGAAATCTTCACAGGGGCTCTGGCTTCTTCACCTGGCTCTGCTGCTGCTCCAGCTGAATGGTTCTGGGTAAGAGGTTTCATTTCTCCATTGCTGAATTTCTGTTTCTAAACAAGGAATGATAATGGTTTGCCTCCTTTGGGAAGAGTTTTGTTACCAGCAGGTGAAAAGTGCTGTGTTGTGAGGTGTGGGTGTTCTTGATATCATCATCATTGCAACTATTCAAAAGCAGATGCTGGGAGGGCTTAATATGAAATACGTGGTCTAGGTTTCCAGAGGGACTGAGGATATCAGAGTTCTAACTGAAGTTCTTCTAAAAGCTTGATTTTTAGGAGTCCCGTGGTGAACACTGCAAAATAAAAGTAAGGGGTTTGCTGGTTTTGAGGTTTTTTTTTTTTTTCCCTCTACTTTTTGTTATCCTTGGTAGTTATTACAACTTCCCAGGACCTTTCTATTCCAGCTTTCTGCATTTTCCATCTTCACAATAATACCAGTGTGTTGCCTTTGTCTTGACTGTGCTCCTGCAGGTGTGAGGGATTCTGAAATTAAATTAGGAAATTAATTGAGGAAAAAAGTTGAGGATTTGAGCTCACTTTCTTGCACACTCTGTTTTCGGACTTTGTTATGAGGTTGTAATTCAAATGAATCATGAATAAAAAAATCCCAGATATAGGGAAGATGATCTCTTGTTGATAAGTTGGGTGTTAAGACTGCATAACAATAGTAATGGCTTTTATATTAAAAAAAAATCAGTCTATGGTCATTGAATTTCAGGTTTGTGTGTTTCAGAAGACAATATTTATGCTGTTGATTATATTTATATTTTGGTTAGCCCAAAGGATTCAGTGGTGCTTTGTGATAGATGCTTTGAGGAGCTACATTTTCATAATAAATATGAGTGGGGAGGGAGGAAAGAATGAAGGGAAAAAAGAGGGTAGAAAAGCATTTTAGGAGAGGAAAGCCTCAGATCAATCAAGGGAAGTTCTAGCCCAGAAAACAAAGTTAATGTATTAAAGATTCCCTTCCTCACATGAATGCATTCATATGAGTAAGGGAATCTTTAACTTTTCTAATTCCTCTGCAGCGTGAGGGAATGGAACAAAAGCAGGTTTGGAAAATTGATGTTGGCAGGAGCAGGGCTGAGGGGTGGGAGGTGGTCACTTGGCATTAGACAGCTCTATCTCTTCGAAAATTCCTGCCCATTACCTGCAGCTGTTCTAGCTGTGTGCAGGATGGATGGGGTTTGAACACACTCTTATTTTAAAGACACCAAGTTTCACAAATCTCTTATAAACTCTTGCACTGGAGTTGCTTTTGTGCTGAGATGATTTCTCCTGCCAGAAGGTCCTGCTGGTGGCCTGAGGATGGGGTAGGAGTGGCAAGGAGGTGGCAGAGTGACAGCAGAATTGCCCTGTTGAGTTTTACATGGAAAAACCTGGTGGTTTTCCAATTTTGGGTCCCGAGACCCAGAATTCTGTTGTCTCCCTTTGTACACCAGAATTTTATGAATGGTGCTTATTTATTTATTTCTTTTGGTCTTGGTCAGATGAAAAGAGGAAAGGAAGGACTGCTTGAGACTTACCTAGCTTTGACAGCGTTTGAGGCTTTATAAAAATGGGTTTCAGCTGCACTTGATGGAAGTTACTGCAACCTGGCAAACCAGCCTGGAAGCCAGCACAAGGCAACCACAAATCTGGCACCAAATTACCACTGCCAGATGCCTTTGCTGTTCCTTTAGCTTTCTATGGATTTGAGGCACTTAGAAATAATTTCTTTATTTCTTTTCTTTTCTTCTTTTTTTTTAAAATTGTTGCTTTATATTTTGGAAATACTCTCAAAGCAGAATGCAGGCAGAATTTTGGGCTGTTTAGCCAAAGTTTAGCTGTCCTTTTGTATCTCTGCCAAGCTTCCTGTTTTCAGCAAAAACAATTTATTATCTTGCTGGTTCTTTAGACCTGAAAGGATTTTTGAGTACAAATAAACTTGTGGTAGTTTTGGGAGGTTTTTTTTCATGGTCTTTCAAAGAATAAACTCGCTTGCTTCCTCTCAATTATGTGGTCTATGCTAGCAAAGAAAAGTATTTAACCTTTGGGCCACTAGCAAGATTCAGAAAATGTTTTAATTATGCAGAACTTCTGCACTCTGAACTTTTAAAGTACACATAATTATTTTTTCATATGCTAGAAATCTTTGTTTTCATGTGGTTGGGCAATAGCATCGCTTGGCCACATGCATGTTAAGGGAGTTTGGAGCGAGTTAAAACTGGAAATCTTTGTTCTAAAAATTTCCTAGGCCTTTCCTAAAGGTTTATCCTTGGCAATCTATGGACATGTGGTTGCAAAATGGAAACTCTATGACAGGTAGGCAGTAATCCTCCCTCTTGCTGGCCAAATGAGATCTGAAGTAAGAAATTAGGCAGCAAATCTATCCCTTGTCTTCATAGAGGGAAAGCAAGAAGTCACAAACCAAAGTGCTGCTGCAAAGGAAGTGGAGAAGAATCTCCTCTCTAAAAATACAATCTATGTAAGTTATCCAAAAAGAAAAAAAAAAAACCCAAAACAACAAATGAGCAATCTGTGTCATTCATCCCCAGTGCCCCTGTAACATAAGGGAATGGAACAAAAGCAGGTTTGTAAAATTGAGGTTGGCAGGATAAGGCTGTGGGATGGGAGGTGGTAACTTGGCATTAGACAGCTCTATCCCTTCAAAAATTCCTGCACATTACCTGCAACTGTTGGGAAGATGTTGGAATCTATTTTTTTTTTTGCATTCTACTTCAAAGGTTTTGCAAATTCTTTGAAGGTGACTTAACAGCCATTAAATGATACTAAAGGAGGGGGGGGAAAAATCGAAGTCTTTCCAAAGAAGAAGTTTAAAGGATGTGTTTAATATTAGTGTTGGAAACGTGCTATAAATCCTTGTAGTTTATGTGTGTCACCGTCTCTGAGATGGCATTTATCACAGCAGAGGGAGAAGGAGCAATTCGCAGAGGAAAGGATCTCTTCAGAGTTTTATATGTTCCTCCCTATGTCACCAAAAGAAGGAAAAAAAAAGAATTTGAGCAGAAACCCTCTCAGCTGCACAGAAATCCTTGAACAGTTGTAATGTCCAGGCTGTGTGACAGCAGGACACTGCTACTGTTTTCCTTAAGGAAAACTGTACTTTTTGCCATTTTTCAGCAGTTTGTTGTCTTTCATAAGGTAATTATAAAATAGCAAGGACCTCCCTGTGCCAAGTAATAGGAAGAAATGAAAAAAGTCAATTAATATGTGGAAAAAACCCCCAAAGTTTGAATGATGAAAGTAAAAATTCAAATCCTCTGAATGGGATGCTTCTGTTGATATTTTCTATTTTAGTTCTATCAGTTAATTCATGTAGGAAATTCTAAAAAGTGTCAGGAAGAAAAGTGCACCTGTAATTTATTCATTGGAAAAATGTTCCTCTAGAGTCAGTTTTAGTTTCTTGCCCCTTTAAAAACCCAAGCCAGGAATTTTGTCAAGAGCTCTGTATTCATCCTTTCAAAAGTGAAAACATTTAAAGGGGCGTTGCAAATAATTTCTGATTCCACTAGCTTCAAAGAAATTAACTGCATTTGGTGTCCTTAGCTCTTAGCTTCATTTGTTAAATCAAACTGCTTCTGAAATTCATAACAAAATTGTTTTTCTCTGGGGAAATAATTACTATTCCTCTTACTGGTGAGTGTGTGTGCAGATGTTTGTCAGCAGAGGAATTTGAGTCGATGAGTTTTAAGGAAATGTTTGTTTCAGTAGCACTGAGCTGGTACCCAAACAAAAAGGAGAAGCTGATCTATCAATTCTTGACTATCTGGGCTGTGCCCTATTGATGGGAAATTCTGCTTTGATACAGTTTTCCTGCAAGTGAAACCTGACTGACCTGTAAGGGGCTGGAAATGAAGCAGGGCTGGTTCATTCTGGTCTTCCTGTTCACCTTGCACAAGGTAGAGGTGGGATTTTGGCTGTCAGAGCTATCACTTGATGGTCATCCAGCAAGGAGGAGGTGTTTAGTACATGACAAGGCTGAGCCTGTAATAAAAACCTTCGTTTTGGGTGTTCTGAATGAAACTATTTCTCAAGAGAAGGGATTAAATTCATGTGTGCACCCTGAAAGGGGCTTTGAGAGAGGGAAGTTCTGGCAGACCTGCCTGGCCTGAAACTGCACTGACCCTTAAGGGGAAGGATTTTGGAGGGATGCTGGACTTGATATACATCCCATCACCTGCTGAATGCCATCTAATTGAGCCCCTGTGTTGGTACAGAGGTTGGGGATCAGAGAATTTCTCCAGGTTTGTAGGAACATGAGGGTTTGTGGTTTTTTTTCCCCAAACTGGGAAAAGCACTTACTGGGGTATTTGGGGCATTGCCCAGAACCTCCAAAACTGGAGCCGAGTGTTTCAGTGGATTCCATTTCTTTTTTGTGTTGTCATTATTGGATGTCAAGCTTCTAGCCTGGCCATGTACAATACCTGAAGGCAGAGCTCTCTGCAGTATCCTCTGAAGGAAGTGGTTGCATGGTTTTCCATCATCTGAGCTGCTTGATAACACCACGTTTCTCTCCTCCTGAACCGTGCAGCACGTTATAGTTTTGGCTGAGAAGAAACTTTACCCTGAATAATTTGAAGTCTCAGTTCAGAACTAGAAAGCCATACTGGGGGCTTTCTTAGAGCTTCACTAGGTAAATTTATCAGAGCCAGATGGATTTGAGTGATTGTCTGCTGCAATCTTGCATTTCATGGAGGATGGGGAAAGGGTGATGGTGGCTCAGCAGCCCCTGGCTTCTCCCCGCCTGCTGCGAGAAGAAGGATTAAGTTTTGTCAAATCCACTGGTGGCTCCAACTGACAGAAGCTGGAGCTTCCAGGGCTTATAATAAATAGATGAGGAGCACAGACGGTGCTGTGCTGCCTTTTGGGATGCAGCACAGCCCTTGGACAGGTGCTGCCTGGTTAGTTTTCCCCTGGAGAAAGTGAGGACCAGGTTGGTATCTCCGATAGCTCGGAGGCAGGCGTGGCTCTTGGCTCAAGTCAGCTTTAGATGCACGTAAAAGACTGTTTATGTTGAGCTCTTTCTATTTTAATGCTGAACTAGTGTTCCTGGAGAATCCAAGGAATTGCCTATAAAAGTTTCTACATCTGTTTCCTTCCCTAGGCTTGTCAGTTGTTACTTATATCCCAGTCGTGGCAGAGAGGAAATACTGCTTTTCTTTACTCAGTGTGTCTGGAACCCACCCTGAATTTAAAGCACCTCACAAATTTTTAAAACAAGCCATTAACAAATACTGGATGCACATCTTCTGTACTTTGGTTCATCTTTCCTTTTTTTTTTTTTTCCCTGGAACTGATTTTCAGTGAAAAAAGTCTTTTTCCTACAAAAAGCCAAACACCTTGGCACATCAGCTCCCTGAAAGTGCTGCATCCCAAGGCTGCTGGAAGACACCCCGTGGATTTAGCTGTGAAAGAAGGTGGAGTACACTGTGTGCTCTAAGTTTTGGAGAACTAGAACTGGAAGAGCATTCCACAATCAATGGACTTTCAGGAGATCTCGTGTTTGTGTGTCTTAGCTAGGTTTAATCATTTGTGTGACATGCTTTTCAGTCCAGCTATCTGCTTTAGACCACTCAATTTCAGCTGAAGTAATCCCAAAAGAAAAAAGGATTGGTAGGGTGGAGTAGTACAGGGAGAAGGTTGGAACAGTGTATTGCAATAGTAGATGGGGAGAAAAAAAAAGAGAAAACCACCCAATTCTGGTGATATTTTCTTTAAAACTGCGGGGCACACCCATGTTTTGGAGCAGAGGCATGAGAGCTGGCAACAAACCGACTTTTGTTTCAAGGATTTTGCAGTTTTTGTCAAAATCCACACAAATTTGGTAAAGCTGCCAAGCTTTTAACGATCTTGGTTCATGCATATTCAGCAGCAAGGAGTTGGATTTCAGCAGTCTCTGCCCAAAGAGAGCCAGGCTCACACAGAGATGGGAGCACTGCAGGCTGGAAGGTGAAGAGGATGCACATTCCCCTTTCCTCAGGGCTTTTAGAGGATGGCAAGCCCTTGTGCTAGGAAGCCTGACACCTCTGTGTTGGTTTATTTTTGCCAGAGCAGCCTGGAGGGCTTTCCAGATCTGAATGGAGATGAGAGAAGTGGTGGGGAAGGTGACCTGAGAGCAGAAGCTTGGAGTTTGTTTGGGAAGGTGGAGGACTAGGAAGGTGGGAGAGGAGGAAAAGAGTCAGTGAGGACTTGGCAAAGGGCCAAAGCCTTGGAGTGTGTCCAGAAGAGGGATGAGGTCAGGAGAAGAGGCTTGGGCAGGGTTGTGAATTAAGGCACACAGGTTTGAAGGGGTGAGGAGAACAGAGACAAGAGCTGGGTTGAAGTAGGTGAGACTCCTGTTGTTCTCTCACTATAAACTTCATCCCTGCTCGTTCCAGGCTGAACGTGCTAAATAAAAATGACAAGTGCCAGGATAAAGTCTGCCCCCCAAATTGAAACATCCCTGCCTTTGATCATGTTTCCTTTCCTGTGTCAGCACATCGTCTTCAGGAGCTAGAATTTAAGTTATTTCACCAGGTTCTCAGCTGGTGACACCTGGTTTAACTTTACCAATGGCTTCCTACAGATTTATATAGACAGCCTGGTCCTATAAGCATCTTCCCACCTCTCTTATTTCCTAGCCTGGCTTATGCCTTTAAAGATAATAAAGATGTGCTCTGGTAACTCAGCCTCCAGATAGGTCTGAGAGTTTCTTATTAGTAGCCAAGAGCAGATTCTGTCTCTTCCTCTGTAAATTATCTTCATTTTACTGTGTTTTAAAATGCATCACTTGAAAGTCTAAAATATTTGACAGTCTGCAAATGTATTCAAAATACTGCAGCGTTTAGCAATGGTTAAATATCTAGCTATACGTTATATACTGTCACATATATTTAATATACGTGCAAAAATGTCACCAGACAGAATAGTTATGGGGAAAATATTGTAATAAATGTAAAAATTGTCATCCACTGATGAAAATGACCCTAATTTATTTGGACTGTCGACAGGCATATATATCTTTACTCTGGCATTTTATTCTGTAGTTTTAATAAATAACTTAGTTTTAGTACTTGTTTTCATCGTGTGTAATGTCCTGGGATGAGGTGGAAGTTGGAATGCAGAAGGAATCAAGTGGAAATTACTAGGTGGTGCCTTTTGTTTTCCAAGAGTAGTGAAGTAAAGTTTGAATGTGTTTTAATATTCTTGAATATTTAAATGCCCTGGGGCATCTTGTATTTAGAAGGAATTTTTTTTTTATTAGTTTCTTTGTGTATTTTCTGGGGTTTTTTTTCTTCCCTGTTTTGTATAAACTTCAAAGGTAATTTTTTGCTTGTGACTTTCTGGGAAATCCTGGAAAATGTCCATAAGGTCAAATGGGTTGTTTTGATGTGGTGTTTGGATGCTCATTCTCTCATTGTTTCTGAAGTAAATAAGGCCATGTTAACATAAAACCATGTAACAAGTTGGTTGTATTAACTAGCTGCTAGACTGGAGGAGGGGATAGATTTTAATTCTTTTTTATTTATTGATTTCTCCAGTCCCCATTTGACTGCAGATTGCTGTGATGTTATCTAGGGACAAAATCCATCAAACTTCCGAATATCCTCACAGCTGCTGTGGAGCTCACATGGGAGTTCAGTGGGCTTCTTTTCAGGCTCTGGGTATTAAAATACAAGATTATCAGTGAATCTTTCTGAATTGGGAGTGAGACTTGTAATATTAGTAGCAAAGTAACAGCCTTATTTTCTTCTGGTAATTTCTGATCGTTTCTCAGCCCACCAGATTTAACCACTGTACTAATGTGCTCTACAATGTTCTGTACCAAATATTAATATCAGCGTTATTACAGTGTCAGCACTTCTCTGGTGTTAGCAGATATATTGTTTTCATTATATAAATCTGGTCCCCATACTCCCTGCTTTCCAGTTTAATTAATCCTCTGTCACACCAGTGCTGCCAAGAAACCTGTAGCTATTTATAGAAAGGCATCATATTTTAATATGCAAAAGATAAATATGACTTGGAATGTTACAAACTGTGCTACAAGTGGGACTTGAAAGTAAAAAATTAATTTGACTCAATAGTGAAAGCTATAGACTGCCTTTAATGCTTTTCACCTTGTGAAAAATGTTAACTCTGATTAAGCAGATAGCAGATTAGCTTCAATTTTGAGTTTTTTGACCTTGAGATCTCTTAGACTGGTATCCATGCGTGTTGATGGACCACACTCAAACAGGGAAAAATAACTCCCTGTTATTTTTTTGTGCTCTCTACAGCAAGAGCACAAACCACGGGGATCAGGTGATAAAACTTCTCTGTAAGGAAATTTTTTGGGGGAAAGTGTTTGTGTTTGCTATGAAGAAAACTGGATGGATAAATCTTCAGTGGTGACTCACCAGCATTTTCCAAGACCCACCATATGGCAGGGAGGGCTATACTCCCACATCTCCTCAAAAATGCCCAAAGATTCATGATTCTGGCTGTTTGCACCAGCCCCCTGCATATAAATGTCTCAATAGGCAAAGAGAGGCTTCAAAGAAAACACAGAGATTAACCTCAAAATATTGGGCAGAAATCTCTTACATGTTATGAGTCTGGAAACTTGCATTCCTGCCAGAACAGTAACTTTTTGGTGGTATTGCTTCAGGCCATAAGTTTGCTGGCTAAAGGCACCTGGAACTGGCCAGGGATTGTGTTGGACATATCTTTGTTCCTTCTTCACATCCCTAAATCTAAGCTGTGACATTCTCCTAAAAAAAAAGCTCCGTTGGCTCTTCCCCAGCTCATTGTGCTTAGCTTTATCTTGAGCGATTCTATTCTTTACAGTTTCTGCAGCTTTAGCCCAGAAATTACTTACTGCCCTAAATTTCCTGCAAACTCCTTTTCTGGGATTGGTTTTTTGCCAGCTGCAATGTCTCTGGCACCAGGTGGATATAAATGGTGGAGTTACAGTACCAGGAAGCAATGTTTTCATAGTCTGGCATTTGAATTCCTTTAGAGATCTTTGGGGAAGCAGACACAAGAACTGATGTGGTCACTTGGCTACTGTGCCTTTAAGAACTGAGAAATTTGGAGGCTTTGTGCAGATGATACAGTCTTGGACTTAGCTTGTCCTGCAGTCTTACTCTTCAAAGGCCACAGGGGCTCTTAAAACAAGCTGGATTTTTCCTCAGCATACATTCTGAAAACTTACACAAACATTAGGTTTAAAACCAATGGTTGTGTATTTACATATGCAAAATAAGAATCAATTATATTCCTAATAACAAATATGTATGCCAGTAATTCTGTTGAAAAAAGTGCTTGTGGCACACCCTCCAGTTTTCTATTTAATATCCCAGCTGTTTTACTAGTCCACATTTTTCTTCAAAATACTGAAAGTGAGAAAACCATGTTTCTACATAAAAGTGCTCAAAACTATTTTTGATTTAACTCAAAGGCATTCAGGAGCAAGCAAATGCTGTCAAGTGTCTTCAGCCAGTAGATTTCAATTTGTATTTAATACTTGCATAACTTAAACATTGGCCAAGAGAATTTTAAGCATTTTTTTCCCCTTTAATTTGACTTTAAAAAAAAAAGTAAAAAAAGACTCCTCCTGGACTGAGATCTTGTATCTCAAGTTTCAGACCGAAGTAAACTTTTACAGCCGAGTTGTAAAATAGCAGTTTATGAGACAAACTCTGCCAAAACTTTAACTATAACTGTGCCAATGTGCCATTATAATAATCCAACAATAATCATGGTCCATTATATTAAATCACTCGCACAGACAAAGGCTGCTAACCTTTCCAAGTGGGGAAAAAAAAAAATGTTCCTTTCAGATCAGGGATAAATTCCAACTGAGAAGACCAAATGCTGCAGCCTTTAAGTAGTGAATACATTTACTTCTCCCCAGGGCTCAAATAACCCAACATTTGGTAAACGTTTAACAAGGACGAATTCTCCCTCCCATTTGCCCTTTTCTCATATACACTAGATTAACAAATTTAGTGTAACAAGATGATCTGTGTTACCCCCTGGTATCCCCCAATTAGATCCTTCCTCCTGTTATTGGCTCATCATCCCAGCCCATTTGCTTGATAAGAGGACCCAAGGTAATTAGCTGTGTGGCAGAAAGTGTCTCCCACCAGCCCTGCTTCTCACACAAGTCTCCCCCCAGCACGAGGAGGTGCTTTTGCTGTTTTCTTTCCTTTTTTTCATGTGTTTTTTAACGGGGATCTCCTATTTGCAGCATTTTGCAGAGATTAAGCAAGCGTGGCGTGTAACTCTTGACTCCGGTTCTGCCTCCCCTGCAGCACGTCAGGAGCTAAATCAAAGCCTCTGCAGGAATTCACAAATCCAGCTTAGAAATCTCATATTTAGCCCTGGATAAATGAAGGTTGTTGAGGAGAGAATAACTGTAGGTGCTCTGACAGGTTCAGGGGGAGCCTTGTTAATTCAGAGATAGGCTGTGCCTGTGGTGTCTCTGTGCAGTCACCAGTTCCTCTGTTGGCTTTCTCTCTTCTCAGCTGGGTTTTGTCATGTTCAGATGCACTGTTGTTTCATGTTGTATCTGTCACACTGGATGGATGGCAAAATTATATGTGTAGGCTCAGATCTATGAGCAGGTTTCAGATTTGGTGAAAGTTTACCTGATCTTTTTAGGTTTTGTTTGGTTTCTCTTTCCCTTTAATTTATAAAGTGGTTGGGCTTCTCCTCTGAAAGGAATTTGGGGCTCCCTTTTTTTCTTGGGAATGTATTAGCAACTTCAGAGCAACCACTTTAGCCATTCTTAGAGCTTAGTACCTGCAAAGGCTGGGAGGAGAGCAGAGCTAGGCTGGGAAGGACCTGAAGCCCATGTTGGTGACCTAAAGCACACTTGAGCAGCTGCATTTAATTCCAGAACTAGAGCTTCTACCTACGTCTAACACTGGAGCAGGGGTGGTGACAGCTGGGAAAAATCTCTAATGCCTTTACCAGCCATCAGTGCTGCTGCTGAATAAAGCACCTTCCCCTGCCTTCAGTGGACTTTGCCTCTGCCACTGAGACCTGCTCAGAGGATTCTCCTGCACGTGTGCATGCCTCTGTGTGTGCCATTATTGCCACTGCAGCGTTTTGTAGGGTTTCCCTCCCATTCCAGGGTTGGAAGCTGGGCAGTGTTGTTGGTGTGCTGGAGGAGACCCAGGGCAGGAACAGCGTGGTGCTGCTCAGAGTGCACCTCAGCATTCCTCTGTGAGTTTTGTCACTTGGCTGGCACCAAGGACTGCCCTGAGCCTGATAGTGCTCAGTGACTCAAATATCCCTGCCAAAAGAGCCCTTGGATGAGCTCAGGATGGTGGTGATGACAAGGGCTGTGGTGGTGACCCTGTTGTTTGGATTGGTGCCCCCATCTGAGCACCAAGCCTTCACCATTCCAGGTGGCTTTTTCCTGGTTTCTGGCAGGCTGACCTTCAGGAAACATTCATTCTGGGACTTGCTCTTGTCATTCCTGTCTCTGACACCTCAAATCAGATGATGGCAATGTCAGACTGCAGTCAGCCTGGCCATTGAAGCTGACAGTGAATATCATTTTCTTCTTGTGTGAGATCTCAATGCTGCAGCAGGTGGGAATTGCTCCATCTTCTTTGTGGGAGAGGTCTCATATCCTAGGAAAGCACAGCCATGTTTTGGCTTTTTTTAGGCATTTCCTTCAGCTTCATGTAGAGAGTGGTTTGGGACTTACCTGCAGGTGAAACAAGAGCTTTGCCTGTGTCCATGCCTTATTTTGGTTGTGATTGCCAAGGTGATAGATTTGGGGAAACTCCTCAGTTGGAAGGAATTTACCCAAGAGCTCTGGAAATACATTTGTTTCTGAGGAGTTTTTGCATGAAAGGGTCTCCATGTGAAGGTGTGTTTTATTTGCAACTGCATCCTTTAATTGCTGGCAGAGGGAAAAAATCTCACTTGTTTGCGTTTTTATTAATCAAGCTAAATAGAATAGCACAACCTAGGTGCAAGAAGGCACCAGAGGACTCATTTGGATAAATAGGACTCTTTATTTTTGAGTTATTCACACAGTCATTTTGCTGTTCTGAGGCACAAGGAAGAAAGAAAGGAAAAAAACCCACTCAAGTGCTTCAGTAACACCAAGAAAAATGAGTCAGTGGGAGGACTATGTAATAAAACTGTGTCACAAGATAATCACTCCTTGCTGATATACAAATTCTACAGCAGAAACCTGTCCTTGTCATAAAGATGCAATTTCCAATGTCTCAGTGGCTTGAACAAAAGGTAAATACCCAGATGATGGAGGAAAGGGCCAATAGTTCCATCCTCTCCTCAACCATTTCCTTATGTATGTGCACGTAGAACTTCCCATTTTTCTCCACTGTCTGTACAAGAAGGAAAAAAAAAAGTATTTCTAAGTGCCTGAGAAAAGAATAACCCCTATAGAAGACATTAATTCACTTAAAGAATTACTGAAATAAAAAAATATATTTTCTGGGTTTGACAGATCATTTTCACTTTGGGGGCTCGTACACAGCAATGAAGTCAGATCCCCAAATTACTAATGGTACAGGTTCAGGCACTGAACCTGTGCATTTCAAGGCACTGAAGTGATTTCTTTATTGAAATAATCTTTACCAACACCTGTCCACTCAACAGCACTCCTGTCTGGTTGAGAATCTCTTTTAACACAGGGTCAAGCAGTACTTGATTCTGCAAAATGCCAAAAATGGTCTGTAAGTCCTCAAACTCCACTAAGGTTTGCAAACAACACAAGAGGTGCTCTAGACCTTGCAACATATTTTTAGATGTTTAGAGTGACTTTAATCCTAGCAAGATCAGGAGGTGATTTCCAGGCCTGAGAGTTTTTGCTGCAGCTCAGGAACACCGGGAAGGTTGAGAGCGGCCTTGCAGCAAAGGACCTATTTAGTTAGGATGGGATGATTAGTTGACAAAGCCTTTCTTTATTCTCCGTTTGGCCCGCTGATTTTTAGCTATTTTGGAAGTCAATTACTCCAGTTTCTGTTCTGATAACATCTGGTGATAGAGCTAATGAGTGTCTTGGAGCTGCTGGTGTGTTTCTGGCTGTTTAAGCAGCAGGTTCAGTTCTGGCTGAGTTGGAGCCTCTTTGGATGTGCTTGAAGCCACAATGTGTTCAAACAAGCTGCCCAGAGCTTCTCCTGAAACTCCCTGAGCGGAGCCCTAACCCCAGACTAGGTGTTGATCTGGTGTAGTGGTGTAAGATTGAGGGGACACTAAAGGAATCTGTCATTGAGCCTTGCATCATCTTGTGTTGGAGCTACAGCAGGGACAGAGATCTAAAACCATTTCAGTTTCTCCAGAGCACAACATTTCATTGTTTCCCCCAAAAATGAGCTGTGCTCTGGTGATGATCTTCCTTGGTCTTGGGAACAACCACGCGTTTTGTGCCATGGTAGGAAAACTCGTGCCCTAAGGTTGATCTTGTGCCCAGGGAAGGTGCTGGAACCTGTGATCATCCAGAAAAACTGACAGGAAGTTTTCTGGGTCTGTTCAGAGGTTATTAAGTGCTTTCCTGTAAAACTGGGTTTTCTCTGAGAAGGTGATGTGAAGGATCTGGAGGGAAGTGCAGACTTTCCACTCCCTACGTGTCCTATATGAAATGGCAATTTTCCAGTGTCACTTGTAAACGGTCTCTTCCTTGATGTGCAACTAGATGCCAGAGAATTTGGTACAAGCTTTTGCATTGCACTGTAGGCCATAAAATCATCCCCTTAAAATCTCCTTTTTTGGTTGCAAGAGAGCAGCTCTCTAGCTTAGTGGGTAAGGCTGGCCCATCTTTGCCTGTTTTTATGAGTCTCTTTTTAGGTAGAAATTCAAAAATATCTTCCTCTTAACTACTTCCAAAAGGTCAGTGGAAAGTGCTGCTTCACCAGTCGCACAAAACACTTTGGGGGTGGGGAAGAATCAGAAAAGAGTTGTCCTCTGCTTTTCTCATGGCAAACAATTCGAGACCAACAACTTTCTCCCTGCTCTGCTGCGAAAATGCCAATAAACTCATTTGTTTACATCCTTTCTCTCCTTTTTTGATACGTGATTTAGATGCAAACCTGGATTTTAGGCAGGCTTTACTGCTAGCACCACATCCTGCTGAAACCTTGTAGACCTCATCAGCTAGTCCCCAGCCATCCAAAGGCTTGGGAACAGGGATGGAGCTCCCTGTTCCTCAGAGCACTTTTACACAACTCTATTTTTGGCTCTTCGCTCGCTCAAATGAAACTGTCTGATTAAGTAACACATAGGAAATAGATTTCAGTCCAAGTCTGAATCATCAAGCTATTAATTTTTTAAAAAGTAGGTTTGGGTTTTTTTTCCCCTCAAAATCCATGCTCGCTCCTTTCTGTGTTAGTTTTCCCCCAAGAGGGACACTCAGGAAGTTTGGTTGGATTAGGTGTGAATTTGCAGCGTATGAGCTGTGTAGACACCCTTGTGCAAAATGAAAGCTGCCTGAAGTTGGCTTGGCTCTGAAAATGGATTTAGTCCACCCTGGGTCTCAGCAGGACTTTTCTTGCTGAGATATAATTAGCTAATTAGCTGATTTAACTAATTTTTCTTTAAAATTAATTTGGATTACTTTTCTTGGCTGTCCCCAGAGCGACAGAAGTGCTTAGCTCTCCTAGTAACTAATGCCATCACATTCTGGGGTGGACACAGTATGTCTGCAGCTTTGAGAAGTTTTGAGCCCATTGGGATGGGGAGCAAAGAATTTGTATAATCTAATCTAAACGTGCCACCCATTCAGTCTGTGCAGTCCACTTCCAAAATTATTGCTGGAGCTGGGACTTGTATTTCAGGTACATCTGACCTTTTTCTGGAGCAATCAAGGCTCTAATTTCAAGAGAAGCCATGAGGTGCAAGGTCTTTGAGTCTTTAAATTGCCAGGCTTAAGTGCTGAGTACACAACTAGATCCTCTGACATCTTTGATAATTAACAAATCAGGATATTTTAATTAATAAATAAATTTGATATAGCACCAGGGAGGATGTTGGATCTCAACCTAGACCAGGGGAGTAAGTATCTAGACAGAATGGACCTTACCTGTTTTTGCAGGGTCTGATGAATTGTAGCTTTTGATTCCATTCCTGAACCATTAGTTTTTTGGGTTTTGGTTGGTCGTTTTTGGTTGGGTTTTTTTCCAGAATGCACCGAAAATGGACTGGAAAAGGGTGGATGCAATACCTGTACTTGAATGGAGAAAGGACAAGAGATTAAACCAGATGAGACTCCTCTGAGTGAATTGTATCCCGAGTATTGTTATCAGCATTCCCCTATCCAATTGGAAGAATGTGATGTGTAATATTCCACAGCTATCTGTCCTGCTTCCAGCTCTGTTCAATGTTCTCATTAATGACTCGCACAGTGCACCACAGAATATGCTTATTAAATTTGCAGACCACACCAAATTATAAAAGCCTGCAAATGTACTAGGGGACAGGATTAGGAATTTAGAAAGGCATATAGAAATTGAGGAAGAGGCAAAAAAAATTTACAAAAAAAAGAAGGTATAAAATTCAACTGGGGACTAAACTCACAAGTAATTGAATGAGCATGGGATGCATAATGTGCAGGTGATGACGCTTTAGAAAAGTTTTGGTGAATTATAGTTAGGTCACAAGCTGAAGGCAAATTTTAAATAAACTTAAATTTTTAAATTTAAATTTTATCTAAAACCAGGCACGTCATGGTACTGCAAAGAAAGGCAGACCTTGTAATTGGAACTTAGTAGGCATTTACCTCTCAGGACACTGTGATGTCACTTGGCACTGATAAGGTGTCGACTAGGTTTGCTACTATTCTTCAAAGTTGGAAAGATTTTGAATAAACACTGAGAGTATTTATGGGTCTGGGAAAAACGGCTCAGGAGGAGAAATTGGAAAAACTACAGTTTTCTTGTCTTCTAAGGGACACTGAAGTTAGGCATATATACTCTCTAAGTACATTAAAGGCTTTTTTTAAAAAAAATTTAGGTTGTTACCTCTTTTACAAGTTTGTGTTGGGGCCAAAATCACAGCAGGAGAGTTCCAGATTAGATGCTAGGAAAATTTCACCAGAAATAATGGTAGCATTGGGTTAGAGCAGATTGCCTGGTGGGGCCATGTAGTTTCTGTTCTCAGTTTTGGTGGTCAGTAGAAACGGTCAAGAGCAATGAAATTAAAATAGGGACCTCTGTCTTGTGGGATGACTGAGGATTTCTTGTGGTCTTTTTTGATCTGGGCATTTGAGAGCAATCAGTACTGTACTACAGGAGTAGTATCCAGGTGTGGCAGTTACTCAACTGGATATTTACACTATTATTTTAATCTTTTCAAGTAATCATTTTAATTATTTCTAGACTCTCTATGAGTAGCTAGGTCAGGATCAGGACCTTCTGAGAGCAGCTCAGTTGTGTACACAGGGATACCTGCTTTCCAAATACATGGCTGCTTTCTGTGAAGCTCCATTCCCAATCACACCACAACAGTTCCAAAGAGGATCCTGGACTAGAATTTGGCAATATTTTTGCTGTCAAATATAGGAAATAAAATTATATGAACACCTATTTTTTTTCTGTAATAAACAGAATATAATAAATATCTAGAGCAATATGCCTTGTTCTCTTATCACATCCCTTCTACAGCTGCAGGGGAAGGGTGGGCAGGTAGGATGGAGGAACCCCCAATCATCTTTTCTCCCTGTGAGGTGAGGCACAGCTGAAGATAGAATCCTCTCCATCAGCACACATCTGGAAAATGCATCGCAATGTTATGAAAGAGAAGGCTGGGAGAGAGGTTGCAGTTTTAAAGCAAATGCCAAATTATATTCCTTAATTTATCGCATTGAAACATTTAAAAATTTGTAAATTTCCCAAATTTTAATAATCTTTGGAAATACTGTTTTCTTTACATACTCAAGCATTTTTTTGGCTTTTAGCCTTCAGAATAGGCAGGCAGTTTACTGCTTGGGACAGCATTATGAAGAGGAGACAATTTTTCTGCATTTTGGAATAGTGAGTGAGTTTGGAGCAGTCATTTGAATGGTTCATTATGTGTGCGTGCACCTCTGTGTCTAAATAATCATAGTAATTTCCTTTACTCAATTCTTCAAAGTCCCAGATGAAATCTGGATTTCAGTACAGTTACATGCATGTAATTCAAGATACAAGAAAAGGGAAAGAAGCATTTACTGTACAGATGGGGAACTGAATCACACAGAACTAAGAGACTGTCCAAAAATAATACAGAAAAAAACTGAGGCAGAGCATGGATCCAAGCCTGAACTTTGTGATATCTCACTCAAATCCCTAATTACAAGGCTGTTTTTAAATTTCCAAGTTGTTCTCTTTCTACATAACAAGTGTCATCACTTAGGCCCTTTAACCATTTTGTTCTCAAATTAAACCTTTCTTCGCTCTGCTGGAACACGGAGCTGGAACCACGGAGTGTGACTAACTGGAAAATGACGATTTCACACCAAAGCTGGGGGAGATGTGGCCAAATGGATGGGAACCAGGCTCGGCCCATCAGGTGTCACGCCAAGAAGTGCCACATTGCTGCTGCCTCCCTGCACCTTTGTGATGTATCTCACACTTGTCACCTCAGCCCTCGGCGGGACTCCTGCCGTGGTTATCGCTCAGCATCCTCGGCTTGGGGACACGGGGGCCAGCTGTGCTGTCAGGGAGGTGCCACCGTGGGAAGCTGGAGCTGCAGCCAATGTGGCTGCTGGGATATCAGCGCTGCTCCTGACATCCTTGGGTCCCTCCTCTTGGCTGCTCTCCTTTTTTTCCCCGCTCTCGCTTCGCCCAGATAATTTAAACTCCAGAGATCTGATGAAAATGTCTACTCAGCAATTTTTTTTTTCTTCCCTTCCCCTCCCCCCATGCCTTTAATCATAGGATCTTGTTCAGGGAGAAATATGTGCTATCTCAGAGACTTGTGTGGGTGTGAAAGGGTGAGCTTAGTAAGGCCTTTCTTCAGGTTAAGAAAACAGCAAACTCGTTCTGTGACATTCTCTCATCCTCCGGTGACCTGTGCGAGGCACAGGGAGTGTTGTACACACACCTGAAGCTAAAACAAAGCTGAAAAACATCTAAAACGCTGCAGTTGTTGGGTGGGGTCGGAGTGAATGAGCAGGTGCATACCAAAGCAAAATTATCTTGGGTTGTGCTCCTGTCCTGTTTCATAATCGTTAAGCAGGTTTGGGGATAGAAAACTTCCAAGAAAAAGGGGGAAGAAGAGTGGAGAATGGCAATCCAGAAGTCAGTGGCTTTCCTGGAATCAGCCCAGTAGTTGCTCCTAGCTGCCTGATTGCCAGGTTTTGGCAGAGATTTAGAAGCTGGGTATCTGTTGACTGTCAGGCCAGGGCTGTCAGTCACCTACGTTCAGGTTAATGCTTCAGGGAGCTGGCCAAACTCCAGGGGATAACTCGCCTAAATAAAGATATCATTGCTCTTTTCTTGGAACTGGATGTTCTTCCCTCCTCCCTCAAGTCTTTTGCTCCTGCTTTGTGCTGTGGAAAAACGAGGTGGCTTTGCACAACTTGGGGGGATATTCAGATACAGACGAAAATTCCACATCCCTGCAGGGAAAAAAAAAAAAAAAGGCTTAAATCTAGAAACTTTAAAATTAAGACTGACCCAGATTAATGTGTGTGTGTGTGTTTTTTTCAGAACAGGATGAACTGAACAGATAGGCTGAAAAATGCAGTGAGTAATATGTGTAAACTCAAGCCTTTGGTATGCAGCTTAATCTGGCACAGCACCCAACTTGCCTGACTAATCTGCTTTATGTCAGCATGACAAGGTTTGTTGGAAGTGATGATATCTTTTAGTAGACAAAGTAATTTAGTTGGCTATCTATTAGTAGTATTAGACAAGGTTCCAGGCACATAAGCCCTTCTGCAGACCACCTGAAAGCTTAAAAGAAGGCGTCACCTTTGCTTTTAGCTGACCTGTGGAAACAGTTGGGAGCTTAAAGCTTGCCTGCTCTCTCAATCTTTCCTGCTTAGTCTTATGAAGGATTTATTCTACCTTGTCTATATGATGGCTAGAGAATACCTTATGCACCCAAGAGTATAATAATTTCTTTCTTTCAGATGTTACTCTATGTTAACAGGAAAAATTTCAGAACAGCTGGGCTTGGTGGGGGGGAGTTAGGTTTTGGGGTACCCAGATTTTCTTTGCTGGTCTTCTGCTCTGTGCTGTGCATATTCTGTGTTGTCTTAAAATTAGAGCCCCTTGTGATGTCTGAATTTGTGTATCCAAAATAAATGTTTAAAGTCAGTAACCACTATTGAAAAGCACAGTTTTTCAACTTTATTGTAATAAGATAAAGGACAATAAATTAGCTAAGTTGCTCTTCCTCTATGCTGTTTGCCTTCAGCAAAGAAGAAGAAGAAGAAATGAAGTTATTTAGACACTTGCCTGTGTTGTAGATTAGGAGTGATAAAGTCAAATAGCTACCAAATGCTTTACAAAAATATCAAAATCTAGCAAGTGAATAAAGGAATCCGAATACTCAAACTGAAGCTGAAAAAGGAAATAATGAAAACCATCCTCTCCCATGAATAGTTTTGGTCCTCATTATAGATTAGTAGTTTTGTGAGATGATGTAGAAATGTTCCTTATTATCACAGCTTTATTGCCTACCTCTGTACATCTGTTCCAAAATTCATTTCAAAATGGCCAGACATTTCAATAATCCGGTTGTGGCTTGGAATTTTCATATTGTTTCTGGTGCGTTAAAATCTGGATGGAAAGCTGGTACTTTTAAATTTACAATTGCACAGACCGTACAACATCTGGGTAGCTTTGCTCTATTGCTTTCCCTGTTCCTTTAAATTTAGACTGAAGTTATGATGTGCATGAAAGGCTAAGGACCTTGTGTGTGGCAGGTGTTATTTCAAGCTGACAAAAATTCAGTAATATGTTCATTTTGCTTTGATACTGCCTTTTACAAAAATGCATAAAACTCTGACTCAAACCTTGGCAATACAGTTTTATTTTAAAAACGGGCAAATGGGGCATCTTCTGGACTAGGAGAAATTAACAATCAACTTATATATGTGCATGTGTTTGTGTTTATTTAAAAATACATTCATGGAATTATTCCTTAAGAAGTTACTTAATATTACACCCTACAATTAAAGCTTCTCTGTTGAGATGCACTTATGTACTTTCTGGAGGATCAGTAAAATATTTTGGGCTCTTATTTTCCAATAATAACAGGCAAATTGCAAACTTCTTATAAATATAATATATATAATATAATCACACATATCATATATATAGATTGCTTAGAAATGTCTTGGTTAATTACTCATCATTGGCAGTCCAACATAATTAAAGTGATCTGTATAGAGGAATCTTTAGCAGAGTGGTTCTAGTGGTCCATGCTGAGCTTTGTTGCTTTACATGAGCTGAGACATAGTTGATACAAGGCTGTTCTGCCCCAATACATCCATGGCATCCTCAATATAATCTCTATAAGAAGACTTCTTTAGCTTGCAGGGTTGGTGCTTTTGTTTCTACTTAAAGACAAAACCCCAAAAAATTCCAAACCAACAACAGCCCCAACCCTCCCCAAAATCATAATTCATAACTATGGGAAAGGATGCAAACTTTACATGCAGCATCCTCGTGTCTGGTTGAACCAAAATCTTTGGGGAGGTTTTTAAATGCTGCACACCTGAATCTTCTGAATGAGTCCACGGGGTTTTCTGTATTGTTGTTCGTGTTTAGCAAGAGGAAAAAAGAATTTTGGGGAAACTGTGCGTGTAACTAAATCCCAGCTTAATGGTTTTATTCCTTAATCCTTTGGAGTCCGTGTAACCTCCTTGGAGAGAAATATTGGGAGGGTGCTTGTGGCTGGAACTTTGGTTAAAAGCCCCATCCAGTTGTGTTTGGCATTGCTCTTGAGGTGGGTATAGTGCTATTTTGCCAGAACAGGTCTGATCAAACTGCATTTTCAACCTGACCTTCTCCTCACCTCTAATAACTTCCTGGTTGCTTGGTCAGAGGGAGATTTATGAGCAAGAACAAAGTGTGATGTGTCTGTCCCAGCAGCGAGGGAAACCAGAAAACTTATTAAGAGAGAAGGGAGGGAATGAGAAGGAAGAGAGGCTGAAAGTGGGTCCAGGTTTCAGACAGAAGCACCTCAGCTTCTGGTCTGCTGTAATTACCCAGCCACTGAAGAAATAAAACGTTGGAAAATCAATTTTATAAAAAAATCAATGTTTTAAACAATTTGAAAAGCTCTCGTAATTTTAAATCCCTCTGCAGTGTACATGTTCAGAGCCCTGATCACCTTCAAAGTGAAGTGCTCCAGAAACTTTAAATTGTTCTGCACAGAAAAGGCTCTGAACCCCCATTTCACTCCCAAATGGAAGCAGTCTTGAAAATGTGAAGCATACCAATAATTTTTAAATAAACCTTTTTGCCCAACCCTGCTTCCATGAAGTTCATACATCTCAGAGTTTCAGTGTTTTATTTATATTGAAAAGATTTCTGCTTATCATCTGTAAAGATGATTTTTGTCTACTGTAATAAAATATGCTTTTTAAAAGTTAAAAATATGAAGGGTCTTCTAAGGTTTTTAGCTACAGAAATGATGAATCTTTTCCCATTAAGAGTTTTTCTATTTGTTCCTGTATTTAGTCCAGACAAAAAGTACAAATTGATGAGTATAGCTGTTATCATTTCCTAACTTACAGCTCTGTGCAGAAAGTGATTTTACATTGAATTGTAATTTCATTCACAAAGGGCTTTAGACCTTATATAATTAAAATACCTCAATCCTCTTCAAATTAGAAAAGCAAATTGTTACATATCATAAGTAGGTGCTTTTCACTCTAATGACAGTCACTTAGATGATTTATGACATACATTATTTTATATCAAAGTACAATGAAATAGGCATTACCAAAGGTAATCTCAGTAATGTCTGAAAAGGGATCTCAAACCTCAGTGCAACAATGAATGCAGTATTTAAAATGCAAAACCCAAAGACATTATTATGGTTTTGATTTCTTATGCCACAGCTTCTCCTGATCTGTTATATTAGTACAGCAATACAAAGGGTGTTTTGGATGTATTTTGCTAAGATAACAGACGGGAAAAATGAAATATAAAGTCAGGTTTTATGCAGGAATTGTTATCAAAGGGATGATAAAGTAAAACTGCACAATCGCAAGGAAAAACAATTGATGATGTACAAACTGGAATATATTGAGCTCATGGAATATGCTCATTTTCAGCTTTTAAGCCCTTGCATTATTAAAACCCATAATAAAATAAAATGCTTGGATAATGTATAAACAAATCAGATTAAAGTAGCTTCTTGAATATGATTATTTTCATATTTCTGTATTCTGCATGAAGATTACCCCTTCTCTCCTCCCCCCACTCCTGCTGCAATGACCCATTCCAGAGTCAGTGGTGAGAATCCCAGTGTCCTCAGTGTCCTTTGTGGCAGGCAAATGCTGCCCTGCGACGCTGCATCAGAGCAGGGACAAATGGCTATAAATGAGAACAAATGGCTGCAGGTTTGCCATGAATTCCTTCATGCTGGAGATGAGAAAAAAGCACCCTAACCATCTAAAGTGTGAGACTGGAGCAAACTTCCTTCAGGAATAATTAGAATAAAAAAAAAAAAATTAACAAATTAGGAAGCTGCATTGATTGTAAGTGGGAAGTTGAGATTTGAGGTGGTTGCCTGCAGTGTTCTGGGGCTGCTTGTGGGATCCATCCTGCAGCAGCAGCCTTGCAGAGGTTTTCCTGTGCTGGTTGCTGAATGGGTGTACTTGTCTGAAGTCAGGAGGTGCTGGTGTCCAAAAGTCATAAAGGCTGATGGAGAGGGTGTCTGAGTAAGCAAATAAATGCCGGAGCTGCTTGGTTTGGGATGAGGAATTGTCAGAGTTTCAACAGTTCTGGTGTATGGGCTTCACGAGGACAGAGGAGTGAGCATCAGGGAACCCCACAAGAATGACTAAAGGATTGGGAAAAAGGGAAAAGCTTAGGAATGCCCAGCCTCGTTTGGCTGGTTTATGAGGGTTTGAGGGTTATGGGAGGCTCGATCAGGGACAACACGCAGGGGGAGCACAAAGCCCCTGTTAAATCTGCCAGATCCCAGGGCAGCCCTTAGAAGGGGTCATTCCTGTCATTCCATCTTCCCCACTCTTCCCCCTCCTGCCCAAACCATGTTTGGTGGAGCTAGACCCACTCAGCCTCCAAACACAACAAGGTGAAGATCATGAGCTTCCCAAGGGCCGAGAGGGGAAAGGCGCCGTGTCGTTGGTCATGAAAAACGCTCGGAAAGGAGATGTCAAGCTTCCTGAGAGAGATCTTTCCCAGGAATGAGCCCTCAAAGCGCTGTGGCTGTGCCAGCTGAGCATGTTTGTCCCTGATGGCTGCATAATCGATGGCGTTGTGGTCTGGTGCTCGCTGACTGAGCCCCAGCCCGAACGTGCTCAGCAGTTTGCCTCTCATTTGCGTCAGCATCTAAATAAAGATGAATGCCGGGGTTTTTCTTCCCCCCCTCTTCTCAAGATGGGCTGTTAATTTTATAACAGAGGAGCAATCTAATGACTTATATAATTAGGAGCATGTTTTTAAAAATTTCAGAAGGCTTTTTTTTTTTTCCTTTCTCTCTATTCAGCAGCCATAATTAGGGAGAAAACTGTAAAGGTTCTTAACACGGAGGTAAGTTCAGGGTTAGAGCTTGGTACTAATAACACCATGGCTGTGGGTTTGATCCCTGTAAAGACCATTCACTTAAGAAGTGGACTTTATGTTCCTTGTGGGTCCCTTCCAACTCAGAATATTCTGTAAACTGGCAGCAGTCAGATTTCAAAAGCACCCTGAACAGCAAGAGTTCCCTTTGCTCAGAAAATCTGGTCACAGTTTTACATACCAAAATGGAACCTTGGGGGTTTAAAAACATAATAAATTCACATTTCATTTTGAATAGAATTCCTTGCCAGTGCCTGTGCCTAAAGTGCTACTTGGAATAAACACCATTGGCAGGAAAAAACCCAACATCTATCTTGAGGATAATTTCATGTTTAGCCCTGACAAGCTGTGGTCAGTCAGTCCTGGCTCATTGTGCCACTACAGTCTCAGCTGAGAAAGTGGAGATAGTCATCTACAGGGTTTCAGTCTGGCTCATGTTCCCTGCTGCTTCACAGCTGGAGTATCAAAAGCTCTTCCCATTGCCCTGATTTTTCCCACCCAGATGAAGGGGTTGAACATACCACACTTGCAAAATCTGTTCTGGTCAGTGCTGGGAGGGTGAAGGCTGTGAAGGCAGAAGCCACAGTGCTGTTTCTTGGTGGGTACAGAAATGCTTCCATGTATCTCAGAAGCATTTTCCTGCTTTCAGTGGTTGATATTTTGATCTGCCCAACTCAATCAACATATCCTGCTTAGTGAGTGAGAGAATAAAAGGAAGAAATTCTTCCCTGTGAGGGTGGTGAGGCCCTGGCACAGATTGCCCAGGGAAGCTGTGGCTGCCCCATCCCTGGAACTGTTCAAGGACAGGCTGGATGAGCAACCTTGTCTAGTGGAAGGTGTCCCTGCCCATGGCAGGGGGTTGAAACAAAATGATTTCTAAGGTCACTTTCAGCTCAAGCCTTTCTATGATTCTGTGAAAAATTCAGCTTGATAAGCAAGTGTTTGTGCCTCTGGATGAAGAGTTTTACTCTGGGGACAGTTAGGAGGAAAGTGGAGGGAAACTTTCCTGGATAACAGCAAATGGTCATGATGGGCATGGTTAGGGATTCAAGCCTGACCAGCCTCTATCTGCATTCTTTGGTGGATCTAAAGTTGGATTCCTCCTTGTAACGCTTTTTGTCTTGCTAAAAGACAAAAAGAGGTCCCCTGGTGTGGCAGGTGGGATTTTGAATGGTCAATGGTAGTAGGAACAAATCAACAACTATAAAAAATCACGGCCTTGTGCTTAAAAAGAAAAATTTTTCCCTACTCTGCCATTGCCTGAAAAGCTTCAGTAACTGAAATATTAGCAAAATTCAGAGCTCCTGAGCAGACGTGCTCTTCTGGGATCTCCTGATGATGATGGTGTGGAAAAGAGCCAGGAAAAAACTCTTAGGGGGTGAGGGGGGAATGCAATGTGAGGGTAGGTAATCATTTAGCTTGTAGAACTGATGAGTGTGCCTTGGAGAGCAAGAAGAAGGACTTTTAATAACACTGGTGAAGCAGTTTGACATGGGTAAACTGGGTTTTGGGATGAGAGGGCGGCTATCATTAAAAAAAACCAAACCAATATTTTTTTAAAAAAGATTCTGTTAAGTGTGATTTTCCTATTGTTTTCTGTAGAGCCATTACCTGTCAGTTGCTGGTTTCCATGTTCAAAACTATTTTCTCACTTAAAGCTTGGAGATTCAGTTCCATTGCTAGTAATTCTGTAAAAATTCCTGCTGGAGAAACTGTGGAAAGATCCATGGTGGTGTTTTTAAGATATGATGGAATATATCAGGTGTAGGAAATGCATAGAGCAACAAGCTCTATAATAAGGGTTCCTCTTCTATTTTACCAAAGAGGGAAAAAATACAGCAATGAGCTCTTGGGGTTAGCATTGTGGGATTGAGGTTGAAGGAGGCATGACTCGTTTTGCTTGGTTATGTGGGGAAGCTGAAGTCAACACTTACCTAATTTAGCTGTTTCTGTGGGGAGAAGGATGCTCCTGTGCCAGATGGAGGATCCAGAGGTTCAGAACTGCCTATCCCAACACAGAGACACTTTGTCAGGTGCATGCTCTGCCTGGGTGCCTCTGGGGCATTTCCTGTTTTTCCAGCATGGGCTTACATGACTCTTTGTCAAGGTGTGTTTGGTGAGAACTCTTTACCATTGCATGGTCCAGGAGCAGGACATACCTCTAATGCTTGGTGGAAGTCACCTATACAGGACTTTTAATTCATCAGTTCTGCTTTTTTTTTTTTTTTTTTTAATTAACTCATCTATTCTATTTGTAATATCCTCGTCCCCCAAAAAAGTAGCATTGCTTTGGCCAGTAAAGTTTTTGTACTTTGTAACGTGAGACATCCCAAACAGCTTAATGCCTGTGTGGATTTGCTGGGTACTGCTCCTCATTGCATCCAGCTTTTCTGCAGGAGAGGTTGGGGTCATCTCACAGCTGGCTACAAAGCCTGTGTTCTTTCTGACTTGGTCCCAGCTGTGTCTGCAAGCACTAGTTCATATTTTCTGCCCATTTCTTAACCAAATACTCTGTGCTCTGATCTCTCGCTGTGCCGTCTTTGGCTCCTTGTCCTCCAGCCATGTTTTCTGTGTCATGGAAAGCAGAAGGGGAGGCAGCTGTATTGGTTCTTCTCCCATTCAGGGTGCTCTGGCTGCTCTGTCCTCAATATGCTAGAGAGGATGTCCCTCAGAGGGCCCAAAATTCCTTCCTTCCCAGGTTATTCCAAAGCTTGCTGCTTCTGAGCTGCACCATATGTCATAGAGGTTTCTCTATGGAGAACCTTCCAGTCTGTCTGCTCCAGGCCTGCTCTCACCAGGGAGAGAATTGCTGGAGAGTCATGGCCACTGTTCACTGATAGTCTGCATTATCCCTGAAAATTGGGAAGCAGTTTTTCATCTGCTTCAAAGGACCCTGCTCTACACTCCACCTAGCCTGTTGATTGTGGGCTTTGGGGAGCATTTGTCACACCCACAGCCATACCTTGGGGAGGCTGACCTGAAACAGAGACTGGACAGAGCTAGAGAATAAAATAGATATTTATTGAAAGGCCTTTAGGGTACACCTTGGCAGGGCAGGAGCCTGACCAGGGCTACGCCCAGGGTGGACTAAGAATGGTCACAGAATGGTTGGCTGGTCATGAGGCCTTACATTTTTATAAGTTTTGGTGCATTTTCATATTGGGCTTTAATTGTCCAATTCCAGCTTCAGGCTGTGAGGTCCCATCCTTCTTGTTCCTCCCTCCAGCCCACCCTTGTTTGTGCTTTTGGGCCTGAAAGTTGTCCTTGGTCTGCAGCAGGAAAAGGATTTGTTTTGTCTCCCTGCTCTGTGCAGAGCACTGAGCACTGAATGTGAGGCTCAGAACTGCACCCCTAGGCAGTACAGAACCTGAAAATTAAATGAAAACTAAAAATTTAGGCATCAACAGAGCCCAGGAGGCAGAGTGGGTCTCCATGGAGTGGGATCCCTTCATGCATGAGGGAGGGCTCCACTGATTTCTATCTTGATACAGCATTATTCCTCTCACCGTGCTTGGGTGCCATGCTGCAAGTGATTCTGAGAAGAAATAAGACGTGTCCTTGCTCCAACAGGATATAAAAATGACTTTATATTAGACAGTCTATATTTTATTGAAGTTTGCTTCGTATTAGTGTCATAGAGGGCCTTGATTTCAATATAACAATATGGAAGTGCACGTGTAATTTGTCCTCTGATCACATTAATGCTAAACCGCTGTACATGGTAGTAATGTTAAACTAATGTGACAGAATAATACAAGTATAAAGTGATGTAAAACCATTAATATTATAGAAAGTTATTCATTTTATACAAAGGATCCTAAGGAGTAATTTGAATAAAATTCCTTGTCTCTTTCTCTGATCTAGCTGAGCTACTTTGATCAAAAGATAAGCCTGATCAACAAACTTACTATTAGCTAATTTCCATACAATGCCTTCTTGTTCTTACTCCTGCTCATGCATAGCTCAAACCCAGCTCGCTGCTCTGCTCTCTCTACAGCATCTGATCTTGAGGAAAGGAGAAGAGAGATGTGAGATCAGAGGTGAAGCAATTTGTTGGTAACCTGGTCCACTTGGGCGTGCACATTTCCCCAGCCAAGTTTAAAGGGCATGCAAAGCTTTAGTGAATCGAGCCGTAAATGTTTAATTGTGTGAGTTACTCCTTGGATACAATAGCGGGGCAAGTTGCAACCACTAGCAAAAAAGGACTGTGTGCAGAGTGTAAAAGCAACCTTCCTTCACAGCACATTTCAGTTTTGCTCAGGGAGCTGTATAGCATTTATTTTAACTCCCTGCAAACTTTAGGTCTCTGATTAAACAAAGTAGGAGCTGGATGATATCAAGACGTGCTTTCCCCTCTTTTAATCAGATCATTGAGGACGGCCAACAAGGATAAATAGTATGTGAAAAGCCAGATTTCCAATGAAATTAAATGAAAAGTTATAAGGCTGTGGTTTTAGGAACGGCCTCTCTTTTGTGGTTTTTGGTTGAGTGTGTTTGTCAGATTTTTATAAGAACATTATTGCTTTAAGAAAAAAATTTAAACCCTGAGAAATTACTCTCAGTCTAACGAGTTCTTTTCCACTGACTACAGACATCATTAGGGGATGGCTATAGCCCGAGGCTGTGCATGAACTTTTTCTTCTAACTGTACACTTTATGTATAATTTAGCTTTCTTGCCTAAATTATTCAAGCAAATAGTGAGTGAAAATAATGGAGTTCACTGAAACCTTCCACAGTATTAAAATAAAACAGTTTTTTACGTTGATTTGAATTTTTAAGCTTTTTAATCACGGATTTCAAATGGAATACGCATTGTCTTCAGCTCTTCTCTGCTTGTCCCCCTGTGCCTTTTTTCAGTAAAAGGAAAGAAGAAAGGAAACGAACTTCAGCAAATACCCCATTAATTAATAAATGTTACTTATGACTGCTTGAAGTAGGAATAATAGTAATCCAGCAAAACCTGTAGATATAGAAAATACATTCAGCAAGTGTTGAACTACAGACTGTTATCCCTTTCACCCCTAATAAGGTCAGTGTTTAAATACTGTTGAGTTGCTTTAAGCTGCAGAATGCTGTTAGGGAGCTCTATGTAATAAGGCTAAACTCTAAAAGCTAACACAAAGGCTATGATTATTTCAGAGAGTATTTTTCTAGCTTGATATCAGTCTTCAAAAAATTTTTGCTTTGAAACCCAGGGGGTTGATCCTATGCAAGGAAATCGGTACATTTTCAGGAAACCCTGCAGATTTCTTCCAGGTGAAGAATCAACACTTTAAATATTTACTGTTGTAGCCAGTCCTCGGCAGCCTTGTGCCTCAAATTCCTTTTATAGGGTACTGCTGATTCTATTACTGATGTGGTAAGAATTATATCTAATTCTGAATGGATTCACTGACTGTATGCCATCATGGAAACATATCCTGTGAAAGTTAAGGATTTTAGTAATATCTGCAAGCAGGCTCTACCATTCCCTGGCTTGGGTACCTTGTGCTTTCACTGGATGTCTTTTAGAAGTAGCATAATGATGATTTTCCATATTTGATGGGAATGGAGCCATGTCTAGGCACCTGCTATGGTTCCAGATGGGGTTGGACCCTGCAATCCCATTGCAGATCAGCCACTAGTGAGGAATCTCTGTGGGATTCAGACCATGCTCTCAAAGAGGAGCATGACATGGGGCAGAGGTATGAGTATAGCTGTAACTGATTTCCCCCACACATACACAATAACTAATGTCTGTGGTTTGTCAGTGGGCTTTGGATTAAGTAGTCAAATGTCTGACATCTCTCAGTGCCTGGTGCAGATACTGTCAGCCAGCTCTGCTCCTGTGCAGTGTGGCAGCTCCTGGACCCACAGTACTTTGTCATTCAGACTGCAGAAATACCAGGCCATTTGCTTCAGGAGCTTTCCTCCACTCTGAGGTTTTATACAGGATGTATTTCCACACCTGAAAACAAGGTTGGATCGTTAGAAAACAATTTAAAACCAACAGTGTGTCTTTGGTGGCATTTTTAAATTTATGATTCTATGACAAAGAAATACCCCAGGAGTGACCATCTTCTGTGTTTGGTCACAACCCTCCTCAAAAATCACAAAGAAAACCAACAGACAAGAATAAAGAGAAGTTTGAATGTGAATTTTTTGTGAATTTTGCAATTCCTCTGCATTTTTTTTTTGGCAATTATTGGCATAGCACAGGTAGCAGCATGCAAAGTTATCTGGAAACCAATAATAATAGTAATTACAGAATTAATTGGGTTAGGAAAGACCTCTGAGGTCAGTGAGTCAAACCTGTGACCTGACACCACAGTGTCAGTCAGACCATGGCACTGAGTGCCACATCCAGTCTTTCCTTAAACACCTCCAGGAACAATGGCTCCACCACCTCCTTGGGCAGCCCATTCCAATGTCTAATGACCCTTCCTGTGAAGAAGTTCCTCCCAATGTCCAACCTAAACTTCTCCAGGCACAGCCTAGGTCTATGTCCTTTTGTCCTAAATGGGATTCATTCTGTGGAAACCACTTTGTAAAGATATACACTCTAGATTAGTTATTGCTGTGATTTTTTTTTTTCCTTTTATGACTTTCTTTAAAGCAGATAGTTGTTTTAAGATAAGAGCAGACATTTCTTACATTTTGTGTTTATTAAAACCTGCTGCCCTGAGTGTCAGGGTATTTTGTGTCACTGTTGGGCTCATTGTATGTCTCAATTGCTTGCAGTAGCTTGTGTGTGTATATGCATCAGGGGCAGTTGCATAAATTAATTAAGCCAAATAGTTAAAATTTAATTCCATACAATTCATAGGATGTACGATCTGTGCTTTTGCTAAAGAGCTTTCTGAAGTGAAGCCTGGTGATTTCCTGTAATGTTTCTATTGACTGTAAACTTAGAAAAGGAGCAGTAGAGCCAAATAACACTGAGGATCCTCTCATGTTTGCATTTTGCTCTTATTTGTGTTGCACAAGAAACTGATACTCACTTTTTATGCTCAGCACATCAGCCTTTACCCCTCTAGTAAATACAAGTGATGATATGTAATCCTGATGTAACGATTCCATGGGAAGTACCTTTTTACTCATCTATATTTATTTGGTTGCTCTTGAGTCTTCAGTACTTGTGGAAAAAATATCAGGTAGAGAAAAGAAGAATTACAGGACTGGGAAGCACTTGAAACAGAGCTGCTCAGTTAATTGCCCTGGAAGGTCTAGACTGTGAAATCCTTTGACAGTACAACATCCTTTTCCCACTGAATTCATGTTCACCAAAGCCCAGCTAAGCATCACATGAGAAAATTCTCCTTTTAGGGTTGTTGGACATTTCGTACAACCACAAGATCAGCACGGAACTGCTCAATTCCCTGTTTGTGTCGGGAGATTAAAACACTTGGTGAAACTGAAATGATTTCTCATTACATCTTGCAGAATAGCTGCTTCCTTTCCTTTTTCTCCTTATGCATTTCAATTTTGCCTTTTTTTTTTTTTTTTAATCTGTTTGGCAATAGGCTTTGGGTTGGCATTCCATGGCAATCTGTCATTTGACTGCCCAATGCACTGAACATTCCAGACTCATGCTTGTTTTCATGCTGTAGTGGAATCTGTGACTTCCTCACCTGTATTTTTTTTTAAACAAAACTTCCACCCTTTTTAGTTGTGTGGTAGATTTTATGAAGTTTGTGTCCCTGGAAAGGATCTTTGGCCCTTTCCTTAGATCCCTAGAAAGGATCTAGGCTGTGGTAGCTGTGGTATTGCTCTGTGCTGGCTGTGTTACTAGCCAGCTTGCCCAAAATTTAATCTGCCGCCTACCACAATTTATCCGTGGATATTTCGTCCGTGTGCGCATTTAAGGGAATTTCCAGACTTTAGGCAGAGCCTAGGAGAGGGAAAAGCAGCTCTGCTGAAGTGTCCCGTGGATATGATGAAATACATTCACTGGTTCATCCAGCAAATGGAATTTTTATGTCAGACTCAGCCCTTGTCGCTTCTGCCCGGGGGTGGATTAATGGCCGAGCTGATGGGGCCACGGCCCCGTCCCCCCAAACACTGTGGAGCCCTGGCTTCTCCTGTCATCACACAAACCTTCTTGGTGGCTGGCAGCCAGAGGGTGACACGGAGATGCATTGCTGGGGAAGAGCTCAAGGAGCTCCCTGTGGGTCGCAGAGGTGCCTCGTTAAATGCAGCATCAGAGATGGTGCTCCCACACCTGGCCCCTGCCACATTTCCCAACCCACATCTCAGAAAAGTCTTTCCCCTTCTCATAAACCTTTGGGAGCCTTTGCTGCTTTATGGACCAAGGTACAGAGTAGGACAAAAATCTCATTTTTGCTGCTGACTTTCTGCATTAAACCAAAGGAAACGTTGGTTTCCCTTTGGAAACATTGACTGGTTCATCAGTTTCTCTCATCCTGAGTGATTTTGCTGGAAGGTCCCTGGCTTCTCCATCCAATTCAATCTGTCTTGTTGCAGAGCTCCACAATTCTTCTTGTGTCTCTATCTTGTATTTACCCAAAATTTACCTCTTCCACTCTTTTTCTTTTTTTCTTATCTCTCCTTCAGTTTAGCCTGGGCCAGTAAGAATATCTTGGGTTGCCTCACCTAATGGTCGAATTGTTTTTCTGTGTTACCAAATAGACTTAACTGAACTGCTTTCGAACATTGGGGGTTAATTAGTTACATTTTTAAAGACTTTAAAATTTGATTCCAAACTTGCCAGAAAAGAAATAAAATTTAGACTAGATATTTTGAATAAAAAGGGGAAAATGAAAGTTTGCCTGCAGCTTACAGCACTTGTCTCAGACTTGTTGAAGGGAACCGAATGACCTCCTCCATAAACACATCTCTTCCTTGCTCCATGACTGTTTAATTATGGGTGAAAATGGGACAACCCCAGCAGCAGAAATTTATGGCAGCCCTGCCTAAAGCTTGATGGGTTGAGATATTTTTGCAGGAATGTGGGAGACGTTGGGATCAAAACTCTGTTCTAGCAGAGCAATGGCAGGGTTTGAATGTGTGGTTTGGTGCTGGGTGAATAGCTCAAATCCCCAGGCTGTTTCATTTAGAGAGAGAAGCCAACATTGATCCTTTCTGTGGAGATGTCCCATTTGGGGGTTGGAGACTGTAGGGAACATGCTACGCCCCATGAAAATGTTGTAATTGTACTTTTAAATCCATTTGTGCAAATCTGCAAAGAAGCAGCAAATGTAAAAGGAACTCATGGGGAGAAAAATCTGTCTTTACTTGGTTTCATATGAAATGTTTCTTGGACCTTGGATTATAGAAAGGTTAAGCATCATCACTCTACTCATTGAACTATGGAATAAACCAGCATCAGTGGTGTGAAAAATCCAACCCTCTAGGTTGTTTGATTTTTCTTACGAGTGTCTGCAGCAAAATGTCCTTTTTTTCAGGTCTAATGGCATTTTCAAGCTAAATAAATTTATGTGTATTTGGTTTTGCAAGAAACAAACACTTAAATCTAGGTCAGGCTGATGGAGATTTTTTCCTTTCCTTTCCCTCCAAATTTGAGTCACTCCTCATCCTCTTAAAACTTTTCCCTCAAAATTCCACTTACTTATCCTTGTAAAGCCCTTTGTGATAATGACATGTGAGAGCTGCAATATCAAAATATGTTTTATTGTGATGCACTCACTTCAGGATGGTGTGTTCCATGTTCTGCCAGTCCTTATGATCTTCTGCAGGTACCTGTAAGTACTCAGGAAATGTAGAAACTCAAACCAGTCTTTTCAATTTAGTGTTGTTAAAAAATAGTTTTGGCTTTGTTACATTTTATTTTTATAATTCATTTTATTGTGCAGAATTCTGAGGGGGGTGAAATGATGGGTAAAAGAGTAAAAAGAGAGGAAGAGTGGCCTTGTTTGGACCCACTGCTCCAAGATGAAACCAGAAACGAAGGTTTATGGCCCATAATATTTTCAGGTGCTTTTATAAAGGCCTCTTATTTTTTTTCCCCTACTCTTTTAATTTTTAAAACATCAGCTCTTTTTATATGGTGGAATTGGAGACTGCATCTTCTCATACAGCCCCTGCTCGGTGTCAGGAGGCACTACAGAAATGACAAAACCCTGGTTTTTTTTTTTCTAAGTTTGGTCAGCCTGAATTTAGGGGTTGTTTTGGGACAGTGAATTTAAGGAATTTAAGGGTTGTTTTGGGACAGTGAAAGCAGCTCCTTTGGGAAGCCCACGTGGTCATTGCCCTGTTGCCATGACTGCTCAGAGCTGCTGATCAGCATCACTGGCTGGAGACTCTTGTCTTCAACCTGATCTTCTTTGAGACCATTTTTCCCCCTTTCGGAGCAGTGACATTCCTTATTAGCCATCATTTTTTTTTCCAAGTGAGATACACAACAGATGGTTACACTGGTGAGATATGTGTGTTTTTCTCACAAGGAAAAAAAAAAAAGGCCAACTTTGCAGCTCTGTTTTGCATTAACCACAGAGGTGTAAAGTGCTGCCAAATTTGAGAGCATTTTTATTTATCTCTGGCTTGGCTTCATATGATTGCAAATGACTAGGCAAGGTGTGGAGAGTGAAAAGTCAGGCCCAGACTCACAAGGGAAAGGGGAACTGGCTGAAAGATCTCTTGGATTGAAATTCACTCCAGAAGGGGAAAAATAAGAGGAGGAAAAATGTTCCTTCTCTCTTCCTCCTGCTGCCCTCCTTCTCCTTGTGCATTTTTCATCCTGTTAGAGCACTATTTGAAAGTATTTTTACAGTCTGACGACTGAACCCCTTCTTCATCTAGACATTATTTCTCCATGCCACCCAGGGAACTACCTGCTTCTTTTTTTGCCCAACAGAGATTATTTGGCAGGGATGCTGCTGTTCCTCCTTGCCCTCTCAGAGATCTCATATCTGGTGCTGTTTGCCATTTCTATGACTCCCACATATTTTGCTGCAAACGTTTGTCTCGTGGGCATCACGACCCCAAATACACTGGGTACAGCCTGGAACAACCACAACAAAAGATGATTCCTGCCCTGAATATCTTTCATTCAGCCGGGGCCTGTTTCCCAACCTGTGTTAGCAGAGGGAAAATGGGACAAAAGAAAACTCCGCTGCAGGGGCCTTGAGGTTTTTCACATGGTGACGTTTTTTCGGGTTGGCAGCCTGCCTGGCTTGGCCATGCGGCTCTTCAAGAGGTGGCATTTCAATCCCACGCATCCAAGAAGGATGGGGAAGGCGGGCAGCAGAGCTGATGGCCCACCCTGGGTCGAGTCCTCAGCCAGGAGAACCTCTGGAGACACAGGCACAGCTACCGCCGACTATTCCTTTTTATTCTTTCCCTCCCGCTTGGTCATTATGCTTCAGCTTTGAAACTGAGCTTTGTTTCAGCCTGGTAGCCCGTGGCAGTGGGCTGGAGAGAGGAGACTTTTACTGAGCTACCAAAGGCATTGTGTGCACGGGAAGAAAATGTGTGAAGAATTGAAATTATATGGTTGTACTGGGAGTTGGTTGTGGTGGTAACGCTGCCTCGCGTCTTCTGGTAGCTAATGGAGCATGGTGGGATGATCTGAAGATGAAATGAGTTTGATATGCTGGGACATGACATTTAAAAAGAATGGTGAAATGATATTTTCTTATTTTCCTTTGTGCAGAGAGAATGCGTCTTGGCTTTCTGCACAAAGTGCGCGATGGTGGGGCACTTCCAGTCTGGTTCTTGCCTTCAGAATAGAAGCCACACTGTCCACTCCTCCCTCTTTCCCCTTTGTCTTGCTGCTGCATACAGGACCCAAAGCACATGGTGGAGTCCCAGGTCTGGATCCTGAGTTTCCCCTGGCCAGTGCCCACGGGCAGCACTACCAGGGGCCTCCACAGTAGGGCCCTGGGGATGCTCTTGGGGACAAATGGAAATAGGATGTAAAAAGGCAGAAAAGGAATATTTCAGAGATGTAACTCCCAGGAGGAAGTGAGATGGTTTAACTAAGCTCTGGTGATATTGGCATTCAAGAAAAATGGTTTTATTGGCAAAGTGTGGAAGAATAAGGGAAAGCTGAAGTCTGAGGGCAGAAATATCTGTTTTCAACATATCTGGAATCCTAGGAAGGACAAAGTAGGTCATTTATCCCGTGGAAGTGATTGTGAGCAGATTGATATCTGGGTTTTTGCTAGCCAAGGTAGTTGGCTAAAACTGTTTAAATGTCATCAGCCACATAAGCTACACGTTATTTTTTTTTCCTGCTCCCTAATCAGCTGTCCAGGAAGTGCTCTCGATGTGCACTGTGTGAGCTGAAATAGCACATGAATAATGTCACAGGTGACCTCCAATCTCTCTGTTCAGGAAGGTGCACGCCAGCCAAACCACATCACAGGTACCTGCACGCTGGCAGGGAGCACAGAAGGAGTGTTACCATTGCCAGGACAAAGCGATAAAAAGAAAAATAACGTGAGAGGAATTATTCCTAGAGATGTCTTTTTCAGTAGTCATCCGTTCCTAATAATCCCTGTGATTTTTGTGAGAGGCATCCCGAGCCCTCACTCCTTCCATTGAACATGGGAATAATTACGGGTGTAGATATCCTTAATTTGCTTTAGTCTAAATTAAAGCTGGATGCCAGCTTAATTTATGTGCTTTCTCTAAATGCCTTTACAGATTTATTTTTTTTAAGATCAAAAACAAAGCATCCACCACATATGATAAGAGTGTTGCTGGTTTGGGCTGATTGCACTTTTTTTTCTGTGTATAATGAAGAGCTTACTACTTGTGAGCAGGGAGAGGATTTAATGAATCACAAAAGTACATAATTTATTGTAGAATGTATTCCACACATATTTCAGAGCAAATTCCATGGAAAATGTATGTGAGTCGTATTTCTATGAATCAGACTCTCAGAATTCTTCCTTAGAAACAGCTTGTCCTACATTTTTATAAAGGAGCTGCGGCATTTATAGCGCACCATTGAATTAACATTTTGTGGTTAAAAATGCAGCCCAAGAAATTAAAATGATATTTGAAACATAAATCCTGCGTGCTAACAACTATCGTTATAGAAGCCAGCCAGAATCAACAGACATAGCTTGTTTTCTGCAAGGCTCTTTCTGGAGACCAGCTCTCGAAAAAACATCTGTGCAAATGCAGGGGGAGAGAGGGGAAAAAAAAAAATGAAAAGAGCCTCAACAGGAATAGAAGCCATCAGTGGTTAGGTGTGTTATAAATACATTATTACTTCATTGTAATGGCATACAGGCTTTGGCCAGACTGGGGGTGACCTCACTGGCTGTCGGACCTCGAGTTACTCCCGGGGAAGGAGCCTGAGGGATGGGATTCCCTCCCTCCTTCCCTCCCTCCCTGTTGATGGGGAGTTGAGCAAACCCAGATAATGTGCAGGGACTCCATGGTGGCTGCACGTGTAGGAGCTGTTGGGTTGGCTTTGTAGCAGACCTGGCAGCGAGGGGCTTTTTGAGAGCTTTTGTTATCCTGCCTCCAAGCCAAAAGTGCAGAAATCTTTTGTTACTCACTCAGAGGTTCTCACCCACGTCTTGATCAAGCTCAGTTTGATTAGGTGCTTTTATGAGCCCATCTTTGCAAAGCAAAATCCTGTTCTTACTGCTGGGTGTTGACTAACGATTTGAGGGACTCAGCTTCAGGCAAAAATCTTTGCTGAAATTCCAGGGCATCTGTCCTCTTAAAATCGACACCTATATAATCTTGGACACCCTAAATATTAGCTGCTGCAGAAATTTCTGTTCAATTCTTTCTTTTTAGTCTCATTAAAACACATTTTGAGTCATAAGGAAAAACTCAGCCTCCTCCTGGCAGACTTTTGACAAGAGGAGAGAAAATTTTGCCACTACAGAAAACAGAATAAACTGCAACAAGATAAAGATTTACTGGAATACAGTCCAGATTTATCTTGCGTTACTTCTTAGCAGACAATTATAGAAAAATTTTTGTGACTGTATGCAAATACAGACTTGTAGACGACCTCTGGTTTTCAACCAAAACTGGCAAGACTAATGGCAGAAATGGTTTAAAATGTCAAGACTATGGCTACAAGCTTGAAGTTAATTTACTAATTCAAGATTTTATCATGTTTTGGTCATGTGCTTTTGACTGTTCCCTGGGATGATGGGAACTAGACAGGGAGAAAGGTGATGCTGCAAAAAGGGATGGGGGATTTGGGATAATAAGGTGACAGAAAGTTGGAGCTGCTTGGTAGGGGAGCACCTATGGGCAGGGGACTGCTCAAGTTCCTGTCCCCCTCTATTCCTCCTGCAGCTGTTCTTGGTGGCTGCAGCCCCAGATGGCTCCTTCAAAGCCAGGCAAGTAACCTGAAGGACAAATGTCCCCAAACTAAAGGAAAGAAATGATCAGCAATTGGTACTTTTGTTGCTTTGCCTTCTTTTGTGGTCATCACAGCTGGGTCCCTGTGGTCACAGCCTGCCACATCCTCTGTGGCACTCAGAAATGCTCTGTGCTGGCTACACAACACTTCCACTGAAACCAATCCAAAAGCCTCCAGAACATCACCCAGTTACAAGCAATTATCTTCCTTAAGGTCTTTCCTATCTTAGCTCCCTAAATTCGCAAGGATTCTGAATCCAAGCTGCATACAGCATCTTTTGGGACAAGAGGCCAGTCAAATTCAGGTACTTCACACCTCTGCAGCCGCCTGAACTGTGTAACTCAGACCTTTGGAGATGAGCCTGTTTTAGCAAGGATATTATAAGATAGGATATTACAGGAATATGGGGATAGGATATTATAAGAATAGACTACCTAGAAAATAATTTAATTTTATTAGGAAATCAGCAAAAACTTCCAAGGTTGGTGTGTTTTTTGGCGGGTTTTTTTTTTGTTTTGTTTTTGTTTGGTTTTTTGTTTGTTTGTTTGGGTTTTGTTTTGTTTTGGTGGTTTTTTGTTTGGTTGGTTTTTATTTGGTTGGGGGTTTTTTTGTTTTTGTTTTTGTTTTTGTTTGTTTGGTTTTTTTTTTTTTTTTTCAGATAAAATCCTCTCTTCATAAGGAGGCCCAAAGCTGGGCCTGATCTGAGTTTAAATCTACACTTTCCCAACAGAGACCAGTAACCTCCACTCAAGTTGTCATCTTGTTCATCTAGGTGAAGCAGGGGAGAAATTTCCCCTTTCCTCTTTAGCAGTGGAGGGAAGGAAACAGAATTTCTGCAGCTCTTTTCTCTCCATTCTCAGTGTTGCACAGCCCACAAAATGAATGAAATCCAAAGATGGTTGTGGTGACCATGGCAGGGCAGTGGACTTGAGCTTGATGCAGCCTGCTCCACAGGCTGTGATGCTGAGCATGGATCCATCTCAGGGTTGTGGCTCCATCCCTGCAAACACTTTACATCACATCAAGCACATTGTACAAGCATTTGTTTGCCAGTTCAGAGGCTGTAACAATATGTCTTTATTCCAGAGATGCTTTTTTTCTGCAGCTCAGTGTAAAGCTATTACAGTAGAATATGGAGGAGAAAAGGAAACACAGGAAATTTTCAAGATTGTATTGCCTTTTTTATTTGCCCCTCCCTCCCACTAAGTAGGTATTGCTATCAGTGCAGTCAGTCTAATTTTGCTATCCACATCATGGCCAAATAAAAAAAGTAGGATTTTATATTAGCACTTTTTGGACAGGATTTTGCTGTCATAAACAGTCTCAGCAGGAGTTTCAGCCAGGGCTTGACTTGCAGTAATATACTTGAAATGTCTACTTCTGGTTTCCTTCCATGGGACATTGGTCCCAGCTTTTGTGGATCTGACAGATCAGCTGGTAACAACTACATATTCCCTTCTTTATATTCTGCTTTTTAACTTGCTCATCACTAACTTTAAGCACAAACCAGAAGGCTCAACAGCATCAGTGGGTTAGGGCAGGTAACATCTGTGAGCAATTATACGTGGGCTGAAAACCACCCCAAACACTCGTGCTTTACATGGAACTCACTTAACTTTATTACTGAGTGTATGTAAATCTGAGCAATAATATGCAAAAAAATCCTATATTTAAAGAAAAAACCCCAAATGAATGCCCTTCCTTGTTTTATTAATATCTAAAGTCTTTAACGCTGGTCAAGGGAGGATTATTTTGTCTTTCCTTGCTGGTACTGTGTCCTTTACCTCCTCCTCCTGCAAAAAGGAGGAGAGCCCAGCTTTGCCTGCTCAGCCACACGGGATTGTGCCACTCACCACTGAAGGCTTTGGGAACATCTGCAGACATCTGGTGGATGTACCCACTCTGTCTGTCTGCTTTAATCTCTTACCAGACATTTCAGATCTGCTTTTTTGAAAGCACCCTGTAAAAGACTTGCATAATTCAAAGGAGAGTGGGACTTCCAAAGGGACAGATGCCTACCTCCCTTGCCTCCTGCAGTATTGGCTGGCAGGGGTTAAAGTGGAGTCCCAAAGTCCTTTTTAAACCTCCTGCTTGATGTTGCTGTTGTAGTTTGGGGTGGAATAGTCCTCTGGATGTCTGCAGGAGCTTTGCTTTTAACATCAGTTATAGCCTAAGAGCTGGGATTTTTTCCAAGGCGTTTCACACTTTCTTTTGAGGTTGGGGCCAAAGTTTAGATGTTTCAATACCCGGCACACAGGCCCCCAACCCCTTCCCTGGAGCTGGCCTGCAGACCACTAATTCAATAGGAGACATGGCCTGAGTAATCCATGTTAATGATGTGCCTATTTAAACCATGTTGCCTGATAGGAGATGTCTGGTATCTATTAACCCGAATGCCAATTACGCTCAGGAGATGAGAAAAAAGTTATTTTTCAGGAACACAGACTGTAAAAGATGCACAGAAATGAATGTGTCAGTGCCACTTTCTTCACCTCTGTTTTCCAAAGGGGGGAAAAATGAAATGTGCTTGGCACATCTTAGGCACTGGACATTAAAGGGTGGCGTCTGTAAACAAGGTAATAGAAGCTATGTCATCCCTCCCCAAAAAATCCTCAATGTGCAGTCCTTTACTTGTGTCTCCTGGGAAAAGAGGTCTCTTGTTCTTGGAGTGAAGAAAGGCCTGGTTTTGACAAAAAACAAGGGGCCAGATCCCCAGGAAGGTGGAGAGCGGAGTAGTCCCACAGACCTCCCTGAAGGAAGTTCAACCCCTCTCAGCAGAGGCTAGGCCCAGTTATCTGCAACATGGAGCCAGTGGGTGGGGAAGGTGAAAAAAGGGGTGTTGCTGCTGAGCCTTTCACGTTGGATTTGTTTACATGGAAAGTTTGTTATTCCTTTTCTGGCTGAACTAATCCAACTTGGGGAGACGGCCTTGAGCACACACAAAGCTCCTGCAGCCAGCAGCAAGCCGTAATCCGTGGAAGGATTTCTGTGTAGCGTTGTGGTCAGAGATCCAAATATTCCCTTTCCTTGGAATGCAGCTTCCCTTGTTTCCTTTGAGAGCAATGTCTGCTCCTGGCCCCCTCCCCTCTCTTCTGGCACTGCTGAGATGAAGCACTTGGTGGGTGTTGTAGAAGAAACCAAGGGGCCTGCCCTGCAGGGCTGAGGTCTATTATTTTTTCTTAAAGAAAGGGGAATTTGGAAGAGACACAATATTATTTCAAGTTTGGCTATATTTAAACTCTCAGCTTCCTCACAGATTGTTACCTGGTGTATGTTAGCAGGTTGCCACGGGCTTCAGAGTGGCGATGTTGACACACACCTTCTGAGAAGCTGAACCCAATTTTATTGAAAATTCCCGTTTTTGCATGACTTCAGGCATAACGTTCCATGATCAGCATTCATTTTCCTGGGATGATGAAACTTCAGGTATGCTAAAATAAGGCTGGATCCTGCAATAATAAAATTGATTTGGATCACTGGGAAGGAGAAAGAGGCTGATGACTGGGGGAGACGTTTTCTCAAGTAAGAGTTGTCTCAATAGCAATGAAAGGAGTTGAATTGAGCTCCCCCTTCCCTTTTTTTCTCTTTTTTTTCTTTTTCTTCCATCACTAGGGGCATATTTCATGAAGTCCCCATTGAGGTTAGATACGCTGAGCCCATTTGCATACTTGGAAGAGGTCCCCTTTTAGAGGAGCACAGTGAATACCTCTTGCATTTCATATTTAGGTTCTAAATATAAATGCAGTCTAGAAGGAGTTTGTCTCTGAAACTACCCTAGCTGCTTGCTTTCTCACTAGCTAGACTTCTTAATGGTGTGATTTTCTATGCCAGGGAAGTTCTGATTATAATATAGGCACAAATGTGCATGTTGTGCACCCTTGTTAATTGAAAGCCTGAATATTTAATGCGCCGAGGGTGCACATCTATTTACTGAGCCCACAAGGAAGGCTACGAGCCCTGAGCACAAATATCCCATAGATATGCGGGCCAAGACCTGCATTTGCACTGTTTTGGGTAAAGACAAGAACTTCTGGACTACTAGGACAATTTGGCATCTTGGCCTGGCGCAGAGCAACGTGTGATTAAAAAACAATTCCGCAGTGTGGATCCATTTGAATACCAAGTTATTTTATAAAGCCTTCACTGTGTGTTTTGAATGCACATTTGCTGTTATGAATAACAGGAATTGTTTGGCTTGGCCTGCCTTTGTGCCGATGCCAGCTGGCACAGAGCGGGGCTGTGACACATGACACTACAGCTGTGTCCACATGTTTCTGCCTTGCAGTATCCACTTATATAATTTACTTTTTTGATCCGCAGTCGAACTATTCAAGTGAGCATAATTTCCTTTTTTGATCCAGAGTCGAACTGTTTAAGTGAACTCATCAAATTACACATACCGGCCACTTCTGTGAGAATACTTATTTTGTCATTGTCAGAAAAGTATATTCACTATTAGTCAGTTGTGGCAACACAGCAACTTTATTAAACCCAGTCCAGTAAAAAATACATCCCTAATTAAACTTGGGTATTTATTCCACTTGATACACATAATTGCAAGACAATAGCTCCGTATTTAATTAAATGAGCCATTAAAAGAGTAACTAATGATGACCTTACTGTAACTGATAGACCAGACCACGCTTATGTTTTCCTGTGCATCATTGGGATGTTCTTATTTGCCATCACGGTTGGATTTGCAATTGGGAAACAGTAACCTGCTGCATCCAACTTAGTAATTTTTGGATGGTTATTTCCTCAGGCTGTTACAGGAATACTTCTTACATGATAGTGTATTTAAGATAGGCAAACTTGGAATATAGAACTGAAATTGAACTTAACCTAAAGGGAACATAGTACGCTGAAAGCCTTATTGAAGAAAACATGCTATCTCAACTCCAGTTATCCAAAGCCAAGGCAGGAAATAGGAAAAAAAAAAAAAAAGAAATAAAGATGTACAACAAGTTTTTTCAGCCTGCTGGTAAAGCAGAAATAACACGGCAGTAAAACAGACAACATTTTCATGTAAGCCTATTTTGTTTTATTTACCTCTTCAATCAGAGTGAAATAGGAGAGGGCATGGATTTAGCTTTTTCCCCTCCGAATTTAGGAAACAGTACCCGAGCGTTTCATTCCCAGTGCGCTGAACTCCGCTGCAGTCTGTGCTGCCTTGCCTTAATTCAGTGCAGCTTTGCAAATGTCAGGTCTGCTGCAGACCAAAGGGGCTGTGCATTCTCTGCCGTATGGTCCTGCTAGAGCACAGCCAGGGTCACAAGTTCATGGCAGAAATGATTCATTTAGCCTGGAGGAGGGAGCCCAAATTCTCAACTCGTGAGACCTGAGAGGAGAGCGGGGGCTGATGCTGCTGGGTACCCCCGCCCCAGGCTGTCCCCTTGGTGGCTCTTGGAGAAGGGACAGAGAAGGAGTGGAGGGGGCAGCATCACATCTGGTGTCCTGTGATGCCTTCAGTTTCAGCTTTCCTGTATTTCCGGTTCTGTGCTGCCTAGGGGTGCAGTTTTGAGCCTCACATTCAGTGTCACTCAGCTCTCTGTACAGAGTAGGGAGACAAAATCCTTTTCCTGCTGCACACCAAGGACAACTTTCAGGCCCAAAAGCACAAGGGTGGGCTGGGGGGAGGAACAAGAAGGATGGGACCTCACAGCCTGAATCTGGAATTGGACAATTAAACCCCAATATGCAAATGCACCAAAACTTATAAAAATGTAAGACCTTGTGACCAGTCAGCCATTTTGTGACCATTTTGGGTCCACCTTGGGTGTAGCCCTGGTCAAGCCCTGTCCTGCCCAAGGTGGATCCTGGAAGCCTTTCAATAAATCCCTGCTTTATTCTTTAGCTCTGCCCAGTCCCTGCTCCAGGTCAGCCTTCCCAAGGCATCACCTGTGTGCATGTGGTGACCTGAGCTGTGACACAGATATACAGATATACATATTTCCCTTTTTTTTTCACTATATATAAATATACAAATATATATATACAGAGACACCTATAAATGCATGGGAAAAGCTGACCTGAGTTTGAACACAGTGCACTGTGGTGAGAGCTGAGACATGCATGACAACTGAATATTAAATTCTGTTGGCACTTGGAGTCATTCAGCAGCAAAGAGCTTTAAAGAAACCAAAGTAATTCAGGTTTAACAACCTTAAAAAAAAAAAAAAAAAGAGAGAGAAATGTGTAGAACTTTAAAAATCTGAGTATTTTCTCAAGACACTCAGTAAGTATTATGCTCTTGGTCAATAACATTGCCTTTATAATCATATTGACAACGTGTGCAGAAATGCACGTGGCATGGCAAATTGCAATTTAATGTCAAATGACAATAAACCAGTCAGAGATCATTCAACTGAAACAAAATATCACTTTAATTAAGTACTGCACAGGATAGCTGTAACAAATATGTTATTAACACATAAAATACTCTGTTTCAGGTAAGGCTCATGCCACGAGAAAGCAAATTCAGGGCTGGGGCTGACTGTGTGTATTTCACTCATCCCATTGTGCCGAGGCACGGCAGTGTGTGTAATCAGATCCAGTTGCCCTTGAAGCCAAAAGGGAGCTTTTCCATCTTAATGACTCAGGAGTTACCACACGTGCTGAATTTGTGGCAAGACTTGGAAGAATGTGCTCTTGGGCTTCACCACGCAGTTGCATGTTGGGGTTTGGTCTCTTTTTTGCAGAGAGGTGAACCTCAAAAAAATTATTTTTAATTTCTGGGGCTTCTCCCAACTCTCTGAATTTCTAGTGCCTGCAGCACAGAGCCTGAAAATCTCGTGGACAGGCTTCCCCAGGTGGGTTTTGGAGCCCAGTCAGACTGGGGAGCAGAACCCAAGACCTTGTTTGTTTGTGAATTACACAGCATCAGGGTACATAATACCTGAGAGAGAGAAGACAGTGAAAGTCTGAAAGCATGGATCTGTATAAGTGCAGGAAGGCATTGACAAAATTTTTTCCAAACCCCTGAAACATTTTTCTGGTCATTAAGGTGGTTATTGTTTAATTTTCTTGTTTCCTTCCAGTTTTCCTAAATAGACTGATACAACAAGGCTTAAACACAGTAAAAGAACTGCTTGCTCTTCTACTGTTATCAAAAATTTTTACAGCCAGTTTCATCAGACAGACTTCAATTGGTGTTTGGTTTCTTTAGGATGGATATTTGCATGAAATCTAACATTTTTTTCTAAAATCCATGTTTTACTGGGGTGTGGGATAAATGACTGGTATCAAGGCTTGGTGAGAGCCAGAGGAGAAATCCACACTCTGTATCTTGTTCTTCAAGTTTTAAATCAGGGAGGAACGGGTAAGCTCCATGTACAGGCTGTGAGAAACAATCCCAAGGTAATTAAGGTAATTAAGCATTTTTAGGTATTGGACAACTCCCTTATATTCATTCATATGCAAAGAAAAATTGAAAGGTGTCTTGAGAACTCCACAAAAACCATGAAACTCCCAGAGTGGCCAGCTCACTGGGATGTCTTTTTTCTTTCCTGACTCTGAGTTCAACGTTTAAAGCAATTAATGTTACGTTGAGTGAAACACAGACAAAAAAAAGTTAATGTGCATCCGTGCTGTTTGCAAAGGGTTTTATCACAACCCAGCTAAATAAATGCCACTGCTTGTGTTTGGAATCAAGCCCTCAAGGTGTTCAGTCATTCCAGCCTCAAGCTGTGCTGTCCTTACCTGAAAGCTGTCACTCTAAACAGCTGAGTGTCAGCTTTTCCTGTGGAAACAGAGCTGGTGCACCTAATAAATAGCAATGTGTCACCTGGAACTGTCGCATCTTCTCTGATGAAGTGCATCAAAGAGAGTAAGCATTATTGTTTTCAACGTCCATTGCATCACCACGCAAAAATTTTCGAGTGATGAAAGCACTGAATGATTTCTTTTCTGCAGTGCTTTTAGATTCAGAGGGAAAAATATGTCATTTGGCTGGATGTGAATGGAATATTGATGAAATGTTTTGTAATCTCTTGTCAGTTTAGGAAGTCTTTGTGAAATGGAAGAGTTCTTGATCACCCTGACCCTTGGGTTGGTCCTCTCAGACCGTGGGTAGCCTGGCAGAGCAAAAGTAATTTTATGTCAAATTTGAGAATTATAAGGGAGTTGGTATGGTCATCATTCCATGGTGAGGAAAGCAGGGATGAACTGTGAGAGAGGAATAGTTGAGGACAGGGATTATTTTGTCCTCATTTTTTTTGTCTTGTAGAACATTCCATTAATTTGATGCAAGATGTGTGGTTTTTTTCCTTGTTTTTCTTCTTATACTAGAGTTTAGTAAAAAAAGACATTTTAGACATTTCTACATCTTGTGAAACTGCTTTTAAAAACTATTTCCTAATTTACTAATTGTCTTCATTCTTGGAAACATCCCCTTTATCCATTGACAGCATCTGATTAGGTAATTTTTTTTTTCTTAAAGAAATTAGGGATGTTGATTTTTTTTTTTTTAATTCACTTCTGTCCAGATAACAAGAACTTAAATCTGCAGATTGAGCACACCTAATTTGCTGCTGAAAATTTTAAACACCATTCCCTTTTTAATCAAAGTCATTGTGTGGTACTGCAGGCTTAGACACTCCAGTCACTGTTCTAGCTATAAAGTAGCAGGCAAACGAGTTAGAGGGATTTGAGGAATTTTTGTGGAACCATAACTTGAAGTCATCTGACTTCATATTTTAGAGAGATTTTAGAATTTTTGTGTAGAAAATCATACCTGACTTCATATATGCCAGATATGATCTATTAATTTGGAGGGTGGTTTTTCTTGCTGACAGAATTTGAATTTTGAACCAAAATAAGACTCAGAGGGAGTAAAAGATCGAGAGCTTGCTAAGTTGTTTGTCATCCTTTAACTATTCACAGAATGGATCAGATTGGAAGGGACCACAGTGGGATGTCTGAATCAATCTCCCTGCTCAGGCAGGGTCATCCCAGAGCACAGGGCAAAAGAGAGTGTCCAGGTGCTTCTGGAATATCTCCAGTGATGGAGACTCCACATCTCTGGGTGATCTGTTCCCATGCTCACTACACAGTAAAAAATCCCTTCTCATGTTCAGGTGGAGCTTCCTGTGCCCATCAGTTTCTGCTCTTGTCCCATTGCTTGGCACCACCAAGCAGAGCCTGGCTCCATCAACTATTGATGTCTCTGTGAAATGGGGACATTTCCTTTCTTCTCTTCTGCCCAAGTATCCTGCAAAGTGTTTGTAGAAGTGTGTGTGTTTCTGGTGTGTTGGCAGTATGACCCACAGGGATGGACTCACAGTCAGACAATTTTGACAGGAGTGGCCTGAATGTCAAATATAAATTATCTCCAATTAGCTGGGGTTTGGAAGATGCTCCACAATAGCCTAGGGGAGACAAAGTTGTCTGACAATAACAACTTCAATGCTTCTTAGGAATTTGTTGGAAGAAATTTCTTCTTGGAAATGCTTCTTTTAAAATCTAGACATAGGAGTGAAAAGGGAAGAATAAGCCACTGATGTTTAGCGTCCCCTCCCAGGGCCAAGGCGTTGGACTTGAGTTTAAAGCAGCCTTGTGGGACAAATTAATTTAGTCAAATGTTGGACAGGGAAGAAATGTGATGTTTTACCTTTGCTGCCTGAGAATCCTGGTGCTAAAACAGCAGCCTAAAGTTTTGAGACATGACGTGACAGTTATTTGCAAAATTATTAATGTTTACAAAATTAGCATAAAGAAAAACAGGCCCTCTTCCTTTCTTTTTGTTTGTGTGTGTGTGGGTAGCCCTGCCTTTTAAACTTGATGGTATTTATCAAAAAGTTGAATGTTAAAAAAATAAGAAGAAAAAAGAAAAATAATATATTTGGTCTATTCCCTCCCCAAAACCCATTTACCATCCAAAGAAAAGCTTTTGAGAGAGGCTTTTCAATCAGCTCTACAGAGGTTTTTGGGAATATTTGGTGGTGCTTTGAGCAATCTCTCTGGGCAGATTTGTTTGAAGGTATTGCAATTGATAGTTTAGGTGAGTGCTAAATAACTGTGGCTTTCCCTTCTTCTAAACAACCATGATAAAATGTGTTTTCCAATTATACTTCTAGTTGCAGTGGTTACCATTTCAGAAGATCCCTCTGCCAACTGTTACCATCCTGTGGTATCTGAGGTCCCACACTTATTTCCTATTCTGAGGACAGAGCAGAGTACACAATCTCTTACAGAACTTCGAGGCAAAAGTTGATTAATGTTGACTCTTTAATGGTAACCACCGTGATTTTTTTTTATTCCTATAATTCATGGTATTATGCATAATAATAATATGAATATCACTGAATTATTTATAAACTTATGTTGGTAAATAATAATGAGGTAATAACAGTGAATTATTTCTATATTTACACCAGTAAATAATGAGGAAGAGAAATCATTTAGAGCAGGCTCAGTCTCTCACTACCCTACACCAATTAAAAGATGTTTGCAAGTGTATTTTCATGCCAAAAAAACAGAGCTGCCTTGGGGAGGTTTTAGATTCCAGAAAACATTTAGAGGTTACGATGTTCACCAGTGTGATGGTGTAGCAGCAGTTTCTGCCACCATCTTTGTGTTTATAAATGGAAGTGGATGAGAGGAGCTGCATTTACTGATGCTTTGCGTTGCTGAGACTCCTCCTGCCAGGACAGGCAGTTTGGGTTTCCATTTTTGAGGATGTTCAGGTCTGAGAGTGCAGCAAATAGCTGTAGGAAACCCCTGGAGGTGCTAGAGATGAGAGACCTCCTGTACTCATTGTTGTGAAAAGAAAATGAAAAGGTGGCTTGAAGGAAGCTCTCGGGGGAAGAAAGTACCAAGCAACACAAAATTGCTTAATTTGGTGGATAAATGATGCAAAACAAAACCCGTATCAGGAAGCTGAAATGAGACAAAAGTAAATTGGAAGTGTAGGTGCTCCTGGAATAAATAACTGCTCAACCTGCCATTAGGAGAGGTAGATTTTTTGTGCTTTCGAATTAGGACAGAAGGCTGTTTACTAGAAAATAGTTTCCTATAATAGAAACACGGTGGGAAAATAAAAAACCTTTAAACTCACCTGCTTGGAGTTTTCCACACATAAAAGGGTCAGCTACATATGCCTGAATTAGCAGTGAGTAAACTCTGCTTTCCTGCATCTATCTGTAGCTGAGCATGTGATTTTGGCTGAAAGGCAATTAGCAGAGTTTACCACAAGGGTAACTTCATCCGTGGCATTTCATAGCCTGTGATAAACAGTTCAGCCAGGACAAAGTTGTGTTTTCCCCCCCAAACTCAAATTGCATGGAGCTGTTGCGTGCAAGCTGTGTGTGTTGTGGGAGGTGTGGAACGTGGGATGGAGACGAGGAGGGTCTGGGATCCATTTCCAGCCCTGCAACCAACTGGCTGTCTTCAGGCTTTCCTTCAGCTGTCAGATCCCTGCTTTCCCACTTATAAAATTGGCATAACAGTATTTACCTTGTTAAGGAGGCATGTCGTGATCTTCAGCTAGGAAATGTTAAGGGCTATTACTATTTATTGTTGTGTTGCATTTTTTTTTTACTGTATTTGTTCAGATTTACTTCTGCAAGTACTCCTGGCTTCTGTTCTGAAAGATGCCACAAGCTGCTGGATGGGAGCTGATTTTCCTTAGTCTCTAGTTCAAAAGAGGGGAGGGCCCCCTTTTGGACTGGAGAAGAAGGTGAAAAATGTGACTTTTTTAATGGTCATATCCTGCTGTGTATCTCTTGGATATGAGGGGGAAGCCAAAATTGTAAAATGGGCATCTCCTGGAAAGAAAGAGATATTAAGGAATTGCTTCTTTTGTTTTTATAACTCAGTTCTGAAAGAAAATTTTTTCCTTTAAAGCTGTTGTGTTACCTAAAATATGGATGAGATGGCTTCCTGTAACTGTGTGAGATGCATTAGGTAGGAATGTCTGCAGGAGAGGGTCGGAAGAAAGTGGTGATTGTTTGACCACCTGCCTGATTCAAGGTGCTCAGTTGAAACATCTTCCCTTCCATGGGTGGCCTTTTCCCAAAAACATTTAAATCATTCAGGGGTACAAGCCCCACTGATTTCCAGTCTCCTCCAAAATGCTGCTGCAGGAGCTCGGTTCTCATCTTCCTCCCATCACCTAAGGTAGGTTCAGGCAGCAGGAATAACATCAGGAGGGACATCTTCTGTGCCACGTGTCCCAGCCATGTCAGCTTGAGACACTGCCTGCCTGATGAAGAATAATGCAAAAAACCCCAACTGGTTTGTGAGCAGCTGCCATGCCTGAAAAAGCAGATGAAGCTGTCATCTAAAAAATCGTCGACTGCGTTTTGAACTCTGTTGTTGGAGCAAGGATATTTTTGAAGAGAGAAAAATGACAAAGAAAAAATTTAAATAGGCATAAAATTGAGTTAATCCTTTTGAAGAAACATTGGAGAAGCCAAGCTCCAGCTCCAAAAATTTTTCCCCACCACAACCATCATTAGCCAAGTCATAATCCGTGCTAAAACCGAGGCAAGTTAAATGGCAGCGGAGCTGTTGAGCATGGCCACAACGAGGCCTTTGGAGAAGGAAAAGCAGATCCCCACGGGATTCCATACCTGCAGAGCCCGAGGCCTTTTATCTTTCATCAGCAGATATTGTGTGTTATTGGACAGTACCTTGTGCAGTTACTCGCACAAGGAACATTTAATCAAATAATCTATTCTTCTCCCAGGCGGCTCAGCCCGCTGCAGTTTTATGGTTACCTACTTCAGCTGGAACAGTTCCTTTCAGCTGTAAAAGCAAATAGGCAACATGGAAAAAAGTCTCGCTTTATCAAAACAGACAGAACTATTCCAGCTGCTGATATTAAGGTAAAAATAGCAAGGTTAAATGTTAAACAACCTCTGAGTGGACTTTTATAACTACAAAGAAAGCCAGGCCAGTTGCTCTGAAAGCACTTTCCATTAAAAAAAAAAAAAAAAAATTCTTGTTTTACTTCTCGAAAGAAAATTTATTTTCCCCCGTTGCTGATGATTAATCACAGTGGAAAGTAGTTCCCTTGATAACAAATATATCAGTAACGTGTGGTGCTTCCTGCTCCAGCATCTTGTAACTCACAAAAGTTTCCATGGCCAGATTTGAATACTCAAAGTGCTAATAATGTCTGCTACTCAGCCTTCCTACTGCTCAGAAAATTTCACTCCCGTGGCTTTTTGGCTTGTTTTGAGAAATCACTGTAGAGGTTAGTGAACTTTTCAATGTGTTGGTATTTAAACTGTGGTCAGACAGTGAAGGAGAAAAAAAAAAAAAAAAAGGAAAAGAAGAAAAGAAAAAAATAAAAAAGAGAAGAAAAATATTCGTTAAAAGAAATTCCCTCTTAATAATTGTTTATATGACCACTTGCAAAGGAATTGAACTGATTGTGAAACCTCCACATTCAAATGGAATTCCTCTGACTCCTAACGTATCTCGAAAAATATAGTGCATTAAATGAAAAGATGCTTAAAACAATGCTGGGGTTTTGTTCCAGAGAAACATTTGGGCACTTTCACTGGGAAAGGAGGTTAAAAGGTTGTCAATGCTTTCTCCAGGGGCTCTGTCTGACAGTGAACATGTGTTTCCTCCCTTTAATCGGCTCGCCAGTAGCCAGAAAGCTGCTTGTTTTCTGCAGAGGTTGTCAAAAATGATTTCAGTCTGGAGACGATGAATGATAAAAGAGGTTTTCAAACACAGTTTTGCACTGTAGCATTTGCAGTCCCAGGGAGGATGGATTGTATTACAATCTCAGTGCAAAGGGCCATGTTCCCGTAGCAGGAAAACAGGGCCTCGTTCAACCTGTTTGATGCTCCCACTTACCTTTCAAACTTGAAAAACCAAAGCTGGACCGCAACTAAAGAAAGAAAAAAAAAAAAGAAAAAGGGAAAAATATCATCCCAAGAGTGTGTTCCTTCTCTCTGGTAAATTAAATGGTTTACCTTCAGTAAAATTTTAGGGTTTCTCATGCTGTTCCTGAGTGTCACATTTCCTTCAGGAGTTTATAGAGTGCTGCTTCTTTTCCTGGATATTTTATACAGGCCAGAGAGTTGTTCCTCTGAAGTTAGCAATAAAACTTTCTCCACTAACACTGAGCCTATAGTCCAAAGATCTGGTGCCATAAAATACCAACTTATGTTAGTTTCTGCTGAAATCACCCTTTCAGACAGAACTCAGCATCTTCCTGAGATAAATACCTGTGTGTATGCAGAAACCTAATTCTTTATTTTTGGGCATGGCTTTGAAACCTGGGTAAGTAATGCCAGCAAAAAAAGATTTCACCTGGTGGGATTACTGCCAAATGCAGAATCCAACAGGGGATTTATGAGACTGGCTGGGTTCTGGTATCATTTCCACTGAGGGTATTGTTAACTCTCCAGAAATCCCATACATCAGATATTATTTTTAAAAACGCAAATGTAATAACATCAGCAGTAAGCCTTGCCCATGACAGATGATTTTATCCCTGAACCCCTGCAGCCTGTACCCAGAGCCTGTGTGATGATTAGTTACCTTGTCTCCCAAGCACTTTGATTAACATGACGCTGGATGTTTGGCCATTTTATGAGCTGTTTCTTTTTACCAGAAATTCTTTCTTCCCAAACTCCAAATCAGTTCAGTATTCAGTCCCACAGCATCAGCAAACTGGTCTTTTCCAGCTTTTCCCCTGCCAAGTCCCATCTGATCTCTATCACCTTTGTCTTTACATGAATTCTGCCACAAAATCACACTTTTCCCCCAACCTTCCAATCAACTTCATCCACCCTTTTTTTCCTGTTTTAATACTCATAATTTTATCTACATTCTTCCTGAGTTTCTTCACCACCCTCAGTCAGAAGAATGTGCAGAAAGGAACACCTGCAAGCGCTGTTCATCCCCCAGTTCCCCAGTACTGTTTTTAGGAGGGAAGGGCTCAGGAGTCATCCTTGCCAGCTGGGTTCACCTCGTGTGGCTGGCAGTCAGTGGGAGGATGTCCCCTTCTCCATACTGGTGCTGGCTGCTGCTGGATCATCTTTCCTGGTGGGAACTACCTCCAGCTTTGCCAAAACTCAGGTGGAAAAAGAGCTGGGAGAGCAGTGGGATTGGGAAGCACTCGCGGGGGATAACTGAGCTCAGCAAGTGTCCCCTGTGCAATGCGGGTCAGATGGATGGAAGGAAAACAAATTTTAGATATATTGAATATATTCGGTTGCTTGATGGCACTTCCCATGTTTTCCTACTCTTTTTCTTTTCCTTGGCTTTTTAACTGTCAGAAAGGAGCGTGGCAGAGCTTCTATCGCCGATTTCACCAATTCTCCTCTCAGTTCTGTTGCGCTGCTCCTAACAGGAACTTCCTGTTTACTTGCTACATTAAAAAGGATGTATATAAACAGGAGAGTCACAGAAATTACTAAATACTAGGCACAGAAGGTTTTTATTATCATCTTTTGAGTCTTGTACACAGGGAAGGCTTCGTTCCTTCTTTTTTTCTTTTTTTCTGAGCACAGCTAAATTCCAAAATATTTCTCGAGTGGCAACTTGTATTCCAGTCTCCATTATTTCTGACAATATTTTAAATAGTTTGAGTTGAATTTTTTGCCAAGAAAGGCAGACTGTCAGATGGCAACTGTAGAACCAAAAAATGGAACGTACACTCGAGGTAAACTTGGGAAACCTGAAAATTGGAAAACGTCTTTTTTTCATCTGAATGTGATTACCATTCAAGCAGTGTAATGTCGTCACTGGGAGGTTTTGCTGCATGTATGGTCAGCTTGGAAGTCTCCACTGGTGCCCAAAAAGACGTGTAACAGGTGCATGGAGAGTTTGCTAATGTACTCTGAGGAACCTGTGCAGAACAAGAAATAGTGCATGTGTCTGGAACGTCCCCATCTCTCCCAACAGCACCCATGTCACGTCGCTCTCGACGAGTTCGTGGGCAGCACTTTGAATATTTAAAACTCTCTCCATGCAGAGTTCCATTGTGACCTTGGCCTTCTCAAAACTTTCCTCATACTAACTGAAGTGCCAGGGAGAGAGACAAGGCAAAGGCAACACATCCCACCAGGAGAAGGCCCAACTCCTCCCCGTTCCTGATGCCGAAATATTTGGTTAATGTGGTAGATTTGGCTAAGTGGATTCAATCAACTGTTTTCACTCTATTATAGTTCATAATCCCTATTCAAGATGAAGTGCACTGCAGCCTAATGAATGTGGTAATGGAATCCTTGTGTATGTTTTTCCACAGCGGGGTGCAGATTAGCATAAGTGTCATATTCTGTTGGCATGCCTGCTATTATATCTGAGGCGTTGCACACACTGGGAATTTTTCAACTGGATAATAATAAGATGAATATGGTATGCACATGCACATAGAACACACGGGTTTTAGAAAGTGATTTATAATAAATCTCACCTGGAGGAGCATTATGATAGATTAACTTTGTGTTTTGGCTCAAAACCACAATGTTTTAGCCAAGCGAATGGTAACATGAGTACAAAAGAATTAGATTGAATTTCATGCACAGTTTTAAAGAATGTTGTCATTTAGGGCAGCAGAGTGCTAAGAGTGCTGTGTAGGTCCTAGGGTTTCACATATTCGTACATGCAAGTTCAGAAGCCTGGCTCAGATGTCCTTCCCCCTTGCTCAAAGCTGATTGTTACAGCTCCAAGGGTTGGCACTTGGGCTGAGAAAAGCTTCTGGATTGTAGAAGATCACCATCTATGTGCCTCCTTGGGCTGTTGCTGTCAGTCTGTGAAAGATGGAAAAAAAAAAAAACCAACCCAGCTATCTTTGTTTCATTAGCACTTAGGTTTTACCTGCTGAACCGGCTCCTTTTCTCACAGGCTGAACCCACCAGGACAGAGCAGTTTGTGCTCCAACAAAAATCCTTTACAAAACACAGTGTCAAGTGTGGAGTGCCATGGAGTGGTGTGTAGTCTATGTTTGACCTCTGAAATTAATTTTGCTTCGAATTGTGGGATGCAGCTTTAATTACTCAAGGCATTTTAGTTTTTCTCTGGTTAAAGAAACTCTTGATGAATCTCCTTGCGCATCGCCTCGGAGAGACAGCACAACTCGTGATTAGTCCCAGAATTTATTACTTGATTATTGAAAGTGCAGGCCTGAGAAATTCATACCACTTAAGGAATGGTTTAGTGTGACTAATCAAAGAGGTTTTCCTGGCACACGGGAGGTATCAATATATATAGACCAGTGTAGAAAGGCCTATCTTTATGCTTTTAAGCATGGTGGCATGGTAACAGCTTAAACATATTAATCAGCCCGAGGTAAGTGCTGCTTCTGTGTCATATTTTAATCTGATTCTTTCTCCAGTGCTAGAGAAATTATATCTGTGGCCGCAATAACATGTAGAAAAGAAATTGTTTGCCAAGCGAATGAGCCAAGCAGACCAGTCGTTCAGCCCTCAGAAATAACCACAAATTTCATTTACCTTTGTTATCAGTACATTTCTGCGCAATCACAAGTCAGACTATTTGAACTTTACTGGGAAGTGGTGAGCCATCAAAGGGAGCCAATGTTTGTTTGTTTGGTATTTAGTCTGGAGGACCTTTGCTTTTAGAAATGTTCTGTTGGAGTGGGTCGGTAATCTGATATTTTGTTCCTGACTTGGACTTCAGAGGGTTAGGCCAATATCTGTGATAAAATTGAGTTCCAAGTGTTGGCCTCTGTTGTATTCCAAAGCCTGAATGACCTTTTCAAAACTCCAAGAATCCTGCATCAGGCCCACGTGCAAGAATTAGTTTTCTATCTACTTCACAAGGCTCATTCCAAATATAAATAAATAAGTAAATAAATACGTTCCGCTGCTGATTAAAAAAGGTAAATTGGAGTTTCCAGTGAAGCTCAAGCACCCTTTACAGTGGCATCACCCTTTTCCTTGAGCGTGGCCTGAAAGGCTGGGTGGCAAATGTATTTAAGACTCTGAGGAAAAGGGCTGTTAAGTCGACCTTGGTAACTTAACTGAAACAGTATACGTGTAAATCCATCGCAAATCCCTGGCCTTTTACAACTCGTGTCCCAATGGAAATCAGATCACAGAACTGTTTACAAGAGACTACGAGTCATTTGGATAAAAAGCCATGACAGCAGACTCCCATTTTATTTGAAATTTTAGTAACCCAAGCCTGAAAAAATAGTCTAAAAGCAAAATAATAAGGATTAGGCAGTTATTATGAGTTGATTATACTTAAGATATTTTGAGTTTGGTAGGGAAGAACAATTTCACTGTAAAGGTCAATGCTCTGCCTTTTTACAATCAATTGTAATCTTCAGTTTAAAGATTACACTCCTGTTACAAAAAAGAAAAAAAGTGCATATATATCTTTTACCCTGAGCTTTCGATGTCCTGAATAGTAATTTTTAAAACCACTAGAAGTAGCACCATAAAAGTATTTTACAGCATTATTTAATGCATGAGCTAATCCCCAGCTAATGGTCAATTTTTGCCATTTTTTCTAAGAGGGGAGGAGAGGGGAGGGTGGGGAACCTGCTTCTGTTCAACCCAATGCCCCAACAGTGCAGGAGCAAAAGAGAATCACTTCAAGATGTAGTGCTCTGAGTAACCTCCTTGGTATCACAAATATGATGTTTTCATCAGCTTTTCAATCAGTCTTCTCTACACAATATTTTATGAGTATATATTTGCAAATAGTTGTATTTAAACTCATGTGAGTTTGGGTGGTGGGGATTTTCCTTCTTCCCTAAAGTCACTCTTAAATATTTAGTGCAGACAGATGTGGGTGTACTGCTAACTTTAAGAATTAACATTCTTTCTTGAGGAAATCATTATTTTACAATTAATGCTTGCAGAAAGGAGGGAAGCCTGACTCTGTGTCCACTGTCATAGGAAAATTCTTGGACTGGTCTGAGCCAAGTTCCTTTTGATGCTCCTTATAGTTGAGGCTACATTGTCCCCATACTGTCCCCATGGCACATGCCACCTACCAGCTGTCCCCATCAGCTCTCATATGGGCATGATAACCTTGGCCAGTTTGTCTGCCTGGAGGTTCAAGTTCATTTCTCATCCCTTATGTAGATTTTTGGTGTCTGCCCTGGGCACGTGGGATTTCTGAAGTGTTTTGTCCTTGAGAAAGTAGAAATTCTCATCTCTGGGGGTGGCCTGAGCCATAAATTGCAAATATTGATAATATCCATAGAAATCCTTGTGGAGGGGAGGCTTTGTAACTAGGTCTTTGATTTGGAAAAGAAGAAATAAGGGTCCTTATGAGATTGTACCTTTTGGGCAGGAGAAAAATGGCATTTACTGCTGTGGTGGTGAAGTTCTAGTGAGGACACCTGCACCTCAACCAATACCTCCAGTGAGCACCACAATGAGCACAAACCTGTAATATTTATATTCTAGTTCAGTGCTTTTATTTTGTTATCTATTTTCTGTGCAGTGAGGGAGCTCAAAACACAGTGGAGGTACAAAGAAATGTTTGTTTTTCTCATGCAGAAAAGGACTGAAAAGTCATGTTGGGGTTTTTGTGAGTGGTCATTGCTTAGTACGTTGCACTTGAAGGGCAGAAGCAAACTGTGAGAGTGGGGAAATCAGTGTCCACTGGTGCTGTCCCATGATGGCAATTCCTGCTGGGATTTTCCAGAGGGAGAGCAGAGCCATAAGCTGAGCACACGTGCACGCAAACACGGGTGGAAATGTGTCTACACAAATGTAAAGCTTTTAATGGCTGAGCCAGCAGGATGTGAGCTGACATCAGTGGTGCTGACATGTGTATGTGCAGGGCAGAAGTGGTGTTTGCTGAAGAGTACTGCCCCAAACACTGCTGTTCTCCCATTGTTCTCACTCCAGTTTGCAAACCCATGATTTTGGTGAAAGTCCTTCAGAGTACATCCCATGGAGAACAGCTGCTGTTTCTCTCCTTGCTCAGAATTGTCTTCTGCTGCTCAACTGAAAGTAGCCCAAACCTAGAGTCACTTGCTACATATAGAAAAACCAGGATCTCCCAGGTAGGAGCAGAGTGAGAACTATGTTGTGCTATACATCAATACATATCCCCTTTTCGCAGACAATTTGCAGCCTGCAGATCTGTGTGGTGAACAAACCTTGATGGTTGAGGGTAAAAGCATCAGAAATGGTTTTTTCATGAAAATCATGCCAAAGTATTGTCAGGGAAATCATCCAGTTGCCGCTCCATATGCTCTCCTTCCACTGACCTCCACGCCCGGACTATTGTAGTTATTACAGTTGCAATTATTTGGCTGAAGATGGCCTCTTGCTCACAAGCAGGGAAGCATGTCTCAATCCTAATTAGATCCTGATCCTGGGGACCAAACACCAGAATTGGACCTGAGGAGACTTGGGATCAAATCTGTGGCATTTTTGCCAGAGAAGGTTTTGCTCTTTGTGTTGACAGTTGCGATACAAGCGCATTTGCCGCTTGGTGGGAGTGAGCTGTAAAATCTCAGAAGGGTTTTTTACTCCATGTCTGTTGGGCTCATCACTGCATAAAGGTTCCCTGGGAACAATCTGTACCTGTGTCCTCACCCAGCTTCTTGTCCCTGGCCTCACTGGGGACTAAATGCTGTTCTTTGAGGGAATGAGGGAAGGAACTGATGCCTGAAGGTATGAGATGCTCCATAGAAATAGCTCAAGGAATAGACGAGGACAGCTTTTTAAATGGCTACACTTTTCTACTGTTTAGCACACAGGGCAGCAAAATCACAATGAATGTAGAGAGCAAGACAGCCAATGCTGAGGATCTGCCACCTTTGCTGTGCAGGCACTGTGGAAGGGTTTCCCTGGGATTAGCTCTCATCTGGTTCCCATGGGCTGAGTGCCTGGTGCAGTGCCTGGAATGCATTAAATGTATATCTTCCAGCTTTCGTTTCATCTGAATGGATCTCTGCTCTGCACACCATGAAAGCAGCTCACGGTTTGAATCAAAGTGCTGTGGCTGAACACATTCCTAATTCAAACTAAAATGAGAGGATGGATGCATCCTTCCATCCGTCCAACACTGAGTGATTGGCATTAGGCAGATCCTCATTACCTGCAAGAACCTGCATATCCCCACCCAGCCCCACCCCCCCACCAGCTCGGCAATATTCTGTCCCTCAGCTGCAAAGCCTAAGAGTCCATAATTCCTCTTTTCCCACAGTAATTTGCACATAAACAGCCAGCAGTTACAATGCAGCCTTGTTTCGTACCATCAGCTAAATAATAGCGACACGCTCCCTACTGTCATTGGGTTTTGCTAATTTTAGCACAGACGTAGTTCTCATGTCTTCGGGAGAGCCATAAAACCTTCTTCCAGCTTTATGTTTTATTCCTCTTCGAAGCCCAAACAAATTAGCAAAGTTGAGAACTTTATTTTCAGAGTTCATTAAGCCCTTAACAGTAAATCCTTTTCTCACGTTCCAGATGTTGTGGTTTCCTTGACCTCAGTTTATATTTCCTTCTGATGTGAACAAGCCAACGGCTTATTCCGGCCTTACCAATTTCTTTGGAGAGCTGAGCACAGGGGGATGCACAATGCCTCCTGAAAGGTTTTCAGAGAGACAGAATGAGAAAAATCTTGCTGTGGTACCAGCCTGAGCCCAAGGCTTCATCTGTAGCCACTAGACACTGCCTCCACTCCTTAATACCCTGACCTCTGCAGAGCTATTTTTACATATCGAATGCGTTTTTACTGATATATTTTTCATCCCTTTCCTTCTCAGTTGAGCACTTTACATTTCAGAGGTAGTGCTCACCTGCATTTGGGTACATCGAAAGCATGTCCCTTGAATAAATGAAATGTTTTGTTTTGGCAACACATTGAGATCTGTGCAAATCCTTCGTTTCTGCTTTGATTCCGCAGAGCATTTTGGACATGCTGAAATTCAGCAGTTTGGGCAGTCAATTATGCATCACATGCATTAATTGAGCACCCAAATACATCTATTCTCTTCCAGCCACTGGTGAATCATTTTAAATGTTGTTTGTGCCTTTTCATCCTCTTCAAATGTTGCATTTTTGAAGACAAGCACCTGCAAGCCTTTTAGGAGGTGTTACTCCTGCTGTTACTGACGTTTTAATAAATGCAGAAATAAATGCTCCCCACCAAATTGTCTAATGTCAACACTTACCTCATCGAAAGAAGTGAGTCAGTTTGAGCAGAATTTATCACTTGTGCTGTACCTATGGCTGCCTGACGTGAAGAGCATCCAGTTTTGTACCCATTTTTCCTGTTTTCTTTGAAACCATAGTAACTATCAGCCTGCGTTCATAAATATTACAATGAATATTTGTCTTTGTGTGCTTGCATGGGGAAACATATGAAAAATGGATCAAAGACAGCAGTTCATAAAGGGGAGAGGGGTGGGAAAAAAAACTTCGTGGTGTATGAGCCTGCCTTCCATGCAAGTCTAGGTGCTCACTCTTGCCAGCAAACATTTTATGGTGGGGAAAGACAAGCACAGTAACAGAGGGTAGTGCCATGAACCAAGCAAGCCACAGGTATTTGGTGATTTCTTGCTCAAGAGAGCACCTCAAGGCATCACCAAATCTGACTGACAAGGTGCTGCTTTGTTCTCTGCAGATAAGCATTTCTAGGAAGAGGGAACCTGGTTTGGCATTTCAGCCCAGCTGCTGGGAGATTGAGCATCTGCTAGCTGAAATAAGTGGGGGAAACATGGAGGGGACAAGGAGGAGATGTTTAAATGTAGCTGAAGCTTTCTGAAGGGCTCCATAAAGGACAGCCAGTACTTTTTTGTTGTTGTTGAGAGGTTTTAGCATCATTTATTTGGCCTTGGACCTTTCAGTCTGCCCCGGAGAAATATTCTTCCTCTGGGGACTGTAGGAAAGCTGAAGATATTTACACTTTGAAACTCCTGTGTTTGCAGGGGTAGTGGGTGGCATTTCAGTTTTTAGTTTTACAAAATTGTGTATTTTTATGGTTCTTATAGGCATAGATCTCCCACCTTTATTTTCAAGTTATCTATTTATTTTACCAGTCCAGTGTATTGGCCCACTGGTATATTATCCTTTTTTTGAAAGCAGCCTCATGTAAAGAACATATCCACACAGGACAGTCATGGAGACAGGTTATAGACTTTGTTTCAGTTTGGTGCCATCAGGTAATTCTTTGACTAGAAAGAAGTGAATGACAGCAGAAATTTCAGAGATGTGAGCTTTTCCTGGATAGCCAATAGTTAAGTCCCATAGTTGGAATTTCCAGGTTTAAGAAGATACCAAAAAAATTTGGCCAGAAACACCTTGAAAACAGGTCAGCTTTCTAGTACTACTTGTTGATGGAGAAACCACAAAGGATTTTTCTCTCTTTTGCTTGGTTGCTTTATTTTGGGGTTTTGGGGATTTTTTGGGGTTGGGATTTTTTGTTTTGTTTGTTTTTTCATTTTTTGGTTGGTTGGTTGGTTTTTTGGTTTTTTTTTTTTTTAAGGAGTCAAAGCACATCGAGGTGGGGTCATGTCACCACTTCTGTTCTCTGTTCCTGAGAAAACCAAGCTTTGTGGATTTTTGCCAGGTTTAATTCAGGGCTGCATCACCTTCTCAGTTTCACCACTGGAAAGCCAGAATAATTTTGTTATTTCTTTACTTAGCAGACATGAGTCTGGTCCCCTGTACACAAAGTTGGGCAGAAACCTTGTGGTGCTGACACAGTCGCAGGGTAAAATGTGTGTAAGGTATATCATGCATCAGGGTCTAAAATCAGGAGCCACAGTCCCCAGCACCACAGTGATAAAAACCTTGGGTTTGTTTTATTTGTCTTCTCATTTCTGATTCTCTGGATTATGCTTTGAGGTCTCCATCCAAACCCAAAAGTACTGAAATTTATCGGGCATGAGGGGTTGGAGAGGACTTGCTCCCTGATGACTTGAAAGCAGTTCCTGAAGAGCTCTGAACAGTCCTATTCATTGAGAAGATGCTGTCAGGATATGAACAAGTAAAACTGTGGAGAACAAATAATAGTCAGGACTGGAAAACCCAGATCACTCCATTGTACTTTTCCACTTACCCTTCTGCAGGCACAGACACCTGTTTTGTGAGAAATGTAGGGTTTTTTTCCCCAAAAAGCCCCGAGGTGCACCTGTGCTTTAGGGTGAGGTCATGGTTGGGGTGAGACAGCTGCAGGTTTCAGCTGAGACAAGGAGTGGCAAAGAAGTATGTGTCTGTTTTCAGGACCCACCCAGAAATGCTGAGGGGGGCAAGGTTAGGAGTGGGATGGCAATTTGGGGTGGGAGGTGGGAGAGTTGGTGTGAGAGCCTGAGGCCATTTCCCTCCTCCCAGGATTTTCTCAGTGTTGGAACCTGCAGCTGGAAAAAGACATGGCTCTGACAGACTCTTTCAGGTTTCTCTTGCATTAGAAATTCTCCTGGATGATCAGGCATTTCAGGTATTAGAGACAAAAGTGTTGTAGAGCTGGAGATAGAACTGACAAGTTTTGGTGGCTCTTTTTTTCCCAGTGGGTATGTTCCATATTTGAAGGTTTTGTTATCAAATAAGTTTGGGAAAACTTTTTTTGTTTCCCTCTTGCAGAGAAAAAAAAAATATGTTTGCATTAGAATATATTAGTTGTTCTTTCCGATTTTTTTTAATTTTTAATTATCACATTTCACTAAAAAAATTGCAAATAAGCTGCACTTCCAGAGTCATGACAAGTAGTGCCTCTGAGCCTTTGGTTCTGCTCATGACTAATGGACGGTGCTGATCCAGCCTGTTGGGATTCCAAACCTGGACTTCTTGGTTGCCAAAATGTGCTTTAAGGGAAGAAAATTTAAGAGTTTAGTCCCACATCCTGGAAAACAGACGTACAGGGCCAGGAAGTGGTTCCCTCACTGCCATGAAGCAAAGTAGGGTTGGCCAAGGGCTTGGCTCTCAGGCTCTTGTCAGACCTGTGTCTCAGCTGGAGCTGGGCTTGCCCAGGAGCTGCTAGAAGTGCCCGTATGAAGCCTCTGAGTCACCCTGCTCTGCAGTTTAGCAGAGGACCCAAAAAGTACAACTGGATTTTGTTGGCTCTGAGCCATTCAAGGAGCAGCTGTTCCCTTTTGGCTCTCCTTGGCCGCAGGGTGAGTGATTCACAGGATGAGGGGGTTTGGGTACTCTTGCAGTAGTGCTTTCCATGTCCTGGTTGGTGCACTGCTGCCTTCCCAGGAGCTTTCCACAAGCCACTGTGTTGTGTGGCATCATCTTTGAGAAGGTGCACATGGGACAGAATGTAAGCAAGGGCAACTGGTGGCATTTTGGGGCAGATTTCATCTGGTAATTTCCCAGTTCAGGAAGGGAGATGGGGAGAAATGCAGGAAATTCAAAACCTTTGGATCTGGGCTGCCCACTGCATTGACAAGGAATGCAAGGAAGTTGCTGTTGGGTGTTGGAGAAGCAGGGTGTCTTCAGGAAGAATATGTAGGAATTGAGTTTCCCATGCCTCCAGAGCTTTCAGGTTGGGAATGGACTGAGCCTTAGGTGGTTTAATGAGTGTGCAGAGTGAAGGGCAGGAAAAAGAGAAGGAATCATGCAAGACAAGGGGCAGGTGCCTGTGTGGCGGAGAGGTTTTCCTCCTCTTGGCTCTTCCACGTGATTCCCAGGAAAGCACATCATGCACAGTTGAAAGGAAAGATAGAGACTAAAGAAGTATATTTTAAAAGGAGGGGGCACTAAAAATAAATAGGACTTATTTTCTTGTGAATTAAAATATTTCTGACTAGATGGAATGTTTCACAAAAGGAGGATCCCAGACTTCTCTTTCTTGTCAACATTTAACTAGACAACATCTGCAAATAAATCCAGTTCTTCTTTTGATATCCCTGAATCCTTGTTCTTTTCCCTTCCCCCATTGTCTTCAGAGTCAGCTTCAGCTCTTGTCTGTAACTTCACTGACCCCCTCGGAACCTGAAGAGTTCCCCCCCCACTCACCCTAGGAAATAAAGCCTTTCTTGAGGTGTGGAGCTCATGACTCTCAGCTCACACCACTGCATCAACAACATCTGGAGCCCTGGAACATTTTAAAGAGTTATCCAAACGTTCATCACTCAAGAAAACTCATCAAAGTTGTTCTTGGATCTTCCTGCTCGAAGGGGGAAGGCGTTATCGGGATATAAGGAGCGGTTTTGCCCACAGGCTGAGGAGATATAATAAATAACCTTTCTGTGAAGGCAAAGCCCACTTCATGGTGCTTGTAGCATCCAGTGACATGCCTGAGAACAAGTTCTGTGGCCGCAACTGGAGGGAGCAGGCAGTGCTCATGGAGTGTCGGATAATCCGCTGTGACACACGATCCAAAAACATAAGGCTGACGAATATTCCTGGCACTGCGCGCCGGCGCTGAGAGCAGATTATGCCTTTTTAAATCTTTGATGTTCTCTCAACAGTTAAAAGCCATTTTGGGCAACAGATAGCTCTGAAGATACTTTAAATAATGATTTTTTTACCACTGGGCCTTATCAGTGCTTCGTTTTAAGGAGCAACATCACAGAAGGCAGAGGGCTCTCCAAGGACCTGGCTCTGATCTCACTCGCCCCTATTTATATCCGGAGTAACTCGGCTGAAACAAATGGAATTTACTCCTGCATTAGGCAAGTGTAACTGAGAGCAGAATATAACAGGCCCCTCTGTTTGGTGTTTTCTGTACCTCTATCCTGCAGACTATTTTTGCAGGTTAGGATGTTTCTGTGGCCAGGGGAAGCCAGAGCATCTGGGGTTTAGAGCGTGGATGGGCACAACTTCCATGCAGGACCTGGCAGCTGGGTCAAGGAAGAGCACTTATCCAGCAAAAAGCCATGAGTCTGTGGGCTCCAATGTAGGAATACCCCCTGCACAAGCAAGCAGTCCCACCAAAATCCATGAGGACTTGAGGTTTGTACTTGTAACAGTTTATAGAACCAAAACTCGTATGCACAAAGTAAAAGCAAACCCCATTATTATTTTTATAATATGTATAGGTATAAAAGTGAAACCAACACGCACCATGATAAGAAACATTGATTCTAATAACCCATAGACATGCAGCCCTGGGTTTGTATTTACTATCTTTCCATACATGGGTGTGTTTTCAGAACTAGAATCCGTATGGATGAATTAAAAAAATCCCTCTTGTAGTTATTGTTGTTGTTGTTGTTATGTAAGTGAAACCCACTTACACAGTGGTAGGAAATGCAGATTCTAATGACCCATAGCCAGACAGAGCTGGGTTTGTATTTGTTCTTTCCTGCCCTGTGCATGTACTACAAGCTATGTGGCTCTGCAGAGCTCTCCCGATCCCAGCATTTTCCCCTCTCAGGCAATTGCATTTCCCACTAAATACTACGCTCTGCTTTTCCTGCCCTGCTGGCAGTGCAAATGTGCCAATCTCATTCTCGAGCCATGGTTCCTGTTGTGGGATCAAATGTTAGGATTTTAAAAGCTAAAGTTTGATGTGGATGAACAACTGCCTATAAAACGCATTAAGCTCTTACCCTGTAATGTATTTAATTTCACACTGACTGATGGTATTGCCCCTGAATGGATTACGGCAGGGGGCTGCCATTGTCCTACTAAACCACACTGGTTAAATAATACCTTGGAGTCTAAAGCTGCTCTGGGAGCATTTCATATTGGCTAACATGTGAAATGAATACCTAGCTTTTTCTGTGAGCACTTTGGGTTGGTTTAGGGAAAAAAAAAATTAAATTAAAAAAAAAAAAACAACTACATGTTGAGTTGGTTTACAGCACAGGAAAATCTTCCACAGTTGTGGGATGGTTCTCCGTCTGTGAAACACAGACCAGCAGCTATAAAGGGCCCTGGTTCAGAGAAGTGCAGGTGCTTGCCTTGGCTCAGCGGGCTGGGAAGGCTCCTGGAGCAAAGCAGGAGCAATTCACTTCTCAGGAGAGGTCTCCCTAAGCTCATTCCTCATGGGTATTTGCAGTGTATTTATTTAAGCAGTGTCTCATTGACATTAGTGCCCAAAGGGTCAGAGGCTGGAGTGCTGCTCAGGGCTCAAATATGTTAATGTCTCAGTGTCATAGTTGAGGGGTATCAGCTTCGTTACTGGGATTTTTTTTTAATTAATTGTGTTTAGCTTTGAGAGATTTTCCCTGCTAAACAATTCCTGCTTAGTCTGCATTCTCTGCCCCTTATGCTGTGATTAATCAAGAGTTCCTTCAGTGGAGTTACACCTTCTGTATGCAGAGTCAGGCTCCTGGACTGCACCAGTCATTGATGCATGTCCTGCCCTGAATCATGTCTTTTTGGGAAAGCCTGTGGTTAACTCTGTGAGCAAAAGCCTGCCTGTTTCACCCTGCTCCCCATTATGCAAGACAACCTCAGATCAAGGAGTGTTTCTCAAGTCCATGCAACTGCAGGCAAATTCTGTGCTAAGTAATTTTAAAACTATGTGCTTTGTCTGCATGAGTATATTTAAGTCTGTATCTAAATATGGGGATGTATACAATATATACAGAGGGAGAGGGGTCTGTAACATCCACAAGTATCACTCACCAATGTGTGCCTGGGGATGCGATTATCTGCAGTGTGCTGAGGCACGAGCCCTTAGCAACTTCTCTTATTGCATTGATTAAGAAAAATTAAAAGATCTTTTCTTCCTTTAAAAAGAGAAAGGACCGTGATAAGAAAAGGATAAGGAGGTATTAAAGCCCCGCTAGTCTTTTTTTTTTTTTTTTTTCTCCCCCTCCCCAGACTTCAGCAGAGCCAGGAAAGAATGCTGGAAGTCATCAGAGGCATGGCTGGGATAGAGAGTGTTAATTCTTCCATATCTAAGCCTCTTTGTCGAAATTCCCTTTGTCTCTTGCCCCAGGTCATTAAACACTAATCCCATCACTCTTCCTAATCCGCTGCAGTGGAGCCAGAGTTCAGTTTCCGAAACTGTCTTTGTTGCTTTCCTAATAGACAGCTCGCTCTGGATTTTGGTTGGTTCGGTCACATTTAGGGCTTTTCCAGCACGGCTCTTTAATGAAGTGCCATTAATGAAACTTTTCCTCCTTCATGCAGTGTGCACGGGCATCAATTGGTTTAGCTTTAAGCAGGGTAAGGTGCCCAGTCATCTCAGCAGCCTTTGCAAAATATGACTGTCAAAGGCAAAACCTAGGAAACAAGACCATTGAAGAATATAGCCAGTGAAGTACTCATTTAATTACTAAGGATTTACAAAAGAAAATCTGCTCTTTGTGGCTTACAAAAGACAACAAGCTCAGAAGAGATAGCAAAGGGTTTGGAACCTATTCTCCTTTCTCCCTCCCCCTCTTCCCAACAAATCCTGGAAGAGGAAATGTGGCTGAGCAAAGGCATCAAAGCCTATTGTAAACTCTTTCCAACCTGCTGCAGGAACACTAACTTTCTAAGTGGGAGGTGTTCCACTGGCTGCTAAAATTAACTTTGAGACCTCTCCTGCCAGGAGACGTGACCACATCACCCAGATCAATTCTGTGGCAGAAAATCGAGCATTGGTCCATCCCTCTGCCCTGAGAATCAAAGCTTTTTTATAACAAAAAATGTTTCTGATAATAGGAGATGGTTTGTAGAGTTGTGTTTGCCTGCATGGGTTTCATCTTGGTGTAGTAGAAGGGAGTACTTATGAGGCAGAGAATAGATAGAAAAGCTTTGCATCTTTTTCATGGCAATGATGCCAAAACTCTCTCCATACTCAGTTCATTTTCCATAAGCAAACAAGAAGGGAAGCAAGAGACTGGAAACTCCTGAGGAAAGTTGTTTATGTCCAGGGCAGGCCCACCTCTAGTTTTAAATTGTTGCCAAAATGATGGATTCTGTACGTAGCTTTAAGTATAACCATTCCATCTTTGGAAAGCTTTCTCCTGTACCTGACAGGAGTTCCTGAATTAATTGGAACATCTTTCCACTAAGTCTTGAGATGTGGGTGTGGAACAACTTCCATGGTCTCAGTGGGATGGAAAGATGAAAAAAAATAAAAGACTGAGAGGATAGGAAAACTCTTGAAGCTGGCAAACCTACTGGCTGTATATAATCTCTTCGGTAGGTGTTAACATTTTTTTCCTGTGATATGAACTATCTAATTACCAGCAAAGTTGTGATATGAAATAAACCACATCTCATTGTACGGCACGCTTTCCATACGTTCTGTCTTACAATGTTCATGTGATGTACAAATGAGATCCAGGTTTGATTAGTAACCAATTTAATTGCTCTGTCAAAGTTGATAATATAGTGCCCTGGAACAGAGTGCTCCAAGGGAGGGTATTCCTTTAAAGGCTCTTTTGACAACTGGTGGGTCTGTGTTTGTTTTGTCTAAATCTTGTTTTTCTCTTTTTCTTTCTTGTTTTTACATTATTTATCTATCTATCTATCTATATCTTGGTTTGGGGGTTGTTTGCTTTTTTGTTTATGTTCTTATATTCTTGGATTTTATTCCGTTTTGTTGCCAAAATGTTCTGGCAGGTGACACCCTAACTTGCTCTTCTTCAAACATTTTGGTGCAATTATGTTGCCTCTGGTTGTAAGCCAGCTCGATAACTTGCTTTACTAAAAAAAAAAATCTCTCAAATCCCCTGGGACAATAAATCAGATCCATTTACAAAGTGAATAAATCACAACAAAATGATTCATTTGCAAATGAAACCACAGCATTCTCTGGAGATAAAGAAAAACAACTGCATTTTGCCACTTCATCACGGTTTCTTCCCCCCCCCTTCCTCCAAATTCCAATGTGCATCTACTGTTGGCAATAAAAGTTACACTTGCATGTTGTTAAAATTCGTTCATATGCTTCAGCAATTCTACTTTCCCTGTAATTGACTTGCCAAGTCTCTTACTTCAGGGAATTGGAACAGCTTTCACATGTGATGAGGAAAAATTTCCTGTACAAGTCACTTCAAAAAACAATAATAATAATAAAAAAATCCAGAACATATCCTGGTGTTGTTTATGACCAACGCTGGAGCAGCACACCCCACAGCAGCATCACCAGCTGAGTGCCAGCTGTCTGCTAGTCTTTGACCCTTTAAACTTAGTCCTCGCTGAAGCTGATCTGCTAATGGTGAATTAGCTCCCCATGGCTACATCCTGGCAGAGCTTTTCATTTAATCCTTCCCTTCCTTCCATTTCCCAACTACTGACTTTTTTTTTTTTCCCCACTCATCTCTCTGTGCCTTCACCAACTGCAGCTCAGATGTAAGAGGAGTTTTGGATGGGGTAATTCTGGGGAATGTCTTCTGCAGACCATGGCCCCCAATAACTTGATAATCTTTAAAAAAAGCAGGTTGGGGATGGACATCAAAGCCCAGGTTATGGTGAGCTCCCTCTGAACCAGCTGTGATGCTGAATGCAATGATCACCAGTCTAACTAGTTGTGGATGTCTAGGTTAGGGCTGGGTGCCTTTCCTGAGCGCAGGCTGGTAGGAAAGAATGCCTGGCTTGCACAGCTGCCACTTTGGGACCAGTTTCGTGCCCGCTTGCACGAGTGGCAGAATCCCCTTGGATTCTGCCCAACTGAGCCAGGCAATCGGCTGTGGGGGGTAAAGAATGGATCTCATCATTGATTAATATCACTCTGTTGATACAGCCATGAATGAAACATCTGCTCCTTTCCTTGGCTGGGATTGATTTTCCCTCCCTGCCATCTATAGGAGCTCATGCAGGGCTCCATGCACGTGGAATTTTCTCATGAAGCCCTTGACGTAATTCCAACAAAAGGACATGAAGAATTTCCTTTCCTTTGCTAGCGGTGGCATTCAGACAGAAAGAGAACCCCTGGAAAATGTAAAAGCTTTTGTAAAAACATGAGAAAAGCATTTAAAGCCTTTTCAAAGAAAGAAAACATCAATGTAAAGCCTCCCATAGTTGTCTGCCCATGCGGTCTCTCTTGATTTGAAGAGATTTTAACCTTGCGGGGGAGGGAGGCAGAGCTGAGGGTTTTGTTGGTTTTATTGTTTCTGCCGGTTTGTTTTGAGTTCTGTGATATCTTCTTTTCCGTCAACACGTGCAGGAACTGTGATTATACTTGAACATTTATTTAGCCCTTTGGAGGCATCACTATTCAAGCATAAAGAAGCTCGTGTGCGTTGCTTTGCCCAATAAATTTCTTTGATGCTTGGCAGGAGTTTACACTTTGATACTCTGGAGTGATTTTCACTGAAAGGCTTCAGTGGCGAGTTACCAACCCAGCATCTTCTGGATGGGCTGCACAGCTGTGTAGATCAGTCCCTCTCTCCCACTCCACCCCCAGCTCCCCTTTAGCTTCCCAGGCAGGGTTAGCAATGGTCAAAGTCAAAGCTGATGGTTTCCAAAGAGAATTTCAGACAAGGGAAAGGGAGATGGGAAGCTGAGTGGTGAAGGAGGAGAGCTGGGAGAGACTTCTGTCACCAGAAACAAGGAAAGTGTGGGGAGAAGTGGGAAGGCACAGAAATGCATGGAAAGGACATGCAGCTTTCCACCATTTGTGTGCTTATGTTTGGATACTCTGCCTCTCTGGTGTCACTGTCCCTCGCCTGCCCAGCACTTCCAAAGCCTTGGAAAAGAAATGCCCTTTAAAAAAGGGAGTTAAGAAAAGAAAACCAGCTCTTCAATTGACATCTCCTTCCTAAGCAGCAGCACTAGAGCTGTGGGGATTCCTATGCTGTTTGCTTGGGAGGCTGAACAGAAAAGGCACAAAAAGTTTAATTGCAAAGAAGAGAGAAAACTATTTAAATCCAAATACACTGGAGCATCCAAAATACATTCAGGGTCTCCTGTTTGTTTCTCTCATTCTGTCTTCTCCCAGAGTAAATATCTTAGTGTGAGTTTTCATGAGAAAAATAAAACTAAGCATTTTCAGTCCCTGTTTAGGAGAGGAGAGAAGCAGAGATTTTAATAGATTTAACAAAGGGATGTGTCAGCTTTATTACAGTCTTCTTTCCCTGTTCTTGTCATCTTTCCTTTGCAGTAAAATCTTCCCTACCTCCATGCAAAACCAGGAAATGAGCTCCAGTGCCCATCCAGCAACACTAGGCACCAGGTCTGAGGAGTTTCTGTTTTTTGGAAGGTCCCAGAGGGGTCTGCCTAGGACTAGCCTGGAGGAGTACTGTTGGCTTTGTCCAGGAGGTTGTACAAGTGAGACAGAGAGGGAAGGACACAGTTTTCTGAGCACTCTTTTATTGCTGTCAGAGTGAGCAGTTCAAGGAGTTGGGTTTCCTGATATCCTGCCTGTGCTTATAGTTTTTGCTATAGAAACTCCCACTCGTGAACAAACTTTTCCCTGCAAATCCATTTGTGGAGGTATCTAGGTGAAATTCATTGGCCTCTGTTTCAGAAGAAGTCATATTCCATGACCTAATGGCCCTGGATGTCTGTGAAAAATTCCAGATTTAAAACTGTCCTCGTGAAAAGAAGTGCCAAAGTCTAAAATTATCCTTCGAGAAAGGCTCCTACAAAGGTTCCTCTTTCAGCGGGGTTTGCACATCAGGTTTCTGCTGCTCAAAGGATTCATAGTGCAGTAAGTCAGCTTTGATGATGGAAATATTACCCTCTTGCCTGGATTTTATTTTACGTTTGTTTTCCCTTCTGCCTCTAGTAGTCTCCAGCACTCCTCCTGAAAAAAGGCTAATTACCCACCCATACCCTGCTGGAGGAAGGGCAGCCCCGCTGCCAGTGGGGCAGGGGTAAGGGCTGGCTGTGCCCCCAGGAGCAGAGCTTTCCAAGAGAAACACTCAGACAACACAGCTCTTGAGTGCCTTGGCCATAAATCTTCCCTGGGCATCCTGCCTGCTTTATGGACTCTGCCATTTTCTCTCACACAATTCAGAGCCTGCCCTATTGCCTCTTGCAGAGGCACGGAGAGCACAGCTTGCTCTGGAGAGAAGAAGATTTAAGTTTTCTATAATGCTGGGATGAAATTACCAGAAAAGTTGATAGTGTGTGATTCTTTTAAGCTACCAAGAGAGTGGTGACAGTCTTCTGCTCTCTGCAAGGTTAGTAGAAAGAGGGCAATGAGATTTTAGTCCGTATCTTTTAAGGGAAGGATTAGAAATAATCAGCTTAATATGCAGTAAAGGAGATTTAGATGAGATATTACAGAACTTCCTCGTACCAAAAACAGTTAAGCACTGGAGCAGAATATTCAGTAACTAGGTGGAATCACCTCTGTAGGAGACACATCTGTAAAGGTTGGGTTTAAGGAAACATAATCCTGTCTCCAACAGATGGTGTGGATGATTCCTCAGGGACAACGCTCATCTCAATTTCATATGGTTCACTACAGAGAGCTTTCCCACTATAAAGAGGCTAATATCTGATTCCTAGGTTCAAAAAAGAACATAAGAAAAGCCATACGGGTTCAAAACTAAAAATCTAACCCAGTGTCTCATCTGCTACGGGGACCCACAACATCTGGAAGGAATGTAAGAGCAAGAGAATCATACAGGGATACTTCCCCCAAATTATCTCCCACTTGGTGAATTTTGGAAATTCAGGCGTGTGGCTTCTCTGTCCAGAGGTGTTGTCTTCTTAAGATCAGCCTAAATAGCTCACCTGTTTTTTTTCTGGCAGATTTTTGCATCAGCTTTTTTGACTCAGGGAAAAGAAAGCGGTCGTGAGAAGGTGGAAGAGGAAAGAGCATGAGAGGAGGAAAAGAGAGGAGCTGGGAAAGAGGGAGGCAGAAGGAAAGAGAAAGGAAGGAAATGAGAAGTGAAAGGAAGGAATGAATAATACAAAGAGGAAAGGATATGAATACTTTGCCACTTAGGAAAGCAGGGAAACAGGTGGTAGCAGTAGGTGTGACATCAGTGACAAAGTCCAAGCCAAATCTGACACCTGTGGCACCGTTGCTCTCCACAGCTTTGATGCCTTGTTTGGGAGGCTTGTTTTATTGCCAACCCTCTGCCTGCCCTGAAGACCCAGTCCTTCCCTGGGGCTGGGAGCAGGCTGCTCTGCTGGAGGAGCTGGGGAGAAGCTGGATCTGATGCCAAAAAGTCTCCAGTGCTGGTGGAAATGGCACCTGGAGAATCCAACAGTGGGGGAGAAGTGAAGGGCTACCACATCCAGATTTATGCTGAAAAACAAATGAATTGGTGTCTTGTAGCCTTCTCTTTTTCCTGGCTGGTTTAGCTGGGAAGGTGCTGATGTCCTGGGAGAAGGGGCACCTGAAACCAAGAGGCTGTCAGATGTTTCTTTGGATTGTGGTATTTTTGGTCTGAAAAGGTTTATTTATAAAGTGTGGTTGTAGAAGGGGACTATTGGGAGACAATATTGGTGGGTCTTTGTAGTCACTTTGTAGTGATATCTGGCACTCCTGGGTTTACCCTGTCCTGACAGGAGCATATTTGAAACAAAAAAAAAAAAATCTTTTTTTCTTCACCCTCCTGTTCTCCCCGACTTGTGGCAGGCTACAGTACCCCTGAACTCTGTCATTGACTTTGCACATGTTCTTGTTGGGAGGTTTATGGATGGTTAATTATCTGAATTAAGTTACTGCCTGTGACTGTAATCCAGGACACCTCTGTTCCATGGGCACAGCCAGTGTTACACTGAACCTTGCAGCTTTACACCATTAGTTGAACTCTGCTGTTCTCATCTTTGCTGCGTGTCTGGATTTGTCTTCTTAAGCTTGAGAGTGTGACAGGCTTTCAGATTTCCTTCAGTCACCATGAGGCAGCACTCCTCATGTTCAAGCTGGTGACATTACCAGTGGCAATCTGCACTAAATGAAAATCTGTCACTTTGGTTAAAATATCTTTCTTTAAAAAAAAAAAAAAAAAAGAAAAGAAAACAGGGTCCTTTTGTGTCAGGGAAGCTAAGAGAGTCACACACTAGTAGTATATAACATCCAGAAATTACATTAATTGAGTGCTTCCACTATCCCATCTTTTTCTGATTTTGTGAGCATCACGTGTAGAACAGCATCATGTGGTTGTTAATTATGACAACCAAAGTGCAATTTGGTAATAAGGCTAGCAGATGTTTGCAGCTCTAAATATTCAGATCAAGCCCAGTTCTTTTTGCCCAGCACACATCCAGTTGAAATCACGTAGGGTGTCTGAATTATTTTTTAAATATGTTGTTCTCTACAAATTCCCTCTAGCTCACCTTCTAAGCTCTCCATTTGCGGTGTGATCTGTAAGATTAGGTTGCAGAAAATTACAATATTCCATTTGCTCCTACTTAGGCTCTCATTTTCTCTCCATCAGGCAAAGAGAAATTTTGCCACTAATTGTCCTAGGACAGGGCCAGCCCCTCCGTTTTGCCTTCGTGAGGGTTTTAAAGGCCATGTGAACATACGAAAAGTTGGTGTTGACCAAAATGTCTGTGATGAGCTGAAAGACAGTCATTTGCACTCATGTGAGAAGAGCTCTGTTAAGAGCCATCAATCCCACTTGTGACAGCGTATTGACACTTGCTGGTCTTTAGGATTCATTTCTTAAAATGCTAATGCAGACAAGTTCCTGTCTGTTGTGGGAAAATATGGGGGAACTTTGTTAGATGAGACACTCAAGTGCAAATAAATGTTTCCTGTAAGAAAGCATTTGGCTCAAATCTTTCCTCTTTTTTTTTTTTTTAATCTCCTAAATTGTTTCCCCATGTCCTTAGTAACACTCTAAGGAAAAAAAAAAAATTAAAAATTAACATCGTCAAAAATAAAAGTCAACTGTGCACATGCCAGAGATAATTGGAGATTTATAATATGCCCTATATAACTTGTGAGCACTGAAATAATATACGTGAGTGATGGGCTGAAACTTCATGGCATGAAGGATGCCTTTCTGGATAATTTACATCTTGGGGGGTAGTATCTTAAAATCAGAGGTCCTGTCTTCACTCCATGCACATTAAAAACCACATGGTGCTTTTCATAAGAGCCTGGGCTTGCCCCAGCTGAATATTTTTTTTTTTCGCCCAGCTCTTTAGTCTTGCAGCCTGTGCTGTGCTCAGACCATCTGGTCACCATTCTGCAGCCCTGGCCGTGGCTGTGCTTAATGGCGAAATGATTTCTGTCTGTGTACAGTTGGTAGAGTGTTTTGCATGCTGCATATGCTCGAGGTATTGCATATGAAAGGCATTATGTAAGATTACAGGGAAAGAAAAATACTCTCTTAAAAATTGTCAGTAATTGCCCAGAATGCTCTTTTGTGACACCATTTGATGATTGGAGGACCTTAACCCGCTGCTCTGAAATGGGGTCCGGTTTTTAACTCGTATTTTAAATTTATCCCCCATGAAATTCTCTGCTTTTGGTTGTCCTTGTTATTGGCATCTCAGGTGGCCCTCCTAAAGGCCAGACCTGGGTGTCTGGTCATGGAAAGATAACTCAAAAGGACTCAAGAGATAACTCAAAATGGACAAAAGAGAGGAGGACTCTAGGGACATGCCCAGGCTTTCACATCCCATGTGAGAATCCCTCAGGGTGAGCCCACATTTCCCCACTCCCTGCCCTGTGCTCCTGGCTTGGCACAGATGGCCACAGCTCAAGCTCAGACTGGTGCAGTGTGAACTCAATGCAGCTGACATGATAGGTTTCAAAAAAAACAATTTTGTCCTTGATGTTGGTGTATCCATTCCATTCCTGGCCCTTTCAGGTCGTAATCAAAGCTCTAAAATCTTGGTTTGGCCACTTAACATGAGCAGAAATGACATATTGATGAATTGATTTATTATTATAATTGTATCATTTTAGGACTTCCAGCTCAGACTGGGGTTGGAGGTGACACAAACTTTCAAGGATTTCCTCACTGGCGTGAAGCCAGGCTGGAGGTGACCCAAGGTTTTGGGGACATCTGTACCGTGTGGAGATATATATTTTTATATATATATAGTGGTTCTATGGACCCACAGGGATCTGTGTCCTGTGGGAGCGGGCACTGGAGGTCTAACCAGGGCATCACCAATGGAATTACTCTGCCTGACTCTTGCCATGGTTTTTGGCACCTTCCAGTGTCTCCCCATGCAACAAAAATGCTTTTCCAAACAGGACATGGCTGTAGTGACCCTTTACAAGATTTCCTGTATCAAGGCTTTTGTTCCTTAGGGTGTAAACACGATGTGAGAGTGTTTCCCAGTTGTGGCACCCACACAGCTTGGCTCCAGACACAACTGCAGCCATGCAGTGTGAGTGCAGGGCTGGGGAATTCAGCCAAAACACAGGGAAAACCCACCACTGTTGGGTGACAATTTGGCCTGAGAAAGATCATGAAGGAACACACGACGTGTGATGATCAAGTGATGATCAGGGCCCCCATTTAGCCAGAAATCCTGATTTAACCTTACTCCTGACTTTCAAGGCAAGGCTATTTCAGCTTCCCATCCCTTGCACGTGCACCTTTCTGGTAAAACAAGGAGTGCTCCCTGTTTCCAAAACCCAGCTTTGCAGGGTTCCAGAGTCACGCATGGTTTCAGTCTAAAAATAAATCCTGAGCGTGGCATACTGGTTTTGAAGACAAGTTGAACTGTGCTTCCCGTGCAGAAATGATGTTGCATTATATTTTCATCTTGGGCACGAAGCCAGTGCTGACTGATCACAATTGCAATTATGAGCAAAAATGCTGTGGGGCTGGGCTCTGCAAAGCTCTGGGGTCTGCAGGGGAGCTGGGCAAGCTCCACCACCCAAAATCATCCTTCTGTGCACGTGAAAAATTTAGGAATATGCACATTTAAGCAAGCTTACTCAGAATCAGGTGTTTAAAATAACTACAGTAACTTTTAAAATCTTTTTTTGGCTATTGAAAGGGGTAAAAAGTGCTTTAAATTTATTAAAACCACAAGATGACTATGAGTTGTAAAGGAGATCTTTCAACAGATTCTACTTAAACACCAAGGAGCCATTCTGGATCCCCTCTTCCTAAGTCCTTGCAGACATCAGTGAGTAGCCGTGATTAAAAAAAAGAAAAAGGAACAAAAAAATTAAATAATGGCACAGTTTCACCCAGAATCGTTTGTTCTTTTGGTGAAAGTCACAGAGAAAAGTCCTAAAATTATACAATTATAATAATAAATCAATTCAGCATGTCATTTCTGCTTTTCTACATTAATAAATTAACCATGTAACATTGTTCAAAATTATGTCAGTTACGCATATAATAATCTTTTAAATTAATGAAGTGATGAAGCAGTTTGATGACACCCATGATTTACAGGGCTGCTTTTAGCTAATGTTAAAAGCCTTTCATTTAATAAATTGTCCCCTTGAGAAATTACCAAAAATTAATATTTTCTATGCTAAATGTTCCAAGGTTTACACTTTTTCACTGTATTAGCAAATGGCAAGGGAGAAGCATTTTTCAAAATATATCTTCTTTTACATATATTTAATTGAAATTAATTAGTATATTACTTTAAAAGGAAATGATCACAGGGAAAGGTGTGGGATCATTTATGAGAGTTTCTTATGGCAATAAAACAGCATTTAAACAATGGAATTAATCATGTCCTTAAAATTTTTTTATGATAGATTAGGAATCATTCCAAGCTTTTTGATTAAATAGAAGGACATTCCACATAGACTGGACCAAAAAAAAAAAAAAATTCCAGCTATTTCGCTGCAGTTAATATTTCCCTGGTTCCATTATGTCAGGTTATGTGTATGCTGAATATTTACTGAGCTAAAAGCAAAAGTCCAGGTGAGGCTCACAAGATCTATTTTGCTTTGCTCTTCCTTGTGCTTGGCACCCTGATGTAATGTATGCAAAAGGTTGTGAATGCTTAATATTTCCCATTTTATGCACATCTTTAAAGCCACTTTCTCCTAGGGTTGGTCGGGATTCAAGGAACATAACGTGAAATGGTATAGTGTGTCCTATAAAAGAGGTTAAAATGGAGGTTATAATTATGAAAGCTCAATAGATTTGAGAGCCAACACAGTGCCCCCTCACATGTGATCCTACCTCTGGAAAGGGAAGGAGATATATAGGACTATAAAGGGAAGCCTGTAATTGATGCTCTCTGTACTTATTAGGGTTTGTTTTAGTAACATCAGGGACTCGTTTTTGTACTACCTCTGAATAAATAATGTGCACAGTAGGTTGGGTCAATTCCTTTTCACTTTGAAATATTTTCAGCGGTCGCACTAAAACCAAAGGAATAATTCATTGGCTTTTTTTGTAAGGCAGCTGGATGGATTATGAAAAATTGGTGCGTTAACTGATTTATTGGGGGTGGGGTGGGGCAGTCTGTAATGGGGGCCAGCATAAAAAAGAGAAAGGACTCTTGGCCTTAGGGGTGCGATGGGAGAGCGTTTTCCATCTCAATCAGGAGCATTCCTCCAAAAATAAACAGGGTCAGAAAAAGGCCTTGTCCCAGTGTTTGTGTTTGAGCGCTCCGTGGCTCCGAAGGGACACCCAGAAATAATTACCCACGGACAGAGCTTTGCCTCTGGTGAGTAAACCACCATAATGAGCACAGCTCCTCAAATACATATTTGTTTTGAAAAAAAAATAAGTGAAACAGAACCATCCCAAAAAAGCCTGAAAATTGATTCCAGTGCAGGCTTTGTTTGGCTCCTGCTGCTGGCACCGATTCCAGAGTTTAATATCTCCGGCAAGTTACAGCTTTATCCCCGGGTGCCAAGTTCCAGATCTCTCAAACTGCTCTGGTAGGAGAGACACGGTGATGCTTAGCTAATGTTTGTGTCCTTTAATATGTCTGTGAGCCACAGAAGGACAAATTCGTTATTAATAGCAGTGATTAACAGATTAGTTGTTGCTCCTTCTGATGTTTCTACAGGTATCTCTCTGCAGCAGCATCTGAAATAGTAAGGGGTTTTTTTGCTGGAAAGTTTGGTTAGTTTGGGGTTTATTTTGTGAAAATGCATATTTTGGAGGTTGGGCTTTGCAGAGCTGCCTTCAGAGCCTCTTCTAGTGCTCCAACCCTTGATTGGAAAAAGAGCATCAAGGCAATCCTGCCTGTCTGTCTGTCACACTAGGCAGTGAGGGACAACGTGGTTTTTTCCCCAGTTCTTTTTCAGTGTGAAATTCCTCCTTGAAGTTCAGTCTTCAGTGAGGGTCTACTTTCATTTGGTTGTAAGAAACAACATCAATCCAGCAAAGTGAGGAGAATTTCTGTGGTGGTGGAAAGCAATGTTGCACACATTCCTGCATACAAACTTTGTCCATCCAGAAAGGAAGAGCCCGATCCTGTAAAAGCAGCAGGGATTTGTTATGAGATCTGGGGGTACTTTGGATAAATTCCTCTGGTGATTTACACTGAGCAAGGGGTAAAGAGAGTGTCTTCTGAAAAAATGTGAAGTATTTTGAGGATCATGTAATTGTCTTCTGCTGTGGGATTAGTTTTGGATACCATCTTGGAAGTGCTACCAACTTTTGGGTACTTGCAAAAGCATCTGTTAATGTGGAGCGTAGCTGCCAAATAATTTAACAAAGCAGAAATGACTGTGTGTGGAAGTGTTACTCCCTGCCCCCAGGCAACCAAGCCATCTGTAAGTTCCAGCCATGGACAAAATTCATGGGTACAAACTTGAGACTGAGTAGGGAAAGTGGTTGCTCCAACAGCTGGAGTGACCAACAGCCATTGGGTTTGATGTGAGTCCTTGAGACATTTGGCAAACTTTTGGAATAATTAATGTGGGTGAGTCTAGTTTTTACTGTGAAACTTCCAGATGATTTTAAAGATTATTAGTTTGGGGGATTTGTTGAAAGAGTGCCTCGCTCTGATTTCTGCAAGAAAATGGACCTTGAAGCTGGAAAACTAATAAGACTGATGATAAGAGGGAGCTAATGATACTTATTTGTTAAAGAGCAGAAATAATGGTATTTATTTCTCCTTATTAAGATCCTTTGGATTTTATTTCTAAGGGAACATAAGTAGTGATAACAACAAACACATAAAATAAGTCGTCATCTCTGAGAAAAGCATCTCCAACCATCAGAAAAAACAGGGAATTTCTTAATTTGTGCTCCTGTTGGGATAGACAAGGGTTGCATCATCCTGTGTAACAGAATGTATCTAAATGCAGATAGGGCCGGCAAACCCACACATTTCTGCCAGCAGAGTTTCTGCACAAATATCTTCATGGCAAGAAAGAATTCCATTTCACTCCTCAAGTCCTAGAACAAATTGAGGGGTTGGTCTCTAGCAGTAATTTTTCAGATGGAGAAATGACCTCAGACTGCCTCAAGAGGGTTGGCAGAGGGGGGTCAAGAGGATGCAGGAGAAAAGAAGCAGTCCTTGAGCAGGACCAGGGGCCACCTCCTCTACTGCTGTTTTGTGATGAAAGCTGTGGGGCTGAGGGGGAAAGTCTCAGCATAAAAACCCCAGAAATTTGCACTTTCAGCTCATGCCCTTGATGATTTTGTAGCACTTGCCTTTATGGGGTCTGCTGTACCTGCCTCTGCATCCACACCAGACATGTCTTCAGGCTTTTGGCAGAAGCTTCTGGTGCGTGTAAATCTCTTTTACACCTGCACTTTGGCACAGGCTCAGCTGTCATTTGTGAGGAGCACGATCCAAGCCCTGCTCCAAACAAGTGGCAGTGGTGGGACCGTGCTGTTGGGTCTCATTGTTGGGGGACAGAAGCTTCTACACAAAGATAAACATCACTTTGGGAGCTGATAAATAGATTCTAGATAATTAAGTAGTGGATAAGTCTGCATCAGGGTTTATCACAATCTTATTGGCCACAGCAAGGTAGGGTTATGAGGAAGATCTATTGTTATTCTTGCCTAGTTGTCAGTAAAATCATCTGCATGCATGTGTCCTTCCAGAGCTGAAGACACCTTTCATATTGTGTGCCAACAAGACTAATTTTATTAACACCTTTTTTGTGCAAAACCAGCTTCTTTCATTTAAAGTTGTCAGACCTGAAGGTCACAGAGGGCGGTAGAAAAGCTTAGAAGATCTTACAGCTCCTCATGCAGAGGTGAGGCTTCCAAAGAGCTGAGCACCAGGTTTTCAGACCTTAGATATGGGATGTAAAGCACAGCTGGGTTAGCAAAGTGTTGTGTGCCAAATCAAGCACCTTAACTGAAATTTAGGCCAGTGCTGAGCATCTCTAGGGAAGTTCTGCACTAGGTGACCATTAAATTTCTACTGCACATCTCTGAAGGGGATGGGAAAACAAATTCCTGTCCACTGCTTGAAGTGTTTAGTATCCCCACCTTCCTGCTACTCCACCATTTGCCCACTGCATTTTAATTACTTGACAAGGAGGAATGTGTGCACTGGCATCTGCAAGATTTAGCTGGAGTGCCACGCCAGGAGCAGATTTGTGAGGGGGTGTAGGGGCTTTAGGCCTTTCCTAAGCAACCTCAGCCTGTCCTGGGGATGCTGGTGGGACTAGATTTGTCCTCACAAACTCTTATTGTCAGCCCACCAATCTCATCAGGTCATGGTGCCACTTTCCTGAGGCTCACCAGTCTCCTGGAGCATCAGCCCTTGGCACAGGAGCATTTACCATGCTGAAAAAGTTCACTTCCCAGTATAATTGACTAAAACAACTAGATTTGCCAGAAGAACAGCCAGTCTTACCACTGGTGTGCCCAGCAGATGCTGTTTGAACTAGCTGAGAAATAAAGTGATGAACAGTGAAACTAAACAATCTCTTTTATTAAAGAAGAATAAGCCGGGCAACGCTTGAGTGAAACATCTCCTTCCATCTTCTGGGACATGCTAGAGTCAGGTGGGCAGTGGATGAAGACAAGTGAGAAAGAGGAAGAGGAAGAGTAGGGCAGGAAGGCTCCAATGGATACAGTCTGCCCCCTTTTCCAGCTCCTTGGAGTGTACCACATCTGAGTCCTGGATGAGAGAGAGGCAAACCCTGATGGCCACTTCAAAACCTGCAAGAACAAAGACTGGACAGCAAATGAGCAGTGCAAGGGAAGCACTAAGGGACCAGAAGGAAAAAAAAGACACTGACTGCAAAATTAAAAAAAGAATAAAGGAAAATTTGAAAGCTGGCAGTTTGTTGGTTGTATGGTGATACCAAGTTTGGTTCTTGCTTGCTGCTGGGTACAGAGAAGAGGCTGTGATACGGTCAGGATCAGACTGGGCTTGCACAGAGGAGAGAAATCCACGGAGCCTGACTCACCCCTGGTTCATGCTTTGCACAGTCTGTTCCAGCCTCTGCAGAGGAGGTGCAAGAACTGCCAGTTCACGTGGTTGTGTAATGCACTGGAGGAGGCTGAGTTCATCCCAGCAGCTGCCTGCAGTGGCACCGAGGGCTTGCCTGGCATAAAGGAGGGACAAGACAGGAAAAGTAACCCCCAAGGGAGGGGAAAAAAAAAGCAGAAGTCAAAATGGTAGTGGTGGGGTCACTTGTGATGCTTTATGTGACAGCTGCAAGGGTGAGTGGAGGGAATTGCACATGGGAGCACTCCTGCAAAAGCATCTCCCACCCTCTAAACAGGATGATAAGAGCAAGCACTTTAATCAGAAACAGTATTAACTATTACTTGCAGCAACTTTTTGCCCAAAAAGCATAAAATTCTTTGCGTTTTGGATAGCAACTCCTCCCCAGGGAATCCATATTTTTCATTTTCAGAGCTAATGCAGAAACCCTGCTATTTCAGCTAGCAGAAGCAAAAGTTCCCATTCATCACGGGTGCTGTTTGAGGGGATGCAGTTGCACATGCAGCTTTGTGGAGCTGCAGAGGGTGAAAAATTCCATGTCTAGGCTGCCAGCTTAGTGCCAACTGCTGCCTGATGCAGTGAGAAACTATATTGTGTCTTCTTCAGCTCTTAATACCTGGAATAGCCAGCAGACCCTGGCAGCCCGAGCTGCCATGAAGGGGTCAGCGAGACATAATGAAACATCCATGAGGGAAGAAGCATCCTGGCATTCTCCATGCATTTGCAGAGGTTTGCAGGGCAGCCAGCTCTTCCATATCTCCCGTTAAGTTAGCTGTTTATAAATTATTCCCTAAGTTTTAGCGCACACGCGTATTCATTTTTAATGCTTAAATACACATTAAGAATAATTTTCACTAAAGGATGATCCCTAATTCCATCAGGAGCACAGCTAAGGAAGTGATACATGCAAATTTGAGCAGGGGTTTGGTACCATTAATCGCTGGCTTGTCTTCCTGGAGGGAACTTGCCAGTCCTGGGTCTGTCAGAGCTTGCAGCCTGGATGGGAGCCTAAAGGCCTTGGATGAAACCCTACCTGCATGCCAAAGGTCCTTAACTCCCCAAACTCGCCGCTCCCACACCCAAAGGAAAGTGCTCCAGCTCTCCTGCTTTCCCACAAAGACTAAATCTTTCAATTGCCTCCCACACAAACCGAGGGAAAGGATAGAGCAAAACGCATTTTAATGAGCATTTGAATAATCATCGGGATGAGCACTTTTCACTGACATAGCACCTTTTGTTCGAGTGATTTATAAACATCCATTAAGCCTGACAACTTCCCTGAAGGGTAATTTTTTTTTTTCTCTTTTTTTTTTCTTTTTTTTTTTTTATTTTTTTTATTCTCGGGAAGTGGAGAGCTGAGCTTTGCTGGAGGATAGGGCAGGAAACTCACGGCGGGGCTGGAAATGGGAACCCTGCGTGCGGGATTTCCTCTCCCCCCCCTCTCCAGAGGGTTTCCTCTTGGCTCTCTCTAATCGCTGAGCGAGATCTTGATGACCAGATGCTCATAGATAACACGGCTCAAATATTGCTTCCTTTCTGCAGATTGCACGCTGGCTTGGTTCAAAGGCCAAATCCTATTCCACCATCAGCTGGTGGCAGGGATCCCTTCCAACATCAGTAGGGAGGCCAAGCTGCAAAAGTTTGGAAAACAAAGCTAAATACGTGAAAATTTTTGCAGCCAGGCACAGTTGCAGATTTGGAGCATTTTCTTCTGTTTGGGAGAACCTGGAAAGCTTTAAATGAGACTGTTTCTAAAAGGGGCACATCCAGGTGCTTCATCCAAAACCGTTGGCAAGTCATTTCCCTCCCAGACAGCCTGCACGTTCCTGGGTGCAGTGACAATATTTCTTCTCTGACATGGCCAGTTAAAAGGATTTATTTTCAGTAGAATAGAGTACTGCGGTTGTGTGATGGGCAAAAAAAGGTACTCTATAATTAAAAGTGGGATTAGACAGAAAAATGAGATGTTAGGCAGATAATTAGGGAACTGTTATAATTAGAATGTGCTTTTAAATCCCCTAGTAGCTACTATTATGAAAGGGATGTCCTCTGATTAACTAATATTTCCTTTAAGTAGATATTTTTCCTCTTCCTTTTGGACAGGAAAGCTCGAATTGAATGACTTCACCTTAAAAAATCACAGTTTACTGGGGCCCGAGTTTTCCTTGCAACAAGCCAGTTTTTCTCAGGAAAAAAGACCTACATGGGGGTTGAAAGTGGCAGAGAAGGTTTTACTAGTAAGCTTATTAAATTGCTCCTCTCCTCTATTAAATACAATCTTATTTATAGACAGTATTTAGTATTCTTTGTATTGAGCCTTTAAGAGAAATTATTGCTGTTAGAGCAGTGATGGCCTTAGATTAAATTTTTATTCATGCAGGTTTTATACAAGCGGGGCTGCTGCTGCGCATTTCCATGTGAAGCAGAAAGCTGTGATGGGTTTGAAAGGGTGGGGAGCTTCAGTGAGAGCTGCCTGACAGCTGCTGCTGATGAACACAAACCAACAAGGCTCTTGGAAGCTGCTTGTCTCTCCCTGGCTCTTCAGCAGGGAGCAGGGAAGGACAGAGGTCGGTCCCACTCCTTACAGCCCCATAAATCAAGGCAGGACGTTTGTGAGGGAGTTAAAACCAGGGGAAATGAGAGGATAAGTTCCTTCTGTTCCCCTCACCTGAGCCCTTTCAGGTGTTGGCTTGCAGGGAGCTTCTGTGAGAAAGCATCACATTGCAAACAGGGAAAGTGGAAAAGGAAAATAACTTGCTGAAAGTGCAGTCTCCCTCCCCCCTTTTTTTTTCTTTTTAATTAAGTCTAAAATTTTAGGAATTGAGAGAGAATTGAGTGCAAAAGTTCATTTTGATTGCAAAGGCCAAATGTTGCCTCTTCTTTGTAAAAGGAGGCGGGGAAGGCAGAGGGAGAGACAGCCAAACGTCCAGGCCCAGGCACTGATGCATATTTCTGCATTGCTGTATTTGGACAAACAAGACTCCTGTTCTTTCACCTAAAAACCATAAAAGCAGATGGAAAATTGCTTTATTCGGGGTCAGGAACCTTGGCATCCGTCTGCAGATATAAAGATAACTTACTTAAAAAGCCATTTGTGGTACGTCTGATTCCAGTTTACTGGACATAATGCTGAGAGAAACGCTCAGGAAAAAAAAAATGATTTGAAATAGCCAAATGGTCGGGGAAAGGATGGAACTAACCCCAAATATTGTACATAGGTCGTGGAGAAAGCAGCCTGGGGAAGATGCAGCCTGCCTAAGGTTAGAGACCCCCAAGCCTGAGAAGGGCATTGCTGCATGAGCAGCAAAAAAGGCTGCAATAGTGATTTGCAGTGTGGTGAGTGGAAAGGGTGTCCCAGGCTGCTAATTCTGCAAGAGGAGAAGCATCTCCTCAGGGTGTCTTAAGGAGCCAGGCATGTGGAGATCATCTGTGAAACCCCAGGGCTCCTCAGTGCCCCAAAGCTGCAGGGGCAGCCTCTCAGGCACTGCGCTGCCACGTCTGCCTGCTCAGGAACCAGGGAAAAGGAGGTGATGGGAGAGGCTGGGAAAATATCACCCACAGCCAGTGAGAGTGCAGGAGGGACCCAAGGGCCTCCAAAGATGGGAAACCCTCAGAGGCAGAGATGGCCTGGCTTGAAGAATTGCACCAGTTATGTGGAGAAGCAGCAGCTCTGCTGCCTGGCAGGGCAGCGTGGGATGGGTTTTGGCTGTTCTCCATGGATCTGACTGGCTGGTGGGCACCAGTTTGGCAAAAAGTTACTTCAAGGAGCAAAAGGACACAGTGTATGGCAGGAACTTTCATCCAACCACAGCCTAACCCAAATAAAACTTTAAGGGGGAAAAGGCTTGAGTGCACTACTTAGGTGTGTACACGCCTGTCTCAAGAATTAAATTAAGGATTCTACTTAATCATAGTAGAACCTTTATGTAACTTATATTGATCCTTGACAACACACAGAATACCCTTACCAGATTTCCATGCTTTAATGGGTGACTTTTCAATGAATTTCAATGTTTGATATTAAGGTTTCTACGCAACATAAAATCAAGCATTCATACAAACACTCAGCCTCATATTTGGAGAAAAAAAAAGAAAATCTTTTTTGCCCTCAGCATATATGTTTATCTTTATTCAACCTAATAGTTAAGGATTTTGAAATACAATTTTAAGAGGCTTGAGGAGTTTGGTTTGTGTTCTCTGACACTAAATATAAGGCAAACCCACCTCTGACAGTTATTTTGCATAAAACTACACAGAAGTTATGAGCCAAATCATCACCTGCGTGGGGAATACTCTTACAATGAGCAGGAAAACCAGCCCCTTGTTGGGGTCAAAGGGACTGGACAATAATGGTCTGGAAGGAAGCAAAGCCTCCTGACTTAGTGCTGAAGGAGATGGCCACACCAACAAAATCATCCAGGACCAGGTTGCTGAGTGTTCATGGTGACTGTGCAGACTCTGGAAGGAGAAATACCAAACTAAACTAAAGAGAAGCTGGTTCTGGGGTGGACTGGGATCAGCTGGTGTCCCCTGACTTCCCAGCATAAATGCTGACATCCCAGCCAGGAGAGAAACACCCAAGCTAAAGGGAGGGAAGGGACTTTTGTGACTCAAAGCTGTGGCCTCCTGCCCTGTATTTGCATGATGGAGGTCACAGAGGAACGTGAACTTGTTTTCCTTAATCCTCTGAAAAATATCTGGGCTTCTCACTCCAGCAGAAAAGAGCCATTTAGTCTAATGATACCTTCCAGCTCTGCAGTGCCACTCAGCCAAGATGCTGAAGCATTTTAGGTGTCTCAATTCATCCTTTCAGCAAACAGCCAAGCCTCTGCACAGCAAAGTGCTCGTGTTAGCAGTACAGCACAATGGGGAAAATACAGTATAGAGAAATATGATGGGTTTATGTCTTTTATGGCTTATACTGCAAACACATAAAAACAATTAGGGTTTGGAGAATATTTTTTAAAAGCAAGAGAATGATTGGCAAGGCAGAAGAAAATAAATATTATGCCCTTGAGAGGGCTAGGGACATATTATTTTTCCAATTTTACAGGAGAGAAATGCCAGCTCAAAATTACTTCCCCAAGATCACACAGGGCGATCCTGCCACCTTTTCTATTGAGTAGTTCTTACTCAGGGGCTGGTCTGTCTTTGTGCCCAAAGACCTCCTTTAAAGTCTGCTCTACCCAGTGGTGTAAATTTACAGTGTATTAGCTACTCTATATTTATTCCCCACATAAATATCTCTTCAAAGTGAGCTGCCTCACCCAAAGGCACTTTCAGAAGTGTAAGGCCAGCGATAATGCTGCTAAAAGAATTAACACTGTCCCACATAATTAGCGGTAATTAGTACTGGTTAGGACAGGAGTTAATGCACACTAGTGGACATAAATTCTGCCTTTGTGTCCCTGTGCTGACATAAAACCAGCCTGGGAATAAGATCCCACTGGGTGAGAAAGTGAAGGGACCAGGTTGATTATCTGATGCCTCGTGATGCTGGAGCTAAAATTCTCTTTATTCCAGACCTTTCTTCCCATCATGAAAGCTTGCACCTTTTTTTTTTGCCAGGAGAACAGTTCTACCAGTGGTCCCAGTGGTATTTGATAACCCATCATTTCTCTGGGTCTCGGGGGAAAAAGAAAACCTGAATATTAAAACCTGGCCACTGTGTCAATACAGTTAAAATACCTCCAGGGATTGTTTCATAGCTTCCCCCTCTGGGGTTAACTCTTTATGGCACCAAAAATAAATTACAGGCTCAACAGCAAAGAAAACCAATCAAAAGAGGAGAGTATCAAAATTAATTCAGGTTATCCCCTCCTGCAGGTGAGAAGCTGGTGGGGTGCATGGGAAGGATGATGGTGGCATGGGTACAAGTGCCAGTGCACATCTGGCATGCACGTGGATTCAGGACAGCACAGCAAACCTCTTGGGAAATGGTTGGGAAGTGAAGAGAAGGTACTTCCCCAATGCTTCAACTGTATTTTATTTCAAACTGTTTTCCACAGCTTGTCTGAGGCTGGAATAGTCCTCCTTGTGGGAGGACTTGAAGTTTTAAAGAAAACACAAAGTCAGCTGGCTGCAAAAACTCTCCTCCTTCCTTTCTTTGAAGATGATTTGACATAGCCATCAATAGTTATAAGTACTTGAAAGGGAAAATCTTAGTAAAGTGGAGGTAATTTTTTGGGCTGAAACCCCTTATTTTTATTCTAGACAACTGCTGTGCTCATTGGGTTCAGGAAAATAACTTCACAAACACATGCAGAGTCTCAAGATACAATCACAGAGAAAAATGAACTTTTCTAACATGAAGACTGCCCACTTCAGCTCCTTGGAACAGCCACTGTGAGCTGGGATTTACTGGGGGCTGAAGGATGTGCAGGCTGAATTGCCCTGGGTGCTGAGGCTGAGTCTGATTTCCAGCATCACTGAGATCCATCTGCTCCTACTGTCTTCACCCAGACCTGCTGGAGCTAAACACCATTCATAATCAGGGCCCAGCTGGTCTCTAGAAAAAGGCCTTTTCCAAGCACAAAAATTATTTGGAATGTAATTTTTGGGTTCCCTTTCTAAAATACAGAGATCAACTGCAGTATGGATGCTTACTTTGATTTAATGTGATCTTAACATCAGTTTAGTTGGTAAGGGATTAATTTGAGCTAAACAAACAGAAGATGCTGGTAAATTAAAACAAAAGTTTTTGTGGGTTTTTTTAAAAATTCTGGGTTCACCTTAGCTAGATTTAAGTACTCAGCCCAAGTTAAAACTGGCACATTTTTCTGTCAGCTAGTTTTGTCTGGAAACCTGTGGGTCCGTTTGTGCCGGCTCATTGGGCTCTTGTAAAGGGATTTCATTTTGATCAAAGGGGAATTGTGATCCTCAGCCTGCTGGAGAGGGACCCCCGGGGTGACACCAGCCAAGGGAAGAGTCACCAACGGCAGCAAATGTGCCACGGGAGAACTTCAAAGCAGGATCCACAGGCAACCTTGGCCAGGAGCAGGGAACAGATCCAAGGGAAAACATGAGGCAGGCGGGCTTGGCACCCTAAACAAGACCTATATTAAGAGACAGGCAGGTAAGAAGGACTTTATGAAAAGCACTGGAAAGTGGAAAGAGGGAATGGAATAAACTACATGCCTGGAGCAGCAAGTGGTCCCATGATGGAGTTTCTTAGGAGGTCTCTTACTTGAAACACTGAGGGGGTTTTCACACATTTATGAGGTAAAGTTCCTCTCAGAGCTAGAGCTTGGCTGTGATAGCCTTGGTGTGTGTTTGGAGGAGCACACAAACTCCTTGGGCAGGGAAAAAGTGATCAGTGGAGGTGAAAACCCTTTGTGGGACACAGCACAGCGGCAGGCAGAGCAGAAGACCAAGCAAGGAATGCGTGTCAAGCCACATTTTATACTCTTGGTGCCAACACTGCCACTTTTGGAGAGTACAGCGTGGCACACAACTCTGGGGGGAGCCACCTGAGTTAAGAAGGCAAGAGATTCTTTGGAGTGATCCCTCAGGTTGGAGCCTGGCCCTGCATCCCAAAGGCCAGCAGAAGAAACGAGGTGGTTACCTGCCCCCTGCCCCAACAAGGACAATGAAGGTGACATAAGGGCGTCCAGTGAAGTGCTGCTGGTGGATCTCAGCCTACATGATGCCAGCAAGGAAATATTTGGGATAATTGCAGCTCTTCTGGAAAAAAAGTGAAGATAACTGCAAATATATGCAACTGCTGTAAAACTCTCTGGTGTGGAGAGACTCAGAAAGAGAAAACATATTGCTCACAAGTTTGTCATACCAGTAGGAAGGGAGGAGGAGGAAGAGGCATTCCCAGGTATGGAAACCCAGGGCAGAAAGCCACCAGTCCTTCGAGTTCAGTGAGGCAGAGCAGAGTTTGAACTGTGTGGGGAAGTCAGGGGGTGGAGCTTTCCCCCTGAGTTGCAGACCCAACATGTGCTTCTAATAGAGGAACCAAAGCAGAAGCTAGAGTTACGGCGAGGCTGAGCGTACTAATGAATCAAATTGTCTCTACACGACTTCAAAGGCTTTGGGAAGAGGCAAGAATAACTAGAAATGTAACACTAATGGTAAGGACAATGTGGCTGGCACTGGTTAAGCCCAGCAAGGGTCTCCTCATCAGCACAGAGGAGAACTCTGTGTGGAAAAGAATGTGGAAAAAAAAGTGGATCTGGTGGAGCTGCACAGCAGAGGGAACAGCTGTGTGCTCAAGTTTGGTGACAATAAATGCCAGGCAGAGTGGGCTTGGTACAAAAATTAGGTGAGCAGTACAGTAATAAAATTTGAAGGGGATGCAAGTAAGAGAGGTTTCAAATAGTAGCGAGGACAGGAAAATAATAGAAAGGGTTACAACCGATCAGCAATGTAGACAACTATAATAAACTTCAACTTGGAAGCATAAAAGGAAAAATATGATCTTGGATGATACTGGAAAAAATAATTTAAAGCAAGATATTCTGTGGGGGGGGAGAGATCTGGGTAAGGTCCAAGGTTTCTGTTTGTGAGTTGATGAAGAGAGGGGTGGGAACAGCTTGTCTTCCAGCAGAGGCTCAAGAGGCAAAGCATCTTGCACCATCACAGTTTTTTTGGTTGAGGCCCTCGAAAACTTTCTGTGTTTCAAGTGCTCTGTCATGGAATGAGGATTTCCTGCCGAGCACACATGCTCATAAGATGTTCAGCTGCTGCAGTGGCACCCCCTAAACCACGAGCTGTCACAGATTATTTGGGTGAGTGGTCCTGCTTCGGGGGACACACTTGAGGAAGATCAAACTGAAAGGGATGTTAGAAATGGAGAGGGGGACTGAAGTGATACATGGCTTAGTGCATCTGCATGGTATCTCATAAACTTGACTCTGTTCTGGTCATGTTTGCATCTGCAGAGCCATAAAAGTAGTGTTTTGAGGCAAGAAGAGGGGTGAGGCAAAGAATTCGGTGTCTGCAAAACTGCTTGGGTGGGTAGAGCCTTCTGACATGCTTTTATTAATTCCACCATAGTGGAATTAATTCCATCATAGTGGATTCAGAGCTACTCTGGTCATGTCTACGTGTGCTGTGATGCACATCTGCCTTCAGATACAACCCTTCTCAAAACATGACCTAAGAACATCATCCCACTGACTTGCAATAAGAGTTGGCTGGTAGGCAACTCCTAAAGTGGGTCCTAATGTCCACATTCACTGAAGATGGTTTTCACCTCTTGCAGAAGTTAGGAGCCAATTTTTCCGTGGACTGTGGTCACTGTTGTGGTGAGAGAAGAGACAAAACATCTTTAGAAATCTGAACCGAAATGTTGAATGTGGGATAGTCCTCCTCAAAGCCCTCTTAGCTAAAAGAGAGAGTACTCAATCAATGTAAATTCTGCTAAATGCAAGGAAACAGCATGGCAGGAGAGCTGAGTTGATGATTCTGTGAGATGTTCCTTTAGTAAAAAATGCTTCCTTTCCAGAGTCTGGATGTCTATCTGGTTTCACATCTTCTTCCCACAGCTAAGTTGAGGATAAGAGCAGGCAGGCATTTTCTCAAAGAGCAATTACAGCTTTTCAAGCAAAGCCAGCATCCTCAAGGTAAAAATAGTGCCCTGGTGGGGTGAGCTAGAAGCAAACATCCTCTTGATAAATCTTGGTGGGATTATTCTGATTATTATTATTATTATTATTATTATTCCAGTTTCCTCTGGACAGTGCAGATCCCAGCAGACTTTTATATGAACCCTTTAACCAAGGCACAGAAAGTGAGCTGTTTCCATCACGTCATTGTGAGGGATGCTTGGAATCCCCGGACCATTGGAGTTTCAGATGGAGTTCCAGAGCCTGGCCCAGTCCTTGTGCCTCTCTGTGCCCTCCCTGCAGACCGGTTCAGGGGCCAGGCCAGGGTGAGGGGCTTTGCCCCCACCGTGGCTGCAGGGCTGTGGAGGAGGAGATGCTGCTGCTGCTGCTGCCTGGTGGGAGGCCCAGGGCTCGGGAGGCAGCTCCTGGCTCTGGGGCCCCTCCGAGGGGGTGCTTGCTCTGCTTTGGAGGAAAGTGCAGCTTTCACTGCCTGCCTCCCCGATTCCCCTCCTTCTCTCCTTGACTTTTTTTTCCCCCCCTTTTCCCTGCCTGCTGCTTCTCACAGCTGCTGCCTTGGGGACCCAGCCTGGGTGAGGGAGGAGGCCGCCTGCCCCGGCGAGGGTGGAGAGGGGCGGCAGTGGGATGAGCACACCCATCCTTGGGGGCACAGCCCGGCTTTCTGCTTTGGGGGGCACTGCTGTGAGCGGGGAGGTGTGGGGGAAAGGGGAGAGCCACGTTTGAGTTCCTCTGCTCTGAGGGAGGTTTTTAAAATGGTTCACAAGGAGGGTTTTCCCTGAGCTGTCCGTAGAGCAGCCCTTCATTGTGCATGCACACACACGCACCCGTGCGAGAGGCTTTTCTCACCGCCGTCACAGCTGGCCAAAAATTGCCCACGGGAGCTCAGAGAGACACACACATCCATGCACCCAACCCCTCCCAAAGAGCCCAAACTGAATGGCAGCTGCCCATCCTGCTGCCAGCCAGGCTACTGCGGATCCTCTCTGCTTCCCTGCGCTCGTGTGCGCCAAATTGGATCCAAAGCGCTCAGAGTTGAGCCACTTGTGCCCCAAGAAACGCTGCAAAATGAAGGAGCAAGAGCGACTGGAAGCTCTTTTGCAGCTCCCTCCACTCCCGCTTTTTTCTTTTTTTATTTTTTTTTTTTTTTGTCTTTCTCGCCGAGAGAATTGTTTGCGGGTGGAAGAGAGGGATGTTTAAATAGCTCCGCAGATCCATTTAGCAAAGTCAATATGCAATTATGCAAAAGCCGGTGATAATACAGCCCCTGATGCAGATAGCAGCGGTCGGAGCTGTCCTAGGGGGAACCGCGGGCAGCTGGAAACTCTCGGGACGGGGTTTTACAGGGACCCTGACACCGTCCCCTGCCTCCCCAGCCCCTGGCAGCCCAGGCACAGATCGGTGCCCGGCGCCGTCGGGGCTGGAGATCCCGGGAACGCCCCGAGCCCCGTCCCGCACCGCTCTGCCGGGCTTTGCTTCTTATTTCCCTTTGTTTTTCTAATTTATAAAGCGTCATTGATTCGCACCCGATTTTTTTCCTGGATGGTATCGTTTGCGGGAATTCCTCTCCCGAGAGCTCCGAGCCTGCCGGGTTCCCTCCCGTCCCACCGGGCTGAGCAGCCCCAGATTGCCGCTCTGATCAGTGCCCATCCCCTGCCATCGGCATCGCCGAAATAAATGCTGTAAATGGGCTCATTAGCCCAGCCTCAGATGGACTTAGGTAATGGGAATGGAGCGATAGCGGGAATTAGTTTGGAGGGAGACATCAAATCGAAAAGCCCTGGCAAAACTCCGCTTTGCCCCAGTTCGGCCGAGGTACCGTCCGACACCAATATTCAGTTCTGCGTCGCTTCAAATTGAGGTTTTGTTTGCTGACTCGCTGATTTGCTTCTTGTACGATGTTGCAAGTGTTTTCAGCCTCATTTGAAAGGGTAAAATACTTCGTTCAACTTTTTCGAAGAGTGGCCTTCGAGTTCTGACACCAGGGACACTCAATCATTTAATTTCTGCTTTATGTACACTGAGGAGAGTATCCATAATACCTTCTTGATAAAAATAAAATAAAATAAAAACAAAAGGATCAGGCAGGTTGTTGTTTCCTTCAAAGCCAGCAATTTTACCCGCAGAGCTCAACCGGGCGCTGAATTTAGCCCAGCAGCAGCGGGAAAAGTCTCCAGAATAAAAGAAAAAAAAAAGTATCGAATATTTTAGGCTAATGTCACCCTCTGTTGAACCCTGGCAAGTGGCTCTGAAGGCAAAGAGCTGCAGGAGCTGGTGTGCCACAAGTGGCAGGAGGGTTTGCTTATACCTTCATTTAACCTCTCAAAAGAAACCCCCGCTATTGTTCGGCTACGTGGGTGTCTCCGTCTTTTTTAGGCTACGTGCGGGCACATGTGTGGACCGGGAATAGGCGCTCGCAGATCTCTGCTTTAAAACATTCCTTGGAGTTCACGTAGACCACTAGATTTTTATCTGCGTGTCCAGTCGGCTGCTGACACTGTCTGTAAATACGACAAAGACTTGGCGTTTCACAGCCCTCGCCTCGTAAAAGTCAAGGGTTTGTGTTAGAAGTTTGGGGGTTTTTTTTAAACAACAACAAAAACTTTCTCCCCCTCTTTTTAATAAAAAAATCTCTTCTTGCGCTTTGTGTTTTTTGAGGAGAGCATTCCAAGCGCCACGGGAGCGGAGAAAGCAAGCGGCCAGGGAGAGGAGAGAGGGGAATTACCCAGCTAGGCTCAGCCTGGGAGCACCCGCGGCTCGGGCACGGGCAAAGGTTCGGGAACTTTAAAACAGCAGCGTCGTTACTTCCCTCTAACCCGAGATTAACGCTGGGCAGGCTTAAACTCCCCTCCGGCCGCTGCTCCACCGAGGGCTGGCACCAAAGGGACTGCCCCGCTGCCCTCCGAGAGCATCATCCCGATGGGAGCTGCCCGGGCTGGGATCTCCCGCTGCCCACAGGTTGCAGCCGGCTGGTGGAAGGGGAGAAGTTTTTAAAACGTTGGCAAATACTTTCCCCTTCTTTTCTAAAAAAATTTAAATTCTTCTTTCCGACTTATTTAGCTGATGTCCAACTGCCTCGCACGGGTAAACTCAAACCATCTTTATCACATCATCGCGCCACGGTCTGCAGTCTGTAAAATCCTGATCACTTAAAAGTGGAGTTTTTGTACAATTATACAGGTGTAGCCTAAGGAAAAAATAAGCGTCTCTACGGCTTTTCTGTCTCGGGTCGCTATTCTTCTCCTGAGCCATTGGGCGTCTCCGACCCCTCCAAATTGCCGAAAACTGGACTTTTCCCTCGCCGAAAATTTGGAAGCGTTTCTGGCTGTAGTTTTCCCGTCTCCCAGTAGACGGCACAACAGCTCAATCCTTGGGATGCAGAGCAGCCCAGCGGCTTCTCTCTTTTTTTTTTTTCTTCCTTTTTTTTTTTTTTAATTAAGCAAACACAGTTTTATCCAGCAATTTCTTTTATTTTTATTATTATTTAAATCAACGAGAAGTGTAGGAATATCGTCAGGGAAGAAAGAGGGTTTGGCATAGGCAGGGAGTGCAGAAGTGCCGGGGGGAGAATGGGATAAAGGCAGGGATCGTCGCGAACCCCGGCGCGGAGCAGCGTTTCCAAATTAACCCAAATGAACTTGCAGAACCTAAATCCTGTAAAGGAAAAGACCCTCAGCAACCCCAACACGACGGTGGGGAGTCAGCCTACGGGTTTTAGGGTGATTTTTTTCTGTTTGTAACGTGAAATAGGAAGGGCAAAGGCTCAGGTCGGCTCTGCGCTGCCTTGGCCGGGCTACCCCGAGGTGCCACCGCGGGGAAAACCTGGCAGCCGCCGCAACTTTTGTCCCTGAAAGGTTCCTTTTGTGCGCCGGTGCCTTCACTCCCGCCGCCGGCACTGCTGTCACCGTCGAAGTCTCAAAAATCCCGGCCAGTAACTCATTTCCCGGTTAATTTTTATTTAAGAAAAAAAGAAAGAAAGAAAAAAAAATTGACAGCGCAGTTCGGGAAACTTTTAAGACGAGCGTGAATTTTATTAGGAAATATTTTATGAAGCCTTCCTTTTGATGAATCAAAGCCCTCCAGAAGTTCTGCAAGGCTCAGGGCCGGCCGTGGGGGGGAGCGGGCAGCCCCCGGCGGCGTCCCCCGGCCCCCGCGGGCTCCCGCGGCACCCAGGGCCCGGGCTGTGCCGGCGGTGGGCGCAGGGCAGCCCCGGCTGACCTCGGGCTGACTCTGGGGACGGAGCCGCCGCTCTTTTGTTTTCTGCATCGGGAGGCAGTAAACAAACCCCCCCCCATCCGCCACCCGAGTCCTGGCGCTGCGCTTCATCTGCGCGCTGAAACCCCTCGCACTGAAACTCATTTTATCATCGCCCGCAGCCCACCCCCCGGCCCGATCTGACCTTTAATAGGCTCTAAACAAGTGCGGGTTTCCCCCTCAGCCCCCGTCCCTCTTTTCAGCCCTTCCATCAGGCTCTGACTTTTCGGGTATCTCCGCACGTATCGTTCCCCCCGCCCCCCCCCCCCCCCGCTTTCCTTATCTGAAAGCATTCCTGGATTATCTCCCGGCCGCCTTCCCAATGCTTTCTTCTGCGGTTTCTTGTTTGTTTCGCTCTTCTGGTCGTTCCTATTTCGGTTTTCAAATTTCAGTATTAATGGTGAAAGAGCACACTTGGATGCTAATTCTCCCCCCCCCTCCCCTCCTCCTCCTCCTCCCAAATCCCTGCTAGGAAGGCGGCAGGGAAGCCAGCTAGAAACCATTTGATTGTTCCTAGGTATGACTAATTCTTTCCTTAAGCTGGGAAATTCAGCCTGATTAAAAGCCTCATTTATTATCCGATAAGCAAATGGACCCAGATTCCACCTTGTGGAGGAGGCTTCCTTGCTCCCCAGACGCCTTTTTTTTTTTTTTAATTTATTTTTTTTATTTTGGCCTCAGCTCGGTGGATCCCTTCTCCAAAGGCCCGGCCGCGGTCTGGGGGGACCGCGTAGGAGCGCGGAGAGGCGCGGAGAGGCGCGGAGCGCTCCGCCGGCCCGCCGCACCCACCAGACCCCCTCGCTCTTTCCTTATTGTTTTTTCCCTTATCCGCATTTCCCCCCCGCCCCTCACCCTCTCCACCAAGCTTAGATTCCCGCAAAACAGCAAGTTTTTGGAGGAAAAAAAAAAAAAAAGCAACCCAAACCCAAAACAAAAACCAAAGCTACAAAAAAACCCCAAACGGAGCTGCTTTCCTAAAAAGGCAGCCGGGCGAGATGCTGCGCGGGTCCCGCTGCAGAGCAGCGCATCCGCCGCGGCAGGAGTTTACCGGGATAGCGCGGATTTGGCCGTTTACTTTTCCCCGTTTAACAGATGATTAATCGCTGTCCGGATTAGCCCTCTTTTTCTTTTCTTTTCTTTTTTTTTTTTTACGTTTTCTTTTTTTTCTTTTTTTTTTTTTTTTTCCTGGCCGGCCTCTTGACGGGCGGAGGAGAAGCGAGCTGAGCAGTTCCCCTCACAGCGAGCCCTAAAAGTAATAACTGTTTGCTAATTGTAAAATCCTTATCCAGGATGAGGTTTGGGCAAACAATTTGTAGGGCTGTAATTACATTGTAAAAGTGTTTCGGGCTGAGTTGCGCTGAATTAAGCTCATAAAGGCCTGGTGGAGACGCTGAAAAAGGGTCTTTTGGGGGATTTTTTTTTTTTTTTTCTTTTTTTCATGGTGGGAGGGGTGGGGGGAGAAGGAAAAGAGGATGGGAAGAGGAGGAAACGCATCCCTGGGAGCTGGGTCACAGCAACCCCCTACGAGGGATCGCTGCGGTGGGGAATCGTTCCCGAGCGCTTTTCCCGGGGGAGATCACGGGAGGAATGAGCCCCCCGCGAATGGCTCGGGTGGGTTGGGTGAGGGTCAGCGCATGAAAGCGGCTCTTACCTGAGAGGTCTGGATCTCTCCCGCCGGGATAAAAAAGCCGGTCCTAGCGGAAAAAGGGGGCGGGAGGGGGGGGTGCGGGGGATCGGGACGGGTTTCCCCGAAGTTTGAGACGTGGCGGCGGGGGCCGAGCCCGCTGCCCCGCTGCCCCGGGGGGTCCGGCAGCGGCGGAGCAGCGTCCCCTGTGCCCCGGGGGATTTACCAGGGAACCCCCCCGGTCAGTGCCCCGTTCCTCCCGGCAGCTCCGCCGGGACCGCCGCACCGGGGGCTCTCCCCGGGCGGAAGATGCGATAGCATCGGGGCAGCTGTCCCCGCCAGCGCCCGTTCGGGGCTCGGAGCGGCAGGTACGGGAGGGAGAGAGGGAGGGAGGAAGGGGCACGGCGACTTCTCCGCTGCCAGGCCGGCGGGGGCCCGGCGGGGCCGCGGGGAGGGATGAGCTGTGCTTTTGAACGCAAGGGGAGCGGACCCCCGGCTCGGCGGATGGAGGCACGGGCGGGGGGGATGGCCCCGCGCAGGACAGCGCGCCCGCGGAGCTCGGCGGAGAGGGATAGAGATAGGGATAGGGATGGGAATAAGGATGGGGACGGACGGGAACGGGGACGGGGATGGGGGGGGCGCCCCCCCCCCCGGCGCGCCGGTCCGAGCCCCGCTTCCCGCCCGGACCAATGGGGGCGCGGCGCGGGGCGGCGCGGCGCTGATTGGTCGGCGGCGGCGCGGCGGCGGCGGCCGGGGGCCGGGTGAGCTCACTCGGCCGGCGGCCGCGGGGGGAGCCGCCGGGGAGTGGGGGGGGGCGCCCGGCGAGGCGGGCGGCGGAGCGAGGGGCGGGCGGCGGCGCGACCCCGGGGCGCTGCGCGGGCGCTGAGCGGGGCGGCGGCGCCGCCAGACAAAGGCGACGGGAGCGCCCCCGCTGCCGCCCCGGGGAGGCGGGGGGGGGGGGGGACCCGGGACGCGCCGTCCGCGGGCGCGGCGGGGGCGGCGGAGGGGCAGGGCCGGGAGGGGGCGGTGTGTCCAAGCCGCGGCGCTGCGCGGGCGCGGGGCGGGCGGCGCGCCCCCCTGCGCCGGTGGCGGAGTTGCTGCCGCCCAGCGCATTGTGTAAGACGCGACCTGTTATGGCCACCACTACTTCCGGGTTCCCGCAGTCTGCTCCAGCCCGGCGCTGCGCTGCGCTCGGGCGGAGCGGCGGCGGCGGCGGCGGCGGCGGCGGACGGACGGCAGCGCTCGGACCGCGGCGGCGGCGGCGGCGGCGGCGGCAGCGCCTCCCCCCCCCCTCCCCGCCTTTCCCCCCCCCCGCCCCGCCATCCCGCCCCGCTGCCCTTCCTCCCGCGCCCGCCCCGCACGGCACCCGCGCCCGGCCCGCCTCCGCCAGCCTCGCCCGGCGGCCGCGCAGGGGCAGAGCGAGCCGGCGCCGGCGAGGAATTAGGAGCGATCCGAGGAGGAGCGAAAAAAAAAAGCCCCCCATCATCATCATCATCATCATAATAACCATAATAAAAGGAGAGCCGGCGCGTTAGCGAGCCTTTTTAATTTTTAATTTTTTTTCCCCCCTTCCTTCTCCTCCTCCCTCGATTTTAAATTTTTTTTTTCTCTACATTTTTTATTCTTTTTTTTTTTTAATTTTTTTTTTTTTTTTTATTTTTGGGTGAGCGCACTCGAAAATTAACATTCGCGGTGTCCTGCGCGGTGGGAGCACACGCAGCGGATCATCATCAGTCATTCACCACCTTGACAACCTCGCCTGTGATTGACAGCCGGAGTGGCAAAAAGCCATGAGACTTGGTAGTTGGGTTTGAGGGGCACTTTAAAAAAAAAAAAAAAAAAAAAAAAAAAAAAAGGAGAGCGAGAGAGAGAGAGAGAAAAAAAAAAAAAACCTGATTTGGGGAAAGGATATTTGCTTTCGCCCCGCTGCTGTCTTGGAAACGAGAGGGGGAGAGTAAGAGAGAGAGAGACAGGGAGAGAGGGAAGAAAGAAAGAAAAAAGAAGGAAGGAAGGAGGGAGAGTTGATTTTTTTTTTCTTCTGATTTTTTTTTCTCCTTTTTTAATGCTGAGTTACCGTATCGCTTCGCTGAGATCCAGCAAGCCGAAGATTTTACTCGATTGCTTCCATTGCTGGAGACGCTAAGGGATTTTTGCCTTTTTTTGGGGGTGAGGGGGGGGGAACTTCGTGTTTCTTTCTTTTCACACTGGCCTTAAAGAGGATATATTAGAAGTTGAAGTAGGAAGGGAGCAAGCAGGCCGATGGCGCAAAGGGTACGTATGATTAAAAAAAAATGGATTTCAAATGTGAAATAATATTGAAACGTGGCTGACAGAGACGCTGCAAAAAAGTTTCTTTTTTTTTTTCTTCTTTTTTTTTTTTTTTTCCCCTCCTTTTTGGAGTAGGGGCACAAAGCGGTGTCCTGCAGCGGGAGGATTTATCAGTTGTACTTGTAGGCTTAAAACCTGTGTATATTGCTATTTTCTTGATTCTTTTACTCCCCATCCCGGAGCTCTCAGGGAAGAGGCGAGCTTTCTATACATTAATGACATGCAGGCATGTAAGTGAATATGTCCGAGCCTCTGTATTTGTTGGTTTTGTAGCTCTAGTCCTACCGATGTCTTTTTTAAAATCACCAGTGCTTGAAATATTTGAATGTGTGCATGTCTCTGAGCATTTTGCTGTGTTAGTGATGATATACCGCTTCACTTTCAGAAGATAAGTTCTGGCTGGGAGTAAGCACAACTTTTTTTTTTTTTTCTTTTCTTCTTTTACCTCCTTTTTTTTTCTCATCCCTCTTTTTATATATATATATATATGTATTCTGTCCCAAAAGGTGCAGTGGGCAAGCCCCCCACTCTTTTAGAAAGAAACTGACTTTAATTTGAATTGGAGGTTAGCAGCATTCACTGCCATGTGTATTGTTGTTTCTATTTTGGGTGCGATCTTTTTTTTTTTTTTTTTTTCCTTCTGACTACCTCCTAAATTGAAGTTTTGAGGAAAAAAAAAAAAAAATCAGTTGTAGTCGTGTGAACAGGGATTTGGGGAAGGAGAAAAGCCCTGGAAAGACGTTTCCTTGCCTAATTTGCCTGCCGCCGTCCGAGAGCTGGTTGGGAAAGAAAGTTCCTCTGCTGACAACTTGCCTTTTACTCTTTCGGTCCAAGCAAGTGTCAGGGATCTTTAAAAGTGTTTATTCACACCTTCGCTTTTAATAGATGAAAAGTGGCCGTTTCCCCCGCTGCCTGGGAACCGCGGTAGCTTTCGGTCCTTAATCTTTAACAAAGAAAACCCTTTTTAAAAAAAAAAAAAAAAGAAGGCATTCCCAAAATCCCGAGAGCCCGGGCGAACGTTTCCAGCTTTTCGGCTTTAAAAGTTGCGTTCGCGTGGAATTGCTGGAAATCCGCAAATCGCTCCTTCTCCTTTTTTTTTTTTTTTTTGCTTTTTGTTTTGTTTTTGTTTATCGCTGCTGAAGTTTTTTTTTTTTTTGTGGTTTTTTTTTTTTTTGCATCCTCGCTGCGGGGTGAGGTACCTGACTTCTTATCAGCGAGGGGAAAAAAAAAAAAAAAAGTTTAGCGGAGGGAAATTTGGACTCCGAGAACCGCTTCTATTCACGGGGTGGTGGTGGGGGGGAGGCTGGGAACTTTGGGGATGGGGATTGCGGTGGGGGGGGGGGGGTATACTTTTATTTAGCGGTAGTAGTGATGTTATTAGCGTTGTTACTTCCAGACTCGGAGGGCTCGGGGGCCGGGGCGGCTTTTCCCTCCCCAAGGCCGGCACGGTGAGGGGGTGGTGGGGTGGGGGGGTGAGACACAGAGGAGCGGCAGCTCCCTGGAGCTCTGCCCCTTTTTTTTTTTTTTTTTTTTTTTTCCTCCTCCTTGACGCCTTGTCCGCTGTCTGTGTGTGTGTCTGTCTGTGTGTCTTTTTTTCCCCCCTGGCAGTACGACGAGCTGCCCCACTACGGCGGCATGGAGGGGGTGGGCATCCCCACCACCATGTACGGGGACCCGCACGGCGCCCGGCCCATGCAGCCCGTGCACCACCTGAACCACGGGCCGCCGCTGCACTCGCACCAGTACCCGCACGCCGCCCACGCCAACGCCATGCCCCCCGCCATGGGCGCCTCCGTCAACGACGCCCTCAAGAGAGATAAAGATGCCATCTACGGGTAGGTAGCAAAAAAAAAAAAAAAAAAAAAGAACCCCCCCCAAAAAAAAAAAAAAAAACCTGCGCGGGGATGGAGTGGGGATGCGCGGAAAAAAGAAAAAAAAAAAAAAGAGGGCACCGCGGTTCTTTTGGTTTTGTTGTTTTAGGGGTGAAGGTTGGGGTCCCCCCCTCTGGCACTAGAGGAGGAGGGAAATAATATTCCCAAAGCGCAACCTGCGCCCGGTGGTGAAAGCTCTGCGCGGAGTTTTGGAGCAGGGAGTTTGGAGAGCTTCGCCCAACTTTTCCACCTTGTTCGTCTTTGCTTGCTCTGCTTCTCTCGGCTCTTTTTGTTTTTAGATTTTCTTTCTTTTTATAAACCTCAGCATTGAATGTTTCTCAGTGTGGCAACTTGCAAAGCAGTTTCTAGGCCGTTGCGATGGGAGCTGACGGGGTTATTAACATTGGGCGCAGAGGCTTTTAAAATGTATCTGCCCAGCTGGAGTTTGAAGGGAAGTTTAGGAGCCTTTCAAAATCACTCTCAGGACAGTGAGGAGAAGGGGGGAGGAAAATTAAATTCGTGGAGTTCGGTCCCTTCCTCGGTTTATCAGAAATCTGAAGGGCTGGTTAAAAAGTCGGTGGTGTACGATACCCAGAAGGAAGAAAAAAAAAAAGTATGAAGCCCTGGGAGAGAGGGGAAAAAAAAAAAGAACTCCCTGTTATAAATATACATATATATACGTGTGTGTGTGTGTGCGCCCACGCTTATTTATTTATTTAAATTATTAAACGGGCGAGGGAAGCAGATGCACAACACTGCCTTTCTCCCGGGGAGCCTTTCCAAGCTGGGATTTGCCCAGGAGCACCTGGTTCCCCCCGCGGGTCGGCGGCTGCGGAGCCCCGGGGGGCGGAGGGCTGGGCAGGCCGTGGGGAGACAGCCCGGCTTGGCCAGCGGGCTCCGAGCTGTGTCGGGTGGGTTTAAGGGCTTTTCCTCCTATTTTTTTTCCCTTTTGGATGGGGATTGTTCCTTTTTTTCCCCTGTTTTTCTGTTGGTTTAGGTTGGGTTTTTTCCCCCCCCTCCTTTCACTCCCAGCAAGTCCTCCAGCAAGAAAGCGGGAATTAAAAGCATGAGAAATTCAGAAGTGTATGCCTAGGGATTTTAATTTTATTCCTATTTTTTTTCTAAAAGACAAGGAAAGTTAATTCAAAATGGCTGCTGGAACCGGCTTGGGTTTTATTCTTTGGCTTGTCCTAAGGTTGTATTAACAATATCTGCGGGCAGACAGTGCCGAAAGGCCGGAGGAGATGCCGGGCTGCCGGCCGGCCGGCTGTGGGAAGGGGCCGGGACGCTGCGGGAGGTGGCGGGGGGGATGCCGGAGCCCCCCTCTGTGGGTGCCCCCTTCCCCATGCACGCTGCTGTGGGACTAACTATTGTTGTGTTTGGGTGTTGTTTTTTTGCCTTTATTTTTTTTTTTTTTTTTTTTTTTGGTTTTGTTTTGTTTCGTTATGATATTTTCCCCCCCTCTGTGTGTGTGACTATTGTATTTTCTTTCAGACACCCCCTGTTCCCTCTTTTAGCACTGATTTTTGAGAAATGTGAATTAGCTACATGCACACCCAGGGAGCCCGGGGTAGCGGGAGGCGATGTTTGCTCCTCTGAGTCTTTCAATGAAGACATAGCAGTGTTCGCCAAACAGGTCAGCAAAACCGGGTTGAAAACAGTAAAAGAAAAAAGATAAAAAGAGGGAAAAAAAAAAAAGAAATCGTATCGAGAAAAACAAGTCTCTGTTGAGATAAAGATGCGCGTTTCCCCCTCCCCCCTCTCTTACTGAAAGAGGCAAAAAAAAAAAAAAACCAAAACAAAAAAATCCCCAAAACCCCAACCAAAACAAAACGTGGGAAAAACCCCCCAAATTATCAGGAAATCTCGGCACTTACTACCCCCCCCTTAAAAAATGCATGAAGTGGAGCGGTCTGTGCCCGGCCGGGAGTTTCGCTGAGCGGCTCCCGGGAGCCGGGACGGGCTCTGCCGGGGAAGCTCCATAGGTATTTTTCAGTGTATTTGATTCACTTGCTCAAGTGTTTGGCTGATGTACTAAATCCAGCAGTCAGGGCTTTGCACGGAAGGTTACATAATGGACCCGACAGTGTAATGAAGCAAGAAATAATAACGTCTGCTTTTTCTGCTTCCATATTTCAAATCGTTTTTATTATTATTTTTTTTTCCCCCTTTCCTCCCCTTTCTTACATTTAGATCCGAGCAGAGAAACCCCTCTTTTCCTCTAATCCTGAACTGGATAACTTGGTAAGAGTTAACACTTCTTCCTCTCCCCACCCCCACCCTCCCTTCCCTTCCCATTTATTTATTATTTTTTTTTTTTTTTAAACTTCTGTGTCATCTGGAGAGGTGGTTTGGTGGTGCCAAATTGAAAATTTCTCACGTGGATTTTTAAAAATTACAATTGTTACGATGATGCCTTTTATATTCACGAGTAAATGCGGTGTGGTAATTGCTTGGAAGTAAAAAAAATCCCATAAGGAGATCCATAAAGGAAAACCCCATCCAAAGAGGAGCTGGCGGGCTTGATGGTGAGCTCGCCTGCCCAAGAGGAGCGTGGATTTATCCCCGCTGTAACCAGCCCCTCCACGCACCTTTTAAGCAGCTCGATGGGAAACGTAGAGGATTACAATGGCTGGAGATGCACCAGTGGCAAATTCACTGAAAATGAGGTCGTTTCTCTCTTTCTCTCCTTCCCCCGTTAAGGATAAATATTTTGCCTCCTCTGTAGGAGTCCTGCTCCCGCTTTCACAAAGCGAGGAGCCAGTGATGGTGTTTAGAGGGTTGTTGTTTTGTTTTGTTTTTTTTTTTTTTAAAGAAATGTTTATGATCCGTATAATTCAGTTGCTTCGTTGCAATTGGGGATTTTTTTATTTATTTTTTTTTTGGTTAACTCTAGATCGCTTCTCGTTAAACAGCGCACAAAGCCACCGCTATTAAGTTTTAGTGTTATTGCCATAAATCAAAACAACTTTTTATTTACTACTAGAGAAAAGTCAAAGCTACAAAGTGCGGCCGGGGGTGGCTGTGGGAAATATCCCCAAATCCAGGAATGAGATTAATGCTCGTGTTGTTTGTGTCTTTGCAGATGATTCAAGCCATACAAGTATTAAGGTTTCATCTGTTGGAATTAGAGAAGGTAATTTTTGTCTCTCTCTCTCTCTCCCTCCCTCTCTCTCTACCTTCCCCCTCCCTCATTTCTTCCTCCTCCGTTTCAGTACTGCTGAAGTTCAGGGTTCTGGTAAATTTGCATAAATGTCTTTCTTTCTGGTAATTAGTGTCAAGACCAATCTTGGCGTCCATTTCTCTTCGCAGTTTAATTACAATTTCAGCCTCTAAAACCGAGCTCTCGAACGCCCAGGCCTTGTGTTCATTGTAATACTTTGCTGGCTTTGTATAAATAGTTGCAGTTCTGTGGTGCCGCAGATGAGACTCGAAATGGTTAGTTCAGCCAAGCCTCTGATACTGTGATTAAAAAAAAAAATAAATAGGTATTGTTTTTTTTCTTGGTGATGGTGAAGAAGAGACCTCGGTTGCAGTTAGTTGGAAGGGGGATTTTTTTTTTAATTTTTTTTTTTTTTTAAGAGCCATCTGCAGGTCAGGCTCAGGGCGCGGATTGTCCTGTAACATTTTGCAGAGACAAAGCAGAGTTGATAGTTCTGTCTGTCTCTTGTTCCTGGGAATATTGTACACCTCTGAGCAGAAGAAAGAGATTGCAGCCTAAATGCAGGATTTTTTTGTTGGCTGTTTGAGAAATCTTAGGAGGGAGAGGGCTAATTTCTAAGCAGGCGGTGTCATCCGAGCTCACGTTAAATTGGAAGTGCGCTCTGGGTTTTCCTGAGGATTTTTTACGTGTCATTGATAGCTGGCCTAGAAGAGAATTCCCTTTCTCCTAAAAATAAACATTTTGAGAGGTTTTTAAATAGTTGAAAAGTTTCTCGTGAGCCTCAGTCACTTTATCTAACCATAACTGTCAGGTTGTTCTCGCTCTACCGAAATGTGTTAAAATCTGCCCATTAATAAAGGCAGCTCAGGTACAAGTCTATCAGAGCAACTGGGGATTTCAGGGCATGGATGCCTATAATGTATTTCAGCCCAGTGCACGTGGATTTTTTTTTTTTTTAATCCTTTTTTCGGTTCCTCATACCCCTTTGGAAAGGGTTTATGATGAAATAACTGGATGAAATTAAATAGTTTACCTTAAATGTCACCCATGCAGGTCACCTCTCTAATGGCCACAGCTCCGGGAGCAGATGAATTTTACACGGGTGTTGAATATGTTGTAGCCTGTGAATCATCTTGTCACTGTCAATTTTCTGGGATATCTCTATTTTGCGAGAAAAGAAAGTTATTCCTAATTCTGGATGCGTCTAGAGGTCTCAGGGGGATAATTGCAGTGTGTTTCCCCTATTTAGGACTTTTGATGTCACAGGGGCGAAGGGGGGAGACTGGTTGCACTTGTCAATTTTACTTATGTATTCCTGATTATATTTTCTTCCTTTTTTTTTTCCCCCCCACCCCACCTCTCTTCTTTATTTTTTTCTTTTTTTCCTTTCTCCTTTTTTTTTTTTTTTAACCTCCCTGACGACGCAGGTACACGAATTATGTGACAATTTCTGCCACCGGTATATTAGCTGTTTGAAAGGAAAAATGCCTATCGATTTGGTCATAGACGATAGAGAGGGCGGATCAAAATCGGACAGTGAAGACATAACAAGATCAGCAAACCTAACGGATCAGGTACGATCTCGCCGCACACGCTAAAAAAAATTTGTATGCAGATCGCTCGCCGGGTCACTACGCCTCCTTTTATTATTTGCATATGATTAAGTCCCTTTTAGATAAATTTCCATCGAAATGAAAATTTTTGAATAATGTGGCTATTATTGCTTCATTAAGGCTTGCTCCCGGATCCGACCTGGCGAGATGAGCTTGTAAAAGCGTCGCCTGCAAACTCGACCTGTTTCTTGTCGCTTTTAATTTTTGTCTTTATTTTATTTACCCTTTCCAATAATAGAAGCGCTATCTGTGAGTCGCGCCGGCTTCTTGGTAGCTTGGGGAAGGAAGGGCTGGAGTCGTTGACCAAAATAATAATAAAATCCGAGATAGGTGGTCCAGAGAAGACAGAGAGGGTTTGAAATCTAGCAAATACTGGCTATTTTCTTCCCGTCTCTACGGTTCATTAGTCCGTCTTGTCAGTTTTCCTTGGCCGAACGCTTTTAGACTTGAGTGAACATTGCTTTGTGCACGCCTGCCTGCTGCAAACGCGCCCATTTTATTTTACTTAATAGGAAAAAAAAAAGGCGGGGGGGAGAGAAAATAAAATGGGATTCAGGTTTTAAATTCTTTTCCTTGAGCTTTCAAGTTTTCAAGCCCTCTCTTTAAAAAAAAAAAATAAATACAGTCAAAGCCAAAGCCAAGGCAGCAAAGCCTCGCGTGGCTGTGAGGGTTGTCCAGGTTTTGTTTGGGATGGTTCAGACCTTTAATGTCGGCCGCAGCGGGGTGGGAAATGCGGGTGAGCTGAGTGGGGAGAGCTGGCTGTGCCCCCTCTTCCTTCCCTCCTCCTTCCACTGGGTGCAGACTGGGATCCTTGCCTTTCCATGGGAGCGTTTGGGGCTAATGCAGGAGGTGCCCAGGTCTGAATTAAGCTCCTGGGTGATGGTAGTGCCTGAGGTTTGGCTTTGATTTGAGTTGGGTGACACGGTGGGGTTTTCGCGGTCCGTTTGTTTGCTCCCAACCGAGGGGTAGCAGCGCTCTGCCTGTGAGAGAGGAGACCTCAAGCACAGGCACAAAAAGATAAATCCCTGGTTAAAACCCCCCAGGTTATTTCTTCTTTTTTGGTCAGCTACGTAAATACAGTGTTAGGAGTGATCTGCTCATGACTCTGGAGGTTTCCTTTTGTTCAAGCAAGGCGCAGCCAAGCAGACAGGAGTTTCCTCAGCTGCTTTGCTGTTATCACTGGCACTGTCAGCTGGGAGTTATTTTATAGATCACCGACATGAAGGTGCGTTGCATTGCAGTGTGGGCAGTATCTGAAATATTTTCTCCCCGTCTGCCAAAGGCTGTCGGTTTGTGACAGGGGAGGCAGGCTCGAAGGAAGGCATGAACTTTTAGAAAGGGGTTTATAGGTAGGTTGTTTTGGAGGGATTTTTTTTTTTCCCCACCCGATTTTGCTGTGCAGGGGAAGAGCCTGGCAGAGTGGGTAGAGAGGGGTGGTGCGGCAGGGAGGTGCCCGGGGCTGGTGAGGATGCTCCGGGCATCTGCCGGCCCCGTGCAGAGCCTTAGAGCGAGGGGAACCCTCCAGCCAGGGTCTAGCTGAGGGAAGCTCGGCTCGCTGCTGTTGAATAAAAATTGTAATCCAACAAGTCTAACTAGAAAATGGGTTTCTAAAAGCTCTGGAGTGCTGGGTACATAAAGCTATTTGAGCAAATTACAAGAATCGCTCAGGGGCACGAATGAAATCAACACTTTAATTGCCTCCAAAATGAAGATTTATACCCCATTTTCCCAACGAATCATTATTTTATTAAAGCGAAAGCTAAAGAAATGAAGCTACACTTTTGGGGGTTGTCGGGGGGTCTCGGGGTGTGTTTCTCCAACACCCCGCACGCCCCCCTTTTTGCGTTTGCCCGGAGCGCGGACATTGCGCCGTGCCCGGCACCCCCGGGCTCGTCCGAGCGCTGCCCCGGGGCGCTCCGGGCACCAACCCGTGCGCACCCGCGGAGCTCCGCGGGGAGCGCGGCTTTGCTTTCCCCTTCGAAGGTGCAAAAACGCGCTTTCCCACCCTCCTTCCCCCCCCCCCAGCGGGCGATGGGGCGGCGGATGAAACCCGCGGAGGTTGCGCGGGGTTTAGCGGGGGATGCGCAATCCCCCGGAGCCCTCCGGTAAAACTCCGGTGCCAAGAAGCCCGGCCCCGGCGCGGCCGGCAGTACCGGGGCCCTAATGGTTCAATAATAAGGTGTTGAGTGCTGGTCGCCGGGGCGGCTAATTAGGATGTGACTGCGCAGGGCGCGTTTATGGCTGCGCGGCTCTGGGATGCGCGGGCGCGCAGGGGCCGGGGCGGTGGGAGCGAGGGGCTGGCTCCGGCCGTGGGGCCCCACGGCTCTGCTTGGGAGAGTAGTAAAAGAGTAAGTATTTAAAAGCTTTTATTATGGATTTAATTACATTTTCTTATATTGTGGTAGTAAAGGTTACAGTTAACAGGGTGGGTTTTTTTTTTTTTTCCTTTTAATTTATTGGTTTCCCCTTATTTACTCTTTCCCTATAGGCCCCTCAAAGGCAGTGCCTTTAAGTCCCCCCGGTTAATAGAAAGCAATGACACTAATGCTAGATTTTGCAAAGTAAAGCCCTATAACACTAACCATTGTTCAGTGATTTAACCAGCTCAGTGGCACTAGGTCACTAAAATAGCATCCTTCTCCCACGGGCTCGACCCCGCTGCCTGCCAGGGTGAGACCTGCGGAGTTGGTGTTTACTGTCACGGCTCCACAAGTACAAGGCAGGAGTTTGGGCTTTTTGCTGGGGAGAGTCAGACTCAAAATCGTCCAGACCCCGGGACTTTATGAAAACCTAGCTGAAGAATTGCAGTCATCCTCAAAAGTTTCAAAATAAACCTTTTTTAATCATTAGCTTTTCAAACATTTGCATGTTTAAATTTTCAGTGTTTGTCAGAGCCCAGAAAGATTTAGAACACAGCTGTTGTGTGATGTGTCTGGGAAAACTCCCTCTGATTAAAAAAAAAAAAAAAGAGCCCAAAGTCTGCCTGCAGTCCTACAACAGAAATTCAGTTTCGTAGATAATCCTGAGCTGTTACCGTGGGGCTGTTTTCTTGAAGCCACATCACCTTGGCACCCAGGTGCTCTAGTCCAAACTGTAAAATTCTCCTACAAGAGCGTGTCTACAAGAAAGCCTTTAGAAAGTCCTTTAAGGGAAACAAAGTACCCACCGCATCCAAATAAAGTGTGTTAGCCGCATAAGATAGATTTTATAGGGACAAAACTGTATTTTTCTTACTGAAAATAAACTTGTTGAGCCCGTCCACAGTAGCATTGCTTGGCAAAAATTGCAATTTAATAACGCACAAGCCAATTACAGATGCAGAAACTTTTAAAGGCAAATCGGCCAAGAGCCAAACTCCTATAGGAACTATGAGGGAAATGATCAAAAAATGAACATGAAATAAGACTTCCTGCAAGAAGGTCCATAATTCAACATTATTTGACTCCACTGTCAGGGAAATTGTTGAAGGATAGTAAACCGATACTGGAGTCTCAGTCATTTTTGTTACAGTCTTAAATGTTTGCAACTGTGGCGTTTTAGATGGCCCTTCTTGGGTGATAATATATCACATATATACACACACGTATATAATAAAGCAACACCTCTATTTATGTTGCAATAGATTTTATTTTAATGTGCGCAGTTGCAGGGTTGCTCTAACAAAAACGCGGACAGACAGCAGCTTTTTTATTTTTTAAATGGAACAATTACTTAAAATGTATTCTTTACAAAGAAAGAATCATAAACTGGAATGCAATATAAAGCATAGCTGAAGGTGGTTGGGTTGTTCAGGGCATCGACCAGTTATGACCAAACTTAACTTTCCAAATCCTCAAATATATTAGTGATACCTTGTAGCCAATACAAAAATAATGCCTTAGGGAAAAAATTACTGAGAAATACTATTTTACTTTGGGACTTCTTCACAGGTACTTTCAAACCACGTATGGTTTTAAAGAGGAGAGCTAAGAATATTGCTGCCTTTAGGATATGTGCTCCCATATTGGAGGAACAGGCATCAAAATAATAGATGTGGTGCAGAGGGTGCAAGGTAGAATCCATTTCTCCATAATAAAAGAGTTACAGCAAAGTAGGACTCTGAGGAGGACCGATAAAATAATGCTTAAAAGACTCAAAATCTAATTTTCGTCCTCTGACTTTGTCACTTTGAGCCAGTGAATCCTTTTTTTGTTTGTTTTCAAGTAATTTCTGTTATTTTTTGCTGTGATGTTTAGAAGCTGTTACCATGCCCCAGTTTGGCAGGCTATTTATGTGAAGATAGGATACGTTAATTTCTGTTCCAGACATGTTTTCATCTGATACACTGTGGCTGAAATTGTATTAGCAAAATAAGATTTTCTTTGCTCTCCATCTCTTTAAGCGAGTAAATACGTTGTTGACTAGACATAAGATTGAATATATTTTCTTTAGTTTATGATTTCAGTTCATGAGTCCTTGGGGTTCTTTTTTGTTTTTTAATCCTTCAAGGACCCCAAAAGCGGCCATCCTTACAGCTGGGTGTAAGATTTGCTGCCTTCCTGAAGTTGTGTGCTCAGGCCTAATTTCCATGTAAAGTTTTCCAAACTGAAGTTAGCTCTTGTTGCAAGGGATAGTTTAATTCCCAGATTTCTTGGGAATTCTTTTCAACATCAGACCTGGCAGAGCTGAGTTTAAACCCCAGTTAACCTCAGAATTGATCCTGAATATTTTTGCGAGCGTATCCCAAGGCATTCCCATAAGCCGGAGCTCGCCACGTCCGCGTTAGGGATCATAGATTGTTATTTTGGGGTTTGTTATTTTGTTATTTGGAGGCTTGAAAGTTATGAAAAAATGAGTTTTACCTTAAGTTTAACCTTTATGGCTGAGGGTTTGAGTATTTCCGTGGCTGCTGGTCCGCAGGTAACAATAAAGGTAATGGGCTCTGCATGCGGAAGGGTTACTGCAGCCCCGCGTGGGCAATGCTAGAGCCTAAAAAAATCAGATTATATTGCACTCAATCAAAATGAGTAAGTGTACATCGTGCTGATAAATACTACTTTAAAAAGCACTGAAAATCCGGCACAGCTTCTTTAAATTAGGGAATCTTTCTTTTGTTTTGTTCTGCGTTTGGGGTTTTTTGGTCACGTGAGCACGCAGTTAGGATCTATGTTGTGTAATCTAAACAAGTTTAAGAAAATAAAGAGGAGGGTTGTTTCTGGTCAGGGACTTTTTGAAGGTTTCTGGAATTGTTTTCTGGGGAGGGTTGTGTGAGAGAAGGAAAGAGCGGGGTGCGCTGCAGTGTCACTTCATGTCCTTGGTGCATTACCTTCTTGTCTGTTTCTCAGAGCAGGGCTTTGACTTACATGGCAAATTGGGAATAATTAGTGGTTATATTTTTATTTTTTCCCTAGAGTTGCAGCAGTATTTGGAGAGGGTAGCTCTAAGAGAGCACACGTTTTGTGTTTGGACTTTTTGGAGTGTATTTCCGCCCCTGATTAATGGCTCCGTATCTAACCCACCGCTGATACTCCGTAACGCGTCTGAAATACAACTTGTCGGCGGTTGCTTCAGCTCTCCTTTGGCCTGCTTAGCCTGGTTGCCTTTTCACTTTCGCTGCCTTCAAAGGGCAAAAAATAAGAGATTGAACCTGGAGCATGGGTGAGAGCAGAATCCCATCAGGCCAGTGTCCTCAGGATTCCTTTTTTTAATTTCGATGAAGTCCCTGGAAAGCTTCAGTCCCTCAGCCGTGGCGGTGGGGGCTTGGTCTCTGTTAGAGAAAGGGCTGCTGGCACAGGGGAACCCCATCACCCCCGAGGGCTCAACTCCTTGAGTTGCCTCCCTGGTTGCTGCTGTCGTTGGTTCATTTATTTGGTTTTTTGGGAGTACATATCCAAGAGGTAAAGAGCGACAGGCTTACGTGAGTCGCTGTGCGTATGGAAAGCAACAGCGCAGGCAGCAAGTGGTTTCTGGGGGTTGTTATATTTTGGGAAAGGGGGTTTGAGATTTGTTGGTAGATGTCTGGGGAAATGTTGAAAATTTAAATGTTGGTGAGGTGAATTTAAAAAAAAATAACCCTGAGTTTGTCCTATAGGCAAAGGGTCTGTTTGCAATTTTAAAAGCAAAAGAGATTTAAGAGTTATAATGCAGAGACTGCCATTTTCTTAAGAACTTGCAGGGCACACAGAAGGTAGGATGGATTTTTGCCCGAATTTGGCCTTTTCTGTTGGCAACAGGATGGGCTACTGAAAGTCATGGTGTCTTCGTATTTTGCAAATGGTTTTTATTTTGCAAGTATCTTCAAATCCAGGCCATTGAAGAAATGTTTCCTCCCTGCCCCTGTCAGAGGTTGTACGTAAGTCATCCATGAGTTTTGGGGATCAATAAAGGGATAACTGTGAAAGGCAATGGCCCATAACACACGGGGAGTGGGATGAGTTGATCTAATGTTCCCTGCCTGGCCTCAAAACTCGATGAATTTCTGGGTTTGTCCACACAAGGACACTCAGGAGAGAGGTAAGACAAATTGATTGGGTGTAAAATTAAAGTGCATTAGTTAAAGTGCATTGGACTATTGTGTGGATGCTCTCATTCAGAAGTAAAGTGGCCTTAGTTCACTTTAGCCTAATCCCCTTTGGAGTAGGCCACTTTTCTTTTGAATGAGAACATCCACATTAACTTTTAGTTAATTCGTCTTTCCCGGGCGTCCCGGCGGCCTCGTGCCCGGCGCTCTTGGAGAGGTTTGGCTGGCCGGGCGCTGGCTCCCCGCGAGCTTTAGGTAAGCTTTTCATTAGGCATATTTCATCTCCAGGGCAGCACTTAGCCTCTGGCGGGGCTCCCTCTGCACCCTCCTCTCCTCCTGCAGCTCGAGTTGTTAACTCTGCCTGGAGGAATAAAAGAAAAATGGGAAGTTTTGTGGTGGCGGGGATTTGGGGAAGGATCCGGCAGAGGGGCTCGGCCAGGCTGGGATGCAGGGGAGAGCTGCCTGCACCCCATCCAGTGGGGCCGTGGTTTGGGCATTGTGCTTCCCAAGTGGATTTGACATCAGGCTGACACGCTCCTTGCATAGTTAGTTTTTTTCCCTGTCCAGTGCTAAGTTGTTTTTTAAAGACAGTGAAGAAATCTAGATGAACTTTTCTCGGCTGATGCTTCCAATAAGAAAGCCAATATTGAATGTTAGTCTGTTGGGGAGCTAATTTACCTGGTAGAAAAAAAGTAATGGTGAGATAGTTTTGGAGCTAATTTACCTGGTGGAAAAAAAAATGATGGTGAGATAGTTTTGGAGCTAATTTATCTGGTAGAAAAAAAAATAATGGTGAGATAGTTTTGGAGCTAATTTATCTGGTGGAAAAAAAAAATGATGGTGAGATAGTTTTGGAGCTAATTTATCTGGTGGAAAAAAAAAATGATGGTGAGATAGTTTTTAGGAGCTGTTTTATATTCTTGCTTGAAGTTCACTGAACCTGAGTTTGTGTTAGAGATATTTTCAGGTGTCTTTTAGAGCTTATAAGTAACCTATTTATTTACTTTTTACTGACTCGGCCATGTGTGCATATGCTGTGCCATGTCACACGCTTGCCATTGCCCCTTTCATTCATAATAAAATTTACAAGGCTTCTTGCATTAGTAAGCAATTTGCTATTGGAGCCTTTCCTAGAAATACAGAATTCTATTTCACCAAAGTATTGTGTTTCCTCTTCAATCAGTACTGAGGTGAGCTATTTTCTCAAGGACTCTCCAGGCATCTATATGATATTCCCACTTGGGCAGATGATCTCCAAAACTGCATTACTTACTTCTTCATCCTGAAGAGCTATTGCAGTAAATTAAAATTCTCTTATTAACATCACTGGACTTTGAATTTGGCCAGGTTTTTTTTTGTTGTTTGCAGCTTGGCTTGCTTTTTCTTCTGTCTTTTTTTGGTTTGGTTGGGTTTTCGTAATATAAAGCAAATACGCATCCAGACCTTCTTTGCTGAAGTAAACTGGCCAACAATAAGAAGGGTAATTCTTTATTTGCTTAAAAGAACTGCCTGTTTTAACTTCAGAAGTACTGACCCAGAGTAAAGCAACAGCTGATGCCGTCACAGGCAGTGTACTGTATTCAAACAGCTGTACAAAATGCAAAGCTAAGGTATTAATCCTGCCATTCACAGTTTATTTAAGTTTTCCAGGCTTCTCTCATATGGACATGGCATCAATGCCTAATTATACCTCCATTAGGGTTACTGGGCCCTTAATACAGAAAATTATTGTATTTAAGCTTTGGAAGGCTGCGTCGATGTAATGTAACATTCTTGCAGCTGGCACACGTTCAGGAAAGGCAAACTTTACCTTGTAATTTTCTTTTCATTCATTTGGCCTTTAGGTTTTGGTCCAGTTTTGTTCCTGAGGTCAGACCATTGCTGGTGTTTTTATCACTGGCTTTAAACAGCTCCATTTAAGTCTGCATAGCTCTCAGGAGAAAGGAGGGTAAGAGCAGATTAAAAACTCCCCTGGCTTTGTTGGGGTGGAGGGCTACAAGTGTCTGTGCAAATAGAAATGGTAGAACCTATTGTCTTGTGGGTGTTTTGGCCTGCACTGAACCCAGGCCAGCTCTGTCAGCTCAAGCAGGGTTTGATCTGTGGACATTAAAGTCTCCACCCCTGGCAAGGCTGGTGGTACCTGTTGCACTGGGGTGGGGTGTGCAGGGAAGCCCCTGGCTGGGATATCAGCTGGGATATCACCTGCTTGCTGGTGCTCTCCCATGGGAGTCAGTGGCTGCTTGCTGATATATGGATTAATCTGGTGAGCTAAGTATTTATTAACCATGGCCAACCCCTTGCTGGAAACCTTAGGAGGACACAAATGCCGTAGACTCAGTAGGTGGCACTTTGGTTTTAGGCTTGAGCCAGTATAGGGGGCTCTTCTTCTTGGGGTGCAGTCACAGAGATACTTTGGCTCCTGAGCTCCTACACTCACACCTGCATCATCGAGTTACCTTGTGCAGGTAGAGCTGGCCAAATGTTTTTGATGAGGGGAGCATCCCAGTGGCTGTGCTTTATAAATTTTTTATAAATTTTCTCTGCTGTTCTGCTGTGCAGTGTTACAGGGCAGCGGTGTCACTGCTGTGTGTTGGTGATGGGTACAGCCGTGTCACCAGGAGGTCCTTTGAAGCCACAGCCCTTTGCTCGTGCTCACACAGGCCTTTTGGGCAGCACTTGACATGGACAGGGGTTCCATGGCTGAGTGGCACTGCTGGGCATCGCTGTGGCAGGAGGGTGACGGGGAGAGGAGCCTTTCAAATGTGTGCGCGAGTCGGTGGCAGGCGGCTTCCCATCTTTTATTGGGATGCTTGGGAGGAGATGCTCATGCACACTGGTGGCAGCTTAGGCACTGTGCTTGAGCCTTCCCTCCTTTACCCCTCTCTGCCTGGAGGATTTTGCAGCTGTGTTATCCCTCGAGGTTCCTGCCCCTCCTCCCTGTTGTGCAGCCAGTTTTACTGGCGTGGCTTCCACATGCTGCGGGAGCATCGTCAGACAATAGGTTCTACCATTTCTATTTGCACAGACACTTGTAGCTTTCCCGGGGTCCGTAGCACTGTTTTGTGGCACAGCTACGTAGAAAAAAGCAGGATATGTGCAGATGTGTCTTGCTACATTAATCTGACTCCTGTGAGGGGTCTCCTTCTCATTTCTATTTTCTGTAAAGCCACAGTGATGGTATGCACATGACTCGTATGTGCAGGGAGGATTAATTTTGTTCTTAAACGCACATGTGTGCGTCGAGCCGACGTTTGGCCCTCAGTGACAAGTGTTTGAGAGATCCTTTGGGTGAGAAGTGATAAAGCAATGCTGGAGGGGCAGGGGTGGGGAATGCTGCTCTGCTGACAGCGTGAGGCAGGAGGGGAGATGCAGATTCACTTCCCAGGTCTGTCGCTGAGATTCTGGAGTGAGACGATTAGGTGCTTGTGAGCCGAGATTTTCTACTTCTCCTTTTTCCTTATCATCAGGTAGGGTTGATATCTTAATTTATATGTCATCTAGCAAGGTGTATATATAGAAGATATTTAAGAATAAGCCGTGGTATGTTATAGTAATTATTTCGCTCTGTGGATAATTTGAAGAAAATGTTGCCAAGAAAGCAAAATGTTTCTGTTTGGTGTCATAGGAAGGCACTGTGCAGAGTTGGAAGGCTGATGGTAAACATTGCTTTTGGTGGCTTTGTGCTTTGGTTTTGGCCTCTTCTGCCGCTTTCCACCTAATTAGCATTTCTGAAAAGTATTTAAAGGAGGAAGGGGATAAGCTGAAGCGCTGGTTGGAATAGGTAGCAGTGCTGCCGGTGACTTCTGCAGGAGGAGCAGAGCTTTGGGCTTGACTGGAAACATTTGTGAGGTGGTGGCTAGTCTGCCTGGCCCAAGGCATGGATACATGTGAGGCCGTGCCATGAGCCCTATGCTGCTAAAAGCACCACTGGGTACTCCAAAAGCTCCCTGGGAGGTGCCGTGGGACCACACAGACCTCTCAGCCCAGCATTTCTGTGTGGCTCAGGCAGCTGGCTGTGCTTCCAAGCCACCCCTCAACGAGCGGGTGGAGGCATCAGGGAGCCACGGCCACCTCAGCCTGGCCAACCACCCCTGGAGTGGGTGGCTCACTGAATTCTGGCTCCCTCAGCCGGGGCTCGGCGTGTTTTGTGGCCACTGGCTCGCCGGCGTGTGGCTCGCAGAGCCGGGCCGCTCCTGCCGCGCTGCAGATTGGGCTGGTTGTGAAATGGGAGAAAGTGGAGGAGCTGCTCCGCCAAAGGGTTTGGCCATGAGCGTTGGAAAATGTGAATCACGGGGATTCCAGTTTTAAGCCTTCTGGAGATAACGGGCAGCACGTACCGGAGTGCATGACTAGCAGAGGGCCTTAAAAAACAAGGCGGTGCCCTCAAGATTAAGCGAACGTTTTATAATCAGGAACACGTTTTATACCCAACGCGGGCTCTGCAGGTATCACATCCATCCAGGCAGAAAGGTGTAGCTGGAGCAAAGCTAATTATACTGCAATTTAATTTTGGTGTTGAACAACAATGCGAGGCGAGCAGGCTCTTGAATCCTGCGAACAATGTGCCGTAATCAGAATACGCTGACTCCGAGCGGCGTCTGTTGCCAGTTAGCTAAAAAACCCATTTGATATTTGTGACACAAGCTCAGGGTTTTTGCTTGTGGTGGAGCTGGAATGAAGCATGGCTGTTGCAGAGCAAGGGCTCTGCTTGTGCCTTCCCTGCCCAAGAAGCCTCACTTGGGCCGGTGGGGTGTTGAAAGTCAGAACCTGCATTCAAGTAATGCAAAAAAAATTTGCAGCAGGTGCCCCAATGGGTTAATTTTTGTCTTCCCAGCATGTACCAACCCTAAAAATCTGTAAGGGGAATGTAGATTTTGCTGTAAGAAAGCCTTTGCTGTTTGTCTGAGTCCACATATTCAGGGTGAAGGGCACATCCCTCTGCAGCACTGGCTCCCACTGGGGCTGCCTGCTGTGACCCTGGTGGGACAGAATGGAGAGGGTGGGAGAAGCTGAGGTTGAGGTCTCCCTCCTGCCCAAGTCTGTCTGGGTAGGCCAGTTTTGGGACCTCAGCCAGTCATCTGACAGCCTGTGCTGTCTCATTTGTACCTGAGCATCTGGCAGGTCCCCTTCTAAATGACTTTTAACACATAAACGCAATAAAGGGAAGGGATGGCAGGCTCTCATTTTCAGGCTAAGTGGCGAGACGTTTTTCCTGTTTACACCTTTGGAGGAATCATTACATGAAATATTGAACAGGAAACTCTTATTTGTCTCTGAAGACCTTTTTCCTGGTCTGGAAAGATGTGGAAAATTCTCCAGTCTTATTAAATTTACTAGGAGCCAAGGAGGACTAACACACCTCAGTGACTTGCACACCAGGTTTCTGGATGTGGCAATGTTGTTTGGGGCTGACTTTGTGCATGTTTCTGCATGATATTTTAAACTTAAATAAAAAAAAATCTATGTGGAGCAGTGATTTTTATCTCCTGACTGCAAAGCTGTGTTTCCTTGTGTCAGAAAAGGGCCAGGGATTAATGCTATCTAGTGATATGTCTCTTATCAAAGGGAGGAGACAGGTTTACAATGCGGGGTTGCTCTAAATAGAACGTACTAGTCAATGTTTGTTGTGTGGGAGACAAAAACCCTGCATCACCATCAGCTGGCTCAGTTAACCTGGCTGGGCAGGCAGTGTTTACTGTTGAGCTGGGATTTAAAAAAAAAAAGAGCAATGAAATAAGGTCAGTGAAATTTCAAGGCTCACTGTGATTGAGGATATTGCTGTTTAGGTGTCCATCAAGGCTACCACGTGCAGCAACCTCCAATGCAAGAAGCAAACCCTGAAGCCTAAGTGTTTAAAACCTGCTTGCTTTTGTTGTTGCCAGAGGTTTTTTTGGGTGCCCCTAGAGCCCTTTCTCAATGAAAAGTCTATCTGGCCATGCTGTCCCCCCTGGGAGGACTTTGGAGATGACTCCCTAAGTGCAGCAGGTTTGATTTCAGCACAGGCAGAAGGTGTTGGAGCTGTGCTTCTGACAGAATGCAGCCCAGGCTGGAGGGGGCTCTGCATAGCTGTGAACACGTGCAGCCCTGTGTGCACACAAACATGCACAAATGGGTTTTTTTAAAGTCTTGCCCCTGCAGAGTTGACAGGGCTTTGGTGCCTTCTGGAAGAGAAGAGCTGTGGTTTTTTCTCCTTCCTCTTTGTCTTTATGTCCTGCCCGGTCTGATGATCTCCATTTCATTCTCCTTTATTTTTTGTGGTTTATGTTTGCTGCTTCTAATTATTCTTTTTCCTTTGGAAAGCACTATATCACCCTGTCCTTTTGCACTCAACGTTTTTCATTCATCCTGTTTAGGACTGTCAGGCCCTTTCCTTTCCTCTCCCTGCCATGGTCTCTTTTCCTGCATGCATTGAGGGTAAGGAGGGAGTCAGGAGGCTGTGCTGTGTTAGAGATGCACAGCTGGTGTTGTGCACCTCACACCTGGGTAGGGACAGCAGAGCTAATGGAGAGCACTGCTGGATCTGGTTGGAAACTGGTTGTTTGGTGGATCTCAGTTTGGTGACCTTGGGCAGTGTGCAGTGCTAGTTGTGCCTCTGGTCCCTTCAGGTAAAATCCTGGCCTTGTAAAAATCACTGGCTGTAGTCCTGTTTATTTCCAGTTTTCTGTCCTCTTGGGTATTCATGCTGATACCCCTTCTCATTGCTTTTATCTATTTGTCTCCCGTGTTGCCTGCACAGAGACAGCTTATATCTTATTTTCCAAAGAGTCAGAGAAGAGTCTTACCCTCATTTGCAATAAGGGGGAACTAAAGATAGAAAGCTTATGACTTTTCTGGGGCTAGGCAGGGAATCCAGGTCAGGGCTGAGACTTCCATGCAGAGTTGATTTTTTTTTTTTCCCTGCTTTTTAGTTTGCCAGGCCTTGCCTCCTCTAACGCTGCAAAGGTTCCCATCTGTGCACAAGTCGCCCTCGCTGTTCTGCTTAGTTGCAGGCGGAGTTATCGCCTGCCTGTCATTCCAGCGACCTTATTTCCCTAGCTTTGGAACACCGTTTTTTCCCCATCTGAACCCAATCTTTATCGTTGTCCTATTAAAAATAACTCACCTTTGAATCAAAGCTGCGTGAGGCAGATGATGCAAGAGGTGTTGGCAGTAAAAAGCATCTATTTTTTAGCGTTTTGGAAAGTTCTGCGTGTACGATTCGTTCTGACCCCCTTGGTTGTACTGGATATGATGCCCCCACTAGGTTTTGGCAGCCTGATTGCTGGCTATCAGCCTTGGTAGTCCCACTAGGAGATGTTCAGGTGGCAAAGCAGTAAGTGGGTCCTCTCAGAAACTGAAACTAGTCATGAGTCCGGATTTCATGGTCCGCAAAATCCCAAATGGGTCTAGTGGAAAATGTCCTTGCCCACAGCAAGGGGTTAGAACCAGATGATCTTTAAGGTCCCTTCCAATCCAAACCATTCTCTAATTCTATAAACAATCATTTAGAATCTAGGAAATATAAGGCATTATATTTTTTTGTTTCATAAACATACATTTTTAATCCTCTATACCAATTTGTATTTTTCTTCCCAGTTAAGAGAAAAATCAAAAGGTTTCTTATATGCTGGATGGGGAACAGGCTACCTGAGGATTCTTATTAGCCATTCCCTCCAGAAGTGAAGAGGGATAAGACTTGTGGATTGCAAAGACCAGGTCTATCTGTCATGCAGTTGTAGCTCTAGTATCCCTCCCATGGATTATACACTTAAGGAATTAAGCAGCTGTATTGAATGTTTTGCCCAGGTGAGCTTGGGGGCATCAGTATGGCCAACAACCAGAAGTATAAACTATGTAAAAAGCAAATCCTTGCTAAATAGGTGGGTTATGTTTGTAGGAGATGGATGCCATAACTTCATGAATCAGCCCCTGCTTTTTGCTTTGAGTTTTTGCCTGAGCACAACTATTTCCTAACGTGGTGGGTCACTACCCTCAACCTCATGCAGCTGAAAATTTTTAAAAGTTAGGAGTTAAGAAAATCAGAAGAACACTTCAAACGTAGCACATTACTTTTTTTTCTCCTTGATGAATAAGTATTTCATTTAGAAAAAGAAAATAAGATAAAACTTTAGAACAAGAACAATAAGCCCAAATTAAGCTGACAAATTGCTGGCAGCGGCTCTGTTCCTCCAGGGCAAGGGGATGAATGATTATACCTGCAGCCAATTCTCTGGTAGCCTGGAGGAGTGAAGGTTTGTCCAACAGGTAAAGGAATTAGCTGTTCCCCATCTCCAGTTGTTACACAAACACAAATGAGCCCACAAGAGGGCTGTGCTCACAAAACTTTTGAGAAGATATATATCAAAAGATGCTGAGTACAATTTTTATCACCTGTAATAGAAAGCCATTTCTTTTATTCATGTACTTATGGCCAAACCTTTGGTTCTTTGGCCAGGAGCTCTTCTTTCATATGCTTGGTGCTGAAAAAAATCCATTTTATTCTTTAATGTAAGCAGTAGGCAATAATTTTTTCCCATTTTGTGCTAACTTGTGTTAGTTAAGCAATGTTAACTAATCCAGCTGTTCTTGGATTGGAATAATAAGTGTATGTAATGATATTTATATGCCATGCAAAATATCCAATTTAACCATTAACCAAATAATTTTGTCTGTAGCTTTTTTGTTTATTAAGGCTTGATGTTCACCATGGTACAAGTCAATAATGCTTTGGAAATGTGCTGCTCCTTTTGATGGGGCAGTCACACTGGGACTTGCTGAGGCTTGTGCTTTTCAGCCCAGCATATCCCCCAAGTGGATGAAGCACCTCATAATGGTCACAGGAGGCAGTTGGTCCTTCTGGGATTGTTTAAATACACAAATTTTTGTTATTTCCTTTCCTTCTTTTTCTTCCTTTTTTTTTTGTTTTTTTCTCCCCTGCTTATACCAGAGTACTTCACAACCTTCAGAAGCAAAACAAAGGTCAGGAAATGTATTTCAAATGCCATGGCTTAAGATAAAACGTGCTGTAGAAGGTCCTTTGCCCTTAAAGTGGTGCAGCATTAGGGCACCTGAATCCCCTTTTATTTTAAATCAGTCATGCGACCATGACTCGAATCAGTCACTAGCCAGGCCATGGTTTTGGCACTAGGAGCTATTGACCAACAAGAAAGGCAGTGGTGCAAAACCAGTTTAAATCATGGGAACTTACAGCCCAGCCTCAAAATCCTGAAATTACTTTGCTTGTGTATTTTCCTGATTTTCTCGTGTGTTCTTGAGCCTGCAGAGATTTGGACAGAAAGTTTCAGCTGGGTCTTGGGACAGGGGTGAGCCTGGAAGATAAAAGCTGCTGAGGCCATTATCCTTATTTATACAGTATTGTCA